>CP144699.1:42048895-44448895 GCA_036885675.1 Vigna mungo | reverse complement strand
TTACAGCAACAAATATACCAAATAGAATTCTTTAAAGGCAAAAGAACTTGTTCAATAGAAAATAAAAAAGCCCACACTCAAATTTTAACACAAAATATTTACTCAAGTCCAATCTTTATACATAACCACATCAACTATCCAAAAACTGACTTTGTTGTGTTCCCTTTGATTAGGATGAATTTGCAACTACGAATTTGTGAAATCCTAGCATTCAGCTATCCTCGCGGGGACAGTTTCATTCTAAAATAAAACTCCCAACCCATCCGTTTGGGACAGTTTACACTTATTCGAGCTTAAGTTTTTCAATAGGGCACTTACACCGCAGTTAAATAATGATTTATCATTAGCAGAACAACGAGTATGGTATGAAATTTTGTAGCAGCTGGGCCAATAAGTATTGCACGCAAACAGTTATTATCCCCTGAAATATAAGAATATTGATAGCCAAACTTCAAAGGTTTGTGCTTCGGTGTGTTGTGCTTCTGAATAATCTGATGTCATTTGGGAGCTTATGTTCAAAACATCTGTACTTTATAGAGGCTAAGAGCATTCGCATGGAAACACTGTAGGTGTAAGCCAGAAGAAAGAAAAAAGCATGCATGACAGGATTACAGTTTCAAAATTCACCAATTGAAGGGCATACATTATTATGGAAAACGTATGCAGTCATGTAGTCAATAACTAAATGCTGAAATAAAGTAAGGCATGCACAGCAGCAGCAATCGGATGCCTTTTCTCCGCCTACCAAAAGGAAACAAGAAAAACCAGAACAATCCCCAGCAGTTAATAAGCTCAAGAAGTTTTAGCTATTGCTTCTTGTCTTCTGCTTTCCTTGGCTGAAAGAAGCGCATATAAAGCACAAAAATTAATTACAACTGCTATAACTGTAGACTACACTTCACAGATAGAAGACATATTAAAGACGATGAATAAAAGTCGTATTCAACACTAAACCAAATTGCTGAGTTATAAAAACAGAAGTTGTAAAGCCATGCATATAAACCGCTGTAGTACAGGCACAAGTAACTAAAAAAATCCATCGAACAACAGTGACAACATGTTTAGACAATGTTTGGAGAAACTTTCTCACAATCAGTTAATGGAGAAGAATATGAAATAAAATATATTGAATTTCTGCAATATGTCAAAGTTAAATTATGCACTTCAGTTTGGAAAAGTTAAATGAGAAGACTTCTATAAAAGTTGAGTGCATAAGTTGACTTTAGTTTCTAGAAGCTAAATTCATGTTAACTCTCAATTTTCTTATAAATGATTGTGAATAAGTTTATCCAAACTAAGTACTCCGTTTTATCAGTCTGCAACACAACTACTATAAAAAAACCATTAAGTTATCATCCACAAAAATACCACACATTCCCTCATAGAATCCACGAAATTCTCCGGTTATGGTGCACACACCCATAACCAAAACTAGCAAGCCTAAAATGAATTCTGCGAACCACACCTTACTTAAAAATCATAACTACTCTTCCATCAAAAGAATTTTCATTCACTGGCATAACAAAACTCTACACACCAGCCTTTTGGTTGCCCACTTTTACCGGACACAGAGATCTGAGAGAGAAACTTGTAATGCATAAAGGACTATGGTATCTGTTAACTATGTCATCTATGTTTGCACTCTACACACAATCTAAATTGTGGAGTATCACATAATAAAATCAATGAACCTTTTTCACTTAAATTACTTAAGAGTAAAAATATAACAGGCCCAATAAATAAAGTTGAAAATGAGAACTCACTTTGGTAGGGGGTGCAATCTGAGAAAGCTCCTCCTCGGGGATGATAACGGGCCAGGATTCTCCGGCTTCACGGAACATCTGCTCCGTCTCGAGCTGCCGACCCTTTTCCAGAATCAAGTTTCTTATGTTCTGTGCCGGTGTCGCCGTCGCGTCGAACACTTCCTCCACGCCGTTCACGAATGTCACTGTTATCTGCGGCGCGCACTCTACCTTGCCGCGCTTTACCTCCACTTCGCACGCCGGGTTCGATTCCTTCGCCTTACGCGAGTTGCATTGCGCCAGAAACTCCATACACGACGCCGTTCGCGGATCCAGCGCGTTGAACTCAATTTTCACTCTCGACAGGAACTTCAACATTGTGCTATCCGACTCGGAGTCGTAAAATCCAAAACCAGTGAAGGCCAAAACCTTAATCAAGTTGGCGAAGAACGGGTAAAAGGAGAAACCGAGAAAAGTTTCTGGGGATGGATGAGTTTAGGGTTTCGTATTTCCAATTTTCGCTTTCTCCTCCATTTGGGGATTTACTATCTCTAGTTGACAATTACTGTAAGTAATATTCAATATTGTAAGTAATTTATTTTTAATTCTAATATTCAGACTAAAATAAGGTTTTTACTATTTAAATTTCATTATTATTTATTTTAATCTATTATTTATACCATTCTATAAGATATAACATTTTGATCGTTTCTTTTGGTATGAATAATTTTACTTTTCAATAAATAAAAAATAACTTATTTATTTGAAAAAAAATAATTGAATATTTTATATTTCAAAATTATTAAATATTTTTATTTTATTTTGCAAAATCATATATATATATATATATATTTAAATTGTATTACTTTTATATTTTTTAAGCTAATCGTTCATAAAAATAATAATATTATAAAATGATTTTATCGACAAAAAAAAGTTATATATTTTTTAAGTTAAATTATTTTATGCAATAAAAACATGCATTTTAGCTTGTGTAATAATTAAATTAATGTAAATAAAGTTAAGCGAGTGAAAATATTTATTTGACCATTAATTGATTTGTTTTTCTTTCATGAATTGAACCAAATTTTGCGCCAGCCAAAATTGAGAAAGAAAATATTGCAAAATGTCCGAGAAGTTTACTTATCCTTTTAAGGGATTTTTACTTTAATTTTTTTTACTTTAAAAAAAATAGAAAAGAAAATAAAGTTAAAAATATGTTTGATTAAAAATTGTTAAAAAAACAAATTTTAAACCTAATTTAAATATACAAAATTAGTGTGTAAGATTGTATTCACTTATATATTCAAAATTAATTATATCTATAGTTCATGTGAGATGTTTAATTCTAAAAAATATATATATGCCTATCGTATATGAAATTATACACTAATAAATGATCCGACGAAATAACAAAATAAAAAATATCAAATTTTACTAAAATAAACTATAATATAACTTTTATAACATTAAAAAATAAACTTTTAACATAATTTAACCATACAAAAGTTGGAAATAAAGAAAAGTTATTGGAAGTGTAAACAACAATGATCGATTCAACAACATTAGTGTCATCCAGACAGATGACCATAAATTTCTACCCAAACCCTTGTCGATGTGATGTCACTTTTTTTTACGACATAGAGAAGTGGAGCGTCAAACAAGAAATTGAAAATAAAATGTAAAAAACCAAACAGAAATTTATAAATCTTAACATATTGAAAATCAAAACAATAAATAAAAAAAAAATATTTTAACAAACAAACCAAATGCCCCCTACATAAAAATATTCCACAATCCATGAATTATGTTTTTATGACATTTGTTGCTAACTACAATTTCTAATCTTAAATTGGCGATTTCATGTCCACATTGAGCAAAAAGTTGTATCCTTCACCTTATGGCCAATGATAAGGTCAAGGCAGATTAAATTCCACAAAAATGTAAATTATATTGCCAGAAAGTAAAGAATAGAAAAAGGAAAAAGACATCATCCAGCCGACGGTGCCTGCAATCAGTCTTCATCTTAAAATACAATCATCGAAAGATTGACCAAGAAAAGTAGTAAAATTTGGCAAATTCTCAAAACAAGGGAAGAAAACGAAGAGCCTTTCATTAAAAAATTATACATGTAGCATTTGAAACTAGTTGGAAACAAGGCTCACAATTGCTCATCAAATAAAAAGCTAATTTGATCACATCGAAAAGCATATGAACCTGCATTCAGCCGTCACCATCAAATTAAACGGCAATCGACACCACCAATCAACAGAGTTCATTTAACTGCTAATCTCATGATCCATTTTCATCCTCTTTGAACTTTGTATCCCCGCCACGGTATTACCTCGTGGCTGAAATGACGCGTCATGCTGGTAGGCACAGTTGGCTCCATTCCGACATCCTCTAGAACTGTTGAAAAAGATACAAGGCTTCATTATCTTTGGTTTTGACACTTTAGCTCTTTGATTGTATGTTGGCTCATAACTTGTTACTGGCTGATGAATCTGACGTTTACTGGAATATGGTAGTGTTTCTTGTTTATCTCCTCCATGTTGCTGAATTAAACTCTTATAGTAGTTAACATCTTTCGTTGCAGGAACCTCAACAGGAGAAGAAACAATAGCTGAACTGGTTGCAGGCCTAGGAAGCCATTGGGTAGAAACAGGTGCCACCTGACCTCCGGTAGATGGTGTATAGGAAGAAGTGGCTGAAAAAGCAATCGATGAAGGTGTAGCGGTTTCTCCTTGATTAACAGGAATAGGAGGATTTGAAAAAACCGCACAGGACGACCCCACATTATGTACATATTGAGAATTATTAGTAGCTCCATAATCTCTAACCAATTTCTCAATCACTTCTGGATTGCTGAGAATATTATTAAGTAATTCATGGTCAATCAATTTCCCATGTTCGTTGCTCCTCACAATGTTAGTTAAAGCAACAGATGCAGCAGATACATCAGATGTCAGACCACGAGAAAATTGCGTACTTGTGGCAGAGTTTGAATTCTTCAACATACCGGGAGGTAATTCAAGACATTGTGAAGCATCAACTGGTTCCAAGGAATCCGATAATGTATCTGTTGCTGCATCGTCATCTTCAAGTGCCGTTATTGGTATCAGTGCAGGTTGAACATCCATGTAATTTGAATCTTCAACATCCACTGAAACAGAAGGGCTGCATGCAGGGGAGAAAAAATCTTACATGACAAAATATGGATACAAAGAAAAATTACAGTACAAGGCACGGAAGAGACACAAACTTTGGAGGAATGGATGATGTGCGAGGATAAATAGCTTCAAGTACTCTCATCTCCCTCTGACGTTGATCCTCTACCTCTTTGCTTTCTTCCCCACACACTACTTGCCATGTGAGATTTAGCGCAATCTGGGAGAATCAAAAATTGACTAAAAAAGATGAAATAATGAAGACAAACTCATGGATATAGCTATTTTTTTCTTATTCTTTCACCTATTTGGACATATAGATAATACTGAAAATTACAGAGGAAAAATGCTTAATAGAGAACTAAAACAAAAATACCTTTGGAGGAGTAATCCACTTGATAACTGGTATTTGAGATGGCTTAATCTCAAACTGACTTGAAGTATGAGTTCCCTCAAATCCAGGAGGCAGAATGTCATCGGAACCTGGTCCACCTGCAGACAGCTGCAATGATGCCTTAGCTTGGAGGTGATCTTGAGAATTTAATCCAACCTGCGAAGGGGATTCTTCTGATAAGAATAGCCTAACCTGTTCGATGAAAAAGTATTAGTCTTTTGCCTTTAGGCACTCTTCTAACATTTATTCATATATCCAATAATCAGACAGAATATTCTTCAGTAACCAACTATTGATACTATCAACTTAATATAACCTCAAGTAGGCGATTATTAAATGCAAATAATTAAGAACAAAGAAAATCATTTTAACCTTGAGGCGAATACATAAGACCATCCAAAATGAACTTATTGAGTACAAAACTCGAACATGAAAAAATTAAATACCGCACAAAATATGATAAAATAAACTCCCTCAGACTGACATAATGATCACTTACACTTATCACATCCAAAAAATCAACATTAATCATTATAAACACACAATCAAGCCATTCATGAAATATTTCATCCAAGTACAGTCATCGATGATACAATGCAAACTGTTGTCACATAAAAATCAACACAGCTAGCTAAAATATACTGATGAAACTAATAGATGCACTAGCATTCAGAGTAGTTTCAATCATACTAGAAGCATATTCCCTTTCAAATTATATAAATCGTATTTTCATCCAATAGGTACATGAAAGGCCATGATCCAATATCTTCAATTCCTTAGTATTCTTTAAGATTTTCACAGCTTACTGTAGACTCAAGGAATAACTGCATCCAGAATACCCCACCCTGGATGGAAACACTATTGAATAAAAACACAAGTTACAATCTCGCAATAGCACTAGGCAAGATACTGATGCGTCTCATTGAAACTGGACACACAAAAATGTCTGCCCACAAGTGAGTCTGGCCTTCTTTCCATGTTCAATGTGCACAGACTGATACTTGGGGTGAAACCAGATTATGATCCCTGATCAGAAAAAATAAACGATTTGGACTAGATCTTTCCACCTCTTCATCTCGGATTTGGATTGCAAAGACCACAAAGAACTTATATAGTCACACTCTGAAAGGTGTTATCTGAGTTCATAGGCTGGCCAACCAAAAACCTGTCACCTTTTCCTCTGATTGCAACAGCAGTACATCTCGATAAAATATCACTATGACTTGGCCATCCCATGTTGGAAGTGGCTGAGGTCTTTGCTTTTAGTCTCCTTTCAAACAGAAAAATAACAAAATTTTAGAGCAAAAGACAACAAAGACGTCTAAGCTGCAGAACTCTACCAATTCAGATTGGTCAACGAAAAAGAGTCCATTGTAAATAGTAATAGCAGTGAAGAAACAAAGTCTGCTATTTTTTTAAACTCTTCAGGTACTCACAGACACACTTGCAACCACAAATAATCTATCAACAAAAAATTAATTTGAACAAAAAAGGAAGTGAAAAGTGAAGATATAAGGATTATGCAGAGTTATTTTAATCATAATAATAAAACCAACGTAACAAAAAATAATTAGCTGGACAGATCAATGCGTCACTTTGAAGTTAGTATTATCTTCTTTTATAGAAAGAATTACGGCAAATAAGAAAATTATAGACCACAAAGAAATCAACTAATCCATAGTTACAGAAAGAAATCATAAGCATACAAATTGACATCCACAGGATACATCTCAAAGAAATATAAATTACCAGGAAGAATGGATTCCTTTTTCCACTAGAGCAATTAAGAAATGTCTGGAAATATTATGTGCAATTGCAGTAACACATAATTGGACATATATTTCAAACCGTTAAAGCATTTTCAGATGTGATCCAATTATGGAAAATTTTCCTTTAAGTATGTGGAAAGCGTATAGGCGTCTAGAAAGACCTACTAATGTCCTCTCCTCAGGAGTCCTGAGCCAACAGGATTTATTCCTATATGAAATATTGATGGTAATGCAATATGAAAAAGAAAGTATAAGTGGAAATCTTCAAAAAAAAAATTGCACATAAGGGGACATAATGAAAAACAAGAATTTGACAGACTAGCTGATACAAGGGCATTCATTCTCCAACAATAAACTATGTTTCAAATAGAATTTAACATAGTACTAAATTGTTTAAGTTTCATTTCCTGCACATGAAGTCTTCCATGTAACTATGCATTAAATTACAGATTACAGTACGCTATTAACAGCTTTTTCTAATCACACAACAACAAACATCAACTCCACATCATAATGCATTCCATAAAACTGAACCTAAACATTTGAGCAGTAATATCTCACACAATAACTCTAATTTTTTAAAACATACAACCAGTTCACAAATCACATTTAGTCATCAAGCCGCAGGAATTTGAGGTAATCCTGGTGGAGGCAAATTTGGACAGTATATATATACATACATAATGTATTTCTGTCAGAAAATATTGGTAGATGAATTTTACTAATTTCATTATTGCCTTCTTCAGGAGTTTTAATAGAGCACTTCAAGCAAAAGTTGGTAATTATTTGTTCTTGCATGTCAGTCTCCTACAGTCTATAAGATTGCAAATGGCAGCCATAGTCAAAGACGCACTTGCCAAAGTCTCGTATCAACATTTAAAATCACATGTCAAGACTCATTTTCTCAAATGATCTTTCTTGCATTGGCTGATTACCTTACAACTTACCAGTAGCTTCAAGTGAATAAAGAAACAAAACGACACGCAGCTTATCATGGTTCTTAAGTTCCTTTGTATTTTGGAACAAAACCTTACTTTCATTTTTCTTCTCCCATGACTTACAGCCTATTTTATAGGCAACTTAATCTATGGCCAGTTAATCAGGAAGAAAATCCTTGAAGATTTATAATTTTAATTAGAGCCATTCCTTCCCCTGTCAGAACTACACTGCGACTTTGAAAGGTTACACCCTCAATTCTCAGGCAGAACAAACAAAGCCCGATCATACTCATACTATAATCAGTTATCAAATGATGTTTCTGTCATTGCCTGACGACCTTACCAGTAACTTCAAATGAATGAAGAAGCAGGACAGCCCTTTATTAGGAATTTCAAATGAGCCATTTCACTTTAGTTCCTTTCTTATTCTGAAACAGATTTCCTTCCTCTTTCTTCATTTCTTCTTCAATCATTTAAAATCCCTTTTTATAGAAATTTAATCCATGATGACTCAACTTTCATTGAAAACAAGCTAGAGAGAGAGAGAGAGAGAGAGAGAGAGAAAGAGTCCTCCAGGGTTTACAATTTCAATTAGGGTTATCCCTTTCCTTGTCTGGAAACATTACACTGCATCTGTGTTAACTTCGAGTTCGAAAGGTAAAACCCTCGATTCTCAGATAGAACGAAACAAGAGCGAACAGATTGTAATCGGAATCCAAGAAAGGTAGATTACGGAGTACGAACAGAGAGAAGAACACAGAGCGAGATTAATGGAAGACAAAAAGGCATAAATTAAAAAAAAAAAAAAAGGTTTACAAGAGTAGCGAGTATGGGATGTTAAGCATGGGAAGGAAGGAAGGGATCGATTCGGGATTGGGCAGATAATTTTACCTGACAAAGATCTAAATCGGAGGCCCATGAAACTCTTTTTGATTTTTGCAATCGGCGCATAATTAGGGAATGGATCGTTAAACTTCTTGGATGGAAATGTGTGAGTATGGAAGAATAGATTGGAGAGTAAACCCTAACCAGAGAAAGCTATTTATAACTTCGAAGGGCCCTCACCGTCACGCACACGCATACACACACACCCACCTCTCTATCTATCCATCTATCGCAGTTCTTCGCTCTTCACATGCTCACAACTTCTTTCTTTCTTTCCTTCTTTCCTTCTTTCCCAGGTTGCCCTTTTCCTTAAAGCTCCAAACCCCAAATTATCGTCACTCACCCAAATCTCACCGAATCACACAACTTGCAAATTGGAATATACAGCCACTATTATCACCCCCAACTTTTTCTCTTTCTATTTTTCCTCATTTTTTTCAATTATCATTGTCTTTCTTTCTCTACGTAAAATAGTTACACATTTTCTTCATAATTATTTTCATTTCTTCCAATGCCAGATTAATCTTAACTCAACTACATTTGAAAAAAAAAATCGTATTACGTTAGCTTTATTAAATTCTAAATGTTTGATAAAATTACCAATAATTTAATATGTAAAAGATACTTTTCAATATATTTATGTAATTTCAATATAAATGAGAGAACTTTTTAATTTTAATTTTAATTTGTATTTAATTTTAAACATAAACTATTCTAATTGCATTTATTTACTTTTAAAGGTTATACAAACTGTCACCACGTCTCTCTCTATTTTCCACTAAGTTAACATTATATATCCAATTCATACTAACAATTAACTTGTATTTTGTAATGATTTTATTAACAATAATTAACAAGTTAAAACCAGAAAGTTTGGATGATTGATTGTCTATTATTAATTTTATTAACTCATCATTCCTTTAAAAAATATATAAGTTATACTCTTAATCACAAAGTTTGAGCCTTTTTTACACATGGTTAAGAATTATTTCATTGGCCAACTTTTTTTTCTTTTCAAACTAAGGCCTTTTTTTTAAAAAAAATATATAATATTTAGTTTTAAAACTTTAAACTGGCTCGATCTTTAAACTTAAAAAATTAATAAATATTCCAATTTTAACGTAAAATTCAAATTTATTATAATTTAATTTTTAAATTAAAAAAAATAGATATTTCAATTTAATCACAATCTATTTTTTTACGTGTTAATTTATATATTTAATTTAATATTTAAGTTTGTTATGTTATTTAAACTCAAATGTAAATAAATATTTTTTCTATAATATGACAAATTATTCTTCGAAACGTAAGTTTGTTTCATTGATGGATTTTCTTTCGAAATTCAAATAGTGAAACTGTTTAAAAAGTTGGCTTTCAAAAGTAATCTTGAAAAGTCTATTTGTACATTTCAAAATTAAACGTCGGAAGCCTGTCCACATATTTTTCTCATTACTATGCTCCTAAAAATCTATTTGTCACACATTCTAGAAAAGAGATTCCATAAGTCTTTTTATATAGTTTCAGAAACATAATTCTAGAAGAAAAAAAAATTATGAATAGACATTAGAAAGTTTAATTATGAAAATATACAAATTAACTTGCAGAAGATTTATTGGAGGGTGTTTCTGGAGAAGCACGCGTGATGTGTTTCCATGGGAATTTGAAAATTAACGTACCACAGAGAAAGCTATTTAAAAAGGGGTGTGAAACGTAAGAGTTTATTGGGCCTGTTACCAATAAGGCTTAAATCAGGCCTATGACTTTATTAAGGCAGTTTCTTCCTGCATCTTCATATGTTTATTCTCCCACTTCTATATATGTATATAAAAATGTTTTTTTTTTAAATTGTGTAATCTAAAATTTAAAAGTGATTATATCATAATTTTTTAGATTTATTATTACAATCCAACTTGGCAATAATTTAACTTGGGTGAGTCAAGTTTTTAATTGCCAGGTTGAATTTGAGTTCATATCAAAATTTGCAAATTTTTAAAACCAATGACTGAAATTTGTAATTATAACGAGTTCGATTGATTTGAGGTTTTAACTTACTTGAACAACTCAAACGACAATGAGAAAACTTCGTTTGTTAAACCTTATCTTGTGTGCTTATATACTTATATTTTTATTATTTTATATAAATAATAACTTTTGTAGCAACAGTTTTTTTTTAACAAATTTACGTAAGCACAATGAACTTTTGTTCTGACCCTGCACCTCTTCTATTAGTTCAGTGTTATCTGGCTTGGTGCTCATCAAATTTCTGTAGTTTACTTATAGTTAGTTCCTTTAATTTTCACACTGATGAAAGCTCATTTAAATAGTTTTTATCATCAATTATTATTTTTTAATTAGAAAACTTCATATATATAATCTCTCATTTCCAACACTTTTTATTGGTATCCAAACCCTTGTAATTTTTTGTTTTTGTAGTTAGTTCGTTGACATCTAAAGCATCCAAGATAAATTGACAGCTCTACTAATGAAAAATTCCGATACACTTTCAGTTCAGTCAGAAGTTTCTCAATTCTGTCATAATAATAGTTTGCTTTTTGCCAACTCCAAAAGAATCGGGCTAACAAGGCTTTGGCATATTACAGCTAAGTTTTGGTTCTTTTTATCCTTCACTTCAGTTTTTTCAGAAGAGTTCTCAGGTCACAAGAAAAAAGGGGAAAAAAAAAAAGGATGATATTCAGCTTATTTCGATAACGATGAGTAACGGCTACTATAATCCTTCAGTTGGTCATAATCAAACAATAATACATTCAACAAACATAAAAATATTTCATAAGTTTGAACTCTGAAACTTACAAATCGCGTGCGCCTCACAGGTATGGCACAATAATAACCATGACCAGAGCAACAAACAATGTACATAACATATATAAGCCTCACTCACTTTTACACATGAATGTTCCCAGCAGTCACAACCAAACTGAGCACCTTCAAATTTGGGGAAGCAGAAAAGGGAGGCAAAGAATGCAAAGTGTCAAGAAATATTTAAAGAGAAAAAAAAAGAAAAGCATGTAAACGGAGCAGCTATGCTTCAAAGAGAATTAACAAATGAAATCATCGTAGAAGCTTGTCAGCACACTTCCGCCATCAATTCACCTCAGCCATTTTCTCTCTGGAAGAATCAGAAAGCAAGTGGTAAGTAGTACAGCTTAAAAACCAGACTTTTTTTTCTCTTCTCGTCATGACAAAACACTGGACACCCAATATGTTTAACTCAATAACCAGGATTATTCTGACTTACTATAAGGTGAGGCAAAGAAAGCACAAGGGATCAGAGACAGCCATACATTACAAATATCTTAGAGGTAGAGCAGCAGTGATATATTCACAAGGATGCTGGCCTAAGAAGTTAAAACAACATTGTTTCGTTAATATGGAAACTACGCTTAAAATCTCCCTAACCATATGCCTCCAGTGGCAGTTGGGCCTAAAAAATGTGGTGGTATTTCCAACATTACTTATAAAACAAACTTCGAAAAGAAACTGATAAAATTTAAGTAATATAAATATTAACTTTTGACAAACCAAATCCCAGATATAATCTGTAAACATAGGCTGGATTCTTGGAAAGTGCCCAGCCCTGATTGATTGAAGCTTCCCCCCCCACACACACACACACACACAGAAAAAGTTATCCATTCCTAGCATGTCAAACAGGCATAACAATGCAATAGACTGCCAAGATAACGGCTTATCAATTAATAATAAGTTTACTAGCAACAACCCTTACAAAACTAAATTGATAGAAAACACTATTCAATGAAGACAAAATGGATGATCCATTCCTGATAACAAGAAGATTCAAGCTTCAAAATCCTAGCAAAAGAAGTTACTTATACTCTAAAGTTTACCTTGAGGAGGATTTACATTGTTCCCTTGGGCAGTCTGCTGTGCCTTAGATGTTGATCGCTGGATACGTGGAGATCCTTGTCTACCAGCGGCACCAGGTAAGGAAAGCCTCTTCTTAACTTCAACGTCCCGTTCATGCACATCCGGGCTTGATCTTGGCGAGTTATTTGCATTAATCTTGGCCTTAGCAGATTCTGTAGCTTGCATGAAATGGGGAATAGAATTGTTGTTAGTATTATTATCTCTAGGTTCTTGTTCAATGTGATCAGGCTTTACTGAGCCAAAGGAAGTGCGCCTCTTTCCATTCTGCTGATCTTTAGGTAGTTGCTCCCTACTGCCTCTTGATCCCGAATCTTGATTTGGAGTAGAAGGAGACTTGTTACTTAAGGGTAGGCTCCGACGTTTATTGCCAGATCTATTCTTGTTGGCTTTGCTCTCTTTAGGTTGCACAGACACTTGGCTTGAAGGGGTTCCTTGTGATTCGGGAACAGTCAAATGACTTCTAGGTGATGCTTCTGGAGATGATCTTAAATCTTGCAAACCAGCCTCTGCTGGCTCTCTCTGCAGATCAGATGCATTTTTCTCAATATTACTAATAGCAGGCTCTCCAGAGTCCACAGCCACCACAGAGGGACCCAAATTGCCACTGATGTCATCAACAACCTCCGACTGATCCAAAACAGAAGTAGCTACATTAGAAGCTGGGATGGCAGATGAAACATTGGCCTCATCATCACGGTTTATTGTGTTCTCAAGATTACCAATCCCTTCCACCAAATCTTTGGCATCTCGTTCATTTTCCACTACACCAGGCTCTGATATGTCAGGTGAATCAAGTGTTGAAGAAATGGAGAGTTCAGTGCCACAATCAGAACCAGCAAGCCTAGAAAGATAAAGAGCAGGATTTTCAAATGCAAACTCTTTCGATTTATATGCACTGTCATTGCCAACAGAAGAGGTGTCTCCTTGTGATTCAACTGCTGAATCTTGGTAGGACAAATTGCTTGTCCTGCCTGAATTTGCTATTGAACTCAGCTCTTCAAATTTTGACTGTGCAGCAATAAATGCAGGATTACTGATCTTTTTTGATCCATTCACAGTTTTCTTTCCTTCAGACTCTAGTTGTTCTGAAGCAAATCTTTTCACAGATCGTTTGTTCTGCTCACTGTCAATTTCAGGCTTCTGATAAAAAGAAGTATGCTCTGGTGGTGGGGTAATTTCAGGCTCCCCATGAACAGAACTATGTTCTGATGATGGGGCAATTTCAGGTCCCTTGTGAAGAGAGTAAAGCTCTGATGGGGCACTTGCATCTGATGCTGAATTGTCAGTTTGGAAGGAATTGGTATCAACTAAGGTAACTTTGGCATCATATGCAGTTTTTTCTTCAGCAGGAACCTGTTCCAAGTCATCTTTTACAATAGATGGTGCGGAGCAGCTTGCTTGAAACTCAAAGTTATTAGCGTCATAAGTAATTGACTTTTCTTCATCCTCAGATGGCAGAGGTGAATCCTCAACAGTGGGTATTGAGTCAGTGGCAGGGTGAAAGGGTTCAGATGGAATACCCGTTTCAAATTGAAACACAGGAGCGCTATCCTTGCTTTCTTTTGAATGTTCTGTTAGAGAACTAGTTTCATTGCGATCTGCAATATCTTTTGATGATATGGACATCCATCTTTCCAACCATTTCCAAGCAGAATCGGCTTTAGAAGGATCACACTTGACATGGATAGGTTTGTTCTTTGGTGTTGATTCCAACAGCTTGAATGTAAAAAAAAATATATAAATAAATAAAGGATGGGAAGAGATTTAGTGAGATAATAAACAAATATAGGAACTGCGAAGTAGGGAACAAATATATCCATCTTCAGCATACCTGACTTGCAAACCTATTGCTAAGCAGCTTCTCAATGGAAGTGTAATTCACATTAGATTTGGTCACCAGATTTTCATTTCCCTAAACAAAGGTAAAAATAAATGGTCATACTTAGAGCAAGGTTTCCAGCATATCAATTAATGATACTACAGATCATATGATGCTCTTCCAAATAACCAAAAAAAAAAAAAGACACTTCAACTTTTAAACAATGAAACAGAGATCCTGTGTTCCATATTTCCTGTAATCGTATTGAATGCTTAATGTATTACGGAGGGAAAATTCTATGGGCTAAACATTTCCCAAGTTCAAGCAAACTTAAACAAGTAACAACTGGGCAATAATCATCAAACTTATTAGACAGAGGACAAATCAATTGCCAATCACTAATTTCAATTTTGAAATAACAATACCAAAATTTCTGAGGAATCCTTTTTGCCATCCTTGCGAATTAAATGATTTTCCAGATGTGACTGCTGAGCACGACGAGTTCGCACAAGGACCTGCATTTTGATTATGGATTGAACACAACGCAGGGTTCCTAGAGCATGCCTCCGGACCAAGTGCCCACGAATGGCAGCTTGCAACTTCACTACTTTCTTACGCTGTAGCAGTTCCCTCTGAGCCTGAAAGCAACGAGAACAATACACAGAAAAGGAAGTTAAAACTGTTCCTTCTTTCAATGTTCTGGATTAGCAAGATTTCCAAAGGTAAACATACCAATAACCCCCTAATAGCTGCCTGGATGACGACGACATCAGACTCTGGTGGATTCACATCCACCTTCCTCTCAGTTTCAATCACATTTGTTTCAACTACTTGTGAGTTTTCAAAAGAGGATAACTGGGGCTTCTCATCAGAGCAATTTGTTGTGTAAACCTTCTCAACAACATTAGGTTCAGAAAGTGGTTGAAAATTAAAATTAGTACATTCTGCACTTTCCTTATTTGTCGAAGATGGAGCCTCTGCTATCACAGTATTGCTAAGCACACGATGCCTTGCAGATTTCTTGCGAAAACTCCAACCACGTTTATCATTAGACTCCTTGATCTGGAATAATATTTTTAACAAATGTGAAAAACAAACGTGGGGCCATGCATGTAACACTAGCAAGAATACATACCCTCAGTTTCTTCTTACTGCTAGCAAGAAAGTAGAAAGTAGAAATGCTCAATAATATATTTCGACCAAACATCCTCCAAAAGAGTATTTAAGGGAATTTATAGTTTTCCAGCATGAATTACATACAAGAAGCCAGGAACGTGATTCTGATCCTACATTTAGTACTAAAAGAGATTCCGTACGAGGATGTTTACATCTCACCCTTCGGTTTCAAATAGTGCAACATAAATCCTACTTATAGGGTGGGATTGCTGATTATTGGTAAGCTAGAATAAGCATTTTCTAATACATGTATATTCAAAACTATAAACTATTTCCCATATTCCTTGCCCAAGACATATGGCCAAAATGGAAGGTTATTTTAGTCGTAACAGAACCACGATGTTTGAAATGCAGTCAAATATTAACTGTTCTAACTTCACAAAAGTAAATTCTGGTATTCAAAAGTTTTTATGGTACTCCTTTTAATTTCAGCTTTCAAAAAGTTTTAGTACGGAACTTAGAAGTGGAAACAACAGCAAGTTACAAAGAATATTTTTCCTCTAAGCAAGTTAAAATATGTATATATTTTTTTTTCTAATTTATTCAAAACTACATTGATGCTGCGTCTCAAATGTAAGATTGAAATGGAATGATGCTTCAATCACGAAAGATCCATCTCGTTCAGACGCAGAACTCTTGCAATTTTGCAAAAGAAAAGTCAGCTCGTGAAACAGACTTCTACAGTGTTTTCTTCAAATCCAGCTTTTAATCAGTTACACAGTGGAATTGAAAAAACGAAAACAAAGAGAAATACAGACAATTTGCCACATGACAGATATCTTTAGTCAGGGCGACAGGAGACGAATATTTGATGAACTAAATTTATAAAAATATCCTAAATGAATTTTGTTCCAATGATCTCACGATTAATGCATTATGCATCTAAGACCTGCTGCACTGTTATTGATAATTCCAACAGCTAAAGGCCTTTGTATGAATCTTTCACGGACTCAAAGAAATTTACTAGAAAGCAATGTACAGCTATTTGAAGTTACATGTGCAATTCATACACTTCATCCAGAGAAAACACAACGAAGCAAGAAGCACAGATCTAAAAATAACGTTGATAGTAGCTCGATATAAAAACGTAAAATGTCAAAATCCTAAGGAGGTTGCTAGACCCCGGATTTAAAAATATCAGTTAACGCATACAGTTTCTGGATCGTTCCCATGCATTGGCAATGCAATGAGCTGGATGCAAACAAAAATTTCTACATTAAGGAAAACAAACTTAAAAAAGCGAGCACAATAATTGCAATAATCAACAGAGAACACGTGAAGCTCCCACAACATCCAACCGTAATCATGAAACTGAGAATGACGAGAAGGACAAACGAAAAAGGAAAGTAAATGATGGAAAAACCACATCCGACTATATTGTAGAGGCTTTTAATAAGCTATAAAAAAGGAAAACAAAAAAAAAAAGGAAATGAGGGGAAGAAATGGAAGGCGAAGGTAGTGATTGATGAATGGCGATGCAGAAGAGAGCCCTAGCACGTCAATTGGAGAAGAGAAAGAGAAAGAAGGTGAGATCAAACATGCAGAGAGAAGATGAGATGGTGCGAAAGACAGTTAGAGTGGTTAAGCTGAATTGAGGAAGCAATTACCTCGGAGATTTGGTGGTAGTCGTCCTTATCGGCCGCATCGCCACCGCAAGTGATTAGCTTGAAGCAGGAGGTAGATTTGCCCATGGCTCAGTCTGGGAAAGGAACAAAACAAGAGAAGCTTTGTGTTGCGGTTGGTTACCGTATTGGAAAATGGAAATAGAGAGAGAGAGAGAGAGAAAAAAAAGTAATAAGCTTAAAATATACGGACCTCAACTCCCTCCTTAAATCTGCCTTATGTTTTTGCCTTGGAGTCCGCGTTCCGTTTCTTTCTTTGCATCACTTCATCTCCTTTCTCGATCACCTACCCAAATAAAATGGATCAAATTAATTATTTTTTATTTTCTTTTACTTTTTATGGTGCCACCTTTTTATACTACACACAAATTTCATTTCATATTTTTAATATAATATAATATAACTATATTATGTAAAATTTAAGTTTTTGAACACTCCTCCGTTTGAAATGTAGAGAAAGACGATTTTGCCCTTCTCACAGTTGATTAGGATTAGGATATATAGGACCATTACCACTACCATTAACATCCAGCGTGTTGTGGTCCCCTTACCTTTATACTCAAGTAATTCTTCCATTCTTTTTGGTTTTTCTTATTTTCTCTTTAAGTAAATACATATTCTTACCATTCATTTTTTTTTTCATTTCTTTTTTCTTTCGTGTGTAATAAGAGCTTTTAATGGAATCCATCCCTCCTGAATTTCTTCATGGTTTTACCTAAATTCTTCTTTAAGTTATTTTTAGAATTAAGTCTGGAATTCGCACTGTTTTTTAGAGTGTAAGTTAGTTTGATTAATGCATAGAATAAGCAATCATAAGTTTGACTAAAAATTACTATGCTAGTTGCATCCACTACGAAATATTTCTCTTAAAAAAAAATTAATTATAGTTTCTATTTTTTTGTTCACATTTAGTTTAATCTGTCATTGTGTTTTGGAGCGTTTCTCATTAAAAAAATGTTTTGCAGAAAAAATAAACAAAAATCAAAACCTAGATTTTAAATTCTCAAAATATGCTGTCGTTTTTACAGTGCATGCTTGTAAGAGTATTATTTTAATTTAAATGTGTTGTTATCGTAATCATTACTTGTAAGAGTATTATTTTAATTTAAATGTGTTTTACTTGATATGCACGTAACTTAATCGACATAAACTTGTCTATAATTTAAGTTCTAGGTTTTAGAGTTTCTAAAGTTTTACGATGCAGCTGTATGTAAATGGAAGTTTCTGTTAGAATCTAGGAATAGTAAAAAAATAATACCGTTGTAGTTAATAGAATTATTCTTTTATTTAAATCACAATGTTAAAGTTCATTTAAACTTATACATTGTCTTCACAAATCCGAAGGTATTGATGAGTATCATAATTTGGCATGTACCTAATAGAAAGTTTCAGCACTCATATCAAATCAAGAGGTGTATAAACCAACCATTGTTTATGGCAACGTGGGTCCACCAAGCCTTAGTTGATTTTGTATTTCCAAACAAATATGAAACTATAATTGTTTTTTCCTGACACGTATTGGAACATTATCTAATCACGACAGATACCATGAATATTATTGATTAAACGATATTTTATGCAAAGTGAAAATCTACATAGAAAAGAATAATGATTCTTAGAAAATATTTTTAGACTATTTTTTATAATATTTGAACATTATTTTTGTATTAATTTATGGTTGGTCTAAAATTACTCCACAATCAATAATAATAATAATAATAATAGTCGTAAATATCATTGTGAAATAATTTTGGACCAATCACATATTGACACGTAAATAATGTTTAAATGTTATAAAAAGTTGTTGTTTAAGTATCATTATCCTATACAAAAATTAGTTTAATTGAATATGACGTATAATAATTATTATGTAGAGATTTATTCTCAGTTGTTTAAAACTAGGGCTTGGAGATAATTCAACAAATTATATTAAACTACAGTTATCTACTATTTTATACTCAAGAAAACTAAATATATTATTTTGTAGTTTAGTTTAAAAGATCAAACTTGATAAATTTTCAATGTAATTATCTGTTGAGCCGTGTATTTTTATTTTTTGCAATCGTTTTTCTCATTATAATTTTTTTTCAATCATCACCTTTACCTATTACAATTCTTTCTAAATCATCTCATCGTAACAGATTTTTCGAAGATTCTGCCACTATCGAAAACCCTGACATTAAAGGCTCTTTCTGACTTTCACAAGTTCAATTTTAACATTTTAAGATTTTTCTTGTTTTGTTAATCTTTGTGTTAATTAACTGTTGAATAAAATAATTGAGTTAATTTTGCTCATCACCTATACTTCAAATCATCCATCTTTTCACAATTAATTGCAAAAGATCATTCTATTATTTTTAATGCATTTTGAGAATTTTAATTGAGCTGTGTTATTTGTGGTTAATATCTATTTATGTAAAAGAAAAATAAAATCATAAATATCCATTTAACAAATTAATGATACATCGTGGGGATGTCCAACTTTATTTATAAGTTTGACTACCCTTTATCTATCTTACTATACTCTCTTTTTTTTACCAAAAAACACGAGAACGCATAATTTAAAGGCTTTCTTTTCGCAAATATAGACAAGTAAAAGATATACTTACTAGTTGATAATTTTTTTGGTATAAAATGATGGTAAGGGGATTAAAATTTAAGAAATCATGTAAAATGTTATATTTTATCTTATTTTTTGCGATTCAACTATATTTATTATTAACGTTAATATATTATGATTACAAATCATATAGACTCAGGTTTATCCTTAATTTATACTCTAAACTCAAGTTTCAATTGAAGTTTAACAAATTTTGAAATTATATACTACAGTACCACAAAAGTATCAATATAAAGTTGTTAAAACTGATTATTGGGTTTAACCACCTTAATCTGTATAATAAAATCTACCGAGACTTGTCTGAATTGAAATTAATACATTAAAAAAATAGAAAAATCCTAACAAAAGTATATTTTAACTGTTTGCTAATTCTTAAACTTTTAAATGACAAAATAAAATTTTTAGACAAAATATAAGCCTTAAATTAAAAATAATTAAAAACATGTAAAAAGTTCTTGCGTTAGTGTTTTTTTCATAAATTTTATATAACATAAAAAAATTTGATAAAATAAATATATAACAAATTCGTCACTTTTAATATCTATTTTACAAAAAAAAAAATCCAACATATTGAAAAAGACGAACACCCGAAAAGAGTGGAAGAATTAATGTTTGACATATTTTTTTTCATAAACAAGACAATCATTTATTACACTGTGTATTTATTTTTATCTAAAATTACACTTCCTTTATTAAATTTAGCGAGTCATTTAAATCAGTCTCACCTAAGTGAATCGATCATAAATAGATTAAAATTTATTTTGATTCCCTTTTAGAAGTGTACCAAGTGGATTAAATTTAATCCATACACTTTGAACTTAAAAGGTTGATATTTTTTCATGTAACCATGTATAAGTTTTTATTTTTAAAAATTATGAAGAATAAAGGGTTAACTCGTCTCACTAATTTGATTTTTATTTTTAAATCTGGAATAATCAGAAGTGTATATTAATTTTTGGAGACAGTGAGAGAAACATCACATGGCATTTAGATTCTATATTTGTATCTATAGACATTGGACTATAACGTAATAAAGAAGCGAGAAGCTCATTGATCACTATTTTGTCTTGGCTTGACACGTGGCTTGACTTTTTGATTAGTAGGAGCACATGGGTGTTGTGCCATACAATACAACACAATTCATTTATAATAAAAAAGCATTATCATATTCCACCTTAACATGGACAACCTTGGACTCATTATCACCTTTTTATTTAGCACCAATAAGTTTTATGCTAAAACTAAAATCATTTTTAAAATTCAATCCTCAAAATTTCTATTTAATGATATATAAATATTATATCTTAAATAAAACATCAAAAGTATTTTGATCAAACAATTGAGAAATATATAAAACGATAACACCTAATAGAAAAGGATTTTAGATTTAACTTTGACGAAACATCGTAATTCTAATCGAAATTTAGACAATGATCAATCTGAATAAAAGGTCCTTTTTGATTAAAAACAAAAACATTGGTCCACCCACCCCGACCTTATGTGTTAAATTATTTATTAAATAATTTATGATCACCCACTCATGTCCCTCTTTCATCCAACCCCTCTACTTTTTTTCCCCCACACTTCCAACCATAACCTACCCTTACATCTAACATTTTTCTCCTAATTTTCGCTTATAAAATATTCTACACCAATAACTATTTTTTATATATATATATATATAGGAAATCATCATTTATACTACTCAATGTAATTTTTACTTATAGCAATCTTTATAAAAGGGTCTTGTTTTGAACGAAATCGAATGGTCTATTATCCTCTTACTCATCATTGGTTGATGAATAATAATTAAAATTATTATTTTTTTCTTAACAAATAGACTCTTTAACTTATCGTGACACTTTCTAACTTCCAAGAAATAGACCCTTCATCTCTTAAAAATAAAGACTTATACTTTAAAAACCATCAAATATAATGAATTAAATTTCCCCATAAATCCAATTAATTATACTAAAATACGTCCCCATCTTTTTTTCTCCATGGACATTTATTCTAATTGATATTTAAACGAAAGTTAAAATACTTAATAAAGACTTACTACTTTCGTTAACTGTTTATTATTAGAGCGGTTTGTGATAAATGTAATTTTAAAACATTTGATTTAAAATACAAACTAATTTTCAAAAAGCTCTTAATATATGTTTGAGGAATGTTATTGTCAACAATATTTGACAAACACTAAAAAAAAATAATGAGACTCGGTAAAAAAAAAACCAGTTTATTTTACTTTGTAAAATTATGTTTGACCTTATTTTTAAAAGAACAAAATAAACTTAAAATGTCAATTAAAATACTACTTTTTTCGGTAAAATTATTTCCTTCGAAACAATTCTCAGAGATAGTAACATGTTTGGTGTCCGATCCTTTCATTTGTATGTGAGCTCGCGAATTTCCATTGGCAGCGTTCAAAATCATCTTTGAAACAACAACAACCATATTTTTGACAAAAGACACGGAAAACAAGGACTGGTATTTTATTCGTTAGACATTTCACTCTTCAAATCTTGCTATTCACTTGTCAAATCACAAATAATTGATCACCAAATACAAATATAAACCGAGACAAACAGGTTTAGTATAAATAAGGATTTTGAATTCAAGTTCGTTTCAATTGCGTTGAAAATTGAAACATAGAGCATGTTATCCATAATAACTTTACCTAACTCAACTTGAAATAGCTAATTATTTAAAACCGGCGATCATAAAGCAAAAACAGTATGATTATTCAATCATATAGTGATTAAGAAAAGATCTATTTAACCACTGTCTATAACTAGATGGCACGTACGTAAGTTTTGTGATGGCCATACACTTGCGTGAACATGATATCACATCAAAGAGAGAAAAAATGATTAGTTATTGGATATATGGGACAAGTTTGGTCCACAAGTTTTTACCACACATAGCTGCTGTATCTTTTGTTTTGGTGCATAAAACAGTGAGAGCGGTAAATTATTTGGTTAATTAGTTGGTCTGATAGATAAGGTTGATCCATAATTTTTGGTAGGATTATGATGTGAGTGGAAGCAAAGTGTTTCAATCATCAGAGAAGGACGTAAGAGAATGAATGAAAAACTGAATATTGGAAATTTGAAAATTTGTTGCTGTAACGCTCGCTAACTTATGATATGTTTTGTTCTCACTCGTATACTTTTTCAGGAAAACTTTTCAGAAGGTCACTTATCTCTAAATTATTTCAGGATAAGCATGCTTAATCATGAAATTCTTATGAGTTAAGTTACCGAAAAGCAAATGTATTTATTGATATGAGTAGCTAAATCATTTCCTTTAAGCTATCCTTCAACAGTATAGTCTCATACCTACACAGTCTCTAGATCCCTCTCATGGTGTATGTTCGATCTTTCATTTGTCTCTTTTACTGGAAGCCCGTCAGGAGCCGTTCATTATCTGTATCTCTCACACTTCGTGCCTATTGCACTGGCGATCACTTCACACCCTCGTCAATGTCCGAGTGTCACAATTATCATAATAAATATTGGAAGTTTAATATCGACTAGAAATAAGACCAAATTATAATATATGAGTAGGATACAAAATTCACTTTACAAACTAATTTTATAGAGTTTAATTAAACTTAAAAAACCATTTTCTAATTACATATCAGACTCCTGTTAGAATCTATCATATAATTAATGGTGAGTGCGTAGGTGTGGTGGTGCCCACTGTCACATGGGATCCAACAAAGCCAGCCACAACATTGTTGTTTCGTCAAATACTTCGTCCATTATAAAGAGAAGAAACCGTGGCAAGTGAATCATAAAAGCTAGTGTGCATGTGCATGGCCTCTTCTCGTTTAAAGCTTATCCACCTGACATACTTCACATGCTACCTTCATCTCTCTCTCTCACTCACTTCCAAACTAATCATTAACCCTTCACTTTTCACAATCATCTACTCTAATAATACCATATCAAAGCCCAACAACTCTCACCATAACAAAAGCCCACATCACTTCTGGGCCTTTCTTCAAACTATATTTTTCACCTTTTCTCATTATAAAACAACTCAACTTCATCCTGTTGGACCAAGTTTAGCACATTGAAGCAGGAAACCGTAGTATTCCAGAACAAATTATAACACTAAACAAAACAATGAACTATAATAGCAAACCAAACATTGAACTTGGCACCAAGATATGATGACTTAGATCATTATTTACTTCTCTTAAACAACACGCAGACAATAGTGTGGTAAGGAAACTACTCCCTTTCAGTCAAATCTTCTCATCTCTATGTTTCTCAATCAAATCATGCTTTATGGTAAAGCTACCTAAAAACTGCACAACCACTGAGGACTGAGGCTACAAGAATATACTTAACATACTCCTGCACTCAAATTTTCCTACAATCCCCACCTCAATAAAATTTAGGAATTACAAAGCTTCGATAATTACCAAAAGACAAATATGAAAACAACATGCTTATAAACTTATTTAAAAGCTTTTTTTATAGTAAAGACTATCCAAAAGCTTTTTTGGCTAAAATTACATATCTTACGTATATGACTTTAACAATATTTGCAGTTTTATATTTGAAAGTACCCGTGTTTTGCGTAAGAAATTTGTTACTCGCTAAATTAAATAGCATGATTTTGTGATGTATAAACTAATATTTAAGTTTTTTTTTTAATTCATGCCCATAGGCATTAGTTATGGAGACAAAACTATGAAGTTTTCATATGAGAAAACATTTATGGTATAAAAAACATGAAAGTGTCATGTGAGAAATATATATATATTCAAAGATTTAAAGATTATGGGTATAAAGAATAGGTTTATTATTAAATTAATTGTTGGTATAAAAAATTATTTGAAGATTTACATGTATTTGATGATGAATTTATAGAAAAAATAGGTTTATTATTAAATTATGGGTAAACCATTTTCATCCTAATTAAATTTTATTTTAATTCCAATCAATTGATATTTATTTTAAGGTTTAATAGGTTCGGAGGTCCCTATATTTGTCAATTTGAATCAATAAAAGTCTTTTTGTTAAATGCAGTCAACGCCGTTTTTGAACATGTGGCACGCTGACGCTTCCAGGTGACGCCGTTTCAAGTGCATAGGTGGATTATAAAAAGGTGAAATCCCTAAATTAAAAGGTATATTTGAAGGTGAAATTTCTAAATTAAAAGAGATTTCACCCTTTTATAATCCACCTATACATTTGAAATGGTGCCACCTGGAAGCGTCAATGTGCCACATATTCAAAATCTTCACGACGTTAAGTGTATTTAACAGAAAGACTTTTATTGATTCAAATTAACAAAATTAGGGATCTAATTGATCATTTTCAAAATTGAAAGATCCAATTGAAACAAACCTCCTAATATAGAGACCTCCGAAACTATTAAACCTTATTTTAACAACAAATTATTAAAGATTTTTTTTTTCACAAAGAGTATCCACTCCTGCACAACCAAAAGAACACACAACACAACTCATCTACCATCCCTCTGAACACAGTTCTAAACAAACTCTTTAAATAAAATTCTTTACAATATTATCCAATTACTCAAACGGTTAAACTAACTTCCTTTTTTTCTTTATTCTTCCAAAAAAAATGTCTAAAATACTTCCAAAACAAAATAAACAATTCTTTTATCTTTGTTTTCTTTTAAAGAGATAAAGAAAACATACAAAATAAAATGGAAATAACTGAGACGCCCATAACCAATGTGCGAAAACTCAATGGATATAAAGAAAAATAATTAAAAATAAAGACTTAATGAAGCAATAAAAGCATCACCTTGAAGAAATTATAATAACAAGCGGGCAATTCTTGCCTTTGGGTTTTAAAACAGTCGGAAAATTCCAGTGTTTCTAAAAATTTTGCATAGCTAGAGTATTAAATTTGAGTAGTACTGAAACACTAGGTATAATCACCTGCCAATGAACTACACGCTACAATTCTCTAGTGGTTACATAGAGAACAAAATTTCCAACCAAAAACCTAAAATGTTATGACTTACGGGGCCTTCCTCTCTTACCAGATTTCACCTGAGGGGATTTTGAACTGTTCTTATTAGCTGAAGTCCCACCGCGCCCTCGCCCACCACCTTTTCCCTTTGCAGCCGAGCCCTTTCCCTTGGCACTGGACGTTTTAGATGCCTTACCTCGGCCTTTGCCAGAACTACGCGACCTTTTCACATCAGCTTCGCCATTAATTTCATCATCCTCGCTATCATCACTTTCCTCAGCATCCTCTTCCTCTTCATCTTCTGACTCCGATGAATCTTTCGACTTTTTCCTCTTCTTCGAATTCTCAGCTGCCTTCGCACCCTTTTTTGCTGCCTGCTTGGGAGCTGCAGTAGTATTTACAACCTCATTACCTGCAGACAAAGCAAAAATGAAATCAGCACAAGTTCAGATTCCAACTAGATTGTTACAAGTCTTCTTTTTGAACAGTCCGTCAACTGAAGATGGATCAGGAAAGTATGTCCACAGCAATTAGGATTCCACCCCACCACCCTTATGTCAATCGTAAAATAATACATACCGAGGTATTTTGCATTTTGGACAGATTGTGATTTAGAGCTAAAACTAATTTCAATTATAGCAAAGTAGCATACCTTCACCAACAGCTTTCCCATCATATATATCAAGCTGCAGAAAAAGGAGATGTCAGGCGTTGTATACATCAAAAAGTAAGATAAAGTAAACCACACACCGTAACAATATAAAATAAGCTACATCCGACATAGAGATATAAATGCAAGATTGATGAAAATTTAATGCATGATAATATCAACAGGTAACAGACAAACCTCGCGGCCTCCTAAATCTATTCAATAAGACAAAATGCGAACAAAAAAAAAATTCTTGTTACAAAGAATGTCCTAATTTCTGTATTGAACAGATAAATAGCTTCGAAAAACACTTACTACGAATAGTATTATTTCTGCTACAGCCAGCCAAAAACACAATAGAAGACCTTGTTCAATTCTTTGAGAACTTAATAGAATAAACATGAGCCCTAATGAACTCCTAAGATAATAACATGCAAGATTTAAGAGCTACCTGGTCAAGTCGATCAGCAACATTTGCTCTATCAACAATAACCATGGAATGACCCATACCGCAAGCAACGCTGTTAGAAAATAAGAAAACATTATAGATCATTCCGCATTTGGTTCATCCATATAAATAACAATCTTAATTAAATAAAAAGATAACGCATTGAAAACCAACTTGTTCAAATATATTGCATCAAAGAATACAACTTAACCAAAACCAAAATTTGGCTACTAATATATCAATTGAGACAAGTAATCAGTTGAAATTCAGAGTTGAAAATAGAATCGCAACATCCACAAAAGAGGAAGGTATGATAAGAAAAAACAAAATGGAACACTCATTACTTACCTTATTACATGCATACCCTCAAGTATATCCACCTTCTTGGGTACAGCTGAAGACCTAAAGTACAAGTACAAACAGGATTACAAAATTAAGGGAACACATAATTAGAGATTACTCCCCAAACTCATATCAAGCCCAGAAAGAGTTGCATAAACATACTTCTGTCCATTAGGTCCATATCCCAGCTCACCATTCTGAGCATGTCCCCAACTTATGCAAGAGGAATCAGCCCCAACAAAATGATGCATATTGCCTGAATCCATGCATCGTATATTCCACCCACTATTTATCAAAGAAAACAGAGAATTATTAATCAACATCAAGTTGGGAAAGATAACTCATCAAGAAAAATTACATACACCAAGCATTATTATCCAAACCATGGAATATAGTACAACCTTAAATCCATTAGAGGCTTTGGATACATCCAGTCGTCCCCAGTGTTCTTTAATTTTCCCCACATGTACAACTGCCCACCACCTGAAACAAAATAAGAACGAGGTGAAACTGAAAGCAAAAACTATTATGTGAAAAGTACTCATCCTTAGTAAAACGAGTAGGATGAATTGATTTAACCATTGACAATATTAACATGAGACATTTTTTCATTCCCTTATGTAATGAATTATAATTAGTACGCATGAAAAGACCATAGAGGTTGGACTCAAACCATCAACTAACCACTAAACAAATATTTAACACAAGTATCAAGTATCAATAGAAGAAAAATATTCATATTCATATATATGTCAAAGAAGCACACCTGCTGTACATGAAGAACTCACAGAACCAGCCGAAACAATGGCATCCGGTGGTAAAAGATTTCTATTCTGGAAAATTTCAACACGGCGTGGGACCCACTCATCCTTCTGCTCTCTATGTCCTAGCCTACATAACCCATACGGTTTTATGAAATTTTGAGCACAAGGGACCAAATATTAAAATCCGATTCAAACAAGAATATCTCATATTTGCAGTTTATTGCGAGCTCAAAATATTGCCAACCCAATCTCGAACCAAGCACAGACCTTCCGTAACCACCAAAACCCCACCTGCACAAAAAAATAATCAATAATTATAACTTTAAATGAAATGAACCAAAACATTGAAATAGGGAACTCTAGAATTACTCACGTGTAGACATAGCCATTCTTATCCACCGCCACTAAATATCCAAATCAAAAAATCATTAAAAGTGAAGTAGTAAATAAGGTCATATAACCAATATCAAGAAAGGAATAACAACCACCTGTATGATTTGTTCCACATGCCACTTTCACAACTGTTTCCCCAGCAAGAGCAGCAATTGCTCTAGGGCGTGGCTGGGGTTCATAAACCAACCTCACAGAGCTGTCTTTGGAATTATACTGCAGATATATGCAAAATTAACTAGAGTAAGCATGTGAGTGTAAATTAGAGTATGCAAGAATCAAATGGGAATGAAAAAAAAGTACTTTATTACAAAATCAACAAGCGTGGAGAATAACAACTTTCTATTTAGTCATATTATAAATAAGAAAATTAACTTGTTCTTGAAGAAAAGTAATGATCCATTATTACACAAATTGTGATACAAAGCTCATAATTCACATTGAAATGTAAGAAGCTCATTAAGATGATCAGGTAAAACACCAGCCATAGAAGGCAACTATAGAATAAGTGTGACATAATTCACAAGACAGATGAACTTAGCAAGTGTCTGATGCAAAATATAATTACTTATTTAATAATTACTGATTAGTTTCAGTCCTCTCCATCCATTATTTTATAATAATTCTCTTGTAATGCTTCTGAATCTGCAATGCAACCACAAAAATTATTAAGCATTCCTATCCTAATTAATGGTCTTATTTTCAAATAAGTTATTTAAGGAAATCAAGTAACTAGCAAGGGAGAAAGTACCAATTAAAGATTAATTCAACCAATAGTAGGACAAATCAAGGACTTAAATCCATAAAATACAGGAAAAAAGTAGCCTGCATAAATATCTAGTCTGCTGAAAGTTCAAATATGAAATCCAGTATTATTATAAAAATTGCAAGTACTTACTTAAACTGAGTATGCTGAAATAATTATTTGAAGAAAACATAAACAAAATTGATGCAGTAAATCCAAGGGAAAGATGTCAGCACTAAAAAATCTGTGTTAAAACATATGCCTGCCATAGCAAGAGGAAAATACAAATCAAAATTCAATCATTGTAATTGTAAGAATTGCTAAACCCAGGCAACCATTACAAGCTCAATGGTACCTAGATGGCCCCAAGCACACGGGATCAACTGGCCTTTAAATCTGAAGATAACAGATCATATACAACCACTAGAATACAGCTTCCTGCGTCCCATGGGTTTAAATTAAAATAAGGACACACATCTTGGGACAACAAAGATCATGAAAACATCATCCTTGAGAATACCTCATTATCTGTACCGTGCCCAAGCTGTCCATACTGTGGAAGCCCTGCAGTTCTGGGAATTAAAGAAAAAATTGAAAATCACCAACAATTGCATCCCAAGAAAGAATAGAATATCAATGCCTGAAAACAGACAATCACAAAAACAGAATGCGATCTTAATTTTGAAAACATACAATATAGAAGCTCCTTCAACAGAAGATAACCACACAGTGAAGTCACCACCACAAGCAGTATGTTTTACTTCAGACACAAGACAGCGAACAGGTGATGACTCAATTTCTGTACAAGACACATGAAAGGAAATGAATTTGTCATCTCCACAATATAAAGCGTTCCTTACTGCTGAGAACAAAAGTACAACTGGAAGATCTACAAAGTTTTACATCGGCTATTAATCACATTTTGTTGGAAGGACAATATATAGCAGCGAGTTGTAACAAGAATTACCAACAGAATCCCAATAACTAATCACAGTGCAACCATTATTCTACACAAATTTTATATTAGATGACTGAAAATAATTATTAGTCTAGATCAATGGTAAGGGTGAAAATGAGAAGCCTGTGAATAGAATAAGTTATTTCTTTGTTTGGGCTTTTATAAATAGGTTGGGATGGAACAAAATTGGATGGACTTCATTCCAATCTGTAACCCATTCCGTTCAAGTCTGAACAGTGAAGAGGAGAAACCAATTTATATCTACTATCATAGCTACAATTTTTTTTTTCTTTCAGCTCTTTCTTCTTGTTGCTGGTGTATTGCCATTGCCTCTTCCATATTTTACAACCAGTATCTACTTGCACCAACCATGTCAAACCACCCTGTTTTCAAGTAATGAAGAAACAACCGTGTTTTTCATCTACAAGTGTACAGAAGCTACAGCAGTGCACTTCATCCTCCCCCATCCTTCAATTCGTTATTTTGTAACTTTCTTCTATGCACTTTGAAGTTTCCATTGTCTGTTCACAAATTGTGACATGGATGCTCATTTGAAAAAATATATGTATTATTTTTCCTGAACTAGGGATAAAATACTTCACAAAAAATAAAATAGTAATAGTATGAGAAAAAGAAGATTTCTGTAATAAGTACAAATTGGAAGAAGACATTTTCATTCTACTCACTTCCACCAGAACTTACATTCCATCATTGAATACCGAAATATTGAAAGGTTTATACTACATTTCCACTCATAAAAATCAGAACGACGCCAAGAAAGAAAATGGAGCACGCTAACATTCAAGAAAACAATGGGTGTCATTTAAAATACATTAGAAAAAAACTGCAGAATTTTACAGATAACTAAAACAAACATACCATTTCTCACAGAACCCGAACCTAGCTGTCCATGCTTGTTCCATCCAAAGGCCAGGGAATTTCCATCCTCCGTAACAACCACAGTGTGGCTCCTCCCTGCTCCAGCTTTGAGAATTTTGTACCTTCAGTGACAGGATAAACTACAGATCAATACAAAATTAAACCTTAAATAGAGTAGGGTTTATAGATAGACAGATGTTAAACTTAACGATCATATTAGAGTTAGAGAGAATAATAGAGAGAGTGTTTGTTTTCCATCAGACAACCACAGAACGGACAACCCACCAAAAGCAAAAACAATTATGCTTCTTCCTAAAAGTGTGCTAACGCTCATAGACAACACTGAACGATGAAGTAACACTATATTCATAATAACCAAAGGGAAAAATCCGAAAAAAAAAACCAACATTCACCACATCAAATCATTCACTCACTTGGAAAGTTCAGACACAACAGTTGGTCTGTCACGTTGAATCATATCTCCATGACCCAGTTGCCCTTTCTGCACACCAAATCTCACATATTAGACGCAAAAACTTCACTAACTGAAACATCTAAGTGTGTGCACATAAACTTCATAAACATACCTCATTCCGTCCCCAAGTGTAGCAACGCCCTTCGACGTCCAAAGCAACGCAATGACAAGAGACTGCACTCTCGCCAACGATAACACACTTTAAAACAATAACTCATAACACAGGAGAATAAGTTCTAAAAAAGTGAATGCCAAATAAAAAAAACAAACGAGTATGTTCAAGTTACCGCAACCGGACGCGACGAAACGAATATCAACACCGACAAGAGGACGGAGGCGCGAGGGAGAGACGAGGTTGCCGTCGACGATGCCCTTGCGCCGGCCAATGATATCCCAACACGTGGCACCGCAGAACAAGAGTTCTCCCCCTTTGACCTCCTCCCTCTCTTCCTCCACCTTCTTCTCCGCTTCAGATGCAGACATTTCCCGTTCACTCCGTCTAGAGCAACGGTCGAATGTTTTCGAAAAAGCGAAAAAAAATGAAAAAAATGAAAAATGGCAGATCTAACGGCTAGTATTCAAAATCAAAGGAAACGAAGCGCGGGAAATGGCGGGAAAAGATTAGGAGCGAGGGAGACGGTAAGGGGAGAACTGGGTTTGCGCAGTGACAGTGAGGTGAAGAAGAAGAAAATGAAACCCTAATTGAATTTTACCGACTCAGTATGCGCACTCCTCAAATATAAAAAAAAAAAAAAAAAGATAATAAAGAATGGATTGTCCTTTGATTTTCGAGAGTAGCAACAACTCAACTTTTGATTATTCCTCTAATTATTATTATTATTATTAACAACTAATAAATGAAAAGAAACTCCCAGTGGATAAAACTGATGTTATAAATTAAAATAGGAAGTAGGAAAACAAATCATTATTTTTTATTATTAAATGTTTCTATTGTCTGGCAAATTATATTTTGGCTCTGCTCTGTCGCTGTCTGTAGATTTTCTTTTTCTTTTGCTACTTTTATCGTCGGAATTTGTCCCTCTCTCTTTCTTTATACAATTTTTAGGCTTTAATATTCTTTATCTTTAACATCTGACTGATCTTGCAGGTAGCGTAAACGTTACACTCTGTTAAATTATTTATTTTATTGAATTCATTATTAACTATTAATAGAAAATCAAGTAGCTTGTAGCACGCGCGCAGTTAATGCTTCCTTCGTGCTAGTATATACCCATACGTACATACATACTAGATCCACTCTCTCTCTTCACAATTTTCTTTATTTTTTTTTCTATTCTTTTAATAAATGGACTTATTTTACTCAAATATTGCATACTTGAATTTTATTTTCCTTGATTATTTTCGTCTGCAATTATTTGTGTATGAAAATCAAATTTAAAATGTAACATTACATATATAAAATTGTTTGAAATTGTGTAGAGAAAAAAAAAAATAGGGTGTATCAAATTGGTAGAGGATAGCATTTACATGTATAAAATATTACCTGATATAAACAACGACAGACCATTAAAAGAACCTCAGCATTTTAAAGAATTCTTGAAAAACATAAAATTACTAAAAAAAACAAGGAGTTGAAATTTAATAAAATATTTAAGTTTCTATCTCGTTTAGTTTGTTCCTAATGAATTAATGTTAAATAATCTTGTGTATAATGGTGTATGTGGTTGATATACACGCAATTGTAAAAGTAAAATTTATATGCATGTAAAATATAACTATCAAAGTAATAATAGTTAAACAAAGATAATAAAACAATCTTATAATACTTTGAGCAAACTAATACTTATGTGTGAATAATTATATTAGTACCCAAGAAACTTTTCATCTAAAAGATTTTAATATTGAAAGTTTTGATTCCACTACTTTGATATAAGTAAGACGATTTTGTAATGAAAGATGCATATGGGTTATTAGTATTGAATCTATAAGAATTATCGGTTAATGACAAGCTTTTGAGTTGTGCAATCTGTGAAGGTTTTCCATCAAAATCTCAACAACTTGTCTTGTATGTTTCACTTTAATTTCAAAGTGTAATTCAGAAATGTAAAAATGAAGTGTTAAAAGTCTCACATAATACAAATAAAATCAGTTTAAAATATAAAAATAAATATAAATTTCATCTAACAAATTAATTTTATAAAATAAAATTAAATTTAAAATTCATTTCTTAATATCTTATTACATACATAAGTTAGAACATATTCTCTGTCTCAAGGTAACACTTAGGATAAAAGACGTGAGTAGAAAACACAAATAAGAAAAAATTGAAAACAACAAGATTTGTGAACTCCCTTCTAAAATATTCAAATATTCACAAACGTTAAAATTGCTCAAAAATCTTAAATCTTTCAATTTCTTGAGAGCCCATACTCTGATTTGGGTGTAATAAATGGTCATTGAGTAGGAAGATCTAATACCAATCTCATATCTTGGTTTGGACGATCCTCTTTTTTAGTGTATGTTTATTATTATACTCTCATGGATGACACCCATTTATTGTGATTGATTATGGCAATTCTTGGATGTGAACTCTATGATTACGAATTTCCAAAACTAAAGATGGTGTTTGTTAAGAACGAGATAATACACGTCTACCTTTTTTGTGGCCAATGATGAAACTCTTTCGTTTGGCTGAAATGCAAATAACTTGATCGGAACTTTTTTCATTCTTCCACCTTCATATCTACAGCCCCATATGCATTTTAGTGTGGACGACGAGAACAATCGTTTTACAGTTATCCCTGGCTGATACAGTAGCTGCTGAGAATTTGTAATCTAAATTGAATAAAATTTAAGCGAAGACATAGGTATACGAGGCGTGTATATGTATTTGACAAGTGCCATATTAAAATTGATGAAAATGATTATTTTAAAATACCAAAAATCCAAAATAATAAATTGGGAAGTGAATCCGGGCAATGCCATACAATTCTTAATCAACCCAAATAGACGTCAGCTGTCTGCTCCATGTTCGCCTCCTCCTGTAACAATCACTGATAAAAACTAAAGTCGTAGTCATAGATAGATTCAACGTGGAGGGAAATAACAAACGTGAAACAGGGATATAATTAACATACATAGTCGATTTTACATACTAACGCAGAAAGGGTTTTCCAGGATGACTGAGGGCACGAGTCTACAATTATTCGGGTTTAAGAGCTACATGGATTAATCAAGACTATCTAACAACTATTTATCCACCATGCAGACATTTTACACTTGCCATGGGTGCCACCAGAAAATCTCAGGAGACTAAATGCGTAAAAAATGGCAAGGATGACTGATTACTTCGTCATTTCTTCAACCCCTTCTTCATTTAGCCAACATCTAGCACCATTACGCATTCTAAATATAGGTACGGGCATACTGTAACCATTAAGCTTTCCCAGATAACCTTTACACTTGACATTATTTCCCTTGCTCGACTCGATAATCCATAATTGATCACTAAAAGCTGTTTCTATTCATGCAATGCTGCTCCAGAAACAATTTCTCACCATCTATTTTATTGTAATGTATCGGTTCGTCCCGTGTTTGGCCCAATGGTCTTTGAGGTCAACCGGGTTTGACAGATCGTGACCTTCTGCGGCAAGGCGACTAAGCAGCTTGTTGAAAGCGCTACCACTCATCTTCCGACCTCCGACACGAGCATGCCTCTTGTTTGGCACTGCAGGAAGTGGATACATTGACAGAGTGGTTGTGCAACAGGCAGACTGCCAACCTCCATTGCCCCATTTATAACACTGCTTCAGGACACCGGTACAGGAACATACAGGCGCTGGCATGGTTGACTCATCATAAGCCACTTGGTTCAATCCCAAGTCCTGACCTTTCCAATCAGCCTTAGACACTACTAACTGCTTGTTAAGATCATCGCCTCCGTTGACCATTTCTTGACCATTTTTCCACTCATGTGCCTTGCCAAACATAACCTTATTCAAGTCTTCACTCTCCTTTTTGACTTTTTTTGCTGCTTTTGGAGTCTTCTTATTAGGTGAAGTTGACTTTGGTTCCTTGGGCCGCTTGGCCCGCCTTGATTTCCCAGCCTCAGAAGTGATGGGAGCTGTAGGGAGGGCATCGGTTGTGTGCATTTCCCGTGTGCTGTAAGAAGGATCACCCATGTTAGGTATATGGTGTACCTGTTGCTGGGGATGATGTATATGCTTGACACCACGTGAAATTTGGCATCCCGGAGGACATGATGGCATACTGCCACTACCTATCGAGGTTTCTCGATACTGAAGGGTTGCAATTGCATTATCTCGTTCCAAAATTGCATTATTTCGTTCTGCAATTGCAGCATCCCGCTGCAGAAATGCCATGTCACGCTCAGCATATGCTGCCTTCTTCTCAGAAATGGCCAGATTTCTTTCTTGGATGGCTGCATCTCTTTCGGCCATAATTGCCATGATCTGCTTCATGGAAGGCTGATGTTGCATCAGCCACTGCAACGCAACATCAACATAAATATTACCAAAGTCAGCATCTTAACAGAGAGAACGCATTGCAGTTACCAATTGTTTGATTGTGCAAAAGAGAATAGTAAATTTGTTGATGAATTTATACATGAACATAAATAAATGTATTTTAATACCTGTCCTTGAGCAGATTTATATTGATCTGCTTTGTGCCTACCATTTTCACGATGCCCAGCATCATCCATCAGAAACACAACCGGTTGCAATAACTAAATATTGAGTCTAGGCTTCCTCAACCAATACGGAACCTGCTTGATCAAACAACAGTATGCCAGAAATCCTGCATTCATAGGAATTTTTCAGTTTATATTGGCAACTTGAGATAGTCCGTGTATCTGTTTTGTCCTCTTCTTTCTTAGGTTGAAGAGTATTGGGTAGGAAGGAATCACTCTATCAACAATGCCCTTGAAGAACGTATGTCGCAAAATTTAAAATACTTACCATGCTTATACATAGGGATAGCAGGTACTTGATCAAAAGTAAACCTACACAAGAATGTAAACTCGGTAAGTTCACAAACAATAATGAATGAAACTTACAAACAACTGCCGCTTTATAAAAAGACTTGAATATTCAGCTACACGAAAATCTGGGATAAAAATAGGGCAGGGAAACTTTGGGAACGCAGGGGAAGTCTATGGTCTTCATGTATGATCAAAATACTTGCATTTAAGCATAAAAGACAGTTAGAAGTTTCCAAAAACCTTAAAAGAAAATAATGGAACAATTGGATATGAATGGCAGACATGGTAATGATGTAGTAAGCAGGCTTACCACAGCAATTACAATAGAAAAATACTGAAGTTCCAGAATTTACCACAATAGCATATGAAAGTTATTGGTCATTATTATTATTATTATTATTATTATTTCAGAGCTTCCATGGAAGCCGAAAAGAAACATTAAGGTAGAACAAATGAAGAAAGTTAAAGCATGTTGGGGGCGGGGGAAGAGATAAAATGAGTGGATAGAAAGAATCTTAGTGTGATTATAGTGTTCTGACCACATAATGCATGGCTAATATCACAAAAAGAATGATGACAACCATATGATCAAGGTCCTCTTCAAGCAGTACTTCCAAGACAAGAAGACCAAACTCCTAAACCCAATATTATTTGACAGAAAAGCAAGTTTTAAAATCACTGTTCTGAACCGTAATACAATTTTCATCCAAAATCCAAAAATATCCTGTGTTGATTGTTAATTAAAAGGTCTAAGATAAACATGAGGAAGGGAGACATAACAACGTCCTGATCTAATACGAGTCAAGCCAAGACCCACACAAAAAATTCTTTATAAACAATCCAGCACTCCAGTGCAACGTGAAAACTGAATGAAAATGGAAAACTACAGTGGAAGATACCGCAAAAGGAAATAAGGTAAAGAAGTGATCATTCAGGAACTCATATTTGGATAAGATTAAGTACAGCAAAAACTGAAGTTTTTTAAAAAAGACCATCGCATTTATGACCTGATGGATAACTTAATATCAATTAATAGCCAGGCGGATGACATTCTTTTTACTACCCAAAACTATATTCCTCCTGACTACATTCAGTAAATGTATATATAGCTGAATATCATGACCAAATGAAATCCAAGTATCAAAGATAAACTACCCAAAACACTCGCTACTAGCTGTTCCCATGGGCCAGTAGCAGTACTTGTTAAGACAGAATTCTGAATAAATGTTTATGTAAAAAAAAAAGTAAAATAAATGAAGTTTGCCCAATTAACTAAAATAAGCTACCCATCATAAAAAATATCTAAAATCAAATTAGATGCTTAACCTTTCATAAAAGGCCTCTCATTTAATTTTTATAAAAGCTAATTTTGGGTTTTAATTTTCTTCTCCGGAAACTTATGCAAAAAAACAGAGCTAAATCTATTACCACAACCCTCCTTCTATCACGAGGGGTCAATAAATAACAAAACCGAAGCTCATTTCCGTACAATTTTTTAAAAGCCACGGCTCCTGGATCTCAAGCGGTTGAAGATCCAAATTTTGAACCTATAACAGATTCCGACACAGTAAAACGTCGCACCCGAACTAAAAGCTGGAAGGCTAGAACTATAAACAAAAATAAAATAAAATCTAGAAGAAGCAATTGCAGCGAACGCGAGCAAATATTTAAGAGAAGAACCAAAATCAAAGGATGCACAAAGATTCGGATACTCGAAGGTGAGAAAAACAAAGTCAAAGCAAGTCAAACACAAAACGAAGCGATAAATTGAAGGTGGATTGGGTCGGAACGATAAAACAGCGATAAATTAACGATAAATTGCAGAACTAAAGTAAACACTGAAAAAAATGAACGAAGAAAGAAACCCTAACCTCCGCCAGAGAGAGAGAGAGAGAGAGAGAGAGAGATGAAGAAAGAGAAAATCGTGTGGCACTAGTGTGGGGGGTTTTTACCGGGTTGTGTCTGTATCTGTACCTATGCGATGCCACTTTCTCTTCTTCCACTTACAATTTTCTCTTCACTTTTTATTTTTTTTCTCGTTTTATCATTTCTTATAGCGCAGAAATAATAATAAAATAAATAAATAAACGAAATACGTGAATTATCAAGTCACCTGTTCCTATCTGTCTTTCCACTTTCAACCATCCAATTGCGATGCACATCCATATTAATTTACCGCTGCATAATTTTTATTTTTTTTCCTTAACCTTTTCAAATTATTTTTCAGTTTTTTTACCCTTTTTGATCTTGACTTTAAGAAAGCTAAAACCGACCATGCTGCCAAATAATTAATACGGACAAAGAAATTATTCTTTTCATAGTTAAAGTTGTTTAAAATATTGTTTTTGATCCATCCGTTCAATGTAATTTATGTTTGTGATGTGTTTGGAAAGAAATATAAGGAAGATATTGAGATGAATGATGGTGTTGGTGTGGTGTGTGACACGCGGCACGTGCGTTAGGGTTTTGATTTGTTGGGTTGGGTTGGTTTGGTTGAAAGTAAAGATAGTGGCACAGGTCTTCTTGCTTGCCACCACGATGCCATTACTGCTCATGTAATGCTTCAAAGATAGCAGTTTAAAAAAATAATGAAGTTGTAATTAATTTATTTATAGATGTTTTTTCTTGGATTGTATTGTTAGAGATGTATAAATGAAAAAATATAATTACATTGAAAAGATAAAATGACACTTGTTTTTTCTTCTTATAAGACAATTTATTTTGAGGCATTAAATGAATTACTTTTTAATTAAAAAATAAAATAAAATCATGACAACCTATTTTTTTAATCAGTTTAAAATTATTATTTTTTATTTATATTTGAGTCCACATAAACACTAAAATCTAAATACACAATAAAATATATTTCAATGAATTGGTTTTAGCAGTTTTCTTGCATTTCAGAAAGCTGGAGGCGAACTTAATAAATACACGGTGAGAAAAACACATCGGTCGGGGCCTTATTTTGCGTGGCCCTATCACACTTGGGGGCTTTCTTCGTGCACCTCACATTTTTCTTTTATAACCCTACCGATTATATATATCATAGATTTCAAAATCCGATTTCACAATTTTTTGAATTTTAAATTTTTTTGGATTTTAAAATCTAGTTTTGGATTTCTCAAATTTCAAAACATGAATATGGATATTTTTTAATATCAAATTTAGTAGTCCAGTTTTGAATTTCTCAAATTTCAAATTTTGATTCTGAATTTTTGGAAACTGAATTTTGAAATTCAATGATGAGTTTTTTTAAGGGTTAAATATGTTTTTAGTCCCTATACTTTGAGGAGGTAATTTTGGTTTTAGTCCCTCTTTCAAACTAAGGTAGAATTTAGTTTTTCAACTTTAGAAACTTTATTTGCTGTTTCAAGTACGTTTCATTCTAGCATTTGGATTGTTTATACTGTTTGACACATTTTTGCTTCAATGTTAACTAAGAAACGAAACAGCAAATAAAGTTAAAAAAATTTGGTAAAAAATACTAAAATCATAGTTTTTCTAAAATTAAAGGATTAAATTGTACCTTAGTTTGAAAGAGAGACTAAAACCAAAATCGCCTCAATGTATAAGGACTAAAAACATATTTAACCCTTTTCTTAACTATCAAATTTTGAAATTTAATTACTTGTGTTTTTCTTTATTGATGTTTTTTAACATGATTTTGATATCTGATTTTTGTGAGTGGTAATAGAACAAAAAAGATGCAGGTAAAAGATGAGGCACATAGTCTATAATATTCATTTACTTCTATTACAACAGTAATAATCCAATTTTATTATTCTTTAAATTTTTGGATGACGTAACTAATTTCTCGTGCTTTCAGTTCTTCCAAATTCGCCTCAATCTTTTTCAGTGATAACAATCATTCTTTATGTTATAGGGACGTAATAATAACAACAAAGTCATCATATATATAATCTAAAATCTAAAATGAAACTCTTATCTTCTGTTTGCGTTAACAGATGAACTCTTCGCAAGGAAGAGAGAATGCATATTTTTGTTTCAAGGAATTCAAGCTGATTTGGGAAAATCGATTTAAGGAAATTTTTTGAAATAATTTTGACACTGCACACATGTTAAAATGTGGTTGGACGATTTCAATTAAGAAAAAAAACTTTGGTTTTCTCTTCCAAATATGTCCTTGCTTCAATTTTTTTAATTTAAAATCATCCAACCACATTTTGACACGTATACAGTGTCAAAATGGTGTCGAAAATTGGTGTTAAAATATCATTTTCCTTTAAAGAAGATCCTAAGATTTTTATTCCTTCCTTAAATAAAGAGATTAACAAAGAAAATATACATCTTTATTCATAACTTTTACATAAATGTCTCTTACTTCTTTAATAATAATAGTAAAATTAATAATAATAATATAAATTGTAATAAGAACATCATCATCAACAGTAATAATGTTAATGGTAGAATTAAAACTACTGAAAAATAAATAATAATCATTATTATTATTATAATTATTATTAGTAGTAGTAATAACACAATAACACTATTAATGTTAATTATGAAATTAATATTGAAAAATAATTAATAATTATTATTATTATTATTATTATTGAACCTTGAGAATAATTAATAGTAATAATAATAGTAATAGTAATAATAATTATATTAATAAGAATAATTATGATAATAACATTGATAAAAGCAATAATAAAAATAATAATAATTATTACTATAACAATATTGAAAATAATGGTATGAATAATAATAATAATACCAAAACTAATAATAATATTAATAATACTACTAATAATATCAATTACATTTTATTTTATATTAATTTTAATCGTAACTCAGATTATTCTCAGATTTAAGAAGTAATAAAATTTAGATTTGTCAGATTTTGCAAGTTAATAAAAATTTATAAACTATTAATGTTTACTTTTAATTTATCAAATTAATCTGTTGAAAATTTCAACTCTCTCTTTTTCTATTAATTTAAAAATTTCTCTACTGTATAATCTCTTTAATGTGTTTGAGATTTTTTTTCAAATAGAAAATTTAAAAAAATAAAATAAAACTTTAGTAACATAATTGCTTAAAAATTTATAGAACTTAAATTTATTCATATATAAAAAAAAGTAAGAATTTAGTTTTTTATTTTTATTTGCTTACATATGCTTTTATTTTTTATCGATACATTATCACTTTAAAACCATAATCAACCAAAAGCCTTTTTTATCGTGTTTACTTTACACTTTTCATTACTTTATTTAATATAAAAAAAGTAAACACAACCTTAGACTACGTTACATAGTCAGATGCAATTATTTGTTTTACCAATTTAAAATAATTATAAAAAATGGTAAAAGAAGAGTTGAAACTTTTTAAGCTATAATTTGAAACAAAACTCATATTCTTTCATTTTACAAAGACGAATTTCATCCATTTCTCAAAGATAAACACAAATAATGATTTTCAAACAAATGGAAACGAAATTACACAATCGGTGAGGCAGAATGAATTATTCTCAGTAGCTTGAAAAAAGAAAGAAGAAATCATTGCATCTTGATCCAAATTCCCTCGCTGGGAATGTCTCCATGAACCGCAAATAGCATATAAAACGTGGGTGGTGCAAGAACAGCTGAACCTGGCGCCGTCACCTCAAATTCACAACTTGAATTTCCCCTCACCTTAACTTCACCCATCGACAACACCAACAACCTCTGACTCATGGAAAAAGAGTGCGTGTTAAAAGGCGGCGCCAACATCGTCACCGACAATAACTCAGGCACCAGCCTTCCATTCACCTTAATACTCATCTTCAATTTCTCGCCATACATCAACTTCACGTAAGAACAAGGCTCTTCAATAATGGGACGTACAGCCTCAAACTCAGAGTCCAGATAGTAAGGAGAAAAAGCTTCCAAACTCAACTCCGTAGGGTACGACACATTAGAGAACACGTATTTCTCGTGAGGGTTGCTCCCACCTACGATCACTCTTCCATCACGAACCAGAACAGCCGTCGAATGATACATTCTAGGAATATCCGAAGCGGGTTGCAAAACAAACCGCGACCCACCCGAACTGTTTGTTCTATAAATAATCGGTTGAAGAGCCGGATTCTCTGCATTCCCCCACCCCGCTGTTCCAGATTGAGCTCCGTTTATGATCAAAACGTCGCCGTTGGGGAGCATGACCATGTCACCCATCACCCGCCCCATCGGCATGGTCTCCACCACCCACGTGGCATTCGGATCCGTGATCTTAATCCGCGCGCAAGAATCCATCGCTTTGGAGAAAACACCCTTGTGCACAAGCTGAAAAGCCCCTCTGCGGGCCCCACCGCAGACCAAAACCTCAGCTTCCACCGTCGCCGCTTCCAAATTCTTCAGTGGTAGCAACACCGCTGAACCGGTACTAGGATAACACCTAGGGTCTCCCCCGGGTATCTCGGGGTACGTTCTCACAACGGCGTCGTTCTGGTAATCAAACAGAATCGCACGGTTGTTGGCGAAAATAAAAAGATTTCCGTCCACGTTTAAAACAACAAACGGATAAAGATTATTTTCCGCACCCTTATCATCAGTCTGAAGCAGAAACGGTAACACGTAGGGTTTGTTATTCTCTTCTGTTTTTCGCTTAGGATGAAACTCGTAGTTGAATTGTCTTCTCCCTCCGATTATAATTTGTCGTCCATCTGGCAAATAGTGATTGGTGGAGTACCATCTTCTTACTGCGAGGGCGTGGTCGGTTTCTTGCCACTCACAGTCCTGACCTGTTTCGCATGGAGCGAAGGACCTTATTTTGCGGTCGCCGTCGTTGTAGCCGCCGGTTTGGATGAGGGTGCCGTCGGCGACGGCGCCGCCGGAGGAGCACCAGACGTCTGTTTGGACGAAGAGGGCACGGAAGGTGTTGGATGCGACGTCATATTCGATGGAGTGAGCGGTGCAGTCTGTTTTGACAACAATTTCTGAGTTATCGTGGCGACAGTTGCCGTTGGGGAGAGTGAGGTTGGAAGAGCCGAAGTCGGTGCGGTCGAAGATGATGATACGGTCATTGTTGAGGAGCTGCATGTGCATAGCGACGATGCCTATGGATTTTTGGAGTATCTGCCATTTGGCATTGGAAGCTTGGGAGGGGAAGGGAAGGGTAAGGGAGAACAGGAGAAGAAGGTGGAAGAAGATGGTAGGTAGAAGAAAAAGGTGATGTGTAGCCATAACAGCAGAAGGTGTTGTTGGAAGGTGGTATTCGAGTTAATGCTTTGAAGTTGAGGTGCAATGAGTGTGGTTGCATGCAATGGTAGTCCTTAAATACTCCTGCATTTGCAGCACTGCTCTCTTCTATATATGCGTGCACTATGCATTCATTTCCAGTATTCAAACTGGCAAGGGTAATATTATGTTTCACAACACTCTTATTTTGGTGCATCGTGTAAGGTTTATTAATACACCTTAAATTTTCAAAACAAATAAACACTTCGTTTACTATATATACTTGTATAATTTCTTTTTTATTTGAAAAGTAGTCGTTAACATTTTTTTATTCACATAATTTTAAGTAATACCTGTAATGTACTCCATTATTTTTTTATAAAAATCTGAATATTTTTAAATGTTTTCTGAGAATGGTTGTTTTTTAAGATATTTAAGAATGCATGATGATTAAGTTTAAACGATGAAATTTACAGATTCGATTAATGATGGTATTAGCATTCTCTGTATCTTGTCTAATCGAATTAAATGTAATTAATTTCACTTTTCTAGTTCACCTCATCCTCTCTCAAACATGCCAGAAACATTTGATAGAAAAAATGACATTGCTGAATACAAATTCCACGGATTACGTGTCTGGATTATTTTCTTGAAATAAATTATTTACTTTACGCCTTATTAAGATATTTTAATGTCTGAGCATGTTGAATTTTGAATGAGATTATGCTACATATAAAAATATAAAACTTTATTTCTCGTGAATGGTATAGTTTGCCATAAAAATAACTCAGTGAAATTCTATTTTTTTTTTAAATGAATAATTTATTCTTATTAATATAAATAAATCAACTTCCAAAAATAATGACATACAGTGGTATCGCTGGGGTTTGATTAGTCAAAACTCCTAGCTTGAAACAATGGCCCATGAAGAAGTTGATTGAACATAACAATATTTATGATGCAAAACACTTTTACATTTATTTGATATAGAATATAAAATAAAATAATCAAAAAATATAAAGTTTCATAATTTTTCAAGAAATATCATAATAATGTCAAATGAATATGTTAATGTCAGGTTTCATGACATCTTGTGAACATGTTCATGTGCACTGCACTTCACCTAAACTAATTTTATTCACACCATTTTCATAAATTATTATTTTCAACAAACAACTTTTAAATTTCTTAATATAACATTAGAGATAAATTTAAAATAAACTAATTTTAATATAAGAAAAAAAATGATGAAATGTAAATAAAATAGAATTGAGCATGATAATTAAGATAGTATTTAATTAGTGTATATTATTACCTAACATATATAAATTGATTTTTTCCTATTTATATGGATTCTGATAATGTAATGATAATATATTTATAGGTTTTTTTTTCTTAATTTTTACTCAAAATTAGAATTAGTCACTTTTAAAAAAATAATAATTAATTTTTCAACTTTTGAAATGTATTAATTTAATCATTTTAATCTAATTTTATTAAATTTAAAAATGGATTAATTTTAATTTTTACTAAAATTTAAAAGATCACAAATATATTTAACCTTATATTTATAAATGAAGAACACTTTGCATAATGAATCTACTTATGTATTTATGTTAAGTTTACATTATTAAATAAAATTGTTTCAAAATTGTATCCAAAAATAATAAATGATGACAATAATATATGTATGTGTTAAAAGATATTTTAAATTTTTATATTGTTAAAGAAAGTAATAATAATTTTAAAAAAAATATTCCATTCATATATACAGATTAGTAACATCTTTACATATAACAGTTGTCCCGTGCTTTTTTCTTAAATTATAGCATCATTTCCATTTATTTTTAATATTTTGTATTAAAATATAAAGTGAGCGAAGAATAAATTGGTATGTTAAAATAATCTAATAAAATATATATTTAAAATCTTACAAGGACGTTCTTAACAATATTTATGAACTAAATGAATTAAATATATATTTTAACATACTCATACCTGCATGTCTCAAACCATATAAATATAAATTATACTTTGATGATATTAATTTAAAATATTAAAATGCATATTTTAATATAAAACCAATATAACATATTTATTTTTTTGAAGAAAGTGTTAACCTCAATTAAACAAAAAGAATTGGAAAGCCGAACACTGTCATGGAGGTATCATAAATCTTTTCCTGGAGACATTATCAGTCCAATTTGATGAAGTAAACCTTGAAAGGTTTATAAACAATAGAACCTACAATAATATATTATATAAATAACGATAATAAGAGAAAAAAAAAACAAAATTTGTACTTTAAAAACTTAAACGAGATAAGGAATTTAATTAAAATATTAATAATTTAATATAAAACTCATTTGAGTACCAGTTTCTTATTAATACCAGAAATAATTAATTTTAAAATAAACTAAAAATAATGATAAACGTGTTTTCTAAAATATTAAATTATTATATAATATTTTTTAAAAAAAAATCCAATTCTAAAATGATGTCGTTAGGTCAATATATATAAATGAGAGCTACCTTAATTTTGAGTCAAGTGGAATATTTTGATAATATTGATATATATCTTAATAACAGTCAAATCAAAGGAGGTAAAGGGGAACTATTTCATCCCAAACTTTTAACTTTTTTAATATTGGGGTTTAATTTCGTATATTTGTAATATTTTTAAGCCTCTAATTAAATGAGAAATATTTTGAATATAATTTTAAAGTTATTATAATTAATCATATAATATAAAATAAACAACTGTTATGATTATCTTGGTATTATATGTTGGATGAATATTCATTATTGTGTGCTTGTAAATAAAGAAATTTTTTAGTCTCAATTAAAAATAATACTATAAAAGAGTTATGGATATTAATTGTTAAAAAGTGGAGACATCCTGATATTATATAAATAAACCATGAATATTGATGAATATTCATTTCATATACACGCAGAAAAGAATTTGATTATTAAATCAAAGCATATGAAATTTGAACTGTCTTAAATGAATTTTAATACTTTAGAAGAGTAGTTTTTTGATTTCCAGAATAAGTGGAGACAGATTTTAGATTCAAAATGTCGTAAAAAAGCTATTGAATTTAAAAATTAACATCCAAAATATGTTTTTAAACTCTTTAATTACTTTTAAAAATGATAATTGGTTTAATTATTCAGAAAAATACGTTTTAATCTCTTTGATTACTTAAAAAGAATTAACTTGTTTTGTTGTTAAAAGTTAAGAAAAACATGTATATGCAAATCTATTAGTGTCTAATAGAGACTACAGAAAATGTTAGAAAAGCAATGAAGACATGATTTCATAGATAATGGAGAGAGATTTAAAGAATGACGATTTTTCTAATTAAGAAGGGTATTTAATTAAGAAAAGTAATATATGTTTAGAAATTAAAGTGATAATAGTTTATATGTAACAATTAAAAAAAATATTTTTAAAGTTAGTTGCACATGTAGAAAAGAAACAGAAATAGATTCCTATATTTTAAGGATGAAAACGACCATACAATATTAAATGGCATCGATGCATTTGAACTAAATTTCTCACGCATGTATATGCTACAGCACATTACCTTGTGAAGTGTCACATTTTGCTTTGCTGGTCAGGACAAGCCCAATACAAAAGCTTTTACAAGTCTCATATAATATAATTTTTTGCAAATTTTCTTTCAATTTATTTTTCGTAATTGGGTGGAAATTTATGTTATATCTGCTTAATCCATAAAATTATATAGTTTTATTCATTCCTTCATCACTAAGTTCTATAATCTGTACTAGCTAGCTAGCATTTGTTTAAACAATACAATGCACTTTATTTTTGCTGTTTTCTTTTATATTTTTTGAACAGAAAGTATGAGACTATTGCCATACTTTTCTTCACGCTCCCTTTATTATTCTTCCAATTTCAATTTAGGTTTCACAATACACAAACTATGAAAGCTTTTGTATCTTACACGCAAGGGTAGAGTCTTCAATAGTTTTTTATTTTTTATTTTATTTTTAAGATGACAGTATGAATTGTAATTATAATATAATTTGGGTGCTTAAAAACATTTATCTATTGTCATTTTACTATTTTAGTCGTGTGGAACATATTATAATAACTAAAAATATTAGTAACTAGTAGTTTAGTACGTGTACTTCGTAGAATAAATGCTTATTCTTCATAATTAAAATTTGTGCTAAATTATTATCTTTTACTGAATAAGTTGTATTATAATTAATAATACACTATAAGTAACTAATTTTCAATATATAAAGAATATTTATATTTATGGTAAATAATTTATACTGCATCAACTACTTTTTAAAATATAGATAGTTGGTTTTAAAATGTTAAAACTCAATTGAACAATAAGGATAAAAAGTTGTACTTTTAAAAGAAATGAGAGGTTAAAGAACTCTTAAATAGGATTTGAAAAAAAAAACGTCACTTTGTTAAAATAAACCTACCTTTCAAATTATGGGTCTTCATATAGATAAAAGAAAAATCCTTTTATAGTAATTACATTGAATATTGTATCCACAGTGATTTAAAACTGATTTTCCGTATAAACTTTTTTAGCGTAAGTGTTTCAAAATTAAATTATCGTGATTTTTTTATTTGTATTGTGAGTGAAATAAAGAAGAAAAAAAAAGGGATGGAAGAAATAAATAGATAAGAAAATGTATTATTTTAATGGATAAAGAAAAGAATCTTTGAAAAAAAATTTTCCACCTTCTTAAATTAAGGTATGCCACAGTAGTAAGTAGATAATATATACATACATATATATATATATATATACATACATATATATATATACATACATATATATATATACATACATATATATATATATGTATGTATATATATACATATATATATATATATAATTAAAATACGAAATTGAACCTTTTACTTCAATTTTTTATAACAAAAAATTATTGAAAAATACTTCGTTAAAGAGATTTGTGCTCCCGTGGTCCCCTTTAAAAATGAATTCTATCGTTTTGTTTACTTTTAAATAAATAATAATAATTCTAAGTTATCTCTGTCCTTTTCATTTTCTTTTTCCTTATTTCCCCTTCAACAAAAATAGTTTAAAATATATTGCACGTTTTGAATATTCTACATTAGGTATGTGTAAGAAATGAAAAGAAAAATCCAAGAAGAATGTAAATAATTTTATTTGACTCTCTTATCTGCTCATATATTACAGTTAATAAATGCCCACCAACAAATATGTTCTGAAACTGCCATTCACAAAAAACAAATAACTTCCATTAAAGAAGAAAACACAAATAATAAGAATATGAAGGAAATATGTTTTTGGTCTCAGCAGCCAGTGACTAAATTTCACACCATCCGAACCCATATACCGTGGCTTGGAATTTCTTGATGTACCACAAATAGCAGATAGAAACCCGGCGGTGCAAGAACACCGGAACCCGGGGCCGTAACTTCCACCTCGTAAGTCGATTTCCCGACCTTGCTCAAATCTTGCGCCTCCAAAACCAACAACCTCTGATTCATGGAGAAGGAGTGCGTTGCAAAAGGCGGCGCCAACATCGTAACCGACACCGAATCCTTAGATAAACTCGCGGTCACCTCAAATCCAACCTTCAATGTCTCACCGTACTTCACTATTGTTTGGGACGAAGGGGACACTATTGTGGGACGCAGGATAGAGAATCTGGGCTCAAGATAAGAAGGAGAAAACGCTTCCAACCGTAATTCCGTTGGGAACATTACGTTGGTGAAATTGTAACATGCGTGAGGATTGCTCCCAGACACAAGAACGCGACCATCACGAAGCACAATGGCACTGGCGTGGTACATTCGCGGAATATCTGACGGGTTTTGGACCTCAAATCTCAACCCGATCCGATTATTGGGTTTATATAGAAATGGACTCAATACCGGGTCCCGACCCAATTCCCAGCCCGCCGTCCCTTCTGAAGCTCCATTAATAATTAAAACGTCGCCGTTTGGGAGTAAAACCATGTCATTCATGACTCTCGCACCTGGCATGGTTTCCATCACCCAACTCGGCTTCGGGTCGGTTATTTTAATCCTAGCACACGTTTTCAACGCTCCGGTAAACCGACCCGATAGGGTATCCGGATAAGCCCCTCTCGGGGCTCCACCGCAAATCAAAACCTCGGCTTCCAGATTGGATTCTCGAAGATTCTTCAACGGAAGCAAAACCGCGGAACCGGTACTGGGATAGCACCGTGGGTCTCCACCGGGTATTTGAGGGTAGGTTCTGACGACACGGTTCTTATTGTAATCGAATAAGATAGCGCGGTTGTTTGCGAAGATGAAAAGATTGCCATCGACGTTTAAGAAAACAAAGGGGTAGAGATTATTTTCCGCCGAGGCGTCGTTTGTTTGAACGAGAAAAGGTAAACTGTAAGTGTTCATTGCCGTGGTTTCTGTCTTGGGGTAAAACTCGTAGTTGAATTGTCTTCTACCGCCGATTATTATTTGTCGTCCATCTGGCAAGATGTGGTTGGTGGCGTACCATCTTCGAGCTGATAGTCCATTGTTAACTTCGCGCCAGTCGCAGGTGCGGCACGGGGTGAAGGTTCTGACTGTACGATCTCCGTCGTTGAAGCCACCGGTTTGGACTAGTGTTCCGTCGGGGGAAACCGAACCGGAGGAGCACCAGACGTTGGTTTGGACGAAGAGGGCGCGGACTTTGTTGGCTGCGACGTCGTATTCGATGGAATGTGCGGTGCAGTCGGTTTTGACGACCATCTCATTTGGGTTTTTGCGGCATCTACCGTCGGCGAGGGTTATGTTGGAGAATCCAAAGTCAGTGCGGTCTAGTATGATGACTCGGTCGTTGTGGAGGAGCTGCATGTGCATGCCGACAATGCCGATGTTTTCTTGGAGGAGCTGCCACTGTCCATTGCGGGCTTCCGCCGGCGACGGCGGTGCTAGGAGGAGGATGTGAAGAATGAGGAGAGGAATAATATGGAGAGAGAGTGAAGGGATCATTGGTGTGGGTTTGGCGGCTTGGAGAATAGTGAAGAGTGAGTGATAAAGTGGTGGGGTGAGATGAGGTGCAGTGCAGTATAGCCTTGCTGCTAAGGGCTTTAAATACTTCTGATACCAAGAGTTGAAGATGAATGAATGATAGAGAATCTGGAAAATATTTATTCCACACGCAAGCCAACGCGTGGGGATACTGGTGTCTTCTTTCTCTTTCTGCTCAAGTCTCTTTTGCACGCTCTAAATCACATAGATCTGTTTGGGTTCAACGTCCTTTGTTTTGGTACATGATCTTCTTTATGTTAGATGTATACAAATTTGATTTTTTTTATTTATTTGGGGTTTTGAAGAAGAGGTTGGTGAAAAGACCGGTAGCTGCAGCTTGCCATGGCTGATTTGGTTGAGCTTTTATTGCCACTCCTGAACGTGGTTTTTGGACAAGTAGTGGAAGTAAAGTGAAAAACTCTACGAAGGCAAGTATTAACCTATCCAATCATGGCCAAACATATCTCTACCAAAATGAACTGTACCAATTCTGACAGGGGATTTAAATCTGTTCAGAATTCATATATTAATAATTTATTTATTTCCTTACCTGAATTAGTAATTAATTTGTTTTAAATTTAACTAAAATTAATATATCAAAGCATATAACCATTTGAATAAAATTAATTTTAATTTTAGTCAATGGTAGAAAGTTTGAGTCAGACAGAGCATAACAAAAATAAAAAGAAAATTCAGCAATAAAGAACTATGTTTAGATGGAGTAAAACAGTTGGACTTACCAGTGCGTTTTTGGTTATAGTTTTCTTGAATGCTACTTTTGTTTCTTTCCATTCATCCGTGTTCTTTATTCTTCCATAGAATGCATGAATCAGACGTACGATGTCTCAAACAACCACCAAAATATATGCTAGCATGTTCCTTTATGCAACACATGATATTGCTCGTTAACTTTTTTGCAAAACAGTTACATTTTATTTAAGTCAAAAGTAAAAATATATATACATATTAGAGATTATTTAAGTCGTATGATTATGTAGATTCAAAAGAGCACAATTAACATTATTGTTTTCCACATTTAATATTAGAAAGTTAAGCGTGTGTGTGTGTATCATGAACAGTTGTATTTCTATTAGAGGAAACAACGTGATTTAAAAAATCTGAGGTAATTAAGAACATAAGTTTATGAAGTTGAAAAATAAAGATGAATTTCTTGGAACATCGTTCACCATTAAAGCTTCATTTAACAAATTTGAAGACAATTAAGGCTAACTAGCCGCCTATTAAAATGTAATCTCATATTAGACAATGATCGGTTTTCAACAAACTTATTACTTGTGAAAACCTGAGGTCTGAAATTCAAGGAAGTAATTTTTGTAAAGATATTTATCGTAAAGTATGTCTCGTTTACTCTCCCAAATACAAACACATCTAGATTCTCTTAACGTGTAATTTAGGGTAAGAATGAATTCTGAATTTTATAATCATTTCTTACAAAAATTAAGATCATCATGCGATGATATTTTTTATTTTATTTTTACTTTGAAAAATATCAACAATAATCAAAACCCTAATTGAAATATAGATTACAGGAAAAAAAGCGATTTAAAAATAATAACTACTCAAGCACTCACTTTATTATACTGATGCATTTTATTTTATTATTTAAATAAGAAGAATTGTTAAGAAATTACTTTTAAAAGAGAACATTGAACTTTATTTTTCTCTTATAACATTTCTCTATTAAAATAACGTCATATATTAGAATCTATAAAAAGAAAATGTTAAAATTAAGACAAACTACCTTGACATAAATTTATTGATGTAAATAAAATTTTAAAAAATAAAAATTACATAAATAGTCATTGAATGGATAACTTTGACTTTTATTTTACATTAAAGTCATTAATATGATAACAACTTTTCTTTTCTAAGAGGGTAGTTACTCTAATAATTATTTTTTGTATCTTTTATTAATTATATACGTATAAACTAGTTATAGATATATACAACAAAATCATTTATGCTGTTAATTGAAATTTTATAATTTTTATTTGTAATAGTATTATATTAAAAAAATAAAATTTAGATATTTAATTGTGTTTAAGATGTACTTCGCCATTGTTTAGATGATAAATTTTATATTCTTTTTATATTCGAATTAAGTAGATTATATAATTAGGGTAATTATCTATATGAGCAATGAGTCTTATATACATTACTTTCTATCAATGTTAAGTTTAAAGACTATAGCATAGTTGATTTAGATTGCGCTAACTTTTCTTCTTCTTTTAGCATGACAAAAGGCAAAGCACATATACATGTTTCAATTAATTTTAAATAAAAAAATTAATAAGCTTAATCATTGGCATGATTCATCTTAATGTAAAAAACATTAATAATTACTTTATACAATATTTTTAATTATTTTAGATTTTAAAATACTAAACACACCTTATTGTTATATATTTTGAAAAGGAAAATTATAATTTAAGGTGTATACTATAAATCATTTCAATTTTTATTTTACAAAAAAAAAAATCATTATAGTGAAATAATCAGTCTAAGCCCAAATAAAATACTATTCCAAAATTTATATATAAAAAACAGTTTAGTACCTTTTAAAAATAAATAAGTATCTATACCTTATTTGAAAAGAAATACTATCTTAATTAAGAAAATATAAATAGTAATATTTTACGAACAATATAAATTATTTTATTTATTTACGATTAGTATAGCAACATATATAATAAAAAAATAGAAAAGAAAAAGAAAAATGTTATTAAAATAACCACTAATTGAAAAAAAAAATCATTTTGAAATGATGACTTTATTGTAGAAAAAATTGATGCTAAATTCAATAATTGAATGATGATTTATTTAGACAGAAATTGTCAAACTATGACGATTTACTTCAATCTATAATTTTTTATAATTTACTCAAATAAATAAATTGATGATAAAAAAAATTCCACCATTTTAACATAAAAAATTGATGTATCGTTCAATGGTAGGATGATGATTACATCAGAGGCAATGTTTTTCTTTTCATTTTGTTGAAAGGTATAGCAGAAAAACCAGGAAGAAAACTATGGTCTACAACAGTTCTGGTATTAATTTTGTTCCCTTTGTTTATTTATTTAGTATAAAAACAATAAACATTTATTGGGGTTCAGTTTTCTCTTTCCTTTTCTAATCATAAAATCATATACTCTCTTTTTTCTCCCTGTTTTCTCTTCCATCTTTTCTTGTTTTTACCACATTTAGTGCTGTTAAAGAAAATTAGTATATTTAATCATTGTCCTACACATCAAGGTTAAATATTAAAACAAGGCTTTATCTTATAATTTATAAGATTAAATTATAATTATAAGATTGAACTTGAACTAATGGTTTGAAATGTAAACGTATCTGGAAGCGAAGACTGAAAACCTATGTTTGTAATAGTTGGATATGGTAATTACTTTTACATGAGAAGCATAGTAAGCAATTGAAAAGGACTTTTGAGAACATCTTATAAACTTTTTAGTTTGGTTTGAAACGTAAACCAAAGCAGAAAGCAAAGTCTTAGATCCCTTCTGTCCAATGCTGGGACAACAATGACATGTTAGGCAATTTATCTTTTAAAAGTCATTATAAAAATGCATACAAAAGTCATTACTTTTCAGATTTTCTAAAAAAAGTTAAAAGTCTCTCTTTGTTTGGTTAAAATTAGAAAAATACTTTTTACATTAACAATTAGTTATTATTTCGGTGGATAATTTTGGAGACCGAAATGACTAATCTTAACGACGGAACTTGCTTCTTTTTGGCATACGATGGCAAAGTGATACTAAAAGGAGCTGTAATGTAATTATGATGGAAGCAAAAAATGTGTGGAATTTCAGTGTACCTTGTTTACTGTCTTTGGTTCTCTATTTATAGGCCTTAAATTAATATAAAATCAACATAATATAAACAAAATATAAATAGAATATAAACAAACTTACTTGATTATCCATAAACTGATGAACTGTTTTCATTATATCTCTAATGAGATATTATTTGATTCGTGTTATTTGATTCATGATATGATTTTATTTGATTCTCGGCGTCTGTAACTTGATGGGCTACGAACCCTAATAAAAGTTGCCCCAATTACAGCCCAGTGTGATTTAATCGATTGTTCAATTGTCGCGTCCGATCGTAACGACCGTCCATTAGAGGCATCCTACCATACAATTATAATTTCAACTTTTTTTTTGTGACGAATCACCCGAAACCATTTTTTATAAATACCACACACAAAAACACATACTGAAATTTGAAAAATATTTACCAATATGCAATTGAACTTAAAACTGAAATTAATTCAATAATTTAAGAATTTGAATCTTCTCATGTAAACAACAAAAGATTCTGTTAAATGAATTTTAAGTATTTATTATGTTTTTATTTAATACATATGGTTAAAATAAAAATTAACTAATCCATTATTTCACGTATGGATGTTTTTCATTATTAAATGTAAAAAGCTATCAGAATTTATTATATTTATTTTAAACTGAACAAAATATAAATATTTTAATAAAAACTTAACTAAATTTGAAGCTTATAATAAATTTAATAATTTTAATTAGTTTTTATTACTCTTTTTTTTATCTATTTAGTGATAAGAAATTTTATGATAAATTTAATAATTTAGTTTTTATTATTATTTATTTCTTTCTTTTATTAATTGAGTTATGTGATTGTTATCTTTTATGTGATATCTTAGTTACTTTTACAAGATATTTATATTATTGAAAATGTAGTTTTGTGATTAAATAATATGTGATTTTTATTATTAGATAATAATAAACCAAATACAAAAACCTAAATATGGTACTAGAAAGTTGCTGAACAAAAGTAGAGTTGGAACCACAATTATGAAGTTGCAGACACTTAAAATGTATAATACTATTCATTTCACAAACTTGAAAGCATAAAAATGAAACTTAATAATCAAATTAGGTAAATGACGACTTTGATTTTTAAATAAACATAAAAAAAATGTCTTTGGTGACAAGTGATAGGTGTTTATGTGAACCAACCTATCACTTTTTTAGTTCTTAATTAAAAAAATATAACTTTTTAGTTCTTAGTTAAAAAAATTTAACAGAAAAAATGTTAGATGAACTTTTAAGTAATGAACTCATCTTAATTAAGTTTTAAAGTTTCTATAAAATTAAATATTTTTTAATATTAAATTTAATTCAATTTTATAAAATTAATTGGTAAAATGAAATTTATATTTACTTATTTTTAATCAATTTCTAAGAAAAGAAAATATTTAATGTTATAAAAATCTTAAAAACTTCATTAAATCTATAATAAATAACTCCTGTCAATTTAAATTTTATTTATTTTTTATTTCATTAAATATTTTGATAATTACACTTTTTAAATGGTGTTTCATCGATGAACCGTGGTTTAATAGGGTCCAACGCGCCCAATGGTGGGCGTGGGCGTAGGAGAGAACTATACACTATGTCTTCTACACGTACAGGACAGACACACACAAATCGTTTTCTCTCTCACTAGCGACGAACATTCTTCAACTTCTTTTCCCTTCATTTTTTACATCAAATGTTCTGTTTCGTCGGTGGTCTTTGGTTTGTTTTCTTCTAAAAAACGAAACACAGAATATATATATATATATATATATATATATATATATATATATATATATATATGTTTTGTTGTTAATCAATGGCTGGCCAAAGACATGGAGGAAGGAATTTAATGTTTATAGGTGTGAGAATAAATGGTTTGGTAGAAGATTTTACTTTTTCTTTTCCTTCTCCATCTGCATCTACACTAACTCATTTATTCCTACTTTTACATTGCAATCACAAGCTTAATTTTGACCAATAATCTTGAGAAGTTAAAATAATATACTTAATTTTAATGTTTAATATATATACACAATTATTATAATTTATTGTTTGTCAATCACAAAATTGTTTGTCCCTACCATTAAGTAATGATATTAGAAGTACATGCAACTATGCCAATAATGGTATCTGAATCATTTAGAATTTATCTCACTCACTCTATTTCATTAAAGTCATTACACCATCAAATATATGCAAATCTCAACTTATAAAATAGATTTTTGTAAAATTAAATTAAATATAAACTTATACTATTATTTATAAAAATTTGAGTATATTACATATTAAGAGAAATATTGTATGAAAAATATCCACTTTATAAGCTATTGCAACCTTAAAAATCTTTTCACAGTTACATCATAAGTTATATCTATAAATTGAACATATATATAAACAGGAGTGACTCAAGAGTTTAGGAAAACAAATTTAAGAATGATTTTTTTTAATTTATTAATAAAATAATTATATTAAAATGTATCATAATTTTATTTAAAATTTATGTTTCGAGCTTTTTGAGGTATTTTTTTCGAAGTCTAAAACAATTTTAGATTATTACATAAAATAGTCTAATGTATTCGTTGTTTATTTGTACTATTTTCTTTTTTATTTTTATTTGTCGTTTATTTTTTTTGGCATGAAAATATATCACTTTTAATTTAAAGTGCTCAATTGTGTAAATTTTTTATTTATTAAGTAATGTAAAAAAGCTTATCTTCTTTATTTTTATTTCTCTCAAACAAATTTTGTTATATCGTAACAGTATTGTCTGAAAATAATTTTTAGATCTCCAAAATAGTTTTTATTTTATCATATTCTTAATTATAATTTATTTATTTATTTACACAATGTATAAATACGAATATAAGTATATTCATTATTTGATTGGATGAAAATGAAACAATTTTTATATTCATTAATATGGAACGAGAATGAATATAAATTTTTAGTTTGAAACGAGGATAAGGATGAAATAATGAAAACTTCACATGATTTAAATATTAATAATTGAATTGATGACCTAAAAGAAAATTCATTTATAAACTGTGTCTATGAAGTTAAAAAAAGAAATTGAAAGGTGTAAAAAGCACTTTATAAATCCAGGTATATTTCGAACATTACGAACGATTATTAAATTAATAATAAGATTTAGGGGGTGACAAAAATATTCTTTTATGCTTCTTAAGTTACTCTTGAAGGATATCACGTGTTCTAATGAATCATGCAACTCGTTCTTTAATTTCACTCTTATTTAAAGAAAAAGTATTTATTCATATTGAAATTATTTTGAAGAATGAAATACAGCGTAGAATTAGGTGGACAGTGTCAACACTGAAAAGAAAATATGCCTTATTAGCTAAAACAATATGAAGATCTGAGTTTGGAATTTGGTGACATAAACAGAAAAAGAATAAAGGTAGAAGACGATAAAATGGGCATTTAAATGTGGTTGTGCTGTCTTACTCTTAATCTTAATTATTTGAGCGTATTAAATAATAATGATGGATGGGTTTGAAATCGAATTTAAAAGTTGTCGAGACATAAATGAATAAATGAACAAGAAGAGAATAGCAATGCATGTTGCTGTGTTTTGCGAAAAGAAATAGAAAAGGTAGTTAGTTCTTAGGTGGCTTAGCTACCAAAACCATACGCTACTTTCTTCCTAATTTGGTTAAAGCATATCATATTTTGCTGGAAAATCCCTTTCTTTACAACTTTTCTCCACATGTTTATGGAATCACTCTCACTCATCTACTTCTATAACACACTCTTTTAACCTATTTTTATATCAACTACTTTACCCAAACCAACATTTACAGAATCAAGTTTGATTAAAAATTTGGTGTTAGAAGTCTCACATCAACTAAAGATAAGGTCAATTCATAATATATAAGTGGATGCAAACCTCATCTTAACAAACTATCGTTAAAGACTATCCTAGCGATATATCGAACATCGTGAATGATACCTTAAATTACCAGCTTGTAATATAATTACTGTCTTGGTAAATAATTTGTTCTAATTATGTTTAATATTATGTAAAAGTATGATTTAGATGGGTATTGTGTTAACCGATTATGATTCAAACATAGATAGATCTTAGTTAGGTTTACAAAATTATATCATCAAAGTTTTGAAATAAGTAAGGATGTAGGCAAAAACCGGTTCCAATTTCGTTCTACCACTCTTTCTTAGAGGCAAACCAATGAACACGTTTTAATACGTATTATTTAAATTTGTCTCCATCTTGATGAAGACTTTTTCATTGATTAACATTATATTAAAAGAATTTTTTTAAACAATGCTAATTTTACCATCAAAAATATATTTAGAGATGAGACTGGTTTATTTGATAACCAAAATCTTAGTTAAGGACCAATATAAATACAAATTCATAATACAAATTATTTTAGTTATCAGTTTAAAAATTAATTATAAGTTTTTTTATTTATAATTTAAATTGTTTTAATTATTAATAATTTTTAATTTATAAATTAGTATCTAAGTTGATAGTTATAATGATTAATTATTTTAGTTACTAAAATTAATAATTATTTAAGAAATTTCTTATAATATTAATAATATCTGGATTTTTAAATCAGATATGGAAACATAGATAACTATGTATATATTTCTCTAGTCTAATCTCATACTTGCTCCTGTGTTAAAATGCTAAAACATCCTTTAATTTAATAAATAACATAAAAAAAACTTATATAAATTATTAGAGTTATGAGTTTTATAACTTATTTTTAACTCATGTGATCATTTTGACTCTTTTATATAATTATTTGAGTTTTATCTATTTTTTACTCAATATTTTATTTGATATTTATATCATTATAATTTTTTTTTATATTTGACATTGAAAAAAACAAATATGTATTATTTTAACACTTAATACGTAATAATATGATATTTTTATTTTTTGTAAAATAATTATTTAATTAATATTTGAAACAAAAAGGAAACAAAAGTCTCGTATTCATTAACTTAAAGATAAGAATGAATTTTTATTTCAAAGATGAATGATCAAACTTTCATTCGCATTTATAATTGTCATTCTAAAAATAAATTTGTAATGATAAAACTCTTCATATATATTTATTTTAAGAGTTAAATATGTATTTAGTTGTTAATTTTAAAATAAAATTAAAAGTTATTATTATGTAAAACTTTGATAAAATTAGATCCACAAACATTAATTTCACTAACACGTATAAACAAATAATTGATTTGGAGACATTAATTTCTGTAAAATATTTTTGAACATAAAATAAAAAATGCAGTCTTTTTGAGAACAGAGAAGACTATTGTGGGTAGGAAATGAATGATTATAAATTGCCTCTGAATTGAAGGTACTATAATAATTATCCACACGTTGTTGATAAACAGAAAGCTTATTACTTGAAGTCAATGTAGTTTCCATTTTAATGTGTATAGATGTTTAATGCTACACGCACCGTTTCAATTCAATCTTATAATGATTAATGTAACTGCAATTATTTACTTCCTCCTCTAATGTTTTGGAACCTTTTCTTTCAATGCCAAATTTTAGTACATAAATTTCTTTTTACTACATAAATTTTATAGACTATACCCCATGCATTTAATTTTATGTTTCATCATCCTTTTGCTAATAAAAAAAAAAAAATTTCTTTTTTCCATGTGATACATATGGAAACGCAACTAAATCCAAACCTACATTGATTGGTACAGCAGTAACAATATGTAACTTTTAATCAAATCATCTAAGTTCCTACCCTTATAATATCACTTCTAAATATGAATAAATTTTTATTGAATTTAGAAAAATATTTATTATGCATCTAAATTTTTTAAATATAATATGTGATAATATCTATAATGTTGAATTTATTGTATGAATGATTAATGTTTGGGAAAGCACGTACTAAATGAACATACTGTGTGTCAGACTTTCTCACATGGATTACTTTGCCCAAAGTCAAAGAATAGATTTCTTCGTCAACCTTTCAAAGCAACGAAAAAGAAATTGAATTCGTTTATGTAACCACAAGAACAATGATGAAAAAACACACACTACACTACTAAGATGACGACAGGTGGAGACAATACACTTTTCTTGCTTATCGGTCTTATCTAAAAAAAATCACTCTATTATTGTTTTTTTACTTGGTTGGTATTCTTAAAATAATATTTAGGAAATTTTCCATACCTATGAGTAATTTTTGTTTTGTTTTTAATTTAAAATTAAATTATTTAAAAATAAATCTTTGAAATATAAATAAGGTAAAAAGTTTATTTTAAAATATTAAAAATAAAATTACATATTAAAATATTAATACAAAGAAATTTATTTTTCTAAAAAAATGAATTTAAATGATATAAATTATAAAGAACTATTTTTTTTTAAATCCATAGCTCTAAATTATAATATAAATATATATATAAGATTAAGTTATAAACCATTAATTTTCTCATTAATAATTTTATTTTATCATTTGAGTTTTTTAAAAATATTTTAAATAAAATTTATTATAATTATTAGCAACTAACATATTTTGTGAAATATCACCCATATTCATCCGCGAACAAACAAGAGCCTATAATAGTCATAAACATTATATGCAGATATCTATTAAAAATATCAATATAGTATTCATTGTAAATTTTACCTAGAATTGCAACTACATATCTTTACCTACAATTGCAAGTACAAGTTCTTCAATTCTCCAACAATGTTTTGTAATTGATATATGTTTAACGTTAAGTCGTGAGTTTAATTTTAAATTGTTGTTTGGTGATTGAAAACGATGTATTAAATCTGTTTTGATTTTAAAAGTCACCAATATGTTGAAAGGGTTCTCATAATAATGAACTATAAGATTTTTTTAAAAAAACTTTTGTACAAAAAGAACTTGTGACTTGAACTTTTAATGAAATTGCATTTTAAAAATATATAAGATTTAAGAAGACTATAGATTTGAATGCATGCAAAAGTTTTAATAAGAGTCCATATAAAGAAAATGATAAAACTAATACAATTTTTTCAATTTAGTATTAACTAAGTCTATAAAATGAAAAAAAATAGAAAAATAGTCATTCAAATTTCATTGAAAGAAATACTTAATAACATTTATTGTGTTTGTAATAATGATTCAATGTTTTGTTTTATTTAATTTTAACTCAACGTGATATTTTTCACTAAACTAACATTAACATCGACCTATTATTTACCAATACAATCATTGTTCAAGACAAAATAAGAAGAATATTATTAATGTTGATACAATGGAATGGAACACATCTAGTATATTTAAAAAAACATAAAAACCATATATAATAAAAAATAAATTAAAATTAATCCAATAAGAAAGATGATATTAAGTCAAATAAATATCACGAGCTATGTCTTTACAGTGAAACTAATTCAAAAGACATTAGTAAGTAGAAAAAACTTAAATTCATTAACGCTAGATAATCTCTTCAGAAAGAAAAACGTACGCTTCTATTTTAAGGGTATAGCAGGTGCAAACCTAGAAAGAAATATTTTTAGCACAAGATTACTTAACCATTGATAATAAAGTTATATTGTGGAACTATCAACAACATTGAGTAAATTCCTATCATATTCGAGGAGGATACAATTCCCATAGCCCCACGGTTGTGTCTTCCGATGCAGAGGCCATAAGTTTACAATCAGAGGAATAAGTTACAGCGTTGCACTGCAATGTCAGACAAAAACAGTCAGTCAAATTATGAATTGCCAAAATGAAAATGTCGTTTTTCATGTCAATAAGATTCTTTAGATTGTCACAGATATAAGAAACAGTGACTTACTGTGCCATGGTGATACTTCAAAATAGCTAAAGCATTTCCCTTGCGGTAATTATATATCCTCACCCTAACATAAAGATAACAGAGATATCAAACAGCAGCACTAGTACCACAGTTGAGGAGTTGCATTTGAACACCGTCTCATGTTTAAACTTGCGTGTATACATGAAAAAGAAATGGGTTATAAATAGATCACCTTCCAGGAAAGATACCAGTGGTGCAGAGCAAAAGAAATGCACTGCTCATTTTGATTTATGCTAAATCATAATCAAAATATATATATTAAATTTGAATCTTCGTTCTTGAGAGTAAATACCCTCCCAATTTACTCTCTTAATGTGTTAGAAGACTTCGTGAAAAGTCTAGCATTATGTTCTTTACATCTCTTATTATAAATTATTACATAAATTGGATCCTTATTTAAATTTTATATATTTTACATACTATATTGAATTAGAAAATACAGACTACATGACTTGGTTAACATAACTCGCATGGTTTTCTCTTCAATTTCAAATTTGTAATGTATCTCTATATTTTTTCTTATCTAATAAACTAACTTTTTTATTTTTTCTCCTATTAATTTCTTCATTAACACCAGTGAAAACATAGCACCACTGCAGTGTTATACAACATAAATATTAAATGCCTATATTAATTTAATTTATAATATTAATATATATGCATAGATGATTGATTTGTTTGTCTACATTGAAATGAATAGACATACACAACAGGCGGGAGAGTGATTTTTTTATAGTTAGCTCTTGATATATTGAATATTTGTTTTTAGATAAAAGTTTAACAGAGCCAGTTGTGTAGATCACGAAAATTTAAAAAAAATGGAGAAACATTAGTAGGTAGTGAAGCCTTCATATGAGGTGACGAAAATAGTTATATCTTAGTAATTTTGATAAAAAGATTTGTACATGACCAGGAGTAATTGTATTTATGAATTTTGTGAGGAGGCATTTATACTACTTGTCAACATAGTCAAATTGCAACTTACATAACTGTTTTTTTTAATAGAATGCAAATTCAATCAATCTAATAGTTGAAATAATTGAAATGTTTATAGATATGGTCTAATAATGAAAATTACACATTTTTAAATGGATAATGATACTTAGACAACATTTTTTTTGACAATATTTGAACATCATTTACGTGTCATTTTATGATTGGTCCAAAATTACTCCACAATCAATAATAATAATCATAAACACTACCATGGACCAATCACAGAATGACACGTAGATGATGTTCAAATGTTGTCAAAAAAATGTTGTCTAAATATCATTATTCATTATAATTAAGTGATGTGAGAAGCTTTTAAATAATTCACAATTGTATAAAATTTTCTATACATAATCTAATCAATGAAGTCATTGAATTCAACGGTTGAATACAATAAATTTGCATTTTATAAGAAGTACGTATTATTTGACTAAGCATTACACCTGGTACACAGATCCTAACCCATTTAAAAACGCTTGTGCAATGCATAATAAATTTTCTAGTTTATATAAAGGAATTTCTCCAATGATAGTCACATATGTCGGTCATTTAGATAGAATACCTGTGATCCCAGCCAGCAGTTGCAGCAATTTTTCCATCAGGTCGAATTGAGATGCCTGATATGCCTGGTCGATCCAAACTGATTTCTTTCTTAACTACGCAAGTACCCTACAGTCAACATGATTTATATAAGAAAAAATACAAAGAAGCTGAAACGGGGCATAATTGTATGTGTGGTTATTTATACCGCCAGAACAAAAATTGGATAGTGTTAACGACATGGGGACCTCGGAAGAAGGAACCTGGAGTTGGAAGTTCAAATGGAGAAGAGAGCTATTTGAGCGATAGAAGGATTGCTTAATTGAGTTGGAGAACACCTTAAGTAGGGTGGTGAAAATTAAAACAAAACTTCAAGACGAGTGGAAGTGGAAGGCTGACGTGTGGGGAGTATATGGTGAAGTCTGGGAACAGGTATTAACTCGGTAAGACATAGTTTACAAAGAAGTATGGGAGGCTAAGGTACCACCAAAGGTAAGCTTTTTTACATAAAGGATGATCTGAAACAGGTTACCAACTAGGGATCAATTGTTTAGGAGAAATATTCCTCATGAGGATTCTGACTGGAGCTGTTCAATGTGTACTCTAAACCAGAATCATTAGTACACATTTTGTTCACATGCCGATTGGGTTTGGAAAACTTGTTATGGCTGGGTGGAGGTAAGTACTGTCTTCTCTGGGTCAGTGGAAGCATACTTTAGCAGCATTAACAAGGGGAGAGTTTGTTTAATAAAGAGATATGAAGTTTATTATGGTTTGTGATTACCTGATGTGTATGGAAAGAGAGGAATAGGTGCGCATTGGAGGGTAAAATGTTTTGTGGCCAGGAAGTGATTCAGAACATAACGAAGTATTCATGGGAGTGGCATACGATGGTAGATAAGGAGAGATGTCCTCTATTCATATAAAGGTCTGCCAACCCAGGAGTGTGCATAAGATATTAAACATGCCAAATTGAGAAGATGGGGGAGGAATAATGACCGGATAAGGTGGCCTTAGGAAACCCAAAAAGAGGTATTGGGTTGGGTGTGAAACTTGTCACGGAACTAGAAGTATTGGAAAGGGTTTGAGGATTTATTATGATGGTGTTGTTATGTGCTTCAGAAATATGTAGAGTGGGAGGGGGACTTGGTATAATTACGTTTTTGTAGGAGCAAAAGTATTTTCGGTGGTGGACTAATATTATATGTTACAATATTCTTTGTTGCAGAAGAAGATTCAAAGGACAAGGGTGAAACGCGGACAGGGTTGTAGTCAATTTTTGTGGAAGGTACAAGGGTACAATTTGGCCTGTAATAGTATATATAACTTTGTTATTTGTGTTTCTGTAAAGGGTTGGTACCCCTCGAAGCAAAAGTATATTATTTGATCATTGCTGAAAAAAAAAAAGCTGCAGACCGAAAAGACTTCATAAAAAAAAAACAGTAGAAAATAATCATAAAATACAAGCAAGCAAACTGCCATTTCCTATTCCCACACCCGGCTCATAGATACTCTGTTAGTCATACCAATCGAGTGTAACTGTAAATCCATATTTATATATCATTGAACACGTGTTAGTACTGACTAGGTGGTTTACTTACTGAATATATCTTAATCCCTGCTTATTCATACAAATTTAGCATATTTGAATGTGGAAAACAACCTATAATCAAATGAATGATATAAATCCAAGTTGAAGCCAGTAATCACCCATCTAACAAGTAAAATAAGCAACTAACGGAAAGGGAAACACGGAAGAAAACACAGTTGTTTTGATATTGTTTTCCCATGTATGCAAGGAAGCCAGAGAGCCAGAAAATAAAAAAAACAAAATAAACTGATAATTGAAACATAAACATTAACATAAGCAGTATCTACAGATTATACTAACTTCAAGAAGCATAACAGATTCATTCTTAAAATTTTTCTTCTTATCAACATGAAGATTGGAATGATAAAATTAACAACTTTTATGAGCAAGAAGTTTCAGTAGAAGAAAATAAAAGTAAAAGGGTGTTACCGAAGAATGATCCAAGCTGTACATTATAATTTTGTCATCCGCTGCTCCTGAGATACCCCCTTTGCAAGACCCGTCAATACAGATGCTCAGAACTAAAAAATTAATCAGTTGTTAACAAATTTGTATCAAAAGATAAAATGAAATCTTAGGAAGCTAATTTCCACACCTGGCTCAGAATGAAATTTTACAGAAGTTACTGGAACTTTAGGATTCCGTATATCCCACCAAAGCATGGAACCATCTTCATATCTGCATTGGGGTATAGGATGGGACTGTAGTCAATACTCTTATATTCCAAAACACATACGAAGTACACCCACTATGGATGTTTTTAATTAACAGTTAGAGGAGAAAATTTTGATCATTGAATAAAGATGAACAGTCAAGAGAACATCAAGTTTATAGTAATTATGTGACACATAAATAACTTCTAATATTGGTCATCCATGTAAATATTTGATGGTCAACATTGGTTCATTTCACTTTTCATAATAATCAGCCTCATGTCATATAACCTCCAAGAGATGAAAAGGAACAAACATTGACCATTCAATCTCACGAGGATGGCCAGTATCAGAACTTGGGGAACAAGACCACTGAAACAGAAAAGTCACAGACTATTATGTTCTAACCCTAGACCATAATACTTGATCCAAGGATCGTGTTTTGCTCTCTCCACTGAAAGGACACCCTTTCACTTGATATGCTTAACATAATACACTTACAGGTCTGAGAGAGGGAGGGTGGAAGAAAAGAGGATTGAGACTATACCCAGCCAAGACATTTAAAAATCCTTGTGATTCCGATGATAAAAACAATTGAAGTGCCATGCACATCCCTGACAAGAAGCAGCTGTAATGATTCAGTGAAAGCATTTTTATAAGTTATAAGCAACAAAATGTTTAAAAGAAGGGAGGATTTGATATGGAAAAAAATATGTAAGCATAATGAAAGCACCAGGTATCCTGAGAAATGAGAATTTTAAAAAATTGATGTTAAAGTTGAACCTCAATAGAGACCCAAAACAAATCTCTACCTCTGTTGCTAACACTTGAAGAGTTACTGGGATTGCTTGAAGGGAGTTGTACAATTTTTTGAGCTGACTTGAGATCCCAAATTTCGACCTTTAAAAAGGATTGAATAGATGAGCATAGGCGTTCGTTCATAATTTGACAATGAAATATATCTAAAAGAATAAATTCAGTTTTACATGAGAAAGGTACGCCTACCTCTGAAGAGTTCTCCCCTGACAAAGCCACACATTGTAGCCCTCCACTATATGTATTTTCTGTGAATACAACAAGATTTCATCAATCGCAGAAATATAGAACTGTAAGCTGAGAAATCCAGTCCACCAAGGCAGTATCTCCAAAAGTGCAATAGCCTTTGCAGCCTTTAAAAATATACAAAATTTGACAGTGGAATTATTAAATTTCAAATATCTATTATCATGCACACAAGCAAAAGTGTACTTAGTGCATATGTTTGGTTGAGATTAATTTTGGAAAAATGATTTTTTTTCCTTCAAACTAATAAAGAGCAATTATTTCTTAAAAATAAGTTGAACCAAACAACATAGGTCTGAAAATTTTAGGATGATGTTAAACCATATTATTTTATGTGTATAAGAGAAAAATAACAGTGGCAGTAATAAATCACATAACTTCTTGCAAACTCAAATACAGTTTTTTCCTAATTTTTGCAAATGTGCAAGTCATTCACAACAAGTTTCACAGAAGTAGCCAGGGTATGCATATGCTGATGCTTAGGGTTGCAAAAGATGAAAACAACACTAGTTAGATGATAAAATTCTATCATTCCAAAACCATCATGCCAACACAAGATTGCCTAATCCTTTACCTTTAGGTTATAGTATTGAAATCACCACATTTCATTGATGCCTTGTTAATATTGTAAAAGAATGAGAGAATTCTAAATTCAGAACGGAAAAGCTGTCAGAAGTTTCAAAACTTCATAAACGTCAAATATAGAATTCAACTGACAAACCTCCAAAGCTTGTAGAACAACTTTGATTGGTGTAAGTCTCGTCCCTTTTAACCTCCAGAATTTCACCATCAGACATTCCTCCTGGCTCTCTTCTGTTGCAATCTTCTAATTCTTTCCCTTCTGTTGACCAAACAGAATCATTCTTCAGCACGGAAAACTTACAAAAGTGGTAACTGTTTGTCTTGATTGTAAGTGATGGGATCCTGTGTTTGGAGGTGCAGCAAAACACAATGTAAGATGATAACAAGAACATTTCCATAGCTTGTATCACAAAAACACAAGCTATCTTTTCAAAACTAAAAGGATAAGACATTTGTACAAGTTCAAGTACAACACCTTGACAAACCAGCATCATCAAATTCCCAAACTTTTACAGTTCCATCCCTACCCTGGCTACACATATACAGAATAATGAATATTGATAAATCAAGAATATGCTTGGATATTAAAACAGAACCAGGGGAGATCAAGTAGAAAAGGATGCACCTGGCAAATTTATTGGTCCCGAGGGAAGAAACAGAAGCAACAGCAACAATACCATGTGCAGCACTATGTAACCTGCAGTATAAAATTAATTTGTACCATAGATCATGTTTCTGAAAATCAATGATATTCTTCACAAATATGAATGCCAAAAAATCATATAGAACTAAGCACCATGCAGATGACAAAGTTCGATGTTGAAGGGTATCCCAAATTCGCACTTCACCATCAGCAGAACTGCAAGCAAGAAGAGGATGATGCAACTAATTATTAAGTGAAACTAATTGTATACGCAACCAACTAAATCAGGGAGTTCTTGTGGCACATTGATGGGCATGGCATCCAAGGCAAGTCATCATTATTGAACACAAATTTTACTTTTAGTGTTAAAAACTATTATAAAAGTAACTAGCAGCCAAAGAAATGCTTGATAGATATTGGATGCCAATGTCCCATGCCCAGGGAAAAAATGTGTACCAGAGTAATGCCCATAAAACAAAAAACGACAAACATTTGCAATGAATACCCGGAGAATAATATCGGCTTAAAGGGATGAAAAGAAATGTCTGTGACCGAAGCTCGATGGCCTCGTAGCACTGCCACGGGATCAGGAGGTGGTCTTCTACTCATTCTTTGTTCTTCTTTATGATACACTTGAACTGAACTGACAGTAGGCTTTCCAGCTCACCTACATTGACTTGTCAAGTACAAAATTTGAATTTCCTTAGCTGTCACCGAACAGGTTTTACAATGTTCTAATTTCAGATCTCTCTCCTGTAACTCACTGAATAATAACCAATGTTTTAAACTCGGCACTTTCACAGAAATTCAAAACATTTCACTTTCAAAGTTCTATTTCTCAAGTTACAAGTAGCCAGCACATTCACAAGAGCAAAATACACATTATCAACGAAAGCCGGATTGATTTTTTCTCTATTGTCACAACCGGAAGTCAAACCAGAGAATAATTTTGAAAATAAAGAGTTTAGAGTTGGCATCATAGTTTATTCTATTATAAAAAATTGTAAAGATAAAGCATGGTCTATGAAACCATATTTTGAATCCGAAAGTCGATTAAGCGTACCTTTAACTTAATATACAAAAAGAATGTGACTTTCTTAAATATTTATGTTTCCACCAAAATAACAAGAAAAAGATTGTATAAAAGAAACAAACATATTTTTTTTAAGATTAATCTCGTTCTTACGTATTTTACTTTGCAATGGAAAATCAGTTTTTACATAGTTCTAAATAGAGATGTTCGAGTACTGAAGCTTTTATATTTTTTTATATTTTATATTCTTGAAAAATAGACATTGAGTACCGAAATGACACAAGGGGTCGTACAAATACTCAAGCCATTATTTGGAAAGATATCAGATGAGACGAACAGTTATAGACATCCAAAAGAAGCAAGGAAAATATTTTTTAAAAAAGAAGTATTGAATACAAGACTATGTGGGCAATCATACATGTATCCAACACTTATTTTTGAAAGGTACCAAATGACACGGACCACCATCCGATACCCAAAAAAGGAGAAAATATTTTTAATCAATTAATTTCTTTAAAAAAACAAATATAAAACGATACAAGCGAACTTATATTACCACAATTTAATATATAAAAATAGTTGGGGAAGTAGTTCCAAATCAAAAACTATCCGTGACTTATTAAACTGCAAACTCAAAACTAAGCTTAAAACTGGACACATTATATAAATATAGAACCAAAAAGAAACCAAATACATCAAATGATTTGGCCTGACATGCAAGCATAAGTATGTTCCAAAAGCATTAATTGAATAATATAATAATGTGAGCTCCATTAATGTTAATGATGACCCAATAATCATTAATTGCGAAATGCATATGAACCCAAAAACTACTAGCATCGACCTTAGCTGTCAGACAAATTGCTTTTCCACATTTGAGAAATCAGGCCTCTTTAAACACTCAAACACAGAATGAACTTGCCAATTAGGTTGTAGGCCATCACAGTCATATTTTAAATAACCGGTGCAGATAAACCCCACCCCGAACTCAACTTGTTCAACATCACTCAGCAGCATCTCAAATAATCAAATTAAACAAACGAATTTCACAATCAAATAAATCATCAAACAATTCAACAAATTACACAATCGTCTCAAGCAATTAAACACAATTTCCAAAGTTCAGGAATGATGCCAATCGTCGTGAGGAATTATCAGCTTCACCATGCAACAATCCATTAGAATGCACCCAATCACCCCCGGAACGAATCCAAGTCGAGAAAGAAACAAAACAGAGAAAGGAGGGGAAAGGGTGATAAGAACACACAGATAAACGTGGCAGAGAAGAGAATGGAGATATTGTGATTAAATCTCACCGGAGATGGCAGCGGCAGGCGGCCTAGGGTTCCGACGTCGCAGAGCGGCAAGAAGATGAGGGCTCCGACGACGGAGAGCTTGCGGCGAGCTCGTGCGGAGGAGGAATGGCTAGCGGTTGATGGTCAAGGTCCGCCGGAGTCTCTCCGGAACTGTGGGGGAGAAAGAAGATGCTCTGTTCTGGGTCTGGCGGTGAAGAGGAAATGGCCACACTGGGCTATGGCGGAGGAGAAGAAAATGCGCAAGTGGCCACGGCGAGGTCGTTGCCGCTAAAAGTCAAGGCTTGCCAGCGACGACAGCGGATTTGGAACCCGCCCCCGAGGCTGGAGACCGCGATTGCCACGGCGGTGTGCGTGGGAGGAGTATGAAGAAATTTGAGAGTGAAGGAGAACAGTCTGTCTGAGTTCGTCGAGGAGAAGAGAAGAGAAATTATATTTTATATTAAATTACTTTTATAATTAAGGACAAAATAATAATTTTTTATTTTTATCTATTAATTTTTTTTTAAAAAATTATTATATACACAAACTTTAATATACTTTTATTTTAAATCCACTAAAATCACACCATCTTCCCCTTAATCCAATCTCATATTCATTTTATTTTTCCTTCAAAACATGTGTATGGAATCGATTTCATGTTTACCAGAATCAATTCTATGACTTTTCATAATCGGTTCCAAAAGTGATTTGTTTTTATTCATCATCCACCAAATCAGTTATAATATTCTAGAACCAATTCCCCTCTTTTACGTTGTACGATGATTAAAAGGGGATAATATTGTAAAAATTTATTTCCTTCTAATAAGCTATGTTTACAAGCAAATCAGTCTTTCAGAGTCTCTTTTAACAGTAAATCAACACAGCCTTAGCATTGAATAAAATCTTGACCTTGCGGGAAGACTTTTTGTTCTTTGAATCGAAGTCAAAAGGATACCGTGTTTGTGTTAACAGCATGCACATGATAATGGATGCGCGTCACTGCTCGCGTAAGCAGTTCCTGCGGTATCTTGTTTCTATATTTTGCTACCTCATATAAATAGTTTTCTTCCATTGCCTTCTCAATTCGCATTCAAACTCTTTCCATATATATTTTTTTTAATGATAATGATCATTTCAACCGATTGATTACAATTCCATCGATTGATTCCGCGTCTAAATCACTCTTGTTGTTTTTTTTTCCTGTTTTGGTATTGCGTACTCCGCAATCTACCACCGTTCACAAGTTCATCTTCCAATCAATTTTTGAGGAATAGCACCGGAGATTCTTAATAATGTCGGAAACGATTAGAGAAAATGACGACGGATCAACGTTGAAAACGTCGAGAAGCTCCAGGTTCTGGCCTCGTTGGATTCCCACTTCCGTCGATGATATCATCGCTGCCGAGAAGCGCCTTCTCTCCGTCGTCAAGTAACTAATTCTAAACCCTAAATTTCAACTGCATTCGCCCCAAAAGTTTTCGGGGATTCTTTATGTTAAAATTGAAAATCCTTATACAATGGGTTTTTTATGTGCGTTTGACTATTAATTTACGATGGTAATTGATTGTTTGGGTTGGCAGAACCGGTTGTGTTCAAGAGCACGTTAACATAGGTTCTGGTCCTCCTGGCTCTAAAGTGAGATGGTTCCGTTCAGCTAGTAACGAGCCGCGGTTTATTCACAGCGTCACATTTGACAGTAAACCTGATGCTCCTACGCTTGTGATGATTCATGGTTATGCTGCTTCCCAGGGGTTCTTTTTTCGCAATTTTGATGTGCTTGCCTCTCGATTTAGAGTCATTGCTGTTGATCAACTTGGGTGAGTGAGTTATGCTCTTCTTCATCCTAATGTGGCCGCATTTTATTGTTGTCTCAAACTGCTTTTCTGGTTTTGTGCTCCATTTTGTTCTGGGAAAGGATAAGTGGATTGGATGTATCATAAAAGGATGGGTGCTCATTTATCTATCTTATTTGAGCCCTTTAATAAGTCGTTGCTGTTGAACCTTCGAGATGGGTTCCTTTTGTTTACTATGGTAATTGACGGGAGAAGCAGTGTCAAACTTTGGCGTTCTAATTTGCCATGTGCATATGATTGTGCCTTTTTCTCACTCCCAATTTTGAAACTTATTTTGCAGCTGGGGTGCATCAAGCAGACCTGATTTTACTTGCAAAAGCACTGAAGGTTAGTTAAGTGTTATGTTAAGAATGCAATGATACAGCTGGTTTGAAATTTGAACGGTGAAGTTTTACACAGTTGCTCAACTTGGAAGTCGCTACTGTGGCAACTTCTTAGAAATCATAATTCGTTGTTGATCGTGCAGAAACTGAGGCATGGTTCATTGATTCTTTTGAGGAATGGAGAAAAGCCAAAAATTTGAGCAATTTTATACTACTTGGACATTCTTTTGGTGGTTATGTTGCTGCTAAATATGCGCTCAAGGTGAATCTCTTCCCACATTGCACGGCATTAAAATACTAAGTAGTGTGACTTTTTATTTTATTTTGTTGATTGTTCTGATGCATGTTGTAATCATTTTAATATAGCACCCTGAGCATGTACAACACTTGATTCTGGTTGGATCTGCTGGATTTTCATCAGAATCAGATGCAAAATCTGAGCGGATTACAAGGTTTCGAGCAACATGGAAGGGAGCAGTTTTGAACCATCTATGGGAATCTAATTTTACACCTCAAAAACTTGTCAGGTAAAACTACTCTGTCTCTGTTATATTATCTGTAAGTGCTTTTGGTGAAACAAGCTTTGGTGACAAGGGTTTGATTCTGCTTGAACGGAGAAATTTGTATTTTCTGTATGCCACATCTAACATTCAATCTATAAATCAAGCAATATGGTTTATCTTTAATTCACTAGTTTTGTTTGGCACTTGGTATGTTTATGTCAATTGGTACAATAAATGACAAATATATAGAATAGGAATAGAACGAAGTTGGTTAAAATGATCGTTCCCGATATGCAATTTGTTCGTTTTTAAATGGAATAACTTTCCGAGGAATTCAATTGTCTGGTACATGGAATAAATGCAGGATTGAATATCCAATTGTATAAACACACTTACTAGAGCGGAGGATCAACACTTGTACTATATAGTGTTTAGTTTCATTTTTTTTTTCATAATTTTAATAGAGAATCATTTACCAAAAACTAGAGAATTTATTATTTTATAGGGAAATGATTGAGTATATGCACATGTTCTGGATAAAATACTTCATTCATTTACACAATTGCATTCAAACAACATTGCTATATATAATCATTATTCTTTAATTTTTTTACATGAATATTTAAAATTAATTTAGACACAAGTTTGGTTAAAAATAAAATGAGATTTTATAAAAGGTAAACTTTAATAAAGGGTGACGATTTAGTCTTACTTTAAAAAATGAGAATATGTTTGGAAAAGAAATTGAATCTCGTTCCATGAGTTATTATGGAATCACCAACCCAACCTCTTTGCCGAGGAATGGCGAAACACAGTTCTGTGGAATGAGTCATGTCAACAAACATGAGAACGCATATTCCATACAATAAAGCATTGCAATAGAATCATCATTTGTCAATACCAACACACCATTAGTTTTTGCCAAGTTGAACATTTGATTTTATTAAGTTGTCTTTGTTTAATATTCTTCTTATATATATTTGGCAGAGGTTTAGGTCCTTGGGGTCCCAACATAGTCCGCAAGTATACAAGTGCTAGGTTTGGTACACATTCTACTGGGGAAATACTAACAGAGGAGGAATCAACATTGCTGACAGGTATTGCAAGATAATTCATTGAAATATGGTATAGATGTAAGAGCGCATTCTAATTTTAGTCTTTCTGTGCATTAAAGATTATGTTTACCACACACTGGCGGCCAAAGCTAGTGGGGAGCTGTGCTTAAAATATATTTTTTCATTTGGAGCATTTGCTAGGATGCCCCTTCTTCTCAGGTTTGGTGATTATTATCTTTCCTATTGTTAAATTACAATTTGTCTTCAATTGATTCGTGCTTACTTTGTTATCGTACAAAAATGTATTCATATTTCTGATGTAGTCTTCCGTTAACTGAAATTCAACAATCACATGTCATAATTAGAATAATTTTTTATTTATAATACAAAATCAGCATATACATTACAATGATTTCTGAAACAAAGTTTTAGTTGAAAAACACTGCGTGAGTCATCTTAAAGTCAGCATCGTCCAAGGATGGGTTGACTCCTGACAGACATTTGAAAAAGTGTACTTAACTCTTTTTTATGCAAATAGACACCTTCAATTTCAGTTCTGTTCTAATTAATCCTTGAAATTTACTCTCTTTGCAAACAAATTTCTTAAATTTTGATTTTTTGCCCCAATTAATCCTTTAGCTATATTTGTTTCTGTGCATAAACATCAATTTTAGTTTCATCTCAATTCTTTTTTGAAAGTGACTTATATTAAAAGGACATATATTAAAAGGACAGGCAAAAAGCCAAGCACAAGGTGTAACTAAGAGCCTGTAAAACAGAAATACAACCAAATTAGGAGATGCAAAAAACACTTCCTGCCACTCGGTACAGCAGAAATTATCTTAAGTGTGTACAATATATATTCCACCAGCTAATCAATCAAGAAAAAATAATACATATATTCTACTGGATATAGGTGCCCTACGTTTAATGTTATGCATCCCATATATTGATGTGATTTCCAGTGCTTCCTTGAACTCTTGTGTGTTACGTTCCAAAATCTTAGCAGACGTTAGAACCACCACTTCAGTTCAAATCTGAATGTTTGAAATATATCACCAACTACCTTCCAGATATCACGAGCAATTTAAATAAATATTAACTAATATTAAGGTTATGCAGAACCTCAATTACAACTTCCACTCCTATTCAACTGTCATATCCACCGTAAGAAGTTTATGAATAAACTACTTAAAGATACTCAGCTGTGTACTTAAAGATACGCATCTGTATACTTAAAGATCCTCATCTCAATTAATTCCGTAAAAACTTACCCTTTAGTAAGTAGTCTCTTGTACTAATTATTAAAGACATAAACTACTAAGAAGAAATCCTAACAATTGATTTATTTAAAACCTCTATCATTTACAATTGATAATTTATAAATCATTTCCCAACATTAAAATATAATAAAATTAAAAATTAAAAATCCAATTGGACTTTTTTATTGTTTCTCTTTTTTTTTAAAAAAAAAATTATAATTGTTTACTTTTATTCATAAAAAATGGATTGTAACATAAAAGAAAAAGATAATGATTAATGAATGATTATTCAACATAAAATAATTTAACACTAATTTGATATAGGGAACTATTTGTGAAAAAGATTAATTGTATAGATGGATTAGAATGAAAATAAATTTCTAGGTGTCTATTTACTAAAACATTACAAAGAAATTTGTTCATAGAGAGATCATGAGGCAAACGTCAACTTTCTCGCTTCGTAGATTTAGATGAATATAGTAAATTTTAATGTCAATGCCATATGTGGGCTTTAGTGGAATTCTCGTTAAGGCTTTACCTGGATACTCGTTTACTTGAGCCTCCACTTTTCTTGACTTCGTGTTCTATGTTTTATTGCTATTTTTTCCTGCATCCACTATTTTTTTTTTCTGCACCGCAAGATTGTTTTTTTTTTTTTTTTTTGCTTTTTCCTCCATCACAGTATTTTTTTTGGTTCACCTCTCACGTCCCTGAATGTAAAATATATATTCTGGAATGAAAGGAAGGTGGATCAATAAATTAGTGGAGTGGAATAAGTTAAAGCCTGTGTTTATGCTCCATCGTTTTGGTCTTGCAGTGCCTCCGAGTGGAAGGTGTCCACCACTTTCATATATGGTTTCGAAGACTGGATGAATTATCAGGGTGCCCAAGAAGCTCGTAAGCATATGAAGGTTCCATGCGAAATCATCAGGGTTCCTCGGGTATATTTTTTTTCACGTTTCTCCTGATGCAGAGTTATTTTTAATGAGATTAAATATGGTTTTAATCCTTTCAAAGAATGTTCACTTGTAATCCTTCAAAAAAGATCATACTATTTTATGAAAATATGTCATGCATGATAACAAAGCGACTAAAATAAGAGACGAATTCCCGTCAAGAATAATCTGATGCATTTTATAAATGAGATTATGACGACAAGATTTTTTTTAGAGAGATTAAAAAGAATGTAACCCTATATGCAAAAGGAATAAAAATATATTTTACTTTTTTTTATTATTCTAACTAAAAATAATAATTACTTGTTGCAGGCCGGGCACTTTGTGTTCATTGACAACCCAACTGCCTTCCATTCAGCTGTTTTTTATGCTTGTCGAAGATTTTTTATTCCTGATCCAGACAACGAATCTCTTCCTAATGGGTTAACCTTTGCATAGTCTTGGTCTTAGTGCCAATCCCTCCTATATGTGCATGTATAGTTTCACTGAACTAGAATTTACAGAGACCAATTTATAATTACAACTTCAACAAAAACAAAAAAAAAAAACTATTTGTAGTAGAAATTTCTTTACTGAAATTTGTTCCATTCAAAGCTTCTTTACCCATTGGATAGATATATGCTGTGAGGCAAATTTAGAAATTATTGTAATATGAGCAAATATCTTTCATGAGAGAAAATAAAATATCTTCTGATTTATTGGTTGACCCTCACACTCACTATTCTGAGTCGTTGTTGAGTCTGGTTTATAAGTTGCAACTTTTTACCCTTTTTCGGTTTTTCTCCAACTCTGGTTGTAGTGAAAAGATGTCCCAATCAAGAAAGGATTGGAACTGCAGCACTGCTTTCAGGTGCGAAAACAACTATACAAGCTTAAGCAGCGACTGAGGCAGTTGTTTAACCAATGTTGGATGGATGTATTTTAAACTCAAACTGAGATGATAATTGAGTTCGTTTAAATTAAAAAGAAAATGTCATAAACAATGACTGTCACATGCTTTCCCTGTACTATTCACTCGCATCTCTCCCGTGGACTGTCACAGAAGGGAAAAGTGAAAAGGACCCATCGTTTACTGCACTAAATACGCCGAGTGACTGAGTCTGGCAGGTGCAGAAGTGCATGAGCTTTTAAATTCCGGGTTTTGGGTTGTGGGCCATCCTTCTTTCTTACATGTTGAAATGAATTTTTCATCAACGCATGTTTTTGTTTTCCTTTCGACCATGCAAATCTATATCGTATTTATTTTATCACACAAACAAACAACGTAACATCTTACCGTCTTTTCCAATTCCTATGTCTGTCTCGGAATTGGATTCCTTTAAATGGGCCCATCAAAATACATGACACTTTTCGTGCCAATATATAATGGCTTCACAAAATTAGTGAGGTTGCGACAACGCACTCGGAGGGTCCACCTTCTGCTCAGAATCCCTCTCAATCGAATTAGTATTTAGTCTATTTTTCACCAATATATAAAACCATGGTGACGTTAAAAATGTTACCATGGACCCCCACTTGGCAGTTCTTGTCATCATTTCTATCTGAATTTGTCCTCTGCAGATATATACTTCAGAACAAAAAATAAAACTATAACCTCTTTCCCCAGCTCACTACTCAAAATAACAAAGGACACGTACATATGTAATAATGAACGATATAATTATGTTTAAAAAGTATTAGTACATGTTACAATAACAAAATACACGAAAAAATCACGCCATTTGTAACAAAAATATTAATATAATCATATTGAAACAGTTTAGATCACTTAAGTCCGTATAACTCAAATGATTCTCTGAACCAAAAGATAATAATTCTATTCATCTTGTGATATGGTTGGAAAGTCAATGAAATCAACCATGGGAGAGAAGCTCGAAAACGAACTTCACAAAGTGTTAGTGATACTGCTCCACTAAAATGTTATCCCAAACATTTTCGAGGAGCACGTGTATGTGCTGTTCTGACTCCTAACTCGTTACTCCATTTGATTTATTACTAAAATAAGATATTTGCACTTGAGTTTTTTTTTTTTTTATGAAATCTTTTCGTTTCTCAACCTTTTCGTTTTCTATTCGGATCCAAAATAATAACTATTATTATTATTATAAAGTTAAAATTATTAAAAATAAATGTAGAATGAAAGGAAAAATCTGAAACCCGACATATCCAAACGTCTTATTCCCCTTTTTTAATGCGTCTGTCTGATCCATTTGAAGCTCCATGTCATTATAACGGTAACTTTCCTGGATGTTCCTGACTCGACACGTGGGCACATGGCTTTGTGCGACGGCCATCATGGAGCTACTCCTTTTGGCGGGAATCATTTGGTCCATCTCTCCCACAAGCAATTTCGTAGTAAGCGTCCTTTGACCACATGAAAACGGCGCCGTTCTTCAAAGCTACACGAATTCTTCTTTTGGCGCAGCCAACAGCAGTAATAATAACAGGACCGAGAAAAGATGATTAAAGAACTCAACCATATGGACGGACCCCCCCTCCAAAATTTGGATAATTTAATTCAATTCAGAAAAAAATAGCATTACAATTTCATCAACAATAAAATAAAATAAAAAAATCAAGCAGGAGAAGGTAGTGTTGTGGGATCGGCCGATGACGGGATTTCCGGTCCGACCCGGCAACCTTGGAGCATGAAAGCAACGTCCGACATTGACGGTCGATCAAGAGGATCCGTTGCTGTGCAGAGGAGACCCACTTTCACACCCAACAAAAACTCTTCCCATTCCGATGACTCTGGGTCTAGCTCAAGCAATCCTGGCTCCAACAACTCCGATATTTGGCCCCTTTGTAACTGCTTCTTCACCCACTTCACTATGTCCTCATCTTCCGTGAACATCACCGGTTTCTTCCCCGTTAGTATCTCCAACAACACTATCCCAAAGCTATAAACATCACTCTCCTTTGTCGCCACCCCACTCGATACAGCTTCTGCTGAAACATACCCCAATGTCCCTACTGGAGTCGACGACGACGATGCTTCTGCCGCTGCTGCGACTGTCAACCGCTCCAATCCAAATTCAGACAAATGGGCTTCAAAATCCGCATCGAAAAGAACATTTTGAGGCTTCACGTCACCATGAACTATTGGCACCGAGTGCAAGAAAGCTAGCCCTCGAGCAATTCCCAGTGCAATGAGGTGACGCATTGGCCAATTTAGCACATGGCCATCTTGCTGAGACGCCTCTTGAAGCAGTGTGCCAAGGTTTCCATTGGGCATGTAGTCATACACGAGAAGTCTCACATCTGGTGGACCCGCATAGTAACCACGAAGAACTGTCAAGTTTCGATGCTTCACTTTGCCCAGTGATTCTGCTTCCTTGCGGAAGTTAGCCTCGTCTAAGAACCCATCAACGAAGCGACGAATGGAGAGAACCATTCCATCTTGGAAGGAGGCTTTGAACACGAGGCCATATCTTCCCCTGCTTAACACGTTCTCTTCATCGAAGTTTCTCGTTGCTTCCAATGTCTCCGCGTACGTGATTTTGTTATTGAACATCACTAGCTTTGGTCCTCCGTTTTCACCGCTCCCTCTACTACCTGCACTTGTTGAGGGGCTCCGTTTCTTCTCACCCGTCACCCCTTCTCGAAGCTTCTTCCGCCACCTCAAGAGGCTGTAAACATACCCACAACAACACAACGCCAAAAGGCACAAGCCAGCCACTCCCACGCCTATCAACATTATTAGCCTTCTCTTCTTTCTCCTTCTCACCTTTGCACATTCCCTCTGCAAGGGCTTCCCGCACAAACCTTGGTTCATTGCAAACACGGAAGGATTATTGAATCTGACACCAAGCACGTATGGAATCTCACCCTTAAGATTATTACTAGACACGTTTAAATAATCCAAACCAGAAATGCTTGACAGTTCAACGGGAATTTCCCCATTCAAAAGATTTGAAGAAAGGTTCAACACGGTCAAATTAGACAGTTTTGACAAGGAACCGGGAATGCGACCCGTGAAGTGATTACCATCCAACAAGAGTGAACTCAAGGCAGAACACTCTGATATCTCATCTGGGATATCACCTTTCAACCTATTGTGCCCCAAATTAAGCTCCTTTAAATGAGATAGCTGAGAGATGTCACCAGGAATGTTACCCTCTAGAAAATTTGACTGCAGCTGCAATACTTCAAGTTGCGAACAACCACCAATCTCGGGCGGTATTTCACCAGAAACACCATTGTGAGACAGAGAGAGAATCGTTAAAGAACTGAGGAACCCGTAAGTTAATGGAATGTCACCGACATATTCATTAGAGCTGAGATTAAGATATCGCAGACTAACTATGCTGCTGAACCCCTCAGGAACTTTACCACTCAAACGGTTCTCTTGAAGTGCCACAACTTGTAGACTAGGTAACCCAAAAACCTCAAGAGGCAACTCACCCGAGAGGTTCTGCTTGCTCAAGTCCAGAACCGTTAGTCTCATTAAATTCCCCAACGAAGCAGGAATCCTTCCTGAAAACCCACATCGACTCAAATTAAGAACTTGCAAACCCGTCATGTCCCCAATATTTGACCAAAGTTGACCCGAAAACTCGTTACTGCTGAGATTTAATTCAGTCACGTTCCCCAGTTTCATGATCTCCTTAGGCACCACACCGGTCAACTTATTGTCACTCAAATTAAGCGTTTCGAGCGCAGAAAGTGCTCCAAAACTAGAAGGAATTGAACCGGTAAAAAGATTACCTGCAAGAGAAAACTCCTTCAGGTTTCTCATATTCCCGAGAAATTCAGGAATTAACCCAGAGAAACGGTTCCCCTCAAGATCAAAAACCTTTAACAACCTACAATTCACAATGCTAGGCGGAACACCACCGGATAACAAATTATTCGCGACTCTAAGCTCTTCCAAAGCTAAAAAGTTACCAATATCATCAGGGAGAGAACCAGTAAAGAAATTTCCCGAGAGCTGAAGCACCTTCAACGATTTCGTAGTCCGGGTCAACCACGAGGGAAATCTTGTGGGAGCAATGTGATTTTCTTGAACATCCAAAATTTCTAAAATACTATTGCATTCTTCACTTTGAGGTGCAGAAAAACCCGTAAAGGAATTGAAACCAAGATTCAAGCTTTGTAGGTGAGTGTTGCAGAAAACGGACTTGGGAACCAAACCGGAAAGTTGGTTCCTTGAGAGTGAAAGTACCTGAAGTTTTGGTATGGTTACTAAGGTAAGAGGAAGAAGTCCGGTCAGAACATTGTCTTCTGCACTAAGGTGTACCAGAGAGGAACAGTTGGCAAGGGCAGACGGAAAAGTTCCATGAATATGGTTAGAATCTAACCAAAGATATTGCAAATTTTGCAACTTTCCCAGTGAACCAGGAATTCCTCCACTCAACCTGTTGTAAGAGAGATTCATGAGTTGAAGCTGAGATTTGGATGAGAAATTAGCTGGAATATTGCCGGAGAAGGCATTATCAGATAGGTCTAAAAAACGTAGGGAGACGGAAAGTTGGTCTGGGATTTCTCCGGTGAATAGATTGCGCGCAAGGTTAAGAATTTGGAGGTTAGTGAGGTTGAGAAGCTGTCGAGGAAGGTGACCGGAGAGGCGGTTGTTGTGGAGGTAAACAGCGCGTAGGAAGAGGCATTGAGAGAGGGAGGGAGGGATGGAGGAGTTGAGATTGTTGGAGTGGAGGCTGAGTTTACGGAGTTGGAGGAGGCTGGAAAGGGAGGGAGAGAGTTCACCGGCGAGCTGGAGACGGGGAAGACGGAGGTGATGAACTCGGTTGTTGAGACAGACAATGCCACGCCAGTCGCAGGGTGCGGAGGGCGTGGAAGGGTCCCAACCGTCGAGGGAACCCAGAGGGTCATGGAGGTTGCGCTTGAATGCTGTTAAGGCTTGAATCTCCAAAGCAGTGGTGTTCTGCGCAGCAGCGGTTGTGGTTATGGTTAGGATGGCGAAGAAAGCGACCAGTCTGAGGGTGAAAAATATAACCGTTGTTGCCATTTGGGTGTGTATGTGTTATTGATGAAGGTGTTTGTTGTTATTGGAATGGTGGTGGTGGTGATGGTGGTGATTGTGAGAGGTTAAAGTGAGTTTTTAGGTTCAGGGGCTGACACCATTTTTGTTTGGTAGTGCTCTGTGTTGTGTTTTTGTGTACTTTGGAGTTTTGAGAATAGAGAGAGGAGCGTTTGTTAGCGAGCCATGTTCCCCGCAAATGACAACAAGCCTTTGGTCGCCATTGCTATTTTATTCCTTAAATGGTTTGATTTGAAGGGTTTCTTTGGAACCATGGTGTATGGTGTGGTCCACTCACTCCTACTCTTACCTTACTCTGTTACTGTTTGTTAGCTGTTTTCTACACTTCACCTCGGACTCAATGCTTTCACTTATTCATATCACACATTCTAAATGATATATATATCATAATGTCATTTTAATCTCTTTATTCAAAATATTTACTTTCAATGTTTTGTTTTGAAAATAAAACAACTTAATGCATTCATAATGTATTGCCCTTAAATTTTAATTGGAAAAGATGTAAACTTTTTAAAATTTTACGGGAAATGTTATCGGACGTTACTTTATATGAATATTTATAATTTATAATTTACGATGTCGATTTAAGTTATAGTAATTCTTTTACTAATTAGTCAATAATTTACTTTTTAGAAACACTAGTTAAAAAGTTAAAGAATGTGATTTTGATAATTTGAAATAGATATCACATAACTACTATTTTTAACTAAAAACTTGTATGAATTATTGTATTTGTTTTCTATAGATGTAATCCACAAAATTTTTAAAACTAGGGAGTAATGATTAATATACGCCGAGAGAATGTCACTTCTACTTTCTTAACATTATTTTAACAACTAGGTAAGATAGTTATTTAAAAACTAATTACTAGAGCTACAATAGAGACATCTTTTATAAAATGATTTTTTTTTAATGTTTAAACATTAACAACAAATTAAAACTTAAAAGTTATGAGTTTTGATAAATGATATTTCATAATATTTTACATGATATATAGTATTGTTAAAATTTATAAAACTTAATGTATAGGTTAAGTATATTTATTCAATTATTGGGTATATGAAAACAATTTAACAGTGCTTTTTAAGTCATATACTACTTTTAAACTATTTAGTTTGTTTTAAGTCATTGGATAATAAAAATTGTTAAAAGTGTATTAATGATTATCACTTGTCTTTAATTAAAAATATTTTCATTGATAAAAAAAATTATAATAAAGAACTGTTATTGGATAATGTGATAAATGCATTAAAACTAAATAAAATACACCAATTTATTCAGATTGGTGCATTAATTTAAAACTTGAAACTGGTTAATTATAGGCATGAGTAGTTGTGAAGTGAATAACGTTTAATATTATGAGTACCAAATAATAGAAATGGTTTCGTGAAGATATGAATTAACATTGAATATCATGAATGAAGGAATGACATAGTAGGAGGTATAGGGTTTTATTAGCTTCCATGCAACACACTTCAGTGTCAAGGATTATATACTATGTTTCTTATTATTTTTAAATGAAATATTATAAAACATTTTTTTAGATAATTTTGTTATTAATACGAAAAATCTAATTGTTGTTCACTAAAATTCTTTGACAAAACTTGAGGTTTTCCTCCTAATTCTATTTTTCATCAACAAGATTTAAAGCATAAACCTTATATAAAGAGACTGAGTTTAGTAAAGTGAAAAATTAGGGTTTACAAAATAATTTTGTATTTTACTTATATTTTCTTACCATTTGTAATTTTTCATCACTTACATTTACTTTATCTCAATTTAAATATAAATTAAAATTACAATTTTACATTATGATTTAAGGTTTGTTCTTTTGTAAGATAAACTTCAACTGTCTATCTCACTCGCTTTTAATTTCGAACATACTACTAGTTTTTATTTCTGCTATTGTTATTCTCAAATAAAAGCATTTAAATTTAGGTAATCTGTTACTGTTTAAATTTTTTATTAAGATATAAATAATGTGTATTGATTAAGATAAATCATTTTCAGAATATCTTATTGTATTTAAAAGTTTTATCTCTTTCACTTATCAATGTATAAAAAATTAATTAGTAAATTTTACTTTTCTTGTCATGGTATTTCTTTTTTATATTTGATGAATACTTATGAGAAAAGTATTATCTATTATTGAAATATAAAAATGTAGAAACAAAAACTATTAATTAAAAAACATTTAAATAATTAAGTTTATTTATGTAATTTATTAAAATTTAGTAGATGAGATTAGAATTAATAAATAATTTGATAGTAATTTAATAGTAGATAAAATAATAAATTAGATAAATAATAAATCTTATTAAAATAAATTCAAACTTACTTAAATCTTACAAAATTGATTTGTAAAATAAAATTGGCATTCATCTATATATTTTAAATTAATTTATTTATAATCAACATTAAACTTTTAACATGAATAACTTTTTTTAGTCTCAAAAATTTAAATTTAATATAGTCTTGGGATTAAATTAAAAAAAAAGAGTTAAAATTACTTTTTTAAACCTAAAAAGATAAATTAAAAGTTCTTAAAACAATGTATTTGAGTCTTGTGTTTAAAATAATAGATGAGAATAGTTAAAAGTTGCTACAACTAACCTCTTAAAAACATTAATTTTTTAATTTATTTTCATGAAATGTTTCTTCTTGTTCTTTTGAAAAAAAAAATCCGACTTTTTTTTTAGCAAACACTAGTAGTTGTCTTTAAAAAAAACAATAAAAAAATGAGTTTAATGACTATACACCGTATAAAAAAAAATACATTTTCAACCAATAAAGAATCATTAACATGTGACTTTTAAATTCAATTTTTTTGAATATTAAATTAAAAAACAGTGAGTCCGTGTGCTGTTTAATGGAAGTTATATAAATAAGTGCAAAATGAATGTTCATTTTATAAAATAAGCAGAGTATGTTGAAGAAAGTATACTATAGATGGAAATATGAGATTGATGAAGATAGATGGAAGAAGCGCGTGATCCGTAATCTGCAACATTACCAAACTTTTTTTATTATGCTCTTAATTGGAACAATGAATAAACAAAAAGACAGAGAGAACAGAGAAAGGTATTTGTTCATAAGAACATTATCCATTAATTGCTCATTCATTTCAGGAGAAATAATCAACCTCACTTTCTTATGAAACCTTTTTTGGTAGTTTTCTTTTGTATTCTGCGTTAGGTAATTAAAAAAGGTACAAAATCACACTCACTTCAAAGATCAACACAAGAGCAATTTCAAATACTATCTAACCATTCAACATTTTTAGGGCCACATTTGTTATATGATATGTTATCATTTAATGCAAAAAACTGTTTTTTAAATGATGATAGTTTGTGTAGTTCAAATTTAAATTATAAAAAAATTGGACCTTCCTTTTTCAATAAAGGAAAGGAGTATAGTTTTGTGACAAGTTGGTGAGTTGACTTTATTACTGTATCCTCCAAATATAAGAGAGAAGAAGTCACAGAAAAATAAAACAGCATTTATAGTGCAGTCCATACAATTCCATGAGCAGACATATCTTTACCTACAAAATCTTTGGACCACATCTCTTTTTATAAACAAAACAAACACTTTCTTCACTATTAAATATGAATATATTTGTAATCACAGTTACTTTTTAATGATAATTTTCTAAATATTCTAATTTTAATTCTGACATTTTTTATTGGACTATTTTAAAAAATTAAAAGATTAGTAAAATTTAATACAATTGATTGATTTTCTTTACATTGATGGTTCACCCACCAAAGAGAAGGAGTTGTATATCATAAATGGGTGTAATATCAATCAACCCATTTTAGTTGTGAACACAATAAGTATAGTTGTTATATTAGCATGTCCTTGTTAGAAGATGAAGATAACTACTATATTAAATTTACAAGAAATAGAAGTGGTGAAAGCTGATATTTCAATATTTTGTAAATAATCTTGCCAAAGAATGGAAGACCAATAGACTTGACACTAATGTACAATAATGATATAACTATTTTTAGAAGAATATCCAAAAGCCGCTACAATAAAATAAGTTTATCATATATTGGTTATAAAATCTTGTTGATAAAACAAAGAAAGTGAAATTATTGGTTTAAACACTGTTATTATGCCAAAATTTATAATTATTGGTTGAAACATTAGTTAAAAACATAATAACTTAAATGTCACCATTCCATTATAATTTAATTTATGGGAAAACTTGTGATAATCCAAAATTCTTATTTTTTAAAAGATTCTTCTCTCCAACTTTAGTTGCCTACAATTTTTTTTCTCTCTCTCAAATTTCTTATTTAGTTATAGTTCCTTTTGAGATCCAATATCATTAGACTAATTTAAACGAAAATTTATATAAGAACTCAGAGTCAATTTCTCTAAATGGTGAGAGTTCAAATTTCTATTCCTTTTCTGTAGAGTAATTTGTTGTTTCTTAAATGGAAGTTTTTTTTTATGAGTGTATATTTGTATATTTATACATATGTTTAACCTCTAATTTTAGAATTTTAATTGGCTTTTTCTTTTAAACAATCATTTTAATTAGAATTTGTTATAATTGTATTTATGGAGTATGAGATATAATAATATGTTAAAGATAGTTTTTTAATTTCATGTTTTTTATATATTTTAATGTATGCCGGTACAACTGTACCTAAGTTGAGATTACAAAGGTATGAAAATAAATTTTTTAAGATTTCGTAATACCTTAAAGATAAATTCAAAAAATAACAAATAATCAAAACTACAAAAATTCAAGTCAAACATTGTATGAAGAAGGCAAGGATGAAAAAGTGAAAGATTTTGGCTAAGCTAGAAAAAGGAAATGAGCAACAAAAAATGGACCTATTCTCCTCCACAAAAAAAAAAAGCTTTGATAATTCAAGAATATTTATGATGTCATATATTACTTTTGAATTAAGTATTGTTTTGTTGTCAAATTTGTGTCATACTATTCAACTTAGGTTACTAATGATAGAGCACCCCTTCTAGGTTTTCTCTAGTCATCCTTCTTCTTAAGTTAACCCAACCTCTTTTAAGAGCACACCAAACACTACCATAGCCTCATCCCCTTTGCTTAAGTCATATAACTTGGAGGAGGAGCCACTCTCTCACCACATAAAACCCATTATATATGCAAAATATTCCCACCACAATTAAGCTTTCGTAACTACCAACTCATTTGGAAGCCTCCACCTTGTTTGAGTCATATATCTTGGATGAGCTTATAAATAATTAATTTAAAACCTTACTTGAAGTAGTTATGTGTGATTGAGTCGTAATAGCTATTTTTCATGGAAAAATACTATTATGTAATGTGTCAAAATGTATTGAAGGAAATTCTGGATCGAGACTATTTTGATCTCAACTAATGTTTAACTTATATAGAGTACGACATCTAGGTGGTATGAGTCGAAGGAAGCACCAGATGGCACATCATATGATATGAAATATGATCATACTTAGGAAGCTGGTGAGATTAAACCTGTCATGACTTGATTTGGTGACAGTGGTTAATATCAATGGAGGATTTGGTAGCAAACATGATAGGTACATAGTTTTACGAGTTCATTTAATACATTAGTTTTTCAGAAGTAAAACCTATATTTAGTCTATATTTAGTGTGTTGTTTGAGATACTTTGAGTTGCAAGTTGTTTCAATGGGATGATACTTAGTAATTGATTTTTGATGATTGAGAATTGTTTGTTATTAGGTTAGTTTATAAAGTGAATAATTTGTTATTTGAATCAATTTGGATTGAGATTTGAATGAATTTATTTAGATAAAATCGTTGGAATTGATGTTGAAAATTGATCTAGATTAATGAGAAATATATGTGAATTTTCTTTTATGTTAATCCTTAAGGCAAAATGTTCTTAATAAGAAAGAAGAACTTCTTAATGTTATAAAGGAAAAAAAAAATATGAAAAGGAAAAACTGATGCATGTAAAGAGTAGAGAGTTGGCTATAATTTTGAAAAGTATTAAGCACTTATTTTATTTGGTCAAAAGATTAATAGAAATATTTTATAATTTTTGTAGAATTATTCCATATTTATACATTAACATTAAATAACAACTTATGTGACTACAAAAAGTTATAAACTCTATACAACAATAATTTCTCACCTCTTTCCATCGTATCACTGGTCTCATTTTTCATTTTTCATTTCTGTCTCTGTATTTTCCTTTTTCTTTTTTCCATAAATATTGTTAGTATCATTTCAATTTCTCTTGCTGAACATCATCCGGATTTCTTACAAATGATATTTCTTTTTTTTTTTTTTTTGTATCCCACTATTCGTGGTTTTCTCAAATGTGAGTGGGAAGAGGGAAAGAAAAGGCTGCACAAAAAATTGAGATGATTAGAAGCAGGGTCTACAAAAGAGTAGATGATGTGTCCTTGGGAGTATGGGATTCCTAGGGCTTCCAGCGGGATAAGAAGCTTAATCCAAATATTTTCCTTGAGGCCTCACCCGAGTTTATAAAGCCAACCAGCTTCGCAACAAGTGCTGCACTTTCCCTTACGTGGTTCAAGTCTTTTGTATTTGTCCATAAGCACCATGCCAACTGTACACTTCTGTGCTTAGATTTCAAGTCCACACCCCACTTCACGTAAAGTTCGTTTCTTTCCTTCCACGAAAACTTCTTATGCACTTGCTTGCTTAGCATTTTCCTCTCACGATTCAGTGCCATCAAACTGATCATTAAAAAGGAGAAAAACAAAATGAAATATTGGACATGACAAATATTTTTACAGTACAATTGATGTAAAGTTTCACATGGGATGATTAAGAGCTTCATGTTTTCAGTGTATGTCAATAATATCCAGTTTTACTATACAATCCCCAATGTAACTATTTGCTTCCAATTAATTTCTCAACATCATCTAACTAGTCCTTTAAACATTCCACTAAGAAGAAGAAAATTATAAAATTTCATCTTCTAAAATGTGAAGACTACATAGACACAAAATGTCTTGCATCAACAAAAATAAGTCACATGCAAGGTACTGCCCGGTCACAATGAGAATCAACCTATCTGATTGATCATATTGGCAAAGATAAATGCGAATTGCATGTTTAAACTCTATTCATCAAACAGAAAGATTTTACCTTGAATTTGGTGTGACATCCGAACCATGTCCTGTACTGTTTGTTGCGCTAAAAAACGTGTCCTTTAAGAAAGACAAACGTCTGAGCTCTACGTCAAAGTACACTGCATCCGAAATTTCGCCTTTGATGAGAAGAAAAAAGTAGGATCTATGTACCAAGGGTATATTACATGCATCCCAAAGTTGAATTGTATCTCTCAGCTGCGTCTCAAAATTCCAAGGCCCTGGAGTTCCGCTGAAACTGACACCTCTGACTCTGTTCACACGTTTATCGGTTCCAGATGTTCTTGCTCGTACCTGATAAATAAAAAAAAATTTAGAATTATTGGAGTAGTATAGCAAAATGGACAGACAGCATTAGAGTAAGTGTTAGTGGGTGCGTCTGGTGCTTACCATAATATCATCCATGTCCTCGTCCAGTGGCTTTTGCCTAGCCCTTTCGTTCATTCCTACAACAAAATTGAGGACGCTGGAAGTATCCTCCGCATCAGAATCCCAAAGGGATTCTACGTCTTCAACTGAAGCATTCATCTCTTGAATTAAAGATCTTTCTCTGGAAGACTTTCTTTCTGTGGCTCGCAACTTTGATTCGGGTAGCTTGTCCTCATAGCAAACCGAACTATTAGAGCTTTTCCTTTCAACCTCAGTTGGGAATGTGCCGGATACCTTTTCCGCCTCCTCGAGTTGAGGTGTGGCAGGTTTCTGCTGCAAATTACTTATGTGAGGATGTTTTGAAGATTCCGGATCCACCTTATCTATTTGAGTAGAAGACCCATTGGGTTCCTTTAGGAGGTCCACAATAAGGTTGTTGGTATTATCTACGACAGCAGGATTTAACTCGCAATGCTCATTCCCTGAGGATGATTTAACATCTACTTTATGGTCTGTTTCCACTTCTTTTACTTCAATACATGGAACTTCCTTGCAGTCATCTTCAGGTTTAGCAGCTCTGCTGGCCATCTCCTCCCAACCCTGACACGGATCAGGCCCAACAAACGTTGGAGAATTGCCATCCAAAAGAAAGTCGTCATCAGAATTTCCAGTATGCTGTAAACTGGATGTTGTTATGTCAAGATTCTCAGATGCGCTGTCCATCCTGCGAAGGAAATTATTAGCTCCTGACACTTCAGAGGCTGAATGTTTGCCTACTCTTAGAGGTTGATCTTTTTCAGCAGACTGAAGCTTATTTTGAGCAGATTGAAAGAGATCACGTTCCCGAGTCAAGTCACTGATCACTTTTTCCATCTGCATGCTTTCGAATCATGTGAGTAAAAAAGGATAAACTGAATAAAAATTATCAAAAATAGAACGCTCTACACCAAACGTCTCCTTCTCTATATTCTTTTCGTAAGTACACTGTTTATGATTATTAATGTCTTTTGCCAAACGAAATGACTAAAAGATAATTATACGGTTCAACGCTGGAACCCCTTTTTGTGGCCTAGCCATCATATACCAGAAATTTAAAACGATTAATTTATGAATCATATCCATCAATTTTCTCATATATATATATATATATATATATATATATATATATATATATATATATATATATATATATATATATATATATATATATATATATATATATATATATATATATATATATATATAGACACAAACTACTCTTATGGTTCATAGCTGAAAGAAATGGTCATAACGTAGGCGTTCAGGCTATTTATTTTCTGTCCCATCAAAACCATGGAAAAAATTATCTTTAACCTACAAAAAGTATAATATTCAACTTGCTGGAAAATATAATTCAATTGAATATACTTCGTATATAATTTTTTTTTTGGTTCTATAAATTTAAATTAGTTTTTTTAATTTTGTAATTTAAAATATATCTTATTTTAATTTTTTTTCATATTGTTATATATATTTTTAACGTGTATAATAAATATTTTTGTTTAAGTATTCACTATAATTACGTGTTTAGGTACGTACAAGACGTCTGGACAAAAAAGATTAAAATATTTTTTTTTCAAAATTTTAAAGAATAAAAGATAAATATTAATTTTAAAAATTAAAAAAGATACTTATTTTAAATTGAAAAAAAAAACTAAAAATATTAAAACCATATAAATGACCCGCAACCAAACTAATAGATTAAAACAAACGAACTCAACTTGTTGAATATGCCCTCACCTTTTGAATTTGGAGTTCTTTCTCCTTGAGTAAGATGGTATTTGGGGTGGAGTTCCTTAACTCATTCTCCAATCTGGCCAATTCCTTTTGCAGTTGTTTTACCAAAACCTTGTCTGACGTCACTTGATTGACCCGAGCATTAGTAGTCACCTGTTTTGCGCAACCAGCGAAAAGCAGAGTATTTCTTGATTGCTCACTCTGGCTCCTTGCAGGACTAATGGTACAGATGATCGCTGTTCTGGCATTGCCACCTAAGGAGTTCTGTAAAATGCGAGTAAGCTTAGAGTCTCTGTAAGGTACGTGTTCATTTCTTCCCTTGCTGCATACAATAATTATATTTTAGTATTTAGGGTTTTATACTAAAAATTGCAATTGGTGAATTAATAAGGTGAAGAAAAAAATATAGAAGGAACTGTAAAATAAGAGAACTTTCATTGATAAAAACGTTGGCCAGGAATATCCAAGTCAAAAGATGAATCAAATCAAATATTTTTAGAAGCAGATGCACGAAAAGACACACGTGCTCCAGCGCCTAATTAAATTAAGTCTTGTTTCTCTATAACGATTAGTAAAAAGCTGGCTCCACCATGCTTCGATTAAATTTCCCAAAAATGTCCCTTTATAATAGCTAGTTCTAGTTCTTTTTATATTTACGCAAATTTAAATTTAAATAAGTTTTGCATGGCTAGCAAACGAATTTGGAACCAGGATCTTCAAATGGAACACTAGTGTCATCGAAGCATTATCGACCACAAATCCATTTCCATTTTAAGGGAGCTTAAGTCAAGGGATTCGTTGATCAAGTTTAGCTTCTACCAATATATTTTAGTCCTCATCCGATATTTTGATTAAGCTAATATATCCTTCTATACTAGAAAAAAGTTAGTAATGCCCAAACTAATAGATTATATACACAAATTGAATTAAGTTTTCAATACTTGAAACCAGGTATTCAACAAAATAGACAAATTTAAAATTTAGATATATTTCAATCATAAAATTTTGAAATAAATTCGGGAGACGCATTGTTTTTTATATAAAAACTAATTATTTAATTATTTTAATTTTTCGTTTATTTGTATAAGCATATTTAAGCAGCAGTTTCAACGAACTGTATCAAGATCCTGTCTTTGCATGGCGAACAAACTTAAAGAGAATAAAAAGCAACAAAATATAAAATTAGAGTAACTATTTTATGTTATTATTTTTCCCTATATCTCTACTATCAGACTGGGTCACTGATCATATAAACTCTTTTCTCTTTTTTTCTTCGGAAATGTGTATTATCACGGTGTTCATCTAGCAAAAAGATGGAAGAGTGACCTCAAGTACAATGATTGATTTATGAGATAACGTCTGGGCTATTGTTTTTCTTTTTTCCATAAAGGGTGATTCATTAGAACATTATCCACTGGCTGAACTTCATGGATCGGATCCATGTACATAATCATTAATCAAACCAGTGACCACATTCAAAGATATAAGAATCTGGCTATATATCTTGCCTTTAGTTTCATCTGATGGATCTTGGTACATACTTTATGTGGTCATTTTGCGGAATAATCATGTCAAGGTATATCACCTAATTTATTAAAGCAATCAGGTATAATTACCCAAATTTTAAATTAGTACGTAAGAGTAAATTATACCTTAGTTTACGGATTACAGTTCCAAGGCTCAGTAAACTACGATTTATGTGGCTACCTTCTCTCAATCTTGTACCAGCTGACAATGTTTGAGCAGCACGTTCACTTCCTGCTAGATCAACAAAATTCTGTACAAAAGAAACCAAATCTTGTTCATTTCATCCACGAGTCAATTAACAAACAGAGACAATCCTACTATAATATATGTGGGATAGGACGAAGATCATACCACACTGGCGAATAGAGCTCCAGATCTTGCGACGTCTGCATAATCACGAGGATTACTTTCAACTGTCTGCAGGAATCATCATTTTGAGAAAAGTTAGGAATAAAATGAGAAGAATTATCTCAATTACTAAGCAATTTAACGATAAAAGAAATACCAATCGAATAATTTGGTGAGATCTGGAGCTAGCTTCGTTCATCGCTGTCTCTTCCGTTGTCCTTTCAGCTGCAAGAACACACGCATATATGGCTTGAAGTAGAGCACCGGAAAGTCTATAAAGCTGTAAATCGTAAAACAATATAGTAATTGAGCACCCAATACCTGCACATATCGAAAGGAGTCGCTGTAACTGTCCCCTATCTGTCAGTGTCTCTTCCGTAAGTTTCTCCACAACTGTCCCTTTCTGTTTGAGGCGCATATATTCTCAATCATTCAAAAGAACTAAGCAAGGAACTCTTCAACAGAACAATCAAATTATACCACCCAACTTACCTCTGGATCGTCTAGAATTCTCAGTGAAGTAGACCCTGCATTGAGGAGATCTCTAACTGCTTCATTATAGATCTCCATGGAAGAGAACTTGACTACAAATTCTCTGTCTTTATGCTGAAATGTAACAAGAGATGTCAACCTTTCGGAAGCTATCGAAGAACAACACTATCCATTTCATTGCAAGATGAGACCATGATATGAATTGTTCTATACCTTCTCTATGTATTCATATATGTCCCTTACTGCATAGTCAGTAATGCCGGTCATTGTGTGCGTCTTTCCACTACTTGTTTGCCCGTATGCGAAAATGCTAGCTGAGATTACGTTTCACCAATGAGAAACCCCTTAAATGGAAAAAAGAAACCACCAGCCAACACAGCAATAAACACATTACACAATCAGGAATCATCAAACAAGAAGAAAAACTCACAGTTGACACCCCTAACTACAGAAAGGGCAACGTCCTTAATCCCTTCTTCATACACCTGCTTCGTACTGCACTTTTCCCCAAACACCCTGTCTGTTTCCAATACACCATCAGATTAAATAATAATACTGTGACATAGATTACAAATACCTGGAAAACTGAGATATCAAATTGTGAAAAAAAAAAAAAAAATTCAAAAATCCATAAAATATAACGATTCACGTGAAGCCTAATGATATCAGTATAGGCTAGACATGGACATGGAAGAAGTAGCAGCTTCATGTTTCTCACCAAAGGTATATGTATCCATTGACAGAGGACGCTGCTCTGCATGGCCGTTGTTCTTGAATTTGATGGTGTTGGTAGAAACACATTCCCAATCAGACACATCGTGCCTCGCTCTTTCTCTCTCGTTCAAAGGTCTTACTCTGATCGAAACGAAGATCCTCTCTTCCTCAGCATTTGAAAGTGCAAAGTTCCCCCGCTCCTCTCTGGCGTCCGCCATGGACGGTCTGTCTCTCGTCTTCACCATCCACGAGAAACGCACTTAGCACTCCTAAAAGCAGCGTCTCAACCCTACAGATAGAAAGACGAAACCACGCAATAATGTAATGTCTGGGAAGCAAATCAATAATTGATTGTATTCAATTAATACAAAAATGTGGATGATGAAATAAACAGAATTACCATTCTCTGCATCCTTGTCACCGGCGGTGACCAGAGAAAGAGAGAACGGAGAGGAGGAAGAGAGACAGCAGAACAGGTTTGGTAATGGATGGCAAAACCGTTGTGTTCTTTTCCACGCTTCTGGATTCCGCACCCACCGGCCAGACATAAAACAGTTACGTTAACCCCGCTAAAATTTTCAAGTTCATTCACTATTTTGACCCTCGATCAAAATCTTACTAATCTTCACGTGTCAATGTCACCCCCTCTCTGACACGTGCCACTAATTTTTCCTTTTTTTTTTTTTATATATATATATATTTTTGTTAGAGCCTCCATAATCCATACATAACTTATTATACGAAAACGAATTAAGTTGATCTTAAACGTTAATTAATAATCTTACTTAAATTAACAATTTCTTTTACTTGCCCCGATATACAATTTTTATACCCATTTTATATTAATTATTTTATTTTTATCTTCTTTTTATAAATAGTTTTTTCAACAATGATATATACCCTTAAAAATGGATTAGCAAGTACTTGTTAAGTTGTAAGAAAATCATTTATCTTTCTTTACCTCATAAACCAACAAATACCAGTACTATCCCAATCTATGCATACAATATATATTAAATCTATGTACACAATATATATACACAATTGTTTACGTCATATTTTATCTATCAAACAGTCAATAAAGTGGTTCTTTTATAACTCATCTTATGGAATGTTGTTCTAATTCTACACTCTCAATCTTTAATAAATACGTTAATATTTATTTTGGTTGTATATTAAAATTAATTATTTGTGTTGAGATATTTGTAAATAAATTATTTAAATTTGGATATTTGGATTCAATAAATGATTAAAAAAAAGATATTTGAATATATTTTCTTCTTTCTTTTTAAAAATTGAAAAAGGAATCAAAATGGAAGATTTAATTTTTCTCTCCATTTTTTTGTCAAATAAATTTACTCACCAAAACATTTACTAAGCAAAAAGTTGAAAATTTAAATGTGAGTTTAAATCCTATATTAGATTGAAATGAAATAATGGAGTACCATATAAAGATAAAGACTAATTAACTTATTATCTTACGGTTTTTTATTGAGAGTGATGTCAATTTTTTATGCGGTTAGACTCAGATCTTATTGAAGTTGTGTCTCACCGTAAACTGCATGTTCCGTTGAGATGAACAACAATACGAAAGAGTACTTGTAGTTGAGAATGTATCAATGTAAACTCATTGCTTAAGGCCTTAAGGTTTTATGGTTGATAGTGATGTCAATCCCTTGAACTCACATATTTTTTGCGGTGTCAAACCTAACACAAATAACTAAGAAGTAAGTTCACACAACAAAGATGTTTTCTTTAATCAACCAAAGAAACCAATTATCATTCCCAAACTTATCATTCAACTCTCTTCTAGTTGATATCTAGAACACTAACAAAACACCACCTTGCAACCACCTTATTCATTTTCTCTCTCTTTTTTTTTCTATTTTTCTCTTTCTTTTTTCTTTTATAGATGACATATATAAAATAATGCATCACATCAACCAACATCAATTCATAATTGTTACTCATGTTTCCCTTCTCATGATAACTTCTCCTGAGTCATTTTCAACAAAGTTCAAGGGTTCAAAAGTGAAGGTAAATTTCTTTAAATGCTCAAAAGATTACACAAGGGTTTCTTTGAAAACACAAATGAATATTTTGGGTATATGATGGAAAGATAGAAAGAAATATAACCTTGTTTCAATGTAAGCATGTAATGAAGAACTACTAGCAATGAAAATCAAGTAAAGTTAATTGTAACCCAAAAATGGTAACATTTACTAGATTTTAACTCAGTTCAATTCTTTGGTTTCCTAAGATTGTCATACAACATGCCACAATCATTAATAGTAATAAAAACAATAACAACACTCTCGATATACCTACACGAGAACAACCATAAGTATAAATTTTCACTAAATCACAAGTTTCAAGCTTTTTTTTTCCACATAATTGCTTCTCATTTCTTTATTTCACACATTCAGAGAAAGTTTAAAAGTAAAACAAACATATACTAATTAAAATACAAAAAAGCATAAAAGCACATTAAACTTGAAAACAAAACAAAATAAAAGTTATAAACAAGTTAATTTGTTCATGAAAGTATATAAAAAAAAAAACATAAAATCAACCGTTATAATTATTCATCAAGCTTATTACTACTAAGAACATGCAAGGATAATGATATATCATTCATTTAGTGTGAGCAAAAGTTAAAGAGGATAATTTCTAAAAAAAATTAAGTATATTTTTAGTCTATATATGCTTTTTTGGTTTTAATCTAAATATGTTTAATTTTATGTCACCCTTAAATAATTGAAGTTATTACTACTAATTAGAAAAAACATAAAAATGGATGAGAAAAATAGAAAAGAAAGTCATTAAACATGAAAAGAAATGTGCATTTGAGCAAAGACAAATGTATAAACGACAAAAAAAAATGATAGAAAAAACTAAAAAAAAGGTAAAACAAAAAAACTACGAAAAAAAATGGTTTTATCCCTTAATTTGAATATGTATAAAAATCTAAAATACATATAATTTTTTGTGTGTAAATAATAGTAATTTTTTATTAATTTATTTTTTATATACCATAATTTATTATGGTATTATAACATAGTTTTGTGTCTTCATATTTTCATATCATCATATTATAATGTAAATAACAATTTTACTATAACATTATAGTGCCTATAATATATAATATATAGTTTTAAGAAAAAAATAGAATAGAAAAAATAGAAGAAAAATCGTGAACTATAATTATGGTAGATAGAAATTAGCATTATAATGAGGTTAAATGAGTGACGCAAAAACTACATTTAACAGTTAAATGAGTGGAATTGTGTGGGACAGAACAGTGATTCAAACGAAAATCATGACCTTAAAAGTATTGTTGAAGTTGATTAGATAGTAGTGGTTGTGACCATAGGAATGTATGCGATAATATCAGCATCTTCAACACCAGCTTAATGACATGAATGAAGGTGATGGATTTTATGATGCAGACGTAATTGGGGAATAGATCAGGGTGCTCCAATTCCTCAACAACATAACAGAAATCACCATGATGTATATAGTCATAGCTATCTTCAGAATCTCTTTGTTTTCTCAGGCGAAAATAATGCAGCCTCTACGTGAGAAAACAAAATAGAAAAGATCATTCAGATTCCTTACAGATTATTTCTATGGTGGATTCGTCCAGCACAACAAGCTTCTTTACATTAAAAGCCTAGAGCACAATATAGGCATTTAACCACGTTGTTAACATCAAAATAAACCGTTACAATTCGCACAGATCTAAAATAAAAAAGAAGTTATTTATAAATCATGGGTAAAAATGTAGACAACAGAGCTTTTAATTATAAAAAATAAAGTAAAATAAAACATGGTGGAGAGGAAAATGGGAAAGAGGTGAGGTTAAATTTAAGACGAGCCATCCTATAATAATTTTTTTAACCATCAGAAGGAAGAAAAGAAAACGAGCCTTTCAAAATAATATTATATTCTTAGACAAAATGTCTCAGCAAAGCAAGATAAACTCTAAAGGTACATATCAATCCTACTGAAACAAGAAATTATAGTTATTTCAAAGCAAATAAATGATTACCATAATGTTCAAGGATTCCAAGACTAAAATTGTTTGAAGGCTAGAGTTGATCATAGCAATTTGTGCAGACAGAGTGTAGCCAATGTACATCTCAGTCTAGACTTCACGAAATCACCTAAAGATTATATGACTATTTAGACTTCTTTCCTTGTTTTTTCTTGATAACTTCATCAACATACATTATACCCTTGCCTTTGTAAACTTCAGGAGGCTTACAGATCCGAACAGTAGCTGCAAACTGGTGCACTCTTTGTTTGTCAATTCCTGTACAGCAAATTACATTGTTCTTGAAGCAAAAAACTCGGACAGCAGGAGGGACAGCTAATTCCACCTCATGGCTGTACCCCAATTTGAGATACAATAGACGACCTGCAGCTTCAGCTCTGGCTTTGTATCCAACACCCACAATCTTGAGAAAGCGAAAAAATTTGGCCTCCATCAATTCCAAAGCAAATAAGTTGCCTAAAATTGTCAGGGAACGAAAATTGTTTCATTTGTTTTGAGGAAGAATGTTAAGTACTCGGGAACAAGATATTTCAGAATGATATTTCTGGAAATAGGTAATTATAAGACAAATACTATACCCAGCAAAATATTAAATAACTCGTTTCCTCCCACAAAATCGCTAGATATTCTTACAAGACTTCAGCCATTCCTTGGACATATAGGTTTGTATCTAGTTTAAATAGTATAATTGAGTTAGTTTAAGCATACAGGTTAGGTTAGGATAGCTACATTGTGAAAAACTCCATTCTAGTGCATTTAGGAAAGTTGAAGTTGAGTACACCTAGTTCATAGTTTTCTTAGTTTTTCTGACTTAAGAATTTAATCAGAGTTACATTTAGGTTCTCTTAACACGATTTGTATTCTTTTTAGGTTGATTTTAGTTTGTTTAGATTAGTATAATTAGATTTCCTCCAATTTGCATATGCACACACTCAAAGGCAAAAAGCAAGTTTGTCTCTCCTAGGATTTGTCTTTGGTTTCACACCATACTATAGAAGTGAGGAAATCGATTTTGCATAAATTCTTAGTGACAAAAGAGTTTATCAAATGGCGTCATTGTCGGGAAGAGGCAAAATTTGAGTGATTTTTGAGTTAGCGTGTTGTGTGTTTGAAGATTAGAAATTTTAGAAATGATGATTTTTCTCTTTTTCCTGCTGCTCTGAATTTTTATGTGAGCTAACCAGTTTATTTTGAGCTTAAGATTGCATGACAAGGTCGAAATCAGGTCTATTGTTCCAATTTGACCCTCAGATTGACAGAACTTTGCGATTGTTGAAAAAGGCTGAGCTGAATCAGACGAACTTAGAGTTCACTGCTCCTTCTGAAACAACAAGAATTGATAGCTGTGAGGAGATAGCTGGACAGCAGGAAAGAACATTGAAGGAGCCTGCCAATCAGGATACTGGTTTACCAACCCTTGCGTATTCAGATTCCTCAGAATAAAGGAGCAGCTAGCTTAGAATTGAGATCTGGACTGATTCAATCATTACCAAAGTTTCATGGAATGATTGGAGAGGATCTGCATAAACACCCGATGGAGTTCATCATTGTATGCTCAACCATGAAACTGGCCAACATTTCTGAAGAAGTGGTTCGAATGAACACATTTCCCTTCTCTCTATGTAATGCAGCCAAAACATTGTTGTTCTCTCAACCAAAGCCCATAGCTGGATGGGTAGAAATGAAGAGAAAATTTCCGGAGAAGTTCTTTCCAACATCTAGGACAGCATCTCAGAAAGGAAATCAGTGGAATTAAGCAATCACAAGGAGAGAGCCTCTCGGAGTATTAGGAACGCTTTAACAAGTTGTGTGCAACCTGTCCTAATCATCAAATTAGTGAACAGCTCCTACTACAATACTTTTATGAAGGATTGACTTTGGCTGACAGGAATTTGCTTGATGCTGCTAGTGGAGGGTGTTCATGGATAAGACACCAGCTGCAGGCCGTTACTTGATTTCTAACATAGCTGAAAACAGCCAGCAGTTCATCATTAAGGGAAGTACCATCAGGGGAGTTCATGAGCTTGAAGTAAATGCTATTCAAGGAAAAAATTTGTTGACTGAAGATAATACGAAGATAGGCAACAAAACTTTGGAATTGATTACAATGATGAGGCAGATGGCCTTGAATCAGTAAGTTAATGGTGTAGTTAAACATTGCGGATTGTGTGCTGCAGGTGACCATTTCACGGACCAACGCCCACAGCTGCAAGATGTAGCCAATTTGGAAGCACAACTAGTGGCTGGAATTTTCCAGAACCAGCAGGGGAATCAGCAGCAAGGCAAGCCGAGATGGATCCCTAACCCAAACTACATTCCAGCAGATCCATCTCTACCACACGCACAGTATTTCCAGAATACCATAGCTATACATAAGCTTACACCTAATACTCAGCTTTTGAGAGCAATTCAAGGCCCTACTAACCAACATCAACAATATAGGCCCACAAGGATATGTGGCACCACATCAAAACAGCAGAATTGATCCCTCCGTCGAAGCAGCTATCCTGGATTTGAAGACTCAAATAGGACAGCTAGCTTCAACTGTGAATGAACTTGTCCAGCAAATATCAAGTGCTCTTCCAGCTCAACCATTGGTGAACCCAAAGTCTGGAAAAAATTGAAGATTGCATGCTGAAGTTCAAAGTCCATTGTGTATATCATGAACTTGGGAGAATTTCTCTATAATAAGTTGATTTGGACGTAAATTTCGGTGTTCTGAACAGTTTTTTAGTTTTTTCAGTTAATACACAATAAAATGCATCCTTGTGAATATCACAAATAAGCTTCAGTCATACATGAATAATTGATAAACCCTGATGATTGCAAATGCTCACTGAATGGTGCAGATTTCATTGAAGGAGGTGTGAAATCGATGCTGGAAGATCTAATTATTTTCTTTTACTAAGCTGCATGTCTGCTGCACTAATATCAGTTCTCACATCATCCACATAATAATAGCTGCAGCTCTTTCCTGGTTCTATCTTTCTTACCCTATCTCTTTCAATTCTGTTAAAATTTTAGTAGTAGTTAATCCTAGATTTTTGTTTCAGTTTCATAAGCATACAATAATTTCCATTTTTCAGTTCTGTTTCTGTGAGTAATTGTTTTAATAGTTTAACTCATGATTATCTTGCCAGTTAACTCGTTAACTAGTACGAGTTTACCTTTCTACACATAAGTCAACTCATAAACAAGCTCAATTTTGATATAAAGTTGGTAGAATAGTTGAACTCGGCCAAACTCGCGATTTTGCAATCGAATTGGCGAGGTCCAAGAGAAGATTTTTTAAAACTCAAAACAATGGTGGTTTGGTGTGCGAGAGTGAAGAAAACTCACTGAGATTAGGGTTTCACTCTTCTTCTGTTGCCCCTCCTTCTTTTGAATCAGCCGCCGTCGAGTTACAGACCGCCTTCCGTCGTCGCGCGTAGAGAAAGAGAGAACATTCCTCACTGCCTATTTTACTAATTTCATTTATGATACCCTAAAAAATGATGTTATATTATTTAGAATATATTTTTTATTAACTTTTGCCATTAATAAACTAAAATGACTTCGTAAGAAATAAAATCAAATGATTAACTTGCAAATCTATTATTCTGTACTAAGAACTCCATGAGCCAATCTTATTGGCCCAACCTAATCAATTTTACATTATAATCACGCCATTATTTGAAGATAATTTAGATATCAGATAACTAAATAAAAAATAACAATATAATAATTTATTAATACTTCTATTCCACAATAATTATTTTAATACGTCTTACATAAAAAATAGTTTATGTTATACCGTATCAACTGAAAAACCGCCGTTTTTATTAATATTTACAAGGATATAACCATCACTCTTGAATTATAAAGTTGAGTTCTTATTAAATTAAAATTATCTTAAGAGTATATTACGTCATGTCACTTCTCTTGAAAAATCAAACACTTAATTATTTTATATCACTTGGATATATTTTAAATTTTAAGATAAAGTGAAATTTCAAGGTTTTCAATTTTAATCAACCTTATTTTACATCAATTATTATTATTTTTTAAATTGTCAAACTACATCAATAAAGACAACGTGACCTAATCTTAATTATATATATATATATTTAATATAGGTAATACTTATAACTTAATAATTTCGTACAATTTATTAAAATGTTAAATTATATTCGCATTGTTACACCACGCATACTTTTTTTTTTTTTCATTTCACCCTTACCATGTAGTTTGAATATAATTATGTTATTTTTAAATTGGAGTATATGTGAATATTTTACAACTTTACCTCTCAAAATAATCATCAAGCTTCCTCACTAAATCAGAAAACATATTAGTTGTTGCATTTACTCCCTAACATCCAAGAAATATATTAAACATATTAGTTATTCATAAGCTGATTATTACCAAGAGCATGCAAGGATACCAAAAACATGCAAGAATCATGATATATCATTCATTCATTGTGAGCAAAAGAATTTTGTCAAGCGATAGTTTCTCAAAAATTTAAGTATATTTTGAGCCCCTTATATATGTTTTTATTTTATTCTAATCTAAGTATGTTGAATTTTATCTCACTCTTAAATAAATTGAAGTTATTATCATTAATTTATAACATCTATTTTAAGATAAACAAATAATATTTGTCTTAAGATCTTGTAATTTATTATATATGTTACATTTGAATATGATACATAATACGTATGTTACTATTGGATTCAGATTTTTTAAGGTTTTAGAGTATTATTTAATCGATAACATGATTGTTAACTAATTTTAAGTTTTAAAATTTATTTATTTGTACGATTTAAAAAAACATGAAAATGAATGAGAAAACTAGAAAAGAAAATCAGTCAGATGTGCATTTGAGTAAAGACAAATGTATAAACGACAAGAAAATGATAGAAAAACTAAGAAAAAAAAAAGGAAAAGAAACACGAAAAAAAACATATGGTTTTATCCCTTAATTTGAATATGTATAAAAATCCAAAATACATATATGTTTTAATGTAAATAATAGTAATTTTTTATTAATTTATTTTTTAACATTTTTTATATACCATAATTCATTATGGTATTGTAATATAGTTTTGTCTTCATATTATCATATCATATTATAATGTAAATAACAATTTTACTATAACATTATAATGCTATAATATATGATATATAGTTTTAAGAAAAAAAAAATATATAATAGAAAAAACAGAAGAAAAATCGTAAACTATAATTATGGCAGACAGAAATTAGCATTGTAATATGAGACTTTGTTAGAGTGACGCAAAAACTACATTTAGCAGTTAAATGAGTGAAATTGTGTGGGACAGAACAATGATTCAAACGAAAATCATGACCTCAAAAACATTGTTGAAGTTGATTAAGATGGTAGTTGTGACGATAGGAATGTATGCAATAATATCTTCATCATCAACAACACTGATATCATCATCTTCAACACCAGAACAGCTTAATGACATGAATGAAGGTGATGGATTTTATGATGCAGACGATTATGGTATTTGGAACCCTTCTACTGGTAATTGGGGAATAGGTCACGGTGCTCCCATTCCTCATCAACAACATAAACAGAAATCACCATGATGCATTCATTCCTATCTTTAGAATCTCTTTGTTTTCTCAAAATTCTACTGTTCAAAATAAATTATTACTGTGGAAACTATAATATAATGTTATTTGTATAATGTCACTGTGTAAGAGTATATGTAGATTGAATTAGATAACGGGAAAACAATATTGTGATAGTTTTTTTTTTTGGAATTAAGATCTTCCCATTTAAGAGCTATAATTATCATGTTTTTTGGAAAACAATATTGTATAATGTTTTTTGGAATGTCGTAATTAGAATGATAAAGAATATAATTATCATTTTAATAGAATTATAAAGAATCTATTTTTTAAATAAAAAAAATTGAAATTTTTTAAGAAAAAGGAAATAGAGGATGGCCCTTCCTTCGGGTGGTGATAGCGTGCTCCAGTTACGGCGAGCAACATGGTTTCCCGCTAGTGCGAGAGGAAATAGCACTTTCCTATCATTCATTCGTCTGAGCCAGAAGCGATTCTGAAGCTTGAAAAAGTGAATGAAATCGCAACAGTGAGGTCTACACTTTGATCTAAAAAAACTGCATCTTTCTTTTTCTTGTGTTTGAAGTATTAGGGAGATGATAGCTTGCAATTATTGCATCCACATTTCAGTTCAATTCACGCCTTAGTATATATTGGTTTTAAATGATGGAAGAAAGAACCTCGATCTTGTCACCTACTTGTAGACACACAGCAGCTTCTCTCTTCGCTCTAGCATTTCACCACTCTCAGATTCGTCTAACAAAGGCTACTTCTCTCGATTCTCAAGCTCATGCCCCAGAAGTCTGGTTTAACCAGAACTCTCATTTGCTCGATCCAATTTTCAGGTATTCATAAATAAACCAGAACAAAATCAATGTTGTAATATACGGGTCTTGATTCTGTGGTGTAAGATGATAATTGAATATATAGGTTATTCTATTTGTCAATTTTCTATTTGATTCTTCTAAAAAGTTAAGCTTATCAGTTTGCTCTTTATATAGATAATCTTTAATTCTGTTTTGTTCTGTTACGTGTTTCTTTGAAATTAAATTAATAACCCATTTATAAGAATTCATCTTAACTAGAATCGAGGGAGAGTTTTAAAAAGTTATAGTTTTATCAAATTATAGGTTGTTGGCATTTATGTGTATGATAATTATGATAATTGATTTTTTTAATAATTACTAAAGATCGTATTAGAAGTGTAAGTGGTATCATTAAACTCCTAATAACAATACGATGATAAAAATTGTCAGGTTCCTTGAAGTGGATGAAGACTCCTGGCAGGGCATAAAGGAAACTGCCTGTTCCTCTTCTCAATTCAGACATCACCTTGGATCTGTATGTTGTTCATTCCCTTCATTTTCATATTCTATATTGTGGATTAGAAATGTTCATGGCTTACATATCACTTCTTTTCTTTTTTATTAAAATTAAAATATAACAATAAAATGATGGTTGCATTCATTCCAGTTGTTGACATTGCTGTCAGAGGAAGGTGGTGAATCAAAGAAAGAAGCTGAGTTGACCAAAGCTGTCGATGCCTCGGCTTTGAGCTTGAATGATACTTCTACTACCCATTGTCCAAGTGGGCAGAAAACTGGGATACAAGATGATATGTGTGACAGCATGGAGAGCTCAGCTATGCTGTCTGAAAAGAAAAAAGCTTCTGGTACAACACTAGAAATCGCAACGTTTGAACAATCTTTAGAGGAGGCAACCCTTATTGGTTACCAGAAGAAAGTGACAGTTCTGTACACACTAGTTGCGGCTTGTGTGGCGGACACTGACAAGTCAAGGCAGGGCTACGATGCTCGTCACCGTGTGGCTCTGCGGTTGCTTTCTGTATGGCTTGGTGTCGAATGGATTGAAATGGTCTGTGTGCTTGGAATATTAGCCTGCATTTCAAACACCATATGGTATTATAATTTATATGTTACGCTTGTGACGTGTGAATCTTGTATGTTATGTTTGTGATGTGTGAATTTCACAAAACAAAGTTCTTTCTTTGATAATGTGATTGTTGGGTTCTTGGGGCGTTTCAAGAAAACCTTAGAACCAGAGAATAATAAAAGAGAGAGAGCGGAGCGAGAGAATGAATACTGAATATTATTGAATTGAAAGTTGTAATTGAAAAGACGGGGTTGGTTACTATTTATAACCAACGTAAACACGCAATAGGGTTGGTTACTATATTTAACCAACGTAAACACGCAACAGGGTTGGTTACTATATTTAACCAACGTAAACACGCAACAGGCAAAGCCCGTAAACAAAACAAGCCCAAAACAAAACAAGCCCAAAGTAAACAACCAGACCGGCCGGACAGACCGGTCCACAGACAAAGGAAGCCAAGTCTAAATAACAATTCTCCACCTAGACTTGCTTCAAAAACAAAAACAAAAGTAACACACGGACACGGCCGGTCAAACAATTAGTGACCGACCGGTAGACACCCAATCCTGGACAACAGTAAGAGAAACCTCTCCTTAGCGAGCGGCTTTGTTAACATATCTGCAGGATTCTCTTCGGATGCAATTTTGCAGATTTGAACGTCACCGGATTCAACAATGCTTCTGACAAAGTGCAGCTTGACGTCAATATGCTTGGTTCTGGAATGATAAATCTGATGATTGGCCAGATGAATAGCACTCTGGCTGTCGCAATGAACACATACAGACTTCTTATCAAAACCAAGTTCCTGAACCAAACCTTTCAACCACAGTGCCTCCTTAACTCCTTCAGCAAGAGCATAATACTCAGCTTCCGTAGTTGACAAAGCCACAACCGACTGTAGTGTAGACCTCCAGCTAACAGCAGTCCCAAACAGTGTAAACACATATCCCGACCGGGATTTCCTAGTGTCCATGCATCCGGCAAAGTCGGAATCAACAAAACCTTCAATATAACCTCCACCTTGAAAGTTATTCTGGAAAGACAATCCAGTACCGAGAGACCCCCGTATATATCTGAGCATCCACTTCAACGCTTCCCAGTGTGTTGGTCCAGGATTAACCATGAACTGACTGAGAACACTAACACCGTGCGCCACGTCCGGTCTTGTGCAGACCATGCCGTACATAATGCTCCCAATCCCATTTGAAAATGGAACAGATTCCATCTTCTTTCTTTCTTCCTCGGTCTTTGGGCATTGCTCCTTGGTAAGTTTCAAGTGTTGACCGACCGGCGTGTTGGCCATTTTAGATTCAGCCATCCGATACCTTGAAATTACCTTCTGCAAGTAGCACTCCTGTGACAGAAAAAGGTTACCGCCCGGTCTATCCCTTTTAATGTCTATGCCCAAAATCCGCCTTGCTTCCCCTAGCTCTTTCATTTCGAAAGCATCCGCCAACCTTGCTTTCGTCTCACCGATCATGCCCCTGTCACTGCTAGCAATTAGGATATCATCCACATAAAGCAAGAGATATAACATTTCACCGCCATGGTTCAGAGTGTAAACACAGTCATCATAATTGCACCGCTTGAAGTTCAGCTTTATCAGAAAGTCATCAAATTTCCTGTACCACTGCCTTGGGCTTTGCTTCAAGCCATAAAGTGACTTCTGCAACAGACACACCCTATCATCCACAGCGAAACCGTCCGGTTGCTTCATATAGATGGTTTCCTCCAAATCGCCGTGCAGAAAAGCTGTCCGAACGTCCAACTGTTCAAGATGCAAATTGCAATGCGCAACTATTGCCATCAGAACTCTAACCGAACAATGCTTAACCACTGGAGCAAAGATCTCATGATAGTCTACGCCTTCAATCTGAGTAAAGCCTTTGGCAACAAGCCTAGCTTTGTACCTCGCTTTCTCACCGCCCGGTGTAGCTTCCTTTTTCTTGAAAATCCATTTCGAACCTATGACCTTCTTACCCTTCGGCAGATCCACCAATCTCCAGGTGTTATTCTTTTTCAAAGCCTCCAACTCTTCTTCCATAGCACCCTGCCAAAGATGCCGGTCGCTGCTGTCAAGAGCCTCCTTATAACTTCTCGGTTCATCCGATCGGTTAATATCTTCAGCAGCATTCAGGGCGTAGCAGATTAGATCCGCCTCTCCAAGCCGTTTGGTCGGCTTGGAGATCCTTCTTTCTCTGTCACGAACAAGCTGATAGTTTCTCAAATCAACACCAGCAGCTTTTCCATGACTTCCCTCGCCAGACATACCATCTGTGTCATCACCAAGGTCTGTTCGAAATTCATCCGATCGGTTCTCAGCTATCGTCCGACCGGTTTCAACTTGCCCTTCACCCGTTTGGTTTTCCTCAGTCCCACCGGGCGTGCCAGCTCCATTAGTAGTATGCTCCACCTCCACGAGAATCTTCTTCTCACTTCCAGAGTTTTCCGGGTGCATCGCCATCCTTGTTTCATCAAAAATGACATCCCTACTAATGATTAGTTTTGAAGGTGAATCTAACCTCCATAACCTGTATCCCTTAACTCCGTCGGCGTATCCAAGAAAGATACATCTCGCCGCCCGGGAATCCAGCTTATCACCCCTGACATGAGCAAACGCCAAAGAACCAAACACTCTCAAGTGTGAATAATCAGCCGGTCGTCCACTCCACACTTCCATTGGCGTTTTAAAATTGAGAGCTGAAGACGGACTCCTGTTAATCAGATAGACGGCCGTATTGACAGCCTCTCCCCAGAAAGCCTTTGACAACCCTGATCCCAACAACATGCACCGGACCCTCTCCAGAATGGTTCTGTTCATCCGTTCGGCCAATCCATTCTGTTGAGGAGTTCCAACGACCGTTCTGTGCCTCCTGATCCCTTTCTCTTTGCAAAAACCATTAAACTCCTCTGAAACGAACTCCAGCCCATTATCGGTTCTTAGGCATTTCAGCCTACACCCCAATTGGTTCTCAATCTGTGTGTGCCACTCTTTGAACTTCTGAAACGTTTCAGACTTATTCTTTAGAACGTAAATCCACACTCTCCTTGAGAAATCATCAATTATACTTAAGAAATACGCTCCTCCACCATGAGTTAAGGTTCTTGCCGGTCCCCATAAGTCAGCATGGACATATTCAAAGGGCCGTTCGGTTGAGTGTTTCCCTTTTCCGAACGGTATCCTGTGTGATTTCCCTAAGACACAATGGTCACAGAAATCCAGCTTCTGCAGTTTGTCTCCCAGAAGCAAGTCTTGCTTTTCCAATTCTTCAAGACCCTTCTCACTGATGTGTCCCATCCTCAAGTGCCATAACCGGGCGGTATTCTCGGTCCCACTTGCTACTGAGACATGACCAATGACAGTTGATCCCTCCAGAATGTACAAGCCGTTCCTCCTTCTGCCTTTGGCAACCACAGAATCTCCAGAACAAACCCTCATTACTCCATCTTCAACTTTAGTGGTGTAACCTCCAAGATCAAATGCACTAATAGAAATCAAATTTCTCTTTAGTTCGGGCACATACCGGACGGCCTGCAACACCATCTCACGATTGTCAAACATCTTCAGCCTCACCGACCCCACACCTTGCACTCGGCAAGCTTTGTTATTTCCGAGCAGTACATTACCATGCTCTTTCTGATCCAGATTCTCAAAAAACTCCTTTACCGGGCACATGTGATAGGAGCAGCCGGAATCCATGACCCAGCTCCTTTGAGGATCTTCAGACGAAGCCACCAGCACTCCAGCCGACTCATATCCCTCAGACGCCTCTGCCACATCAGCGGTTTCTTGTGGCCGACCGGCCTTTCCTTTCTCCGGGCAGAACTTCTTGATATGACCCATCTTCTGGCACTTGAAGCAACGCACCTGCTTCGTACCGTCCGGATTCAGCTTCTTCTCTTTTCCAGACTGCTTCTTCCCTTTCCCTTTCACCGAGATCAATCCGGACGCTCCTTCCTCGGTTGTCTTCGAATCTTGGAGTTTTTGGAACTCCTTGGTTCGAATTGACGTCAGAACCTCCTCTAACGTGATCACTTGATCTTTCCCGTAGAGTAACGCATCCCTGAAATGCTCGAAGGTTTTTGGAAGCGCATTCAACAGGATGACAGCTTTATCTTCATCCTCCAACTTCACTTCAATATTCTCCAGATCATCAACTATCTTGCTGAATTCTGCAATCTGCTCCTCTATCGTTCTTGATTCTGACATCTTGAACGAAAAGAGTTGCTGCTTTAGGCACAACCTATGAGCCAACGATCTCGTCATGTACAGAGACTCTAGTTTTGCCCAGATTTCAGCGGCAGTCTTCTCCTTCGCAACCTCCCTTAGTACCTTATCACCAAGGCACAAGATGATTGCACTCCTTGCCTTATCTCCCATCTTCTTCTTCTCTTCTTGAGTCATGGTACCACTCATCCTTGTCTCACCCTTCAACGCTTCATCACATCCCTGCTGTATCAAGATTGCCTCCATCTTGATCTTCCACAGCCCGAAGTCATTAGCGCCGTTGAACTTTTCTACGTCGAACTTGGTTGCCATCGCTCCTTGGGAATTCTTGAATCCTTGCCCCACGGTGGGCGCCAATTGTTGGGTTCTTGGGGCGTTTCAAGAAAACCTTAGAACCAGAGAATAATAAAAGAGAGAGAGCGGAGCGAGAGAATGAATACTGAATATTATTGAATTGAAAGTTGTAATTGAAAAGACGGGGTTGGTTACTATTTATAACCAACGTAAACACGCAATAGGGTTGGTTACTATATTTAACCAACGTAAACACGCAACAGGGTTGGTTACTATATTTAACCAACGTAAACACGCAACAGGCAAAGCCCGTAAACAAAACAAGCCCAAAACAAAACAAGCCCAAAGTAAACAACCAGACCGGCCGGACAGACCGGTCCACAGACAAAGGAAGCCAAGTCTAAATAACAGTGATGTATATGGTCGAATGTCAATGCTTTGCTGGTTTTCCGGCAGCTCTGTATCTCTGAAAGTTTACCTTCTTCGTGATATTTTGCAGGAAGCAATGGAGGCTATGGTTGCTCTTTCTATAATAAATTCAGCGAGTAAAGAAGGTGCTAAGGAAGAAGAATCTGTAGGTTCAGAAACTAGCCTGGATAAATGGAAGCGTGGAAGTATCATAGGAGCAGCTGCTGTAACTGGAGGAGCCTTAATGGCTGTAACTGGTGGCATGTATCCGACACTGCATTTCTAACTCAAAGTAAGGTGAGATAATAGCAATATTTTAATCATTGAAATGCTTTGACAGGGTTGGCTGCCCCGGCAATTGCTCATGGATTGGGTGCTTTGGCTCCTGCGCTAGGAGGTCTGGTTCCTGCCATCGGAGCCAGTGGATTTGCAGCTGCCGCAACTGCTACAGGATCTGCTGCTGGATCTGTGGCTGTGGCTGCATCATTTGGAGGTGTAAAAAATTAAATTTGGTTTATATACGTTGTGAAATCATTCAGCATCAACTGAACAACTAAAAATATACGTCCAACCTATATTATTTGAGGCAAAAGGGACTTTTCTAGTTTTTCAATGTACATGGATTAATGCTAAGTGACTTGCTTCTTTTGTAATCCAGCTGCTGGAGCTGGCCTTAGTGGTAGTAAGATGGCAACAAGAATTGGAAGTCTAGATGAATTTGAGTTAAAAAGTGTTGGAGGCACTAATCAAGGAGTAAGTTCCAAAATGTCATCACATTATACTGATTACTTCTGACAGTTAGGAGTTTCAGGGTTGGCTGGATCAGGAACACTTGGTAGGTTCACTAGGAGGCACTTTGTATTGTGCTTGACTTGATGAACCCAGGAGGATCTTATTGAAGTTAACTGTGAAATACCCTAATATGATTGTTGAAATTTGAAGTGAAACCTCTATTTTCAATTTTCAGCACCTAGCAGTTAGAATCTCCATTTCTGGGCAAGTATTTAAGGAGAAAGATTTCGTAGAACCTTGGGAAGGTCTCAATGATAACATGGAGAGGTATGAAAAATAAAATCCTCTACAATGTGCTCTTCTGTGGTCAAAAGCAGTTTTATCTTTGATTCCTCTTTGTTGCTTTGTTTTTCTTGAGATATTTCTCTCACACTATTTGATAATTTAGTAAGGTTTTTTCATCGGTTTCTATTTTTTTTTTCCTAAAACTTCATTCCCAATCTTTAATTGGTTATTATCATAAAAGCGCGTACCTACTAAGAAGATTATGTAAATACTCACAAGTCTTGTAAGAACTTATGTGCTCCTCTTCAGTAAATAACTTTCTTCTAATAAATTATTAATTTGACTGAATGTTATATGATTCTGAAGAAATCAAACACCCTCTTCCTGAATTTACATTCTTAGTATTTCTAATATTTAATACTAACAACCTGTACGTATAGGTACGTGCTCCAATATGAGTCTAAACATTTGATTGCACTGAGCACAGCCGTCCGGGACTGGCTTACTTCACGTAGTGTCTCTGAATCCCCTTTATATGTTCGAGTTATGGTTAAATAGATTTGACATCAAACTTAAGGTTTCGGTGATTAATAATATTGTAGAGGTTGCAATTCGGTTGATGAAAGATGGTGCCATGATGACAGTATTAAGCTCACTAGTTACAGCACTAGCATGGCCAACAGCTTTACTTACCACATTTGATATTATTGACAGCAAATGGGCAATTGCAGTGGACAGGTAAGTGCCTTTCTTGGTACGTAGTATCCATTTAGTAAAGCAATGATGGCTTTTGAAAGTAGCAATGATTGCATATATCTACACTTTGATACGTATGAATCCGAATTCAAATTTGTTAATTGGGTTGTGGACATCAATGTTTCAGTTGCCATTATGTCAAATTTGTCTTCGTCGTGGCAAGTATAAACAATTTTAACATCGTGGGAAGTATAAACCGTGGGAGACAAATTTAAAGTATATTGTTGTGAGCCATATATTATGACCATTTAATTTTTTTACATTATATTTAGCCTGGCTTTCTCTTTATTGGAGCAGATCAGACAAGGCTGGTAAGGTGCTTTCTGAAGTGCTGTTGGCAGGCTTGCAAGGAAACAGGTGACACCATCTAAATCGCAAAAGGTTGACAATAATGTTGCCTCATTGTATACTCCAATATATATATTTGGTAGCTTTCTATGTATGATCCAGGCCTGTGACACTAGTAGGTTTTTCACTGGGAGCCCGCGTTATTTTCAAATGTCTTCAATTTTTGGCTCACTCCGAAGGAGACAATGGTAATCTGGAATCCCCCATGTGTATTGGAAATTCATATTGTTTGCTTTATAATTTCTTCATACCGTGCTGTCTTATGCAGCTGGAATAGTGGAAAGGGTTGTTTTGCTTGGATCACCCATTTCAATTTCGGACGAAAACTGGGAGAAGGCTAGAAAGGTACCTAAAACTTCTCAACATTTTTTCTTATTATTCCATCCATGAACTTTTTATTGTTTACCATTTAATGATGGTGCCACCATGCAGATGGTGGCCGGAAGGTTTGTGAATGCATACTCTTCCAATGACTGGACGTTAGGTGTAACTTTCCGTGCCAGGTATGTGCTAACCGGAAGGAAATACATGATTTCCATCAATTTTTGACGTGTCAAAGACCACAAGGTCGTAGATTTATTTCCACTCTTTTTTGAATGCACAGTTTACTCTCTAAAGGATTAGCTGGAATTCAATCTGTTGATGTTCATGGCATTGAGAATGTAAGCTATTTTCCATTTTATTCTCAATGCAACTATTTATTTTTCAAGGATTTATGCTTGAAGGTGCCATTTTTTCTTTTTGTTGCTTTGCAGGTCGATGTGACACATCTTATAGAAGGCCACTCTTCCTACCTTCAGATGACACAGAAAATACTGGAGGAACTTCAATTGGACAATTGTTGTGCTGTTTTCAGAATGTGACACATATTATAGAAGGCTTATGCTTTATCTATTATAGACACATGCCATACGCGTACTTCTTTTTTGGCAGTTTTTGGAAACGGACTAGCTTCTAAGGAAGGCCACCTGAACCATCAACTACCAAAATGTGGCTAGGACCCGCAAGAGTGTATAATGAAGCTTTATATAATTGTAACAACAACCTGTGTCTTAGCTGTCTACTGTATTGTTTATGTATACATAAACTATGAATTATATTTTTACCAAAAAACTACAATGATTTAGTTTTTGACCTTTTCTTTTTATTTATCCTAATTCTCAATTTAAGAATTTTATATTACTCAGAAAATTTTAACAAATTTCTATATTGTTAAATAACTTTAAATTAAGACTTATGTTTAAAAAATTGGTCAAACGCTAAAAAAGGGTGATTTAAAGATGTAAAGTTGGATAAGAAAGTTTGTGCATTTTTTGTTGGTGCGGTGGAAAGAAAGATGGAAAATATGTTTCCATTTCTATATTTACATGAAAATTACATGGACAATAAGACATAAATAGCTTCGTTTAAATTATTAGTGGTAACTATTTGCTCACCAATTGACAAAAAAATGCGTAAAAAATGGCTGCAGATGGAGAGCACTGTCTGGCATTGCATTATTGTCCATCGCGGCTGGAAGTAAACAAAAGAAAACAGACAACAAAAGCTTACCATTACAGGTTTGATTGACACACTGCCCAAGCTAATTAATCTATTGTGAAAGGAGACAAGCAATATATTGTTTATTCAACAGATTATTGCTTCTATCTTAATCTAAAATATCGTTGTTTATTAGGTAGTGGAAGACTATCATATCATAGTCTTCAATTAATACCGATCTTCATGTGAAGTGGAGACTTTTAAAAAAACTTTAAACATTTAAATGTATGTTGAGAATAAATTAATAATATAGATAGATATATACGCGAAGATTTTGGAAAATAATTAGTTTTCCCTACCGTGATGTAGCTAAGCCAAATTACATTGGTGGTCGAGACTTGAAATGGAATGGTCAAGATTTCTGTGACATAACATTTTGAGTCTCAAGGATCCTCAGTTTTCTTATTTAAAGCAAAGTAGGACCAAATGTTTATGACGTTCATTTCAAGCTTAGATCATCATTTCATTTATTTATGATATACCTGAATACTATAATAAGGTATCGATATTTTTTAGTTTGTATTGGTTTTCACGTGTATGGTGGAAGGTATGTATTTAAATTACATATCTGGTGTGGATGGTATACACAGCAACCCAACTTTCCCATTAAGCTATGCTTTATCATTCGCTCTATGAAATCGTAGGCTTAAAGGCCAAGCATTTAGTCGTAACTAAATAATATATATACACAGACATTTAATTAACTTTAAGGAATATTACAACATTACATTTAATAATTGTTATATGAATTATTTTCAATTTATTAAACATTATTTTTTTCCGTACTAAACAGAATATTATTATGGTGGGAGTCCATTATCGGAAAGCAATAAGGCAAAGGGGTCCAGTGTGCAGCGTTAGTGGGAGAGGTTTGGGGACAAGCAGGTTTCGCTGCTTTCGAGGAGGTACTACAACGTTAGTGGGGTCCCACAGTGTTGAGTTGTTCATCCAACAACTCAATTTTTAACATCAATTTTTTATACTATTTTGATACTGCACATATTAAAATATAATTGGATAATTTCAAATTAAAAAAATTTAGTTTAGAAAGAAAAAATCAAAATTTTATTTTTTAATTTAAAATTGTCTAATCACATCTTAATTTGTGAAATATCAAAATAGTGAATATGTGATAAAATTGTGACGACCGTATGTTTCTATATATAAGTCATATTGTGCTTTATGTGTAGTACGAAATTTTGTTTTGTGTAGTTGGTGAAGTGGAAGATGGAGACCTCGAGAACAGGTTCTCGGGTCCTCTGTCTAATCCTTGCACTGTTGACGACAATTGTTGGGCTTAGATGTGACGATATGAAAAATGGAAACGCTTCTTCAAGTCATAGTCACAACAATGCGACATTTGTAACGTTCCCTAATCAAGGGATAAATGCAGAACTAAAAGGAAAACACGACAGTTCCTACGACAGTAATGATAAAGTTCACGTCGAGAACAGCTTGAATTATGGAGGAGGCGGAGGGGGTGGAGGAGGATGGGGATGGGGATGGGGTGGGGGTGGAGGAGGGGGAGGGGGAGGTGGTGGTGGTGGCGGCGGAGGTGGTGGATGGGGAGGTGGGGGTGGTGGAGGAGGAGGAGGCGGTGGCTGGGGTGGTGGTGGAGGAGGAGGAGGAGGAGGTAGTGGGTGGCGATGTAGAGGGCATGGTAGAAGGAAGGGGCATGATTACAAAGCAAAGAAGAAAGAGGTGTATGAGGAGGAAGAGTATAGATTGGGAGAATATGCAGAATGCAAGGGAAGAACACGATGCTGGGGCATGAGGTTGGAATGTCCCCTTCATTGTGGAGGACCTTGTTTCTATGATTGTCACCATTTGTGTAAGGCTCATTGCCACCAACCCTAGGCACCAAGTTACACATTTTTTCTCTTATCACTTATAAATATATACATTTTTTATTTCCTGTCTTATTTTCTATGAATATTTTAACTTTTCTAAATAACTTTATTTGGAGTGTGGCCATAAATATGATACTATTTAGCAAATTTCATTTTAATTTCCAAATTGTTTTAATTATTTTAAAACATAATAAAAGCCTCTGAAACTTCAAAAGTTCTTTACTTTTTTTTTTTTTGGTGTGTGAACTCACGTGTGATGGTCATTGAACCCATTTTGCTACTTTCGTAGGAAAGTCATTTAAACGACTTGGCTTTACTCATTCCATGGGAATTGGTCTTGTTAGGCAAAGTTGTGTTTGATCTTGTTGTCCCTTCACAATCTGCGGATAGTTCTTGAACTCACAAATCTCAAGGATTGACAGCGACATCAACATGATCTTATGATGTTCTCTTTTCCTGCTAAACATCTCCTTCACTGTCGCCGCATCCTCCTGACGTAAAACTCTGCCAACAAACTCATAATAATAGCCAACAACGTGGTACACAATCCAGCATGGAAAAATAATAAGTGGTTTGAATAACTATTTATAGAAGAAACATTTGCGATGAATTTAACTAAAGATCACAACAGAATAAGCAGTAATTTTCTCAACCAAAGATTCTAATTTAAAAAATTAAAATAAATAATAATTTACAAATTTTAAAAATATTAACAACTTGTTGAATAATGTACTTATTATATGTAATCGTACAACACATCAGAGTAATGAATCAAGTTCAAGGTAATCAAGGAAGTACTTATTTTATATAATTAGTTTAAATATGTTTTTACTTTATTAATTTTAAATATGAAATTAAAATTTATTTTTAGTTTAGACTTTGATACAGTTTAATTTACAAACTTAAAAAATAAATATATATGATTTTTAAATTTAATTGTGTTAAATTTTTATAAAGTGTCAAATACATTTTATACATATATTTAAGCTATTTACATAAATTTTTTAATTTAACAAACATTTAAAAGTTAAAATCATTAAATTAAAAATATTATTTTTATTATTTTTAAAAAATTAAAACTAGAATATATCAAAAATTTAAGACGAAAATAAATTCTAATTTTGTATTTAAATTAAAAATATATTTAATTTTCTATATTTTTTATACTGTTTGTGTTTCATTTTCTTTCGTTCTTTCACAAATATTAGGGCTATTTATTAGTAAGGAATTTTTGGAAGTTTGTGTGGAGTGACCTAGGGTGAGGACATAGGTTTTTAAATTTAAATTTTTTTAGGAAGAGTACTTATAATATATATCCTACAAAGATTGTTTGATTCTATTGGGTAAAGAATACTCGTGCCACTACATATATTGAAGACCTTTTTTTTTTTTTAATTGATTATAGTTGGCATGCCCATACACACTATCCATAATTAATTAAGGCAAAGTAAAGTCAGCAACCACGTTAGGATATTAGAGACTTTTCTTATAGCATTGTACAACCGGAATCTTTACCTTTTTTCTTTTGTCTGAAAAAAAAAATAGTTATTAGGCCTTTTCTTTTTCAATAAAAGATGCATTCATTTACCAAAACTAATTAACAAATACAAAATTATAATGGATTGTTTGAATGGAAAGGGAGTGACAAAAAAAAGAAAAGGAAAGGGAAAATATGCCAGGTTTGTAGTATTTGAATTAAAGGAAAAAATAAAGAGAAATAAATGAAAAGAGTATAGTTTGATTAGTGTAATAAAATAGTTTATATATGTGTATATTAATGTATTTAGAAAATAATGTTATATTAATATTTAGAAATGAACGTGTACTCAATAATGTCAAAAATTTAGTCAACACGTAAAATGTCAACCTTTAGGAGTAAAACGTTATTTATATTGTCATATTGTCAATAAACGATAGAAATAATTATTTTGAAAAGTGGTGTCATTATGTTGCAAGCGCGCATGAAGTTTATCTTTTAGCGTGGGTTTGTCTTCAGATGGATGGATTGTGCATTTACTGAAATGGCCATTCTGCATAAACATGATTTGTGATGCTGGTGAAGAGGTTGAAAATGTGGGAGAATGGATTATGTGTGGGGAATGGAATCGATTATAGATTTATAAATGGGACCGAATCGATTTTTGAATGCGGAGATGGAATTCTTTTTTCGTGTGCATGTGAAGTGACGGAATCGATTTTTAATAATAATAATAATAATAATTAAACATGTTTTTAATATCCTTAACTTTTTATAAAAATTGAAATTATTTATTTTCCAAACTTTAATTCAATTTAGTTTTCTAACTTTACTCTTTAGTTTCTAACAAAATTTTATTAAATTTAGGTTTAACAAGTTAGGAGATCCCTATAGTTGGGGTTTGTTTCAATTGGGTCCTCCAATTTTGGAAGTGATAGGTCCCTAATTTTGTCAATTTGAATCAATAAAAGTCTTTCCGTTAGATGCACTTAACGCAGGGAGGTTTTTTGAACATATGGCACGCTGACGCTTCCAGGTGACACCGTTTCAAGTGCATAGGTGGGGTTAACTGCATTTAACAGAAAGACTTTTATTGATTCAAATTGACAAAATTAGGGACCTAATTGATCACTTCCAAAATTGGAGGACCTACTTGAAACAAACCCCAAACCCCCAAATATAGGGACCTTCGAACCTATTAAACCTTAAATTTATTTAATATTTAAATACAATAATATTTAAATTATTTACACCATTTAATTTATCTATCCCTGTTAACTGAAAAATTTAGTTAAAAAAAATTAAATTCATATATTTCTAAAATTGAATACAAAATTTTAATTTTTGATCAAATTTAAAAATTCAAAAACTTATCTAACAATAAGAATATTAATATAATAATAATGACAACAATAAAAATAAAAATAAAAAATAATAATAATGATAACAACAAAAATAATAATAATAAAAATTATAATAACAACAATAATATTAATATTAATATTAATAATAATAATAAAATTTATTTTGTTCAACTTATGAATGGATAAAAATAATACAAAATCAATTTAAAGTGGGTTAATGAATTATTTTAAAAAATTATTTTTTAATTTTATTTTTTATTAATTCTTTTAAATAATATAAAATGTTTATCATTTTTTAAGAGAAATTGTTGTTTTTTAAATAATAATAATAATAATATTATTATTATTGAAAGTTAAACCTAAACAATATATTCTATTTTATTCTTTTAGTGTATTTGGAATGTTGAAAATTTATAAAATATGTGTTATTATATCATGGCTTAAACCTCCTATTTGACCAATAAACTTTGAATGGGTCTTAGATCAATTCAATGGTTATCTCAATTTTTAAAATAGATTAATAGTACACAAACATATGATGAATATACTCATAACAACTCCAAAATACAAAAGTTATCATGTTTTGAGACCTTAAATAAATTAAAAAAAGAAACGCGTAAGATTTGAATAAACCCCTCTTTATGCACAATATAAAAAAATTATATTTAAATGTAAATTAATTGATTTATAATTAAGAGGTTTATTTTGTTTATTTGTGTTGTAATCAAATCTTTGTAAGTCAATCACTGACTAAATATACAATTCCAAAATCCTACAGTAAAAGGTTAATATGATATAATTATTATTAGCTGGTTTGTTGAATTTTAAATACTATTAATTGGAAATTATTTAAAGTTTAATGATTTTGAGTAACTTTTATCCTAACCTAAATCTAAATAAAGTAACAGTTCCAAAATAGTGTTGACGCTATAGCAAAAGGGAAGGTCAAGATGATAAATTTCAATTACTAACATTTATTTGGAAATCCGTGAATGAATAAAATTGGAAAAATATATTTTTAATAATTTTTTTTGAAAATTTTTTATTATTATTTCGATGAAAGTTATGATCGATTCGTTTCAAATATACGAAATAATAAAATAATGATAATGTTTTTAAAAAATTATTAAAATGCAATGGTCGATAAAATTGTGATTGCAAAAGGTAAAAGGAATCTTCAAATGGTTCCAAGAGTAATTTTCTCACAACATTTTCCTTTTGAAGGTGATAGTTGTCACTCACTCTCTTTCACTTTAAATAACATTTTCCGAGAAAAAGAAAAATTGTTTTAAGTTTCTTTCTTTCTGGTAAAACCAATAATACATAAACTATTTAAAAAAAATACAATAATAATTACTTAGATCTTGCAGTTCCTATTTTGAACTTTTAATTCATGAATTAAGTCTTCAAATGGTTAATTACCGGAATACACTTATTAAATACTCTCTACATTATCTGTCGAATAACTTTTTGATGTTATCAAAATTCTATTTATTCAATATTTTAATATTAATATAAAGTTTTTAACAATCTTTATTTCTGAAAAACTAAACTGTAAAGGTCGGATTTGTTTTAAAATATATATTTAAAAATTAAATAGTACAGATTTGGTAACATGGTAACAGATCATGTGAAGGAGGGATGAAAATTGACCCTTTGAATATTAAAGAAGGCACCACCACTAGCCCTTCTTTAAAATCTTTTCCCTAAAGTAGATTAGATTAATTATCACAATGTCTTCGGATTTTCCTGTAACTTTTTATCTTTTCTATTACATTTTCTTAATGCCAAAAACAATTTCCAAGCAGATATTTTTTCGTATATGACTCAGTCGAACTGTTGTTCCAAATTAAAAATATTTATATATGACAGTGCAATTTGAAATAATGTATTTGTTTATATTTTATTTTATTGAGCCACTAGTTTTGTAGAGAAGGAGATTTGACAAGATTTGATACTTTGTTGGCCAATCAAACATGAACAATAATTGTTGACAGCGTGATGATAAATAATAGGGCAGTGTTGTTTTTTCATTGCAAACTGTTTTACCTACTCCTGTCGTTTATTGTCCAAGCCAAACCTCACGACAATACCAAATCCTTTCCCACAACCTTTTTCTTCACAAATAAATACCTAATTCTGAAACGCAAAATGAAAATTACGAAATGATTATTTGGTTAGAATTTAAACGTGAATAAAAATGAAATTTTCAAAAATTGATGAGTGTAAAAGCGAGTAAATAAAATATCGTTGTCCTTTTGTTTACGCGGTGTGAATATTTAAGGCAAGTGGAATTGTTGGATCCCACTTCTGGTGAACTTGTAATTCCAAATTGGACTGAATTTGACATCTATTGCTTATTTTTCCCAATTAGTTTCCCTTCACGAAAAGTTCAACTATTTCATCATACTCTTAGCCTCTGTTCGCATGAAGGGAATTTGTTGTTGACGAGAATTATCGAAGATGGATTTACGATAATTTTGTGTTCGCATAAGCTGATTTGTAAGGATGGAAAAACAAATATTTGTGAGATTTCCCTGTTCAAAGCATCTTGCCAATTTGAAACGATTTGTGCTGATTTAGGTGGAAAAGACTTATATGTCCTATGCCATTATTAAAAATTCCAACACAATATTCAGCTATGAACGAGACACTGTCTTTTAGGTCCAAACGCCGCCTCGATAGTTATGTCAAGCTGTCCTTAAGCCTATAAGCGATATATAGACTTTAGCAACCACGATATAGTTCTTTATTTGAAACATAATTTCAGTTCTTTCTAAAAAAAAAAAGATAGAATAGCTAATTCTACAAGAAAAAAGATTGATTTTTTTTCACGAGGTGGATAGAGTGATAAATTGATATTTAGAATTTCATCTTTTTTTTGTTACTGAATTGACCCTAGACCAATTCTCTTTTTATTAGGAAGTTTTGAATACATCCATAATTCTGAACTTCATGTTATTCGGCCCAATAGACATGTCAGATTCAGAGCATCCCAATTAAATGAAATGACAGTTTCTCATTTGGAATCTGTACAATAAAAATTTTTATCAAATCACACATCGCCGTATACTAGACTTTCTAATTCTTTTAGAGGTTTATCTAAAAGATTTGCGATATAACTAGGAAGACCGAGGCATGCACTTTCCTTTTGATTTTTCTTTATTTATTTATTATATTGTTCGTGATTTTTGTATCTCAACTTTTATTTTCTAGGCACGTTAATTTAATTTAATCTGGATTAATTTGTACAATAAATACTATATTTAAAAATAATCTCCTTTTACTTCATTATAATTTTTTTAATATTTAAAAATTAATTTTAATAATTATTAATAAATTTTCTCTCTTTATAAATATTTTTATATTTATATATAACATTAAAAAATAACATTTTATATTACTTTAATAACTAGGGGTATTTTGGTAATCTTTATTTTTTATCAATTAAACTAATTTTTTAAATTTATCACATCAATCAAATTTTACACTAATTTTCATAAACTTTACTTTCAAATCCACTCTCCATTACCCACAAATCCACTCAAAAAAACAACAAAAAAATTATTCTCAAATCCACTCAAATCCATTCAAATCATCTCCCTCAAATCATCCCGAATCTTACCAAAAGAACACAGCGTTAGAGTCATGCCCAGGTTCCCAACTTTCTCGGACTTCTGTCTCTAAACGGAACATTTTTTTTATGAGCAGTTTTTATCGTTCCAAAATGTGAAAAGCATGTCTTATTATTTTTAAGTAATTCAGATTCAATTTTTGTCTCTGTTCCAAAAAACAAATATCAAACCATTTTAAATAATTTACTATTTTAGATTTCTTATCATGATGTATAATAGTATTTATCATTATATTATATATATACCACTTGAAGTATTTAGAAAAAACTCCTAATATCTAATAATAAGAGATGCTCTTTAATTTAGAGACCACGGAGGAAACAAGCTCTTCATCTTTCTATTTTTGCATAGACCAGAGTTATCTCTGTCACCAGATAATAGTGGTCTAGTCTATTTCTCATAATGTTTAATGTATTTAAGACTTTTCTCCAGATCTGATGAACGTTTACTTCTAATTCTAACATGCAGCAGAAACAGAAAAAATTCCAACTTTGAGCCCAGAGAGCTCTGCCCAAACGTTGGTATTTACAATTTGGAAGAGATACAGTAATATGTAGATAACCCAAGAGAGGAGCAGCTAGCAGAGGGTAGTTGAGGACAATAAAGAAGGAAGCAGAACAAATTAATAGTATAACGCAAGGGGAGAGAGAGAAATTCAAGTCACACGAAGCCACACAAACTCGGATTTCTACCAAAGAAACCTGGATTTCTTTGAAACGTTGCTGGGAGGACTCATCTGAGGAACTACGAAATTATTATCATCCCCCAAACTTGATCTAACGCTACCTTTCCTTCCCTCTCTGTACCCATTCTGCTCACCCATCTGTTCCCAATACGCAGCAGCAGCAGAAGGTGGCGCTTGAGGAACCCAGATCCCACCAGAGGAGAACGAAACCATGTTTCCCTCACCAAAAGCCGACATCATCTCATCACCATTCTGCAATTCAACATCAACTTGTTAATCGCAGATCCAATAAAACCAACATCCAAGAATTTAAATTAGATCCCAACATTTGTAAAGAAAGAAGAAAGATTTTTGTTACTAAATTTGGACGGCAGTTAATTGATGGAAGGTGGGAAGCAGAAGAAACTAACCTTAGAGCAATCAAAGGTTGAATGGGAATCGAGAAAATCTTCGAACTTCATGCCTGGGATAGTGTTTATCAAATACTCTGATATGCTGCTACCAGTGAAACCAGGTTCTTGATTTGTTTGCAAGTTTCCTCCAGGCTTAGGCCGTGAGGGTGTTGAAGGAGGATTAGAAGGTGGGTGTGAAGTATCGAGAACAGGGTTTTTCTTGGCTGCTGATGATGATGACGATGAAGAAGAAGAAGAAGAAGAATAAGGTATGGCGGAAGTAGAGAACTTGATCCCAGTGAGAAGAAACCTGCTATGGTTCTTGGTGAGTTCGTTGACAGAATGAATGGAAACGTCACACTCTTTGCACAGAATTGCTCTATCTTGCTGACAAAACACAAAAGCTCTTTTCTCCTACACCACAACGCAAGCTCGTTAACTCAAACTAAACCATGTAATAATTATAGTAATTAACATTTAATTGGTATTAGTTGATGTACCTGGCAAATATCACAGAGAGGAAAATGCTTATCAGAGGGGTGGATGAGAGAGAAGCGGTGGTGTTTGGAGGCGAGCTTGTTGGCGTGGTGGACACGGTGGTCGCAGTCATCGCAGAGGGCGGCTTCATCGGCGGTGCAGAATAAAGAAGCCTGGTGTTCGTTACAGACATCGCACTGGATCTTCATATTGTTATTATTTAGGTGTCGTGCTGTGACCTTAGATTAATAGAAAGGAGGTTTTGATTTGAATTGAAATGAAATGAAGGAGATGAACACTCGGTCGTCCACGGTTAAGTTAAATACAGTCGAGACGAGTCAAATCAGCGAGCGAGCAACGCGAGTTAGGGTATCATGTTTCACGTTCTTACAAAATATTGACTCGGTTAATTCGAATTCAAGCCACTAAATATCTCTCTTGGCCACAAACACGTGTTCTATTCCCTATCATATCACTTAATACCATTTATTATTAATTTCTGTTGTCTCTTTTTATTTGGATAAATAACAAATGCAATCATTTACTACTTTTAGTAACATGTAAATATTTAAAAGCAATAATTATACTAGTTATTTAAACTTTATTTTATGTGGTCAGATTAAGTAGTAGTCCTATTAGACTACTAAATAATTTTTATTGTATAAATGAACAAATATCATCATTAGTTAATTAAATTAACACCCCGTGCCTCATTTAAATAAAACTTCAAGTTGCGTCCAGAAAAAAACCATCAAGTCACCTGTTTGGCTTTTTTTTTTTCCGATTAATTGTCAAATTATGTACATACAGTTAAGACCTGTGTGCTTATTGTACTAATTTATATATATATATATATATGTGTTAATATCACGTTGGGTTGGGTATTAATAATATTTTAATTCAATTTTTATTTTTATCAATGACATTTATTATTATTAGTATGTTTTTATCTATTATAACTTAAATTCAATTCAAACTAATGGAATGTTTATTTTGTTTTTTTTTAGATTTCTCAACTTTTGGTGATTTCAAAATTTTTTTTAAGGTCTACTTATTACTATAAATTTTTTAATCATAATATCGTCTTATGTATCTTTTTGTGATATACTCATAAAAGATCATAATTATATAAATATTTAAATATATAACTACTTATATTTAACACTATTATAAGTTACATGCATGTATATGTCTCATAATTATAACACACACATACGTATAAATACACCTTGTTTGAGCGACCTTAATTACTTTCTCATGAAGAAGAAGATTTTTTTTCTCGTTCTTAAGTGACTTTTATTCTAAATAATAAATAATTGAGTTATTCTCTCCTTTTAGTATTCACTCATTGATTGAGTGAGAAAACTCATTGTATATTTGAACAATTTCCAAAATTTCAAAGCACATTATCATCTCATCGCTTAAGTAATCACATAATTTTTTAAGCAATGTTTTATACTTACTTGATAACATGTTACGAAAATTTTATACATTCTCACATCTTAGCATTTATGTGACCTTTTATCACTCAAGAGCTCACTTATTTCAAATGAGAAAAAAAATTATCTTAACATATATAGCTCATGTCTCAAATCATAACTTAAGTAATATGCTTCATCGTTTAAACGTTCATACTAACATTTAATCAACATTGGATATGCATGTGATAATAACTCATTATTTAAGTGATGTTAATATATTAACCGTATATGTGGCCAAATGTGACTTAATTATGTCATAATCTTCTTTAATACCATATATTTTCATACTATTTGGTATATCAGATAAAGTATTATATTATTTTTATTTTTTCACTAATTATCATATATATTGTTATATTTGATATAAGTTTTATATCATCAGCTTTTACAACAAATATCATAAAATCTAGAAATTTTATAATTACACATGGTATTCATCAATAAATACTCATAATGTTTTTACCTACTCATCCATTATATAGATCTTAAAGCTTCCTTGTTTATTTGAGCATCAAAAAGAATTTTTTATAAGTGAGTCTTATATATTTGAACAACGAGGAATTTAATTTCAGATATCAAGAACATCCAAGCTAGTGTCCAAAGATCTATGCTCCAAATCCTAATTATAATAGATTGATTTTTGTAAAATGTTATTTAGATAAAAAATTAATTAAAAAATAATCATAAGTTTAAAAACGTAATTGTATTATAATCTATAAATATTATAAAAAGACACTCATTTAATACATGTGTATTAATAAAATATATCACTTGGGTTTGAGTACGCGGATATGTTGCTGTAAATATTTTATAATTCCTTTCGTTCTCTACCGATTACATAATTTATTTAATTATATCAACAAGTCATTTAGAACAATTTTTAGTCTTGATCCTGATTAGATCGTAAAATTACTTTTACAACCATGTAAGAAAAGTTGCACAAGTTCACTTGTTTTCAAGTTTTTAGCAATTAGAGTAACGACTTATCTTGTGTAAGTATTTGATATTAATTCACAAGTAAACAAATAAAATTTCTTTAAAAGTAACCATTTATATATAGAATTTATAAAGAAGAAAAATGCAGATGTACATAATATTAAAACGTTGGCTTATTATTTTTGAAAAGTATTTGACACTAAATTTTCTCTTACATCAATTTAAAATTTTAAAAAATTATTATTTTATTATAACATTTATATTTGTTTTTATTATGTAAATATGATATTTTATTATAAAAACTTGGTGTGAAATGAACGTTAAAAATAAAAGTGGTGTCAAACTACTTTTCCCCAGAGACAAATAGTTATTTTTTCTTTGTTAGGAAATGTAATCATTGTATTAGTCTTTTGAAATTAAACTGTCTTCTCCATGAAGATTTATTATATCATGATTTTGCTTATATATATTCTTAAACCAAGAATATTACGTTTAGAGAAACATATAACTTATCCTTTATCCAATTTCTTATACTTCTTTTTGCAAAAATATTTCTTATACGTTTAACTCAACAAGTAATCAATTTTGTTTAGCTCAAACCTTCTTTGAACTAATATTTTCATAATTTTTATTTATTATCTTTATGCATTTTAAAGATTAATTATAAGTCAACCTATATCACATTAAATAAGGAATGTTAAGTTAGCTATTAGCTTGGATTTAATAACATGTTTTTCTTGGAAAGAATAGTGTGCTTTTTTAGCCTAAAAGTATATATTTTTTGCAACTTAAATTTATACTTTTGATGATTAATGAAAATTTTGTTGAAATATATACTCAAATTATTAGATTGTCAAATATATTAAATTAGTGATCAATGTTAGTTTCTGAATCCAAACTTAATACACGCACACACTTACTTTAAAAATTTTAAAATAAAAGTTATACAAAAGTAAAGGCATTTAACAATTAATTCACACTACAAAAACATAAAAATGATAAAAGTTACAAGGAAAAGTCGAGCAGGTAGATGTTCAGGAAAGCGTTTCAAGACCATTTTGATCTCGACAACCGTTGAATAGAGTTAAGACGTAATTAATGTCATAACGGCTACAGTCAAGCGGTTAAGATTTACATTAATAAGAGGTAAATTAATTTGTCAAATTCTTATAAACTCTATAAGTAGAAGTTTACTTTTGTAATTTTACTCTGCAGGTCACCCATTTTTACCAATGGGTTGACTAAAGCGCAGAGTAAGAAGACTTTTAGTGTAGAGTCAACACAGATGGTTATTCTCGTTCCATTTCAGCAGGAAAAAAATGATTTTTCATTTCTTTTGAAAAGAGAGTAAAAGTAGTATTCAAAAGAATAATATAAAAATGTATGATAGTTGAAAATGAGAGAGAAAGTAAGAAAAAATAATTGAATTAAAAAAAAAGAATATAGAGAATATTGTGTTGTAGTTTTTTATCTTTGTATTTTCCCTCAATCTAATACAATATCATCATCTCTATTTGTACATTCGTTGATCAAACGTAATTACTACCATTTTAGAAAGCAGAGAATCCTGAATGATGTTGTGAGTGGATTCTCATTCCATTTTTGTCGGGGAAAGAAAAGTCTTAGGAATCGATATTTTATTTTTAAAGGTAGTTTTAAAGATTCATCCTTTCTTAATTATTACGATGCCATCTTATGTTTCACATCACCCACCTGTTTAAAAAACAGATTCTAACTCATTCCAATTATATTCATAATCTATCTTTAACTACTAATTATGTGTCTTCAAAATCCTTAATAATATTACTCATTATCTTTAATAATAAATAATAATTGAGGTTGATAATTTTTATTTTATGTTTTTACTTTACTAGAACCGGTTTTTTCCTAATTTAAAATTTTGAAAAAAAAAGTATTTTTCTTTATATATTCACAACCTCTTTAAAAAATTAAATATTATTACTGATACTTATAAACAATCAATACAAACATTTTTTTATTAAAATTAGAACTAAGTTTATGCAATACCCATTGAAAAAGACTCATGTATCATCCTAATCACATGTCTTATGAGATAGAGTTAAATACCATTTAAATATATATTTTTTACTTAATCTTTTGAGTAGTTTTTTAAGAATAAAGTCAAACTGAAAGTTTGAACTCTAAAGCATATAATATCTGAGAAATAATAACTAATCATAACCCTAATAATGTTACTGTAAAATTGTAAAAAAAACTCAAATATTCATGAAGCTATTACATCGAAAGTGTAGCAAGGATCGAGATCCATGATTAGGAGTGTTAGGAGTTGGGAGACGACCTTAAGCTGGTGAATAGTCTGACAGGAACATGTCTATTTTTAAGAAACATTAATAAGTGTTACAATATTGATGAAAGGGAAATGTTTTTTTGAACCACTTGATAATTTATTTATAGGAGTATTTTGGTTATTAAAAGAAATCATTTTTATATTTATAAAAAAAGAAAAAAATAAAAGATAAAATAGTAGATATAAAACGTATGTGAAATTTTGTTGGGTGTGAAGATAATAATACAATTGTAATATAAAAGGTAGGGTAATTTATATGGATTATGGAAATGGGTGGTTGGAAGATGAACCCGATCCAACATCTTCGCCCATAACCCCTTATTTGGTGGATCTTTAGTCCTAACCAGGAATATAGTTAATATTCTAATATTTCGTCTTTTCATCTCTTTATTCGCTGCTATTTGCTGGGAAGAACATGGGAATTCGAAAGAAATCATATTTTATCACCACTAATCATTAAAAATATCTACTTTACACCTATTTTTTTAATAAAATATAGTATTATAATATAATAATCATTTATGTAGGAGTGGGAAAAAAAGATCATTCTTTTAACGCAAGTTGTTGATTTATATCATGTTGTTTAAAATAACTTTTCACTGTGATAATTTGTTTCCAACTTCAGATCAATTTAAATAATTATAATAAACACAAAACTTAACATAGGAAAACCTCTTTGCTGAAAAAAGTCGTACACATGGAGGCTTATTATATTACGTAAGTTATAAACATACGTGCATACCATTAATCTTGATTAAAGAAAAAATATATATTGATAGTCCACGTGACGAGTAATTTTATATATACAACTAATGGAATTTTCAGTAATAAAATGAAAACTTTTCTTGGTAAAGCTTTAAAAGAAGCACGAAGTTTACATATTCACAATTTGAAGTATAAAAGTACGAAGTTTACATATTCACAATTCTTGGTAAAGGTACATGAGTTAATATCAAATTTGTAAGGATAAAAGTATAGATACTCAAAATACTTTTTGAAGTAAAAACACTTCTTTTTATTAATATGTTTTCGGCAAAAATAAAAATATTTCGCATAGGACGAATGATATTGACAATGCTGCATGGTAAAAAATTTAGAGAAACACATTTTAGTTTATAAATTTATGATCTTACAAATAAAGTTCAATAAGACAATAAAGGAGAGATTAAGTTTTTCTTTATACATACTTGCAGCTGTTATTTTTTCTTATCACGTTTTTATGGTAAAAAAAACGAGTTAAGACATTAGGGATTAAAAAGTTTTATGATTGCCTACAGTTGAACTTTCTTGTGCCAGTATGGTTTATTTTATTTTTATTTTTATTTTACTAAAGTGGCCTTTATTAAAATCCTCTTATTAGATATAATTCCTTATTTCAATACCAATACAATTGACATTCAACTTAAGTTCAAGATTTCTTTAAATATATATAACAGTTACTTAAGTATAAAGATTTAAAAATCAAACACAAATTAAATAACAATTAAAATATAAAAATATTAAAAATTAAAGAATTTCGACATTAAAATATAATTACACAGAAGAAGAAGAGAATAACGCTTAATAATTTGCTTCACTTTAACTAAAAAGCAGCGAGAATTAGACGCACTTAGTTGTCAAACTAAAATCTATATCTGTAGCACTACCTAGACATTACTAATTGGACTATACGAGGAACATTCTCTAAAAATGACGTATAATTCGTAATACTACCACTGATTTGTAAAATAATTATTCTTTATTCATATTTAATGATTCTTAAAAAAATCAATTAAGTTGTAAATCACATTTGGAGCGTTTTGTTCCCATGTTTCAACCTTCTTTAAAAATAGAAAAACAAAATAACTACTTTTTGATAGATTCAAATTAATTTATGCACGTTATAAAAAAAATAAACTTTTAATATTTTAATTTTAACTTGACAATTTATTTTAGTTTATTTATTCGAGTTTTTAATTATTCAATAAAAGCTTGTTAAAATAACCATAAACCTGCAATTATATTTAACAACGAATGTCAAAGTAAAGTAATGATAAAAAAAAAACAGAGAATAAAATTTACAAAACAATCAAATTACTTCATACTTCCAACACTAGTAAATAGAAAAATGAAAGCCGACTTACGTAAAGAGTCAAGACGTGTTGTTGCCTCCTGCTGTTAAGAATGATGGATAACAAATATTTTCGTTGAATTTTAACTAGAAATTTAGAAAACGAATATCATATGATATATTTATATAATTAAAGCTTTTCTCTCAAATCAGGAAAGTTGGACTCCAGGAACAAGTTTCCAATAAACTAAAACAATAATAATAATAAAAACAAAATCTACCTAAACAATACATCCTGGTACTATTTTCTTAATTGATACCAGACATGAAATTCAGTATTCCAAGTCTTAGATTTCAAGGATGTAAACTAAAAGTTTTCGTCTACAAAGAGTTCAAATTTGGGTGGAAAATTTTCACTTTATTTGAAGTCGGAAAAGGAAAAATTTAAAAATAAAAAATAAAAAAAGGGAAGTGATACACTAGTAATTAAAAGGACTAAAGAAACAATCTGAATATGAATAATAAACAAATGATAAGGTCCACGATATTTAAATGAAATGATACTTTTATTACTTGTACAAGTCCACCCAAATTCAAAATGCTATTTTTTGAAATAACCGATCGTTGGTTATACTTCACAGGCCAGTGAAGTAAGAAAGGTTCAAGGGTAAACCGTAATAAATAAATGAATAGAATTGTTGTTTCAAAGATTATATATCCAATGAAACAGGGCAAAAATAGAGTATGAGTCTTCTTGACCTTACAAAATGAATGCAGGGTGGTCATGAGATTCAGTTTTCACTTTCAGGTTTGGATAAATTTAGCATGTAATATAACAGAACTTTGGGTTGAGTGATCTATACTATTGCGGTTATTGCTGGCAAAAGAAATTCATTCGGGGAGAAACACGAATTCACCAATAAATGCAATGACATTGCTTACCATTTATCAAAAATCAGAAAGTGCAGTAAAAATAAGCACCTTCTGTGTTAGTGGACCTCTTGCTTCATTTACAATCAACACTAAAAGGTTTGTGAATTGTCAGAAATGTGATCCAGGTACCGCTTCACACGATTTTGATTTATCTCAAATATCAAAGGTATGCCCCTCACCTACAAAACAGACCACTGATTTTGAGAAACGCTACGAAGAATTCACGTTTTTACTAACACAGGTAATCCAAACAACATCGTTAAAGTTTTGAACACAGCCAACCCTACTTCACCCAAAAAAAGTAGTGATACGAAATTCTACGTCCAGCTTAGATATAAATTCAATCATTTTATGAACCAAAATAGACTTGCTACAACAAAGCAGATATGGAATTGGAATAACGAAACCAGTAACATGTCATTCTTATAATTATAACACCAGCTATATTTTTGATACCCTTATTAAGGATATACGGTGGCATTGAAGTAAAAGGTACAAACAAAGCCATGATTATACGTGTTTAATTCAACTAATAAATAGAAGAAAACATTTAGTAGTGAAGACAACATCTAACTGTCCAGCATACCGAGCTCCCCCACAATTAAATTCTGGAAAAGCTAAACACTTCCCTGCTGCTTAAACAAAATATATAGATGTTGTAATACAAAATACAGAACCTGGGACGTTAGGCATTATCTGGGATACTTGGCATGAAAGGCTATTATTCTAGTAGGCACTAAATCAGAAGGATTCAACAACACATGGACAAGAACATAAGAAAATACAAAGATGAAAACAACAAAACTTAACCAATAAAGACAGTGATAGACCCCAATTACTAATACCGGGTTGGATGCTAAAACGAAAGGAGAAATATAAGGATATACCGATACCACGAGGATGGGGGGACTGAATATGATATGTAGGAATAATAATTTTGCTTTGGAACATAATTCAATCCCGAGTGCACAAGGAATACCAGGAGGTGAGAACTCAGCTGGGTAGGAAATGACAGTATTTAAAAGAGAAGTATAGGAAATGATAGGAGCCATATGATCATACCTCAATTAGATAATTAGTATGCAATCTTTGAGACTGACCAGTGTGCACTTCTTTGCTATTTACCAGGATTGAACTCTTGCCGAAGTTTTTTATGTAGAATGACCCCTCTTTATCCATCTTTATAATTGCCTAAAAGTTAGCAACGGTAAAACATAATCAATTAAAGTCAACCTTATTTGGTAGCAAAGACTACACCTAACTGTCTACGCTGAACTTATAATATCTTACACTATACATGAAAAAATTTATAATTCTACATCCCTACTATCTGAATTTACATCATGTCAACATCACATCATAAGTAAAACTATCATTTCAGCATGACTGGATGAAACAGTACGCCCCTTAAGACCAGATGAATAACCCGGATACATTAAAGCATTACATAAATCCTTCATACCCTATTATAAATTATATTCAATCACAATTCTACCTCCATTAAGTTCCATCATGGCATTGATTTTCTTTGAAGCTAAAATTAGGAGAAAAGGTATGTTGAGGTTACTAGTACAAGCTTATTTTATGATGAAAACACCCTTTTCTGAATTTAAAATGAGATGTATATTCTGCATACTTTTATCAACACATCAAATACAGTAAAAAGGTTGCGGCAGCCATGACATTCAAGTATAAATAGGTAAATGTAGCTAACCTGACGTCGAGATATTGAATTGCTATACCCTCCTTTGCTCAAGTCAATGTCCACAGGAAAACCTTCCGTCGCTCGACCAAGTAGAACCTGCAGGACGAATTGGGCCATCTTAAATGTCAAAAAACATTATCGCAATTACTGGCTGCTTCAGAGCACATCTGTGCTTATAATTGCAGAATAAGTGTTAGGATGTGGAGAGTTTATGAAAGGAGAAAGGGAAAACGGAACACTTAAACTGTAAACAGTTAAGTGGGGGCGGGAAAGGGCCTTTATAAGGACCTTTAATTGTTTCGGTGAGGTAGTTAATGACTTTTGAGTGTATAAACCGGTCTTAGCACCACGTGAAGGAGGTTAAGCTCCTACTTACAGTGTATTCTTGAATTCTTGTTGTAAATACAGAACATACTTTTCATTCTTTTCCCTTTCTTGTTTGTTGAAGAGTAAGAGAGAGTGAGAGCTAGTTAGGAATTCAAACCCGAATCCCTAACAATAAGTCTGTCCAAAACTACAACTACTTCCTTCATTCTTTGACTTTCATCACAAAACTCACTCAATTTACAAGCATATTGCCGCCTGAACTCAGGAGAACAATCTGAACTAAACCGAATATCGGCATAAACCACATATAATGCAAGCGAGAATTTTTTTCTAGTAAATAAAAAAAGATAACAATCTCATTATGCTGAGTTTTTGAAAAGGAATCAATGAAAAAGATCTCTCAAATGACAAGTTGACCAAGCAAGCAGTTTACAGGCTCATATACCTCGGGTTTCTTAATATAATGCTTTGAGTGTCGACCATATAAGATGGCAAATGCTCCATGTGCATTAATGGCTCTCTGAATACAAGAATGGGCACCCTGTTCCAGCCTCATGACAGCTCGCTTACTTTCCACATGTTGATATCTTGATACTAAAGTGTAATCAGAAGATAAATAGTTAGGCTATACTGAAAGAAAGTAGATGGTGGTAGCAACAGTGAAAAATTAATATGCTATCATTGATCTTATTGTGAATTTTGTACTAAAAAAGAATCAAAACAATACTCAACAAGTTCCACAAGCATATTTGATGGTTATATATGACGATCAAGCCAAATATACAAAAACAAACGCATGGAGAAATTATGAACATATTTGATAAGGTTCAACAAATTCCTTATATTATTCAACTGACTAACAGATCCATTATTACTTCCACAACGAACTGGAAATCATTAGAAAGAGCATTAAAGGATTGTAACATCTTGGAAAAAAACGCCTCAACCCCCTCTCCCCAAAACGCCTCTCATTTTATCTTCACTTAGCAATTTCTAAAGACATGTAAGAATATGAGCAACCATATAGAATCCCTTAGAAGCTGTCAACAACCCAAATAACTGGTGCATGCTCTCGTAGCATTGAGTTAGGTTATCACTTTACTTCAGGTATGTTCTCCATATCTCTTCTCCAAATAAAAAGAAAATAAGAATAACAAATAACACAGTACAGAAAAAAAAAAAATATGGCCGTGTAATACCTTCCTCAATATAACAAGAATCCTGATGATCATCAGGATCCAAGTCCATATCAAGTACCTGTAGGAGGGAAGAATGAGTAAGTCAGAGAATGAGTATTGAAAGGCTAAGTGTTGACAGAAGGAGTGGTGCAATACAGCTTACCATTGCTTCTACGTCAGAATAAGAAGGAAGCTCATCGTCGCTGTCTATATCATGCTCTTCCTCATCTAGTGTTAGAGGGTCTGCCACCAGCTCCGAGTCAACAACATCTGAGGATCCAACTTCAGCACATTTCAACTGGTGATCTTGAAGTGACAAACCTAAATCTTGTTCATTCTTCATGCTAGAACCATGAAATTGGGGATTATTTCGTAAGTCATTCGAACTACCTGCTGATTTCTTAATGAAAGGATTTGCCATATGATTGCATTGATCCTTTGCCAAGTCAGCATTGGTAGCTTCTTCCTTTTTATTTGCATGAAGAGGAGCATTTGTAGTGTTTGCAGCGCCATTTGCACCTAAGCCACCAGAAACAGTAACAGAACTGGTAGATACTATGTGTGATGCATGATTAGCAGGCAACTCGCATTTTACCTTAGAACCACCATCAGGTACCAGGAAGCAAGGAGATCCCATCATCTGAGAAGATGATTGAGATTCTACACGGATTTTCTTCTCTGGATGCATCAAAGATTTGCCTCTTTCATTAGCTCTATGCCTATTAAATCCATAATCCTGAACAGATGACGAAATTGGTTTCTTGGATGCTTTAAAAATCAGTTTAGATGAAGGGGGAAATATGACAGGAGGCACGTCAAATGGTAGGAAAACGTCTTCATTATCTGGAATTTCTTGTTCCTCAGTGTTTAGGGAACAGGAAGGAACTTCGTTAGTTAGTTCATGAAAGAGGGGACCTTCAGCCAAGGGAGGAGATGACATTTGGAACTCTGATTTGTGAACTACTTGTACACCACTAGAGGTTGACCCTGGGTTGTCTTCTAACTCTTTGTAACATGAAACTGAATGATTTAGAACATGTGCCTGTGAGGCCATTAACGACTCTGTTCCATCTGTTTTAGGGACTTGCAGCTCTGCTTCATCCTTTTTAGGGACTTGACTTGGATTAACATCATTTGTAGAATTTAGTAGGAGCGAACTCAGACCATCCAAGTAAGATTTGTCAATCCCTTCTTCTCCATCAACATCCATCAGAAAGAGCTCTTCCTCACTACTAAAGTTGAGGAGAGAATTGGACAGTTCTTCCAAATAAGCGCCCCCACAAGCAATCGAATCATTAAAACCATCGCATGGCATATCAGACTCTTTGATGCCCTCATCTGTACTCCAGACTGGTATTTCAGGAAGTGAAGCTAAGTTAAATGAAGTTCCACACTCTAACTCGGTTGAATCGAATACACTTTTTTCATCAAAATCAGGACACATATTTCCAGGGCCATTGTTGATGTCATCTAACGTGGGCAAAGGTATTCTCTCCAAATTATCGTCACCAATCCACCCATCAATAGTCAATTCTCCAGGAACATCCAACTCCTCAACAGCTTCATCCAAAGGCACGTTGTCTCCAATAAAATGAGGTTCTTCCTTAAGTACATTATTTAGCTTGGCAGGAAAATTCTCTTCAACTGCCCTTTCAACTCCAGGGAAAAACACATTGGCAGTAACTCCATCAGAAACCACATTATCATCCATCACATTTTCAGGAGGAAAATCATACGGAACAGGGAGATTTAAAGTTCCACCTTCAGGCACGCAGGTTACAGATAAGGGGTGACTTTCATGCTCTGCATAATTACCATTTCCCGGATCCACTAGAAAACTCAAGTCCATGGAAGTTAACATGCTATTTCGAATTCTTTTGCACCTTGCATAATACAAATTGCGAACACTTCCAGACTTTCTCTTAGCTGAAACAACTTTCTGTTCCTTGGAATGTCCAAACCTGTAAAACTTCGATGGGAGAGGCGAAGCTGAAAGCTCAAAGTTTGTCATACCCGCAGAAGCTTCTGCAGAAATGACAGGATCATAGAGGAGAGAATACCACCTATCTTGTATCTCTCTGATACTATATTTTCGAGAAAATTGCACTGCACCTTTGGCAAGTGACTCTAGTGAAGCACCCGCCTACAAATTAAAAGCTAAACATCAATGCAAACATTAAAACACGAATAGCAGACTATTCTCCAAAATGAAAACCAGAACAACATATAGATCTATTTGTTTGCAACTTTTCTCTGGGAACTAACTTTTTTTTTTTAATTTTACAAAAAAACAAAACTAAAAACAATGCAGGCTCCAATTCCATGGTTTGGTTTACATACGGTTAGTATTATTGTTTGTAAGAGAAATTGTGAGTGTATTGGTATACAGGCAACAAAAATGTATAAGCAAGAGAGAGGGTTTAAATTGAAATTAGAGGGAAGTGATTGTGGAAAAAGGTAGCAGAATACAAGAGAATGAGAGAGGGAAAGAGAAAGGAAAAGGATATAAATCGGAAATTGAAAGCGAATAGAAGGAGAAACGGAAAACCTCAACGGCGTTCTTGAGCAAAAGATCGTCCTCGGGAATCCAAGGGGCTAATGTAGCAAGAGCTCCCATAGTTGCTCACCACCGTCTTCGTCTCCGCCTCGTCTTGAGAGTGTTCGTGTCTGTCTCACTCCGAACCCAAAACCCCTCTGCTATGTGTTTGTCACACTTTTCGTGCAACGCTCAAGACTGTAGAATACAAGGGTTTTAGCCTTTTAAGGCGCAAGAAAGAAACCGCGTTTGTTTGTTACGATTCACCGGGATTTCTTTTTCACTTGTCCTTTTTCGCCTAAGCTTTTAAGTTTTCATCATAAAATTTAAAATATATATAAATTACTTTCAGTTATCGTCACAAAATACTACATTATTCATACGTTTTCATTTGAACTTGTCACTCTTGAAATTAATGCAAACGAAATTGATTCAATTTATTAGGTTTTGATGAAATATTAATTTTTCTTAATTTATCTTCAACTCAATTACATCTCTATATCTACAAAAGGTAAAAGTATTTTATTATTAAAAAATAATTTAAATTTAACAATATTATTTTAATAAGTGGTATATATATTAATCATTGGTCTTAATACATGTAAAAAATTAATAAAATATTAATTCTTTTCTTAAATTACTTCAAAACTTGTTTGTATTGAATATGTAATGAGTAGGAATGATAAAATATCTGTGTTTGTTTATTGGTAGATAAAATTTGTAACAAATAATTGATATTTGTAGATATTTATTATATTTGAATAACAAATATTTTAATATTTGTTTATAAATGAGTTAGTTGTAGATATTATATTATTTATATGTATGTGTATTCATGAAAAGAATTATAATTTATTAAAACAATTAATTAAAATTAAAATTAGTTTATACTTTATAAAATTAAATTTAATTAAAACTAAAATTTAATACATATTATATTTTATTTTAAAATTTTATAAAATATATTTTTTTTAAATATTCGCGGATAGACAAATATATACAAGTTTTAAAACAGTCCTATATACTTTTTAAAGGGTGAAATATATTTTTAGTCTCTAGAGCGATTTTGGTTTTAGTACCTCTTTCAAATTAAGGTACAATTTAGTCCTTCAATTTTAAAAAACTTTGGTTTTAGTCCTTTTTATCAAATTTTTTTAACTTCAATTTTTTTAATTTGGTAAAAAGGACTAAATTGTACCTTAGTTTGAAATAGAAACCAAAACCGCCCCAAAACATAGGGACTAAAAACATATTTAACCCCTTTTTAAATAAATAAAGGATCCGTAGTATGCATTATCTGTATTTGACTCATTCCTGAAGTTGTCATAATTATATGTAAGTAAAAAATAATAATATATTTTTTCAGAAAATCAAAATGTTTTAGTAAAATTGTTTCCAAAAATAACATATGTATTGTTTTTCTTAATCCAAGTTAAAACAATAAATTCAAGTTATTTTTTATCGAAATAATACATTTTTTTTATACTTATATTCAATGTTTTTAAAAATACATGTCTACAACATTATCATGGTTTCTATAATATCTAATAACATACTTAATATAAATATATTTAAATTAAATAAGAAAACTAATTATATTTTTACTGTATATAATATTTTTTATAAAACAGTGAGACCTATAATAGCATAATTTTTTCAAATAATAACGGTGATGTATAATACTAATTTTGAGTACTGCTTTTATTTGTGAGTTTGTGTTTACGTGTACTTTGATTTAGTCTTGAATTTCGTGTGTAATTATTTTTAAATGTATTTATTATAAGCAAATAATTTATTTCAAAATTATAATTTTGACGCTATTAGTTTTAAATGAGACAATGTTAAAGTATTAAATTAGTTAGTTAGAGATTAAATTTTTAAATTTTGAAAACTGTCTATTTGAATAATGAGATTTTGCTACGTTGTTATTATCATTTTTTAATATATTATCTTAGTAAGTTTAAATTAAAATAATTTAATATTTATATTAATTTTAGTTTAATATATATTTAAATTAAAAAGTATATATTGTAAAGATTAATAAAATGACATTTAAAAAACCACAGTGATTTAAAATGAGTGAGACTTTACTATTTTAATATTAAAATATTTTAATATAAAATCTCTTTGTTATAAACCAGATTCATTATTTTAAAATACATCATACATCCATAAAAAAATTATTATAATTCTTTGACTTATTATTAAGAGTTTTCATTCTTTGTTTATCTTCGTTTGAAATCGAAGAATTGTGATTGTAGAATTGATCTTACAGGTGAACTTTTCAATTTAAAGTGATGAATTTATCAGATAAAGCAAATTAATTTTTTGTTTCTTTATTTGGTCTATTTCGTTCTTCCGTTACATGCTAGCTTGTTGTAGTTGTATGTGACTTTTGAGTCTTCTATAAAACTTCATGTTGATAAGTGGTCCTAATGGTGTACTTTGGTTGTGTTTCTATGGTTCATAAGAACAAAGAGAACTTCTTGTGTGTTTAGAATTATTTCAGGCTTTCTATAGCGGTTTGGTTATCTATAATATATAGGAAGTTAATGACCATGTTTTTAAATTTTGTTACTTTGATAATTTGAACTTGTTCTGAATGCTGAAATTGGTAGTTGAACATATTTAAATTCAATTGTGTTTGATAGTTGTATGTTGCTTGATCTTATCTAAATCAGGCTTAAGTTGAAAATTTGAGGATGTGACTATTTGAGTAAATTACTAGGCAATTTGACATTTAAAATTGTTTTTGAACTAAACAGATACCAATTTGATCATTTAAACGATGACTTTATATTGTCGAGTGTCACTTTCTCTACAGTTTCAAAACTTTTGAAAGTCCCACATAGATTATAAATAAGATCAATTTAGAGTATATAAGTGAGGGCAAGCCTCATCTTACAAGTTAGTTTTAGGAGTTTAAGTTAAACTTGAAGTACACATATTTAGCGCATGAAAGTCGTATGTTTGTCTTATTTAGTTATTGATTATTGTATTTAATGAATTATATATAATTGAAGAAGCACGATAAAATGTGGATATGTAAAAAAAAACTTTTAATATAAAAAATCATAACAAATGCAAAATTCAATCAGTTATGTGTTGTATATTCTTTGGCACCACAGTTTCTTGGGATTTTTTACTATGAAAAATATCAACAAATTTCACATCAATAAAATATTTCAGATAAAAGAAGAAGTCAATATACCACTTTCAACTAAAATTTTAAAATAATAAATAAGCACTTTTATTTTAAAATTTAAAAATAATATGAAAATGAATTTAGTTTATTTTATATTCTTTAGACTCATTCCCCAACCACTGATTTAATCGATATAAATCATAAGAATATGATAGAATTACATACTTATATTCCTAAGTTGAAAAATATAAAGAATTAGAATGGTAACCTTTTCTTTTAAACAGTAATACATCATATTATCGTCAATACCTCTTAACGACACAACTGTATCAATAATTTACTAATTACATCCTCAATTTTCGATATGTCAAAACATCATTACATTATAATTATAACTCAAATTTAAATTTTAAATTAACTTAAATTTTCTTATCTTGACTTTTCTTGAATCCTTATAAAAACAATAAAAGAAAATGAATTTTTCAATATTTATGATTTCTAGTATGAAAAAAAAGTTCTCCTCAACACTTCTTTTAAGTTTAGAATTATAATAATCAACGAATTTAGTTTGACATAATTTAAATATGTAAGACATAATAAAAAATCTTTACATATTAATTCATTTTTTATTTTACTTTTATACCGTTTCCATGTCGATATTGAAAATAGAATACAATCAATTTATATATACAAATTGGTGCACTTATTTTTATTTCAATGATGTAAATTGTCATTTGAAAGCTTAGATGAAGGTCACAAGGTCTAAAATAATCAATACAAATTATAATTGAGGAATGAAAGAGAATATAGGGACCCTTCCTCCATTCAAATACACATATGGAGGTTCAATCTTAGATTGCCTATGGATTGTAATGTAATGTTTAATCTTTTAGATGAGATTGATATATAATGTTATGAGAAAGATAATTTTTTTGCAATATTATATGGAAAGAAAAGTTATATTGGTGATTTTATTTTTCTTTTTGTGCTTCAAGTGGTACTTATTTAATATATTTGTTTTCTTATATAAAAATACTATAAAATATACTTTAATAACTATAAATATATTACGTTATTCATACAATCAAATTATAAATAATATTTTAAAGATACGTTCATCTGGTTAGTTGCTAATTAATTTTAAATATACTATTCTGTATTAAAACATAATAAATAATTTATTTAGTTATTAATCAGTTTCAAACTCAAACAAAATATCTCGATAGAAAAAAAAAAATTAAAACATCTGAAGAATAATTTTGATATACTTTTATATTTAAGATATATTTTTTTAATCCGTATAGTTCAATTCCCTAAACACGTATATATTTCTTATCATGACAAACTACACTAGCTTCCCAAAAATCTAATAAAATAACAATTATATTCTATCTACATTTTAAAAAATATTTATCTTTTTATATTTGTAAGAAAAAAATTATTAATCTTTTTCATATTTTTAATAGAGAAGCATTTATTTCTTGAATATTTTAGTAAAAACAACATATTGGGAATCTTAAATTAAATAAATAAAAAGTCAAGTTTTAAAAAATATAAAAATTATTAAAAAAATTGAATAATTTAAGCAATATCTTTTAACATCATCGGAAAAAGTTATACTTTAATTATAATTTGTCGTATAAAATATAGAATATTTATATTTCATATAAATGAACAAATTTATAATATGTGATTAACTTCATTACTTGTTATTATGTTTAAATATGATTTTCATTATTACAAGTATAAGTATGTTATAAAAAATACAAGTATAAATATAAATCAAATAAAAAAAATATAAATATTATTATATTAATAAAAGGGCTAAAAATTACTGTTTTAGAACTAGAAAATGTATGAAATCATTTAACAAAAAACTCAAGAAGCACGGATATAATTTGTCCACGATTAAATGAGTGAAGTTTTAATTTACAAAAATATATTTTCATATTTAAAATTTTAAGTTTCAATTTCCATACTTTTAATCAACTTCTGAACATTATGTATTTTTAACATAAAATAAGATTAAAAACATATGGAAGACGAATTTATCATTTTATTAAAAAAAATAATAAGTTGATTCCTAGTTTAAAATTAGAAGAAACATAAGTGTCGTGTAACATATAAAATCAGGATAAGTGTTTTTTTTTTTAATTGGGAAATGAATAGTGATTTGAGTAATGTTTTAAACACTGAGATGTAACTAACTATATATCTATGAATAATCATACTCAACATTCTGTGATGAAAGGAGGACACATTTATGAGGTATGATTAGGGTAAATAGCAGTAGAAGTAATAGTTGACGATGAGTTGCAAATTAATTGAAACATGCAGAAGATTGGTGAGATTGTTTTGGTGATATATAAGTAAAGTTTGAGGGAACAGAACTTAGAACTTAAGAGCTATTACTTATTGAAAACTGAGAGAAAAGGTGGTATTTCCGATGCATACTAGAAAAGTAAGGGGTAAGTGGTGAGATCAGAGGTTGGTCCGCTATGAGCATTAGGATGGCTTGGCTGTAGGCTCAAGGCAAACATGCGTGGACCTAAATTTGAGAACCCGATCACAGACTCGTACTCTCCTCCTGCATTCTCTATCAATGCAAAACGTGGATCTTCTGCTCTTGCATCCTTCAATACACCAAAAGTTATTAATCAGACAAATAAGAGAAACAAGGTGTATATACGAAGAAATATTAGTCTGATATGTATACAAGAAAACATAACTGAAAATGCGCAAAGAAGGACATTTTGTAAGCAGCAATAAAGAAATTAATGTAAGACTGCAATTGTTGTTTTACTTCGTGTGTTTCTATATAAGTTAGGAAGCACGAGGTATACTGAAATCAACAACAAAAGTGTGCTAAAATACATACCAAGTCACGCAAGAGTCTGTTGTGCACTTCTTTCTCGTTATTAAACTAAAAAAAGTAATCAGAAATGTCAATATGAGTGAAGCAAGCACCAAAGAAAACAGTATTAACGAAATATGTTCACTGCTTTACCTTCTTCCTTTGGGTGTCAATCTGGTTTGTTATCACTTTATACTGTCAACAGTTGTCACAATTTAAGGAACTCGTTAGCATGGTAAGATATACGGTAATTTCGAAATCTTCAAACAGGACCACGACCACTGTGTTTCCTTTTAAAAACAACCAAATTATGTTCGTGTGCACATGTTTTGTAATCAAATTTGTCACTCGGCTTAATTAAAGTGTTTCCATTTTAATCACATTCAACAGTTTAACTTCAGTAAACAACAATATTACTTGCTTGGTGCTAATAACTTTCAGAGATAATGTAAGAAAGGAAGCTATCAAGAAAGAAGGAAGGGTCATACGAAGAAATTATTGGGATCTTGAACCATCACAGTGTTTCATTCCAGCTAAAGTAATATGTATTTAGTTTTTAGATTTAAGAGAGAAAAATGTGGAAAAGTGGGTATCTAAAACTGTCTAATAATCTTTTGTGTGTCCTTGTATTGATAAATAGATAATAATTGAAAATAGGTTTTATATGTCTGAGAAAGTTTTTTGAAAGGAGTTACGTTTTCATGCATGAAAACAAAATTTAACAAGTAATCTAAAGGAAAGAACTCTATTAATGAAATAAAAATTAAAAAAATATTACGGAATTAATTATTGGAAAAAATGATTTCTTGGAAGACTGTACTTAATTGTTTTTTAAAGAATTAGTGGTGGGTATATTTTTAATTCCTTGTTATAGCATGACTTTTTTCAAAAAATTTCATACTACATTTTTTTATGAAAAATATATATTAAGAATTGTTGACGTGGAAAAACAAGCAGATTAAAATTTAGTCATCCAGAGTATCATATATATGTTCAAACTAAATATCGAGCAGCTCCAGCTAGCTCCTGATTAACAAGTGAACTGGAAAATGAAACAGAAAGAAATTCTACCCATAAAAGAAGCAAATTTTGTATAATAACTTCACATGTTTTTAATTGAAAATATACAGTTTCCAATGATGTCGTGTGCTCATGTGGTTTTGCTCAGATCCGAAAATTGTGTCACAGGCAATGAATCCAAAAGAACAAAGGGGGTCCCCAAAATTCAGCAGAAAGATATCTCAAACCAATTCAATATTGGACAACAAATTAATCATTACTGTACACACATCGTAAATAGGCTTTGTTCCTATGTACACTCTTAAATTACATATACACTAAAAAATATATATACCAACTGAAATTGTTAGGTGGATTTCAAAAATTAATGAACAAGTTAAAAGAAATATGAAATTTTATTAATAGACTTTTTTTCAAAAAAAAAAAAATTACTCTTGTCTTCAAATAGCAGAGGGCTCCCTTCCTACCAAGGATTGTTAAGCAAGGATAGGAAAGAATTAGCCAGTTCTGCTTTAAAACACTATTCGCTTCAAGGTTAAAACCTATAAAGTTACATTTCCTTAATAAAAATGACATGTTACCTAGTCACTAATTTTTTTACCAAGAGGTATTTAAGACTTTTATTTCACATATGGAACTAATCATCTTATTGATCAGAAAGGAAAATGGTACTTTTGGACGACTCGGTGTTGGAGTTAAATATGAAATCCTAACCTAACTATCAAATCATTTCCGTCATTAATTTTTAATCTTAAGCTGAAGAATTTTGATGTAATCCGATGTATTAAGATCGGTATGATCACAGTTAGAATAACTAGGTATAATAATCTCAAGTTCTGTAATCTTCATTTTAATAAGGGTAAACCAAAAACATCATAAAAGTTAAGAATTAAATTAGGAAGTAAATCTATATTTTTGTATGATATGTATATCCCGGAAAAAACTGATGCCAAAATAGCTAACACTCTCAAATCTGTGCCTCCATGATATGTATCTACCTATCTATATATAGACAGCTACCCGACACTAGCAAGTTTTCAATTAAGACACATGCATACATTAATTAAGCTGTGAGAGAAAAGGGAAAAGTAATTTCACCTTACGCTCACGAACAATCTTGGCGGCCTTGTCCATTTCTTCCTCCAGGAGCTTGAGATCTTCCATGTTCAGATCGATCAGGCAATCTCCCATCCTCTGCCTAAGCCACGAGCAACAACAGTAGTAAACATATGAAACATGTACAGAAGCATATAGATCCAGAAGAAAAACATGGAGCGAAAATTATACCTAATCTCCTTGCGAAGATTCTTATTGACCTCTTTGAGTTTCTTCAAGTTCTCTTGCATATTCTGGCGAAGTAGAAGAAGAAAGTAAATCTGAAGAAGAGAGAGAAAGAGAGAAAGAGGAGAGAAGAGAGAGAAAAAAGAAGAGAACCTCGTAGTGAGAGTTCCAGAGATCAACTCCTAGGGTCATCTGGTATTGATCAAAGAAGTGTTTTGTTCTGAAAAAGAAAAGGACACGAGAGAGAAGATAGATAGGTAGGTAGGTAGGGTTTGTTTGGGAATTGAATTGAATTGAAGAGAAGAGAAGAGAAGAGAAGAGAATGAGAAAACGTACGAGGTGGAGGGGCTAATGTACTCGTGGAGTTTGCCAGTGCTGGAGAACATAATAATAGAAACCTTGGCATCGCAGAGAACGGTGAGCTCGTTGGCCTTCTTGAAAAGGCCATTGCGTCGTTTGGAGTAAGTGACTTGGCGGTTGGTGGTGTTCTCTATCCTCTTGATCTGGATCTTTCCACGAGCCATAGCTGCTGTTGCTGTATCTGCTTCTGCTTCTGCTTCCTTATGCTTATGCTTCTGTTCCTTTCTATCTGCTTCTTCTGGGAATTCTGAGTGATAATAGGATAATGAGTTAATGAGGGAAAGAGAAATACAAAGGGAAGGTGGGGGGAGATGCATTGCCTCAAATGGTACGCCTCTTTGCCAAATTAACGAAAGCTATTGCAGGCTTTGTCATAAACGTCCTATGCTCTTTCTCGTTTCATCGTCAACGCCGCTCCCATGTGCCCACTGGGGACCCTTACTTTCCGTCTCTCTCCGTCACCCAACCGTTAACCATTCTCCATTCTTCATGCTTAGGGCAACAACTCTTTCATTATACACTTCTAATTCATATATATTTTCTTCTCACTCAGATAATAAATTAAAATAACTTCCGTTTCAAACACTCTTAACGTACGACACCATGACAGCATCATATTTTTAAGAATGTCGCATCATTAAAACCACTTATATAATCTGAGTTTCCGTCTGAATGCCTCCTATCTGAAGCAAACAAACGCTGTGACTGATGCCATTAAAAACTGTGATTTCCATAAGAAGCGAGTTCCGTGTTAACTGTTGCCTCCGGCGTTGAACGCAACGCTATATCCTTGAGATTATACAGATTTCTCCACACATTGATATATATAGTTATATGTACCCCTGTTGTGTTACTCGTAGCTAGGTTTAGGTATTAAATGAAAGTGAATGACCAATTTAAAGTTCAAACATTCAAAAGCTTTACCTTGTCACGCTCCACTAATTTGGAAAAAAGTTAACGTTGTTCTTCTCGTCTTGTCATTTCCAAATTCCTCAACACCAAATTTTTTACTCTTAAACATTTCATAAACACGATTTTAAAAAATAATACAACAATCATGTCAGAACAACTCATGACTTCATACCATTTTTTCGAGTGGGATTGCAACAACTCAATTTAACTTTAGGTTAGTAATTCTGTAACTCCATATCCCTCCTTTCCAGGTTGTAAGAGAAATGGTCTTACTTGTGAGTAACTCTATTTATAAATCACTTTTTACTTTTAACAACGCATATAAATGATACAATGTTAATTTATTTGTTATAGTACGCTTTTATAACAAATTAGTATTACTGTAGCACTTACTGTTATTGTGCACTTCAACTCCAACACTTACTATTATAATTACTAATAATAATTCTCAAACTTTTATATTAATACATTAAATATTTATTTAGTAGGTAATTATTTACAGCTTAAAGCTCAATGAGTTTCATTGAAAAAAAAAACTTAAACTAAAAAGAAATAAATTATTTACAATGATTAATTGTTTTCTTTGTCCACTTCTATATCGATGTATGAGTCTCCATGATTGTATTTGGTTTTCAATAATATGAGTTTTTTTATGCAAACAGTACTTGTGAATATGAACTAACACTTGCGACGAATAAATCTTCATTATAAGATGATGAATGCATTAATAAAGGATTACCAAGGACTTGAAGGTAAAAATAAAAATAAAAATAAGAGATTCTTAGATCAAACATTTATATTTATTTTTACATTTTTTAATAATTTTTTTTTTATCAATGTTGTTTTACAATTATACTGTTTGAACCTCCACAAAGCTCAACAGTACATGAAGAAGCATGCGGACAAGAAAAGAAAGTTTGTGGAATTGCAAATAGGTGACTTGGTTTTTGTTAAGTTGTAGCCCTATCGACAACACTCTGTTGCCCTCCACAAAAATCAGAAAATGAGTATGAGATTCTTTGGCCCCTTTCCTGTTATTCAACGCATTGGACAGGTTGCTTATAAATTGTTGCTACCACCAACAACAAAAATTCACCCAGTATTTCATTGTTCCCAATTGAAACTTTGTAAAGGGGATCCTTCTCAGTCTTATGTGTGTTGGCTGGAAAACCAATGACAAGTGCACCGGTCGCAGCGTAGCAAGTAATAAATATCTTTCTTTCCCAATGGACTTGTGCGACACATGACAATTCTTCCTTTTATAACTCAATTAGACATCAAAGTACACAAAAATAACACAAGAAACTCTTTTTGGTATTTTTTCAAACAGTTGGTGTGCAGGAAATTTAACATAGTGTATTTACAATTTGTCAAGACTAGAGTTCGTTCACTTCATTCTCATGCATTTACAAACAACTCAATTCCATCAATTAAGTATTCAATTTCAGTTCTATGTTCAAGTCATATTTTTCAATGCATCAAGAACTACAATTCAAGTCATGGGTGATCAAGCCACAACAAGCATTAAGCATAGAAATCAAATACTAACATTGAAATGGAAAAGCATATGTATTAACATCACAAAATACAAAAGATTCAGTTTATTACATCTAATCTCAACAAATAGGAAAAACCCTCCATGGTGGAGAACTTAGGGTTCTACAAAATTGAAGAGATAGGGAAGAAATTGGAACCAAAGAGAAGATGCAAAGCCTTTCCCAAGATTCTTGGCAGCTGCTCCATGCTCCATTGCGCCTCCCTTTCACATCTCCATCTCCAATTTGTGACCCATCTTCTTCCTCAACCCAAAAAGGGCAAAATCACCATTGATGAAGCTTGAAGACCCAAGGAGGAGTGAGAGAGCTTCCCAACACCCCAAATAGCCTCCAAGGGCCTCTCTCAATCTCTCTTGGCGAAGAAATGAAGTGTAGGAGGAGAAGTCTCCCAAAAATCGTGAGACCCATGTTTAAATAACCCATTTTGACTCATCAGCGGAAAGTCGCGCCCAGCGCCCCCTTCTAGGGCGCCCTAGTGCCATAAAAACACAAAACAGCGAATCAAAGGGTGCCCATGCGCCAAATCTGTAGAAAAACAGTAGCCAAGGGGCGCCCAGTGCCCTTCTGGGGTGCCCAGCTCCCCTTTTGGGGCGCCTAGCCTGACAATTTTGACAGCATTCTAAAATTTAGGCTCTTGCGCGATTCCAAAGGCGTCCAACATGGGTATTTGCTTCAGATTGATCTTTTATTGTCCCAAAACATGTTCCTTTGAGTTCTTGCTTGTTTTCCTCCACTAGAATTGCTTCCTATTCATTTATTTCACACACTCAAACATAGAGATTAGAGGTAAAAACAAGCATATACTAAATAAAACATAAGAAAACTAGAAAACACACTAAATGTGAGGATAAAACAAGGTAAAAGCTATGAAGGAGTTGATTTTGCTACTAAAATGATGCTTAGATAATGGTAAGAATTAGCATTATCAATGTGCCACTACCTATCACTCATACTGAATTACCACCTGTTATTCAGCCTGTTGCGATTTTGCAATCAAGGCTCATCTTAAGAGGCTCACACCAAGTTCCACAGCATTTGGTACAGTGGGAAGGCGTAGATATTGATAATGCCACTTGGGAGGATCAATCCACCTTACAACAAGCTTTTCCTGACCTCAACCTTGAGGACAAGGTTGGTCTTAATGGGGGTGGAATTGTAACACATGCAGCAGGGGTAGAAGGGTCTAATGAAAATACAACTCAACAGGGAATAAGGAGGGGCACAAGAAACAAACTAACTAGCTCCAGGTTGGATGACTTTTATTGGTCTAAGACCTAATCCATATAATTGGCTGGTGAAGGGGAGAAAGGGGTGTGAATTCTGTTTTCCTTTACTGCATCCTTTCTGTGCAAATTCTCTATTTTGGTTTACGTGTATTTTGCTCTGACTTTTCAAGGGAATTATTTCAAAATTCTCTTTGTTCTTGACTGGAAATCTTAATAATACTACTATTCAGAGCATTATTTCATTGCCTTATTTTACGTTGTGTGCAGGTGTTCATTTTTACTGTTCCAGGAAATCTCAGTATTATACCACTGTTACACATTATTAGTTCAAATTAAAAAAAAACACAAATTTTCATATATGGATATATATATATATATATATATATATATATATATATATATATGATTGGAATGACTTTCAATACAAGACTTCCACCAAATTTATACTAAACATTAATTTATTTTTTTTATAATATTTACTGCTAAGGCAACCTATTTAACAACATTGTTCTGGATTATGTTTTTGTGAACCTTTCCATGACAAATATATGAGATTTCCTTCCAAAACTATCCCAATATATCCTCAACATATATGCCCCTAGCTTTTCATACATCATGCTATAATCTAGCTAGAAGCAACCAAAATAACAAGCCAACAAACTAAGTTTTGAAAGTTTAGTTTAATTTTCTTTTTTGTTATCTTTCCTTGAATTTTGAAGTTTGACCAAAACAATTATTTTTTAGGCTTTCACACGTGTAACCTAATTTTTTCGTTGTACGTCCCAACATGGACCTGCTTAAAGTCCTCCAACAAACAAACATGCATTTGACCTCCAAATGATTTGGTCAATTTGGGCCAAATTGGTAACTTTAGACCTAAATTTGTCAAATCCAACCACTAATTAAGTCCTAAAAGTAGGTATGGCTTTTGTCATTATATATATATATATATATATATATATATATATATATATATATATATATATATAAAGTAATGTCACAAACCAAAACAATTAATTGAACAAAAAAGAAATTAAGATAATAAAGAAATAAAAATCATTAGATGAGCATTTGACCCCCATGAAGGTATTCTCAAGCTCAATTTTCACCTTCTGTATTCATTATACGGTGAAGAGTGAAATATAGATTAAAGATATTTTTCTACGACCATGTTACAAAAACATCGACGAATTGTTCTTTTCAAATCTAATTAACTGATTACATTTCTCTGTGGCGAAACTAACTGTATGTTATGACTGACTGTGATGCTATTTTTTTTTATTAAGACATTATTTAATTCACTTGATGATCGAACATATATATGTACTCTTCGTTGTTTAATGTTTTCCCCTTGTTTGAGTATTTTTGGTCGCTCTTATATTGTGTGTGTATATATATATATATATATATATATATCTATAGCTTTCAAGAAAACAATAGAAAATCTCAACTTTTGATCTGCATTTCGAAAAGAACATAAAAGTCATACACTTAACTCTACCTAATCCATTTGATTTTGACATGCCTAATTTCTTTTACACCCTAAAGATCAACATTTTCGCAAATAATCAAATAGCATGCACCTTTTATTTAACTAAGTTTTATTTTTGGTTTAAATAAAAATGGGTCAGGGTGTGATTAGAACAGATATATTATTTTAAATAAGTGGTCTTCAATGGTTGATTATAAACTAAGGACCTACCCTTCGTTGGCTGATCCCACAAATGAACGAAAAGATATTTTCATCTAAATTCGAATTAAAGAGTTAGGTAAAAACGATATAATTAATGTATTGTAACAAAATATCAAAACTTCGACATCGATTCATGAACTTGGTTGTCTTTATATTAAGCTAACACCCTTGTCGATATTATTCCTTGTGCGAATTCGCTTCCTCCTCTCCTTGGACTTGCGTGTCTCGTATTTTAAATAACATTACTTTTGATATTTTTTTTAAAGAAAATCCACTATTTTTAAGTAAAAAAAAATGTACTTTTGTTTCTATGCATAGAAAACTCCTATTTATTATATTTTTTTTCGTGATCCAGAAAATAATACTAATATATTAGTTTGTTATGATTGACAGGGTGTGATCTTTAGTTCAAAGAAACTGAACATGTAAACGCATATTATACGAGTAATGCATATCAGTACTCAATTTTATGCATATATATATATATATATATATATATATATATTCTATTTTTTTCTTCCAAATGCTCTACGTTTCCGTATTCCTTTTTAAATATATGTTTAATTTGCGTTTCGACAAAGGGATAAGTAACGTATATATTGTTTAAGGAAAAAAAAAAAAAACAGAGAGAAGTGTTGACTGTGAATCATTGTTTTCTCTGGCTTGCCAGAGAGGTAAAACTTAAACTCTGGTAGAGGTGTGGCTATTTTTGACATAGCATGAAGCAGAAATTAACAGTCTATATTTATAACTTCCTCAGTAAGAGGTAGCACAGTAACTTGTGTTGATTGTGTAGTTGGTCGAGCTGGTAGCACAGTTCAAATTTCGGATATTAGTAATATTTTTCTCATAGAAGTTATACATACACACCTAATAAAACAAAATATATTCATTTTATTATAACCTATTTTTAACAGTATAAGAATACTAAAATATTAATATATTAAGTAGTTATGTTTTTTTAAGGAGAGATGACAAACATATCATTTCCCTTCTCATATACTTCACCCATAATAATAAATGGTAGTATGACATAAGTTAAATTGTATGGGTATGGAAATTTTGATTGTAGAGACACATTTGAAAGATTTATTTAGGACATATTTTAAGTGAAGGAAAATATAAAACAAAAGAAGACAATGAAAGTAGAAAGTGTAGGTATTTGAATGAGGGAAAGAGATTAGAAAGTGATGAGAAATAAGACAAAATATTGTGGTTGATGGATTGATATAATAAGGTGTTTTTTTTTTTACATTAATTTATTTTTAAAAAAATATATATAAATCAGAGTTTTCATGAAACAAAAATTATTACAAAATTTTACAAATAAAATATACATTTTAAAATAATAATATATTAACATAAACTAGTTTACAAATTATTAAAATTTAAATTAGTCAAATTTATTATTATTTAAAAATTTTGTAATTTTAATTTTTCATCTAAAAAACGTAATTATTAATAAAATACTAAGGATATAATCAATTATAATTTTACTCATAATCATTATATATTCCTACCTATCTGAATTTCATGTAAAAAGTTTTGAAAGAGTTTTTTTTTAATTTTAAATATTATTCTATCTCATTGTTTCCTTTCTTTTTTAATTCTTTCTTAACAGTATTTTTGAAAGAGAAAAATACAAAAATGAAATAATTTTTATTCATTGACTAAAACTCTATAAAGTTATTAATTTCTCTAATAATGTTTTTTTATTAATTTCTCTAAATTTGTACTTATTTGAATACAGTACATTACTTTTACTTTTAGAAAATTAATTCAAGAAGAGTAGATGAATGTAAGCCTTCTATTAATTATAAAAAACAAAACAAAGTTAAAGAAACAAGAGTGACACATCTATATTATCTTAAATATTTAGGGTTGGAGAGTGGAATTTGTATATGTTACATGTAATTACATTAGATATGATGGGATGGAGTAAGTAAGGAAGAAGGTTGCAATAGTACGTAGGATATGGTTATATATATGTATCCGGTAGAAGCATGTTAGAGTTGAGGAGAGTAAACATGGTGAGAGCAAGAGAGACGAGAACTGAAAGAGCCAACAGAAGGAGCATTAGGATGTGAGAAAAAGTTCCTTTCACTTCTTCTGCATAATCCGTTGAAACAAGAGCAAGTGCAGTAATCGGAAATGAGTAAGCCCACCATGCAACGTTGAACCTTTTCATTGATCTTCTGAACAGTCTTGGCCTGCAAATCTGCCTCAACACAACATCTCAATACATTTTCATTTCCTCTATCAGTCTACTTCTGAAAGAAAAATTCGTTTTCATTTGTTTGAAAAATTAAAACAGCATTCAAAATATTAGCTGGCAACACCATCCAATCAAATCACCGCTGTTGAAAATTGAATCCATTTGGATGTTGACTTTGACCAATATCACTTGTTTCTTTTTTTCTATTTGGTATTATTTACTTAGTAAATTAATAAATCTCTCTACCACTAAATATCCAGCTATAAGATTTGCCATTACTTGAAGGATGAATCGGAGAGACAGATTACATCGGTTTGTTTAATTCTAAACTGTTATAATAGTATACCCTTCTATGTTTTTCATTTCGGGGAAGGGAAAAACATTGCATGGATGAAAGCAACTAGAATTTAAATTATGCAATGTTTTTGTTCTCCACTGTTCGACCACCTTTCCTGTTTTCCACGACAAAAAATTAGAAATACTGGGATATATTGAATTCGCGTACACTTTAAAACAGCCGAAATCATAGTCTAATAAATATACCAACTTCATCATGTACTAATTCCAGGATTTGTATGTGCTATTAAAAAATGGGTGTAACTCAAAGAGTTCGACATATTTATAAGCAGTTCGATCTTAACACATCTTTCGTTTCTTTCAAACGCAAACTACCCAAGAAAAGAGACAATTACTAAAATAAAAGATACATCTTTTTTAAAACAATTTAGCAACTTTGTATAAGACGATGCTTACCAATACATAAAATTTACACGAGGCATTTTAGTAGAATTTAAATAAAAAAATATAGTGTACAATTCTTTTATTATACACTCATCGGATCATTATGAAATGGGATATTGACTTTTATTCTAATAACGGCTTCAAAAAAAATTCAAATATATTTTAAGTTTTTGATAATATAAAATTTATATTGTAAATATATGTAATATAGTATTTTGACACGTTTTGCTGCTACAAAGAAATAAACCTATAACAACACATTTTAGTAATTTAATAATATCTATTGAAATTATAAGTTGAAAAGTAAATAGGTTAATCTTACCAGTGAGGCGAAGAGGAAGAGGGAAAGAAAAAAGAGCATCTTGGAAGCAGTGTCAAAGGTTCCAACAATGGATTCCCAAGCCAAGCTTGCGACACTGGGCGCTGCAATGAACAAGAACAAAACTGGCCTTAACAACACTGGAACCCCATCTCTACCCGATAATCGCTGATAAAGCGTAACAAAAAGCACCACGTAATGCACCATCCCCACCGAAAACAACCACAGCGCACACTCTTTCCACCCCATGTGCGCAGCAGCTTGTGCCCCCACCAAGTTCCCTATCACCGACAATTGGCTCGTGGGGTTCCCCGCCGCAGAGGACAAAACCCTCTTCCCCTTCGTCAACCACTGCCCGTAGATCTTCACGTCAAGCACCATCATCGGGACCGCAAACACCCACCACATAACAAAGTACAAAGTGGTTTTGGGAGCCACGAACGGCGCTGATTCAAGCAAGAGAAGCCACGAAATCCAGGGGGCGAAGAGGTAGTTAACTCCTACAGGGTGCAAGAACTCGGCCTTCACCATCTTAAAGAAAAAAAAGCATCTTAGGAGGTAGAGAAGGGAGAGTAACAATAGAGTGAAAAGGGATAAAGACCAGAGTGCATAGACAGCCGCTGAAGGAAGCCTGGAAAGCACGTGCGGTAGAGTGGTTGTGTCTTGTTCCGATGTGATTATCGTCTTCCACAGTAATGCTTGGCTTCCGAGGGAGAGGCTTATTCTGAAGTAGCCTGCATGCAACTTGGTCAGAACAGAGATTAGGAGCGTTGTGAAAGAGGTTGAGTGTTGGTAGTTGCTAAAACTGTTGGTGTGGCTAGAAACGGTTGAGGTGGTCGTGGTCGTGTCTACTACAAGTTCAATCTGGGATCGGGAACCTTGGGTTGCCATGCCGACGTTGTCCAACACTTTCGCAAGAGTAGAATTTCTGTGACGCAGCAGGGAATTCCTGATGCAAATGCAAGGATTTTGTAGGGGAAGGTTAGATTAGAACATAAGCAATAGCAATGTGCAAGTGGACGCATAAAAATAAATTATACAAGGTTTGTCTTTGTTTATTTTGATTCAAACAAAGGAATAACGTGATCCTTTTTCAGTTGTTTTGGCACGTTGTGTAGCTGGATAACAAATACATTCTAATGGAGTACAGTATAGTACATACATACATATATATATATATATATATATATATATATATATATATAAAGTATGGTTCTTCCAATTTTGTGTTCCTAGTGTCAATGTTGTCACACGAGTGTGTCATGATTCATGAATGAAGAATTGCAGGAAAACTTGAGGGCAGAAAGTCTACCGTAGGTACCACTTTTGTTTCAACTTGATGAGAGGGGTTGTTGCTGTGTGTTGTTGACCCTGGTTTGTAGAGGAGAATATTGTTTTGAGTTCTAGATAAAGTTTCCGAGTGTTTACAAATATTTTTTTTTACAGTGATATTTTTTTATTGAGTTTAAAGTAAATCAGTATAATAATAAATAAATGATAAACCCGTAAAATATTACATATATGCTATATAAAAATATTTTAACACACTCTTAAAATAAATTATTTTTCATTGATTCATCAAACTAATGAGTTAAAACAAAATTCATTCCAAAACTTCTATATAAAGTGTTTTAAGATCAGACATAGAGTGAACTTGATAAATTATAACATTTCAAATAATTTTTTTGACTCCGTGAAATATTCTAAATTATAATTTGATCTCAAAGTTTGACCCAATCTTGTTATTACTATACTAAATTTAAATTTCGAAAAAGCAAATATTTTTCGTGTGTATGAACGGTTTTTGGTAAATTTTTTTTAATTGTAAATCTTATATGATGTTCTAAATTGCTTAAAAATATTTGAGTTGTTTAAAATAAAAGATATATTTTTATGAAATAATATATATATATATATATATATATATTTAAAATAGGACTCAAAAGTCAACAAGGTAATCGAAAAGTACCGAGGTTTCTTCTGCGCCTCCAAGTTCACAGTTTGTCTTCAATAAAATTTATAAAAATTAAAAAATTATTGTTTACCAAAACGCATTTATTACGCTTTTTATATTTAGTTAACATGCATCCAGGTATTCACGTGTTTTCTTCGTCTTTAGTTTTTTTTTTTTTTTTGCATATATTAAATTTTATAATTCGATTCAGAAAACATAGCGAATTTTGAAATTGATGTAAGAAATCGCTAAATTTCAAAATCAAGTTTAGAAACAGGAAAAGCTTTTTTTAATAATTTTTTTTGAATTTTTTTTTACAATAAATTATATGATAGTTTATAATTTGTTTTAAATACACGTATCAATAAAATAATAACACATAATTTATTATTAAAAAAGTATCGAAAAAAAATTGTTAACCTATTATTATTCTTTAAAAACTTATCAAAATTTTGAAATTTGATTTAAAAACTGTAAAATTTGATAAGAAGTCATTAAGTTTTAAAATTTGATTAAGTTATTTAATTTCAAAATTCGATATTTATTTCTTTTGAATTTTAAAATTTGGTATTTATTTTTTTCAAATTTTAAATTTTGATTAACAATATACCAAATTTCAAAATTCAATCATCATTTCTTTCAAATTTTAAAATTTTGTGAATAGTAATATAATATATTTACGTATTTTAATTTATAAATGATTTATTATTAATACTATTAATGATATTTTAATTGATATTCATTAATATTATATAACTGATAGTGTAATAGTTTAAATTATATGATTTACATTAATTATTATAGTAAGAATATATCATATTTTACTACTTTTATTTATTATAACCAAATTTATCAGAGAAAAAAAAAACCATATTCTTTAAATAATTAATTTAATTTATGATATTTCTTCATATTTACTTATTAATAATATTTTTTCTACTTTTAAATCAATATTATTTTTTTGCGAAGTTGTGACATCTTAATATTTTCAATACGATTTACATAATAATTTAAAATTAGAGTTTATACTTTTATTGAGTTTCATTCAATTCTTTTCAACTTATTTTAATTTTTATAAATACTAATTAAATTTTTTTTATAAAATTCAATAGGTCACAAATTTTCCATGCATATATATATATATATATATATATATATATATATATATATATATATATATATATATATATATATATATATATATATGTATGTATATATGTGTGTGTGTTGTTTAAATAATTGATTATATAGAAGCCATTTGATCCCTTATCTAGTGTATAGAAAGCTGTTTAAAAAAATTACATTTAATAAATTTTAATTTTAATTATTAAGTTTAATAAATATTATATTTAATAGCATTATAATCAAAATTAAATACAAATATTTATTACTATATATTTGTTTAATAATACTTAATTTGATATTTCCAAAAGTAAAATATAATAAGTTTTTGAATAAAATTGAAACACTAATAGATACACCATTAATAGATATACATTGGATTTCCTTGGATTCGTAATTCTATATCTTATATTAGTCAATTCTATCTACCTAGACTATATCAAACATTTATAAACAAATATAACAAATTTATTGAGGAAGAGAATTGAGAAAAAATATGAAGAAGATGAAATTTGGTGCTGCATGAGTGGGATGAAAATAAACAAAAACAAAAGAAAAGAAAAGTGTGCGACTAGATTTAGGTTAAGAAAAGAATGAAAGTATAGGTAAGTTGGATAATTATTGAAAAGAGAAAAAATTTCCCATTTATGTTTTAGCATTAAGAGAAAGTTTTTGGAGCATGAAAAAAACGTTGAACAAATCTCTAGAAACCAAAGAGGATCCGAAATTTACTAATTTGCGTGAATTTATTTTTAGAAAAATTATTATGTAGTAAAAAAGTAGTTAAAAAACTTTTTTCAAAAACATAAAACACACAAAGTATGTGGGTATGATTGTGTTTTACTATACGTGAAACTAGTGGGTTTTGATTTTTTTTTTTATAATATTTTCATATTTCTAACATGCAGAAATTATTTGGTTGATATGTGTCAAATTTGGTTCTAGTTTCTATAAAAGAAAAATTATCTTTATTTTTTTCTAAAATCTTAATTGACTGATTTTGGTTCTAATATTTATTTTAAGATAGATTATTATTTTTCAAAGTTTATTATTTAAGTTTTTTTATTCATTATTTATCTAAAAGGCAAGATTATTAATAAAACATTAAATATTTTCACTCATAATCTTTATGTACCTATATTTCCTTATAAATCTTTTCAAGAGTTAGAAAGAGTAGTTTGTTTATTTTTTTTTTCATTTCATATATTATCCTATCTTCTTTTGTGCTTTCGTTTTGGAAGATATTTAAGTATTTTCGAAAGAGAAAAATATAAAAAATAATAAAATAAAATTTTATTCCTTAACCAAAACGATCCCTTATAAAGTTATGTAATAATATTTTTTTTACTAATTTCTCTAAATTTTTGTTTTTAATTTATCTATAAGTTAATCTTAACTTATAAAAATGATTTTTTTCTCTCTCTCGTATATAGAGAAATTTCATCTAAAACTTGTATAATAATTTATACAATTGAGATATAGAAAGAAAAAAAAAAGAAAAATAGTGTTTAAAGTAATGAAAATTTATAGGACAATGATATTTTAACACCATTTTTTTGACACTATTTTGACACTACACACGTGTTAAGATGTGATTGGACGATTTCAAATTAAAAAAGTTGAGGCAGGGGTATATTTGGAAGAGAAAAACCAAAGTTTATTTTTTAATTTGAAATCGTCCAACCACATTTTGACACATGTGCGGTGTCAAAATGATGTTAAAAAATGGTGTTAAAATTTTATTTTCCAAATTTATACATAGATTTTATCAATCATTGATATGTTAGAATATAGTTGGTCAGATATTAATCTTAAATGGGAAATTGTGATTAAATTAAGATTAATTTTAATCCTATTTATTATTGTCATTATATTTAAGTATGAATTTAAGTTTGATAATTGGAAATGATAAAGTTAGATGATATATTTAAAACAGAACTCAGAAATTTAAAGTTAGAGGTGGTGTTAATTTTTAATAGAGCTTGTTCCGTTACATTACATTACATTAGAAGGATTAACTGAGGAAGCTTGGAAGGATATATATCCAGTAGAAGCATGTTAGAGTTGAGGAGAGTAAACATGGTGAGAGCAAGAGAGACAAGAACTGAAAGAGCCAACAGAAGGAGCATTAGGATGTGAGAAAAAGTTCCTTTCATTTCTTCTGCATAATCCGTTGAAACAAGAGCAAATGCAGTAATGGGAAATGAGTAATCCCACCATGCAACGTTGAACCTTCTCATTGATCTCCTGAACAGGTTTGGCCTGCAAATCTGCTTATGGATGTTGATTATCATCAATATATATAATTGTTTCATATAAAAACATAGAGAAGGAGTACATTCAAATTTTATTTGGTATTTATTTAATGAATAAATCTCTCTACCACTAAATATCTAGCTGGAAGTTTTTGTCATTTACTTGGAGGATGAATCGGATTGATAGATCCTCAGAGTACTGCAAAAATTTATTTAATTCCAAACTATTACAACAGTATCAGCCTGTATGTTTTTTCATTTTAGGGATGGGAAAGAGACCATTGCATGGATGAAAGCAACTAGAGTTAAATACAGGGTCTCTTTCTTCTCCTCTCTTCAACCACCTTCATTTTGACACTGCATAAATGTCAAAATGTGGTTGGATGATTTCAAATTAAAAAATCTGAGACAATGACATATTTAAAAGAGAAAAATCAAAGTTTTTTTTTTTTAATTTAAAATCGTCCAACCATATTTTGACACGTGTACAATGTCAAAATGGTGTCAAAAAATTGGTGTTAAAATATAATTTTCTTTTTTTAAATAAGGGGATACTGAATTAGCATACACTTTAAAACAACTGAAATCAAACGCATAGACTAAGAAATTTACCATCTTGATGATGTACTAGGAAATAAATTTCCAGCCTTTCTAATTTTATAATGAAAAAAAGTTATTGGACATAATTATTATCATTTGATAATCCATCACAAAAGTGACAATATATATGGTCATACATATTAATATTTATATTTATTTGACATATATGTAAAATAGTTATAAAATTTTGTATTTGTAAAAGAAAATAGTGTTAAATAATGTAAAAAAAATTGTATGATTATTATTTTAATAAAAATATTTTTTTTTATAAAAGAAAGAAAAAAAATTAATGAAAGATAATATTAAAAGAGAGTAAAAACTTCTTTCATGTAAAAATACTATTATCCATTATAATCTACTGCTACTAAAAGGTGGGTGAAACTGAAAGATGTTCGAGATATTTATTAAATAATTCACAGTTTTGGATTTTTTTTATCATTTTATCGAGCTTTTATTAGAAGTTCGTAAACGAGACAATAAAAAGACACATTTATTTTATTTTTGTATTTATTTTAAACAATTTAACAAAGTAGTATATAATTATGCATACCAGGATATAAAAATTACAAGTAAAATCTAAGATAGAAGTTAAATAAAATAAAATAAAATATATATCATATAAAATTTATAAACTCATCCAATCATTATGGAATGAGATGTTAACTTTTATGCTAACAACGGCTTCAAAATAAGTTAAAATATATTTTAAAATGTGAATAATATAAAGGATCATTAACAACTTTTTTTTTATTAATTTTTTACAATAATATGTGTTACTATTTTTGTCCGTATATTTAAAATAAACGAATCCCCGAAATTGTAAAAAAATTATGAAAACAAAAAGTTGTTGTTAAAAACACGTTTTCCTAATATAAATACCATATCGTAAAATGTGTATTAAAATGTCAGTTACGAAATTCTTTGGAGAATATTTTTTAAGAAAAATAACATTTTTAACACCAATTTTTGACATTATCTTGATACTGTACAGTTGTTTCACACATGTGATTGGATAATAAGAAAAAAATCAAATTTTTTTTTTAATTTGAAATCGTCCAACTACATTTTGACACGTGTGTAGTGTCAAAATAATTTGAAAAAATTAGTGTTAAAATTTCATTTTAATTTTTTTTTAAAGCAGACTTAGAGAAATTAATCTTACCAGTGAGAGGAATAGGAAGAGGGATAGAAAGAAGAGCATCTTGGAAGCAGTGTCAAAGGTTCCAACAATGGATTCCCAAGCCAAGCTTGCTACGCTAGGCGCTGCAATGAACAAGAACAAGACTGGCCTTAACAACACTGGAACCCCATCTCTACCCGATAATCGCTGATATAGCGTAACAAACAGCACCAAGTAATGTACTATCCCCACCGAAAACAACCACAACGCACACTCTTTCCATCCCATGTTCGCAGCAGCCTGTGCTCCAACCAAGTTCCCTATCACTGACATCTGGCTCGTCGGATTCCCCGCCGCAGAGGATAAAATCCTCTTCCCCTTCGTCAACCACTGTCCGTAGATCTTCACGTCAAGCACCACCACCGGCACCGCAAACACCCACCACAGAACCATGTACAAGGTGGTTTTGGGCGCAACGAACGGCGCTGATTGAAGCAAGAGAAGCCACGAAATCCAGGGGGCGAAGAAGTAGTTAACTCCCACATGGTGCAAGAACTCGGCCTTCACCATCTTAAAGAAAAAAAAGCATCTTAGGAGGTAGAGAAGGGAGAGTAACACTAGAGTGAAAAGGGATAAAGACCAGAGTGCATAGACAGCCACTGAAGGAAGCGTGGAAAGCACGTGCGGTAGAGTGGTTGTGTCTTGTTCTGATGTGATTATCGTCTTCCACAGTAATGCTTGGCTTCCGAGGGAGAGGCTTATTCTGAAGTAGCCTGCATGGAATCTTCTTAGAACAGACATTAGGAGCTTTGTGAAAGAGGTTGAATGTTGGTGATTGCTGAAACTGTCGTTGTGGCTACAAACGTTTGAGGTTGTCGTGGTCGTGTCTACCACAAGTTCAATCTGAAATCGCGAACCTTGGGTTGCCATGCCCTCGTTGTCCAACTCTTGTGAGAGGGAATTCATGCAATGTCATGCAATGCAAGGTTTTTGTAAGATTAGAACATGAGCCATAGGAATGTGCAAGTGGGAGTTTAAAAATAAATTATAGAAGCTCTGTTTTTGTTTATTTTGATTCAAACAAGGGAACAGGGTGATCCTTTTCAGTTGCTTTGGCACGTTGTAGCTGGACTATAATGCAGTATAGTATGTATGTGTCTCTCTCGTATATATTTAAGAAAAACTCTCTTTAACAATTTTTTTTTTTACCCGTTTCAAATATTTTTTTAAATATAAATTCAAACATATTAATAAAACGATGAGAGGAATCTCGTTGTCAAAAAATTGTTATAAAAAAAGTTGTCAAAAGACCATATATTTAATGTTGTTCTCATAATTTTATGTTTCTGCTATCACTTGTTGCACGAGGCATGAATGTACATGATTCATGAATCAAGCAATCAGGAAGACTTTAAAGGGCTGCAAAGTGTAACATAAGTCCAACTATTTTTTTCTAGAAGAGAATATTCGTGGATTCTTTACTTCTGATTTGATAAATTATTATTTTCATGAGAAATACATTAACATGTTTAAATTTAATCATTGTTTAATTTAATTTTATACCATTCAAACACTAGATTAAGCTGCAATGTTATAGCATCGAAGTCCTTGTTGTTATTCTGCTATTCCCTTTCATGAACGTGATTCTCAATTCCGCTTACCTCATTTCCTAGTTTCTCTTGCCGACGAATCTTGTCAAGTGTTTACTTTCTCCAACAAACAGGGAAGTGAGGATAAAGTCCTAATAAAATAAATTAAAAAATAATAAAGTATTAATTAAGTAGTTCAAATCACCTTCTGAAATATGTATACCTTTGAAAAGTAATTTTCAGTAAGATTAAAAAACTCACATCCAATATTAATACCACGAAAATTTAACTTCGTAACATACTTTGGACGAATTCAAATTGCAATAATTTACCGACGAACATGCACAATATCGTGTTGACGGAAAACACTGTCGATATAAAAATTGTAAAGTTTGATGGGAAAAAAATAAATAAAATATACAAAATGAAATTTTGATCAAATTCGGCTTTTTCTTTTATAGAGAAGAAAAAAAGGGGGAAAACGTATATATTTAAAGAATAATGAATAAGGATGCTAAAAAAATAAGTTTCTGAAAGAGAATGAATATGAAAAAAAGTATCTACTGGAAACTTTTATATAAACGTATATATTTTTGCATGGTTGCTACTTGCAGACACACTTTTCAGAATGTAAATAGCAAACACCGTATGTAAATTTCCCAACCTTTGATCATCGGTTGCTACTTGCAGATACACTTTTCGTATGGTAAAATAACACCTGAATGGAATTTGATCCATTTCCAAACCTCCAAGGTTAAAGAAAAACAATTAGGCCCAAAGATGAGTATACTATAGGACCCGAATATTCTACCGGTCCACTGAAAAGTGCGATATCTAGAACCCGAATAGGATTCGGGCCCTTCTATCCCCGACCCTTTTATTCCCAAGTACATAAAGTATGTTGGTATAATTGTGTTTCAGTATGTGTAAAATTGGCGAGTTTTAATTTATTTTATATTATAATTTTTTTTTAATGTGTGAAATTTGGTTTTAGATTCTATAAAAGAAGTATTATCTTTGTCCTTCTAAACTTTGGAATAACTGATTTTGGTCCCCTAATATTTATTTTAAGATAAGGTGAATAATATTTTGAGTTGACACATCAAGAATATGTCACTTTTAGATGGGATTGACCTATATTAAAAGGATGCCTTTTGTAAAGAAATCATTACTGGATAGTAATTAAATGACCCAGAATGGCCGTCTAATAGTTTGATAAATATTTCAAAACGTTCACAAAAATGCTTGTACAGAATAATTAAAGTTGGTACAAGTGTAAACTTTACAATAGTGCAATACTCAGACTTTATACTGACAGATATAAAAAAAGAAAAATCCAGTGGTCAAATCTAATTTAAAACAAGTACATAAATTCTGAACAACTATTTCTTTTTGAGTTTAATAAAAGAATTATGTAACTTATTTTTTTTTTTGTAATTGTAATGAATGGACTAGAATAATGGTACAAGAAGATTTTGGATGTATAGTGAGAAGGTTAAGTGGAAGAGATACAATATTTATATATTATTCTGTTTATCTAATGTAAAACTTAGAGTGATGTTTGGATTTAAAAAAGTATTAAAAACGTAAAAGAAAGGAAATAAGTATATTTAAATGGAAGGTAAAGAAGGGGCAATGATGGTTAGTTAATGAAGGTAAATAATTTAGTTAGGGACAGGGCGAAGAGACTTTGGAATTGGTCGACAATGGAATGATGAAATGGAATGGATAAACGAAAGAAAAGAGAAGAAAAAAGAAGGTTACGTCTTCTCAAACCTTTAGGTCTCCTGTTTCCAACAATCATGGCACACCCAATATCTTAATCTCTGTAATTCATTCAAGGCGTTTGATTTTGGGACACATTTCTTAATCTAGAGCTGTCGGTCCTGTTGTCGACCATGAAGGATTAAGACATGAGAGAATCATTTTAATGTGTCTAATAATAGTAAAATAGTGATGAGAATTTAAAGGAATATGATTTGGTTCCTCGGGCCCCAAATAAGAAATTAATTTAGAATTGAAAAGTTTGGTTATGTGAAGTATAGAATAGTACCATTGGTTAATTCTTGATAAAAGTTTTTAACATGTCAAAGCCATATTAGCTTAGGTTAGACTTTGAAGAAGCATAGGTCCTGTCCTTAGCTCTGTTACCTGGTTCCGTTATATTATTGACCCCAATTATTTACCTGTTACCTATCTTAAATTAATTACGTTCCTCTTCACGTGATACTGAATCATTCACCTTTCCATCTCTTTACACGCTGCATTATAGAGAACATAAATTCAGAATGAATTATTTTTAAAGATAATGATACTAAAACTTCACGCAGTTAATGATGAATGAAAGATTAATTAATTTCTGTACTTTTTTGTGGGCGGAAGTTCAACTTGTGGATCGAATCTCTTCCCTAATCTTTAGATTTTTTTTTTTTAAATTGTTGAGTTTCGGATTAATTTATTATGTAATTTTAGGATTTTTCTCCTAAATATTAAAATTAATTATTGCTAGTAGTAAAAGGCTTTCTATCATTAAGTTTATTGGTTTTTTTTTTTATACATCTTACAGGAGATAAACACCGACAAGATTTTTTATAATAAACTAACATGTCATTACACAATCAATTTTACCTCGTTCCATTTGATACTTACTAAATTCGGTTTGTTTATATATTTACTTATATGTCACTAATTTATTTATTTTTGTCTACCGTATGACTTTACATTTGCATTTATGTGTACGGTAAGTGTAGTAAAATACTGTGAAACTATGGAAAGATTGTTCGTTAAAGAAATTTTGACTTGTTGACAAGGATAATATTAAAAAATGGTAAAAATTATGGATATATGAAGTCAAAATTATGAATTAAATTAAAAGAAATATTTTATATAAAAAAAACATGAAATTACTATTTGGAAAAAAAATGGAAAATAAAGAACAGAGTTCTTTGAAAAAAAGAAGAAAGAGGTTGATACACAGAATTAATTGAAGATGAAGTTTTTTAAATACACGGAACAAATGAATAGATCACCAACTAAATATAGTATAACTTTTGTAGAATACAAATCTGCTCAAAGCTTACCCTCTCTCTCTATATATATACTTTTTCTTTTTGTAAATCTATGATAAAAAAGATTATATTCTACCAATACTTTGTACTCCCCTAAATTAAGAATCACAATTACATTAAAAAAAAATACTTATATTATTAATTATCAACCTCTATATTTTCTAACAATTTTTTTATTAATGGTAAATATCTTTTATCATTTATTTAAAAAAAAATATTTAAGGTTGTTGTAATTGTTTTTATTTCCTCCACTCCAATAGCAACTGCTAGCTAACATTTATAAGTCTACGTTGTTTTCTTTCTTTATTTATAATGAATAAGTTTTGCTATATTATATAGGTTTTCAAGGTGGTCAAATACATTTTATAATTGACATAAAAAAGTAGTTTAAAACTTATAAACTGAAATCACTTTTAATTGTTAGTATAAATAGAAAGAATCCATAAAATTTTATTTGTTTTTGAAATAAAATAGTTCACTAATTTTAATTATTATTTTTGACAGAAAATAACGTGTCTTGGGCTTATTTTAATTTTTTTAATATGACTTCTATTTTGAGTATGGAGCTTTACTCCTTAACCCAGACCAAACTTGTTTTGTTGTGTAGTCTGATCCAGCACTTATATATTCCAGTATTCGCTGCTATAAATTCGGAACACGAGCAAACAACAATCATATTCTACTACTTATGCTTGTTGAATAAAATACAAAAACAAAGAAAAACTATATACTACTAAACGACTTGCTACACACGCTGTAAGAAATACGGTCATGAGAGAAAAACAAACTCACGCAAAATAAGGGAAACGTGCATGATTTTGACTACATTGTCAACTCAAAAACCACATTATGTGTATAAACTAAATTTATTTTTGCACCAAGTCAACAATTTAACTCCTTTATAATTCATCAATTCGTAAGTATCAATGTGAATTTAAACTACACATAGATGCACTATAATACAACGATGAAATTCTAATATTTAAAACAATGTAATAAGAAATGTGAAATATATAGTGTCAGTACTTTTGAGAGATTTCGTGTGATAAAAATTGTGGCAGAAAGTTGGTGCAATGTTAATTTAAACCTGATATACGCACGTAAATATGCAGAGAAAAAAAAAAAAACTAGAATTCCTTTTTTGAGTTGGTGAAAATGAAGAGTGTTGGAGTACCCCACTTGTTACCGATTTCCATGTAGACGACACGGGATGTATTTCCTGGGTCATGTCTGGCCAAATTTTGCATCACAGGTGTTGACCTCTCACGGATAAACTCTTTTTCTATTGCCTCCGATGAATTTTCCATCCATTAACATATTATTATGCCACATTGCGAGTCAATCATATAATCATTATGCCAAGAATTTTGAGGTGGAATACGAGGCATCGGACAGATAACACAGCACCAGTAGTAAACCATTTCATAAATACTCCCAACACCCTTTCCAATACTTCTACTTCTATTTTTTATATCTTTATTAAAAATTAAACATCTTTTATAACATTTAATAAATCTATATTCTAATTTTTATGAGAGCCGTTGGATAGTAAGGGGTGATGGAGATGAATGCGGTGAAAGGAGGGACGTAGATGCATGTTGATGGTTGAGTGGTGCACAGTACTCGTATTCTACAGTGGGGAAGATTGCTTCAGAGACGTTAAAAATAAGAGAAAAAAAATCTTAATTTATGGGGACGGTCAGAGAAAGTACCAGCGGGTTTTCCGGTGCAAGGACGAATAAGCAAAAGCTGGTGATATGACACGTGGAGCAGTAATGTCCGTTGGATGGTCAAAGCAGAAGTTGTGGTTCACTCATCCCGGCCGAGATTTATTGAAACTGAAAGAGAACTGTAGAGAAATGGTAAGTGATAGATTTTCATGTTCCTCCACGCACACATGACACACTACCACTTCTCTCTTCTCTCTCTTTCACACACACACACACACTCTCATCAGATGACAGTACCACACTCCCAGTTAGACACCATGGAAACAAAGCTAGCTTGAATTCCTCTTGTGCAGCGTAGGATACAGCAGTCTAAAGTCTAAACTAGAAAGCAAAGAGGTAGAGAGAGAGATTGTGTGGGATTGGTGAGACGATATTCATAAATGAGACTTATACAGTAGAGTAGATGGGTGCAGTTACCGTGGCGGCGTAGCAGAAGCTCTAATTCCGTGCCATAATTGCTTCTAAGGGAATTCGGTTTTACCAACTCCAAATCCTCTCTTCTTTACTCATTTGATAATTCCTGTGTTTTCTTCAATTTACGTCTTTTTCTTTTTTTGGTGAGAAACAGTTTTCCCCCAAAAGCTGCAAAAACTCAACCAGCCCAGAGAAGATCATATTTCAGACGCCCCACCACACAACACATCACACCCACACATACTGAGCGTGAATAAGACAAAAAAAAAAAGAAGAAGAGAGAAAATAAAACGATCGGGTCAAAAATTACTAGTAGTAAGCAGTAAGCAAACCTAGGAGTGTTTTTTTTTTTTTTTTTTTTTGTATGTGCAAGGTTAGCCTTAATTAACCCAAAATTTACAGCTGTAGCCCCGATCTTGGGTAAAACATTTTAAGATTGGGCGAAGGTTCTGCTATGGATATTGTGTCTGAATTGGGGAAAATCGTTTCAGCTTTGGGGTGCAACAAATGGCCGGGTTCTTCTCTCTAGGTGGAACTAGAAGGGGAGGTCCACAAAACAAGGAAGAGGGAGAGGTGGAAAAAGGAGATAACAATATCAACAACAACAACGGGAATAACCTATTGTTGTTCAGGAACGAGGAGATCTACAACAAGGGGTTCGAGATATGGCCAGAGTCGTATCAGCCTCAAGCTGCACCCCAAAACTTGAGCAACTACTTTGCGTTTGGAGTGGGTCCTAGTCGCAGGAACTGCTCGAGCGTGAACGAGGAGGAGGTTTCGCTCTGTGTGTCTGATGAGTCAACGAGATTTGGATTAACTGTCATGAGGTCCGGAGGTGCAGGAAGCAGCGGCATGAACTGTCAGGACTGTGGTAACCAAGCCAAGAAAGATTGTACACATCTCAGATGCAGGACCTGCTGTAAGACCCGAGGGTTTCAGTGCCAAACCCACGTTAAGAGCACTTGGGTTCCAGCAGCCAAACGCCGCGAACGACAACAACAGCTCGCTGCCTTGCAGAACCCACAACAATTTCGCCCAGAGAATATTCCCAAACGATATCATAGAGACACTCAGCTCGTCTCCGCTCCACAACCCATCTCAGGTTAACTTTCATATTACATTACACTTTCATACTCACTTCAAATAAATATAAAATCGTTTAGTTAATTTTTTCTCTCTTCTGTATATAAATGTAACTTTCTTCAGATATAGATTTCAACCTTGTAACTTTTGGAACTAGTCTGCTACCGCTACTACACACAGATGATGATGATGATGATGATGCACTGAGATCTCGATGTAACACTCATTGTAGTCTTTTATTCTATGACTAGATACAACTCACTAGTCCATAGTATTTGACTGAAAATATGAAAATGCAACGACGCTCCTTGGTCACCCATCACATTTTTCTCTTGTTTTTTCCGCCCCTCTCTTTCTTCTTTTTTCCATATTCCATCACTGTTTCTAAGTAAAACTGACGAAATTATTTGAGCTCCATCCATGTGAAACGTTGCCAAGACTTTTTTTTTTTTTTTTTCCTTTTTTCCTCTTGTGATGATAGCGGAAAAGTAGAGGGCACACAAACACACACACAAGTAATTAGTCTGGTTTAGTTTTGTTTTCTGGATGATTAATTCTTTGATTTAATTAATTTGTGTGATTTCTTTGTACTTAGGGTTAGAGCTGGGGCATTTCCCACCTGAAGTGAGCACTTCGGCGGTATTTCGGTGTGTGAGAGTCAGCGCAGTGGACGCTTCAGATGAACAGTGCGCGTACCAGACCTCTGTCAACATCGGAGGGCATGTTTTCAAGGGAATTCTCTACGATCAAGGTCCTGAAAGTTCTTACACCAGTGCAGTTACTGAGGGTTCCTCCGGTGGTGAACCCCGACAGCTTGGTTTAATAACCGCCGCAGCTGCAGCCACAGCCACAACAGTCAGTGGAAACAACCCATTTGAGCCTTCACTTTACCCCGCTTCTTTGAATGCTTTCATGTCTGGTACACAATTCTTCCAACCCCCAAGGTCCTAAAGACGTCTCTTTCTCTATCTATGCGGACAGTAATTGAAGAAACCGAGTCTTTCTTTCTCTCTTATTTTTTGTCATTAATTGAGTCTGCTTGGAATTATTGATTATGGTTGCTCCTCGGTACATCCATGGAACTTGATGCAAGCTGAAGTAGCTAGCTATCTAAAAGGAAAAGTAGTTAATAATTCTTAAAAGAATGATTATGCCAATGATTCTAGTGCATGAAATTAAATGGGCCGGGGATAGTTGTTTTGTGTCATCCGAATGTCAATTCAGATTTTCATCGATATTTTAATTTTATTGGTAAACTCATTGTCACTTTTCAATTCTAGAGCACATACATTTTCATTTTCATTTTCATTTTGCCGTTACTGTGGGGCTGTGGTGTGTTTGCTTGACACGGACAGCATTTGGATATGTGTGCATCATTGTGTTAAGGAGTGTTTTGCTGGATGTTCTAATTTCTTTATAGTATTTTTCTTTTTCTGGGTTAATGTTGAGTGAGCTTTCTGGTTGGTGCTGAACTCGAAGCCACTTTTTCCCGTTTATCCGTTTGCTTGCCAGATCGAAATAGAATGAAGTAGGTTTCGTGTGTGGTTTAGCATAGAATTTTAGAGCCTTTTTTTTTTTTTTCTTTCTTTATCTTTTACATCTTTTTATTTCTTTTATTTAAACGATTTATTGGGAGAAAGTTGGGACGCATGGGAGAAACTTGCCACCCATGCATTGCGAGCTAATTGGCAATTAAGCATTCTAGCAGTCTACTGATCGAAAACTGGATGGCTCAATTTCTATGCCTTTTTCCTCCTTAATCGATCGAAATATGCACATTTATAACTACACTACATATGAATGGAGAATTACAACTAGCATTTTCCAACTGCATCGCCGAAAAACAATAAAATTTATCCACTGAAATAGACATCCATGATCCAGGGATTTGACTTGAGTTGGCAAACGTCTTCTTTTGCTCAATGTTTAATGCATCTAAAAGTATGTGCATGTGATGTATGTTTATACATATAAGTGTGTACAGTGCCCAATGAAATAGGTCAAGGTACATACCATATGATAGGGCTAACAATACTTTAATAGACTGCTTGTTTTAGTGCACAAGGGAGAATCAGAAACTCTAGAAAAAATTTCCCTAGTTTTGTAATAACTGGCCCATAACATGTGCTACAGAACCTTCACTTGATTGAGACATACCAGTCTCTTTCTCTTTCATCTAAGATTAATAACATCTTTTTCTGTCATATATTCTCCCTCCAGTTTCTAATTCTTTGATCTTTTTACCAGTGTTGATCATGCTTGTGGAGAAAGTGTTTGAAATAAAGTTGCATGGTTGTACACCCTTTTTATTTCTCGATCCCGTCATCTATATTGGCAAAATCAACTTTAAAATGTTATTTCTTCTTATATTTTGTGGATAGTCTCTGTGATTATATTAAGATTACTTGTGTTGACTAAAACTTCATGCTTTTTGGAGGAACAGCCAGACAGGAAAAAGAAAAAAAGAGTTAAATCTATAATTGTAGCTCTAAGTCTAGTCACTTCTGTTGGCCACATGCGTCGATAGAAAAGAAAGAGAGAAGCAAACAAAAACAAAAGTTGCCCATAAAACCGTTAAATATTCCGATTTTGCTAAAAGAATTGGTATACAAGACGCTAATTTTTGCTGTTAATTAACTCATACGCTGAAGCATCAAGCAATAACATAACTCAAGCCTGATAAATTACTCTGATAAGGGGCAATGGACACGACACACATGCACATATAAAGTGAGATGTGCAATGATATTTCATTCATTACAAGACCCTCGTTAGCAAAATACTATGTCCAAATATGTGATGTGTTGTTGTCTACTAAGATCGATGATCGATCAACTCAACACTATAAGTCCAAAAGGCTTGGTCTTTCTTATGTTTACTCAGAATGGGTGGGTCTGTGAAACTTGTCCGTCACTTTGTGTTGTATTTGTAAGTCTTTAGTAAAGCATTTCTTAAGCTTTTTCAAGCGTTGATAATACTAATGAATTTCTAGTTTAAAAAAAATGGAGATGATTGATGAACTCCATAAGATGTTATTTTGAAATTTTCATTCACTTTGAAAGTATACTTATCATGCAAGGGCAATATATAGGAATTGTTAGCATTGAAAAATTGGAGCCTAGTTGAAATGACTACAATCTGTGTAACTAAAGTGCCAAGTTATAGCATTAGAATTTTATCGTTTATTTTTCAGACGATCAAATCCTGAGTCCTGATCGAATAAATAGTTCCATATCTACCATGCCAGCAACGACTTTCTTTCCCCAAATTACGCATGCACGAAATTCGGAACTTCGTTTTGGGGCATTGGAAGTGCATGTCAGGATTAATATTTTTCGCTCCAACATTAATTCATTCACACCCAACTGCTTCAAGGACATACCTTTATTTGCTAAATACAGATTCATTTGATTGGTATGACTACAATTCACTTTCAATCTCTTAAATAATGTTTCAGATTCAAGCTCTACTGATGGAGACAAAATCAAATTTCTTCAAAAGTGATCAATTAAATTTCTCGACAAAGATTAATGACAATAAAAACCATTGCATTCTTTACATTATTAATGACAAGCTCTCCTAATGGAAGAAACCAATCTTCCACAATGTAACAAATCAGAGTTAAGATATTTACTTGAAGAAGCTTTTCTCGTGTCCACTTAAAGAAAAATATTCTTACTAAAAAAAATCAAATTTTAGTTCCTAACTTGTAAAATGATAATAAACTGTCTTTAAAAATGTGTCATCGATAGCATTCATCAGTTGAGATTGAGAAAATTTGTGCCACTTTGAAGAGTTATGTGTAAATATTTGATAGGAATAGCATGCATGTCTTACAATTGTCAACTCAAAATTGATTTCCCTGATGCCATATTAATTTAATGTGCACGAGAATTTTCATATCAGACAGTTCATTAGAAACACTGTTATAGATCTTCTTTATTTACAGATCAGTACTACAGTACTACTTTTATTTAGACGCGTCCACGTGAGAGTTTTTTTTTGTGAAATTATTTAATCACTCATGTGCAGATATGGTTTCACTGTAACCATGTTCCTAAAATTTATTTTCGCCTTTCTTATAATGAATAGTTAAATATTTAATGTACTCCAAGTTTTAACATTGATTAACTATATTATTTTCACAATTTCTTTAAAAAACTGTTGCAGTAGTATAAGTAATAATACTTCATAGCAAGTCACTCGAACACACAAGAGTGGTGGTGGTGCCATGTATATGCAGCATTGCATTGCATCTATTTGAATAAATTCATCTTTATTAACATTAATTTTATATTGCTGTTTCGAATATGATTTAGTTATACTTCTGTATACGAAATTATTAACTTGGTTTTCTTTTTTTTTTTTCTTAAAAGTGGCTACGAAATTTTGCAATGTGACAAATCAAAGAGGACTTCAAAAATATCAGTTTAAAAACCGTCAAAATTATTACTAATGAAAACATATATACTATATTATTTTTACCTTTTTAAAATAATAAAAGATAATAAATTATTACTGTAATTATGATTATAAAAATAAGTATATAAAAAACTTTTACAAGTAGATAAAAAAAAATTATTTTGTGGATAATTTTTTATTATAAAAATTAGTTTGAATACAATAAAATTACAAAAAAATCAAATTAAAATAAATAAATTTTAAAAAAAGTCACTTATAAATAAAATTGGTAAAATAATTATTTTTATTTTAAAAAATATTGTAAAAGGAGTTAAATATGTTTTAAGTTTTTAAATTTTGATGCAAAATTAGAATTTATATTATTATCGAATACATTTTTTTTTCTTTAAATTTAAAAGTGAATATGTAATCATCCTATCATCTAACTTAACTTTTCTGACATATCATAATTATCTTAAATCAACTTTTCTGACACATCAAACTATATTTGAGACTGAAGTTTGAGTATTTACATCATCGTTTTAATACGTTACAACTTAAATATTATTTCAAAACTTCATTTAACACAAAAAAAAAAAACCTAATTTTGTTTGGTTAAAATAAAAATATATATTTATTTTTTTAAATTTGATAACCAAAATATATATTAAAAGGTGAAATTGAGAATGAAAAAAAAAAAATTTATAGAATAATATAGATTATATATTGTTTTAAATTTAAATAAAAATTAACTTTAAACAACGTGAGCAATGACATTTATAATTTATATAAAATTCAGGTCAGGTTACGTCATCACAATTTCATAGTTTTAATTTAAAGATTTCTGTGTTCGTTGTTGGAGATTATTCTGGTGCTATATATTAAGTTAAATAATACTATTCCTTTCAACATATAGGAATGTTTATTAGAAAAATATACGACATAATTTTGAGTTGTGGGAACGCTGTTATTTAATGATAATTACATTTGAACAAAAGGAAAAATAAAAAGTTAGTATTTTGACGTGTGATTTATTATTTTGATTTGTTAAAATATAAGATAAACTTTTAAGATTAAAAACAATTCATTTAACTTGGTATCGAAGTAAGTGAATTTTCACTCATTATATAATTTTCAATAAAATGAATTAGAAATCTACTTATAACACGCATAAACATGCAAAGATAGAGAAACTGAAATATAACATATGACAATATGAATCGTACCATGTCATAATAAAATATATGTCCTATTTACAATGTTCCAAATCAAGATACACATGTTTTATGATCAATTAACACTTAACACTTACTAAAAGTTTATCAAAGTTCTCAATTTTAGACTAACACAAAACATGTTATACTAAGTCAAGTGTATCTAAGCTAACGACAAACTTTAAATTTCTTACCACCCAAGGTTTTGTATATTAATTCACTGAAACTATAACGCATTTATTAATTATCATATTTATCACTTATTGTTCTATTATAATATTTATATCCTAACAATATAAATTTTGCTTTATAATTTTTTTTGCAAACTAACTCGAAACATGTTTTACAAAGTAAGACTAACGTTTACAAAATAAATAAATGTTATAAACAAATCTAAGGTTTTAAAATATGTTACAGCAAAACTAGAATTTGTTCTATCATAATATTTATACCCTAACAATATAAATTTTGCTTTATAATTTTTTTTCAAACTAACTCGAAACATGTTTTACAAAGTAAGACTACAACATTTACAAAATAAATAAATGTTGTAAACAAATCTAAGGTTCAGCGAAACTGAATAGAAGAGATAATAAAATATGATATATTGGTAAAGATAAAATTAATAATAAATTATATATATTAAAAATGGTTAGAAAACTCTTATAGTGTGTGTATATATATATATATATATATATATATATATATATATATATATATGCGCTGGAAGATGAGAAAATGTTAAATATATGTTTTGGTCCTCATATTTGTGTCCAATTCTATTTTGGTCCTCATGCTTTTTTTTTCAATTGAATCCCAATATTTGTTTATTTGAGGCAATCAAGCCCTCTCCGTTAACTTCCCAGTGACATCGTTTAACTGTGCTGAGCTCTATCAGACATTTTTATATACGTGGCATTTTCTATCAAGTTTAATGGGTAATTTTTGTTAAAATAAAATTTGCACGTGATTTCACTTATTCCTCCAATTTTTTTAGCCCTAAGCCCTTATTTAAATCAAACCGGACCAATTCCTCCAAAGTTTGTAGTTGTTCGTGCTTGGGAGGAAGAGTGGTGGAAAGCAGAGTTGTGGAAGCTTGATCAGATCAAATGGCTGCTTCATCTTTTTCTTGCAAATGCTTGGGTTCGGGGTTTGAACAGAGTTGTGGCAGTGTGAGCAGGGTGGGTCTAAAATCCACTTGCTTTTGTGGTGAGAATGCAGTCTTCCGTACTGCAAGAACCCCTAAGAATAAGGGCAGAAGATTTTGGGGATGCCCCAAGTTCAAGGTAAGTTTAATTGTGGTTTTTGTGTTGTTTCAAAGGATTTACTTACATTTGCGTTCACCAAATGTGTTTTGTTCTTGGACAGGGTGGGAGTGAGGATTGTTCTTTTGGATGCAACTTCTTTAAGTGGTGCAATGAGAATGTAATTCATGAAGGAAATGTGATCAATGTAGAAGAAAGTGGAAGAAAGAATAAAGTAGGTGGAAATTTGATGATGATGGAAGAAATGCTGATGAAGATGGAAGAGAGAGATGGGGAAAAACTGAAAATAGCAATTTTACAGAAAACTCTAGTTAATGTGGAAAATAGGTTGAAGTTTTTAACGGGGATGATGGTTATTATATGTCTGTATAATGTAATTGTCATTGCAATGTTGAGGAAACTAGGTTGATTTGTTAGTGGAAGGTTGATTATTGTTAATGGAAGGTTAATTATTGTCTCTTTTATTTATAAAGGTGACTTCTTTCTGTTTAATATTGTTGTCTTAATTATTGTAATATTTCATTTGGTAAGACAAAATAAGTTAAAGAAATTGCACAAGTAACAACATACTTAATGGTCAATAACCATAACACAAGAATGATCAAAGCAGACAACTTAGTCTTATAATAAACCCGATAATAAACATTGTCTTACAATGACAAAACGTGATAACAAAACCTGATAATATCTTATAAAACCAATGCAGATTACATTGTGTTACTCAGTACATAACACAAACCAGATAACAACCTAATCAAATTACAGCAAAAGACTTAAGACATTGTTCCTTCAAAATGCAGATTTCATCATTACATATTACATGATAATTAAGACATTGTCTTCAAAATGTAAGCAAATAAGACTTCATTGATGAGAAGGAAGGACAGTAGACTCCTGAGTTGGTTGGACAGCAGGGACATGTATGACAGTAGACTCCTGAGTTGGTTGGTTAGCAGGGACATGTATGACAGTAGACTCCTAAGTTGGTTGGTCAGCAGGGACATGTGTGACAGTAGACTCCTAAGTTGGTTGGTCAGCAGGGACATTTGATGAAGGCACAGGTCATTGTGTACAACATCTTTTGTTGTGTCCCAGTTGTTTGCAGACAACACAAGTCTTTTTTCTCCCACCCTTTCTTAATTCCGAGTCATTCTTCTTCAACTTCCAAGGTTGTAGTCTTCATTTTTTCTTGGGCCTTCCTGGCATTGCCCTTTTCTTTGGATGTAATATATCTAGATAAGGTGTAATCTCCCACACATGTTGTCCGTTGATAGGATGTATGATGCTATTATAAGTCTCTTCATAAGCAGACTTCCTAAACCAATGGGCAATGTATTCTTCTCCATTTAAATTTAAGAACATCATTGCAGTGATGGCATGAGTGCCAGGAATGCCACTGATTAACCATCCTCTACAACTGCAGTCTTTGTTGTCAAGATTGACAACAAATTGCTCCCCAAATTGTGAAATGTGAATCACTTCAAATAATTGGTCTGATGACCACCTGTACAAAATCACAACACAGTTATGAACAAAATAGGCATAAAGTTGATTCAAATTGAATTGTATGGATATAATTACCTTGGTAACCGATATCTTGTTAGCCATGACTGCTTTTGAAATCTGTTGAGTACCTTAGGGCAAACAGAACCTTGATATAATGCCATTTTTTTCCTGTTGCTAGCCCATCTCTTCATAATATAAACTCTAATGTCTTCTAACATGGATATAATTGGCTTACACATAGTATGAGGTAGCACACTGTTGAAGCCCTCACACATGTTGTTGACAAGAGTGTCACAATGTGATGTATGGGTGAATCTAGATCTTGACCAATACCTTTGAGATCAAGATCAATATATCAGTAAATATATGAATGAGAAACTGAATATAACAGCAAATTTAATTGTATGAGGAACAATCATTACATACCTAGGTGGAATTGCAATCAAATATTTAAATGTGTCTAAGTTGATCTCTTTAATTTTTCTCATTTCAGACTCCCATTGTTGTGGATAAGTGGTTGTTGTTGCACTCCACATAAGCCGTTTAAGGTCCTTTCCAGGATATTGCTTTCTGAAGTTAGAATACAAATGTCTAACACAATATCTTTGGTCTACCTTAGGTAGAAGATCTTGAAGAGCATGCAAAAGACCCTGACATGTATAATATTTAGAGTGAGCTAAGTTATATGTCAAATATATTGTACTTAAATAAATGTGCATGATGACTGACTGACCTTTTGCTGGTCTGAAATGAATGTGCATGATAAAGCTACATCTTCCCCACCAAGGTCCTGAATGAGAAGTTCCAAGAACCAAGTCCAGGAGTCCTTGTTTTCAACCTCAACAACAGCATATGCAATGGGCAGAATTTGTCCATTTTCATCTCTTCCAACTGCTGTTAGTAACTCCCCTTCATACTTCCCTTTCAAAAAACATCCATCCAACCCAATGATGGGTCTACAACTAATGAAGCTATCTTTTCAAGCCTTCAAGCATATATAAATTCTCTTAAAAATACACTCATCATTATCATTTTCAACCTTTATTTGGACTGTTGATCCTAGATTTCTTTGCAGAACCTCATGACCATAATCATGTAGTCTTCTGAATTGTTCTTTAAATGAGCCCTCAACACTAGATTTTGCCATGATTCTTGCCCTAAAAGCCATATTTTTAGAGATTGCTACATTCCATTTCCTACTCAGTTTCCCCTAATGTCCATGACCTTAATATTAGGGTTCTCTCTGATACTTTTTTCCATCCTTTCACTCAACCATTTGGTAGTTATTAACTTCACATTGAAATCTCTACTGCAGGTGTGATCATCAATAACTTTTCTTAATTGCCAAGACTTCTCAAGACACATATACGCACAATAAGCATACCATTTGCATTTACCATTGGCCCCCAAACATTTTACAGTAACCCTCTTCTTGTCATTCTTAATCAATTTTAAATTTCTGCCATTACTTAGTGCATATCTCCTAATTGCATCAGTGAATTCCTTTTTGTCAGTTAAATAAGTTCCTACTTCCCATTTATATTCCCCCAAAACTTTTAGGCATAGTAAATGTGGGAAACAAAGTTCTGGGAATGGTAGCATCATCGTCCTCACTGTCTGGACCACTATCCAACTTATCTGACACCCACTCAATGTCAGACAAGCCACGAACATCATCTACTGCATCACTTTCACTTGTCATTGAACATTCACCTTCTGAACTGCAAGGTTGTCCTTTAGAAGTCCCTATGTCACATTCAACCCTGACATCAACTAGACTTTCACTTTCTTCACTAATAGAGTCATCTACATTTTCATCTTCATCTTCGTATTCATCACCAGCATCTTGTCCAGCCTCATCATCACCATCATGTCCACCCTCATCCTCATCGTCATCTTCATGTACATCCTGTAGCTCAAAATCATCAACATCATGTACTTCACCCTCATCTGCATGATGTAGTTCCTCCTCCTCTACTGACCGTTTACCAACTTCAGCCTCAACGTCACCCTCACCCTGAACTTGTTCACCATCACCATCAGCCTGTACCTCACCCTGAACTTGTTCACCATCATCATCAGCCTGTACCTCACCCTGAACTTGTTCACCCGCACCATCAGCCTGTACCTCACCCTCAGCCTGCTCCATTTCTCTACCAACTTCTGCAGCATTACCGTCAACATCACCCTGAACCTCCTCCATTTGTGTTCCAAGTTCAGCCTCAACATCAACCTCATCCAACCCTCTACCAACTTCATCACCATCACCATCAGCCTCAACCTCCTTCATTTGACTTCCTACTTCAGCCTCAACCTCACCATCAACCCAATCAATCATTTATATTATGTCTGGTTCCATGGTATTATGAACCACGTATAAATGAACTTCATCATTTAACCTTGCAATATTCACCATATGCATGGCACCCCTATCATCAGTCAATAATTCTAACCTATCTGGCACTATTGAAGCACCTCCTAAACTGTACCAAAGTTCTTTTATGTCCACGTGAATTAAGACTTTAATTGAAGCTAATATTCCAAAATAGCTCCAAACGTCTGGATCGACTGACCACTCTGCTATCTTTCCATCAAATATTAATTTTCCATTATCTAGTGTAACAAAATGGCTAGTATGGTGGACCAAAACTTTAATACGTTCATCAGCCATGGTATTTTACCTATGAAGCACAATATTTAAACACCTGTACGTAATGGGGGAAATAATTTATTATTACACTCCCTAATTAGTAAGGAAACGGTGGAACAAACTAAGATCCCACTAGGGAAATAGTCATCCCCACTAGGGAAATAGTGAGACCGACAAGGGGACCACTACTTTTCTATACTATTTCATAAATGAAATATTTGGACCACAATGTCCGTAGTACACATTTGAACATGCAAAATCAGGCCCCATCATACAATAACATACCAAACTAAGATCCCATTCACAGAAAAACAGAGTAACAACATAGGTCATACATGTTATAAACATACACCAACAAAATTGGGTCCAAATCCCTAACTGATAGCACAAATGGAACTAACCTTAACTGACGTAAATTTGATCCCTCCTTCAAAGCCTTCAGTGTGATGATTGTCTTTGTCTGCTTCTTCTTCTTTCGAAATGCAATCCCTAATTTTCATTCACTCTCCGACTTAAATCCCTAGCTCAGATTGAAATCTAAAATCCCCTAATGCAACTTAAGTGAAATCACGTGCAAATTTTATTTTAACAAAAAATTACCCATTAAACTTAATAGAAAATGTTACCTATATAAAAATGTCTTATATAGTTCAGCATAGTTAAACGGTGTCACTGAAAAGTTAGCGGAGAGGACTTGATTGTCTCAAATTAACAAATATTGAAATTCAATTGAAAAAAAAAGAAACATAAGAACCAAATTGAGAATTCGGTACAAAACCAAAACATATATTTAACCATGAGAAAACATTAGAAACCGCGACATGGAAATAACGGCAAGATTTGATTTACCAATGAACTTTTTTTCTGTAGAACCAGAGCATTTGCCTCACAGTTTGGTTAATTTATTTTGTGTTTGTGGTTTTTTAGAAGTCCTAACGGTGAATCGAGGTCGCTCTCTCCCAACGATGGATCTGCTACAGTCAGAGCCTATGCAAATAGTTCGATTGCTCATTCCAACCGAATCAGCTTATCGATCCATCTCTTACCTCGGCGATCTCAGCCTTTTCCAATTCAAAGACGTGCGACTCCTCTTCAGTTCTCATTGCTCTTGTTTTAGATTCTTTTACACTGAATTTTGAAACCTACATTGCTATGACTTTTGATGCTCTGATTCACTTTTTTCATTTTGATGACTTCATCTCTCTGAATGTTATTTGTTTCTTACATTGGTAACTATTTATTTAAATATATTTGTCAGCTTAATGTAGATAAAAATCCATTCCATCAAACTTATGCCTCTCAGGTGCTTATCAAATATCTGCCCGTGTTTCCGTTCTGGTTGTATTTAAAAAAAATATAAATATAAATAAGAGTCATACGTGTGTTATTGAAGAGGTTGAAACTCTCTAATGCCATGAGATTTGGATAAACTACATAATATTTTGGTGTCCTTGCATTGTGTGTGAATGGTCTTATTCATGTTATTGTAAATATGTAACGGGAAATTGGTTTCTATTATTGCTATCTTAAGCACATTGGAGAATTCCTTCCAGTAAATATAATTAGGTGATCTTAGTCCTTACTTGTATTAAACTAAAGTACAATTAAATAGATTTGGATACTTGAGAATTTGTTTGTAGCCAAGCATACGCCGCGGTTGTTTAAGGAAGAAATGACGAAAGCAGGTGTATCACCCTCAACGTGGCCAGCAGGTGAGGATAATGTTGATCTGAAAAGTTTGGAGGTCGTTACATGCTCGGAAAATTTTGTAACCGGTTCTTCTGTTCAAGAACGCAGTATCTGGTGATTATTTTTTTGTTTGTCTTGGTTAAACTTGAAGAACTTGAACCAGGTCTTCAGATTAACGCAAATAATGAGAAGTTGAAACACGCTTACAATGAGCCATCAGAGGATAAACTTGTTCAAAAGAAGGTATGATTTACTAAGTTCTTCACTGCAACAAATTCTATAATCGCTTCTGATTAGGTTAACTCTGCTGTTGATCTTTCTTGTGTTTAAACTTTAAATAGAAGTGTATACATACAGTTAATACAGAAGCAAACTTCTTCTCGGGCTAGTTGCATGCATATATGATCATATATCTTGGTCTTTTCTTTTGTCTCCTTGATAGGATAAGAAAACAGAGGTCCAAGTGGTAATGCCTTTTTTAATATATTGTTTCAGGTTGGCGAATTTTTCTATTCAGCAAAAAATTAAAAATGCTGTAGCTCACCAGAAAAAGCTTGAATTCCAGATAACTGCTGAAAGATCTATTGACAGTCCATTATTATTGGAACAGGTAAGCTGCAGCTTTGTAGTTTCTATTTGTTACTTTAGAGTTTTGTTCTCTTTCTGATGCTAAGAAAATTTATGCTCAGGAGACGACAACAAAGCAAATTAAGCTGGGGTTTATCAGTGGACTTGTTTCGAGGGAAAAATCAGTTACATATGAAAAAATTCTATTTCGTGCTACTGGGGGAAACGTTTTTCTCAAACAGTCAAACAGGCTGTGGTTGAACATTCTGTTCTTGATCTTTTGTCAGGGAAGAAGGTTACTTTAAATTCTTAAATTTAAGTCTTTAGCATCTTGCAATTAGATATGGAGAAACTAATTACTGATTATTACGAACTTGATAGGTTTCAGGAAGACTTGCAGAATTGAAGACTCCATGCAGGATTGCTTCACCGGATAACTCTATTGCAGACAATTGGATATCACTATGAGCAGTGGAGCCTTCAGTTTTGTTTCATTTTAGATAAAGTATATCATTGTTTTTCATGTTTTCCTTTTCAGCTTTATTGCTAAGCTTCTGCAATTAATGTTCATTCCAATGCTAACATTTCTTCCATTTTAACTTGTTGATGAAGGAAAAATGCATCTATTACACTCTAAATATGCTAAGTATGAATGCGACAAAGAAATGTCCTATTTTTGCAATAAACCAGGTCTGTCCTTGAATTGTGATTTAATTTCTGATGCGTTGTGCTGAAGCATACCCGTAATGCCGTTTTTATGGATGGCATAGCTTATTAATTTATTCAATACTTGGCAGATTCACAAAGTATTTCAGCAGTTCTCAAGTTGAGGCGATATTTCAGGTTTTAGGGGCAAAGGAATCACAGCCTACCTATTTTTGCACAAACAATTCACTTCTTTTCAAGAAATAGTAGATGCATGTGGGTGCTTTATGTAGCCCTCAGCATAAGAAATTCAAATTTCATTCTCCTCTTATTGAAAAAAATCCTCATCAGGTAATTATGATTTGACTTGCACTTTCAATCATAAAGAATCATGCCTAAAGATTCAATAATTTTTATCCAATCTGATGGCGTATGTTATACGGGTCCTCTTGGTCGCTCTAACTTTACTCTTTGTTTATTTGTTTTGTTATAGCTGTGAACAAATATAGAAAATGAAATCACTACAATATTAGCTTCTGTCATACTTGGTGGCTTGTTAGCAGCAACAATTTGTCACTCTTTATTCTTTGAATGTGACCAATACAGATCATAAAATATCTAGGGATTAATATAATGAGATCATCCCCTATCTTTATAATTGCATTATGAGTCCCGCCAAAATACGCGGCCCCCCAAAATTAAAATGAAACTTTGGTGAAGATTCGCAAACCCTAGTAACAATATAAGAAGTGAAAAAAAATTACTTTACCAATCCAACTATTTATTTTATTCCTTCTCATGCAAGCTACCTTGCTCTACTTCCACGATATTTTCCATTCTTCTTCATTCTCGATTAAATCTCATTTCCTCTTTGTTTTCTTTGCCATGGATCTCATGTGGTCTAAATTATAGATTTATCATATTTTACATTGATTTGTTTTTCGTAGGTCAACATAGAAATAGTGTATTTTATCTCTCTATTGTCAGGATATGTTGACAGCTATAGCCTATATAAAGTAAGAAATCAATCTTAGGCCCGTAAATCATGCAAAAAAAAAATCTCGATTAGATTGAAGTTTATATCGTATTTATAAATTATCACATTAACCCAACATTTTCCTACTCCAATGATGTATCATGTATATTAAATTTATAGTGAGGCATACTTTCTGAAAAACTGGGGACTGGCATAAGATAATCAACTCTTTTTGCCAACATCCCAAGATACAGGTTTCCAATTTTTACAGACCTTACAACGGTGACAAATGTATTTTATGTAATTAAATTAGGATTTGTGTTTTCTTTTAGAGTGTCTCTGGCTAGCCTTTCTATTAATATCTAATATTGCTGAAGTGTTTTTGCCACAGTAATCAAGTCATCAAAGTCCAATAACCGATTCTTTGTTGCTTCTTGATCTATTGATAATCAACCTGAAACTAAAATAATCATTATTTCTTGACAGAGTCGTCAAGTACCACGAAGCAAAACCTGGTGTATATATACGCAATTATCACGTTTCCATTCTTTTTTTTGCTGTAATGTTCGGTGACTAGGGTCATGGCATATGCCTACTACTGGCGGCTTTGTATCTCGTAATCAGAGAGAAACAATTTTCCAGTCAGCTACTTAACTCAAAGTCATCGAATTTTTGTAGTCAATCCGAATATTTCCTCCTGTTTTATTTTATGCCTCTATCAGTTTGTTCAATGTTGTTAATAACGACGGAAACTTGGAGACTTAATGGAAATGACTTTTGGTATACACTATGTTATTACGATGATGGAACTCTTCTCAATATGAACTGTGCACTGTTTCATTGATGTTAGCTTGTCTTACTACTTTTGGCACTTGTTTTTTGTACCATGGATGCTAGCACCGAAGCCCTTTCTCCTGAAGAAGCAACATCAAGAAGTACACTCAACTACGATTTTATTTCTTTTCTTCTCATTTTTATTACATCACATTCTGATTTTTACTACCTTTCTTCCTCAGAGGCATCAAGGTCAATCTTACTCTTTGCTATACAAGAAGGGTGATCCTGTCGAATCAGAGTCACATAGTGTTCCCCGTGACCATGATGAGTTTGACTTCAGCGAGGTTTTGGTGCACCAACTCATACATATAATCGAATTTGCGCTTGGAGCTGTGTCTAATACAGCTTCGTATCTACGTTTTCGGGCCCTCAGGTTGGTAGTTGAAAGCCTTCGATTCTGGTCTGTAAAATTTTGTTTCAATTATTCAAAATTCAACATGGACATGGAAATTGCCTTTTGATGAACTTGCATCTCGTGGATGGCAAGAACTTTGAATGAAGTCCAATGGGCTTTGGAATCCTGATAACGCCTTAAGAATGGAAGAAACCTCCAAAAATTACTTGGTTTTTGAAGGAGTGTGAAACCATAATCTTATGATTGTACACAGCCAAGTAATTTCGTAAATTGAATGCATCCCCCTTCGGTCAGATTTTTATAGATCGGCAAATGTAGGCACTTTATCATGGAAGAAACCATGAAAGACAGTATAAAACCTATATCTTGTAACTTACCAGTCAGTAAGCCCACATATCTTGGTTAGGTCCACATGTATGTGTTATTGATTTGATAACAAGTTATCATTAGCTCTGATGAAGAAACCTCGACACCAATTTCTTGTCCTTTTTATTGTATAAGCAAGTTTCAGGAGCGGGCCCTTTTCTGTCATTTCAAGGGTCGGTTGCTTGGAAATTGTAGTCAGGGTAGTTAAATGACAAAAACTGATACGGTTTTATTGTCGTCCACGCATTAGTTGCAGCTACTTGTTCTACACGATTTTCATACCATTTTTTTTAGATAAATAGTAACTGGTGTATAAATAGAAAAAGATTTATTAGATGAAAGTTGAATCTATCAGAAGAGATTATAGTATGGTGAATTAATGTTTGAATTTTCTTTTGAAGATACTTCTTTATTTATTACCCGACAATGCTTCAATTGTTTCTAAAAGATTATATTTGTGGGAAAGGGAAACACCTGTTTGATAATTAATCAGAGAAGCATTTAGTGCATATTTGATGTTCCTCAACTTTTAAGGCACTTTTAGCTCAACCCTTTATTGTAAACCGTTCTACTTTAAATAAATCATATCCTTTCATTATAATTTTTTCCTTGTATTTTGGTTTTGTTCAGCTTAAGCTTAGCTTATTCGGAACTGTCAAGTCTTTTCTATGACAATGTTCTGCTTCTGGCCTGGGTTACGTTCTTTAGTTGTGTTATAGAAAAGTGGCGGGCCATTAAAGAAGGTATAATAACACTATTACTCTCGTTGTTGGCATTTTTGTTTTTTATCTGTGCTTTCTTGCATGTTTTGAGACTTCACTGGGTGGAGTTCCAGAACAAATTCTATGAGGTAGATGGACTACAAGTTATTCGCGTTTTTATTTACATGATGAGGATGAGCTGTAAGTTTGGAAATGCTAGATGATTTCCAAATAGATAGAAATACGACAGCTTAACTTGTCGTATATGTAAAACATCCTACATGATTAAAATCAGGCCCTACACAATTGAAAATCTATCTTTCCTACATGAAGAAAGACAATTAAGTCCAGGAATTGTTTTGACCCGTTAGTTCTTGCTGTTTACAGACCACATATGTCAAATTACTGTAATAGACAACTTATAACTGACACTAGTTTATCTGTTCTCCTATAGCAGATTTCTCTTGTAGTGTACAAGGCATAGGAATGTGGCAACTTTAATTATGGGGACACAAATTCATTACATTGAGGTTACATACAATAACTATCGATCACGGTGGGTAATGTTTTGAAGCTAGACAACCTAGCACAGAGAATTGCAGAATAAAGTAAATCATAAACATGGTCTTAGTAGTTTACTCCTCCATAACATGACATCATCCAAATTATTTACATACGCACTATACTGGTGCCCGCTACGACGTCTAGGCATCCATATTTAATTGTTAGAAGTATGTATAGCAGCTACAGTTGAAACCATCGAGTCCACCCCACATACATTGTGACCTCGGCAGATCTTGTAATATCCGTTTTCTCCCCAGCTCTCCCCCCATGAATTCTTTATGATCCAGAAAGGCTTTTCCTTAAACCGAATTGGAGCATAAGCACCAGCACCATAGCCTACCAGAAGAACTCCATGATCCAGGTGCTTCCCGCAGATGTATGGGCATGAGACGCCACCAATATATGTCTGCATAAAGACTGCATTGATACCAACTGTACCATGAAAAGCAAAAGTCAGTGTTTCGTAATCAGAGATTCAATATATCTTATTCTTGGTGGGACGATCAAATGATTGAAACTATCCTGGAGATATTTTAGTATTTCCTTGGAGGTAAATGATTATAAATATAAGGGAGTCAGGCAAAAAAACAGAGCTACCTGCAAGAGGACCATTCTTCACCAGATTAGCAGCAATTTGTTCTTCGTCAAGGGAAACAACGCTAAAATTAGCTACAGATGCTGCGATTTTGCTCTTATCAAATTTGCAGGGGCCGCGGTCTCTTCCGGTGTAAGGATAGTCCTTTTCTCGCATTAGTCCTCCAGCCTTGAGTGAGTACTCGAATGCAGTGGTCATCAACCCACCGTTACAACCAGAGTCACATGCTCCACGCTCTTGCGGGTCACACTAAGAAAGTTGTAGGCACATGATTAATGCACGATGTTTTTGCAAAATCCAAACCAGGTCAAAGGTGGCTAATTTTACTTTTTAGCATCAACCTAACTATTCAGCTTGTGTTCAAATTCTCGAAAAAAAATAAAAAGATTCCATTGATCGGAGCATCATGTGTCAATATATCACAACTGTGGTCCAATCAATTGCTACGCAAGTGCATGAATGACATTAGCAAAAAGAAGAGACAATACTTTGTGTAAATAAAAAAGACTAACCTCGTGATCACAATCCACGAGTTGTTGTTCGCTAAGGCTCACGAGCTCACCGGTCGAAAGAAAATGAGCACCTTCCAGCGCTCCCACAGCGCTAAACGACCAACACGACCCGCAAGAACCTTGATTCTTGACGCCAGTAACGGCTCCATGGTCGCGCCAATCGAAATCGCTAGGGAGGTCGTTGGTCGGAAGGATCGGAGCCTTCTGAGCGTCGGAGGGAAGAAGAAGCGGCTTCAAACCAAGAAACTGGCGGCGAAACTCCGCCGGAGTGAGATCGGAGAACTTCGTGACGCCGTGGACGGCGGAGGGGTCAAGCTTCTGGTGCGACTTCGCTCGGAGCAAGTTATTCTTGAAGATGCGGAAGCGGTGGTCGTGCTCCTCCTGCGTGGCGTACTTCCTGCCGAACTTCGCCTTGAAGGCGGAGAAGTGGTGCTCGGCGTTGAGCAGGTGCTCCTCCGCGTCCGGCACCACTTGACGGATCAGAAGGTCTTCTTCACCGTCGATTCGTTCGGCGATGGCTAAGGTGGCGGAGAAAAGGAGGAGACTGAAGAGGAAGGAGAGTGACGGAGTAGCCATTAGAAGAAGAAAAAGCTCAGAAAGAGCAATGGATATTTTGATCTTTGGGGAATCTTTATGCACGCTTCCCTGATTATTATAAACTACGTAACCAATACGATATCCACACGTGTTTCTCTATTATTGAGGTTAGAAAAAGCTTCTTCTAAGCCCATAGTTCCAGGCCCACTTATCCTCTTGGCCGGATATTTTCAAGATAAATAAAACGAAACTGAAGATATATGTCGGTTTTTTCTTTTTAAGAATTTTGGTTAATTTAGTTTCAAAATTATGGATTTATGTCTGGTTTTAACATAATTATCGAGAAGGTTAAGAATTTTTTTTAATAAGTTGTTAAATAAATGTATAATTTTGGTTAAAGACGATTTTTGTGAACACTAGATTTAATTAATCAGATGTGATTAAATTTAAATAACCTCGTTATAGGACAATGCAACTTTAATAAAAAATAAATCCCACTAAAATCGTTATAATAATAAAATTTGTTGAATTGAAGTCTTTATGACTTTTATTTAAATATTAATTACACTAAATTATATTAAATTCGGATTTGATATTAACGACTTCAATTTAAAATGAATTTGCATCAAAGTCATGTGAATTGAAATTATACAAAACTTCATTATTAATAAAAATAAATAAAGATGAAGTCGTAATTTCATATAATGACTTTAAATTTTTTATTTTCTTACTTTTGAAAATCTTATATCTCTTTGTGTTTTTTCTTTTTTTTTTGTTTTATTGTACCTTTATTTTTCAAAGTTATATATATATTCCTCAATAAAAATATTAAAAAAATTATTTTATTAAAATAAATACATCAACATAAAAAATGATTATATAAAAATTTAGAAGATTGTACAAAGTTTAAAAAACCTAAAAATCAAATTCTTAAAATAAATAAAAATGAAAAATATATATATTTATGCATAAATATAAGAAAAACAAAAATTTATAAAAAAGAAAGAAGTAGAAAATGTTAGATTTTAAGTAAGAAAGAAGGGAAGTCATACCTGAATAACAAAGAAAAAAAAAATATTTAAGGAATAATAAGTAGAAAAGATAAAAAAAATTGTGAAACGATTTAAAAAAAATCAAAACAACTTTATCTTTATTAACATCGAAGTAGCTAATTCAATGTACAATTTCAATTCATTTATTTTTAGACAGAATCGTTGAGCCGAGATATAACTTCAGTGTAAATTCATTATAGATTGAAGTTGTCAATACCAAACACTATTTTAATGTAACTAGTATTTAGACAAAAGTCATCAACTGTTGGAATGATTTCGATTCAACAAATTTTTTAAATAAAAGTTGCCTTTTCAGTGAGATTTTTTTTTTTTTGAAATCTCATAATTCTATAATTACTTGCTTTGAATTTAATCACATTTAATTAATTAAATTCATGTTCACAAAAAAATCATAAATTCCAACTCTCAGAGACACAATTTTTTATATTATAAGATTAATTTTAAGTCTAACTTCATTCTATAATATTATCTTTAAAATAAATTCACTTATATATTACAAATTTATCTTAATAAATGGTTTTTATCTTTTCTCAAAATGTCATCGTCAAAAGAAAGTATTAGTATAATTTTACCCTAAAACTTGGAGATAAGAAACATCATTAAATATTAATTATCATGTCTCTCTCATACTAACATTTTAATAAGAATAAAACAATTGTCTCTCATGGTTTTAATGTATTTTTTAAATGATCAATGATTAAAACAATTAAAAGTAATACTACACTAAGATACAAATGATTTATTAAGAATTTTATATATAACTTGTATTTTTATTATAAACATATTCATATATATTAAAAACATGAGTGTTGCTCCCTCCACCTCTCTACTATTTTCATTTATTTTAAAAGTATTATACATATTTTTACTATTTTCTTTTATTTCAAAAATACCTTACACCTCTTCACTACTCTCAACAATCTTTTCCTTTCTCTCTCTATATTATTCAAGTATTTGAGTCAAACATGTCGGTGATTTAAAACATAATATAATGTTAAAAATTATAGATATTATATATAAAAAAAACACACATATATATAAACATTTTTCTATAAATTTAGAACAAAAATTTACCATTTATTAAGTAATTTGAAAAGAAAAAAATATATTCAATAACGAAAATAAGATTAAATCCAACTTATTTAAGAAAATATATCACAAGTTTAAATTTCAGTTATGTAAATGGTCCATTAATGAGCCATGTAAATGCTTCATTAATACAGAGAGAGAGAAAGAGAAAGATGGTTAAGGATAGTGGAGAGATGTAGGATATTTTTGAAATAAAAAAAATAGTAGAGAGATATATAATATTTTTGAAATAAATTAAAATAGTGAGGAGGTGGAGGGAGCAACACCCTAAAAACATCAATTTACTTTCTCCTCGACCTCTAACGGTACCTTTTTTTTTTTCACCTCGAACTCCATTTTAGTCCTTTTTTTTTCTTTCACTGCCTCTTCCCGATTTGTTTGTTACCTTCGTCTTTCACTATTAGCATCACTTTCCTTCAACCATTCACATTATTCTTAAAAATACATTCAAATTATCTAATTCATAATGCATTTTTTTTATTTTGTATTTGATAATTCATAATTTGGAATACAAAAATTATATTTTGGATTGTATATTTTAAAATACAATTTTTTATTCCAAAACATATAATTTGGACTATAATTTTTTATATTTTGCAGTGTGTACTATGGAATGTTCCGGAAAATAAATTTCAGAAGCAATATGGTGTTGGAAGAAATACGACAGGGTGCAGGAAGCAATAGCCCAGATTGGAATAATTTTATTTTTGGCCCAAGAAGAGGCTATGCTAACATTCGGGAGTTACTCCCTGTACCTCCCCAGTTCCAACCCCCAACCCCCCCAATTTTTTTGGACTTTTTTTAAATACAAAATTAACCTTTATGTTTTTTTTTTATTTTTACCGTTTTAGTCCTATTTAACCTACCCTACAATAACTCTCCTCTTTTACAGTCTCAAAACACACAGACAGATTCCTCTTCGTATTCCCACCCCCACCCCACTAAAGCTTTGAAACCTCCTCCTCCAAACGCTCTGCAACTCTCACTTTCCAACTCCTCTCTGTTTGTGCGGCTGTTGTGCGGTGCGGTTGTGGTTGCTGCGCAGAGGGTGCTGGTGCGGCGGGAGAATTCGTGGAAAAAAAGCGTAAAGATGAAAACATGAAGATTAAAAAAAAAAGAATAAATAGGTTATGTGGGGGTGGGGGTTGGAATTGGGGAGGTGCAGGGAGTAACTCCCCTAACATTCAGCGCAATAGCTTTACATATGTGCAGAATAAGCCCAATAAATCTATAGTATTGTATTTGGGCCAAGAAGAGGCTATGTAAATGCTGAAGTTTCAATACAGGGGTTGAGCTCGAGGTCAAATATAATTGACTTGGGGCGGTGTCGGTTTCCAGACACGAGCGTGGTTTTCGTTGGTGCCTGGAGGAAGCACAGAGAGAGAGAGAGAGAGATGGATGAAGAGAATGGTTACAGTGGGAGTAGCAGCTCCAATTTGGAGACTTTGAAGGCGGAGAGATCTGTGTGGTTGATGAAATGCCCTTTGGTGGTGGCTAAGTCATGGCAGACTCATCCTCCTTCTCAACCTCTCGCTAAGGTCGTCCTCTCCCTCGATCCTCTCCATCCTGAAGAAGATCCCTCTGCAGTTCAGGTTATCCTTCTTATTCTTTTTTTACGCCCTTAGTTTTATCCAATTCTGCTCTTGTTACCGGAAAGATTCACACTTATTCGATGTTCTTTAAATTGATATCGAGTCTAAGTTGCATACCGTGCCTTTCGTTTAGATTGTCGAAATCTTATGCGGTTCGCAATTTCGGAATAATGCAATGAATAGCAACTACTTTAACTTTTCTACTACGTTGTGGTTGACCAATAAATGACTTCAAGGTGTGCTAGACACTGCGGAGTCATGGAATTGACTTGCTGTGAAGGTCATCAGATAGGAATCGATTTGTTTCTGGAATCCTTTAGATACGAGTTCTATCTATGATACCAAGGTTTTGAATTTTGGTTGGGGTTTTGTTTTTTATGTGATCCTATATGATGGAAAACCTTGAATTGTGGTCGCGAAGAGCTCATTAATGGTGTTATGGCCGCAATTCTGATTGCGGATGTTTTTTCATTGAATGTTTCCACGGAAGTTGGTTTCCCCTTAGAGTAGTGTGAATTGGTTTGGTTGTTCCACTTTGTGGTTCATTGCCTGCCAATTCCTGGAAAATGATGTATGGAGCTTGGCTAGACCATGCATGGTGGTGGAGTGAGCATTTGAGACTGGTAATGGGTAGAACTTCGACATCAGGTTGGTGGGAACATATTTTGTTTCTTTTCATCACTGATGGGGATGTGAGTACTGTTGAAAGGAGATAAGAGAATGACACCTGCATATAGACGTGACAAGATGATAGGAACAATCAATAGAAATGCAACAATATTATTGATTGGGAAAAAACAAACTATTTCAGAAGATGCCCCTTTAATCCCAGAGCTAATGCTCCTTAAAGAAGAGACGACTCTCTCTGCCCATTTCTCATGCCTTCGCCCTGTCACGTTATCTCCCTAAATTACATTGCCTCCTCTAGTAAACTGGCCACATCAGCAATTGTGACTAATATTGTGTTTCAGTTGTTAGATTTGACTTAGGCCCCAAACCCAAGATCCTATCATGAGATAATTGAATCAGACCTATGGACGAAAAGCAAGAACAGAGAGAATGGCATATGGGACAAGCACCTTTGAAACAGATTTCGCATGAGCCTTAACACTCCAGAAACTTGTCTTTTTTGTAACTCAAAACAGCGTAAAAGGTTGAGGTTTTTCTCTGAAATGGCAGCCTAAATGGGCTAACAAACTTCATGTAGAACTTGTGAGCTTGACCAATCCCAAGCACATTTGCTCAATTTCACCAGAAAATAATTTTTCTTGCACTTCTGCTTGATTTTGGGGAGCGGGCCTATATAACTTATCCGCTTGTAAACTACGAGTTTCACCAAAAACATGCCCTAGTGTACTAACCAAGTATCCCCTTGCACCTGTATCATCAAAGACTGCTGCTATTGGGTAACTGTGATGTATACTAAAAAATCTACAAATCTAACTGGGTGTACTTTGATTTTAATGATAAGAGACAAATTTTTCCTTATTAAGTTACCTGTTTTAAATATTCTAAGTACCGGATGGAGTGGACCATTTAATTAAAATGAATTCTATTCATTTTTGAGGTATTCCAAATGTGGAATATGACTTGCAAATTCATTTAATTTTTCTTAACAATGAGTTCCACCACATGACATTATTGATTGTGCAAGATGAATAAAGATTCTGCTTCTAGATTTTTGACAGTATAGGCAATAGTTTCTGATGAATATTTGTTGCTTGTCTGCATGTGAGATATTGATTTTTTAGCTCCTTAACCATGACAGTTTACAATGGAGATGGCTGGCTCTGAAGCTGTGAATATGCCAAAAACTTATTCATTGAATATGTTTAAGGACTTTGTTCCTATGTGTGTCTTCTCTGAGACTAGCCAAGGTGAGAATCATAATCTCAGGTTTATACCATTTGTAGTTTTTACTCATCAATGGCAACTTATGTTTTATATCTGTTGTAGTTTTTTATTCATCTGTAAGTATTGTTCTTATAACAGTTGTAGTTTGTATCAATTATTTACGAGTTCATTCGAACCCTGTAATGTTTCTCATTCTCTAACATGATTTATATATATATATATATATATATATATATATATATATATATATATATAGCGATGGTTGTATGTATGATAAAAGATACCATGTTCAATTCAATACCGTTCCCGCAATATAATTTGATGAGCAAATTGTTTTGATGCTTGAATCACACCATAAATCAGACATGAATAGCAAATATTGCAACTTGGAGTAGAATAATACGACTCTTGCACAGGTTCTACGAGGTCTTAAGTGTAGTTGCGGCCCCTTGCCACTCCTCCAAGGCCCATCACGCCTGGCTTGAACAGTGCTTTTTTTAACTGAAAAGAGCAGCCAGAGTGGATAAACTGTACTGCATCACAATTCTAAGTTCTGTTCTACTCATGGCTGCACTTGCATCTAGTGTGATAATAGGGAAGAGAGATGACCGTTTTCACAAGCCTAATCCTATATGACAGTTTATTCTATTTATTTTTACTTTAACATGATGTGTTTCAACTTTGGACCATAAGTTTTACCTTTTATATCTTTGCACTAGATATTTAAATATTGTTGAACGTCTAGTGTAAAATAAAAACATATTTCAATAACTGTTAGTTTCGCATCTTTCTTTTATCATAAAATCTATGTAAAACATAGTAAAATTTATTGTTTTTCAAATACAAATATTTAATATCGGAGTATGTATTATAAATTCTATTATGTGTAATAATTTTAATAGTGTTTATTTTGAATATTAATATTATTCTATTATAACATATTTTAACAGAAGTCATGCTCCTAGATTTATTTTTTTAGTTACTGATCATGAATATGATCATGAATATGTGCTTTAATTTGTTTTCTTAGTTTGTGAATGCGAGGGGACGTTTTATTATTGATCTCCAATCTACCGTTCAATTATTATCCCTCTGATTCATTATTTAAGTCCTGATTCAACTACCATTTATAAGTTCATTTTTTTACTGCTTTTATTTGTTTTTCACTTCACTTTCATCAAATCTGGGATTTGGTCGGAAACTTATATTAAATTCACTTCTCTTACTAAGGTCTTTCTTCAAGCATTCTCACAATACAGCTCTGTACCTGGTCCCCTTGAAAGTTCAGTTCCAGCTCTACCACTGTAGGATGCTGGCTTATAGAACTCTTTTGTTATCATTTTGTTGATAATTTACAATTAATTTGATATTTGGAGTCGAAAGGGTTTAATATAAACTAGGGAGTATATCTTGTTTCATGTGGGTTTTCTTTAGAGTCTAGATAGCATTTAGGGTAAGCATAGATTAACATAGCAAATGTTTAGAGTAAATTTAAGTTGTTACTGTAGTTTAAAAGGGAAACATGTCATTTTCATTATCTAAGGAGATTATAATCATAGTCAAAACAATAGTGCCAAATAGTGCTGCTTAAATGGCAAAACTATAGAATGTTAAAGATATGCAATTACTCCACTTCTATTATCTAGCTTGGTAGTCCTATCCTACCGTGATCTTGCGAAAGTGAATCATTGAGTGAGTGTGATTGCAATTGCTGATTGTACAAAAGCACAAGTAAAAGTGACATCATTTCTCTTTACATTTGCAACCGCTTTTTTGCAATTCAAGTACTTGACTGAGGTAACAGATCCTTCGTTGACTGTTGCAATTAACTATGTCATGTTCCGGACATCTTTATAAAATAACCATTTTGTGTGGCGTAATTGAGGATTAATGCGATTTCAAGCTATGATGATTTTGTCTTTGAGATATGACTTATAAGTATTAATGTTGAATATGTCTTAAGTTTACAATACTTGACTGTTTAGCATCTTATAAATATGTTAGTTTGTTCAGTATTTGTTATTTGGTGTAGCGGCTGAATTGGTCTGTTATATCAACATAGCGGCTGAATTGGAGTTGGCTGTTGAGTCAGCATTCAAGATCGATTGCTACGATTAAATTAAGAAATTGTCAGTGCTCTCTGCCTAGTAAAATGACTTATAGATTTAATAGAGATGGATATGCATCCACTAACCCAGATTGACCACTATAAGTGGAATTAAGAAATTAAGCCACTTTCAGGGCTCAAATTTAATGGATAGGAGTAAATGTGAATTTGGGTAGCCCCTGTTGTAAACAAACCCACCAGTTGGGGACTGAAAGGGGGTGAAAATCTCTTCACATACGGGGATGATGACCATTATAAATGGAATTAGACCCACCAGATTGACTATAATAAATAATTTGCTTTATTATGACATGGCAAGTGGTAACTGTGAATTGTGATAATATAATTTAATAATTTAAAATGGATGAAATAATACTTCTATATACAGAGTATTTTCTACCTGGTTGTCACAATGAACTTAGCTTCCTCGTCTTAAGTAACAGGTTTTATATTTTACTTTAGGTGGCAAGGTTGCAATGGAAGGGAAGGTAGAACATAAGTTTGATATGAAGCCCCACGGTGAAAACATTGAAGAATATGGTAAATTGTGCCGTGAGAGGACAAACAGATCTATGATTAAAAATCGACAAATACAGGTATTTTGTTCACGTGTATTGTTTAATTATCCTATAACATTTCTTGCGTTCTGTCTGATTAAATAGTTGATTCTCTTTCTCTGGTTCCCTCGACTCAATTAGGTTATTGATAATGATCGCGGAGTTCTAATGAGGCCAATGCCGGGAATGATTGGTCTAGTTTCATCCAATTCCAAGGTACATAATGTACACAAAATACAATCTCTTGGACATGTTGGTGACGTACTTCTAATTGACTCTCTATCTATCATTTTTTGCCTGCATGAAATTTCTGGCCAGTGTGGAAGTTTTGCGTTAATAATTAGAACAGCCAAGTATCTTGGCTTTAAAAGCTTTATGATACAGTGCCAGTCATAAATCTTAAGCAATATATTAGATAATTATAGCATAGATTCATGTAATCTTGATGAAAATTCACTGGAAAGTTTGGTTTCTCAAACTTGTGTATTGCTGGAATAATTCTGAGGTTTTTTAATTACTCTTATGAAACTCTCACAGGACAAGAAAAAGACGCAGCCAATTAAACAATCTGATACCAAGAGAACAAGAAGAGATAGGGGAGAGCTGGAGGATATAATGTTCAAGCTATTTGAAAGACAGCCTAACTGGGCCCTGAAACAACTTGTCCAAGAGACTGATCAACCCGCCGTATGCTTTTCTTATCTTTTTTGGATTCCTAACTTCTTGTTGTCGTTGTAGCGCGTGCACGCACACATTTCCTGCTGCCTGTCCCCATACACTGCGCCCCTCTTTTCTTTTGCAGCAATATTTGAAAGCTCCTGAATGGTTGTTACTTTTTCTTTTGCAGCAATTCTTGAAAGAGATTCTGAACGAACTGTGTGTTTATAATAAAAGAGGTGCCAATCAAGGAACTTATGAGCTGAAGCCTGAGTACAAGAAATCTGTTGAAGATATAAATGCTGAATGAGTGTTTTGTTCTTTTCAGTCTATTATTCTAACTCCATAAACCAAATTTAGTATCTTTCTCTTAGCTGAGAAGAGTCAACATGTTTAGGGTAAATAGGGTGATCGAAGAAAGAAACGTTGGAGGTCAAACAACAAGCAAACAGTGTATCTGAAGTGTGAAGGATACTTGGTTATTATTTTTTTTTTATCGATAAATTATCAAAAGAGCAGTTGTGTATACCTTCAAAAACGATTTTAGTGACCGAAAATATAATTATATGTTGCCTGGTTAGTGTAGAATTTCTTTCTCCCGCGAGTTCTACTTTTTATAAAATTGAAGTCTTAAATTTAGTATGCATTAGAGATGTTCTATTCTATATTTTAGCGAGGTAATTTATCTATTGTGAGCGAAAAATTCATTAGTTAAGCCCCCGCGTATTATGATTATTTCAGATAATTGAGTATTTATGCCCCCACATTGATTTTTATCAAAAGGAAAGATACATGGTGTGATGTATGTAACACTATGATTTCCTTGATGGGAGTTGATAAATGAAAAAAGTTTTTAAAAATCTTGGTCCCCTTTCATTGAAGTGATGGGGTAATTTTATGATAAGTCTGTACAAGTTTAAGATGATGGGCTCTTCAATTATTGAAAATGTGTGCCCCATATTTGACCAAAGATTGCCCATAAAAAAGAAAATCATCGACTAAAGCGAAACTTTAAGAATGTGAAATGACAAGAAAAAAATTGAGAATATTCTAAATAGGATAAAGAAAAAATAATGCTTCCATTCAATTATGCATTTATGGTTCAGTTGAAAATTGGATTAAAAAGTTAAATGGCATTGGAGGTTAAATCAGGACATCTATATCCGATGAGGATTTCATATCCCTTTCTGATTTTTCACTATGCAGATTTAGACTGCTATTTGATATCTTTCTAGTTTAAAGTATGGTTGAATTTGATGGAATTCATTCAGTTATTGTATATGACTATTAAGACGTGTTTTTGAACTCATAACAGTCTAAAATTTTACAATTAAATGTGTAACCAGGGCTGAATTCATTTTTAATATAATGTAAATGTAAATTCTACCGTGTCTTTTAGTTTTAATAGTACTCTTTTTTATTTTAATAAACTATTAAGTATAAACTCTTGTACGAATAAGTTTCCCTTCATAAATAATATGAATTATTGTTTAGAATCTTGTTAATTTTTAATTGTTAAGTGACCTCGAGTGACCTTTATTCTCCATTCCCTATACATTATATATTTTATGTTTAATCTCTACAAATATAAAATAACTATCAATTACTTTTTTATTATAAAATTTAAATATCATTAGAATTAAATTTCAAATAATTTATTATGTAGTTTAATATATATATATATATATATATATATATATATATATATGTATATATATATATATATATATAATCATTTTTTATCCACTCAAAAAATTGAAGATACCATAATCACTTCAAATAAATGAGTTTATTGATTAGTCACTATTAGTGTGAAATAAAATTTACCATGTAACTAACGAAATACATTATTTGTGTAAATTTTAAGATAATTGTTGTAAAAGTCAACAAACTTACGTTCTAATAAAATAAAAACAATATTTCATTTCACAGTCAATTCATAGTCTATTTCCTCTATTTTTGTTTGACTAGATGTTATGTGTTTTTAATTAAAGAGAATCCCACAATAACTAAGAAGGAAAATACACAGATATGATAATTTTAATTTCAAATAACAATATGATAGTTTACTTTACACGACATTACACGAGATCTGGTCTCTCTACTGCAAATATAACTCCTTGACACCTAATTTCAAATTCTGTGACTGTAGTTCTATAAATTGTACATATAGTTTTCCAAATTAAAATTGTGTAGAATCATTCACAAATCAGAGACAAGAAATAATTTGACATAAAATTTTGTAATTTTATACACACACAGGACAAAATTAATACACTTTTTCTACTTATTGATGTTCTTACATATGTTTTTTTGGCGAAATCAAAACTCCAAGTGTTTAAGTAAACATTTCTAAAATTACTTTTAGAACAAAATATTCTTATCACTTCAATTAATTTATGTATAACTTAAAAAGAAGTTTTTATAGAAAATAATTCAGTTAATTTATGTACAATCTAATTACAACTTAACAAAAAAAACTTAGTTTTTAATAATATAACTTGTAATTATCCCATTGGAAGCAAAATAAAAAAAAAATCTATGTAACTAATTAATATGGTAGAGATTTATAAAATTGTGACAATAATCTCATGAGTGTTTGACATGATCCAACATGTGGATAAGATGAAACTTGCATGGTTGCAATGAGAAGATTAGCATTAGGTGGTATCTGGTGTGAAAAGCATACAGCATATATGAGTATGCATATTATTAGAATGCATGATGATGATAAAGTGGAATTTTGAATGTGTGAAAGCCGATTGATCACCCCACCATGGATGTTATCGAATCGTGGAAAATCAACTAGGAATCTTGTTTGTCAGGTTTGAAGATTTTTGGAGCAAACTTTCTTCACTCTTCAAAGATTCCAATACCATCTTCCCATCAGAATTAAGCCAAAGATCAAGTTGGTGTAGACCTAGCTTAGCTAGCTTGCATGGTGAGTGTGGGTTTCACTGTCCCACCAAACACCTTAATGGAATTTCAGGACTTTAATTTCTCACTCCCATGAACGTGGGAAACCTAATAAACGATGAGAGAGAGAAACAAAGACAAAGAAGAGAGAAAAATAGTTTCGATTGGAGAATGTCATTTTAGAACAATGTTGTCAATTGTCGTTGTCTTACCCATGAAATTTCTTTGCATGCATAAGTAAATATCTTCCAATATCACTCATCGTTTATTCGTTGAACTCCAGACAAAACTAAGGAAGAAATTCTAGTTTTAATAACAGTGGTAAAGAAAGAAAATAAAGATAAAGTATATGAAGAAACTTGATACATATTATTGGTTTTTTTAGTAGACAAATTTGCCACTAGACCAATTTCAAAAGAATTACTATAAACAGGTCAGTCAGGGATAATGATTTTATTTAAAGAAGTTGTGTATCTTCAGTGTCTGGTTCATAGCAAAAGTGTAGAGGTAAGACATAATTCAATTTAAATCTAATGTTGTTAAAAGATGCATAATTTCACTTAAAATGTTGTAAGGGAGTGCACAACTTTTAGTTTTTCTCTCATTTTTTTTATTTTTTAATTTCATTTAAAAATCAATAATAAAAAATAAAAGAAAATTAAATATAAGATCATGTTAAATATATCAGTAGTGTGTTACCATTTTTTAATTGTTTTATGTTTTTTATAAAAAAAAATGAATATGAAAAAATTAGAAGTATATGGTTAAATATTTTCTAGATCTAATTTTTTTATTCCTTTAATTTTTTTAATAATTTTTAGTTTTGGAAATTAATAATAAATTGTATAAGATTTTTAAAAAATATATATATTTATATAAGGTGAAATAATATTTATATTTAAGGTTGAGTGTATTAATTGTTAGAATATAATGAGTAGTTAAATGTCATTTTATTTATTTAAAATGAGTAGTTAAATGTAATTCAACCTCAAATTAGGAGTATAAGATTTTTAATATATATATATATATATATATATATATATATATATATATATAAGATGAAATAATATTAATATTTAATGTTGAATGTATTAACTGTTCGACTATAATGAGTAGTTAAATGTATTAGTCATTGAAATCTTACAAATAATTAGTGTGTTAATAAATTTTAATAGTATTTTGTAAACTGTAGTTTTGCAACTGATTATAAAACTAATCTTTAATGTGAAGTTTAATCACACTCAAAATTGTTCACTTCTTTTTAAAGATTTATTTATTCTATGAAATTTAACTCGACTTTTTTCTTACAAATTCATTATATGCTACTGGTGAGTATTTCACCTTTCTAAACTCTCAATTACAAACACTTTTATCTCTAAATAATAATTAAAAAAAAACATTGTAATTTTAATATGCTTGTTCGAACTTTAGTAAAACTATCTGTATAACCAAAAAGTTTGAACTTAATACCATCCATTGACTCAACAACCTTAGGTATATAAAAGATAAAGTAGGATTTCCTTTACTTTAAATGTATTTTGAAACTAATTAATTTAAAAAAAAAAGTTATTTTACTAATTTTACAATTGTTCTCTCTCGTTATCTATGTACTAATAATAGTTAGGTTTTAACTCATTCTGAAAAACAATTAATAGATATGGAAAAAGTGAGATTTTTTTGAAAAAAGTGGGTTTTGTCATATTGAGATGGAAGAATATGATTTCAACTCTTTCCGTAATCATCACGAAAGATTGTTTGGTAAAAAGGCGGACTTCCAAATAATTAGCACAAAAACACATCACATTACACTTTTTTTTTTTTATTATTTATTACACACAAACAACTTATTTCAAGTGTTTATGTGGAAGTGCTAGCTAATCATATTCACAAATAACAAATTAAATTTTCAGGTTAGTAATTATAAAATTTTAAGGAAATTTAAAATATTTTGAAATTTAAGTTCTGTTGATTTCATTTTTTAAATATTTATTCATACGAATTAATTTAAAATCTATTTGTTTTAGTTTAGATAGGATAATTCATTTTTATTACTTAAAAAACTAAAATATTATTATTAATCATCAAAGAATGAATATTAACTAGTTTTAAATATTTAATAATTCAAATTAATATGGAATGATTTACAATTAAATAATTAACGTTTTTTTACATTAACACTAACGATACAGACAAAAAAAATAGGAAAGGAAGTAAATAAACAGACGAGATAGAAGAAAACAATAAGAGAGGAATACCAAAGAAAAAGTCGAGAAAATAAATAAATAAATATATATATATATATATATATATATATATATATATTAATTGATTTTATTTATAGTTTATGTGAGATTTTTACATATTTTTTAATCTTCGGATAAGTACATATATCTAAATTAAATATATCAGTGGATGATGTAACGTTGCGACAATTTACAGGGACTGTTGACTGTCCCTACACATCATTATGAGACTTTTCAGTGTACTTTGTCACACACTTTCCGGGAAAACTTCCCGGAAGGTCACCCATTCCAGAATTTCAATTTCTCCAAGCTAAGCACGCTTAACTATGGAGTTCTTATGGGTTAAGCTACCGAAAAGTAAATGCATTTTGGTGATATGAGTAGCCAAATCAATTCCTTTAAGCTATCCTTCAACTGTATAGTCTCATACCTATACAGTCTCCAAATCCCTCTCATTCCGGTGTATGTTCGATTTGTCCATGTGCCCCTTCCACTGGAAGCCTGCCAGGAGCCGCTCCTTGTCTGTGCCCCCTACACCATGCCTTTTGCACCGACGACCACTCCCCGCTCTCGTCAGTGTCCGGGTATCACAGATGATATAGTAAGTAATTACATATATTAAATAAATAATAAATTTTACTAAGATATATTTTTAATAAGTGATATATCATTTTAAAATCATAAACTTTAAATTTAATTCAACTTTTCAAAAATATTGGTAAAACAAAGTTTACATTCATTTATAATTAATTTAAAGTATTCAACCTAAGTAATTGAGAAAGAAATGTAATATTTACTTTCTTAACATACACATTTGTTTGGCCTACAGATGTTAAGTTTTTATTATTATTATTAATATGAATTGTTAAATGTTTCAATAAAGTAATAACTAATATATTTTCAACTCAAATTCAAATACATTTTAGGAACAAGTTGAATGGACTTTTCTTTTTCTCCATTAGTTGTTATGGTTTTTCACAAGTAAAATTACATTTTAGTGATTGCTATGAATTATACGCTTTGTTAAAAAAAAGTCTGGATAAACTAAGACACAAAAATATTTATAAATATAGATTATTATCAAAAGTTCTACATTGATTAGAAATAAAACCAGTTCATAATATATAAGTGGATGTAAATATCATTTATATACATTCGTGTTAAGTGAAAAATATTTTAATTAAAATTAAACTATATTTAATAATAATTATTAATAAATAATATTCGAATGGGAAAGATTGAGAGTGAAAGTTAGAGGCACGGTGTTCCTGATGAAGATGGCTTGACCTTTTCGCGCAAAACTCCAAAACTAAAAAGCAAGGAAGAAAATAAACGCATCATCCAAACACATGTTGTGGGGATCGATATTTTCAACTACATTCTAAGGCTGGAAAATCATCTTATTAATTCAAATAATTATATATATAATCTCCAAACACTATGTAATTTTTTAGTGGCCAATTTCCATTTACATCACACTTATTACAATATTATATATATTGAAAATGTTATATTTCAACATAAATTTAAAGTTTTCTGCGAAGCTTTTCTTCACAGTAAGGATAACAAAGATTAAATAAGAAAATTAGTATAAATTGCGTACAATTGTTTTAGTTTGATTCGAGTCAGAATTAGAAATTAAAAAACCAAATTAAGAAAATCATGTTTTTTTTCCTAGTATTCTAAAACAAATTCACCACTCCTTTTTCGTATAAATAAATTTATCCGTTTAAAATAGTTTGAGTTTTATTTTTAAACACCCCTTCTTAAATAATGGAAAGATTGAAAGGTGTCTCTGCTGCAGATTGTTTTTTTTTTTTTACTTAAAAATACACATGAATGAAATGTAGAATATATGTGATTCAATTTAATTTGGTTTAAATTAATTTCTAGATTTTAATTATATGATTTTTTATTAGTACATGAATTTAATTTTTAACTTTGCTATGTGTTATGAGCATGATCTTATATCATAGTGAATAATTTTACTCCATGCTTTACTATAATTAAAAAAATAAAAATGTTCTTCAAACTATGTAAATAAAATATAAAGATGTAAGGATCTCTGTGTTGTTTTAATAATGGTAAACCAATTAAAAAAAGGTTTTATATTATACTTAGATTTACTTAAGTTTTGAACACTTCATAAATTTAGGTGTTATTAATTGTCTCTCTTAACATTATATATACGTGTATATATGTGTATCATGTAATTTAATTTTGTCATCAACCAGATAATATGATGTTACTTATATTTGTGTATCTAAATCACTGATTAACTCGTTATTTTTCAAAGATGATTATGAGTGATTTTATCATGTTTACACGTATACACTTCATTTTGAGACTATTTTAGTTGTTTGCTACATCTAATTTTTAAATATTTTGAGATAATTATATTATTTTGATTGCTACCTCTATTTTTCAAATTTAAATTTGTAAATTAAACATTTGAAGATAGAGAATCTCATAATTAACGTTTACATTTTTTTTTATATATAAAAATATAATTTATAACAATATATAAAGAAGATTTTACTTTTTGATGTACATATTTTATATTTATATTTTACTCTTAATAATACTTACTCTTAGCGAAGTTTAAATAAATCTAAGGATATTTAGCAAACTAATCTTTCACAATTATATGGATAAATATATAAGTAAGTATATGTAGTGTTATGTTACAATTTTTTTATTAACTAAAAGAATCTATGAAATTGAAAACATTAAGATACTCCAATGTGCTTACAAAAAAGTTGACGTTATATGAAAAATAATTTAAATATACTGTAATTATAAAGTATAAAGATAACACATAAATGATCATCTAATCTTTAAATAGTATATATAAGAAGTGAGGAAAAAACCCTTATTTTTGTTGTCTGAAGTACTAATTGATAATTTCCATCTCTTAATACCTCTTTATGTTTAAGTTGGACGATCATATCATGTAGGGTTCATACTAAACATAAAGTAAAGAGACAATAATAAATAAATGTTAAAATATGAAAAATGCAAAACAAAAATGTAAAGATAATTAATTCTGAGCTGAATAGTCAAAACTAAAAAATAAAAGCACTTGGTTTCTCTAATGGTAATAATGATTTAATCTTAACTATTTATACATAGTTGCATGATCCTAATATGCCCTCGTATACACTCTATGTGCAAATATATAGATATATTATTATTTTTTTAGAAAAAAAGAAAGAAAGAGTGAATGTATGTTAACAATCTATTTGGTAAAACGCATGTACATATTTCATATTGGTCTAAAATTCTATAAAAAATAAAGGTAGAAAACAATAATCAAAGAATAGTATATTGTTGATATTTGTATATATTTTCAAAATAATATTTACCGTAACTTTGATGCATACAGAAGTTGTATTAAAGACTTTTAAATTAATAAACTTTTAGTCAATATGATCTAAGATAAAGATCATAATGTTGAGAATAAATAATTTCAAAACTTGGGAATTTTAAAATTGAATTTGAGCTAATGAATCGGTTATTCATTTTAATAGGTTAAAAATAAAATTAACTTGCCGTTGTTGGGGGGATCAAACCGGGGTCACCCGCGTGACAGGCGGAATACTCACCACTATATTACAACGACCAAATTATTAAAGATTTTCAACTTATTATATAATTATGTTAATATATATTTATTGTAGAGGTTTTAAAAACAATCGCCGTTGCCGGGGATCGAACCCGGGTCACCCGCGTGACAGGCGGGAATACTCACCACTATACTACAACGACCGATGCGTTAAGTCTCCTTCATTACATTTGACAACCGCAAGTTTAACTATCTACCTTACGCATGGAAAGACAATTCCACAGTAAAAGTTTTCAGAGTTTTGAATTAGTTAGATGAAAATCTATATTTGAAAATAAATTAATTCCTTAATTATTCCTTTATCCTGCATAACTTTGAATGAATACGAATTAAATTAAAGTTTGAACTAGTAAAGATAGACGTGGATAAATTCTTATTAAAACCCTTTCAATCAAACTCAGTTATAAATGTCTCAAATCCAATCATTCATATTAAACTCAATAGTTCTTCCAAGTAAACACCATCACTAAATTGTAGTCTCAAAGGATATCAATTGTGATAATCTTTCCCAATCCAATTCCCCTGGTCAATGTTACTTGTTTAATTATAAATTATCACTAATTATCAACACTAATATTACTTGTTGAATAATATGAAGGGGAAATATGGAGAGATATTTATTGATTGACTATTTAATTACATAAAGAAATTTATACTATCTTTCCGACACAATAAAACCCAAAAATAATAGGTTCAGAATGTTTTCACATATATATGATTCAATTTACTATTTTTATATAATATCAAGTTCTAACTGACACTGACATTAATATATAAAAAAATGAAAAATATTTAAAAGAAATAAAGAAGAAAATAAATAATTAATAATGGAAAGGGATGAAGAAATAATTTAAGTAATTAATTGAGGTTAATTAACGGAGTTTGGAGACGATGGTGTTTATAAGTTATTGGAAGGTAATGATGAAAGCGATGGTGTGCATGCATGCCGCCCATTAACGAGAATACATTATTATTAGAAGGCAATAATAATGTTATAGGAAGCACATAATATCCATTGACTGTAAATATAGCATGGATATTGAAAAATGTTGATGATTAAAATGTTGAAAAATAGGGAATAAAATCGATTACGAGTTGAATTGATGGGAGAGAAGCTATTCCTCACCATGCTCTGTTATGCCCCAACATGCATGATGTTGAAAGCTGTGTGTGTGAGAGAAAGCTTTGACGCAACCACAACCAAACTTCATCAATATGCTTTCCACGATTGCATTCATTGCTCACTTACGTTTAGTCATCTTCCATATTGCAATTTTTACTTCCACTTCCACTTCTCTTCGCATATATTCCATTTCCATGCAAACTTCTTCCACTACTTACTTACTATTATATCTACCTATCTACACCTCATCTATAACACAGTTTAACTTTCTAACATACCTTCTATTTTACATTTTTATGTTGAAAATCTCACGTCGACTAGAAATAAAATCAATTCATAATATATAAGTGAGTGCAAATCTTACCTTACAAACAATATTTATTATTTATTAGTTATGCTTAAAATTTACTTCTAATATTTTCAATAAAGTTTGACGATAACAAATTGTGACAATGTTGTTGGTTGTTTGTAGGGCAGATGCATGAAAAAAGTGGCACAAACACTGAACCTTAATTTTTAGGTGCATAATAGAGATTTGAAAGGGAATGGTGAGCAGAAGAGCCTAAAAGGAAACCTCAATTGTAATTTGTTGCCATCAAAGGTTAGTAATGTGGCAACCACCTTCATTGTAATAATACTTTTTATTTCAGAATTATGTTTGCTTTACAATAGATACAACATTTTTGTCTATCTTAGATAATTGCTGCATGACCCACTCTGTAGGGAAAGTCAAAAGTTCTGTTAGCTTAGGAAATTCTAACAACCAAACATATACTTGAAAGCTACCCTTCAAGAAAAACTTATATTTATTTCCATCAACAAAATTTACACTTTTGTTAGTTCATCTACACGTTTTCTAAAGAATATTCCATTATATGTATATGCAACATGATTAATATCAATTATTACTTTATTTTATCAATTTTAATTGAATTATTTATGCTCAAAATTATAATCTTTAACTTAGATTATATTTACTCCAATGGTATTAGTTTAAAAGCATCTGATACATCTTTTATATACATCAAAGTTACGGTCATATATTATTTTTAAAATAAATACAAATATCAACAACTTGCTATTGTTTGATTATTGCTTTTTATTTTATTTTTTTATTGAATTTTAGATCAATATGATACATGTGCATGTGTTTTAGCTGAAAGCTTTGTTAACATGTATTTACTTCTTTTAAAATTAAAAAGTTACGTGACCGTTACTAGTATTATTTGACAATCATTTATAGGAGTAAAATACTCAAATATATAATAAATATCTTCAGAGACTGTTTATGAGGATATATTAGGTAAGTTGTTTTTTTTTTAACAATGTGGAAATGTTTAATTTTAGATGCAACTATACACAATGAAGATTACACTATTTAATGATCATAGCTACTTTAAAAAAATCAAGGGCTATTTTTTTAGTTTTGACTAGATAGGGATTAATTATATTCACTTATCTATTTATTGATCCAGATAAATGGGAAAAGTTAATTTAATCAAAACTTACATTTTATTTAACTTCCTTAATGTAAACATAATTAAGCATAATATAGGAATATAAAATATGTATATGATATATTATAATTTTATGAATAATATGTAAATGTTAATTATAAGATTCTGTAACTACAAATATCTAATTTATCATTGTAAATTAGTATATATAATTAAAATAATTAATTAATTATTCCAAGATATTTAAAAAATAAACGTAATAAAGAGTTCATAAAACACAACTATCTCAAAATGAAACATACAAGTGTAAACATAACACAATTATCTATAATTATTTCCTAAACCTGCAACACTATAGAAAGTATAAATAACATAAAATAACATGATATTACAAGAAGAAGGGTAAACTATAGAGAATAAAAATCAATATATAATGTTATATAAATAATCGTAATTTAGAGTGGATGATGCAACACAATTTATTTGATTCAAATTTCAAAACTTTATATCTACAAGTGGACCCAAACATAGAAGTTATACTTAGAAATTTGACTAGTAGAGAGGAACACGAGTGTTATTAATGTGTTCTAGCATTCTTTTTTCCATATCGTCTTCTTTCCTTTTTGATATTCATAGTGTCAGTTAGAACATGATATTATATAAAAATAGTAAATTAAATAAAATAAATGCGAAAAAACTTAAAAACTTATTATTTTTGGGTTTTAGATCGAAAATTATTTTATGTAGCTCAATAATCAATTGATAAATATCCCATATTTCTCCTTCATATAATTCAACAAGTAATATTAGTGTTGATAATTACTGATAGTTTATCATTAAGATATTGAGCTCAAGTGTGATTTAAAATAAATAATTAAGAGAAATCCTTACTTCTATTGCGTTTTTAAGGTTTTTTTTTTTCTGAGGGGTGTTAATTTTTTTGTGAGTGTTCTTTTCTTTTTTGAACTTTTATCAAGTTGATTTCATATTTATTTAGCCCTTTTCTTGGTTTTTATTTTTTTAATCGGTCATTATTATTGATTTTAGGTTCCGCTTATGATTAAAATATTGACAAACAGAATTAGATTTGGGAAAGATTATCACAATTATAGGTTGGGAATTAAATTTATTTGACGGTGTAAACTTAGTGGAAACGGATATTTTTTTTAACTTTTTATATGTTGAATTACCAGCTTCAAATTTTTAAAATTAAAATATAAAATAATTAGTTAAAAATTGAAGAATATTGCGACACTTAACCTAAAAAAATTACTGAATCCTAAATTTGATTGAAAGGGTTTAAGTAGGAATCTATCCCAGTCTGTATTTACTAATTCAAACTCTAATTTAATTTGTATTGAGTCAAAGTTATATTCGATAAAAGAAGAGTCAATGAATTCGATTATTTTCAAATATAAATTTTCATTTAACAAATTCAAAACTCTTGAATTTTTTTAAACAATTTTTATTTTCTAAACTTTTAAGATAAATTGCTTTTAACCTCTATTTTTGTTTAACGTTTTTGGTTTCTAATGTTTTTGTTAGTTAGTCCTCTTTGAGAGAAAAACATGCATCTCACTTCTTAATTAGGTGTATCCTACATTGCATCTCACTTCTGTAACAATGAAATTACATGGCAGAAAGACGTGAAGATAACTCTGGAGCTGCTGCCAACAAGAGGTTTCATTCATATAAAGGAGCAGCTTTGGATCCAACATTATGTATTTTACCTTGATTTTATAACCTTATGAGCAACTATTGTTTTCTTTTATATATGTTTTTTAATTTATATATGTAAATTTAATCAATTTATAATTTTTATCATGTCATGAAAGCTTTTCTAAAACATAAATAATTTGTAACTAATAGTTTTGGTGAAATGTTACAAATACATTTTTTAGTAATTTTTTTGAATGGGTTATTTTAACATTTTGTGTTAAAAGTTCACCTTTTTTTAATAAAAGTAATTGATTCCTTTTTAAAAAGTCGCATTTTAAATTAGTAAAAGCCAATGTAACAAATATTTTTATATGACTATTTTCTTATAATCAATGTAAAAGTTCTAAAAAATTAATGTAAAATGATAATCTACGAATTTGACATTATTAACTAGTTTGAATAAATAAGAGATTAAAAACACAATTTACTAGAATGAAACGTAGTTATGCTCTCATACTAAATTACAAGTCATTGGATTTAACGTAGTTAACATTAATTTTTATTTGATAAGAAAAAGCATACCATTGCGGACAATAAAATAAATATAAGAACCGAAAATACTAAGAAACATTATCTAGGAAATAAAATAAAATAAATATCTAAAATTAAGACTAAATGAATTATTTTTTATTACTAATTACTTGTAATTAGTTTGAGGACTTAATAACTATGATTAGTTCACACAATATAGTTAATTGTGCAAGTTAATGATGGAATTTAGAAATATAAAAAAGTAATATGATGCTAAAGTTAATAAGTATGTGAATAATCATACCTTAAAACTTTATTATATTTCATGGACTTTTATCTTTTTTGTTGATCCAATCATACTATAATAATTAACATTATTGTGTTTCTTATTTGATTTAAGTACTTTATTTTTTTGTTGGCATTTTGATTATTATTGTTTACATTATTAATATTTTTATTTAATAAATTAGAAAATAGAAATATTTGATTCTTATTTGTGTAAATATTGTACAGAAAAAATGAAAATTACTAAAGATTGAAAAATATCTCAATAAAATAAGTTAGATATCAATGTGAGTTATTTCAATTACAAAAATAAAATAAATGGAAAGCACTGAATATTGAATAATATCTCAGTAAAATCAGTTCTCAATAGATTTTGTTACTTCAATTATAATGATCAAGTACAAATCTCAAACCGAGTCTAGTTATGAAGTAATAGAATTAAAAAAAGAAACCATTTTCAGGAATATGGAACTAATCCTAAAGGGTGGAAACTCATTTTGGAGGCTAGCAACATTGATGGTTATTCTTTTTCAGTATTTAAAATGTATAGGAGTAATTAAGTTCCTTATTCAAAGGATTGAACATAATATATCTTCAATATAAAACATCTAATTGATTGAATATTTAAAGATAGAGTTTATCATTGATTATTCTTAACATTCAAATTTAATGCTTAATGCGAACTTTTAATAAGAAAAAGTTTAAAACATCAGAGTTCTTATTAATAACGTTAACCCTTGTTATGTGTGGTATGAATGTTAAAGTAAGAATTAGAATTATATTGTTTAGTATTTTTCACATTCATTTGATGCATGAAATTTAATCACCGCAAATTTTTTACCATATAGTAATTTCATAATTTTTATTTTTCTCTCAATTTTAGATTTATTTCATACACATAAACCATTTTTCATTCTTTTAAAATTTTAGCCTTAATTAATAAATAAACATAAATTTTTTGAATAACACAAGTTTATATGAGAAACAATATGTGGATTATCCACTCTATACTTGTACAATTCAATACACTTGTAAATTTTGTAATGCATACTTTAACCAACATTAGTTTATTGATTGGTGGTTATTATTAACTAAGTATTAATTGACAATCATTCTTCAATTCCATCAAAGTGATCAATCATTTACAAAATATCAATCCAAAAATATCAACTCAAAAATATCCTAATTGATATGCTCAAATTACCCAAAAAATATGTAACTCAACTAATAAACAAAAAAGTTTAAAATTAATTATATTTATGGTTAATTCAACCAATCACTTATGGTTGATTAATAATTAAAAAGGAAAGAAAAAATTACACAGGTTTGGACCACAACTGTTTGCATAGTTTGCCACTTGTACTCCCTATGCACATGTAGTGTTGGCGTCAATCTTTATAAATCAATAATCCTTGCAAGTTACATCTTTTTTTTTTTTATGTGCGTGCAAGTTGTCAATCCTTTCAGCAAGTTACATGCATAATTTCTGAGAATCGCTCCCCACGTCAGAAAAAGGAACAAGGAAGTTTCAAAATTTACCTTTTAGAGCAAATATACTTTGATAATCCGTTTTTTAAAATATTAAGAATTTTAAGGTATTTTTATAAAGTGAAAACACGATAGGAATGAAACCACATTATTACCTAAAAGAAAGTATGTAAGAAAAGGCCAGATGCAGAAAAAGAAAAAATGTAGTTAGCAAAGTTTTATTTTTTTCTTTCTTAAGTTAACGAGAGAATTAAATTCATAATTTCTCTTTTAAATTCTTCAAACTAATTTTATATTTGCGGAAAATTAAACGTATAATTCTTTTTATTTTATTTTATTTTATTTTATAACTAAATCAATCTATCATTCCATCGAAAAGGAAAGAAATCGAAGGAAAAGCAATTAGGAGTCCAACTGGGTCCGTGCAGGGTGAGTCAGAGGCAGATCAGCGTTCCTCTTAGTTTGCTGCATCTACAGCTTTTATCATATAATGCAATTAGTAGAATAGCATGCCTGTCACCACACATTCACAATCACTCTCTTTATTTTCTCTTTTAAAACATCAAATCTCCTCAGCTCACACACCTACATCTTTAAATTCAATTAATTTTACTTAAAATAATTTGGATTATCTAATATAAGAATCTGTCTTTGAGGAACTTAATAATTGGCACCGTAGGTGGAAATGTTATATAATTAAATACAAGAATGTATTTTTAAACCATTTATACTAATTGACAATCCACTGTTATTATAGTTTTTTAAAAAAATAATTTATGTATTTATAAAAAAAATTAAAAAGTAAAATAATAAATATAAAATGTGTGTAAAAATTTGTTAGGTGTTAAAATAATAATTCCCAATTAAATAACCATTCTCCTAACTCCACTTTTGAGTTGAAGAGGACTTTGTAATAGTTGGAAATAATATATAAGTAATACCTAAATGAAATAATGAAAGGTGTGGCATAGTTACTAAATTCAAATGCGTAAAAGATAATTTGAGTGATAAAATTAAAAAAAATAATAATGAAAATAGTAAAATGGATACCTAACACCGTGTTCACTTGGACATGATTTCTTGTTCACGGTGCATAGCGAGCGAGCAATTTAAAAAAAAAAACGTGTTTATTTTTGCTGCGATGATTTGATGATTTGAAGGTGACTGCGAGATTTGTATACTATTCATTCACTTGCAGCAGATGTGCGTGCGAAGATTTAGAGGGATGAATCACGTTTTGCCTAAAATGTTCCTCTTCATTTTAAATAATTGGCAGCACCCATTGCACTCACTATGTATTCACGAGAGATGAAGTGTTTTGTTGTTTCTATATGCAAGGTTGCTGTAAGTGGTAGATGAAGAAGCTTTGGTGGAAGATGAAGGAAGGAGGTGGTCAGTTACTGGAAGCTCGGTCACGAAGAAGAGAGTTGTATCCGGTTACGGAGGAAGTTGTATCCGGTTACGAAGAAGCACCTAAAAACGCTAGGAAATTGTATCCGGATACACACAAAGTTGTATCTGGTTACGCTTCTTCTTCTTCACAAAGTGTATCCGGTTACGCCTTCCGGTTACGTCATCATCTCCGCCATCCACCCTCACATGAGCTGCAGCTGCGCATGAGCTTCTACCCTCACATGAGCTACAGCTGCGCATGAGCTGCAGGTGTTGGTGGTTATGGCAGAATGTTGACGGCAGTCGAGGTTGCAGCCATGGACGACAGTGGACGATGCAACTTTGGAAGGCGTCAGCTGCAAGCATGAAGGTGGAGCATGTAGCGACCATGAGATGTCCGTCGTGGTGGACGATGCAGCGACGAAGGTGTTGGTGACGATGGAGGATGCTCTCCGTGGTTGTCGACCATGCAGCGAGGACAAAGGTGTAGTGGTGGTGGACGATGCAGCGCGAACCAATGCAGGTTGAAGCAGTAGAAGCTGTCCGTGATAGATGGAGAGTGGAAAGAGCATGTCAAGGTCGTTAAAGGAACGACGACGATGTCATCATTGTGAAGGATGGCAGCACGATGCGACGATGTGCCGGCTTGAAACACTGCACGAAAGCACTGAACGAAGCATATGATCCTATAGAGTGTTGGTTTGCTAGAAAGGATTTTATTAGAAAAAAATATATAATTTTATTTATTTTAACAATTTTATTTATTAACATTTAATAACATTAAATTATTTTTAATAATTTACGTCCATGTAATTAAACGACAATAAAATAAAAAAAAAACAAAAAGCATGCTTATAATCATTAATAATATTAATGATAATAATTAATAATATTAATAATAATAAAAACTAATAATAATAATAATTAATAATAATGATAATAATTAATAATAATCATAATAATGATTTTTTTCTCTTTATAATAATAATATTAATAATAATAATAATAATAATAATAATAATAATAATAGTTATTACTATTATTATTATTATTATTATTATTTCAATTTACTAAATTACTATTTTTTTATATTTTAAAAATTAATTTTTATTTTTTTCTCTTTATAAACATTTTTACTATTAAATATAACATTAACAATTATCATTTTATATTACTTTAATACTTAGGGGTATTTTGGTAATTTTCAATTTTTTATCAATTAAACAAATTTTTTAAAAGTGTAATTAAATCCTACACTAATTCTTAAAACTTCATTATTACTTTCAAATCCATTCAAATAAGCAAAAAAAAAAAAAATCACCCTCTAATCTCCTCAAATCCACTCAACCACTCTCTCTCGATCACCAAACACACCTTAAATGAAATATGTTACATTATCTATGTTTTATTTTTCTAGTTCATGCATATCATTGACGATTTCATGAATTCAAGGAGGTGCAAATAAGAAGAGGAAATAATACGTTAGAAAAATGGGTGAGGGTGGTGCGTTTTTAAAAGGGGTGGGAGGGGCGACATTATGTCTGTTTAAAGCTAAGGGGATGATTTGAACAGCGAATCCGCATATTATGGTAACTTTGGGAGTGGGAACACTTCATTATCTTCCTTTTGAGTATAGTGGAGGAAGTAGCTGCAAAATATTTCTGCATATATTTATGCATATGGCAGGGCTTCCTGAATTTTATAATGTCAGAGTTTCCTTTAGAGCGGTCGTGGTATAATAAAATGCACACTCTCTGTAATAAGGTATTATTGAAGGGTGGGGGAGTGTGGTGGTGGGGTTCTTATAGGCAACCGCATGGGGCATCCACCACTCCACTCGTGCGCGCTATCTATCAATGGCGGCTCAGCCATTCATTCATTCATTCATTCCTCAACAAACAATAATCATTATTCGCATGGTGTCAAACCCCAACCATCTTAATTTCTTAAACTCATACATATATACTAATCTCTTTCACTTCACTTTCTCTCTCTCATAATTTCTGGCTCTCTCAAACACACATACACACACCTGATCTGACCTCACACCCTCATCACTCTTCCTTTTTCTTCCTTTTCAATTTCATGTTTAATTTCAAAGCAAGTGCGGTGAGGGTTGTCTTGTCAGCCAAGGAGAGGGTGGAATGGAGCAAAGAATGTGGGAGACAAACAAAAACATTTTAAGGCTAACAACAGTTGACATAACGCCTTTTTAGGCTCATTGTGGGTCACACCAATCGCATTGCTTCTTCTCCTCCCTATATTTATATCCTTACTCTTCCCTCTCCCCTTCACCACTTCCTTCACTTTCTACCACAACCAACCCAAGCTAAGCTACCACCTACCTAGCTCTCAATTATTATTACTTCATATATATTACTCTTCAATTATGGCTGATTCTGCCTCAGCCTCCTCTTCCACCAGAATGTGGTGCTCCGTCCCGGAACGGGTTCAGCTGCATGCGGCCATGTTGGCCCTGCAGTTTGGCTACGCCGGATTCCACGTCGTCTCTCGAGCTGCCCTTAACATGGGCATTAGCAAACTTGTTTTCCCAGTCTACCGCAACGTTATTGCCTTATTCCTGCTCCTTCCTTTTGCCTACTTCTTGGAAAAGTTAGTCACTGTTACCTTCTCTAACATAACTTATCATCATAACATAACAAAACTAACCAATTAATTAATCCCATATATAGTATATACAATCATCTGTCTCTCTCAGAAGCTGTTTGTTTATTCTTTGTCCAGGAAGGAGAGGCCTGCCATTACTTTAAACTTCCTCTTAAAGTTCTTTCTTCTGGCGCTTGTCGGGTATGTAAAATTTTCAGATCACGTCCAATTAATTTTCTATCTATATATAAGCAGAGATTATTCGCTGGCTTGTGCTTGATTATAATAATAATACTTTTTTTCATTACACAGGATTACTGCGAACCAAGGTTTCTACTTGCTTGGTTTGGACAACACATCACCGACCTTTGCATCGGCGATACAAAACTCTGTCCCAGCCATTACATTTCTGATGGCAGCCATATTCAGGCAAGCCCTTAATGAATTGTTGCACCGCCACCACACACAGAGATACTTAGATATTGATATAGTTACTTACTGTAATATATAATATTCATGCGTGAGGCTTAGTCAGGGTTTGCATACGTATATGAGATGATATTGTATTTTCAGGATAGAGCAAGTTCGACTGAATCGAAAGGATGGGATAGCGAAGGTTGCGGGAACAGTATTCTGTGTGGCTGGGGCATCGGTGATTACCCTATACAAGGGTCCAACAATATATAGTCCAACTCCACCACTGAACGCTAGCCCAGTAATTGACTTTGGTTCACTCTCGCTGGGAGATGCAAAGGGAAAGAACTGGACCCTCGGGTGCCTCTATCTCATAGGACACTGCTTGTCCTGGTCTGGTTGGCTTGTCTTGCAAGCACCTGTAATCAAGAAGTACCCTGCTCGTCTCTCTCTCACTTCCTATACATGTTTCTTTGGCCTCATACAATTCTTCGTCATTGCTCTCATCGTTGAAAGAGATGCTCAGGCTTGGATTTTCCAATCTGGTGGAGAAGTTTTCACCATCTTCTATGCGGTCAGTCACCATTATATATATATATATATATATAATAATACTTTCATTCAACCACCACCTAATATTGGCTTCCCATATTTTTCCCACTTCTGATATAGGGCACGCCTTCACTTTTTCAATAAATGAAAGAAAAGAAATTTTAATGAATGAAAAAAAGTCATTCTTAGACATCAAAGTAAGAGTTATAAACTTGAATTGTGATCAAAATTATTATTTTTCAAAGTAATGTTATTATTTAAAACATCCACTTGACATTTTAAAACGTTCTTCTTCACTTTTACCTGTTTTAGTTTTCTAATAAAAAGTATTTATTCACTTTATTGTTACATAAATAAACGGTCTATCATTTTATGTCCTTTAGCTTTTACATAAAGACTTCTCTTTTCAAAATTACAAATCCATTAATTATTTTTTGTATAAATTTTCTGCTTTTAAATCAACGTAAAGCGTGTAAAGAATTAAATACCATGCAAAGGTATCTCCACGTGGGTCCAGCCTCTTTTTATAGAAACTGCACAGAGTTGGTCGCTTTGGTTATGAAAAATTAAATTATATTTAGTGCAATATAGTTGTCTGTATTGGATGGAGTGGTGAAAGGATGAATGATATTTGTGCAATAATTGTATAGATATATATATAATTGAGGGTAGGCGTGTGAAGATAATTGTAATGTTACAAAAATTTGGATTATGCATTGCAGGGAGTAGTGGCATCTGGAATTGCCTTCGCTGTTCAGACATGGTGCGTCGACAGAGGTGGCCCTGTGTTCGTTGCAGTGTATCAACCTGTTCAAACTCTTGTTGTCGCTATTATGGCTTCCCTTGCTTTAGGCGAAGAGTTCTACTTGGGAGGGTTCGTCCTATTGCCTCTGTTCTTCATATCACTAACCTTGTTTAATTTTTTTTCATTTCACATGCTAAATAGGGTGTGTGTATAGCTTAAGAATGGAAAAATCACATAACAAGGACCAGTTAGAAAACGACAAACGAAAACCCACTAAACTACAAGTAAGCTGGAGCTTAGGTACGTTGAGGTTGAAGCTTGGTCGGAAACTGACTCGACTTAGAAAAGGCTAAGGAATCCGAAGGAACATCTTTTGTTGTTCCGCAGTCTAGAGGGTTAAAAAAGTGTTATGATTTTTAATAGAATGGAAGGTGCCGTGTCTCTTTTTGGTTTATCTTTTACGCATGTACACACTACTTTATTGCGAAAAAAAGAAAAGTCCCTTGGAATTATAATTTTGATTGTGAGTGGAATCTGTGGTGTAGGATCATAGGAGCAGTATTGATCGTTGTGGGACTGTACTTTGTGTTGTGGGGCAAAAACGAAGAGAGAAAGTTTGCAAGGGAACAGGCTGCGATCACGTCCACCCCAGAGCACAGTGGAATCAGATCCGCAAGCCATGCCAAAACATCACTCACTCAGCCTCTTCTCCTCCCTTCATCTACGGAGAACGTGTGATCAAGAGATTCATGACTTCGTGCTGCTGGGGCACCATTTTCTGGGAGGGAAAAAGGAAAAAGAAAAAGAAGAAAATGATACCAGTGATACATTATTACTACTTTATGTCAGGAAGCTTGTGTGTGTACGAAGGCCTTTCATCTTTTTTTTTTTTTTTTCTTTCTTTCTTTTCTTTTGTTAATTCACATGCTTTCTTTCTAGGACTTTTAGAATGAGGTTTTTCATGGGAATCATTACAATGATGGATGTCACGTAAAAGTGGCCTCAAAGACCGAAATCCCATATGCTTTATATGTTAATTAATGGTTTGATTTACCAAAGCAGATTTTTAATTTCAGCTCTATGCTCAGTTGTCTCCTAGGTAATGCTAGATGATCATGACAGAGACGGAAAGAAAGTCATGCAAGATATTCTCCGTCATCTTGTCTCAAAAGCAGCCTAAGCAAGCATCAACGTTCGATAAGCCATGATAATATTAATAGTCACCTCTCAAACGGAATCATCATTTCGGTCGGGTTTAATCAATATCTTCTATATTTCTCATCATTGCGCAAGTTTAGCAGCACCATTACCATTTTAGTGAGTGAGGTGCATGCTGGCATAATCCCAAGCACAAATAACTAAAACCCACTACGTACCAATGGCCGACCGTCCGTCATTCATTTTCTAATTTGTAACAACTCAATTAACATTAATAATTGTGGTGTTCTCATTAAGTTCGTATAATGGATAATTAATTAAGTTTGCATCAAATAATTAGTATATCATGTTGGTACAGTAGCACTACTCTACATTGTCTCTATTATGTGTCTATTGCATGCACATTAGAAGACACAGAAACGTGACAAGCAGGAGAAGGCAAGGAGTTTTAGATAATAATGTGTTTGGAAGATGAATCCATCAGACTAAAATCCAATATCTCATTGTTAATTCCTGTGAAGACACTGGCAAGTTGACAAAATTCTAGGTATAATTTATGTACAGGAATGACACTTATGTTTATTTAGCAGATCCCCAGGTGCATCAATGATATATTTATTCATAGGGTCTGAATCATTAAGATGTCCATGATCATATATATATATATATATATATATATATATATATATATATATATATATATATATATATATATATATATATATATATCGAGCATTTTCCCTTTTTTGAAAGTTTACTTTATTGACTTTATCATTTACTCGTCGATGCTTTTCCTTTTCTGAGGAAGCTTGCAATCCCATCCCTTCACTTTATGTCCTCATCAATTCGATCAAATATATTTTCATATCTCTTTTGACTGAGCACACTAGCTTAGATGGCTGGCTAATTTGTTTACTTGCTATTATAAGGGAAAATTGTATTCCAATTATCAATTCTCCAATTGAATAAATTGAAGATATATTGTCTAAACTATAATTTTCAATAAAAAAGGGTTATTAGAAAGTTTTATGAGAATAATTGCTAAAACTCCACTCAACTCTTACTGGTATGTTAAGTCTAGAAAGAAAATGAAAACGAAAATAAAATCATTTTCACTTGTTCGATGTTGTGTGGAATGTAATATATATTTTATGTAAGATATATTTTATGTTTTCTTTTTCTTGGGTGATTAATATTGTACATACCCATTATACATGACTAAATCTCGTTTTATTATATTTTTTAATAGTTATTAAATACTTTTTTAGTAACATGTCTCTAATATATTTTCTATTTAAATCACATTAATGACATATATTCAAGACTCAATAAATAAGGATAGTATTTTATCAAGAAAGATAGATTTATATCAAGTAGACAATTATCTCAGCAATACGGACTCAAGCTAGTATGTTAGTGAATTTTCATGTTAAATAATAATGTATAAGATATTTCACATCTACCCACAGTTGTAATGATATAAAACCCTTTGATTTTACATGTTTCAATTTTAATTTATAAATAGGTTAAATATGTTTTTGATCTCTTAACTTTCAGTAAAAATTGAAATTAGTCTTTTTTCAAAATTTTAACTTAATTTAGTCTGCCAATTTTAAAAATGTTTGAATTTAGTCTTTTTAACTAAACTTTGTTTAGTTTATTTGATGTTTTTCAAACAACATTTGAGTTGTTTATACTGTTTTGATACATTTTACTTTAATATTAATTGGATTTAAAACATGAAATAAACTTAACCAAATTTGGTTAAAAGAACTAAATTCACGTTGTTCTAAAGATTTGGGACTAAATTGGTCAAAAGTTTCAAAGATAGATTAATTCTAATTTTTATTTAAAGATAAGAGACAAAAACATAATGGAGAACTTTTTGCGCAAGTGGATTTTTCCTCACATCTCAACTTTCAGGGGTATACGATGGGTTCCCTAAACCCTCCGCTAATTTGTCTTTTAATAATAAAATTGTGGTAGACAAGACTTTAAAACAAACAATACCTCATATATATAGGAAGATTGACTCTAACGTATGACTCTACATACTTATAGTGAAAACAAATATATTTTAAAATTATAAATCCTTCAACCTAGACTCTCACTTAACATTGTAGTTGTTTCAAAATTAGCTGTGTTAACAATATTTCATAAATAATAAAGTTGTTCCTCAAGTAATTTTGGAGCAACAGTTTTTCTTTTTAGAGGCAGAGGAGAGAAGAAAATAGCCCATAAAAATATTTATCCAAAAATCAACCCCGAATGATATTCTTTACACCCACCGAAATTTATACTTTTAAGCGCATCCCATTTCCTTAAACTCTCGCTTAATTGATAACCGTTATTACTTGGGAAAAGAACTTATAATCAATTGAGTTAAAAGTTGAACAAATAATTTATACTTGAAATATATTAATTGAAAAGTGAAACTTGCTAGCCTAGGCTTTATATTATAAATATTTGATAAAAAAAAGTAAAACGACTTTTAATTAATACTAAAAGAGTATTTTCATATTTTTAAAATTAGTTTAAAATAAATTATTTTGTATATAATATATTCTTTAACTATATTTTCCTTAAATAAATAAAACTATATATTTCTCAAATCAAATTACGAGTTTGAGAAAATGGGTGGAAAAAAATTACGGGGAGAATCAGGAAAATAAAAATATTTTTTTGTTATATATATGCTAGTTTATTAATATATTTTAAGATAGTATTTAGTCCAACTTGTTTTGAATTTTTTTTTTCTGAAAAGAAAAGGAACTTAGGCCAAGCGTATTTTAAAGAAAATAACTTTTTTTTCGTGAAATAACTTTTATTCGTGAAGAAAATTTTGAAAACAAATTTAGAGGAGCTTTTGAATTTTACTTCTCTCATGTTATTTATTTGCAATACTTCTCATTCTATAACATGACACGTGTGTGTAAAAAATAGTTATTAAAAAATATCAGGTTTTTGAAATAAATCTTCTAACTCAAGTGATTATTTTTACTCTTTTAGAAGGATCCTTAAATGATCAACTACAAACTTATTTGTAAGGGTTGAGACATCTAGTGTTTCATATATATATATTAATAAGTGTTTACATTAATAAGTGAGAATTTAAGGAATTTTGATTTGGCCCTCCCTTTTCATACAATGCCACCTGCTTTAAGTTATGTTCATGAATTACAATACCTAACAAAGCACACTAGCTCTTAAAGCTTAGAAATCAGTACCAGATAAATCGATAAAGTAAAAAATAGTTACAAAAGAAAATAAAAATAAACCACCATTTAAAGACGAAAACAAATAGAAAATTTGTTGAGAAAAAAAAAATGACGTCCTTCCAGATTTGTTGAATGGGCCGCCCAATAGGGTTTTGGGCTCATCAATAAACTTTTTTTGGGCTTGCAGATGATATTAAGCAGGCCCATGAGTTAACCCTCTGAAGACTTTAGGATGCTCCTTGTCCCATCAGTGGCTTCATCGTAGAAAAACTCCCACTGCCCAACGTACGTGAAAACTTCAGCAGTGCCCATTAGAAAAAACTGAGGGAGCAACCAGAACACACTCATCATGCTGTACTGTTCCAACGGGTAGTTCCGTCTTTTCATTTCAACCAACGCCGCGGAAGCCGTGGCGAAGACCGAGACGAACAGCCCTACGCCTATCCTCTGCAGCGATGTGATGCCGCGGTGGTGGCCGGTGAGGTTGCGGAGAAAGGGAACAATGAGTTTCTCGTAGATGGGTAGGAGGATGAGAGTGATGGCGCTGAAGACAGGGACAGAACCTGTGGGAATTTTGAAGCCGCCACCAATGTTCGGTCCATGACATTGGCTTGGCCTAGGAAGAAGGTTAAGAGCTGAGGGTAGGACAGAGAGAGAGAGCGATGGTGGAAGCCCACACCGGAAGGACACGAATGAAGGTTTTGAACTCTTCTACTTGTGTCACCGTGCATATCCGCCACCAGTTGCTTTTGTCATCGGCATTTACCATAAGTGCTGCTTTGTTAAAAAACCTGCACAACAATTGGTTCGGTTAACTTACTCCGATAATACTCTCAACCAAGCTAGAATCTTTGCCAATTGCTTCATGAAAAAGAATATTTTCAAGTCAACAAACCTATATTGTGGGGTGTGAGGAAGCTTGGTTGAGCCAACGATACAAGACTCCGTAGTTTGGACCTCGTAGAGAGGAGTTTCATCATCTGTAAGATGAACCCCATTTAGATTATTCCTGGTGGAGGCCACCACAACCTGAAGAAACCTAGTAAAAGGGCTTCCCTTTGGCTTTTTCAAACACCAGCAACTAGGATAAGGATAGAACAAATGGCTGCGCCTGCGGATATTCCAAAACCCCAACGAAACCCTGCAGCCTGTTGTCCGTAAACCAATAGCGTAGTTCCAAGGATGGCACCGACGTTAATGGCGAAAAATAAGCATTTGAAAAACAAGGCTTTCATCAGAACTTCTTTGTGGTCTCCCTCATCGGATTGATGAGCCCCCAAGGAGGACACGCAAGGCATCATTCCACCCGTACCCAAAGCAATGAGTGCAAGTGCACAGTCTAGGAACAAGGTTTGGCCTCCGCTTGCTACTTCGCATGCCGAAAAACGGCATTGTGGCTGTAGAGTTGCCTGGGGAAGCAAAAGTGTCAGCAAAATCATCCCCTGCATCATTCACGGCATGATTAAACAGATCAATCCAATAAGTGACGTGAGTAGCAGCGTCTGGAAGAGATTCACGCATTCCATAAACCAAATAAGACACCATGTTCGCTGCAATTGCAAAGAACGCCAAGCTCTCCGTCACCTCATACACTGCACCCTCAGAGGTCAAATTTGGAACAGTGAACAACGTAGTATAATTAATATGATGTCTCAGCAGTACCTATGATAAAGGATGACGCCTTCCATCCTCCCGTTGTTCCCTTGTCAGCAATCGTACCATGCACATCAAAGAAGTACGGTTGCTCACCAATTCCATCTCCTCTTTAAGAAATAAAAACTACATCGGCATGTAATTAACTCTGCAAACCATAATTCGCATAAATTCAAGTAAACAAATGCTAATTGTCTTGTGAACTAGTTTGTTAGGTAGTATAGTAGTACTCTCCTTGAATTCAATGAATTGTCTCTGAAGGAAATGTCATCTGGCATTGTGTGTAAGACATTTGGATTAGAGTCTGCTTTGTTTATTGATTTGCACTTGTACATAATAGAGATGATGGTGACACCAATTGTTTTCTTCCTCCTCCACAAACTGCCGTCTAATAACAAACTTTTTGTTAACTTCATATTATTCATTATCCTCACTTTCTGATCATGATATTTGATCAAGATGAAACAAAAAGTCTACCAAAACAATTTTAAGCTGAGGCGAAACGTACTACAGTCTTCTTCTTTCTTCAGAAATGAACTTAATATAAAAACAGTGAAGAATTTGACACCTTTTGAAGTTTGGAATGTATATAAACCATCTTTAAACTTTTTAAAAATGTTTCCTTATTTTTGCTTCTCGTATAAGTGTGATAATTAAATTATAAAAGAAGACAATACTAGAAATCTTTGTAAACTATAATATAATATTGAAGACATGAATTTTCAGCCACAACAATAAACAGGAAATATTATCATAAGAAGGGTTGTACACTTTGTGAAAAATAAAAAATAAAAGACTAGAGAGATCAATCCTTTAAACAATCAACCTTCTCTGATTTGTCATAACTAATAAAGAAAGAGAATAAGATTGAGTGATTAGTCACAACTACTAAAGAAGAAAGAGAATAGGATTGAAAAAAATGAGACGGTGGATGATTAGAAGGAGGAGGAGCTTCATATTATCAGAAGAAAAAAAATAATATACGGCAATTTGGGTTAAGAGTGTTTCAAATCAAGCTAAATGCAAATGGCTGATTAATAAGTGTAAGGCATTTGTACTAGTTGAAACATTTTTTTAATGGTTTTTTACATAAAGAAATAAAAAAATACATGTTAACAAAGGCATATGTCTATTTTTTAACAAAGGCACTCTATGTATTGAAACAAGCTCTAAGAACTTGTTACAACATAATAGACAATCATTTGTTAAATATAACCTTTGTAAAAAGCATATTTGAATCCATTCTTTACATTATACATTGTAGGATTGACAATATCATTGTTTTTCTTTATATTGATGATCTTTTAGTGATGGAAAACAATATAATCTTAATTGATGAATGATGAAAATGATGAAATTGTTTTAAATTACTTAGTTTCTCATAATGGAGATTAAATAAAGTTAAGATGAGTTTTCATTTATCAAAAGAAAATATGCTAAGAAAATTCTCCTATGAATAAAAGTTTACCAGGAAGATGCAATTGAAAGTGTAGATGAGACATACTAGCAAGTTTCATTAGATGTCTGATATACCTTACAGCAAGAAGACCAGACATCTTAAGTGCTATAAATATTTTATCTTGGATCATGCACACGTAAAAATTGCTAGAAGAGTAATTAGATAAAAAAAATGTACAACCTATTTTGACATTAAGTTCAAGAAAACTAAGGATTTCAAAGTTTTGATGTTATCTACCATGTTTGGGTAAGGTGCATTGACAAATACATAGGATATTGTTTAGTCTTATATATAGAATTTTTATAAAAGAAACAAGTAATAATAGCTCAATCTACTGTTTATTATTATTATTCATCTATTAAGTTAATAATCAAACTATAATAATTATTTCACCTAATTTTATATTTTATGGAAAAAATTAAACATTTTAACATGAAGATGTTTTTCTTGAGAGAAGTATAAAAGGATCATGTTTTAAGTTTTGTTTATTGTAAGACTGAAACAGAGTTTATTGCTGTCAATCAAACCTTATGACTTACAAAAATACTCTAAGTTAACAATCAAATTGTAATAACTATTTCACATAACATTATATTTTATAGAGTAGATTAAACATTTTAACATAAGATATTTTTGTTGAAAAAAGTATAAAAGGATTATGTTGTAAGTCATGTTTATTGTAAGATTTAAGCAGAGGTTATTGTTGTCGATCAAACTTTATGACTTACGAAAATAGAGTTTATTGTTGTCAAGATTGATGAAAATATTAAGTTAATAATCAAACTTTAATAGCTATTTCACATAATCTTCTATTTTATGGAGTAGACTAAATATCTTAATATGAAAATGTTTTTCTTCAAACATGTAAAAAAGGATTATGTTGTAAGTCTTGTTTATTATAAGACTGAAACATAATTTATTGTTGTCAATCAAGCCCTATAACTTATGAAGATATTAAGTTGACAATCAAACTTGAGAGAAGTATAAAAGGAATATGTTATAAGTCTTATTTATTGTAAGACTGAAACAGAGTTTATTGTTGTCAATTACCAAGATGTCAAGTTACCAATCAAACTCTAATAGTTATTTCACATAATCTTATATTTTATGGAGTAGACTAAACATTTTAGCATGAAGATATTTTTCTTTAGAGAAGAATAAAAGGATCATGTGGTAAGTCTTGTTTATTGTAAGACTGAAATAGGGTTTATTGTTGTCAATCAAGCCTTGTGACTTAAGAAGATATTAAGTTAATAATCAAATTGTAATAACTATTTTACATAATCTTATATTTTATGGAGTAGACTATACATTTTAACAAGATGTTTTTCTTCAGAGAGAAGTATAAAAGTATAATGTTGTAATTCTTATGCATTGCAAGACTGAAACAGAGTTTATTGATGTCAATCAAATCGAATCTTATGACTTACGAAGATATTAAGTTAATCAAACTATGATAACTATTTAACATAATCCTATATTTTATGGAGTAGACTAAACATTTTAACATGAAAATGTTTTTTTTTTAGAAAAGTATAAAAGGATTATGCTGGAAGTCTTGTTTATTGTAAAATTGAAACAGAGTTTATTGTTGTCAATCAAACCTTATGATTTACGAAGATTTTAAGTTAACAATCAAACTGTAATAACTATTTCACATAATCTTATATTTTATGGAGTAGACTAAACATTTTAACTCGAAAATGTTTTTATTAAAAGAAGTATAAAAGGATTATATTCTAAATCTTATTTATTGTAACACTGAAAGAGTTTAGTGTTGCCAATGGAATCTTACTACTTACAAAGATACTAAGTTAAGTCAAATTATAATAATTATTTCGCATTATTTTTGTATTTTATTAAAAAAAAAAACTAAACATTTCAGAAGATGGAGATGTTCTTTTATAAATGTACAAAAAAGATTATGTTGTCAAGTTTTTATTTATTGCAAGACTGAAGAGTAAATTATTCATATATCTTTACAGAAAAACAATTTTAAGATGCTAAAAGTAAACGGTGATGTCATATGGTTAGGATTGTTGCTTTTATTTTATTGTTAATCATGTTTTTTTGAAATAATAAAAGTTAATTTTTTATTTTTAAGAAATTGAATAGGTTTCAGGTTTTGAATTTGTTAGTTGTCTCCTCAAAAGAAAATTTATTATTAATGAATTGTTATTTTTTATTGATTATACATGTTTTGAACTGATAGAGAATTAACTTACACTTACATCATGTTAGCTGCAATTGCAAAGAACGCCAAGCTCTTCGTCACCTTGTACACTGCAGCTACAGAGGTCAAATTTGGAACACTGAACAACGTAGTATAATATGATGTCTCAGCAGTACCTATGATAAAGGATGACGCCTTCCATCCTCCCGTTGTTCGCTTGTCAGCAATCCTACCATGCACATCAAAGAAGCTACGGTTGCTCAATTCCATCCTCTTTCAGAACAAAATGGAGATGATGATGATGATGACACCAATTGTTTTCTTCCTCCTTCAACAAACTGCCGTCCAATAAAAACTTTCTGTTAACTTCATATTATTCATGATCCTCACTTTCTGATCATGATATTTGATCAAGATGAAAAAAACAAGTCTACCAAAATAATTTTAGGCTGAGGCGAAAAAGTACTACAGTTTTCTTCTTTCTACAGAATAAACTTAATATAAAACCAGTGAAGAATTTGACACCTTTTGAAGTTTGGAATGTATATAAACCATCTTTAAACTTTTTAAAAATGTTTCCTTATTTTTGCTTCTCGTATAAGTGTGCTAAATTAGATAAGAAGACAATACAAGAAATCTTTGTAGACTATATATAATACAATATTGAAGACATGGAAAATTTTTCAGCCACAACAATAAACAGGAAATATTATCATAAGAAGGGATGTACACTTTGTGAAAAATGAAAAATAAAATACTAGAGAGATCGATCCTTAAAACAATCAAACTTTTCTGATTTGTCACTATTACTAAAGAACAAATAGAATAAGATTGAGAAAAATGAGACGGTGGATGATTAGAAGGGGGAAGCTTCATATTATCAGAAGAAAAAAAAAACAATATACGGGAATTTGAGTTAGGATTGTTTCAAATCAAGCTAAATGCAAATGGATTAATGAGCATAAGGCAAGGCTTATGGTTAAAGGTTATGCTTAAATTTCAGAGTACACGGCTTAGAAACATTTCTTGCATTGTATTAGTTGAAACATTTTTTTAATGGTTTTTTGCATAAAAAAATCTATGTTGAGAAACCTTAAGGATTTCAAAAGAAAAAAGAGGGCATGTCTATTTTTAACGATGACACTCTATGCATTGAAACAAGCTCTAAGAACTTGATACAACATAATAGACAATCATTTGTTAAATATAACCTTTGTAAAAAGCATATTTGAATCCATTCTTTACATTATACATTCTAGGGTTGACACCATCATTGTTTTTCTTTATATTGATGATCATTTAGTGGTGGAAAACAATGTAGTCTTAATTGATGAATTTAAGATGAAAATGATAAAGTCTTTTAGATTACTCAGTTTCTCATAATGGAGATTAAATAAAGTTAAGATGAGTTTTCTAGTGCTAAGAAAATTTTCAATAAGTTTCATATGAAAGAATGCAAGTCAATGAATACTCCTATGAATAAAAGTTTAGCAGGGAAGACCCAATTGAAAGTGTAGATGACACATACTTGACAAGTTTGATTAGGTGTCTGATGTACCTTACAACAAGAAGACCAGACAACTTAAGTGCTATAAATATTTTATCTTGGATCATGCTCTTTGAGAGAGAAACACACTTTGATATAAAAAATGCACAATCTATTTTGGCATTAAGTTTATGAAAAGTAAGGATTTCAAAATGTTGGTGTTCTCCACACCATGTTTGGGTAAGGTGCATTGACAACATGAAAAACACTTAGCATATTGCTTAGTCTTAGATATAGAAATTTTTTAAAAGAAACAAGAAATAATAGCTCAGTATACTATTGAGAAAGAGTTTATTGTAGTTAATCTAATCTTATGCCTACGAAGATATTAAGGTAACAATTAAACTGTAATGATTATTTCACATAATCTTATATTTTATGGAAAAGACTAAACATTTAACATGAAGATGTTTTTCATTAGAGAAGTATAAAAGGATTATATTGTAAATCTTGTTTATTGTAAAACTGAAACAGAGTTTAGTGTTTTCCGTCAATCCATATGACTTACGAACATACTAAGTTAACAATCAAACTGTAATAATTATATCACATAATCTTGTATTTTATGGAGTAGGCTAAACATTTTAACATGAAAATTTTTTTCTTGAAAGAAGTATAAAAGGATTATGTTGTGAGTGTTGTTTATTGTAAGACTGAAACAGAGTTTATTGTTGTCAATCAATTCTTATGCCTTATGAAGATATTAAGTTAACAATCAAACTGTAATAATTATATCACATGATCTTATATTTTATGGAGTAGGCTAAACATTTTAACATGGAGATGTTTTTCTTGAGAAAAGTATTAAAGGATTATGTTGTAAATCTTGTTTATTGTATAATTGAAACAGAGTTTATTGAAAGACTGAAACAGAGTTTATTGATGCCAATTAACCGTAATGACTTACGAAAATATTAAGTTAACATTAAAATGTAATAACTATTTCACATAATCTTATATTTTAGAAAGTGACTAAACATTTTAACGTGAAGATTTCTTCTTGAGAGAAGTATAAAAGGATTATGTCGTAAGTCTTGTTTATTGTAAGACTAAAACATAGTTTATACATGTCAATCAAGCCTTATGACTTACAAAGGTATTAAGTTAACATCAAAATATAATAACTATTTCACATAATCTTATATTTTATGGAGTAGAGTAAATATTTTAACATGAATATGTTTTTCTAGAGAGAAGTATAAAATGATTATGTTTAAGTCTTTTTTATTATAAAACTGAAACAAAGTTTATTGCTTTCAATCAAGTCTTTATGACTTAGGAAGATATTAAGTTAACAATCAAACTATAATAACTATTTCACACAATCTTATATTTTATAGAGTAGACTAAACATTTTAACATGAAAATGTTTTTTTTGAAAGAAACATAAAAGGATTAGGTTGTAAGTCTAGTTTATTGTAAAAATGAAAAAGAAGTTTATTATTGTCAATCATTTATGAAGTTATTAAGTTGACAGTCAAAATATAATAACTATTTCACGTAATTTTATATTTTATAAAAAAAACTAAACATTTTAATATAAAGATGTTCCTTTTAAAATAGTATGAAAAGAATTATGTTTTAAGTCTTCTTTATTTATTATAAGACTGAAAAGCAAATAATTCATAGCTTTACATGAAAACAATTTTAAGTTTCTAAAAATAAATCCTGATGTTATATGTTTAGGATTGTTGCTTTTATTTTATTGTTAATCATGTTTTGAATAAATAAAACCTAATTTTCTATTTTTAAGAAATTGAATAGGTTTAGGGTTTTGAAGTTGTTAGTTGTCACCTCAATAGAAAATTAGTTATTAATGATTAGTTATTTTATATTGATTATACATGTTTGAACTAATAGAGAATTAACTTACTGTTACATTTTTGTATTTGTTTTGCCCAAACCTGCACAAAAGTGTAGAACGAGTTCCACTTTCTTTTATATTATGATTCAGAACTCCTCCTCTTGTTTGCGCTCATGATCCCTATACATTCAGTCTCATAGGTGATTAACATTTCCTTCTCTATCAGCTTATGTGCTTAACTAAATTAATTAGCTTTATGATTATGTAGCTATGGCCAATTGACTATCTACTTAAATATTTTGCTGAAAAACCTCTTTCTTATAACACTTCCACTTGGGACTTCTGAATATTATTCACTCTTTCTCTTTTGGAAGTTATTGAAAATAAAGAACAAAAGCAAAAAGGTTAAACTATTATGAACTTAGTCTTAGTAATATCCAATTCTGAATCCCATAAAACTTATAATTTTCTCTTTGCAGGTGATACCTGACCATTCAAACCTTATACATTGTACTCTATCAGGAGAGCTTTAGCATACATCACTGTTATGTCTTCCTACTCAGCTTTTGGTAACAATTTTTTGTTTTCAAAACCTGCTGGTAACTTGTAAATATTTAATGTGTGTTCGTATATGAATATACTTTTTTTTTGAATAATGATATTTCATTAATAACTTGAATTTTTCATATCAGATTGTATTGATCTATAATCAACTCTCTGCAAATTCAGAAGCTATTTTGTACTAGTATATAGTATTGGAATGAGTGATTTTTCCTTCCTCAATGACTCCCAATAACAATTACTAGCAAAATTTACAAAAATTGAGTTTAAAAATTAGTATTATATCTAAGAATCTTCATACCTGGTAATGTAACAAATGTTAAATTTGGAAAGACTAAACAATAATCATATATTAAAACATCAAAATGTAATATCTTAAATTTTATAGAGTAAACTAAATACTTTAAAATGAAGATGTTTCTTTTATAGAAAAGTATAAAAGGATTATGTTGTAAGTCTTATTTATTGTAAGATTGAAACATAGTTTATTGTTGTCAATCAAGCCTTATGACTTAAGAAGATATTAAATTAACATCAAAATGTAATAACTATTTTACATAATCTTGTATTTTATGTAGTAGACTAAACATTTTAACATGAACACGTTTTTTTATAGAGAAATATAAAGGATCATGTTGTAAGTCTTGTTCATTATAAGACTAAACAGAGTCTCTTGCTGTCAATCAAGCCTTTATGACTGAAGAAGATATTAAGTTAATAATCAAACTATAATAACTTTACATAATCTTATATTTTATAGAGTAGACTAAACATTTTAGCATGAAGATGTTTTCGTTGAGAGAAGTATAAAAGGATTATGTTGTAAGTCTTGTTTATTTTAAGACTGAAATAGAGTTTATTGTTGTCAAAAGTCTGTATGAGTGAGGAAGATATTAAGTTAATTAACAATCAAATTGTACTAACTATTTCACCTAATCTTGTATTTTTTTTTTGGAGTAGACTAAACATTTTAACATGAAGATGTTTTTCTTGAGAGAAGTATAAAAGGATTATATTGTAAGTTCTTTATTATAAGACTGAAACAGAGTTTGCTGTCAATCAAGCCTTTGCGACTGAGGAAGATATTAAGTTAACAATCAAACTGTAATAACTATTTCACATAATTTTATATTTTATGGTGTAGATTAAACATTTTAACATGAAGATGCTTTTCTTGAAAAAAGTATAAAAAGATTATTTTGTAAGTCTTGTTTATTGTAAGATTGAAACATAGTTTATTGTTGTCAATCAAGTCTTATGACTTATGAAAATATTAAGTTAACATCAAAATGTAATAACTCTTTCACATAATCTTATATTTTATGGAAAAGACTAAACATTTTAACATGAAGATGTTTTTCTTGAGAGAAGTATAAAACGATTATGTTGTAAATCTTGTTTATTATAAGTCTGAAACAGAGTTTATTGTTGTTAATGTATAATAACTATTTCACATAATCTTATATTTCATAGAATACATGGGGTAAACATTTTAACATAATAATATTTTTTTTGAGAAAAGTATAAAAGGATCATGTTGTAATTCTTGTTTATTAAAACACTTAGACATAATTTCTTATCGTCAATGAAACCTTATGAGTTAAGAAGATTTTAAGTTGACAATTAAAATGTAATAATTATTTTATATAATCCATGGAAGAAAAAAAAAACTAAATATGAGATTAGGTTGTTATTAGACCAATTGAAGGGGTAAAATAGTCGAAATAAATGGACAACAGAAATTGAGTCACTGGAATGTGTAATTGAAATAATTTTCTTAAATCACTAAGTTGCATGCTAACTGTGAATTCGAAATTCAAAATCAGAACCCCTCATTCAGAACCTTTTGAGACACAACCCAACCCCATCATACAACTTTCTGCTGCCAATTCTCATTTCCAACCAAACCCTTAAACTTTTTCAAAATGTTCGGTGCTTTGGTTGAGAATGCAGAAACAACGGATTTACTATGCGTCTTAACTCAATCTGATTTCGCCTTCATAAGTCCCACACTGCCCAAAAAATTAAACATCGAAATAGTTATATACCATATGATCATAAATCAACTATTTCAAGTTGAGATGTAAGGGCGTGAAGCTGAAGGAGCGGATTTAGGGTTTGCTGCGGCTGGAGCTGTGGTTGCTAGAAGTTTGTTTTCCCTCTCAAAGGTCGGAGCACCAGTCGAAGGGCATCGGGCTGCTCAACCAACAGCCCACAAATTAGCCTGGTGAGTCCAATTGCTTGAACCATCCTTTTCGTAACTTATTAAACTCTTCATTTCAAGTACTTTTTATAGTTTTTATATTATTAATTATTAGTAGAATTTTATTTATTTCTTATATTTAAAACCTGATATTCATATCAAGAGGTTATATACATTGATAAGTTGTGAAGAATCATCCCATCAAATAGGTAGAATATTTGAAATATTGCCCTACCATATATATTGTGTTCCCCAATACCAACAAAAAACAATCCCGTCGTCAAAGATAAAAGTAATGTGACTTTTTATTTTTAACTTAAATTGCCATACCTCAAATTAACTATTTTATACAAATGCTTATAAAAAATATATATTTTATACTAATAAATTAGTCTAATGGCAACTACATTTTTTTTTTGTTCACAGTTTAATTGTCCTTTACAATAGCTCATTTCATATATGATTTTTATGTTTGGTTAATATAAATTGATTTAATCCTTATATTTAAAGAGTGAGTTACATCTTAATTATAATATTTAAAATTTATGTTAATTAACAAATTTGTTTTTTGGTTTTTTTAAGACAAAGTAGTTAACTCTCGTATTAGGCCTTTTTTTTAGCTATAAATACTTATGATTTATATATACTTAAGAATATATATTTGTATTCCAAAATTTAAGCAAAATTAAAAAAAAAATTAAAGAATAGAGCAAATTGGAGACATCAAGAGTGATTTGGAACTTTAACAAATAAGGTTTTGAAGCATTACCTGAAGTCCAGATCACACTTAAAAAAGAGAGACAGATCTAAGAGTGGAGCTCTGTTTTGGGTTCAACCAATTTGAATACGCTAAACAAATTTGAGGTTGAGAAATCTAACTTTAAGAAATTTTGAGAAAATTGTTCAATAGAAAACAAGTTACAAGATAGAGATAAAACTTCACTAAAGCTGGAAGTTTGATCTCTAGCAATACAATTTTATTTGCCATATTGTTTTTACAATTAAAAGAAAAAATTTATCTGACTGTTGAGAATTTTTTTTCTTACTCAAACTCTTGTTGAAGGCTAATAAGTAATCTATTTGCGAAAGAATTAATAGGTTTATAAAAATTACAAATAAATATATGTATATGGATTGAAAGTGAAACTGTTAGAAGTTTGATCCCATCAATATCTTTGATATTGATTTTTTTCTTCATTAGCATCTTTTTTAAAATCAATTATTTCTATTAATTATAAGTCAATCATTTGAATATCCTCATTATGTTTATCTCTATTTTCATCTACTAAACTATAATGGCAAAATAATTATTATATCATGCAAGTATTTGAGAAGACGATTTTTAATATAAAAAGATGACAGTTAGTTTAAAAAAAACACTTTTTTATATTTATTTAAACTATGGTATATTTTAAGAATAAGATAGATGGTTATTCTGGTTGCATATTTGACTATACTATCGAATAATGAACTAAACTAAGAAAAAAAATTATTTTATGACGTTATATATCCTCTCCATTTTTTAAGATTACTGATAGTATAATTTCTGTGTCAATTTTAAAAGACGTTTAAAAAAACAAATTTAACATAAAGTATAATAAAACAAAATAAATCTGTAAATTTTAATATACTGGTGATAAAATATTAATAATTAACAAAGTATGAAAATGTAATTAATTATATTTTTTTTCTAGGACTAAAAGAGTTTGTAACATATTAACTTCAAAAAATTTCGTACAGAAACTGGAAATTAAAATGTCTCAGTTTCCCTGTCCATTTCTGTGAAGGGATTAATCTAAACAGAGAGGGATAAGACCATAATTTTTTGAATCTCTAGTTCAATAGTGATTTAGGCAAGCTGTTTATTGGTTTGGTATTATAAGATTACAAATAATTTAAAGTACAAGACTCTATGGTTCACCTTCTTTAAGTTATTATAGTTAAAAACTGGGTCAATAACTCAGTTCTCAAGGTTGTGTCAAGAGATAAAATTTTTACATAATTTTCAAACTTTACAGGACAGGACACTTATTAGCATCTTAAAATTTTAGTGAAATCTTTAATGACATCAGATTGATTAGCTAAAGGCTTCAAATCATATATGTGAAATTTAAAATAAAATTTTCTAATAAACTAATTAAACATGAACTGTCATATTATGCAGATAAACATAAACTGGCATAAGACATCTTACTATTTATGCAGATAAGAAAGTGCATACATACTTTATGACACATAAGTCACAAGCTGCTCTCACATATCTCATAAAACTCATAAGCTGCTTACGAACATTTCTCACTTTGCACAGAACGAACACCATCCATTAATATAATACTTATTGACATACAAGTCACAAACACAAACTGCTTACATATATCTCAGGCTGCAGAAAAGCAACATGATCTCCTGCTTACAGTTTTACATATATCTCACTCGCTGCGCAAAACCAACGAGACCTATTGATATAGTACTTATTCAAGACACAGATGGATACACTGCACAAAACCGCTCAAAACCTAAATAAAACAGAAGCTGAACAAAGGCAGTTGAACAAAGGCCATCGGCCGGCCGATCACAACACAAAACCTAACGGAACAGGACCATAGATCAACCGAACACATGGGCACAAAAGCTCAACAGCTTATTGATACAGGATGATAGGCATAAAACCTAAACAACTTATTAATACCACGAGGATAGGGCACAAAACCTAAACAACTTATTAATACCACGAGGATAGGGCACAAAACAACTTGATGAAACCTAACTTATTGATATTGAAAGCATAGGACACAAAATAGGACATAACGAAACACATTATTTGAAACCAAACCATATTTGGTACTAGGGCACAAGAGGACACCACATAGGGATTATAGAGGACGAAAGGGCACGCCCACCATCCCTAACACTATTAAGTAATATTTACATACATATATGTAGTAACTTAAAAGACGCATACACAATATATATAATAGTAGTAGTAGTAGTATATATATATATATATATAATATATATTATATCTTGTTACCAAACCAGTGATAACACATGGCTTTACCCCTCTATACACTGTATATATATAGAAAACACCAGATCGCAGCTACTATAAGGTAAGGTATAGTAGCTGCTTGTCCTTGCCCTTATGAGATGTGACTCAAAGGATCATATTATGAGTTGTGACTCAAAAGGATGGTATTACATGCACCATGGAGCTTGAGGGTCCCACATATCCACATCGGCCAAATTGTTGTTCTCCTGTATGTAAATCTCGTTCTCTGCTGCAATTAGAGGAAGATCTAGAGACATAGCAGCTTCGGCCCAGATAGAATCATCAAAAACAGGTAAATTCTCGTTCATTGTCTCCCAAGATGGAGAAAACTCTCCCTCAATCCCCTCAGGTTTTGTGTAGGTTGCAATTGGCTTAGGATTGGTGTCCAAGGGAAGAGACACGATGCAATCACTGGTGTAAATTGGAGTGACTCCAACTTCATGAGATGCCATGGAAACTGCAGGATTGAAATTGAAATTAGAACAAGTTGGAATGTCGATGCTGTTTTGCATCAGAGGATGTTGCAGATTCTCCATATCAGGAGTGTGAGTGTTGGTACCAGGAGGAGGTGGTGGTGGTGGTGGTGGAAACTGAGACGGTTTCACAGGGGGCACAGGAATCTCTGGTAAATTGAGTTTGGCATCAGGGCCGTAAAGCTTACGTGCTGCAGCATCATAAGCCAAAGCAGCGTCATGAGAGGTTTCAAATGTCCCTAGCCAGAGTCTAGCACCACGATTGGGTTCACGGATTTCAGCAACCCATTTCCCCCAGGTTCTCTGTCTCACACCTTTGTAGGTGCAACTGGCATTTTCGGGACCTCCTTTACCTCTCATACACCCTTTTCTGGAGCTGGCCTGAGCTGTTTTCTTCAGCTTTTTGTCCTCAATTTTCATGCCTGATTTTAGCATTGTGGACATGTTAGGATTTGGAGGATTGAGATGATGAGGGAGACACAAAAGTAGAGATAAGCTCAAGGACTTGAAGATGGAGTGAGGTTGATGTGCCTATTTATAGTGCAAAAACAAGGTAGTAAATAAATACTGTGTAAAAGAGATTACAAGTTCATGAAACGTGGCCCCAAAGTGGGCCCAAGACGAAACTTGGCAATGTGAGCTACACAGACCGTGTCCACGACGAGCCTCAATGTTGATTTCTCTTATTCACACTTGGCCTTCCCTTTTACTGGTATACTGCAATCTCAAGATCATGTGACAAACACCACCAAATAAATTAAGATTATTACTTAATTTATACTTTCTTTTAGTATTTTTTTTTTTATCTGTGAAGGAATTTTTGTGATGGATAAGATGGACGGAGAATAAAAAAACAATAAAAAAAAGTAGAGCAAAGGTAAAAGAAAATTAAAGTTGTGGGTGAGAGGATGCGGTTGCATGGATAATGGGATTTATGGACTGTATATAGATAATTCGGATTCGGATAAGTCATTTACCATTGTGTGGGATCGGTGTCATATTGAAACGAAACGGTTCAAGATAAGTGCTTGCGGGGGTTCCAAAACTGCGCACATGAAAATTAGCAACGATGCATTCAGACGTGTAACGAAAACAATCCCAGGTGTTCGTCTTTCATGCTATGGAAATCAGTGAATAGTGAAAAGATCCAATGGACTGTGACACCACACATAGCAAATGAGACACGGATAAGAGTTTACAGAAATTCGTCTACATTTCATACCTTAATTATAATTTTACATCTTCATACTCCTACACTACCTGGTGCATTTTCCTTTTTTGTCTTCTGCTGACACTCCATCATAACTGTAAATATAGCAAATTTGGTATAGAACAACGCACAGCATTAACAGCTAACTTAGCGGTGGATCGAAGGGACTAGATAAGGAGTAACACAAACCGAGAGATAAGCAGTCTTTAATGTTTACTTCTTCATCAATTGCGGGTTTCGAGACTCACATATGCAGCTCATTATTTTTCTCACACTTCACTGTTCCTCAATTTAAATTCAATGTTTTCCCCATAAATTTTCTTAATCACCTCAGTTCCATATATAGCAGTAATTGTCATACAAGTGTTTTACATCTCTAGCCTAAAGAACTTTTGTGTTATAGTCCTCAGTGTTAAGTTTTTACAACAAGGTCAGAAGAAAAACTGATAAACTATTCCAAAGTGTCTGCAATGTTCAAAACTCTTACAACAAAACAAAGTCAGAGGTCTGTTCATTGTTACAGGTTCTCTAGATCAAAGTCATCAACATTTTGTAGGATCAAATGGAAATTATAACTATTCCCCCTGGTTGACCAAGCTGTAACAGTCTAGAAGGATATTCTTTATATTACAAATAATACTAAAGCAAGACTCTGTTGCACAATTTTTTCAAGTTCATAACATCATTGTTTGCACCGTTTTTTTCTCATCTCCAAGAGACAGAGTGAGGTGGAAAGTTTCTGATGATTAGAAACTTTGGACCATTTCTATCCCTGCCCTTCAATCAATTGTAATCAAATCTTATTGATATATATGTAGTAAGACCACTTAATTGCAGAGGATACTCGGTAACTGCGACTAATATTACTAACATATATATTTTTCTAATGCAATAACCCCAAAATGAGAGAAGAAACAACAATAAATCAAATTTACATCACAAGTTAGAATCAAATTGTGCACAATTTGAGAAAGTTAAACAACACAATTTGTTTAAATAGTAGACACTTATAAATAACGTTTTTAGTTCATCATTATTCATGAAGAAACTTACTTATTTTTTTATTTGTTGCTCGATGAAAAAGTTGACTCAAATTACTTTTACTTATGAAAAATTGATTCAATTCATATTTTTTTATTTTTGTTATTAGTTTTATATTGAAAATTTTGTTTAAGGTACCCCAAAAGTATAGCTGTAACCATTTTCATTAAAGAATTACAGTTGACTTTGCAGTGAAGACTTAACTGGAAACATTCAAGTGCAGCCGTTATGAAAAGAAAAAGAAAAGGCAAGAAGCAACTCCTTCGCAGTATATTTGTTGTCAAAGCAATCTTCGTTTCCTTGTACACTTTATTTTTTATTTCATAAAAAAGATTGTAATCATCACACTTTATTCAACCAACTGCATAGGAATTAATTAATTTTCTTCATAATTTTTGTGATGTTAATAGATTTTAAGAAAAGGAGAAAGCAGAAAGAGATTGATTAAGATGAACCTCTTCTGACACCATAATGGGTTGAGCCAAGCAAGACCTTCAGCATTTCACAGCAAACAAAAACATTTATTTTTATTTTTAGTATTAGAAAGATAAAAGGACATATTTCCTAGGTTGGAATTCTCACACATCATGACGCAATATTTCAAGGCTTTGTCTACTCTCGACACGTTCAACTCACGAAGCAGTTTGGGACAGCGAAAATACTCACACCATTAATAATGTCAATGTCAATGAAGGAAAAATTTAAAAAAATAAATAAATATCATTCTGATCCCTCGAAGTGTGAAATTGGTTTCAGAAGAAAAAATCATTTTTTATTCCATTTTTTAATATCTAAAAAAAAGTGTCGTAATAATTAAACATCGGTCCAATATGAAATTTGGTTATGTAAGGTGAATTTGATACTGAATTATAAAAATTAAAGAATTAATTAATTTTCTATGCTATCTTTTATATTTAAGAATTAAATTAAATCTTTAAAAATGCTTCTGAAATGCATCTGCTACACGCTGTGTGTACAGATAAAAATGGACCATTTTATTAAAAAAAATTAAATAAAAAAGCCTCGTTTTGAGTGATCTCTGAGATGAGCAGCGAGTGCCACGTAGGCGAAGGGTGGTCTAAACACGTGATTCGTTTGTATTTCGACACACATATGAAACACTTGAAGTGACGTGCATTTCTTTAAACACGTAGAAGCTGTTGCATCTGAGTTTATTTCTGGAAAGACATGCGTACTGTGCATTTAGACACGTGACCAAAAAACACCTTATTATTTTAATTACGATTTTCCTTGAATTTGTCCTTATTAGAGTGAAAATAAAAATATCTCAGGTCTGCTCAGATCAGGATAATCTTCCCTTTTATTATAAATAAAATAAATAAAATTGATTTATTTTTTATTTTTGTGAGTTTTTTTTTATTTTATTTTATCTGAGGTCCAGTCTGATTTTGCAGAAAACGTTATCATGAAATTTGTTTCGTATATAAAATCTTTCAGACATTGTATATAAATGTTTATCTTATATAAGTTGGTAGGAAAAAAGTTTATCTTTCCATTAGTATTCTAAATAAAAGTTAGCATTTTTTTTTAAACTTTTTCTATGAGCATTTATCTTATACTTAATATACGTGTATCTTTGTTTTAAGATGCAAAATGACTGATTTTCAAAAGTTAACAAGTACATATTAATGATAACATTTAATAATCTAAATAGTAGTGTAATTAGTCTGAAATACCCTTTTCCTTTGTTGTAATATAAGATGTAGATGTGATTTTTTAAATAAGTTGTAAATGTCAATTTTCTTTATTGATTTTAACCAGTTAGTACTGCTTGAATTTAATATATTTAGGATTTCTTAAATTAAAATTTTCCATGTTATAAATTTGTAAAATTTAGTAAAATCAAAATTACAATAGTAGTTACTTTAGCAAATAAATCAATTATAGTTTAATAACTAGTTGATTCTAACTTCAGTTTTATCTTAAACAGTATGTATCTACATGTTTGAGGTTAGTTATACTAATTTTTCGTGCCTTAATATAAGTTCAAAAATTATTATATTTATTGGTAATTGTTAGAACAAATATTAGTATAGGTATCTTAGTTTTGATGTTAAGAAAGAAGTAATTATACTGAATATGTCTTAGATAAATAGTTCGCCCAAATAAACTATGTTTCGTCCTTAGGTATGTAAATGATAGAGGTTTTGTTATGAGTACCTAATATTCTTATTCTTTGAGCAAATTGTCTTGTTTCAACAAAGCTGCAGAAGAAGGCTTATAATTTTAGGTTTTATTATTAAATTTTAATTTGCTACTTCTCATTTTTAAACAAAGGTACAGAAGAAAGGCTTATATCCATCTCTTCATAATTAATTTTAAATTTTTCTTATAATAACAATAATAATATTTTATATATTCCTTTTATTATTAAAGACATTTTAATAATTTTTAATTTCTACCAGTTAAATTATTATTTTTATTTGACATATTGATCAAATTTTATACCACTTTTTACAAACTATACTTTTAAATCCATTCTCAGTAACCTTCAAATCTCTTAAAAAAACGACAATAAAAAAAACTTTAGACTCAAAATAACTTTCACACTTTAATAAGAGAAAATATAAAGAAATTAATTGGTTTTTACTAGAGCTGTCAAAACGGGTAACCCGGCCTGACCCACCACGGGTTGGTCACTTGTGAGTCAACCCAACCCGACTCATTTATTAGCGAGTCAGAAAAACCTGAACCCGTCCCGATCCACCACGGGTTGGTGGGTAAACGGGTTGGCTCACTAGCTCATTTAATTACAGTTTTTTAAATAAAAAAAATACAAACTTTCTGTAATTTAAATTTAAACAAATTTCACTCCCAAAAAATTATTTCAAAATAACAATAAAAGTATAATATAATTCAAATTCAAAAATATCAAAAAAGCACCAGTACTCAACAACATCAACAAAAAGTTAATAGTTTAATTTGTAACATAATTTCCCAAATTCAAAGATATCAAAAACAGCTTGTTCAAATAATTTATATTCAAATTATTTAAATAAAATGAGCAAACTAGCATGTCAGTAAAAAAAATCATTTCATGTTTTCAAATCTCCCACAATAATAAACAAATTCGCAGACCCCTATTTTTGTCATTATAGGGTTTTTTTAGAAAGAGAAGTGAGAAAACAAAAATAAAGGAAAGGTGTTTTACTTACTCCTTGAATAATTTTAGTGAAGTGAGAGTGATAGTACCGTCAAATGAGAGCAAGTACTGTGAAAGTGATTTGTGAGAGCAGGGTTACTCTTTTTGTATACACAGTGAATGAAAAGAGTATTTTATTTTTTAAGGTTTCATAAATAAAATAATAGATTAAAAAAAAATTAGGTAGGTGGGTTGGTGGGCCAACCCGGCTCACCATAGGTTCAACCAGCATGAGCCAGGTCTAAATAAGTCGGGTTAAAATCTGACCCGCATATAGATGGGTTGTATTTTTCAAACCCAACCGAACCCGAACCCGTGATGGGCCAAGTTAGCCTATAGATTATAATCAATTTTTACGGCTCTAGTTTTTACGGTATTACTCTTTCATTTAGTCGTGTTGGAAATACCCAGATTACTTATCCGAAGTTATAGAAGACTGTTTATATATCTATTGAGCAATTGTATTTAATATCGATTTTTTTGAATTGAAATCTAACATAATTTTAAAGCTTATAACTCGTCTTAGTAATTATGAGTTTATATGTCTCCCTGTGTGAAGGGTAGTGTTACTTTATAAATATTTTTAAAACCTAAAGTTTCAAAAGTATAGTATAATATATTTTTTTGACGTCACAGTTATAATATATATCTTATTCGAGTTGACTTCTGAAACAAAAAATAAAATTAAAAGACTAAATACAGTTATTCAAATCATCATTTATCTCGACTATAGTTATTGAGGGTCACACGTACCAAGCAATAAAACCAGCATCTACAAATAGTAATAATGGCAGTAACAAAGTTTTAAATTTACGAAGTGATCCATTTTAGGAGAATGTTAGTATCATTGAGACTCTCACAAATCATTAGGTGTTACAGTTAGGAGTAAGGAATAAAATAAAATAAAATAAAATAAAGATAAAATATTGTTACGAGAGCAATTAAAAAATTAAATTAAAACAATACTCTTATTGATAATCGATTTATTTATACATTTTTACGTTTACTTTATTTCTCGTTTTTCTAACACACCTACCTCAAATTTCTCATATTTGTTTGTATGTCTAATGCAAATGAGTCTCAAACATCGTTGTCACATTAATAAACCCGCAAGTAGATTATCGTACATTACATTTTCCGAATATTATTATATTGGCACCGTCAAATAATATAGGATAAGGATCCCTACAGCTGGGGAGCACAACGTTTAAGATTCGAGTTTAATGCAAAAGTTTTCGAGTTCTTCTGAAAACGTCTCTTCAGTATAAATATGATAAATATCCTCCTTCAGACGTGAGAATAAAATATTCAGAATTAAGAAGAAAAAATAATAATTGTATATCAACGACACAAAATCATACTATTATATGAAAAAATAAAATAAAAAAGTTATGTATGATAAATTTGGCTTGCATATCAATTTTTCATAAAATTACATGCACTTTTAATTAAGCCCACAAAATAATGATCAAAAGTACACGTACTTACATAACAATTCATGGATGAATTAAAATACTAAATGTATTATTATTATTTTTTCATCGAATTGCCTACAATTGCACTTTGAAAGAACTAGATCTGACATAAGAACGTGCAAGGTTGTGTTAATAATGCAATTGGGCAAAGCCCTTAAGATTGCTTTCATGGGCCTCCAACTTTAAATAAATGGTGATGGCTTGCAACCTAACTATTACTAACTGCACTCCAAAATAACACGAAAAAAAACTAAAATATCCTTTTTCACTACATCACACCACCATTTCGACCACCATGGTTGCTATCATCTATCAACTACACTCTGAAAAAAAACTCAGTTTGAAAACCATCATTTATGTTTTGAAAATTTTGTTTTAGAAATTAAGTTTTCAAAAAATCGTTATCAAATGCATTTAGATGTTATGGAGAACTCGTTTTGGAGGTATCATATCTGTTCTTAAAAGTTTATTTTGAAAATATTGTTCAAATAATCTCTTGAAAGTTTATTTTCGAAATACTGTTCCAAAAAAACTCAATAAAATACATTTTATGTATAGCAAAAAGTTTGTTCCAAAATTATTTTTCTAAAAACTCTATTCCAGAAAACATGTTTTAAAAAACTTCAAAACAGATAAAAATACATTTGATGTATAGCAAAAGTTTTGTCCCAAATTTTTTGCCTAAAAATCCTATTCCAGAAAACATGTTTTAAAAAACTCTCAAAACAGAAAAGCCACGTTTAAAAAAATAAGTCTTTTAAAAAATTATATGGGTGTGGGAAGAACATACTGTTTTGAGGAAAAATTGTTATGGGCACGAGAGGATTAATTATCGATATTACATTATTGAATCAAATTAAATATTACATTATAGAATCAAATTATTTAACGCACGAGAAGTTGAGCGAAATAATAACACTTAAAGAATCATTTTGCATCATTACTATCAGTCTTCCATCTTCCTTCTCACATTCAAATACATGTAACCAAAAGAAGCCTACTCATTTTACATCAAATATTAAAAGAATATATATTCACACACACACACACACAGACTTCAGATCAACCTTAATGGATTAAAAATCATCTAAATTAAAGGAACTGTGATAATTAATTTTGTCTGTTCAAACTTGCAATGGATAGAAAATAACTTAAATTAGTAGAAATGGCAGTTGAAATTAGGCCCTATACGAGACCATCTAACTGCCTCAGAAAGGAAGGATCATCTCAATCTGGCTCCAATAGCATTTTTTGCCATAGCTAATCATGGATTACTCATGCTTCACAAAATTGCAGCAAGACCAAAAAGATCAAGATCGCTTAGCAGCAAATAATTTATAGATGAAAAGGTATTAAAAAACTTTACACCTATGATAAAACCATTAACCAATCCGATATGTGACAAGAAAGGCTTTTAATTTCCCAATCGTTCCATCAACTTTTGAGAAAATCCTTTAAGGAAAATGGTGGAGGCCCATCCTGCAATGATAATGAAAGAATCAGCTCGAACACCAATATTGCATACTATAGTAGCTGGCTACATCTCCTTTTACTGGTCCAAGAAGAGATGAGCAATCCAAGATTTTGCAGGTTAGACAGAACTTTGCATCAATTCTTAAATTTCATAAGCAACACCCATTACCTTGCCCGCTTCTTGATTTAAGCATTGTCTAACAACTGTAGCCTGCTGTATTAGCCTCTCCATTGCTGTGTATCTGGGAAGATTCAAGTGTGCTGCCAATTACCCACCATCACAGAAAAATCACATTAAACATGGATAAGAAAAAGCAACATGATTTGCAACAAAATATATTAAAGATACAGATAACAAGTTAACCAACCAAGAATAGCCCGATTCAAACTATCTGCAACCTGCTGCCGATACTCTAAGCTAAGGAGATGAAACATTGGGGATTTCTCTGGCTCCTTATAAGCAAGAAGGGCCATAAAATCCTGCAACAGTAGCATAACAAAAATTCAATCTTAAGCACACACAGTCACACACATACATCACAAAAAAACTATGTGAAGTCCAGACTTACTTCAAGTTTTTCCATATATTTGGGCTCCTTTCCAAAAGGGCCCAGCTTGGTCTGAGCAAACTCCAAAGCTTCTGTGCTGCCAATAAAATGAAAATATATGAAAGTAGGAAGTCTACGGGTTCTTTGAGAGACAAAATTAAATTATGCTTACCATTTCCTGGAGCAAACAAGCTCAACAAAATGAAGGCTTAGTAGATCAAACTGCAAATCCTTATTCTTCTCTAAAATATCCTGTGCTAGCTGCTCAGTAAGCTCAATGGCCTTGAGTGCATTTCCCTCGAGTGCAAAGTGAAAGATTTCTACAAAAAAAAAATGAAACTTATTATCATGAAGTGTTTTCGTTAATAATAATAAGATCCAATAAAAAGCCTAATTATCTTCGTAGGTGTGTGGAGAATTTCCCAGCACCGGTTGTGCCACAGTAATATATCTTAAAATGTCAATAGAAGCCCAATAGAGATGTCTTTACATAGTAAAAAAAAACTCCAAGAAAGAAAGTAAGCTTAAATATGTTTTTAATCTCTAAAATTTAGGACAAATCTCATTTTAATCCTCCAAACTTACAAAAGTTCTTTTAGCCCCTTGAAATTTTAAAAAAAAGATGTAGTTTTATCTCTAAATACTAAATTTGAAGGACATAAAATGTTTGCTTAAGGTTTGTTTTAGTCCCTCTAATTTAGTGTTTAGGGACTAAAACCACATTTTTTCTAAATTTGAGTGATTAAAATGAACTCTTTTAAATTTAAGGGAACCAAAACCAGATTCACTCCAAGTTTCAGGAACTGACACCGTAAACAAAAAACGTCTAATCACAATTCAAATGTATTTCAAGACAAAAGTCGTCTCAAGAATAAGAATCACATATGTTTTAGGTAGTATCAAAGCGAACAACAGTTCAGCATCCCTCGTGTTGTTGAAAATTTCTTAAAAGTTATGAATGAACACTTAGTGTACACACAAAATTCTAGGATAAGCAAGCAAATAAAATATAACCAGAAAACACCAAAAAAAATCTTAGAAAGAATTTTGTGTACCAAAAAATAACCATAAACCTACTTTTCCTTTTGTCCATGTCCTCCAAATAATCTGCAGGCTGCTTTGTCCCAGTGCTAGTAATGAATGATTCTACCGATTCTTTGTAGCAATTGTGTATAAGATATGACAGAACAATACTGTGGATGTCATTATCATTTATAGCCTGTAAATTCAAGTAACCAAGAAAAAATGATGGATTAATTTCAGTAAGAGAATCAATGGAACCAGAAAATCAACCATTCAAAAATAGAAACCCACCAAAGCATACTACAAGGGTTCAATCTTAGCTCGATTCTTTTTCTTCTGTATATAAAAATTAGGAGGAGGGGATGGCACCCAAATCCAATACAGGTGAAGTCTCTAGACGCAAAGACACTTAAACGAGGAACTTAATTTCATTTCATCCCAAAGAAACGAGTGACTGTTTGAAAGACACGGTCATGCAAAACCATGCCTTATCCACTCAACTAATCCATTGGGGATTAATTACATTCTCTTTTAAACATAAATCTGAGGGAAAAAGTTTTAATCACCTGAGCCAAAACTCATAATAGTGGCAATTCCAATGAGAGCAACATAGAGTATACAGGACAGGATAAATATTACATCCATGTTTCCAATCCCTCTTCTGTCCAATCTTCTACCATGAGAAATTAGGGTTGGGAAATATCTTTCAGAAACTAATTAATGGAAGAATTTTCCAGAGAGTAAGAAATCATTTATGGCAAAATAAAAAACACGTTATTAATATCCACAAGGCAACTACTCACGAGGGTCTCCACTTTAGTCGAGACTTCAATAAGCATCTACGAGTTCTACAGGGAAATAAGACTCCACAAACAACGAAAAGTGAAAAAGGAGCACCAAGTGAATAGTGGCCACAGAGAGAATCGGGATATGAGAAATTAACGGTAGAGTTGACAAAATAAAATCATAAAGAAGAAAGTGAAGTGGAAACAGTAAAACAGAGACAGGAAAAGGAAACATACAACGTTTTCGTATTGACGAGGATCGAGGTCCATGGCGTGGTAGAAAACGCGAGAAGCGAACAGTGAGGCGCCAGTTACGAGACTGAGGTGCGGTGACTATGAAACGATCCGATTGCAATTCATTGCGTGTTCGTGATGACTCCACCGTGTGTGGTGGGTGTGTGAGTTTTCTCAAAGCAAACACGTGACGCGCCTCTCAAATCGTTTGATGAGTCTGTCGGGTGCACGTGACCAGCGACCCACTGAAGCAAATCAACCAATTACAATATTTTTATCCAAAATAATCAGTTTCTTTGTTTTTATTTTTCCAACTTTGCATGCTATCAGTGTTGTATTGTTTTATATTTAATTCAAATAAATTTTATATTATATAATAGCTAATGATATTTAGACAACTTTTTTTTATAACATTTGAATATTAATTATTGGTCAAAAATTACACTACTATAATATTTATGATTGTTATTATTGAATGTGAAGTAATTTTTGACCAGATTTGACACATAAATATTGTCAAAAAAATGTTGTCTAGATATCATTATCCTTATATAATTACCTTTTTAAGAATTTAATGATATTTTAAAATTAAATATATAATAAATAGAAAGACTTAAATATTAATTTTGTCTTTTTTGTTAAGGTTTTTCAATTCAATTTTAATATTTATTTTTAATTTAGTTTTAATTTTGGTCAATTTAGTATTTTTCATAAAATTATTTAAATATTTATGGTAAATGAATATTATATGTACATGTAATTTCTAAAACTTTTTTATTTTTTTTACTTTAAAAAATGTTTATGTATCAATCCATATTATGTCAGTGGTAATAATATGATTATATTACGAAATAATATTATATGTTACTTTTTTATATTTTTTTATTAGTTAATTTTATTCAATTCAATTTTATTATTTTTTAAAGAGAGTAATTTTGTTTTTTATATTAAAATTAAATATAACTTTTATATAAATGTTATACTTAAAATTTTTATTTTATTAAATATTTTTATTTTAGAATTAAAGGTGATTTAAAATTATAAAAAAATTTAAAAGTGAAAAATAATATTATTATTAATTTAAAATTTTAAAAAATTAAAAATCACATAAAATTTTAAAAATCACATCAACCATCAAATAGAAATATCATAAATATTATATTAATTGATTAGGAAATAAAATTGTCGAATTTAAATATTTTTATTTTATTTTTATAAAAATAAATATTTTTATATTTTGTTTTTTGTTTTTTTATTACAATAATAGTTAACAGTGATATTTTTATTGTAAGATTTGTTAATTTTTATTTAATACTTTATGTGATTTAACCTTTTAAAATTTTAAACCTTGCTTTTTACTTTTAGATTTTCTATCTAAACTTAATCAAGTATCCTAAATTAAAAATATTTAACAATAACATAAATTTAAATAATATAATATTTATATAAAAATTAACAAAAACAATATCAAATTAAATATAAAATACAAATTAAATATAAAATACTTAACACGGTATTTAATTCACACGCAAAACATATTTTTTAAAATTAAAAAGAATAAAAACTAATGAAAATTAATAATAAATTAAACAAGATAAAAAAAATGAATGAAATTAATATTTAAGTTAATAGGGTTTCCTTTAGACTATATAACTGGGACCAAGAAGATATATATTAGCACATGTTATGAATGTGGTAGGTCAAAGAGCCTTGAGATATATGTATCTTCTAAAACTTGAAGAATAACCGACAGCTCATAAGTGTGAACTTCAGGATTTACGAAAATAAAAATATTAGTGTAAATTAGTTTTTACTAAATAGTTAAAATACCTCGTCTTTTAAATATGAAAACATATTCTTGGTTTGGTAGGTGTAGAGTATTTATATTACTGGCAGACACATCAATATAAGGAGTAAACTAAAATCTTTTATATTTTTCACAAAATTAATATTTGCAAATATATTTTTAATAAGAAAAGGCAAACATAAAAACTAACATCTAACAAACAAATAGATAGTACAAGAGAAAAAAATCACTCCATCTAAATAAAGTTAAAATATTGATTTTGTACATTTTTTATATTTTTATTTATTTTTTAACTATTTTTCTTTTGTATTAATCATATGATTAATCATATTATATTATTAAATTATTTTTTAAAATAACATATTTTAAATCTAAGTAAAAAATATAAAATATTTTACCACAAAATATGAACCTAATAATCCAATTGATGAGTCTCACTTCAATGCAATTTAAATCTAGATTAAATTTATTAAAAGAAATACAAAAAAAATACTTTTTGTTAAATATTAATTAATAAATCATAAGTGTCATCTATAAAACGAAGAAAATTATTTCATTATAGTGGCGAACCTTTATTCTATATATTAAGACTATCTTTCACTGAAAAAACATACAATTACATATTTTCTATAACCAGCCGACACAAAATTATATTAAGAAGAAGAAGTAGTCCAAATAAAATTATTTTAAAATAATCAGTAAGTTGTCCTTTTTAATGTTGTTAAATATACTGTTTAGATAAAATTGAGATAGTAGAAAATATGTGTTAGAAGAAGAAAATTATTTATTACATCAACAATGATAATATTAGAGGAAACATATGAGTTGCCATTCTAGTTAAGAAGAAAAATTGTAAAACGCACAGAATATTTTAAATTATTAAATGTTTATATTCGCTGAAAAAAATGAGATTAGCTTGCCCACATATTTTTCTAAATAAAAATTCACTCTATTTTTTTTTAAGTTAGACTTAACTATTTTATTTAAATTATTTTATTTTATTTTATTATTTATTCACTTTATGTTTAATTCTTAAGTAGGTTTTTCTTTTACATTTAGTATTGGGTAATTATATATATTTTTATAGTTTAAACAATAAGTTATTTTTATAAAAGATTTAACTTTACCATATTCAGAATTCATTATTTACTTAATTTATTTTAATTTTATTATGGAATGCACTAAAATGTAGAGCATCAAACCATGATCATTATTATAATTTGGATATATTATTTGAGGGATGTTTCTCATTGCACCTCCATCCCTTATTCTTATACTTCCAAAAATATGTATCTCTCCTTTCATTTAAAAGAATAAATAAATTAAGATTTATATGCACCTCTTTTTTCATTTTGTCAATCCTTCACTCGTTTCTTCTTTTTCTTTCGTGGTCCTTGGTATGGTGAGTGTTCTTCTCATGGTTCCTGTTTAGTCGTGTTCTGACAATGGTCATTATTCTTGCTAATGGTGGTACTCTCAGAAACACTCGTATTTGAGTTAAAATAGATCAACTCAAATTTTGATGTAATATTTTCTTTTTATCAATGTTAATGGTTAGTTTTGTTAATGCAAAAGTTAAATTCATAATATCTTTCGTCCTCTTTTATAAATATTTCAAACTAGCTTTATATTTTCTAAATGAAAGTCTGAAAAAATTAACCCGTAATCTCTTTTATCCTCTGTTTTCTCTGAGTCAATGTCATGGCTCCCACAACCTATTAATATATTCACGTTGTCATTAAATCGAATTATATGCCTCGGGTACACCTCTTTTGCGTGTTCAATTTTGAAACAAACGTGTTTATTTATTTATTTATTTTAAATAAAATATAATAAATTTTAATTGGTTAGAACATAGTAAGAGTGTGGTTTGTAGTTGGGAGTTGGGACCGTGTGGATCATAGGATGTCTTGATCCAAAAGTAGCTTCCTCAACCCTGCTCCATCCTACGTTCCTCCTTTCCAGGAATTCCAACTCAACTCAGCGTTGTAAATTTTGTTTTTCCACGAAAGGTCCGATGAAATTGTTGTTGTCTCTCATCCTCCTCTTCTCACTGTTCTCGCGTTTCGCCTCTGCCTCCGACACCTCAGATCTGTTCGAAAGGTGGTGCAAGGAGCACGCCAAAACCTATTCTTCCGAGGAAGAGAAACGCTACAGGTTCCGCGTGTTCGAAGACAACTATGCCTTTGTCTCCCAACACAACCAGAACGCCAATGCTAACAATTCCACCCACACTCTCTCCCTCAACGCTTTCGCCGATCTCACCCACCATGAATTCAAAACCTCACGCCTTGGATTTTCCCCTTCCTTGCTTCGAGTCAAGCGGGTTCAGAATCAACAACCCCGTCACCCTCTACACCTTCCTTCTGAGATCGATTGGAGACAGAGTGGCGCCGTTACACCCGTCAAAGACCAAGCAAGCTGCGGTACTCCCCATATCTTCTTTATACGCCCTTTTTTAAAAATTATCAAATACTTTTACTTCTTAATCATCGAACATTCCTCTTTGATCATCCATGATACGATTAAATAGTGCCCATAATTAGTGGCACTAGTACCTAACTCTCACTCCATGAGCTCAATTTTGAAGTTGTATTACACAGAGGCTACAAATTTCTTCTTGTAAGTACTTTTGGGAAAGAAAAATAAAAAAGAAGTTAAAGTTATACACTACAGCAGCTTAGTAGGCTCTTGGACCATCTATTATAGCCCGCTCGCATTTGTTATTTGTGCAAATTTCATATTGGAGATACTTAATCCTTTGCCTGAAGGTTATGTTAGAGATTGTACACTAAGTAGTGATATAATAAATAATGTAATATATGGGGAGGAGATCCATCTAATTATGAAGTTTGGTCAGTTTTAAAATTCTATGAAAGCATATTCTAGTGGTTTATGACAACCATTTGTAGATATGGAATCCTACCAATCAGAGATTCTAGCATACTTGGTAAATGGCTTATATAAAGAAACAATCTTTACTTGATGAATTCGCGTTTGGGGTATGCTAATCTCAAATCCAAATTCCAATATTTTTTATTTTTTATTAGTAGGTAGTTTTAAAGAGATAATTATTTTTCTAAATGTGTAATAAGTGGTAAGAAGTAGACTTTAAGTTTAACTCAATCCTACAAAATTGGTTTGTAAGGGTAAAGTTTGCACTCACTAGTCTTATCTCTAGTCAATGTAAGACTTCTAACACATTCCTCTCACGTCGAGGTATATACATTTCGAGCGTGAGACTAGACATTAATGGGTGGTCTTATAGCAGGTGGAACAATAGACCCAATAAACATTAAATTGCGTTAGGATAAGTTTTAATCCATGGGTCTCATACCATGTTAAGAAGTGAATTTTAAGTCTAATTCAATCTTACAAAACCAGCTATAAAGTGAGGTTTGCATCCACATAATTACTCTAAATTGGTTTTATCTCTAATCGATGTGACACTTTCAATTCTAGTCATAGCTAGATTATTATTAGGAGTTTAGGTTTTAATTGGCCTCTAATTTGTCAAACAACTTTTGTATGGTCAGCTGGTTTTACGATTTTGCCAATTCGTGGCATAAGACCTTCAAGGAAAATCCGATTCAGTTGAAATACTTTTGATACTAGAAAGCTACTTATCACTCTTGAGTCTTGTATATTGTGCAAAAATTCTTTGGTTGATTTTGAATTCGTCCTTGGTGACATACTATTTGTTCTTCTTGGACTTTTTAGTTGTCACTATGATTTGTTCATGATACAATTCAGTGACAACTTAAGATGTGTGTTATCTAGGTGCATGTTGGGCGTTCTCAGCTACTGGTGCCATTGAAGGTATAAATAAGATTGTTACTGGATCTCTTGAAAGCATTTCTGAACAAGAATTAGTAGATTGTGATACATCCTACAACAGTGGTTGTAATGGTGGACTAATGGATTATGCATACCAATTTATCATTGACAACAAAGGTATCGATACAGAGGATGATTATCCATATCAAGCTCGGCAACGGACTTGCAATAAGGACAAGGTATTTTTGCTTCTTCAGCCGCTTTAAGTCCAAAATGTTAAATTGCTAAGTTTCAGTCTATCAATTGTATACCCACACCTGTTGGTTCAAGCACCATATTGCATGATTTCTCTGTAACTAGTTCTTGAGATCAAGAGAAAAGATAAAAAGAAGATAAAAATTGCTAATGAGTCCACCGAGTTTGACTGAAATTAATCAGTGTTTAATATGTGACTTCTGGTACCAAGGGTCAAAAATCAGAAAACTGCTTGTGAAATTTATTGTCTTTTCCTTTCTTCCTTCTCTGTTTATTTGTTTTACTGATATTAGTATGTTTATTATCTGTTTTCACCTTTCTTCCTGCATCTAATCTACAGTTAAAAAGGCGTATTGTTACAATTGATGATTATGCTGATTTGCCTCGGAACGAGGAAGAGCTACTAAAGGCCGTTGCTTCGCAGCCTGTAAGTGTAGGCATATGTGGTAGTGACAGAGCTTTTCAGTTGTACTCACAGGTTGGTAGTCCAAGGATCAATACGAGCACTGACTTATTCGAATTATTATCACATATATATGTACTATCTATCTTAAAATTAACAGTGGCTATAAAATATTGATGTATTAGGGTATTTTCTCCGGACCATGCTCAACTGCGTTGGATCATGCAGTATTGATAGTAGGTTATGGTTCAGAAAATGGAGTTGATTATTGGATTGTAAAGAACTCATGGGGAAAATATTGGGGAATGGATGGTTACATACACATGATACGGAACAGTGGCGATTCCAAAGGGATGTGTGGAATCAACATGTTAGCTTCATATCCTATCAAGACCACGCCTAATCCTCCTCCTCCCCCAGCTCCTGTAAGATGTAATCTGTTCACTCACTGTTCAGAAGGAGAAACATGTTGTTGTGCCAAGAGCTTTCTTGGAATATGCTTTTCTTGGAAATGCTGTGGGTTAACTTCTGCTGTGTGTTGTAAAGACAGGCAGCATTGTTGCCCCCTTGATTATCCAATTTGTGATACAAAAAAGAGCCAATGTTTAAAGGTTAGTATGAACTCCTTACCTGTGCTCATCACAAGTAAATGATCTAATATGGTGCCCAAACCTGGGTGATCGATTTGCAGACGTTTATGTTACAGTAAAACATATTTCAATTCAACAATTTTAGTTCATTACCATTTGATGCAATTCTTTAGTAAAAAATACTAACATTGTATTATTCCACATAAAAGAGAATGTATCAGAAAATTGTGTACTTACCGACTTTCTCTATACTTGCAGATTACAAATGGGACCACAACAATCACAACCGGAAATCAAGATTTCTCCAACAAGCCAAGAGGTTGGAAATCTCATTGAAGCTTTTCAACATCATCCGTTTGTATGATTAATAGTTGTTATCCTATTTATTTGTGTTAATGGGTTATTTTATCACGGGTAGCCTATTAGCGCTCAAAAGGAATCAAGTTTTGACAAATGGATTGTATTCGATATTGTGTAAGGATATTGATTGGATAAGCCAGTAGGGAATGGTTGTACAACCCTAATAGTATATCGTTCTACTATAGAGGAATCGTTTTTGTTTTAGCTACAATCGCTAGCTTCTAAAATTGTGAATAACAACTTTGGGAGTTTGTCCGTTTTAAAGTTGTCGGAAGTGCGTGTCTGAGAATGGATCTCGTGTGTGATTTTCATATCAAAATAAATCTACCAATGCTAACTTGTGGGGTCTTTACATCCTGATGCTTGAGTTTTGACACATGCTTGAAATTGATTATGAACTGTAACATAAATGAAGTACATGATTAGAATACGTTCAGATAAACTTCAGTTATAAAATTACATTAAAACTAGAACATGCAATTTTTTTTCTTTAGAAAATCTTAGAATTATTTATTTAAGTCCAAAACAAAAGGAGTTAGGACAGGGAGGTGACAGATATTGACAATATAAACCACCCTGAATCCTCCATCAGTGCCAGTTCTGCCAATGTTTATATCTGTTTTCGTTTGCAGGTTAAGTGAAATCGGGTAACCAATTGTATAAATTTGGATTAGTAATGCTCTGATCTTAGTTTGCACACCTCAAACCTCGGTCTGCAGATATAGACTTGAAACTGATAATCAAATATGTTCAACAAAACTCTAGTCACAAACTAAAAATTATCTCCACACCAATAATTCCAAAATCGCAAATCCTATTAAAACCAAAACAATTGAAGCCAGTGAACAATCATAACAATTCACATCCTCTTAGCACTTAAAAGAGCAAGTTATTGAAAAAACATTACTAAAAAATACCAACACAGAAGAACATCAAATCACGTGATGGGCATTTTTATTCTAAAACAGAATATGCTTCTAACTGTCTGCATCAGGTGGCGAAATGAAACAGATAGATTAAATATTCTATTAGCCTGCAGCACTACTTGTATTGAATCCGCAGATCAAATGGCATATACTATCTTTATCTATTAAGCAACGCAATATATAATGGGTAACACAGTAAAGAACAAAAATGCAAGCAGAGTTTACGCACGAAGAATTTACAACTATTTTCTCAATATGTTGCCACGAAGTTACACTTAAAAGCAACGATACATTGGGTATAGAGTATAAATCACCAATCAAGAAGAATTGGTAGAAGAGGGAAAAACATCTTTAACAGCAGAAGCAGCAGTGAGGTAATTAAGAGTGTTCTTCAATGTTTCCTTCTCCCTCTTCAATCTGGCGGCGGTGTCCTCCAATTCAAGCAGCGCTTGTTGCTCCCTTGGCGCACCCTCGAAGGTGCTGCCAACGAAGAACGAGAACGTCGTTGGAAACAGGTTTCTTCTCAAATCCCCAACCTCCTTCTCCGGTTTCCCTCCCAACCGGTTGGATAACCTGATAACGTCCTTCATGTACGTCTCCACCTCGGTGGCCAGGCCGTCCAGATCGAGGTCGGTGGAGGGAGATGGCCGGTCCTCGAGCCACGTCACCTGCGCGACCAGGTAGGGTTTCGTGCGCACCACACTGTTCACTCGGAACCGTTCCTGGCCCTTACAGATGAGGAAAAAGCGGTCATCCACGAGGCGCTCATGTTTTATGACTTCGCCGACGCAGCCAACGGCGGCTGTCCCGGAGACGGCATCCGTGTAGATGACGCCGAAGCGGAGGTCTGTTTGGAGGAGAGTGTGCATCATGATGCGGTAGCGGAACTCGAAGATCTGCAAGGGGAGGATGGCGCCGGGGAAGAGCACCAGAGGGAGAGGAAAGAGAGGAAGCTCGACGATGTCATCGGAGTTGGGGGAGTTCGTGTGGTGCTTCTCGGAGAAGGAAGATGCAGAGCAACGGAGAGTGGAATTAAGCTTCCGGCAGCGGTGGCGGAGAACGGCGAGATTGAGATGGTGCAAAGAGTTTGAGGATTTAGGGTTTAGGGAGAGTGTTATAGGATTTGAGGAGGGTTTGTGAGGTAAAGAAGAAGAAGTAGGAGAAGGGATAAGCTGTGGGAATGCCATTTCTTCCAATGAGAAATTTAGAATAGAATATAAGAGAAGAAGTAAATGTTACAGACAAGCTTTTGTTGTGTGGTTATTATTGGACCTCTTCCTAATTTTATTATTACTATTTTCTCTTATAAATCTGTTCTGAACTTCACAGTGGCTACTTAGATTTTGTGAAGTCAAATAAGATTATGTGGATCACATAATAATGAAGATTAAGCATATGACACAAGATTTTTTTTTTGTTCGTGGTTCCGGATATCCCACGTGCCTATTTTAGATCAAAAGAAATCAGGCCCCAAAAGTTTATTGGGCCCAATCTAATATTTGGCCCAATTTTCGAATTTAAAATCTCCTAATCTTTTAAAGAATTTAACATTTCATAAAAAAAAATAAAAATAATAAGGTCAATAAAATTGAATGCTGAAGTGGCATATCAATATCAATCTTTTAATTAATAAAGCAAAATCAAAATGAAGATCAATTATGACGAATTGATTTAATCTATTTGCACGTAACGTACTTTGATTTTACGTATTAGTTGTTGAATCCTATATCATACTTCAACCTACTGATCTATTGTCACATAATTTAATATTTGAATTATAATTTTTATTAATCCTATTTTGTTGTCTTCAATTAATTAAAAAAGGTTAAACACGATATCATGTTTCTCACAAAATTTTTCAAACTCTAAATTATAATTTCTCACAAAATAAGTATAAGCTCCTATTTGTAACGAGACTCAACTTTGTTTTCATGCTATAACTTTTTTTTTGTTTGGGATTACAATCTTTCTTAAAAGGTTTATTTTATTTTCCTTTCTATCTTGCACGAATTATACTTGCAAAGTTTGATATGTAACTTGGTCGTATTTCTTTGATACAAATTTAATATTTGCATCTCTAAGAATTTTTGGTTCTTGGATTATAGCGTTTATATTTTTTAACTCCTCAATTATCGCAACTATATAATTTGCATTTTGTGTAAAACTATACATTATTTTTTCCATTATACGTATGGACCTATAGTTATTCAAAGTTTTTTTTTTTACATAGCATAGATTCCTTTTATTTTTTCCTAAAAACAGGATACTGTTACTTATATTTACTCAAACATGGTTTTGTATATATGTAGGTTTTTGAAGAACCGAATTCTAACTTTTGTTTTTGTCCACTTTCATCGAATTATGAATTTTTAACTAATTTTTTTATTCTTGAATCTTTTTAAAAAATTTATAATAAAAAATAAAATAAATTATATTATGAGATAGTGTAAAGTATATTAGAAGTAGGGCATGGTTAAATATTTTATATGATTTAATTATTTATTTATTTTTATTTCTTTGATATTGTAATAATTTATTGTTTTCAAGATTAATAATAAATTAGAGGGACTATTTTTTTAAAAAATTATCTCATGATTAATTTCCAACACAAAAAATTATTACGATATCAAAGCAATCAAATAATTAAAATATTATATTTCTTTATTTTAAACTATATGTTTTTTCGGAAATTTCACAAAATATTACAAATATTACTACATTATTTTTACACATCCCAAAATATTATTATTTATTTAAAAAAACTATCCTATTACCAATTCTACTTCGTTAAGTCTCAACATCCAAAATAATTATTATCTTGAATAATTTAACCACAAAATTATACATTATTTATCGATTTTCTCAAAAATTACAACACTTATAATCTTACTTTTATTTTATTTTACCTTTTTTATTTAGTTCTTATTCTTTAAAATCAATATCTTATTTTTAATTAATTTGAAAAAAAAATATATAATTCACAATTCGATCCCAGAAACTAAATTCCAACTATTTTTCTGTGAAATTAAAAAAATAAAGTCAGAATTTGAGTTGTCATTCTAACCTAAATGCAAAATCGTGCTACTTGGATAAATATAAAAACATAGTATAAGAAAATATAAATAAAAGGAATCTGTTGTATGTCTGAAAGAAAAAATCTAGACTAAGAGAGCATTGTTAATAAAAGAAGATTGGATATAGAAATTCTTTGAGATTAAAATACAGGAAAATATTTTCTCTTCTAAAATATTTTTATCTTAGTCTTTTTAATTTAAAATGGTCTAACTATATTTTGACAAGTGTTAAAATAATGTGACGAGAAAATATCATTTTCCCAAAATATATAACCGACGTTTGAGTAATAGGAATAAAAATTGTGCACAACAAAGAAACAGGTGTAAGAGTTTGCCTTGGCATTTTACACTCTCTCTTGTAGCTGACGTCAGCCATGAGGCACAACATAAATTACTAGACAGCCCTTGACATGGGGACTTGCGCCATAAACGCGTGAACGGAATCTTTTATTAAATATATCTATTTCTATAAATATGTAGGCACTTCTTCCCTGTTGCCTCCATAAAAAAAAAAAAAAGAATCCAAAGAAGCGTGGTGATTGTGAAGAAGAAGGAAGAGAAAGAGAACAATGGCCGCCGAAGAGGGACAAGTTATCAGTGTCCACACCGTGAGTGACTGGAAGGAACGTCTCGAGAAGGGAAAAGAGGCCAACAAGCTGGTAATTTCTAACTCCTTAACTTCCTCTCTACTTTCATTTTCCCTTTGCTATGTGTTAATTTTCACAGCCATTATGCATGTTAGGGTTTTTCAATACCGAAATTCCTGCCTTTCTTTCTTTCCTTAAGAGGATGTATCTGTTCTGTTGTTGTGAAATCTTTATTGGTTGGTTAGAGATCATTGTATTGTGTCTTCCATAGCTGTTTCCCTCTTCTCCTGTTCTTTTTATAATTGATTTTCATCGCTTTCTTTAGATTTTGCCGTATTACCTCCTTTGTTTGAATTCTCGTCATCAGTGTGCTTGTAGAATTATAATTAGCTTTTGCTTTTTTAACCTTGTTGCAACCTTTGAAAAGACTGTTTTTTACTGTGATCTATCCTAAATTTACTCAATCTACTTTGAAATTGGGAATTTTGTATTCTTAAATGTGCTGTTTGATACATTTAATCAATTGAAGTGCCTGTGATCGAAGTTTCAATTGCATGTACTGCCTTGACTAACCTAGTAGAAAGAAAGGAAATATTTTGTAAGTCTGGGGTGTTGCTGTTTAGAAGTAGCTGCAGCGATCTTGATCCCTTGAAAGTTCCCTTGTTAGTGAACTTTTTAGCTGCCTTTGTGATTTATTTGGTTATTGAAGATCTGTGTCATGATTAACACGATTTTTTGATTCTTTGAAATGGTTTATGTTTGATCTGTGTCATTACTGGCTTGATTTGTGATTCTTTAACATGGTTTATCTTTTCGGAAGGCAATTTTAAACCATTAAAAATACTGAAAGGAAATTTCTTTAATAGATTGTGGTGGACTTCACCGCTTCTTGGTGCGGTCCATGCCGATTCATTGCTCCAATCCTAGCTGAGATTGCTAAAAAGCTGCCCCGTGTCACCTTTCTCAAGGTTGACGTAGATGAACTGGAGGTGAATATGACTATCTAAATCTTTCACAGAACACGGTTTACTTCTTTTTTTTTATCTAGATCCTAAAACACTATGAGGAATTTCCTAATTTAATCTTGCAATCCCTTTGGTTCTTCAGTCTGTTTCAAAAGAGTGGGAGATTGAAGCTATGCCAACCTTCCTGTTCTTGAAAGAAGGCAAGCTGGTGGACAAGGTTGTGGGAGCCAAGAAAGATGAGCTGCAACAGAAAATAACCATGCATGCAGATGCTGCTGCTGCTGGTAGTTCCATATGAATGAATGTGTTGAGAATAATAAATATATTTCTTCAGTCATTTTGCTTTTACTGATTGTTTCAGTCTGTTTGGATGATTTCAGCTTGGATATTGAGTTAGTAAAACATGGACCGAGTTATGTGTAAATGAAATTGTTGCAGTGTCCCCTTTGCAGTGCCCCTGCATATGTCACCATTGATAGTATGGATTTTAATTTTAGGCATAACTTAATATGTAAAAGATTTAATTATCATGCAATTCGAATTATAACTACGAAGTAATTAAAGAGAACTATAGGAAACCAATAAATCAGCACGGAAATGCTTCAACCCATTTTCTGCATATAATATAACTGTTTCATCAACTAATATTATACTTTTGAGGAAATAAAATAATATAATTAATATAACTGTAGTTAGACTCTGTTACAATATGATTATTTCAATCCATAATAGAAAAATAGATTTTTCTTTAGACCAAACTAGTGTTCTAAGACAAAAATCAAAGAAGACCAGGAGACCGGAAAAAAAGTCAAAAGAATGTTCCTCTAGACATAATTGGAAGAGTATTTTCAAGGGAACTTTTTGTCCCAAATTGCATGGTTCTCAAATCAACTCCAAGGATATTGTAAATTTTGATAGTTGAAATCATTTTGAAAGACAGGGAAAAGGATAAAGTAATTTTGAAAGAAAATAGTTGAAACAAATTTAAATCATGTGGACTAATAATCAATTACATTTGCTCATGGAGTTTAAATGAAGAGTGGAAAAAGTAAAAGCAAAAAATAAAACTAGTTTCGAACTAAAATAGTTTTAAAAAGTTAACAACAAACAAATTTAAATAATATAAACATGACAATTATTTAGTTTAATAGTTAAATTTGTCATGGTGTCAATTTAAACTAATTATTGTGTAACCCACTCAAATCAAATTGCAATGATTTTGATGTTACTCATAAAATAAACTAAATTATATCTTAATTTTATTTGTTAACAAGGTATACCAATATTGTTAAATATCAAACAGTGCATAATATACTTCCATGTTACAGAGTTGTTAATAACTTTGAAGAAAAATGTTAAATAGGAATAAAATGAAAATTTTCAAAAAAGTTAATAAAAACAACTTTATTTCTTAAACAATGTAGTAAACCGTCTTTTTAAACTGAATTATCAAATTCTAGATTGTGTTAATAATTTTATAAAAACTAGCAAGAAGTATAAAACATTTGTTTCTATTTGGTTTAGTTTAGATGTATTATTCAAATTCAATTGCATCTTAATTTTACATTTGATTGAAATGTGTTTTTTATTTTCAAAATCAAACAATAATATTTTCGTTTTCACTTTTTTCCTTTATCTATCATAAATAAACGCGTATATCTTCACGATGGTAGTTTTTTTTTTTTTTGAAATAAAAGAATTTTCATAAGATTCAAACTTAAAATTTTTTCATCTATTTTATATCATTGTTTGAGCAAGTAACTATAAACTAATAAAAACTATAATAAAAAAATTAGATAACAATGAGTTAGAAATAAATTTATTATATAAAACATCAAAATATTACTTTCTATTAAAAACTTTAAAATAATATATTTATGACTTTTTCTATTTATACACTTTTTACTTTTTTCACATGTTTACAATATGAACTTACAAACCCTTATATTCTTAAATGATCGATGATTCAAAAATTATGGCTGGTTATCTAGTTAATTACTGAGACTCAACATATTTTTCATTATTTTGACAGTATTCATGCATTTATTTCTGGAAGAATGTTCTTAAAAAAAAGGGATAAACCAGCTAGGAGAAAAGAAAAATAAAAAATTAACGACAGAGACAATCTTATATAAGGAGGAGAGTTCGAGAACAGACCGACAGAGACAACCAAGGGCATCCGATAAAGAAAACACGAAGAACAAAAGAGCAGCGTACGAATTACAAATGTTATCACAAAGTGTTTTAAACACCTTATAGAAATATATTATATAAACAATTATGTCATAATTTTGTAAATATATGTAAGAAATAAAAATGTAACAGCTACTTCTTACAACAAAAGCTTAGTGCGCTTACACTTGACGCTAACCAAAACATAAGACAGCAGAATGAAGGAACATTTACAGTTGAAAAAATTATAAGGTTCCGAAGAAAGAAAGAGTGGCGAAAAGGTGACAAGTTATCAGTAAATCTACGGTAAACCGGTTTGACCTACAAAGTTTTAATCCGTTTTGACACCACTAATCACACAAATAATCTAAGATATAATATAAACACAAATTTAAGAAAAGTTTGAAAATAAAAAAGTAAAATACGTTTTTTTTAATAATGTTGAAATGAAAAGAAACCGCCGTGTAGAGAAGATGAAGGGAGAGATGATCTTGGCTCCATAACCAGCAGCAGAGGAGATGATCTCGGACAGTCATGCGGGTAATATTACCGCAAGAGACATAATCAAGGGTAATTAAGAATTAAGGTAACTAGTCATTGTTAAATAAATCCTAAAACAGCTTATACGTATGAAACACAGATCCACAACGGACAAAAGTCCATACAACACTGAATAGAAAGGATTCACTATGTATGACAATTCATATATTTGTTAGATAATTTTTTTAGTGGCACTGTTCCACTTTAAAAGTCACAATGTGCTAAGTAGAACCTGGCACTGAAAAAAAAAATGCATTTATTATCTAGTACATATTTTTGACTTGAGCATCCCAGTGATTTCGCAGACCTGCAAGATCAAGTATTTCATGCATACTAAGACTGACATACTGAAAACATAGTGTCGGTCATGGAGTGAAGACACACACCGGAGTATAGTAGGCACGTGTGTAATACGAGTACAATTCGACCCTGTAAATTAAAAAAAAAAAAAAAACAATTTGGCTCAACTTTAAACACTAGACATTTATTTAAATATTTAATAATTGATATCTTGAAGGACCCATGAATTGATTCTTTAATAGCCTGTGTTTTTAATGTACTACACACATGGTAATTGATGGTAATGGAATTTATACCATTCCATTGGGGTAATCCTATCAGAAATCAAAACCTCTTAAATCAATGCTTGGATGTGTGTTATTCAAGCTTTGTTTTATTTTATTTAATTCTTTTGTAATTGTCCAAGTGGGATGCGTGATCCCATGACATGATGGCATTCCATATGAGAAGTTCTTCCTAAATACAATCACTTCATTCACAAGTACATAGATCGTAGTTGAAAAGAATAAATTACTATAAATTACAGATAATCTGGGTACATATTTTGCACCAACCACGTTGATCAAGAAAAGTGGGGTTGAACCAGCTCAAGCTGATTTATTCCCAAGTCGATGACTTATTGTTTCAACCAATCACAACGAAAGCCATAGAATTCACAGTGTACACACGTTCTTATTCGGGTTCTTTAAATTCTCTGAATTGGTTTCACTGCCCATGACCTGCCGGAGTATGTACCATTCTCTTAACCAAAGAGATTTTCCAAGGATTTCCGCCTAATTCTTCCAACACTACGATCAAGTTCTTCGTTGGCTTTAGCCAGGACCTTGGAACGTGATACCTGCGAAATTTCAAACAACAAACTGCTAAAATCTCTCCATTCTTCCATCATTAACACAATAATATTCAGTAGCATTGGATTTGGCACACTACAAAAAAAGGTTGTGGCATTATCATTACTATATCTGGAGGGTAATGATACCGACACGACCAAAGGTAAACACACAAAATGATAAAAGGTTGCGCACTGTTTTTTTCACGTGACACTGACATGTCAGACTGCACTAGTTCAACGGCTCCAAACAGTAACAAAATGCTAAAGACTCTATAATAAAGCAAGCTATTAGTTTATATGATATCCTTTACAGAAGAAAAGAAGTACCATCGCTGAGTAGGTTGGCCACAACCAAGTTGGCATTTTACAGGGCGAAAGCCTCCAGAATAGGTGCAAGAATTACAATCACCCTTTGCATAGGCCAACCAATATCTCCCTATGCTTTGTCTGTTGATCCATACTTGACCCTTACCCATGCTTTCTAGGTCCAAAGCCAGTGGTTCCTTTCCACCAGGTGCATCAAAATAAGCCTGCAGGTTCCAACTTAATAATAGTAAGCTTCTAGTTGAAGACTAGCACATATTATATAAATTGTTTTCATTCCTAAAAATCTTACAACTAATAAATAAATGATGTGATAGAAACAGATACACATGAAAAATATTGTATGAATAACACAGATCTTATTATATTAATAAACCAGTAACTATTCTCTCACCTTGTACCATTTCAATTGCGGCCGACTTTGTGTACCTTGTGATTCTTGGACCCAATCAACAGACGACACCCCATTGGGAGACGCCAAATCCATATCCTCTCCTCTTAGGCCAACCTATTATAATTAGAAAACATTTTCTGGTCCCATGAATTAAAACTTACGAATACATATGTTAGACTAACAAGTTTGAGTGCATAAGACCTTGTATGACCACTTATTCCATGTTAAATCTTTCTGTCCCTTGTCAAGACCGTGTAGCAAGACTGGACCAGTGATCCCTGTCTCCCATGTTTCATAATGCCGACCGACGTTCTTCCAGTGAAAAACAGAAAGTCAATCAATGATCAGTAGCAAAATGGCCGAGCAAAGCAATGTACTAAAAATACTAACTAGAAAATAATAGTGCATTTGAAGTTGGATTTACAAGCTTGGTACTCAGTACTAACAGGTAATCCAACAGTCACGCTGAGAAGAGCAATTTTATTTGTTCCAGCGTGGAGATCTATAGGTCCATTGAATGTGCAACTTCTCTGCTCCCTTGTCCCAAAAGCCGACCCTGAAAAACAAAACCGTATATCGACACTTTAACTTAGAATCACTCAATACGCAAAGTTGCAATTTGCGAACAAAGGAACTGCACGTTCAACTACAATCGGAAAAACCTGAAAATTGCCCATTAACGAAAACATGAACAGCGTCTCCAGCAGACTGCACATTAATGCTGGGTTTCTTTCCATCTCGAAGAAAGGTTTCTGATGAACTTATGTCAATACTGCACCATGCCAACCAGAAAAACAGTAAGGTTAAATGTTGAAGCTGACAAGGTAGGATAACAAAATCTATCTGACAGAATTTATATCTGAAATGACAAAAGTGGCAGGGACTTCTTGAAAAATCAGCATCCTGTTCCAATAGTCATTGCATAACTTATTTTGTCATTATGCAGACAACACCAAAATTCAATTCATTTGGTAGCCTTTTGAAAATCAAGGAGATATAACTTTCAAATCAAGCAACTTACCTGGTTATGTACCATAGGTAGTCACTGGTGTCCCTGGTAACGTTGAGTTGTTCTAAAAGTCCAGGAGATGTAATCCTTGAACTCTCAGCCAGAGAAGATAGATCTTCATCATAGCTCTCCCATGAGAACAACTTAGTACTGACAGGAAGCATTTTTACCTCTGAAGTTTGAACTCTCACCTTCATGAAAACCCAGCAATACAGTCAATTTCTTTGTGCAGAGGGAAAGGCTGACAATAAATAATACAGATGGGCAAAAAATGTTTTCATCACACTTCATAGCTTTAAAAGGTCTCGTGAAGTATTCTTACTTTTGCAGTATTAAATACATCAGTTTTGCAATCAGGAAGAATGCTTATGGACCAAGGAGGCAAATCATAGTTCCTGTTATTGAATGTCACCGTAGCAGCAGAGTTTGCATTATAGTTTGCTAGAAAAGCTGCACATGTTCCAGTACCTGAAGAGTATACATGAGCCTGGAAAATTTCCAAGCACAGAGACAGGACTGAGTTATCATAAACAAGCAAAAAATGTCAATAGGACAATTGCTTCACATCAGAGGCAACTTGCCTGCTGTTGATTTCCTAACGACGCAACTGTGGGATCCGAAGAAACCAAAGCATGTTCACACCGCTTGATAGCTCTATGAAGCTCCTTCAAATGACTGTATTTTGGTTGCCTGATCAAACCTAAACACAACACAGCACATTTGGTTAGGATGCAACAAAATATAATATGAAAACTATCTTTGTGGCCGCAACTTATGGAACATAATCCAATGCCAGACTCTGCATTTTAAATGACTCTGAGCGAAGAAAATACTGAAATAGTACAATCGATAATTTAGTATAAAGATCATATGCATAAAACTTTTACTGAAGAATGATGATACATTGTTTCGTAGCATGGGATGTCATTATAAAATACACTTCAACAGAAGAACTATGATTCACAGCCCAGTAGTAACTATAAGTGGCGATGAATCACGGAACGAACAAATAATATAAAAAAAGATACTCATTATAAGCATAGTTTTCTCACCATATTCATCAATTGGAGCGTCATAGTCATAGCTTGTAGTAATGAATGGGCCTCCAGCTGATCGTCCAAAGTTAGTTCCTCCATGATACTATCATTTATCATTAAGATCATAGGCGAGATTCAGATTTTAAAGTAAGGCAGCCAATTTTTCATCACAAGAGGAAAAACAACCGAGCCTTATCCAAGTAATTGAGGGATTCTTTTATAAAATAATAAGAAAAACTAGAAGGTGACCAACCATGTAATAATTCACATATGAACCACCCTTTTGAATGAATCGAGCAACTGCAAATGATAGATCCTGAACTGGTCGCTGGTGAATAGGGCCACCAAAATCTGTAAACCTTGTGATCATAGGAAAAAATTACCCATCCGAATCTAAAGTTACAGAACCAACTTCAAATGTAATACACTGTACAGCTTACCAGCCACTCCAAGACTCAGTCCACATGGTAGGCTTGTATGGTTTATTTGGAGTGAAATCATCACAGTAAAAACCATTACATGAATTTATCTGTAACCGATGATTGGATAGATCATATTCAACCTTCAAACAAAATAATAAGGAAGCAACTGAAACATGCAAGAGAAGGAGAGAACTTACCACGGGATCTGGGGCATCATTTTGCTTGCACATCACCCAGGGCACTCCTGTACCCAATCCAACAGCCATGCTTGCAGCCCAGTTTAAGTACGCACGACCAGCAGCTCCCATTGCCCTGCTCTCTGGTCCGTACTCATTCTCAATCTACAAAACACGAGAGAATAAGAGAAAAGAACACAATTTAAGACTGTCTCCTGAAATAGTGATTCATTGGTATGAATACAAGTGAGCGGCAGGTCAGTTTTTTGAGTATTTCTTCACTTATACCACACAATGAAGTGAATCGCATACCTGAGAGAGAATTATTGGACCACCCTGAGACTGAAACAACTTCTCAGTCTTCATCATCTGGACAATTTTCTGTGTGAAACCTTGCATTGCTGCCTAAGATTGAAAAACGGAAAAGTCAGATTATCCAAGACCTGAGTCAACAGAGAGAATCCATGTGAACGAAATGCAAATCCAACCTTGAAAGGCTCATTATCCGTTCTGAAGCTCACACCAGGAACATACTTCAACCATACAGGAATTCCTCTAAAGTACACCATTAAAGAACGACATTAAGAATCACAACCAAATCTCACATTAACAGAGGGATACAGAGATATGGATTATGGAAGAAAAATGTACCCAAAGTTCCACTCAGCGCACACGTAAGGTCCAATTCGAAGGTTGGCATAAAGCCCCACCTTCTGCACCGTCTTAATAAACCGTACTAGATCATACCTCCCTTCAAAATTATACTGCAACCCAACATAAAAAATAATCACAAAGAACCAGAAAAATGTTACTTTTTTTAAAGTGAGGTTGATTAATGGGGAGAGAGGAAGATCCAGAGTAGTACATTGCCAGGAGATGGTTCATGGACATCCCAGAAGACATAAGTGTCTATGACATCAAGGCCTCCATGTTTGGCCTTCCTAATTAGATCCTCCCACATCTGAAATCACATAATGTGAAGCAAACAAAACAACACGGAGGTTGAAAGTTGAAACACACACAAAAAAAAGAAGTAAAGAAAATGGGAGACATACATACCTCAGGGGTGCTTCTGGGATAGTGAATGGAGCCAGAAATGAGGATTCTCCTTTGGCCATTGATGAGAAGAGACTTTTTATCATAGGTGACATTACAATGTATAAGCTGAGAACCGACAAACAAGAGCGTGAAAAACAAAGTCAGTAACTTGGAAACTAAATTGGTAATGGTTTCCATGTGTTTAAGCTTAGGCTTGAGCAAGCTGAGTGGAGGGAAATGTCATAAAAAGAACAAGGTTTAGCCGTTGGTTGAGGTTGTCCTCTTCGGTGTAATCTATGATCTGAAACACTTTCCAGCAACAGCAACCATGGATGCTCCTACTGGAAAGAAGTTCCACTTCCACACTCGACACCCTCCTACCCCTTGCTCTGTTTCTTTATTAATTATTTGTCAGATTTGGGATTCTCTTAAATGCATTTTTTTAATTGTGTTTTTTTTTCCTTGACATTGATACTAGTTTTTTTTAGTTGAACTGTCACTCACTTTCCTTTTCCTGGATTTTCCCCATTTATTATTTAATCATTTTTTTAAAATCTTAATGACCTCCTATTGGTTAATTTTTGAAATGTAAATGATTACCATAAACTTTTTTTTAAACGTGAACTTTGTGTTAATTTCAAACAATATGTTATAGATTTATTATGTTGCGTTAATTATAGTGTATTCTGTGATAAAAACATATAGTAATGATTATGTACGGAAGTACGTATTATTTATATTAGGAGAAATGAATTGTACGCTGTAGAAAGTCATGGAGCTCTCTGTGATTCAGTGATGAAAACGTAAGAACATATTTTGAGGAGTGCATTCTGGGACGCCATGTAGGCATTGCCGCCAACTACTCTTCTTGTTTGCATATATGTCTCCATCCGCCTTTTCAAGCAAAACATTAAATAATTTTTACTTTAAAATCATTACAACGGTATAACATGAAGTCGTGTGAATTTAATACCACTTCTTTCTAAAAAAAATCATACTGATTTAATATTATATTAATTTTTTGTATTTTTAATTTCAATTAAAATTATAAATATTATAATAAATTAAAAGTTACTACCGTTAAACATTCCAAGCTTGAAAATGCTACTTTACTCGTCATTGTATTTTGAAATTTCGTAATTAACAAAACTACGTAACTTTTTTTTTTTAAATTTAGAACAGTGAAACGGGACAAGGTAATTTAAATATTATCTCAACCAAATTAAAAATATACACTAGATTTAACTTCAACTCACAAAATTTAACTTAAATAAAACAAATTAACAAAATATGAAAGCATAAAAAACTTACAAAAATCATGGGAGTCGAGTGCTATGCTACTTCCGTTGTACGTCTTAAAAAGTCATCTCGATTTATGATCATTTCAGTAACTATTCAATTGACCTTTTCAGAAGTCATTAATATATTACGAATTATGGAGAACACAATAATAATAATAATAATAATAATAATAATAATAATTTATTGAATAGTCTTTTAAATTCAGATAAATCAATTTTGATATTACTTTATTGTTGTAAATAATATTAGTAACTTTTTAATTGATATTTATATGAAAAAATTTTGAAAAATAAATAAATCAATCGGAAATCCAGAACAAATACTTCCATTTTTTGGAATCGTTATTCTCATGCCTCTTCTGAATTCTATTATCATTTAATTAAATTTTCTTAAGCGGACTATTTATAATGTTTATGGAATGTAAAAATTTTAAAAATGATATATATTAACAGTTTTAGATAAATTATCCGTTCAAATACTTTGTGTTACGTGCAAGCAATGCTTTTGTTTAAATCGAAAACCCACGTATTTCTCCGATATTTATCAATCATATTTTCTATTTAGTCCCTTTAATTTATGTCCCTCTTCTCCTCGTTTTTATTATTCAACATAATAAACTCATTGATGCTCGTGAAAAATCTTATCTTTATTTACCTATGCATACTCAGAAATAATAAATTATTATTTTACAATTATTTCCGGTCTCATTCTAACCACCCCAATATATATATATATATATATATATATATATATATATATATATATATATATATATATATATATATATATATATATATATATATATATATATATTAAAACAGACCCCTTTGAAAATAACTCGCCAAAACATGTTTTATTCAAAAGCAATACTCAAAATTATCATATAATAACAGATTATTGAAGGTTGAAACATTAGACCCCGAGTTCATAATTAGCAACTAAAATACCAGTCTTTAAGAAAATAGTTAGAAAAAAATTATATTACTAAAAGTTAAGGTTTATATATTTTAATCACGTTGTATAAATGAAATCTAATTTCTTTAAGATTAAAATAATCGATAACTATTTATCCAAAGTGAATTGGCAGTGCCTTTTTATAATTGATTTCAAATAATTATTAATATTGCTATAGTTTATTACATATTTTAATATAACTAATTACTATATGTTTTTTATAATAATCACATGTGTTAGTCAAAATAGTATAGTTAGTTTTTATATCTTATTTATAATTTTAGTCAATAATAATTCTACTCTTTATTCATAATTATAAAAATCAATTTAAAAAACATTTAAAATAAATAAATAAATGTTTATAATAAAGTAGCACATGTTGTATATGTTTGTGAATTTAATTTTATACACGAATTGAATAAAATAGAAATGATGATGCATTAAATATATTTTTAATTTCATTAATAACAGTATTCATAGTAAGACAATTATTTACATTTTATCATAATTTAATCATTTCTTTAATCCTTAATATTTTAGATACATTTGATGTTATTCTTCCAAAAGAAAAAAATTCTCAAATTAATAAAAAGTATTAAATTCGTATTTTAATGAACAATTCATTTATTAAATGTAAAGGGGATGTAGCTCAGATGGTAGAGCGCTCGCTTAGCATGCGAGAGGTACGGGGATCGATACCCCGCATCTCCAAATTATAATTTTCTTAAAGCTGTAGGCCTCAATTATACTTTTTTAAAGTTATGGGCCTCCTTAGACTTTTAATTTGTTTGGGCCATTTTAATTACAGTCATGGACAAGGACTTATAATTTTTCTCTAAATCAACAGCGGCCCATTTTATTTACAAAGGATTTTTGTTCAGTTTTTCCTCTTCATGTTTCCAAATTCTCCCTTGAATCTTCTACTTTTTCACATATTTTAGAAAAATTAGTTTTTTGTAATAATGTGTACAAAAATTTGCATGGCAAAGGTAGCAGTAGTTTGAATATTTTACAGAAATCTAAGGAAGATAAAAGAAATTTTACATGTATTAATACCATATAGGCCCAAACCTTATTGTCACCTTGGAAATACCATATAATCTGATTTTTTTTTTACCAACATTATAAAAGTAATAGCATTTGTTAAATCAAGTATCATTACTTTCGAATCAGCTCCTGCCTCATATTTTCGTCTCTAAAGTTTTTTAATAATAAAAAAACAAATTTAAATTGCAGGATAATAAACGACATGCAAATTAATGGAAGGTGAATTTAGTATAGTTTTAAATATTCATCCGAAGAAATATCAGCATTTAATTTATAAAAAAAAAAAAACTACAACATACACAAAACAACAAATTGAAGATTGTTAGTTTCGTTTATTTTCTTCAGTCTTACTCTTTTGTCGTATTCCTATGTAAAGTAAACCAAGACCATTATTATTAGAGTAAAATATTATCCGATTCATATGGATATGACGTGTTGTCTACTGATTTTACCTGTTTATTACAGAAAAAAAAATGTTTGATTAGAAAGAAAAGAACTATTTAAGAAATTATTTCACTTATTTTTAATATTTTTTGTCAGTATTATTACTCTTTAATTATTCATCGCCATTAAAATTGTAAAAACAAAAAACAGCACAAATTTAATTATGAAGAGGTTTTCAATTATAAAAAAAAGTTTAATGTTTTTCCTTTTTCTTTTCCTTAAACTAACAACTTTATTTTTCTTTCTTGGTGTACCAAACTGACAATAAGTATTATTATTTTTTTTCATGTTATAAGTCAAGTGCTTTTTATATAAATTAAATTAAAAATGAAAAGCCTCTTTGATAACAAAAGACAAATTGCTCTCTTTAATCCTTGTTATTATGCTCTCTTTAATCCTTGTTATTACGCTATTTAATTAACGAAGATGTCACTGAAACAGTGAGAAAAGTTGCAAGCATTAGCAATATTTGTTGATTTAAAACCAAATTAGTGGAGCTAATGAGTCCAAAATTAGCAGCACACAAGATGAAAAGGGTTTGTTAGTGCAAATAACGACATGTAAACATGTTCAGTATTCATTAATTAGGTCAAATTTTTTTGTTGGAAATATAGATGATTGAGTTGAGCGTGATTAGATTTAAGTGTTTGGTTCCTTTCTTTATATAGACAAATGCTAATCTATGAGTATTTCGGTCTGTTGTCATAAAATTTAGGCAGAGTTGAGGTTTGGCATGTAGTCACATGGATAATTGTACTTTATGTTTGCAAGTTGATCAAACAATTTAAGAACAAAGAAACAGATAAAACTCCTACGATACACCTATGTGACCCTGATTTTGGTAGTAGGCGTTGAATTCCATCTAACCTACATAATATAGATAAATTATAGTCTTAAATTTAATTTTGGAATTCAAAATTATAATAATTTTAACAAATATAGTTAAGTAGTTAAACTATTTTAATTTTATAAAATTGGTTTGTAATGTGATATTTTATTTATTTATATATTATAAAATTGTTTTATTTTTAATTAATGTAAGGTTTTTATTTTTATTTTTCATGGAAATCTTATATGATATTAATAAATAAATTGACAGTAACCAATAGTTATTAATATTATAAATTTAACAAATAATAAATTTTTCGAGTTGATACAAGAGACTGAATAACAATAAATCTCATTATATCTTTAACACGTTAAGAATTGAATTTTAATTTTAATTTAAATTACAAAATTAGTTTATAATGTAATATTTATATCTCTTTTGTATATATTATAAAATCACATTTATCTCTAATCAACCTAGAATTTCAACAAATATCATAACTATTATTACCTTAATAATATAATAATTTTAAAAATGATATATAGCATGCATAATATTTAAACAAATTTGTGATTTAATGATCGTGAATTGTATTTATACTTTAAATTAGTCAATTAAAATTAATATAAGGGTCATTAAATGTTCACGTGTTATGCTATTATTACTTTGGACCACATGTAAGGTGATGGTTTTAAATCATGGATTTACTCAGAGTAATAGAGATAAATATATAGTTTGTCTTTTGTTCTTTTATATTTTCTAACATTTAGAAAATACGTTTTATTTATTAAGTTAAATACGTAAATGAAAGTAAAACACAAATAAAGTGATATAATATGATCGTAGTATAGCATAATTTGACACGTGGTTACTAGCTTTTAAGTGTTTGTATAATAATTTTTGTTAAGTGGTCTTCTTTTAGGAATTATAATTTTTTTTCTTTTTAAAATCAAGAGATTAGAAAAATTATCATTAAAATATATTTATTTCAAATTCGGAGGTCGAAACATAATAGGAAAAGAAAACACTAATATAATATCATATTGAAATTATCTTTTATTGATGGATTTAGCTATCTTAACATCGAAGTTACAATACTTTTAATAGTATTGTAGTTTTATACACTGTTGTATATCAAAATTACAATATTTTAAATTACAATACTATTAAAAATATTTTTTAAATAATAGTATATAAAATTTATAATTACAATTTTTTAATTTTAATATTTTACATATAAAATACTTATTTAACAAAAATTTAAAAAGGTTAGTTTAAGTAATCTATAATCTAACAAGATGATAAGTGAAAGGGATGAAAATAAGCTAATAAATTTTAAAATGTCAACTCAATCCACCATGATGGGTTTTGTGATTTTTATTTTGATGTTTTGTTTGTCCTTTATCCAAGTATTTCCATGTGAACACTTATTTACAGATTGTGATATCCACCCACCACCATTTTAGTCAAACAAATATTTAAAAAAAAAATACAATTAACCAAAAAAAAAAATGTAGGGAAAATAATTAATAATGTCTTGCAAAATTAGTTATTCCTACACTTTATTGTGCCTAGCTGCATTATGGTAAAAAAAAAGGCCTCTCAGAGAGTCACATTATCAAATTATCAGTACATAATTTATATGGAAATAATACGTTTGTTTCTAAATTATACATTAATCTTAATATAAGATCTATTTGTTTACATTTGAAATAATAAAATTGATACTTTTTGGGAATTTAAATTTATATATTTAGGGTAACTTTACAATATTTATTAATTCATTCTACAGAAACATTTCAGTTAATTTTGCACATATAAAAAAAATTGTTATGGGTATCCCAAGATGGTTACAAAATTTATTATTTGAACTTTAGAAAAAAAACATAGAAGTTAAATGTGTTTTTAAATAATAAATTTCATTTTCAACAACTTGTGATGGCTGCAGAGTAATTATTGAAAGATTGAACTCTTGTTGTGTTTGATTATAATAAGTAATATAGGTGATTTGAGATTGTTGAGTGAATTTGATATAAATATATATTAAAAGGTGCTTTGATGAAAAAATGGTTTTAAAATGAATAAATAAATATAATAAAGAAAAGTTATGAGGTGGATTTGGAATCTGTAGAAAGATGAATGTTGATAGAAATGTTAAAGTAAGAAAGAAAAGTAACCCTAATTATTCTCCGAAGGAAAAGGTGACACCAAACACAACAAAACAACCATACAAGGATTCTTCTTAAGCACTTGGAACTGAGCTGTAAAAGTTATCAAAACAAAAAACAATCATTTTCTTATCTTTTTTTCTTTGCATTAAGACATTTATTTATTTATTTATTTATTTATTTATTATTATTTATTTATTCAAACTTTCCAAAGGTAATATGTGGCCAGATATCTCGAGTCACGATTCACCCACACTTTAGAAAAAGCATGGCTAAGTTAATAAACAAATAAAAAGTGGAAGAACCTAACTCAGTAAGGAATCATAATTCGCACTAAGAGAAGAATAAAATAAAGCGATTCTTCTTTGTACTTTGGGCGCACGTTAATCACTTCTTGCATGCCATGCACTACTCATCGCCTCCAAAAAACTCCAATTTTCCAATACACATTTTTTATTTTTAAATTCTAAAATTATCTATCAATATTTAGTAATTAATTAAGTATAATCTTTCATTAAACATATACGATGATTAACTCGTTTAATTTATATACGTCATTGTTGATATTAAACGAATTTTAACTCATTTTAATTTTAAAATATTTATTTTATTAATTGTAATCATTATAGTATTACTGATTACATATATCTATGTATATATTTAACATACATTTAGTCACAATATTTATATTTGTCACGTATCATTTACATTATTTTCCTCACAATATATTTAGTCAACTCTCTCTGCTTAAATATATTTTTAATCTCCATTTTTAATTAACATCAATCACGGTCAAGAGTTCGGCCTCCCTATTTTCTCAAAGATGAATTTGATATTAAAAAAAAAATGTCTTCTTTTTAAAAATTAATGATATTTTACAAATTTAATAATAATTAAATTTATATGTTTTCAAAATTTGAAAGCTAAATTTGTAAATATAAAAATATTACTATGTTTGACCAAAGATAATAAAACACTCCTTTAAAAAAATGTATCAAATATATATGCACGTGAAAGTTAATTATAAACAGAAACAATTGTAATGATATGGTGAATATTAAAACGTCAGACATATTTCTAAAATTTCTATAAAATACTATGTATAAAATGAGAAAGTAACAAACTTTTAGAATTGTTTCAAAAGTACTATATTCATTCGTTTGCTCTGAAACGTATGCTTTTATATATATAATTCCTTTGCAAGTATAAAAAATGGCTTACGATGTCATATACTATTTTGAGGCTACTGTAATAGTTTTCTTGATAATCCACGGAAACGAATTTAGATTGTAATTAATAAGGTTTAGAAATAAGAGTACAGTGGTAAAAATGTTAAGAAATGAAAAGAAATATGGAGAAGAAACCTGCAAAGTGGCCACTTGCATAAAGTGTGGTTGTTCCTTTCAAGGTTAAAAGGTCAGAAGATCCCGAACAAAGATCTTGGGATAGATTTTAGCAGTTTTATTTTATTAACTTCTGACAATGAAAAAGGGTGTGTTGGCCTTTGGTAAACATAAACATATATACTATATAATATGAGTAGCAAGTAGCGGTAAGGTTTCACTGAGCATTTGAAGATCGAAACATGGAAGACATGATTGAATAATTCAGGCACATCTCTGACATGTTGCTGCATTGATGAGAGGACCAAATGCAGAGCAACATATTGTATTTCTATGGAGATGATTTCAGTTGGAAATCTTGTTTCTTGATAAAAAATAATCAATTTATAATATATATATATATATATATATATATATATATATATATATATATATATATATATATATATGAGGATGCAAATCTCATCTCACGAATTGATTCTGTAGTATTAATATAGATTTAAAATCTAATTTTTAATATATATCAGAATTACTCGAGACGGATATTTCTCCGTGGGACTTGCAACATATATTTTATAAAAAATAATTTTTTAAATTTTTAGAAAAAGTAAAAAATAAAATAATATCAAAGATAAAAATTTTGTGTGTATCAAAATATCGTTTTTGTATTTCTTAAAGACATCACAAGACTCGACCTGTGTTTTAGGCAGAGAAAGTGAAGGAAGATGCCAATTTTATGTGTGCTATTTTCTCGACAAACCTGGTCCCAAACACTCTATTATATGTATGCATATCTACTCAATAATTAACTTCATGCAGGATCTTGTCCCAACATATACTTTTTAACTTATAATAATTATACAAAGTTTATACTCGTGTTTTTTTTTTTCTTTTTCCTTTCGAAAAAGCATATAAATATGATGAAAATTACTAAAGTGTGTCATTTAATAAACTATAGATTAGAATCCAGATTATTAGTATAATATTTTTTAATTATAATTCGATCTACTTAATCTACTGAAATAACCTGCAACACACTTAAATAATAACTTATTACATCAGACACTTGTTATGATCAGTAAAAACTAAAATAAATAAATAAAAAGAGAAGTTGTTATTAACTATATTAAACTTGCCAACTATAAGAAGTTAGCAAATGCACATCTACATGCTTAAAGGTTAATGTTTATATCATCTTTCCATCAAAACTTATTGACTTTAGTGATTACTGTTTAAACTTTATATTAGTAACAAGTTTTAATAAGTTATAACATGAAAAATTTATGATGAAGGGAAACCCGATCAATGTTACGTATAGTATAGGGATATGTTTCTTTAAATAAATGAAGAAACATATAACTGACTATTTGATAAAAAAAAATGGAAGTAACAGTCTAACATTTATAAGAAAAAAAATAATCATTTGATAACGAATATATTAATATTTTTGTATTATTTTTTATCGTTAATTTAAAGCATTAATATATATTATTATATTATTAAAGTAGTTAGGAAATGACTATTTTTTTAAGAATTACAAAAATTATTTTTGTCCGGATAGTTTTAGAGTAATTACATTGTAAATGAATCAATATATATTTTTTAAGAATTAAAAGAACGTGAATGAAAACTGAGAGTTTGTAAAATACAGCCAGACAAGAATTTGAAAAACTTTATTGAGTCTAATTTGATATATTTATCGTGTAAAAATAAATTAATTAAAAAATCAATTTACATATAACATTTAAAGTATTTGTTATAAAATTAATCGTTTTGTTACGGGATTTTTTTACAATTTAAATAAGTACGCGCTAATAATATTTTTTCATTATCATCATTAAATGCAAAAATATAAATATGATTTTTAATATATTTTTATTAAAAAAAAATTCATTAAACTTCTCTGCATAATAATTTAATATTGAATAATATCAGAATTTAAGTTCATTATATACTATCATCAGGATCAATACATGACTAGGGAAGAGTAATTTTGTTTTCACATATACATGCAAAGTATTGAATTCAAATACGAGTAATAAAAAATTAGTTAAAAATTCTCACTGAAAAGTCAACAATGTCCTTTAATAAATTGGTATTAACCACGTCAAAATTGATGAAAATTAATTTTTATAGTCATCGTGTTGTAATAAAAAATATATATATAGTTTGGATAATAAGTTATCCTTGGCCTAAAAACTGTTATTACTAAAGAAAAACAGTGAAAGTAAGACTACCAATTTTACCCCAAGAAGTAATATACGGTATAATTATTTATTTGGCTTGCATAAATTATTTAATTAGGTTTAAAAATAAAGAAAATTGGTTTATAAAAATAAAATAGAAATGAAGAGTTAGAGAGAAAAAAAAGTTAACAGTGAACTGGATTCTATTTTCATCCGCTAATAGGGTTTATATTCTCTTTCTTTGTCACACCATGAATTGTTGCAATGTTATATATTATTTATTATTATTAAATAATTATATAAATAAATAACGTGTCAAATAAGTAAGTGTAAATGTGTGTATCACTGTATTATTATTTTATAAATTATGAAAGAAGTGAAGCAATCATGGTTGTTAAATATGCAATGAATACATTTTTTACACAGTGAAATGAAATCACACTGCAATTATTTGAGATATTACTTAATTAGTATTGAGTGACAGCAAGGACATACAAAATAATTGATATAGGTACATCATCAACTTCTTTATCCTTAAATTATATCTTTAATATTATTAATTTTCACAATTTGTTTTTTTGTAAAGATTTTTCATAATTCAACTCTCCGTTTCTCTTTTCATTTTAACATATTAAATATCATAATTAAAGTTATAATATAACCATGGATTATGTGAAGGTTATTGACGTATAAGTGCAGGAAAAATTATAGCCATGGATTATGAGAAGGAATCATTTGCTGGATATATTGACAAACCAATGACTCATATGAACTCGTGTAAGTATCATGCAAATTATATCTATATATGTTTTTATATCTAAATAGAAAAGAAATAATTTAAGTTAGATGAAGATATAGAATTAATTCTTATAAATTTAAAAATAAATAGTTCATTTAGATGGAGGGAAAAACAGTGTAAATTAAAAGAAAATTAACTGAAAACATATTTAGACGAAAATGATGTTCTAAAACAAATATATAATTAAAGCCGAATTTTGACACAGAATTTTTTCTTACTTCAAGAAAAGGATGTCGAAAAAGTAAAATGGCAATAAATTTTCTTATATTTGGTATAAAATTTACTATGGATAAGTTTTTAAATAAAACATGTTTATTTACTGTTTTCAAATGTAACAGTTTTTATCTTAGAACTGAAAATAAATTTTAGATTAAATTACACACTTAACAAAAATCATTTTGACCATTCTAACACAGACACACGTACCTTCCCAACTCGGATAATTGTATGTTGTTGGAATGAGGTTGGAGAGATTAGAATAGAAGTATGAGCTTAAAGTGCGTATTTTTTACGAGTATGATTAGATTTCAAATATTTTCGTATTCCTTCAAGCTTTTTCTTATCACATTGTTAAAGGAAGAGGTTTAATCAATCAATTAATTAAATAAATAAATAATTAATTAGAATATGTAGGTAGGTAGTGCATAATAATGAAGATTAAATAAAGTATATAAGTACGTGCCCCCATGCAATCTAAGGCTTAGATTGTATGATTTAGTAATTTTGGGACCCTTGAGAGTTGGGAATAGCTAAGGTAGCTTGGTTTGAAATGGGAACATAATTCAGTGATAATGACCTTATCATTTTACATACAGCTAGCATTGCACAGGAGACACACACATATGCTTATGTTACAAGTGCCTAATTACATTGCCAATAATAATTAATTTACTTTTTAATTTCTTTATCTTTTATAAATATAAAAATGAAAAAGAGAGTAGTCGCTTAGCATATAGTTGCAGTTGAAGTTGACAAGGATGATCCCAGTGGCAGTGTCTGCACCCACGTGAACCATCCTTCAATCACTGTCCCCACACAGATCCTCCGTATCCATAAATGGACCCTTTATAACCTCTTCTCTTCTCCTTCAATCACATTAATTAATTCAATAATTCTTCATTTAAAACCCCACTAATTTTTTATTATTACTTAATCTTCTCTAATTACAACCTTTACTTTCACCCTCTTTTTTCTTCTATCTGTCATCCAGACATTTCCTTGTTCAATCGAATATGCTACTCATTCAATGAAACCTACTGGGACAGGAATTTCTAATTCTGTTATTTAATCATATATTATTTAATTTATTCTATCGCTCTTATATAAAATTGTAAGCTTGTTTTATATCTATCTATCTTAGATAAAATTTTATTTTAGTCGACTTTCCAGCAGTTTGTTGTATCTATGAATTACTGCGGTGTACTTGAGCTGTGTTACCGTTCTCCTTTGTAAAGTGAGAAATATTTATTTATTTAGCTAGAGACTTAAAATGAGAGGCACGTGTCGGCTCGCTACTCTCACGTGAAGATCCACGTGCCTTTACTCTCGTGGTCCTCTCTCCTATAAATTGAGACCCTGTATCTCACATCCTAGACACACAGTAATCAGCAATTCCTCACAATTCACCGCAAGCACCAACTTTTTCTATCTATTTTCAAACCAAACCCTTTTCACTCTCTGCCCACATCAACTTCTTTCTTTCTTATTTTGTGTTGTGCTCTCAAATACATACATACATGCATACAGAACATACCCCTCACAGACTTCAACATAGAGATTTTTCTCCCTTTAAAAAAGAGAAAGAAAAATAATGAGGAGAAAGGTTTGGCAAGAATCGAAGAAAGTGAGAGAGAGCAAGAATCTTCATCTTTCTGCATGTTGCGTACAGAATCTTTAAAGCGAAATCCTGCTTACGTTAACCCACGACGCTGTTCCAAGATTTTGTTCTTTTCTCTGGAACTTCCCAACATTCTTCTTCCTCTCCCTCACCCACCATCACCACCACAACCCCACAATCGATAACTCATCATCATCATCATCATCATCGTACACTACACACATGACATGCATGTATCTTCATTAATTGCTCAGTGAAACCACACGTACACCGGTGGGGTACTTTTCTAATTAATTATTATCTTGTTCAATTAATGGCCGTCAACAACAACAACAAGCTTCTTCTGATAACATTCGCCATATGCCGTCTCATAGTAACGGTGGGATTAACGGTGCTCCCGGAGCTGCTCGATGTGGGACTCGAGGGTCGACTGAGCGTCGACACGTGGGAGCTGGAAGCGGCTTCCGTGGACTTCGGGAGGCTGAGCAGAGGGGTGCCTTCAGAGGTGGTGCACCCTGCGACGGCGCAGGATGTGGCGAGGGTGGTGAAGGCGGCGTTCGAGTCGGCGTTGGCGGTGTCGGCGAGGGGACATGGACATTCGATAAACGGGCAAGCGCTGATAAGAGAGAAGAAAGGGGTGGTGATTGAAATGGGAAAGGGTGGTAGCGGTGTTAGAGTGTGTGAGAAAGGAATGTATGTGGACGTGTGGGGTGGAGAGTTGTGGATAGAGGTTTTGAGTGCAACATTGGAGTATGGGCTGGCTCCCATGTCTTGGACCGATTACTTGTATTTGTCTGTGGGTGGAACCCTATCCAACGCAGGAATTAGTGGACAAACCTTCAATCACGGTCCTCAGATCACCAATGTTTATGAGCTCGATGTCGTCACAGGTAATTCCCATTCTTCACTGTTAAAGCTATCATTTTGTGACGAGCATTTCTTGTGCATTTTTATATTATCGAGATGTTTTGTTATGTTATTGTTGGCAAAGTTGGTGGTTTTACTATAAAAAAAAAAAGTTTTGAGTAATTAAACAGCGGTGTCCCACTGGTTTGTCATGGTGCTGGGTATGAATGAATCAAATCTGTCTTTAGCGCGGTTGATTACAAGTGTGGTAAGATATTGATATGATAATGGGAAGTGGTGTAACAGGAAAGGGTGAGCTGGTGACATGTTCAGAAGATCGTAACTCGGAGTTGTTCCATGCTGTTCTTGGCGGTCTTGGACAATTTGGAATCATCACAAGGGCTCGAATTGCTCTCGAACCAGCTCCTCGAAGAGTATCTCTCTCTCTCTCTCTCTCTCTCTCTCTCTCACGTACTTTCTCTTTCTTTGTCTCCTTTTCTTGCACACACTTATACACCATCCAATTCATTGGGTGTGCACTCTTTTTTCATCCTACTCACTCGTCACCTCTCACAGACTGATAATTTCTTAATGCATACACTACAATTGCACTCCTCATTTTTTTTTTTGAAAAGCAACGTACTCAGTGTAAAAAATTGGTAAATGTTATTTCCTTTTTTCATCTGAAGAAAAAGTCGGTTGAAGATGACAACCATGAGATGATAGGAGGAGCACACGATACGTCTTTTCTCCAAAATCTTTCTTCACATCAGCGACAAAACCTAAAAAGGGTCGTTTTCGAAGGGACGGTTTAGAGTCCTTATGATATAAAGCTAGATTTTTCATGCCTGGACATTCTCTAAACTAGTTGATTAATTTCTGTTAACGAACTGATAACACTATCCACAAAGGAATATTAACAAAATTATACATAAAAGAATACTATATAGTTACTGTACATGTCTATATATGGCTGAATGAGTATACAAGTAGATGTGATGTTAAAGTTTTGTTTATGTAAGATGTATAATATATGATGAAAATTGAACAGGTTCGGTGGATTAGAGTTTTGTATTCGAATTTTGGAAGGTTTTGTGAGGATCAGGAGTATCTGATTTCTCTGCATGGGAAATCAGGGAGGGAGAGATTCGATTATGTGGAGGGTTTCGTGATAGTTGATGAAGGGCTGATAAATAATTGGAGATCTTCGTTTTTTTCACCAAGTAACCCTGTTAATATCACTTCCCTCAACGCCGACGGAGGTGTTTTGTACTGCTTGGAGATTACAAAAAACTACGACCAAGAAAACGCAGATTCTGTTGACGAGGTACACACACAACCCAACATAGATTTTCTCTTCTTTCTCACTCTCACTTATAATAATAATATATAGTATTATTCACTGCCATACACTTAGTGCGCTGTGACCATAAAATATTCATATATCATTAGTTTTTATCTTAGTCTATTCATGACGTGTTACTTTTATTGATTATTATGTATACTTTTAGTTTCATACACTATGTATCATCTGATCACTTTAATGGCGAAAGAGATTCCGGTAAAGAGTAAGGAAGAATATATCAGAAACTGTTTTTCAGATTGAAAATGGAAGGATAAGTTTCTAACACTTAATCAACGTAAATGCAAAAGAGGTCCAATACATGAAGGGAGAAAAAAGTGTAACTGGAAAACATGAATGGACAACATCGATGCCATTGATTTGAACATCAACAACAACAAAAAAACATTGATTTCGATAGCAGACAAACATGACAGAACGGAAATAGCATTATGCAATAACAGTTGTTTTACGGCATTAAACTTGAATGTTTAGTCAGACACTAGTTTGTCTTTTCTCCAAACCATTCTACTATCCATGAAAGGAACATTCACGTTCTGAAACGTAGTGAGTTGTTACAAATTTGAATGCTGTTTTGAATGTTCCGAAATCCTCAATTACTGTCACTTCAACGGTATTTTTGTCTTCCATCTTTAAGTCGATTGAGAGAGCGTTAACAAAGTCTTGGGCAGTATAATTAAGTTAATTTATTTTTAAAAACTAAAAGTATTTAGTAATTTATTAATTACATGAAATCTTAAAATTTAATTATTTTAAAACAGGAGAAATCAATGTGTCAAAATCTCATTATTCACTTAATGTCTTACTCTTTTTTTTTGGTTCATAAATTCATGCTTGGTTCAATAATTCAATATCTGTCAAGTTTTGGCCAAAAGCCAATTGATTACCACCTCCATACAGCTAGCAATAATATATAACATGCATATTTTCTCTTGTTATCTCACTTTCTGGTAGAGTTAGATCACAAAGATATTTTATAGAATTTGTTGGCTTATTTTCATAATTTGTTGAATTTAAGCTTGTGTCGCTGTCCTCGTATATGATTATTCTCTGTACCAAACACAGACCAGTCTGTAGTCGTACAACAGAATGCAATAAACTCAAAGAAAAGAAAACCTGTGGAAGATCTTGTGCAATCTAGCTTCTGGATTCAATCTCGCAAGATTGAATGCAACCTTCACAATAGTTAATTTTACTGTTTAAAAATGCCGGCATTCACCACGATAATCTCTTGATTGTTTTTAACTTCTCTTAGTTCTTCTCAAAGTTACACACACTTTTTGCTCAAAATAATGAGTCTCCTTCCGACAAAAGCATGCGGCTACCTTAGCTACCCACCTTTCTTTTTCATGTGTGATGAAAATTAGTAAATGTTTGAAGAGTGTGTGTGTGTGTGTGTATATATATATATATATATATATAAATAGAGACTTAATTTATTTTTTTAGTCGTTTTATTGAAGTATGTGTGATTTTAATTGATGGGTTTGGAATTTAAAAAAGAAAATAGCGAAATGACTAAACTTTACTGACTTTGAAAATTGAAGAAAAAAAAAACGTAATTGAGTAAAATTAGATCAAACGTGCATGTATTATTATTATTACATTAGTTCCTTTGGGGTTCTGAGTGTTCTGCATTGCAGTTGCAAATTGCAACGACAAGAAGGACATTTTCATAGATTTCTACTTTGAACGTTGTTATGATGAGCAGGAAATACAGGGTCTATTGAAAAAGTTGCATTTTATATCAACATCTGTGTTCACATCAGACTTGCCTTACGTAGATTTTCTGGATCGTGTACATAAGGCAGAGTTGAAACTTAGATCCAAGGGTTTATGGGATGTTCCTCATCCATGGCTCAATCTTTTTGTTCCTAAATCAAGGATAAAGGACTTCGACAAGGGTGTGTTCAAGGGCATTCTAGGAAATAAGACAAGTGGGCCTATCCTCATCTACCCTATGAACAAAAGCAAGTAAGTTTATAAAAAGCATATTTCCACATGCATCCATTTACTGCACTGTATATAGTTTCACTCATCATTTTAACGCATGTCTAGTCATATATGAAGAATAAAACCACTGCATGCTTGCAGGCATGTGTAGATCTCCTCATATATAAACGACATTTCTGTTCCTGACAACCTCTTATCGGGTGTCAGTGTTAAGGTCTATATCTCATTCCTCTTTTTGATCCAACTTGGTTAAGGTATAGTGTAAACAGAAGATGAAAGAAAAAAAATAATTAAATTTAATGGAGTGATGAAATAGAGGATGATGTTTTGTGAAATTTGGATATGGAAGAGAAAATCTGTGCAACAACATAATATATAACGAATATTCCCTATAAGTGTGGAACTTAGTATGATAATGCGTCCATGATTGATTGATTGACAGATAGTACTGTTGTCGGAATGAAATGGATTAGGGATATAAAAAAAAAACTGTATGTTATCTTTACCTAATGATCCGTTTGTTTCCAGTTTCATTATCATGTGCAATAATCCAAGTCATCAATGATGTTTGTAGAAATTATTATTAGAAAAGTTTTGATAATTTGTAAGGTAGTGCAGAACTGCAGCCGACCATGTGAAAAAAATATCAGCCAAGCCTAAAAACCAAAGAATGTTTACTCCAATTATTTAAGTGGAAATGTGAGAAAAGAACAAGAAACACAGCTATAGGTATGTGGATGTAGTAGAAAGGCAGAGAGACACACGAGGGTTGTATTGTAGCCAACACAGGAGATGAAAATCTTGATCAAAGCCAGCTAGGAAGTGACACGTTTATTTTCTTTCCATTTGTGAAGACCATAAGAATACAAAGTGGATGGCCATGATCATCCAACTTGGGAGATTCTGGTGTCAGAAGATCTTCCATAGGGACCATTCCTCCAATGGTAGGTAGGGATGCCATGTCCTCTCCTTGTACACTAACCTAGTTACATAGACACCGTTCAGGTCAATTATTTTCAGTTTAGAAGGTGTCAAAATTAAGTATGATGTGTTGATGAAGGAAAATATAGATGTTATTTAGTGCGTATAGGTAAAAAAGAAAGAAAGGCATAAAGAATATGACAAGGTAGCAATGTGTCTGACAAGTCAAAGGATAGTTAACAACGTAGTAGTAAGTAAATCCCAACAAATGTGTAGTAGTGTGTAGGATGATTGCATGGATGAAAAGAAAGATCCAAAAGTTGATTTTGGTGATGGTGATGTATAGGTGGGACCCTAGGAGCTCGGTGGTGACACCAGAAGAAGATGTGTTTTACCTGGTGGCATTTCTGAGATCAGCATTGGATACTGAGACACTGGAGTACCTGACTAATCAGAATCGTCAGATTCTGAGATTCTGCCATGGTTCGGAGATCAAGGTGAAACAGTACCTGCCCCATTACACTACACAGAAGGAGTGGATGGACCACTTTGGCGATAAGTGGACCCAATTCAATGCCAGGAAGATGCAATTCGATCCTCGCAGAATCTTAGCCACAGGGCAGCAAATTTTTCAATTTCATCCATCCTCGGCCCTCACCACCAAGGATGATGATATGTAATGTAATTTTTACTTTAGTTAGCTAGAAACATGCAAAACATTTTCTCTTTAACAGATAAATAAGGAAATCCAGTGATGTGGTTTTCAAGTTTATTAGCAGTTATGCAGTGTAGAACAAGTGTACGTAGTATTATTGTTATTAGGATCATAGAAAATAAAAATGGAAAGAGAAGGATGAAGAGTGGGTGAGTTTTTGTTATGTACAAGAGAGAGAGAGAGAGAGAGAGAGAGAGAGAGAGAGAGAGAGGCATAATGAAGTAGGTAATTTGGCCCAATGTATTTATTTGTCATCTAAGTTGGAGTTTATCCGAATGGGTCTTAGGAGTGGTGGGACATGCCAAGGGGATGAAAAGGGCAATGTGCATGTGCACATGAGATGTCGCTGTGCAGTGCCCGTGATCCCGACCGCCCGTCTGCTTTGGCTGTCTCGTCCATAATCACGCAGCTGTTCCACTTCCACTCCTTTCTCAATCTTTTTTCCATTTTCACTCTCACATTTTTCAATATATATTTATACAATCCTCCTTATCTGTGAATAATGCCAATAGGTTAAGAGTTTAATACACATGTTTTCCTGAGCTTAACTTTTTTTAACCGTTGATCAATTAAAAACAATAATTCCAGTGGTAACAGAATGCATCACTGTTTGTCATGAGATGCTATCTATATACTCAGTTAATGAACTGTGTATTATAAGATGCGAACACTTTTTAGTTTCTTAAGGTTAAGTAAGATGTATCGAAATGGAGCATTGGCAAGATGAATTTGACCTGTACTAGGTAATGTTGCTGCAAAAGCAGTCTTTATGCATTTTTAATGACCTTTGAGTTTAATTGCACAAACCAGTTTCTAAATTACTACATTCTCTTTCAAATAGTGTAATAAGGAGCCAATTCTTTTTGTCCATCTACGGATAGTTATCAATGTTTTATATATATATATATATATATATATATATATATATATATATATATATATATATATATATATATATATATACCATTGAAACTAAGGAATTAAGCAAGACAAACAAATAGTAAAAACTAAGATAACAGATTACTTTAGATATAAGATCTAAGATCATATTTGTTTAACTATAAGCATCAAATAAATAATTAAACCTATAAATAATATTTAATTGACTTTTATTCATTCAGTAAAAATCAATAATTTAATCCAAATAATATATTTTTCGAGTTAAATTTTTATATTGGTATATTAAACTATCATCCTTCTTCCAGTAAATGACACAAATTTGTCTCTGAAGAACTTGTCTACTCCTTTGACCTTGTTAGGGTCGTGATTTCTAAAAACATATATTATCAAACCACGCGATTTCCCCACTGAGATACTCATTACGGGAAAATAAGCTTGGCAACACTGCATAAGTATATACCTAATAATTTTGTTATAAAATCCACAACGCATGATATTTTAAAAAAATTATTTGTCTTAATTTTGTACATCTTACAATGTCATATATTTTACTACTTCAGCTAAAGCCTAAAGGAAAGGGCTGAAATGAATCCTGATAAAATTGGCGCCAGATGCTAAAGCAATGTGGAATTCAGCTATGCCATTCATTTGCCTCACCGGCACGATCCAACCCAACAGCTATTTTGCCCACAGAGTAAACATTTACAATCAATTTTGTTGCGACATGAAGACCAGAACCTTGGTAGAGAAGAATACAGTGTGCAAAACTGGCATACCAGCCCAACCATTCTTAATATGATCGGTAATAGAACTAGAACAGCAGGGATGGATCATTTCATTCCACACATCACCATCCTGGTTGAAAGTTTGAGCAGAGAATCTCTTTCGCTGTTAACAACAAACAATTTTACGCTTTTTAATAGAACAATAACTCGACTAAAATACGGTAACCAGTGAAACACCAGCGAAGAAATATCAAACTTACCTGCAAAAATAATCCACACTAATTTGAATCATCTTCCACTTCGAGTTGCTTCCCAAACTTCCTTAATGCCAGCGAATATATAGTTTTCCTACTCACTGATGTTTCGCCGGTGACCAACTTGACAGCCTATTACAGACCCAGCAGTTGAACTCAACAAACAAATGTGTTGGAATACACATCAAACAAATGCTGAAATTAACTGTGAATACTCAAAAGTTAATTGCCCCGTAAATTAGATAGTTTTAAGCTAGTTTTCAGGATGATTAAATTCAATTCTAAGGGAGTGAAACAGAGGTAAAGAGAAACGCTTTAAGAATGACGATGAAGTTTTCTTAGCAGAGCTGAACACGATCTTTTTCACAAAAATGACGGGACGACATCAACTAAAAGAAAGATAAAAAGGCAGCCACCATCTTCAGTTTAAAATAAATACCTGTCATAATATGGATAATTTTCACCCATTCCCCATTTCTTTTAATTCTAAAGCTAGAGAAAATTGATTATCACTTTTGTATACAGCCACCCAGGACCAGCGTTCAAATCCACAAACCATTTTCATTAACTCGACTTATAAACAACATATAACCATATATCAAGCTTCTGTTTAAACTAAAATAGAACACACGCAAATGTAAGGAGGTTACTACCATGGAAAGACTCTCGCCACTTGAAATCAGTTCTCTAAGTTTAATCTCAAGCTCGATGTCTGATGGAGGTTCAACTTTAGAATTTGCTTGCCCCTGAATCAATATAGTAAGTTCTCCCTTCACTTGACGAATGGAAAATACTTCCTTGGCTTCACCAAGTGTACCACGCCAAAACTACATATGCAATATCTACTGCATCAGTTAAAAACTATCATGAGAGCAAGAGTACTGCATATTGGTTAAGCTAACGATTAACAAAATTCTATTAAACAAAGGCATACTGCTGGGTTGCTATTAAGTGTCGTAAGTCCCCATATATTTGCATCACTACAGATTAAGTGAAATGTAGTTGCAGAATCAAAAACTTCAAAATAACCATAACACAAATATTATGATAGTTAATTGAAAAAAATTAATTCCATATAGTAAATCTCACTCGTTCTCTCTTCCTCTTCACAAGTCCCCCGGTCAACTTCTGCAGAGACACTAAAAATTTTTCATTCCTCTCACGCGTCCACCTCATTCTTTTCTAGATTTCAGCTCTTTCTCACAATGCTTCTTTCTTTTCTACAAGAGATTTTTCTGAAAAGATTTCTATTAGTTTCCTCAGTTTCTTTGATCAATTGCTCGCATTTCTCTCATACTTCTCCTAGCTCTTTCTTTTCTAATTTGTGCTCTTCCTCTGGAAGCTTCCTTTTTCTTTTTTCAGACATACAATTTTCTCTGCCAAGGTTCCTCATTTCTCTTCGACCGATAGCTCTCACAACCAAGATTTTTCCTCTCTAATATATTTTCCTATTTTTATTACATGGAATTTGAAGTTATGAACTGAGGAAGCAAGGTTGGCTCTCCAGGACTTTGGATCCACAAGAGTTATTGCCATTAACCTAGTGGTTTAAAGAAATATGTCAGATGGTTCATTAGCCATCTAATACTATCCAATCCAATCCATTCGTTTTTATTTTCTATAATTTGATAGTTTGGTTGGTTCCATTTATGGATGAACAGGAGGGATAACCGATAAACAGATCCAATGGCCATCCCCACGGAACACTGACTACAGAGAGTTAAATGCTAAACTCACCTCTTCATGTAACTTAGTCATTTCCCGAGCAATAACACATTTCCTGCAATATCATCAAATTGAAGAGTCAACCAATCTGAAACAATATTCCCTAAGCCAAACCTCTGAAATCCTATATTGCCCAAAGGAGGGTTCTGCAGAAAAAGTAAATACCTCCCAGATTAAAAAAAAAAAAAAAAAAAAAAAAAAAAAAAAAAAAAAAACTTACATAAACTATTACTGTGCAACTTCCTTCTGTTTATTGAAAAATTTTAATGCATAAGACGTCAAAATTCACGCTAAAGTTGAATGATAAACTAAACAAATAGATCACAGTTCAGAATATCAATTATTAATAAATTGCAAAAAATGCAAACAAATAATTCTCCAACTGGGAAATTGGAGAGGAGAGCAAAAGGTATATAAACTAGAAGAAAAGGCTGACAAGTGTACACCACTTTTAAGCTAACTGTCAGTACCTTGCATCACCAAAAATTGAAGAACTTTCATCAAGAAACTGAGAAAGCTTGTGAGGAGGAACGTAAAATATCTGTGTAGTAGTTTGATCAGCTGAAACCATAAGTCTTTTTTTTCTAGAACCAGAATGTTTAGGAAGAAAACCAACTGCAAATTAAACATGACAAAAGCCATTTTAGGTCCCAAAATACCATGAATGCTAAAATTCAATTAATTCGTCACATTACCGAATGTAAATTCATCAGTAGGTAAGCCCGAGGCAGAAAGAGCCGACACCAAAGCACAGGGACCAGGGATTGGCACAACCAGGATATTCTCACTAACACACAATTTTGCCTGCATTTTTTATTAAAGAAATACTCTACATCATCAAACAGACACTTAAGAGACATATAGGAATATTCACAACTAAGGTTCTAAAAAAAAGGTCCTCAACTACAACTACATGGCAAATTTATTGTTGTCAACAAGGTTAAAAATTGAGGTCGGGACAGCAATTGTAGACGCACTTGTCTGCAATTTTCCACATTATCAAGAAATTGGGGAAAAAATGTGTTCGCCACGGCAAAATATGTAAAACCCCGTCGACAACAACAAATTTGCTAGCAAAAACACACTTACCAACTCCATACCCGGATCACTGATGCCTGGCATTCCAGCATCACTTATAAGAGCCACAACATCACCCTGCTTCAGCCTCCTCAGCACAACCTGTTCCCTTTGCGATTCGTTGTATTTGTGATAACTCATCTGAAGAACTACAAAAGCGCATCAGAACACGCAAAGTGGAAAGTAATCACACGTTGCTATTGGACGATACTTACGAGAGGCGTTTTGATGTTATAGTGATGAAGCAACTTCCCTGAATGTCTCGTGTCCTCCGAGAGTATAACATCAGCTGAATTCAGCACGCGAAGAGCCCTGCCCGTGCTCGTCAAACAAATGCAGAGTTAAACTTAAACTCCAAATTGGAACGAGGAAAATGAAGAGTTAGATGTTTCGTACCTCAGAGTGATATCTTCGAGATTTCCGATCGGTGTTCCAACAAGGTAAAGACCGGGTTTTAGAGATTGCGAGTGACGAATATCCGTTTCGTGACCCTGTGAGTGGAAACTCAAATTAGGTGAGTGGTGCAATAAATATTATATCGAAAAAACCCTGGGCGTGTCGTGAAAACGAAATTACCGGTTGTGGAGGGAGATTGATGCCGGAGCTATAGCAGAAAGGGTAGGGAGAAGAGTTAAGTTGCTTGCGAACGGGAATGCGAAGTCCATTTGAACCACCGGAACGACATGGCAATAGTGTGGCGACAGAAATCGCTGACCAAGGTAATCGTCGAATCAACATTTCCGCTCTTCGGAAAATTGGAAACGCTACCCTTGCAACTCACAGATGACAGGTCCTTTTGGTTTTGAATTAAGCCCGATGGATTCTACAACAAGCCCAACCGATGGATGATTTGACTTTGAGCTAAAACTTCAAACAAAACCTTAGTAAAGGTTGAAAATCAATGGGAATGCATAAGATGCATTAGACACATTTCCTAAAAAACCTTGCACCACGTTAAAAATGTTATGTAGAATAATATTAATATTAAAATACTTAGTTGGTCATTATATTTATTCGAAAATATTAACTAGATTTCTATATTTTAATTAATCTCAATTAAATTTTTATAAAAAAATGTAACAATTAAATCTTTTCCGTTACTGTATTAACAAAGTTAAACACGTATAATAGTTTATAGTTTTTTTATTTGTCATATGTAAAGTTGCCACATATATATACTAATTATTTGAATTTTAATTTGATCTCGAATTGATTAATTTGACTCAATTTTAATTTTTTTTTTTTAATAAAACTGGACAATTTTGTTTATTTACAAACTGAAAATAGAATTAACTTTTATATAAATATTATAATTATATTTTTATTAAAATTGATATTTTATTAATTATTTTTTACAATATTAAGTTTATTTAAATTTATATTTTATATTAAATTTTGTTTAAATTTGTTTTAAAATTTTAAATAAACTTTTTTAAAATTTTTCTAAAATTGTTTTAAATTTTTGTGTGAGATTCTATAATTGAAAACATACCTATGATTAAATACTTCAAGTGAAGTATTAAGTTGTTTATTAGTTATAATTTAATGGAATTGTTTTATTTTGAAATATTTTCTAAAAAAATTGATTTGGTGTATAATTATTTAGTTATAAAAATATTATTGGATATTGTTTCATGTTAGTTTATATTTTAGATGTTATTAATTATATTGTTACAAATTTGAAGGATATTTTGCAATATGATTAGAAATTATGGGATATTCTTATACATTGTTGTTAAATAATAATGATAAAATATAATATTTTCCTTAGATATATTAGACTTATAAATTATAAGGATAAGGTCTAGGAAAATAGTTTTAATAAAAACAATAAGAGATGAAACAATAAAGGAGAACGTTTTAAAAGTTAAGTTTTATAGGAGATAAATAATAAATAATTATGTGTGGTGTGTTATTTTAAAAGGAGTTTACATTTTTTTTATGTGTGGTGTATTATTTTATACAAGTATAAACCGTGGAGTGAATAATATTCAGTACAATTGTGATGACATGTTAATATGGGTTTGTTTCAAAACATTAACGTATACTTGTGTATGGTAACGCAATAAAAGATGATGAAGGATAACTCTGTTTAATTATATTGAGAGGTGAACTTTGTCAAAAACACTATCAAAGAGAGTGATGAAAAGTGACATTTCTACATTTTGTCTGGGAAACTTTCAATTAGAAAGATAAGAAGTGAACCCTATTTATAAGACTCGAGAAAAGTAAGAAGGATGATTGCTTTAATGGTGAGTGGTTGTTGATAAATTATGAATCAGTTTTCGACGACAATACCAGTGATGAAGGTATAAATTGTTGTAATGGCATATTTTGAACTAGTGATTATAAATTTGAACATGTGATAATATGTTTAAATTGTCATTTCACACAATATACTTAATGATTAATTATATGAGACTAATGATGAAAATGTATTGTGTTGAAATATCTTACTATATCATAGTTTATGTGTTTTTATTTTGGTTATTATCATTTCTACCTGTAATAATCATATTTTATACGAGGACATGTGATAGTATAGTTGCTAAGGATATTTGAGATTATCTTTTAGTGTTAGATTTTCCTTCTCAAATTTTTCTAAAACATTATATATTTTTGTTTAATGAAATTAAAAAAAAAATAGGAATGAAGCTTTATTTTAAATTATGTACTTTCTTAATTATAATTTTACGAAAGCAAAATGTTTTAGATGTTACATTTTACATTTGAATTTATAAAATGGTTATTTGTAAAGTAACTCTAACATTACATAAATTATTGATATATAATGTTATAGAAATATTTGAAATGTAAATTTATAAATACATATAATTTTATATACAATTATTGGAAATATAAATTCAAATAAAAAATAAAATTAGAGTTTGATATGATAAAATATGAATATAAATACACTTAAAATTTCCAAACAAAATGAAAATAATTTTTTTAAATATAAACTGAAATAAACTTAATCTTCTTCAAAGTATTTAATAAAAATATTAATATAACATTTATATAAAATTCAAATGTGATATTGTTTAAAAAAGATTAAATTATTCAATTTTAAAAAAATGTGACTAAAATAAATTTAAATAATCAATATAAAAATCAAATTGAGTTTTACAATAAGTACATCTGCAACACTTTTAAAATAAAATAAATAAAAAAATAAAAAACTATAAACTCATACGTGTTATTTATTAATGTTGGTAGTACTTAAAAATGTTATATATTTTAAAAAATCGGCACTCAATTAAGACCAATAAAAACTATGAAAATTTATTTAAAAATTTTATACAAATACGGTGGTCAATTATGTGTTTTAACCTGAATTAAAAATAGAAAAAAGATATGATATTTCAGGTTTTACCGACTTCAAATTTGACTATATTCTATGTTGAATCGTACAAGTTTTATTTCTTCTTTTCAGTGTCAAATAAAGATTATAAAACTCAATGGTTTGTCTTGGAATGCTTTAGTGTGTCAAGTAGATGCTTGTTCAAATGTGAAAAAGAAGTCGTGCTATCTCGAACGTAGATTCAATTATATAGAGATTGACCAAATTTGATAGAGTAAATAGTCTTTGTTCATCTTGTTTAAAACGAATCACTTGAATATTACGAGTTCTGGTTAAATAGCATGTTCAAAAGATTTGAGAGGCCTTTTTTGGAGCATGTTATAAAATGAATCCTAAATTTTATCATCATATCTACAAAATTAAGCCTTTTATTCCGAGTTATAAACTCCCAATTCTAACTATAGTGACGAGAGCAGATGGTAAAAAAACTAAAGACATGGGTATTCCACGGTTCTACAAATATTTACTATTGGTATATAACGGGTAACAGATATTTTAATATCCATTTTTAAACAAATCGGATACGAATAATATAGTATTTAATATGTGAATATCCATTACATGAAATATAATAAAAATAATTAATTTATATATTTTCAATTAAGATTTAGATTTTGCTCGGAAATTGTTAAACCGTCATTAAAATATTAACTATAGCCACTAGAGAAGACAAGTTTTTATATCCACAGAGAGTGGTGAAGGAAAGATACATGTGGGGATTAGAATGTGTACCAACCCCTCATTTTCTCACTATTTTAGCAGTGAGAGGAGATGTTTTGTTTATCCAGTTTTTAATTAAAATAAATAGTTATTTAAAAGATAAAATTTGACATTAATTAAGACCTGTTATACCTAAAATATTTATTTTACTTCTATCGTACTTAGTATCTAAGACTGAAGTATTTTGATTCTAAATCTAAATTGGTTTGGGCTTGTTGCGAGATAGAAGCCCATTCTGAAGGGGTTGGTTTTGAGTTTAGCCCGTACATTTCTTCGCCCCCATCACGGCGAGAAGATTAAGACAGTGTATCAGTTCAGTTTAACTGTGATCTGGAAGTAGAAGAGAGAAGTCCTCGTGATTCCTAAACCAGGTTGCGACCAAGTTTGCAATCGTACCTCGAATCAATCGACACCGAGCGTAAACCCTAGAATCAGAAATACAATGGGAATTTAAAGATTGCAAAAGTTGGGAAGAACAATGGCGAAGCATTCCGTGGCAATGGCGAAGAAGCGGTGGCCGATAATTTTGGCATCATTTTTGTCCGTATCGACGGTGACAGTGCTCTTAATGAGAGCTACCAACTCCGATTCCTGCAACGTCAGTAGTTTTAATCTTGCACAGGATAAACAGATTCGTTCATCCGTCCAAGTCGGAAGTGCAGCTTCGAGCTCCCTAAATTTCATGAAGTCGAAGCTAGTTCTCATGGTATCACATGAGCTGTCTCTTTCAGGTTCTTTGTCACGTGCAAAACTGAGTCTCTTTATTTTTTATTTTTTATTTTTTAATTTTTCGTTGTGAGATGAAAAAAAATGGACTGGATTCACTTACAGGCGGGCCTTTATTGATGATGGAGTTGGCGTTTCTGTTGAGAGGTGTTGGTTCTGAAGTTGTTTGGATCACCAACCGTAAACCGGGGGAACCTGATGAGGTCATTTACAGTTTGGAAAATAAGTTGTTGGACAGAGGAGTGCAGGTGATTTACTTTCCCTTTTAGTGGTGTTATTTTGGTGACAATGGTGTATGTATCATTAGGTGTGACCTCATGTCACGGAACTGAAGGTAGAAAAGGGTTGTGTCATAGAAAATCATTGTGTGATTCATTGAATTAGATCGTTGTACAAATCAATACAACATGCATTTACATGACGGGGGAGATGAGCATCATGCAAACTAATATGCAACACCAAATAAATGGGATGAACTTGATAACTACCCTAAATGCATACACCTACTATAAGAGATTCAGGGATTCACTTATAACCTACTCTCAAACTCAACTAAACTATGTGTATCATATGATTCAAAAACATGTGTATACTATTCAGTCACGTAGCTCCAGCGTAAATCATGAGGAGCCAGAGCGAGTGCTCAATATGTAATTCAGTTACTAGTTGTAACGATATGTCCCTCTCCCATTGGTTTGTTCAAGTTAAACTTTAATTGATAATATTCTCCTATTTTTCTATTTACATTTAATTCGTAGCAATTTATAGAACTGTAATTGAAAGTCCTTTGAGGTGAATGTATGTGTGTGTGTCTCTCCCTCTCTCTATATATATACACATATGTATGTACGTATGTATGTATAGATAGATGCACACACATATCGTAAATTTGTGTGCATCAATAGTCTGCGAATAACAAATATCTAGTGAGATTAAGTTGAAATATGTTTTTGTTTCCCTAAGTTTTTCTTGATTTTGGTTTTGGTCCCTATATTTTGAAATATTTCTTTTTGATCCCCATAATTTCATTCTGTTTGGATTTTGGTCGCTATAGTTTATTGAAATTTGTTTTGATAGTTGTCTCTTGAAGTGTATGGATGGTGGCCTGCTGCGGCACTACTAGTAGCAGAGATCAAATCCTAAATGGAATTGAATCACAGGAAGCAAAAAACCATTTTTAAAACACGCACACACCCCACACACATATAGATATAATAGATATATCTATATCTATATTTGTATAGATCTATATATGTACAAAAAAACAAAATCAAGGTAAACTATAGGAGCAAGCATGTATTTAAACTACAAAAGTACATGGAATTAATCTACTATTCCTATTAACCTTATAACTGGCTATAGACATGTATCCACTAGAGATTCTAGAACATATATATGCTATTGTAAACTTGTTCAAATATCTTTACACAATTTCAATTTAGCATTTATTTCTTCAAAAATTTGATAAAGAGAGGACTTTTTCTTCACCCGTTTCTTGGGTTTCTTGAATTGATTGAGTTCGATATTAGTTCTGACATGTAATAAATGTAGACCAGCATTTTGTATCCATGTGTCATTGGACTTCTAAGTGCATCCTTTATTTACATGTTTGACTCCTATTAGGTCTTCTCTGCCAAAGGTGAAAAGGCTATAGATACAGCTCTTAAAGCAGATATAGTCGTTCTAAACACGGCTGTAGCTGGGAAGTGGTTGGATGCCGTTCTCAAGGAAAAAGTTGCACGTGTGCTTCCAAAGGTTTTATGGTGGATTCATGAAATGCGAGGGCATTATTTCGACATGGGATATGTTAAGCACCTCCCTTTTGTTGCAGGTGCCATGATTGATTCACATACAACTGCAGAATACTGGAAGAATAGGACTAAGGAGGGTTTAAAGTATGCTTCTGACATCATTTGATAGCTCTTTACTGCTACCTGTTCTGTTTGGTGCTACAATTTGAGTCAAGTTTCTAACTCTACGCTTTGATCCAACTTTATAGGCTTAACATGCCTGAAACCTTTGTTGTACATCTTGGAAATAGCAAGGAGCTTATGGAAGTTGCAGAAGATAGTGTAGCAAAGAGGGTTCTACGTGAGCATGTTCGTGAATCTCTTGGAGTGAGAAACGATGATCTACTTTTTGCCATCATAAATAGTATGATTTCTCTCCTTAATGATCATTATCAGTATTCATTTTAGTTCATTGGACTAGTTTTGTTAGCAAGGTATGTTACCCAGTTAACATCTTGTTTGTTGTAATTTGTAGTTTACCTTTTCTTTTTGTTCTGTGCACTAATTTAATCCTTCCCTATTCATTGCACACACACACACACACAAAATACGAATGCACACACACTCTTGTATCCATGTTGACAATCTTTTTACCAGTCTACAATCTGAGCCCTGGGTGATATTATTGCAGGTGTTTCTCGTGGTAAAGGGCAGGATCTATTTCTTCAGGCCTTTTATGAAAGTTTGCAACTTATCCAGGAGAAGAAACTCCAGTTGCCATCTTTGCATGCTGTAGTAGTGGGGAGTGATTTTAGTGCTCAGACAAAGTTTGAAATGCAACTGCGCAAATTTGTTATTGATAACAAGATTCAGGACCGTGTTCACTTTGTGAACAAAACCTTGGCTGTGGCTCCTTACCTGGCTTCTATTGATGTTCTTGTTCAGAATTCTCAGGTATCCACTGATATATACTCTGTTGAGTTGATTATGAAACGAATATATATTGCATTCTGTTGTTTTGAAAAATGAAAGTAGCAATATAACTGCAAAAGGATAGTAAAAATATAGATTAATGGTAAAAATCCTTAATTTGTAATCTTTCTGCTCATATCAAGATTCTTATTCATTCATCGATTTATTTTTTACTTCCATAACATATCAAGTCAGAGTTCAGTAAGGGACTTGAAGATTTTATTTGTAGTGTTTTATGTTCTGTACTTTGGTTTTTGGGATTCATTAATTAACGTGCTTCTCTTCATATCAGGGACGGGGAGAATGTTTTGGAAGGATAACCATTGAAGCAATGGCATTTCGCCTGCCTGTACTGGTATTCTTTAGTACATACTATAGTGGCCTTGTCAATATGACCTTTCCAGTTATATGTGTCTAGTTCTGTACTCTTCATCCAGTTTTATATGATTCTTTACTTTGTTAGTTTGTTTATTCACTTGTCTGAAATTTCTTTTATATTCTTAGAAATTAAGCCTAACTTGATCACAGAAAATCAGTTTATAAAATAAGATATGCACTCATTTATATACTATAATTTGTTATACCTTTGGTCAATAAGGGATCATAACACACCGATCTTAACTTTATAAAACTTACTTATAAAGTGAGAGTTATATCCACTTATGTATTATAATTTAACCATATCTTCGACAAATGTGAGAAAAAAACATTTTAAGAGATCTTAACTAGCTTACAACAAAAGCTTAGGGAAATAGAAAAAATAAACCCGTAAGATGCTAGGTTACAGATAGATACAACACAAAACAGCTTTCTGCTCAATCCTAACATAAGAAAAAATATGGGGATAACTTATGTTAACAAAAGTTTCACCCTTTGCACTGTTCAACTGAATTTGTCAACCTTTGTTACTTCATTACTACCAATTTGTTCTACCTCCACCTTTTAGTTTATCGAAATGGCTTTCAAGGTAGGCTTCTGTGGTCATTGAAATCGGGGAGAATTATATTTTAGTTTATGGCTTTATACAAGTAATTTTTATCAAGAAAGTGATATTTAGTCAATTAGGAAGCTAGTATACTGCCAGTGCTGGGCTAACGTGTACTGTCACTGTTTGCAGTCGGAGGTAGCTTTTGTTCGTAGTCAACTGCTGGTGATTTCAATTAGAGCACGAGAAATTTTAGTTGTTTCACGATATTGATGTTTAATTATACTTTCTATTTTAAATTTATTATCACGTGTATAGTAAAATGTTTGCGATTATCTGCTAAATCAGTTATCTACTCCATTCGATTCAATTACAACTTACAAGCAACAAAAAAAATGTTGGACTCAAATATAAGTAAATACGAACTACTTTCATCCTGTTTAATGATAATCAATCCATGAATGTCCTCTTGATATCATTTCAATGAAGAATACTTTAAGAAAAAAGATTTTCATTGGATGTAATTAGTAAAATTAAACAACGTTAATTAACTTTCTTAATTAGTGCAAACATTAATTAAGTTTGCTTGTTTCAACTTGCTTACTGCAGTTTGGGAATCTATACAGTTGCAAACTTATTGTTTGTTGTTTTCTTTTATTTTTGCAAACGTGTATGTGCTTGTCTATTTTTGTTATCTTTCTTTGGGTAACTTGTTTGTCCATTAAAAACTTTTCCAGGGAACTGCAGCTGGAGGCACGATGGAGATTGTGGTGAATGGGACAACCGGTTTGCTGCATCCTGCTGGAAAAGAAGGCGTGACACCTCTGGCAAAGAACATTGTGAAATTGGCAACTCATGTTGAGAAGAGGCTGACCATGGGAAATAAAGGATATGAGAGGGTGAAAGAGAGGTTTATGGAGCACCATATGTCACAGAGAATTGCATTGGTTCTGAAGGAAGTTTTACGGAAGGCTAGGCAATAGTCATTAAATTAACCCACGTTAGGTACTTATCTGTTCAATTGTATATTGATTCCACAGGAAAACGAGATTGGTTCGGTTCGGTGAGAATGAATTGTATATCCAAATGTTCTTTAATACCATACGAATGCGATGAAGTCTCTTGCACTCTTTTGGACACGCACTCGTTCATTGTTAGTTGAAATCAATGTAAAATGGGTGGAATGAAGTGGCTATTACTCTTTATTTAGTGAGTTTAACATCAATTTAAACTAATTAGAATTGTCTTTTATCTAACGAAAAATTAGAGTTTGTTGGAAATACTGCACATCTAATAGTAGTACTTATCTGTCTTACCAGAGCATCCAAGCAAATACTAGGCTAAAACTCAATTAGGTTTAGGTTGGTACATATATTTTTTCGATGGTGCCGACTTTATGGTCGGATCAGCTTTATGATAATGAGCTCGTAGTATGTAGAAATACATATTTATGACATCATAGTAAGATGATAGATGTAAAATTGAAAATAATTAGAAATTTTTTAATGACCATAAAAAGTAATATCATGTTAAAGATATAATATACTAAAAGTGTTTATACTATTGTAAATTTTTAAAATGTTTTTTTTTTTTATAAATAACCTTCGAAGGCACACATTTAATATCTATTTGCTGATGAAAAAAACATTCGATATATATCATTACCTACGTAGGTGAAAAGAAAAGAAAGGAAAACATAATTAAAGTTGTTGGAACTTGATTTCAGGGTGAGTTTATATAAGAATAAAAAAATAATTTAAAAAATTTAGAATGGATATTATGTTACTGGGATGGGTGGGTATATGGGTCGATTCAGTCAGTGCCTGGCACTCAAATTAAACTGACTCTCAAATTCGTCAAGGATTTTTTTTTTAAAAAAAACATAACAATTTATTATAAAATTACGTCACTTTTTCTTTCATTTTGTCAAATTAAAATCTACACACGATAATATGCTAATATTTAAGTCGTCTAAATATTAAGTTTTTTTTTCTGTTTTTTTTTTTTTTTGTGAGTGCTTATGTTTGTATTAGGATTTTTTTTTGGGGTGTATACTACTCAACGTGAAAACTGTGTTAAACTTACGTAAGCAAAAGCTTTTAAAAAATTACCGTCTTTTGTGATTGTCAAACGTGAGGGATAACACTATCAACTGTTCCCAATTTTAATTTATAGAAATAGGATAAAAAGTTGAATTGAACTTATGATTATAATGTTATTGAACCAATAAATCAATTTAATTTTTTTATCTCCCTGGTAGTATTGGTTGATGATGACAAATATTAGTTATCAAAAAGAAAAAACAACAACGCTACATGTTTAAGTATTTACTATTAATTTTTTTTTCTCCAACTAGACTATTGGGCTGAAAATTTCACTAAATTCAATTAATAATAATTCTAGCAAAAACTTCCGATTACTTATATACAACCTAAAAAATTGTAATATCATATAGATCACAATATAGACCAAAGTAATAAAAATGTCCAAATTGTCCTGTATAATTATTTTATAATAAATAAAAAATTCAATTCCTATAAATCGAGCAAACAATACTGTTTTTTTTTTCAATAAAAAAAAAACTGGCCAGTGACAAATTATTTATTTGAAATTTAAATTTTAGTAGGAGGAATGGTAATTTTGTGGTTTAGTTAAAAATACAGGGGGTTAGTTGTAAAATACTAAAATTGCGTCACTTTACGTGCCAGCTTAGGCTTCCTTAGTCACAACATAACTCGAGCTACTCCGTTCTGCTTCGGCGTCCGAGTTCTTCTAACCAACCTCACTCTTTCTCGCTTCTTTCGATTTTGAAGCGCAACAGCGATGGCCGACGCAGAGGATGCCCTACGACGCCGTAATGCGGTTGCGGAGTATAGAAAGAAACTTCTTCAGCACAAGGAACTGGAATCCAGAGTCCGATCCGGTTTGTCTATAGTTTTTCTCTCACTTTTAATAGCCTCTGCAGTTACACCATGCTTTTAATTTCCACTTATTCTCGATCCTCATAGTTTTAGGGTTTTGTAATTATAGATTTGCTTGACTTCGGACAACCCTATTATATTCCTTGGTTAGGTTTTTGTTTTTTTCTGGGACAATAATTATGCGGTGAGGTTGAGTTGAGAGTCTGACCTAGAGGAAATTTGTTTGTGATTATTTTACACCATCTTCTGGGAACTAGGGTTTCTTTATCAACTGGATCTATTGTTATAATCAAATGGTGTTCTTTTGATGAAATAAGTGAATTCCTAGTCCGAGTGATGAAATATTGACACGGTTCTTAGTCAGAGAGGACACCGTCGTTATATCTTTAGCATTGTTACTGATGGATAAGGCAGAATCTGTTTTCTGCTGCCCTGTATTGTTTCAAAAAATGTAAATTCTTTGTAGCTCATAATTTTATGGCAAGTCTGGTGACTTACTGACCTTGAAAACACAAATTACAGTGAGGGAGAATTTGCGTGCTTCAAAGAAAGAGTTCAATAAAACAGAAGATGATTTGAAGTCTCTTCAAAGTGTTGGGCAGATCATTGGCGAAGTTCTCAGGCCTCTTGACAATGAACGATGTAACTATTCTTCCCTTTTTTGACTTCATTCTTTAATTGTGTTGCCAACCTAACGATTTATAAACATTGAGTTACATTTAAGCTTTTTTTATTTTCTATTTTTGTTACCGACTTTATCCTTGAGAGAATTTTGTTTCTGTTGGTTCCTTTTTTTAATACAATTTCCTGAGCTAATTACCCTGTAATTTTTCCCGTCTATTTCCTGATAGAATGTACATAAGCGTAAGCCATTGGTTATAGAATGTTTGTTGTTGTTTTATCAGTGATTGTTAAAGCAAGCAGCGGTCCCAGGTATGTGGTTGGCTGCCGCAGTAAAGTTGATAAGGAAAAATTGACTTCTGGAACAAGGGTGGTTCTGGATATGACAACACTCACCATAATGCGAGCACTTCCTCGTGAAGTAAGTCTAGTCACAGTTTAACATTTTAATATTTTCACTTTGTGAAAATGTTCTGTCTTGTTGGGATTCATCAGATTTATTTAATCCCGGTGATCTCTATTGTCTCTAATTCTCCGCGTTTGAGTTGCCAGGTTGATCCCGTTGTGTACAATATGCTGCATGAAGATCCTGGTAATGTCAGCTACTCAGCCGTTGGTGGTTTGTCTGATCAGATAAGGGAATTGAGGGAGTCCATTGAACTACCTCTGATGAATCCTGAGCTCTTTCTACGAGTTGGAATTAAACCACCAAAGGTGATTTACCTTTCAATGCACGTTTTAGTCTCTGACCTTTACTAGTGTTAATCTCTATTTTAGACAGATAGTATCTGTGTCATGTCATTTTTTTACATATTTTTTAGTGGAAGTTTATTTGTAATAGCTATACTTTTAAATTTTACATTTGATCAACATCTTTTCAATACATATTTTTCAGGGTGTTCTGCTTTATGGGCCTCCTGGTACTGGTAAAACATTGTTAGCCAGGGCAATTGCTAGTAATATTGATGCTAACTTCCTAAAGGTTAGATTATGTTTCTTTTTTGTCAATTATGTGCTTTGAAGCTTTCTTCATTGTAAAATTTATGTTACCTTCCTTCATTCTGATGTAGGTTGTTTCAAGTGCCATAATTGATAAGTACATTGGAGAGAGTGCCAGGTTAATCAGGGAGATGTTTGGCTATGCACGTGATCATCAGGTGAGATGCTTGTGTGAATTTGTCTTCCTGTATGTTTACATGTACTAATCAAAAGATAATCTAAGTATGTATTTTGCTATATTAGCCCTGCATCATTTTTATGGATGAGATTGATGCCATTGGTGGTCGTCGATTCAGTGAGGGAACAAGTGCTGATCGTGAGATTCAGAGAACACTAATGGAGCTGCTTAATCAACTTGATGGATTTGATCAACTTGGAAAGGTATTTTATTCATAATACACCATTAAACTTGATTTAAAAGTAGTCAAACCTAACCTCTATAGAAAAGCTTGATCCCTTGCAACAAATTCCGGGGTTAAGGAACTTGAGTTCTTTTACTTATTGTTGTTATTTTGTGGAGGTGGTGGGTCTGTGGTAAGTCTGTTCAAAATGCAATTCGTCTTTACTTAAAGAAGTTGTTGTAAACATGGCTGCTAAGAATATTAAATAGAAAAATGGAGAATTCTAACCAATGTTTCAAGGGTACTGAACTAAGGAATATAAATTGGATAGTTTTATAGATAAGTATTGTATAACATTTATAGTTGTAAATGCACTCCCGCCAAGCCTGCTACTACTTTCTAGACAGTAAAAAAGTAACCTGAGTTCATTTTAATCCATGTCTTATTTACTCTGTCATCATCGTTGTACAGTGTGGGTGAAACTTTGTTGTACTTTGCGATGGTTTTGCATAGGACAAGAGTGCAGAAGTGAGAGTACATTGAGGGACTTAATTGGCTTGGACATGAGTAGATTATACATCTAGCAATTTTTTTGGCAATGAGTATTTATGCCAAAAATACATATACTGGATATAGATGCATCATCTATCTTTAGTATCCAAGCCATGTAGTCAGCAGATTTGTAATTTTGTGTTGAACTTCCAAAAATGCTAGCGATGTTACCTGTATGGGATGGGGTGGGGTGAGGGGATGCTAAGTCATCAAGACCACATGTTATTGTAATTTTGTTGTACATTTCATTTTGTTATTGTGATTTTATTTCAGCTTCTGATTTTACTTTCACTTGTTAAATTGTTTCTAATATGAAAAATGGACTATCAAATCGTGTCATGAATTATAGTATTTGACCATTTACCAAAAGAATGAATAAGAGCTGTATTTCTTGGCCTGGCGATAATAAAATTGTGTTGTAGAAAATCAGTCGTTTACATGCTTTTTATGGTATGGAATATTTTATACGACATTCATTACTTTCTATATAGAATTCAAATGAAATAAATATAAAATCATTGACCTGTTTTCTTCTTTCAAGTATTCTCATGGATATGGTGATTTTTCTGCAAAATGACTGTTGAACGAAACTTTAATGGTGGATTCACCATTTCTATTGTAGGTTAAAATGATAATGGCTACAAACCGACCTGATGTACTTGACCCTGCTCTCCTCCGTCCCGGAAGATTGGATAGAAAAATAGAAATCCCTCTGCCTAACGAGCAATCAAGAATGGAAATTCTCAAGATTCATGCTGCTGGAATCGCCAAGCATGGTGAAATAGACTACGAAGCTGTTGTGAAGCTTGCAGAGGTGAGTGCAGTTGGCTTGACTTCTTGAGTGGCTTTTGTTAACATGTGGTGCATGTCTAATGTATTTGTAAATTGCGCAGGGATTTAATGGGGCTGATCTTCGAAATGTCTGCACAGAAGCTGGAATGTCAGCAATTCGTGCTGAGCGTGATTATGTGATCCATGAAGATTTTATGAAGGTGAGTTCGTTGTTTAGTAAGTAAACTTCCTGTTTATCGATGGTTACGAAAGATCTATCAATAACTTTATTTATTACTTTGGTTCCAGGCTGTTAGGAAATTGAACGAGGCAAAGAAACTTGAATCCAGTGCACACTACAATGCGGATTTTGGTAAAGACTAGAATCTATGCAAAATTCCTGCAGAGCCATGGATATATCTAGGCAGTGCAATTGGAGTTGGAAATACCTCGGGCAAGTAACTGAATTCGTAGAGCTAAGCGTGATTTTCCCTTTGGGTTATGGTTTGTGTTATCCGAATTTTAAATTTGGAAGGATAACTTAATCAAACGGTAAAGGGATGTTCAATTGAATTGTATTTTATCGTTGCCCCACCGAACCCCTTTTATCTGGATTGTATTAATGCGACTCATGTTATACTGGATCTTCATGTGCACAATTTCTTTTATATCTAAAAAATTAAAATTGCTTAATTTTGCACATTGAATTGATTATCGGTTTATTGTTTATTTAAATAACAGTAGCTACCCGTTTAATTGTATAGCGTTGTTTTTCTGGATGTTATTATTGTATGTGGAGACGTTAAAGCGAGTTTTTTTCGAGAGTAGTACTTATTTGCTTCTATAAGTTTTAAAAATGGATGGGTTTTTTTTATTATATAGTTCTTGATATTACATAGTTCTATAAAACACTGCGCTTAATTAATTGTGGTAATTTAGAAACTGCAAAAAGAGTTGTTTCCAAAGAAAAGAAAACTGAACAAAAGAGCTTTCCTCGAAAATATGCATTTCTTGTTTTAAGTGCCCACAATTCTCGGCTGCGGCTGTACAGACGACGTTTAAGCAATCAATCTTCATCTGCCAATGTCTTCCTGAACAGGCGTATTCGTTTAACTAGCGATATTATCTACCTTGATTTTCTATTTTGATTTCTTGCAATGAATAACACGCTTTACTATTTTCTAAATTTGCTTGATTTAAAATTAATTTAAAAAATTACATGAATACAAGTATCAGAAATTATCACCCACCGGAATGATTTCTTTCACTTTCAATCTATCTATAATACGAATGAGATAAACACTGATCACCGTATAGGAATTTTAAGCCGCAAAAGGTAGACTGAAGCAGAAAGAATGAGTGTTTCTACAACACCCAAGCGAAGCTTGTGTCCTTTGGCATCCTTGTGTTCGTCGGTGATAGGCTCTGGTTTTTAGAAAGTCTCATTAAACAATTCCAAACTTTTTCTAGAGCTAGACTGCATATAAAAGAACTGCTGCGACTAAACGCTATGGCTAGAGGAGCTCAGTCCTTGCGGTATCTGGCCCAAAAGCCCTTTTTCCTAACTGAATCATTCTCCCATAGGGACCGACTCCACTTTGATCCCAATGAAAAACGTCTTCTCGAGAAGGGCTTTCCAAATGAAGGTCTCCTACTGGAGCTAGGCTCCATCTTTGAAACCACGTCTTTTAGGCGATCAAAAACATCTAACCCACCATCAAGGTAGCTATCAACTACTCGGTTTCTAGATATTCTATAGTTCTTGGCCTTGGTCTCTAATTCACTCCTAAGACCCTTTTTGGATAACTTTGACAAGTGCTTCTCTCCAATCATACAAATTGGACAAGCTGGATCACAACTATCTGCCTCTGATGTCATAGTCTCCAAGCATTCCGCGTGATAAACATGACCACACGCCAGTACAGCAACAACTGAAAGGTCACTGCTGCCCATAAATTTTTGGCTACCCCATGCAGTTCTCTCGGTCAAGAGCTTGGAGCAAGCCCCACATGATTGTACGTCCATGGAGGGAGAATAAGAGAACCTGCTGCTTGTTCCACTCATCTTGTGACGACCTGAACCTGAATACTCGCTATCAAAAGACCACCTTTCCTTTTGAGATGAGACCACCATTTCAGAAAAGGTGCGCATGGACCAGCCATCAGATGAACCACACTGGGATCCTGATGCCATATCGTTGCTGCAATTAGAGAGTACAAACGATGGTCTGCCTTCAGAAATTGATGTGTCAGGTGATTTCAGACCCAGAATTCGACTATCAGAGATTTGTCTCGATAGTGGGTACCCGGGAGAACGATGAGTCCATCTAGATGGCACTGAGGTAGGAAGATTGTGATAATTATGATTAGGCATTAAATCTATGGTAGGTGTTGAGAAAACTGGAGATGTTGAACAATTTGGTATTGAACATTCTGCAATCTCTGGTGATTCGATCAGATTCTTCACCTGAGGAGAAATATAGATAGAGTGAGGCTAGTGCGATGCAGTAAAATGACTTGCAATTCAGATAATGAACATTTATTTCTTTGTCAAATTTAGCAGTTCAAAACTCACCACTGAAGAGCAATTACTTGTCATGGATATATCTGCAACAAGCATTTAGAGGAAGATGAGAAATTAAATCCCAAACAAAAAAACATCAACCCACAATGCAGAGGTCATCCGGATGTCAGGTAGTAACACATGCCGCCAAAACAGAAAACCTTTTAGAGAGGGGAAACAAAGAGGATGTAAGGCGATACGTGCTACAAAGAATAACAGTGTGCGGAAAAGATCCTAGCAAAAATAAAATTATGAAAAAGAAACTAGAAAACAGTAACATTGAAAAGACATATTTATTATATTTTCAAAAAGAAAAAGAATCTAAATTGGGCATGGCTGATAAATGAACTTTTAAGCCCTCAATGCCACTTAAAAATGAAGTGCAAGGAACATATTGATATAACCGATTCAGTGTTACATTCATCCTCACTTCTCCCCTTTGTGTGGTAGTGGGAGAAGGTACTGTAACTAATATTAGTTCATGTTTGGTTTGACATATTGGGGCCTTGGATCCATGTTTTAGATGTGAAAAATATAAACTACTCAAAGTAACTTCTGTTTGAATGTAGATTATTTGTCCACATTTTGATTTGATCCAACGCCAAACCAAACATGCACTAAATGGCCAAAGCAATTCTAGACACCACTATACAACCTTATTAATAAGTATAGCGAAAGGTACAGAAAAAGAAAACCAAAAGTTGGGTTGGGTTTAAGCCAGAGGACTTAACCAAAAATTTCCTTATTGCCTCTGGTGGAAAGACAAAAGTGGAGCTTGAGAAAGTGAGCACAAAAAATTTGAGGATAATAGCGAAACTAATTTATTCATCAGCAGAACCAGATTTGATTTGAGGAACTGTCATGTTCTAATTGTTCAAGTAAATCCCACTAGTAGACTTAAAATTTACCTGAAGATGGAGTCGTGTGATTTCTAGCCAAATACTCACGAACAGGGGACTTCAGAGATGTAGGTGTTACAGAATTCTCCAAGGTGCTTCCCCCATCAGAAAAATGGCCTCTTTCAGAACTCAGTGATCCTTTAACCTCCATGCTGGCATTTCTGCTGACTCCGCGAGATGTGTGAAAGGAAGGATTCTCAATCTCTCTAGCAACACGGCCCCAACTATCCCATCGAAAATTCCATAATGGTGAACATACAGCTTTTCTACGTACACTCTCACCTTCAGTCCTGCTGGGAATACTTTGATCCTTTGCAGCAACACAACAAGCTGATCCCATGTTAACTGCTGGCATACACAACACAGCAGTCAATCTACCTTGCATTCAAAGAATCAAATTAGAAGAAGGTAACTTAAAGACCAGGCGATGCAGAAAATACATCCACTTACATATCAGAAACAACCCAAACATTCCATCAAAGAAATCTAATCCTATCTCCTTTTAAGAAAAAAGGAAATGAAAATTCAATTAAATTCAGTTTACTGGTAACAGGTATTAAAAACCATCCAGATGTCAAAGTTCTAAATATAAAACAACAACATAATCATCTCATTTCCGTGCAACCAAACAATCAGTGAACATCACGACATATTCTTCAATTTGTAAAAGGCACTTATATAAAAAACAAGAAAAGCCAATTAAAAAATAGATACTATGGGATAGCTATTGCATGTTATGGAATTATGGAAAAGACAGCCCCAAATATAAATTTGCATACAACTGAAACCCTCCCAGAAACCACAAGACAGTATAAAAGCTTTGATGAACATGACTCTGTCTGGTAAAATAATGACAACCCGGAACATGTTCCCTAAAAAGATACCACAACCTTTCTCACTGCAACCAGTCCTAGAAAAAACACCTCCATAATAAATTAGCCAAAACAGCTACAGCATAAATTCTAAAAGGGAGTCCAAGCATTCATACTCGGTTGAAAGTGCAACACAGAATCGCACTCCAAAACCAACACTGAGAAATGCTCAGTTAAATGCTATGCCTAAAATCCACAAAACTCTTAAAAACATAAAAGTAAATACAGATATTCACAGATAAAACCACCAAGAATAAATTGTTTTAGACAAAAAAAAAAAAAAGTTGCAATTTTTTATCAGGTAACCCGAATCACTTGTCCCTTAACAGAAAGAAAGACAAGTAGTTCAGCCAGTCACAAAACAAGGAGTAGTTTCTGGTATAGGATAAGAACAAAATTTGTCAGCATAACAGCAAGAAGCTAGGGTTTTGGAGTGCTGAAAAGAGAAATTGATTAACGGAGAAGTACTAAAAGTAGAGAGGGAAAGAAAAAGATGAGAAGGAAGAAAAAACTGATGCTAGATTGCATTACCTCTTCAAATGAAAAGTTAGAGTCTTTTGGGAGAAAAGAATGGAAACCATTTCCAAGTAGTCATTTTCGGCTTCTTCTTCGCTCTATCTTTGCCTTTCAGCAGTATACGGTGTTTGAGTGACACAGTCAGAGTCTGTTTAAGGCTCAGACTTTGACAACAATCGTTATCACGGCGTTAGGTCATAGTCTACGGCTGGAGGATGTTTGTTCAACACTGTGTTTCCTTCTTTTCCGGCTTTGTCTCTTCTGCCAACTTCTTCTAGTTTAAGAAAATAAAAACAAAAATAATATATACTTTATTTTGTCTACCTATAATAAATTTTTAATTTTTTTCTAATCAATATAAATAATATATTTAATTTTTGTTATTTTTAATTTAGGTTTCACCACCTACAAATTACTTACCATTCAGAGAGAGAGAGAACACATTGCTAGTAATTTTAGATGCAAAAAGTAAATGATTGTAATAATACACATATATAAAATAATCAAGGATAGTTTTTGTATATAAAATAACTACTAAAAATTAAAGAAGACTACTCCACAATATTACTGTCTTTCATTAAAGGCGTATTATCACTTAATTCCTCGTCTGGTCACATGATGAAGTGGTTATAGTAAGAGAGACAAACAAAACACAAAATGAAACAAAAGAGAAAGTTAGTGTGTAAAAAATTATTCTAAGACCATTAAGTCATGTTAGAGATAAGTAGAGTATGAATTAAATACAATAAATGATATAAATACACACAAATAATTTATATTAAACTTAATTATCTGGATACATGTCATTGACTTAGAACTCACTGGAGGTGTGCACCTGAAGTGGTTTATAGGCTTTACAGAGCCATAACCTCAAGGGGTTATCACTTGATCGGTTAATCTCATTCACACCTAGGATTAAACAATGCTCGTAGACCTATAACTACTATTCACGACATAACATATTATACTTCATTTGACTATGAATGGTTACTAAAGCGTCAAAATACCACCTTATTAAATCTCATCATTACAAAAGTTTTCTACACACACACTCTTAACTGTTTGTGCTCAGTTGTGTCTTGTTGTCGCCCAATGCCAAAACATTTGCATAATACAAAGTTCAATAATACAAACTTAACTTGCACAACAACCTGTAGCTAAAATGCTTCTAGACCTACACAACGAAGTTGACACTCAATGCTAATTTGTCATCGCTCATTGTTATATCAAATATCAACAATTTCATTTTTGTGTTTTTGAGGGAAATTAGACTTGTTCAATTGATCAAATTAATACTCCTTTCTTAGTGCATTGGTTCAAAACAGTTTTGAACATGGAATCTCGTACCAATTTGCCCAATTATTCATATTATAAACTTTCTCAATCACACAAAACCAAGTAAAGACAATCAATTAGAAAACAATCATTCTAACTATAAAAATCAATTTAGGTACACACAAAAATCAGATTCATCATAACACCCAATTTCGTTTTCAAAACAAAATCAATCATCAACATGCAAAACATCAAAGTTATAAAACTCACGCACATAAAAATAATTAACTTCCAATACCTAACCCAACAACTCACAAGATCCCAACTAGGGAAACTCCTCTCAACTTGCAAAATGTTTTACTATACATAAAAACATCACACGAATGATCAGGACATACCATTATGATTAATGATCAACAAAGACTCATATAGATAACTAAAAAGACGCATATAAGTGGAAGAAGACTCACATGCAATAGATAACAAAAAAAAACAAGAAAAATGGTTGAAACTTAACTTACGCGAACAGAGAAACTGATTGGTCTAAATTGAAGAGTTCGCTAGAAGAATTAATCATATGGTTGTAGTTATTTAATCAAACAAGTAAAGATAAAGAGCTATTAAAGAGAAGTAAAAAGATTTTAGAAAAAAAAATTAAATAGATAATTTTTTAAAAATAATAAAATTAATTGATGACAAAATTATTTATATTAAAATATTTTAATTTTAAAATAATCAATCGCACTAATTTTAAACCTTTAACATTTGTGAAATATCATTTTATAAGTATTTAAAATTAACATTAATACTGATGAGCAGAATTCAGTTTTCAAATAAAAAAAATTAAAATAACATCTTTATTTGTTTATTTATAATGTTTTATATTAAATGTTTTTCCTCAAATATCATTGTATTGTATGGTCAGAAGACCCTGAATGATAAGGAGGAGTTGACGACCCAAAGCGTTAGATATCCAAGTCTAAGTGAAACAAATGCAAGACCTGTCCGACCAAAATTAGTAGGGCTGTTATTAAGATTCTGTAATCTTAAGTCCATTCTCAAAAACTATAAATAGATGTCAAATGTAAGAGGTAGATGATTGCACTATGACTTTAAGACTTTGCTCTGACTCTTGTTCGGACTATCTATTCACTTAACATTGGAGTACCTTTGGCAGATACACCCAACTAATTTGAAGTGCGAACGAAGGAAAATTTGGACTAAAAATATATATAACTACCCGAGTGGTCAATAAGTAAGTATGAATGTGTTTTTGTAGAAGTCGCTTAACCTTATACCCAAAACAAATATATTTTAGAATTATAGTTTTTCTTTTGTCAGGTGATATTATTCTATGAGTGGTGAAGATGTTTGTCATTATTTTTATGGAAATTAAAATTTACCTAAAGGAGAAAAAAAACTTTAAAATAATATTGCTTATAAAAAAAATAACATGAATTTAGTTCACCTGTCAAATTTTGCATAAAAAATTACTATCAATCAATCAGATTGAGTTTTGAAATTTTATTATAAAATCAATAATTTTACTGTATGTGATAATGTGAGATTAAATAATTGTATGAAACATCATAAGAAAATTTCAAACTTTCTTCATAAATAATAAGCAATGGCTAAGAGGCTGTAGGGTGAGCAAGCGGGTGAATTATAGCTAGTAAAAATTAAATAAAAATAAAAGAGAAACAATAAATGCATCAACTAGCCAACAAAAATCAAATACTCAATGTTAAGTTGAAAATTTGAAATAAAAAATAGTAGGCCGTGGCGTTAACAAAATAATTTTTTTATTTGGGTTGTAAAATTTTGTCCTTATTTTCTAAAAAAGAATTAAAATTTTAAACTAATGATACTTTTATTTAAATAAGATAATAAAGATGATAAAAAATGATAAGATAACGAAAGTCAGTATCGAATGATAGAGAATTGACGTAAAGGGTCGACAGTGAGTTTTATTTTTTGTATTTTAGATTAAACTCGAAATTCAATGTCAATCATTGTTTTCCACGTGAAAGGTAATATGACCGTAGTGCTCTTTTATTCAAAGAAAATGATATTTTAACACTATTTTTTGACATTATTTTGATATTATATACGTATTAAAATATGATTAGACGATTTCAAATTAAAAAAACTGATACAAGGATATATTTGGAAGAGAAAAACCAAAGTTTTATTTTTAATTGTGTACAATATAAAAAATGGTATTTTCCTTTATTTAACTGCAGAAATCTTAAAAGAGAGATTATGTTTAAGCGCAAAGCGATTGATTGCTACTACTATGTTTAAGTTTTCTTAGCTGAATAAAGTGTTTTTTCAGATGCATAGTGTTTTAATCAAACAAACACAGGTTCAAAACCTCAAGTATACAGTTCCACAAGTTTTAAACCATTTCATTTTTATTTTATTTTTTTAAACGGAGCGAAGAATAGGACAAAGATAAGGAAAATATAAAATTAAAATGAAAAAAAAATTGTTTGATAAGTTAAAAGTAATAGAAATTAATGAAAAAAGCAAAATGATTTTATTTATTAGATTTTAATTATTTACTACTATTATTATAACAAGTAAAATAATTTTGAAAAAATTATCCTTATTCTTAATTCTAATCAACGAAAACAAATTAAGAATGTGCTTAATGATGATTTCGTTTCCTCCTTTATCAAAGTTTCTTCATTGTTGATCTTTAATCGTGTAATTAATTTATTAGTTTTAATTATTCAATGTATAGTATGACTGATTGATCTCTTGTTAATAGAATGATTAACATTTCTTAAAATATTGGAAGAATGTTATTTCTAATCTCAAGTTTATGTAAATTAGACAATTTTTGGATAAGGCGATATATGTGATTACGGTTAAGATCAACTGTATAAATCTAATATATTTTCAAATAAAATACACTTATTCACGTTTGGACAGTGATTAGATAAGTTCTAATTAAAAGTTTATTTTGAAAACTATGAATAGAGATAGATGATTATTGTAAATTTAAATTTTTTTTGTAATAACTTACTTGAACTCATAGTGTCTTTAACAAGTACTTGTTTAGCTTGAAGTTTAAAAACAAATAATTGATAATAACCTTATAACATATACTTAAAACTGTTAAATGATTGATATGAGAAGAGTTTGAAGTAGTGTTAATTGTAATTATTGACCTAAGATAACTTACTTTTAAAAAATTATTTACACCCACAAAATATACAAATTTACGCTCAATTTAAAGTTCGTTGTATCCTTTAAATGGTTTAATAGAAAATTAAATAATCCCACCTAATTAACAAATATGGAAACAACTCCACCCGAAGAAACGCTCAATTTAAAGCACACATAATAATAATAATAATAACAGTTAAATAAATAGTTTGAAAAGTAAATATCCTTTAAAGCAAATACAATGTAGATGCATTAATAACATATATGTAAATATAAATTAAAGCAGCACTGATATCTTTATTTGGATGAAAGTAAACACGAGTAATTATACTAATTAATAACGAGCTGACACAGTTGAAAGATGAGTGTGTCCCTTTCATCGAGCACTCGGCACAGATTTTGCTTACCCATCTCCCACTTCATACAGCCCTACCACTGTACGTAACCAAAACTACATTCAATTTTCTTCTTTTTTTCTTCTCAGATCCATAGCTTCAAACAACACAATTCACCACTGAAAAACAGGTTGGTTGAGACAGACAGTGTTGCTAAAACTTTGTGAACTCGTTAGATAACAGTCCCTTTCGTAGGAGGTGGTTGTGTTGATGATGTCCACGATGATGTCGTTCAGCGATTGGAGCCGTTGGTTAAGCTCACCCATCTGGGCCCTCAAAACGCAATTTTCTGCCTCGGTTTTCAGATAGTGTTGTGTGGTCGTGTCTATGGTCGCCATGATTTCTCTGTTCTCCTTTGTGAACTCTGACACTTGCTTCCTGAGGTCTTCCAAGTGGTCACGCTTTCGCATCCGAGATCTTCTCGCGGATTCACGATTCGATTGTTTTCTCTTGTTCTTTCTCTCGTCCAACGTCAGAACCTGTAAATCTCCTTCGGAGCCCGAGCTTTGAATCTTGGTGCAAATAGACGAGTTTCCACTTGATGATGCCATGGAAAAGATGGAATGATATTGTACAGAAACGAAAAAAAGATGAAAAAACAATTCTAAGACGCAGGACCCAGAGATGACACTGATAATTTACACGTCAGTTATATAATACATGAGATGAAATAGCAGATTAATGAAAAAACATAGAACCAGTAGAGGAAGACAACAGAGAAAGATTGAACCAACTGGGTCCTGCGTCTGAAGGAGGAATTTATCATAAACCTAAAACCGGAACGAAGGGTTTCACTGGGAACTTGAAACATTAACATACAGCTATGTTAGGCATCAAGGTTCATCAAAGGTTGAAGATGGAAAGAGAAGACGAATAGGTAGAAAAGAAAAAGATGAAGAAGAGAAGGGGAAGTTGTATAGGTGAGTAGGGGCAATTTATAGAAGAAGATGACACAGTGAAAGAAAATAGTTTTCAAAATCAAAGGTTGGAAAAGTAAAGCATAAGAGCAAATGAAAGGATGAAAAAGCAAAAAAGCATTGGAATCTCCTCCAACGTTTGGTGGAAACAGAGACTTAACCCTTCTTTTATTTTATTAACAAAAATGTTCTTTTGAAGAATGTTAAATACAATAAACTTATTTCATTCTAGGTTTAATATCCAAATTAGTTCCTACTTTTGTTGAAAAATCTTAATTTAGTCTCTTATTATAAAAGTGTTTTACATTAGTCTTAACTTTTAAAATAGTGGGTCAGATTGATCCCTTTCGTTAAATACTAAGTTAACAAAATTAATAGATGATAATGTGAAACAGCTTAAAGCTCATGTGTTCGTTAGCTTGCCACATCATCATCCATTAATTTCGTTAATTTATATTTAAAAGAATAGACTAATCTGACCCATTATTTTAAAAATTAGGACTAATTTAAAACACTTTTATAACGAATGACTAAATTAAGATTTTTCAACCAAAATGAGGACCAAATTGACTATTAAACCTTCTTATTACTAAGATATCTATAAAATTTAATACATTTTTCCTGCAGTGCAAATTCAACCACATACATGTATACTTTATTTTGGGAAATTATTTTGCCACTTGTATATGCAATTTTTTTTTTTTTCATTTCCCACGACCTAAAATATAAACTGCTTTTATCGTTTAATGATTTTGTGAATATGAACTTAGTTAGCGTAAAAATAGTTTCATTATATCTTTAATTTTGTATTATATGCTTTTATATATTATATTAAAAATAAATAAAATATAAAATAAGAAATTACAAGACCGAACATAATATTGTTATATCAATTAATTATTTTAATTTGTAGTGTGTATTTTATTCGTAATTTGAACTTTGTTACAATTTAAGATAAGATGTTTAATATATCACATCTTTCATATATCTGTCAATGTTTTTCTTCTTGGAAATAAAAATAAAAAATAAGCAAATTTAACATTATGTTCAAATCATAACATTTGTAAATTTCTTTTGTCAGCATTTTCCTTTGTAAATATGACAATAAGAAGAGTTTGATGGGATATTAGGTTTTATTTGAATACATCTTATATTAAAGAACTTTAATTATTTTTAGTTAGATATAACTATTGTGAATAAAATTATTTTATATGTTTTCAAAATGATTATTAAATAGAAAAAATTGCGTATGTTTTTCAAATTTTGTTTACTTAAAAAATACGTTTTAAGAAAAATAAAATAAAATAGTAGTTGATTCATTTTTCATTGATTAGCTTAAAATAAATTTAAAATTTAAATTTGTTCGAAAAAATAAATTAAATCCGAGTTTACGCAAAAATTTGTTATTATGCTAAATAAATAAAAATAGTCCTAAAATAATTGTTTACACTGACACGATAGTTTTTAAGATACAAAAATTCTTTGTTTATAAAATTCAATTTTAGTGAAAGGAGTATAATACAAATAGTAAGTGCTAATAATACTATAAGTGTTAGCTAATATATTAATATATTCATGTTTACACTATGAGTTAATAAACATTATCCCAAAATTATTATAAAATAATCATTATAAAAAACAACAAAACAATCCACTTTAATGGTTGCATAAAATCATTATATTGTACAATTTAATTAAATTTCCTTTAAAAATCATATAATATTATTAAAATTAGTATTGTATTTATAAAGACATCCGAGAGAGATGTCCTCATGTTCAAAATAGGTCCTAAACGTTGTTTTTGGTATGTTTGTTCATTTACTTTAATACGAGTTTATTTGAGATGGAGATGTTAATTAGTCTATGTAAGGATAGTTTAACACTCAAATCAACCAACATTAGAATAATGGTGAATGTGATAATAAATGAATAGTATTTTATATCATAAATAGCATCTATTTATATTAATTTAGTGGACTTTTATTTATATGGACATAGGTGAGGCAGGTAAATTTTTGTTGAGTTTGAATTCTTTATTGGATTTTGTTGCATTGTTGATTTTCCATGTCTTAAAAATGTATTCATGAACACTGTTTTTGATATTTAAAAATGTATTAAAAAGTTAATAGATCAACATTAGTATATTTTTAATTTTACCAAAAAGACAACACCAAAAAGTCTAGCAGAAATTTTGGATTATTGTTAGTGTATTTTTAATTATAGCATACTCATTAAAAAATGGATAATGATATTTAGACAACTTTTTTTGTCTAAATATCATTATCCAAAAAAAATATGGATTTTTCATTTTTTCTAATTATATAATTAATCGTTCATGATTGGTTAATTAAGGATAACTCAACTTGTGAGAGAATCCTATACGATATTGATGTCATTGGGGTTGTTATGACATACAAGTATAACAATGTTTTCATATAAAACACAAATAAATTCATTTTCTCTTTGTAAAATTAATTTAGACAGTTAATATAAAATAAATATAAGCTTAATTAATAATTTGAATATTATATTTAAGTTTTTGATCTATTTTAGTTTTCATATATTTTGTTTATTTAATTGAGTCATTCATTTTTAAATAAAATTAAATTGAGTTTCTATTATTATAAAAAAAAAACTCAATGTGATTCTTTTAATTAAATTAACGTTAAGTGGCATATATCAAAATAAAAATAAAAAATAGTTTTGATTTTGATACTTGATAAATTTAAATTTTGACACATAATACTATTTTAATAAAAATATCATGTTAAATTTATTTATAAAATAAAATTTCAATTAAATAAAAAATAAATATAAAAACTAAAACGAATCAAAATGTAAATGTATAAATAAATATAGCTGATAAGTTATAGTGTAAAACATTAATGAAAGTTATCATGGGACTGGAAATATTTTCCAATCCAAGCTTTTTGTAATAGAAATTTCCTTTGTAGGTCAAATTTTTATGTTGAGGTGAATTAGATAAGCGATGAATTTATTATCTTTTTTCAAATAAACTACCTACTCGATTTAACTTATGAGATGTCAAAATAAATAATTTGGCTCATTTATCAATAAAATTTAATCTGACAGCAAGTTTAAAAAATTTCAACCAATCTGATCCACCACGGTGGGTTAAACGGGTTGACTCACCAGTTCACTTAATTATGAGTCTTTTAAAAGAAAAAAATTATAATTTTTTAAATTCAAATATAAATAAATTTCATTCTAAAATGGTGTTAAACTCTAAAGATAATTCAAAATAATAAAAAATATATCATACAATCAAAGTGTAATTCGAAAATAAGCACAAAAGGCGAATAAGTTTTTAATATTGATAATTTTGTATCACTTGTGCATTTATAATATTAGAGTCTTAAATAGATAAATCTATAATATTTTTCTCTTTTGAAACATTTTTTTATCCCCATTTACAATATAATAAACAAATATTAACTAATAATATTGAAATACAAAATAATAAATAATTAAATTAAATTAGATGGATTAATAAGTCAATCCAGCTCACTACGAGTTTAACCCAAATAAGCTGGATTTAAAAAAACCTATATTTTTTTTTTCAAATTTAACCTATTCAAATTCGTGACGAACCATAAATATTAACTTAGGCATTACAGCCCATTTAATATCACTAACACGAACCTTTTTAAAAGTTATGGAAGCTGCCGCTAAATTTCCTTTAAGCTCAGCAATGACATATAAAAGAAAAAAATATATATTGTCGATAGAACACTCTGGTTGTGTCTCAAAAGCTAACACGATTGATATCTACTTCATAGATTCATATCCCTCTCTCAAACTTTAGTAAGTGTTGTCAAAATCTGACCTTTTTTCAATTTGACGTGCTAATGAAATGGTTCTCGTTCTTTTATCTGTACTCATGCTTTGGTAAATATTTTTAGAAAATAAACTAAAAGCAACTTTTAAAAACCATAAATTTTCTTGACCTTTTATTTTATTTTATTTTTTTAATTAAACAAATGTAGCCTTTCTAATTAAGTGAATGGTACTTTAATAATGAAAATTCATTAATTCAAGTGAGAAATATGGATTTCTTTTCCTTTAAAATTGGTATTGCGTAAAGGGTACGTGATTGCTTAACTGAGAAAAAGCTTTTCTCATTAAAACAAACTAAAATGAGTTCCTTCAAATGATACATACTTAATGACATAGCATAGTATTATATATATTAAATGTTAAATGTATTCATAATGTTACTATCTAAACTTAACAATACATTTTTTTAAAAAAAATCTTAAATTTGATTTTTGTAATCAAAAAAGTGATTGAGGTAATTCAATTTATTAAAAGAAATGAATGAAGTTGTTTAGAAGGTTGACAGAAATTTGACAATAGTGACACAGTTTAAAAAGAAAATACCAAATTGTTTGTTACCTCTTCCATTTGAGGGAAAGGCATGAGAAAGAAAGTGGAAGGAATAATGCCAAAACCCAAAAACATTGGCTGCATTATTGAATAAGGAGACCAATCACTATAAATGGATATACCATATATTCGTTAGGTGTGCAAACACTTCAACCATCATACTTTCAATAACGTAAGTATTAAACACAATGCACGTTTTCTTTCTAAAATTAACTAAACATATACTACACAACTTTAATTATTTATAAGTGTTTCGATTCTAACTTATCAGGCTCAATCATTATATATATTTTTTAAAAATATCTCAAAAAATAAAAAATTAAACTACACTTGATGTCAATTTCTAAAAGATATAAAACTATTAAATGCGTTTAAAAAAATAACAAAATTAATGATTAATGTGCAAATACTTACGCAGTTTAATATAATTATAATATATATACTCATGCTAGCACTATTTTATTTTCATTTTTTAAAGACAATTTATTTATACTTTTTAACATTCATTTTAAAATAACCAAGTCAAATAAAACAAAATAAATGGAGAACCAAGTCAATTTTCATGGATATATAGCTTATTTTGCAAGTCATTCTTATTTACTTATAACTTGTTTTAATATATATTCGAAAAAAAAATTAATACATGCTATGAAGTTATAACAATTATTTTACCAGTTGAGTTAAACTCTCTTAAATTAACTTATAACTTGTTTGCTTAAAATAAATGTGTCTGACGGTGTATCTATTTCTGTTTTTAATACCATTTATCAAAATATTATTTACATTAACATTGGAATTTATAACGTATAACTTCTTATTTTTATTTTTACCTTTAATAGTTTAATAATAGTTTACTTTTGTCTGGTTTCATAATGTATAATACTTTAAGGCATGCATTGTTTTATATATTTAAACAACTAATTTATCAAGTACCTTTTCTTATATAAATAAGATAAATAATTATTTCCAAAAATATTCTAAAATTTTATATCTTTATTTCAGTTCTAAAATACAATTCGTGAAACGTGATTTAAAATCCTAGACTGTGAATCATGTTAACAATGACTTTTATATTCTCTCTTTTTTTTTTCTTTTAAGGAAACTCTAGAGCTTGTGTGTGTCAAAGTTCTTTTCTCTGTCCTTGTTAAAATGACTTCCGGAAAAGTTTCAAATATAAAAGCAGTGTTATTCGAATTATTTCTTATATGTTTGGTTGCAGGTAATATTATCTAAGAAAATACTTATTGCATACGAATTTGAATTTTCAAATTAATCAATAAAAACGTTATTTTGTAGTTCTTTCATTATTGAATCAAGTTGAAATTTTTACATTATATTTCTAACATGTTATTTTTTATTTTGGCAGTTGGAACTGTCAATTGAATTTTTATGATTAGAAAATTAAGTCTTGCACTCTTGTTTTATTAGATCTCTATTTCTTTTAAGAACATTATTATTTGATTCATATTTGATTTAATGAAAATGTTTTCTTTTTATGATTATTGTTGTAATTTGTATGTTTCTTGTTCCATGTAAATTCTTTCAAGTTTAGAAAATTTATTTCTATTTATATATTTTAGTATTTTTTTTATTGTTGTGGTGTTGATTTTCTATCAAAATAATAACTTAATATGATTTATTAAAAAAAAACATAAAACAAATTAAACATATATATAAAAAGAATAGTGACAGACTTTTTGCAATTTTTATTTTCTGAGTCCAGTAAATTCTAACGAAATCAGTGCTAAAATTTTAGACTAAATCCTACCCATTTTATCTTTTGAGTAAATAATGATAAGAAGAATAAAACTTTTCTCCATCCATCCTTTTTATAAGAAAAAAAAAACTTTAAAAAAGTTATTTTCTTATTATAGTCACAATATTCTCTTTTAAATCGACTTGTTCTCTATACAAGAACAGTTGTATGTCAAAAAAGAAGAAGCCCACCTTCTATAATTAATTGCTTATTATAAAAGAGTTTCTTTATATAATTTCGAAATGTCTTATGACAATGACAAACACTTAACTGCCCAATAAAGTTTCTATTATGTTCTTTGTTGCTTAACTTTTAATTTTTCTACTTTGATTTAATTTGATATATAAAATTAAACATGTCAATGTTATTCCTTCCAAAAAATGTCAATGTTATTAAAAATAAAAGAATATAATTTTTCTAGTAAGAAGTTCTATATAAGCAAGTATACAAATAAAAAAACTACACTGATGTGACAGTTAGATCAAACCAATTTCTGTAAATTTTGTATTTTTTGAAATTTTTTATATTTGTCATAAAAAAAAGGAAAAGAAAAGAAAAAAATTAATTCACTAATACTGCATGTAGATATGTAGAGTAAAAATTGCAATGGTATAAACACTCACTCATCTACTTTAACTTGTATCTCATTTTCTCAGCATCTTTTCAATCAATTGCATTACATCTAGCTTCTTTTTCCCTTTTTTTTTCTTTTTTTATCTCTTATTTGTTATCCTACTCCTACACATAGAGAAAAATATTATAGGTATTTAACATTAGCAGTAAAATTGTGTAGGTAATAGGAGCTACTTTTTGTAATGCGTTATTGATTGATTGATTTGAAGATGGTGTGTGTTTCCATAAATGTGAAGGGAGGGGGAAATTATTGTTGATAAAGTGAAAAGTGAGTGAGGTAGGGTTTCCCAGATTGTTGTAGCTGATGACTGAAACTGCAATAAAGTGGTCCCTTGAAGATGGGAACCTCACAAAAATAAATGCAATACTTTTAACTCCAAACGTACATTTCTAAGCAAGTTGATGGAAAGTACCTTCTCTAAGCTCCTTGATTATCTTTTCTTACCTTCATTTTTTTCTGAATCATTCTCTTAAATAAAATGATTTCAATGGACATTTTATATTTTAACTTTGTTATTGATGTTCATTTCTTCACAAAGTTAAGTAAGGAAAACTAATTTTATTATTTTAAATTATAAATTTATGGATAAATATGCATATGAATAATTGATGATGAGTTTGTTAATAGATATGAGCATTGTATGTGTTTGATGTAATTTTAGAATTTTTATATAAAGATTTTATGGTAATGTTTCTTTAGTGTATATATTAATGTGAGAGTTCAAATGTTAATGGTTATTTTAGATAAAGTAAAATGAGATATATGGTGAAAGGTGCAAGAAACTATAGTTTAGGAGTTTTATGAAACAATATGTATTCTATATTTATATAAAAATGGCCAACATAATACAATGGAAGTGTTTTTTTTTATAGAGTTTTTGTATGAAGTAATGAGAAAAATGACAAAGCCACTAAGCAACAATTCGTCAAACCATGTGCAGTCTAGAATCAACCTGAAGTAAAGAATGACATAGCTATGAGATGAGAGTGATAGAGCAGAAAAATTTTATTAGAAGAAAAATTATCAAGAAGAAGAATCATACCCACATCATGCCCTCTCACTGATGAAAATCTTTAAAAACACATTTTGCTTTCGGTGCCTCGTGCTTTGTCTTTCTTCTTTAATTTCCTGATCACCCTCCACGTGTCTCTTATCCATCTCCACGTGTCTCTTCTCCATAACCAACTTTTTTCACGTTTTTATCTATTACATTTTATCTTTGTCAAAGATGATAATTGACTAATCTTTTGTGTGGTAGGACGAGATTCGTTAGCAATGACTCTGTAGAACAAGAAAGGCTATTACAAGTACAAAACTTTTTAAGATTTCATATCAATGTTTGTGTTTGGATAATTAACTATAATACGAGTCTTTATATGTGATATGGTTGTTTTAATGAACAAGTGATATATGATAATATCTCTATATTTGTTTTATGAATGCTTATTTTCATATTAGTTTACCATATTTCTTTTGATGAGTGTTTGTTTACCATTATCACTCTTGGTGTGAGCATGTGAGGGTAAGTTTTAGCATCTCCAGTAAAAAATGATAATGTTACAAAATATTCTTTCTTATCATCTAGTAATTTTCTTTAATTATTTTAGATATATTTTATTATTACAATTTTTTTAAGATAATTATATTAATATTGTATATTTATACGTTGAAACAATCTATTTTGTTAATCTAATGTTTTATTTTATAAATTGTATGGGATTAAAATTGAGATATTACTTATTTCTATATTTTTTTAACATTAGATAATAACTAAAGTTTTATTATGTTAGTCAAATTATTCTTTTAAGAAAATAAGATATCGATAAAAATGAACTAATTATAATTGTGATATAATTAAATAGTTCAAATTTTGTCATTAATATATTATGTTCTCCCTTTATTTGGTTGGTCTGTGAATGAAATATGTTTTTTTTTTTAAGATTTAATATTTGATTGATTGTGTGGAGTTTTATTCTATTTATTAAAGTGTTAAAGAAAACATTTTGTTTGTAGATACATTATCTCTAAGAGGAGTTAATGCTAACATCTAATTAATAAAATGATTGTTTAAATATACGAAGAATGTAGTAATTAACTTGTATGTATATTAAATTTATTAGATATACCTTTTTGGAATTATGTAAAGTGTACGCGGCATTGATAATTAATTGGAAGATGTTTGACCATATAGTTATTATCTTGAAATATTTTTAGTATATTTAGAGTTTAAATTTTTTAACAAATTCCAAAATGTGAGAAAATGTTTGTTGAAGTCACATTCAAAAAGCATATAAGAATTATATATTTTCATTATTTACTATCATTCAAGCAATTGCACGATGCTGAATCAGTATAATGTTTAACTCCGACTTAAGTTTGTATCTATTTTTTATGTTCAAATTTATGTAACATATTATTGAACGGATGCATGTTTGTATATTTTTATATATTAGTTATTATTTAAATAGTTTAATATTACATTAAACAAATAAAAGTAGAATGGGAAAATTCTAGAAATATTACTCTAAATCTGTAAAAACTATAGTTTTGGAACAAACTAAATTACTAAATGTTATAATTAGGAAAATATTACTCTATTCTAAATGATATGTATATTTAACAAGAGTTTAATTGAGTTTCATAAAATAGAATAATTTTCAAAGTTTTTCATTCAATATAAACATTTATTCTGTCTTAAATTATCTATAGTTGGACTTTCTCTTCGTTTATTGGTATAAAAACTAATCCATTTATGCTATAATGACTGTCTTTCATTTAATGAGCTTTTACACACCGTCCAGAATTATATGCAGGTTCTTATTGTTCCTCAATTATGGAAAACAATAATATCAACCTATAAGTTTTCAATTTATAACGCACTTTCAATTTATTTTTCCTAATTTATCTTCACATAAATTACTTAAATTATTTGTAATTTTTTTTCTACATTCATTTATAAAAAAAAATCTATCTAAGTACTATAAAATAAAAATTAATTTCAAATTGCACAAACCAAACTGAAAAAAAAAATTTAAAAATAAAAAATAATTTTTAAAAGTTAAAGAAGATTAAGAAAAAAAAAATTCTAATTACACAATACAAAAGTTACTTTACTTTTAATCCTTAAGTTACTTTTAGTTTTTGAATTATACAATATAAAAATAATTTTTCCTAATGGTTTATGAAATACAAATCATTTTTTTTAATTTCTGAATCGTATAATTTAAAAGTCATTTTTAATTTTTCATTACACGAGGATGTAGAGAGAAGTGTATGGAGGTACAGAAAGAAATTACTTCATTATTTTGGGCCAAGTTAATAGAGACAGAAACCCAACAAGATACTACCCAAGAGCCGTATCAATTTTATGCAAGCCTGCATTTGTTAATAATCAATAACTATTAGTATATATAATAAAATATTTATATATCATCTTTCAAAATAATTTTATTATTTATTTTTAGGTTAAAATTGTACATGTATGTGTTTTATTTTCTAATCTATTTCTAAGATCATCAAAATAAATATATGTTTATTATTTTAAGGTAATATAATATTTTCATCTGTATTGATATATTTTTCCATCATAGTAATTAGTTTCATCATAGAGAATAGAAAACTCAATTTGAAAAAGGCCCATCTCAAAACAATAGGAGAAAAATGAAGAAACTAGACCCAAAAATAGAACAGAAAAGTATAGACTAACTGCAATGCTAAAGACATAAGTTATTATTTTCACAATAACTATTATTATAAAGTTACCGCTTACAAAATTTATTACTATCTCTATCTCTGTTTACTATATTTTGAAGTGATACATGCTTATTAATAAATTTATTAAGTACACAATGCGTGTTTTTAAGAAAATTATCACTTGATATTTTTTCTAAAAAACAAAAAATGTGTTAAACTTTTTGAAGTAACAAGCATTTTGAGACAAATTATAACACGAAAAGTGACATATAAAGCAAGAGATCGTATTCAATTAGCTCAAGCGAGAAACAACATATTTCTATCACAGACGTTAGAAAATGCAATTCCTGATACTATCAAGCATTATTAGTTTTGGCTAAGGTTGCTAAGTTAATAGTCAAAGGTTGTGGAAAAACCTTGACAGGTAAAAAGGAATTAAAAAATAAGGTTACAAGTTCATCAGATGTTTTGATAACCGTGGTTGAACTAATCTGATTTGCCAAAATTCCTGTCTGCCGATTTGAGATCTATCACATACACAGGCGATTAAAAAATTATATTACCAGTTTACAGAAAAAAAAATTGTAGTTCAAGTTTCAAACAGTAAAACATATTATTGATAAACATTAGACATAGTATACAAAATGGTTTATGCATGACACTAGAACATGTTTATGTACAATAAAGGAGGCAACTACAATACAGAGTTGAGTACAAAATCAATCTCTCAACATGGCGGTTAAAGACTATATAGTGTATCATCAGCAGTAACACTTTCTTTAATATGATAATGTTTTTGCTGTTTCTCTCTACTTTCAATAAATAGAAAACAGGGCATATAATGAGCTAACCCACGACAACCCCCTCCTAATTATTCGATGCAAGTTATGATATTAGAACTACCTTGGCACCAACAAAAAGAAACATAACAACCATTGAAGGGAAGAAGTATGATCAGCACAGCCCTGCACTCTCTACAGCAGCTTCAGGATGGTAATGAAGCATTTCTTTCCACATCATCTCCCTTATCATCTCTTCTCCCAGGTCCTCATCAATGTCAAGATCAATTGGAATCACAGCTGGGGGGTCACAGTTAGGATCGTAAAGAGGGGCCATGTAAGGGTGTTGAAGAGCTTCAGTGACACTGATCCTCTTTGTTGGATCGAAAACAAGCATCTTTGCCAGAAGATCAATTGCCAAAGGATGTGCATTAGGATAAAGTCGCGAAAAGGGGGTTCCAGGAGAAGAAGGAAGTGATTTGATATACTTTTTTGCCTTTGGATTATCAATGAACTCGATGTCCTCCTCCCTTTGACTACCAAGGATATTGATGATCAATTTCAGCTGGTTGAGACACTCTGAACCAGGGAAAATCGGTTTTCGACCAAGAAGCTCAGCAAAGATGCATCCAACCGACCAAACATCAATTGATGTTCCGTAGTTGTCACAGCAGAGTAGGAGCTCTGGTGCCCTGTACCACCTTGTCACAACATACTCGGTCATGAACTGGTTCTTGCTACAGTTAATTCTTGCTAACCCGAAATCACATATTTTTAGGTCACAATTTGCGTTGATCAGAAGATTCCCAGGTTTCAAGTCACGATGAAGGATGTTAGCGGAATGAAGATATTTCAAGCCTCGTAGCAACTGCAGATGAGAACATTCAATTAGTGCATTCAAGCACCAGCTAAGCAACAAAAGAAAAAAACCATATAAATGTGCCACAACATGATTGATGTCGGTTATTCAAGAAGAACTACAGGTTTAGAAGATCAAGGGGAAATTTAACAGGCAAAGGGGTAAAACGCAACAAAATCAAGAAAAACTAACTGTTTCAAAATTACAAGAACACACAACTTTGTAATTATGCACAACCTTGTACCAAAATCCCTGTAAAAGTTTGTCACAAACAGAAAAACAAGTTTAACACGCCTGCTTTTTGCTCAGTGTCAACTCTACAATACTAAACATTCACAAACAGTTGGCAGTAGGGCATTGAAAACCGTGTGCTTCATGATATCAAAATTGACAAAGAAAACAAGAAAATATTATGGAATCACACCAACAATGGACCAAAGGTTCATACCTGAAAGAGGAAATACTGGCAGTGATCATTAGACAGTGCTTGAGAAGACTTAATAATCTGGTGCAAATCCGTGTCCATGAGTTCATAAACCAGATAGACATCCTTGAAACTATTCCTCTGAACAGGCATCATGATGTCCTTCAAAGCAATTACATTCTCATGGTGAAGGTGGCGAAGAAGCTTGAGTTCGCGCAAAGTTCTCAAAGCATCAATCCGGTTCTCAAAGGCATTCTGTATTTTTTTTATGGCAACCTTCTCATTGGTCTCTTTATTCACAGAAGAGCAGACGATCCCGTATGCACCGCGACCAATGGGCTTGATTGGCACGTATTTTGAATCAATCTCGAACAGAGCTTGCCACATGGAGAAATAATGCTTCCCTTCATTCTTGATTCCATTAGGAGGATCAACAGGAGTAGCCATTTTCTACAAATCAAACAGATGGTTTCAACCAATCATCACAATTCGGAAACTTTCAGTGTTCACTATTGACTGGTAAGTGTACAGAATCATAAACATACAGTGGGGTAAGTTGTTGTTGGCGTATCATTATAATAATTTTCCCCCAAACACAATTAATTAAGAGACTCTTGAAAGCTTTATGACTAACCTACCAAACTAAGAACCTAGATCCGTATCAAATTTTCATTTAATTAATCTCAAGTTGAGAACATGCAGAGATCTGTTCCAAATAGAACGTCATGTGGAGAATTTCAGGTTCAAACACAGAAAAACACTCAAGAGTAATTATTAATTAACAAAAAGAGAAAGAGAAAGAAAAACCAGTTTATTTACAAATGTAGAAAAAACGTAAGAGAAAAAGGTTACCTTTTATTTGAAAAAAAAAAAACTTTATTACCACAGTGACGGTGGCGAAGAATCGGGTCTCATAGGCCCAAAATTTATTGAGAGAAGGGTGAATCGGAAAAAAAAGAGAATTTAAACAAGTTGGAATGCAGACTGTGTTGGGGGCTGCATAGGTTTTATCAGCGATCGAGATTCCTAAGGTTGTCGCCTCAGATGTTTGGAGTTTCTGAATGAAACTGCATATCTCTTTCTCTCTCTCTCTCTTTCCCTAACGAGAGTCACACACCCGCCTTTCGCTCCAGTACTCGCACCTAGCACTACCTTCTCATTTTTTCCTTCTCTTTCTTTCTCATCATCTTTTTGCGTGATACTCCTTTTTGGCTACACCATTTCTTTTTTTACAAAATTAATTGATAATTATATTGTATTTAGTTTGTTGGATTCCCCCACTTGATTTTTATGCTTTGAAAATCCTATTTATAATTTAATTGCTACTAAATAAAGTTATTAATTAAAATTTACTTGTTTGATTGGTCCACTACATCATCATTAAAGATTTACCTGGTTATTACCGAATGCTTAGCGTGGAGACAACGTTAGCGTGACAGTGTGAATTTGAAAAAGCCCTTCCAAAGTGTTTTTAAGATAATTTCTACACGTTTTTCATATGATCTTAATATAAGTTGTTATAGATAATAAATCTCATCTAATCTATAATCTAAGCAAATCTACAATTAAAATTTTGAAATTAAAGATACGATCTTTATCTAAAAACTGAAATAAATAAAATAAAAATAAAATAAAATCTTTATCTTTACAATAAATATTCAAAACTGAAGTAAAATATCCTTGTTAAAGATTATAATATTTTGATAAACACAACTGTAAGGTTAAGTTAAATGTATAATAATAATAATAATAACAAATAATTAAAGATACGATCTTTATCTAAAAACTGAAATAAATAAAATAAAATAAAATCTTTATCTTTACAATAAATATTCAAAACTGAAGTAAAATATCCTTGTTAAAGATTATAATATTTTGATAAACACAACTGTAAGGTTACGTTAAATGTATAATAATAATAATAATAGTAACAAATAATTATTTAATAGAAAAAAAAGTGAAAATAATAAAACGACACGAGTCAAATGATGCTGCCACCTTCTGGGCCTGGGTCGTGCGTGGCAAAACGGCAATGTCGTTTGTTTGTAAGCGTGGACAAAGTAAAGAAGGAGGACATGAGTTGAGTGAGTTGAAGACAGAGAAAACTGAAGAAGAAGAAGAAGAAGGCAAAGATGATATTGCAGTTTTTCGTGCTTTCCCAGAGAGGCGACAACATCGTCTACCGCGACTGTGAGTGCTTTATTTTCTCATTCTCCCTTCGGTTTCCATGATAATCCATTTTCATTAAAAGAATTTCAAATTCAATTTTTCTATCCGATGGGGAGTGATTGCCAACAAAATTTCACCAACCCTGCACCTTATCGCTAGGGTTTCATCTCTCGTTATTTTTTGTTTAATTAAATGAATGCAGATCGTGGTGAAGCTCAAAAAGGAAGCGCCGAGACATTTTTCCGAAAAGTCAAGTTCTGGAAAGAGGATGTCGAGGGAGACGCTCCGCCTGTTTTTGTAGGTATTTCGTTCATTATGTCATTTATCATCTTTTTCTTTTCACATTCCTCGGGAATTTATTCCAAAAATTTCCAAACATATGTTTCTGGAACTGCATGTTCCCGCAGGGTATGGTAGTTGTTGTGCTTTGTTGGGTATGCTTTGTGTCATTTATTGATTATTGATTACGGAAAAAAAAATCAAGAACACTTGCACTTTGCTCGTTTTAGTTTTTAAAAATCCCTTATGGGTGCTGTCACTTTAGTAAATATATAAGGGAGATAGGAAATGAGTGTCTTTGTTTAAAACTAAAGGTTAAGAGAGTGTATTTAAAAGAGTGTATTACCAATCACTTGCCTTGCTTACAATTAAAGGGGTCAATGCAAAGGTTATCTAAAAAGGCCTAAATGTGAGAGTAATTTGTCCTAGCTTTCTTACTTTTCCTTGATTTTTAGCCGATCGTTTTGATTTATGTGCCTTTCTGTTTTTCGCAGAATATAGATGGTGTGAACTACTTCCACGTGAAGGTTGCTGGATTGCTATTTGTTGCTACAACCAGGGTCAATGTCTCCCCTTCTCTTGTTTTGGAACTTTTGCAAAGAATTGCGCGTGTCATCAAAGATTATCTCGGTGTTCTTAATGAAGACTCCTTTCGAAAGAACTTTGTACTCGTTTATGAATTGCTAGATGAAGTGATTGTACGTATTTACTTACTATTCTTGCTTCAACTTATGGTTTTCTTGGGGAAAATACCTGTATATGGGTGTTGGATGCGAAAGCATGTTTTTGCCTAAACTTCATTGGTAAAACGTAGGTCCTAGCACCTTTGATTTCTTTTGGTCATTTACACTTTAGTGATTATTTCTATCAGTTTTTATAGACTGTTGTCTACAACTATTCACATGCCAAGTCTCCCATGAACAAGTTTCCAGTTTTCAACTCTCGATGTGCTAAAGTTGACAGGTTGATCAGATATGAAAGCACACTTTTGTAATATTACCTTTTAATCTATTTTTAGTGTCACACTTTGGGAGGCAGGAAAACTATTTAATTTGTACAAATGCTTGGTGTTTTACTCTGACCATGATGTATGGATTTTTTATATTTTTTTATGAGAATAGTGAAACTTAATTGTTTACTTTGTTAACATTTCTACAGCTTCTCCAAACCATTTTAAAGCTTGATAACTTTTGCACGGTTTTAACTGCTGCATTTTCTGTTTGATTTGTTTATACTGAAATTTATTTGTGCCAGGATTTTGGTTATGTGCAAACAACATCCACTGAGGTTTTGAAGTCTTACATTTTCAATGAGCCAATAGTGATTGATGCTGCACGGATGCCTCCCCTTGGTCCTGCTTCCATTTTTATGGTATGTAGCTAACTATTTGGAAGTCCATTCATTTTCTTGCTGCTGGCATATTACTGGATTTCATGCATGGTTTTGTTGACTTGTTACTCCTATATTTGCAGCAAGGGACCAAACGAATGCCAGGTACGGCTATTACAAAGTCTGTGGTTGCTAATGAACCTGGTGGTAGGAAGAGGGATGAGATATTTGTTGATGTAATTGAGAAAATAAGTGTTACATTCAATTCTAGTGTGAGTATGCTGGTCATCTTTTTCATGCTTTTTTCATGATGTCTTCCTTCCCTTTTCCATACATTTACTGTTATAATATTGAGGCATTTTGATGAGTTTGTCGTCGGAAGCAGGGATTTATACTTACTAGTGAGATAGATGGAACCATACAAATGAAGAGTTATCTTTCTGGTAACCCAGAGATTCGACTTGCTCTTAACGAGGACCTGAGTATAGGGACAAGTGGTAGGTCAATCAATATTATATTTTGTTCCCCTTGAACGTTAAAACAATGAGAAAAAGTGTGTTACGTTTCTTTCTCATGTTATTTTCTTGGTAACATGTCAGGAATATTTCTTATTCCCTGTATTAATATTTAAATCATTTTTATGTTGAAAATAATTATATATTTAGTGTTTGTAGTGAGATACTTTTAGTTGAGTTTATATATTTGTTGGTCTAATCATTGATAATTTTCTTGAAGAGATTTTTGTTGGCTAGTTGATTTTTTCTATCCTATTTGCTATTGGTATGTCTTTTCATTCATTCTGAATCCCGTTCTATCATCTTTAACAGATTATAGAGGTTCAGGTGCTGTGATTTTAGATGATTGTAACTTCCATGAGTCTGTACACCTTGATAGTTTTGAAGTTGATAGAACTTTGTCATTGGTAAGTACATAGTACACTAACTTACATATATAGATAACTCAATAACGTGCTTTTGAGTTCCCTGACGAATTACCATTTCATTGTTTGGTAGGTACCCCCAGATGGTGAGTTTCCAGTCATGAATTATCGTATGACTCAACCTTTTAAACCACCATTTCGTATTACTGCATTGATTGAAGAAACAGGACCCCTGAAGGTGGTTTAGATCTCCCTTCCCTCTAACTTTCCTAGTCTACACGTTGTTTAGCATGTACTGATAGTCTTCATATTTTAATAGGCTGAAGTGACTATTAAAGTTCGAGCTGAGTTCAACTCAAGTACCAATGCTAGCACTGTTCTTGTACAGATGCCCCTGCCATCATTGACAGCTCGGTACTTACATTTTCTCCACGATTATTGTGCATTTAATTTTAGTCATAGTTGACAGTAATGATTTAGTTCTCTTCTCCATAATTAGTTAGTTAGCTGACTAACAGGCTGATTGGGCTGTTTAACAGGTTGGGTGTTTGATAGATTGTCAAGATTTAAATCACTAGAGGCCATATATTGGGTTTGTCAAATGATATAACCTTCAAACCACGTAAAAAAATAGAACACAAATAGAAAGAAAAAATTGTCATGCTTTTAAAATAAAAAAGATTTAGCAAATAACATTTATGTTAGCAGAATTGGTGCAACCTTAACCTTTGAATAAGCGGCAGAATCTGTTTCATTTTTCTATCTGCACTGCATCAAGCCCAGAAGATATAGACATCAGTAATTCACCACAAAGCCAGAAAATCACTGGCTGATGACAGGTTTCCTTTGTTGTCATGCCTGGTTGCTTGTAATTTTTTGTTGCTACCAGTAGAATAGGTGGACATTAAACCGCAGGAGATTTTGAAATAGAAAATATATGTGAAAACCAAATATAGCAAATGATATCAATACTAACAACGGCCAATTTTACCACACTCACTTGGAACAGCAAACTATCCCTTTTTCAGCGCTAGTATTCCCACATAAGCATTCAAGATCAGAGCTCAATGCCCAATATTGGGTGCCTAATCTTACATTAGAACTCAAAGCATTCATCGTACTAAATGAAAAGAGGAAAACAAAAATGGTTACTCGGGCACTGCACCTCTGGTAGTCACAGACTCAGGGGTGAGTGGCTGGTGGATAAGAAAAAGAAATGAGATAGTACGGAAACCATTCATATACATGCTGGAGGCTGATTTATTCTTCTTGATGCAATGGGATGGTTGGAATCTGATCCACTGAATATGCTACCTTTTGTTTGTCTATGTGTTTGTGTTGTAATTTATTGCACATACATGCTAAAATGCTCCATTCAATACATGGTTTAAGTACTATCCCGATTACTTAATCATACATCTTTTTGGTAAAACTATTTTCAATTTTTCAGTGTTAATTTTGAGTTAGAACCTGGAGCAGTTGGACACACCACTGATTTTAAGGAAACAAATAGAAGACTGGAATGGGGCCTGAAAAAGGTAACATATACTGTTTGTTTTCCACTGTAATCAGTATATCTTTAAATACTTATCTATGGATGTACGTAAAGGTTTCTTCAGTTGATATATTCGAGGCTAATACCAGTCATTGGTGGATGACAATAATGTTTGGTCCATCCTCTTGCAGGTTGTTGGTGGATCCGAGCATACTTTACGTGCAAAGCTGACGTTTTCGCAGGAATTACATGGTACATTGCTTGTTAAAAATTATTTTTTAGCTCACTGTTTCAAAAGGCGTTGTCTCTGTAATGAATTAAATTGTTTTATACTGAGCACAGGAAATATCATGAAAGAAGCAGGACCTGTTAGCATGACTTTCACCATACCTATGTACAATGCTTCAAGGCTTCAGGTAAACTGCTAGAGATTTTCTTGAAGCTATGTTTCTTCTATTACATTTATTTAAAAAAGCTAGAAAGTGTGTATTGGAATTTTGTGGTGCGTTAATTTTGCTGCTAATCTATAAATTAATCTTACTATGTCTTTGTTGATTTACGAAGCTGGTGTTACTGGGTGCTAAATCGGATAGTATTACCATTCCTAATGATTTTAGAAGTAGATTAAACTTTCCTCTATTATTGCAATTTGATTTTGTATCCGGTTTATATGAACTCCCTTAATAGATCCAAAATGGCATTTTCTGATGCAGGTTAAGTATTTGCAAATAGCGAAGAAATCAAAAGCGCATAATCCTTATCGCTGGGTTAGATATGTAACAGAAGCAAACTCATACGTTGCCCGGTTGTAATTGGAATCTCTGCAATTCCAAAGTCCGAGGTTACTTGCTTTCCAACTCATTGATGTTCATGTATGCTGAATCATTTAGAAAACTAGGAGTATCATTTTGAGTTAGTTAACGTCGTTGTTTAATTTGCAATTTGCAGTTAAATTTGGGGGTATGGCTGCATAAGACTGTACAAGTCGAAGATGATTTACACGAGATAATGAATTACCAGATGGAACTTGAATTGATTACTTGATAAATAAAAATGTACAAGACAAATTACTAGGAAGGCTGTGATAGTAAAACTGTGTAACGTTGAGGACAGACTGGTAAAACTCAAACTTTTTAAAGACTTTATGTAATCTCATTAGTGTTATGATGTGGTGAGGCTCCTGAGTCATGGGGTGGACTAGAGATATTGGTTGGAATGTATATGCGCCATTGAACCTGAGCTGGTTTTGACGAGAATACGATTCCGAGCTTTAAGAAACAGTCAAAAAGGAAAAAAGTGAGATGAAACCGGAAAGTCGTAGGCAGCGTATAAGGTACTACAGGCAAAGAGTAAGGCAATAGCAATATACTTTTTGTTGGGTCGATGTTCCTTTCTCCTAAAGCATATTGAAAATCACACGATTCAGTTTCAAATGCTTAGATTTATAGGAGTGTATGATCAAATCCAGCTCTTACTGCTGGACAGGGCACATGTTATCCTTGTTCGGTGAAAAATAATAAATTGACTTGAGAGGACTAATTTAAATATAACAAAATAATACACTTCACAACAGCTATCGATATAGTGAAATTGTATACAGCCTACAGCCAGCCTTATTACTGAGTTTAGGGTTATATTTTACACCTTCAAAGTCATAATCTTGTTTTTTCATCTCAATTCTTCAAACATTGGTAAAATAATGTGCGAAGGTGTCACTGTGTAAGCCACGAATGATTATTTAGGTTGGGCATAGAGGAGTTGAGCCAACCTAGATCTTATAAAATGGTGTTCCATGTTTTTCTGTCCCCAATAATGTGTCTCATGGACATGTTTGATTGCGCTAAAAGCTACGAAGGATTGGACTGTTAACAGTTGTTCTGCCAACATTGTTTGGTTTGTGCAGAGCTGTTTGCCGTTAATTTGTTTATTTTGAATTAATTTATAGCTGGAATGGCACATAATCGTGACAAACAGGTGAAGTTAATAACGTATAATTAAAATGTCAAGGTGATTGATTTAAATCAAGCAGAAACGTCTTCTTGTTAGGTAGAAGAAATCGTCGGCAGAACAGTGGCCATTTGAGCAGTAGCATGATATTCAATATAGTTGATACTATGAATGCATCATTGTAAGCAGTGATGTTACATTCTGCATAATCATTTTATATGACGCACATATTCAAACGCAATTTTTTGTTTTTCAAAAGGATTCTCACTCATGTTACCAGTCCTATATACCATATTTAGTATGAACATTTTTTTTTTCGCTTAATTTGTTCTTGATCAGAATTTAAAAGCATCTCTGGAACTATAACAAAGCAAGTGAGAAGGGTGGGTGCGTATATTTTGATTGATATTTTGTATGGAATTCTTAGACTGTAGGCACACTTTTGTATATTCAATCATTTAACAAAAAAAAAAAAACTAAATTGAATCAAATAAAAGTTAAAAATATAATTAATTTTTTATAATAAAAATAGAATTTTAGCCATAAAGTTATATTCATAGAAAAAAAAAATGGAGATATAAAAATATCACGTGTTATCGCTACAATATATTAAGACATTAACGAGTGCGTTACACCTCACTTTGACTTCCTTAATAGAACCTAGCCGCAACGCTTTCAATTAAATTAATACGTTTATATATTATATTATTCCTCCAAATTGCAATTACGGTACGAATCACGAGATCACATTTTAAACCTTAATATTATGCCTAGTTACAGAATTAATGTCCTTTCGATTAGAAAAATATTAATTCCTTGCTCTACTGTTTTCACTTGTAAAGATTTTCCAGAAAACACTTTATTATTTCAGCATAAATATTTAAAACATGAAATATAAATATTTTCTCAAAATAATATATCTTAAAATCTTTTACATCAAAGAGTTTTATTTAATAAAAACATTCCAAGATGGTTCAAAATCTTATCGCAGTTTGTAATTACCAAAACATGTTAATCTTGAGAGCTTGTTATTGAGGAAATTAACCCAAATAAAAGCTTTGATGTATGATATGACCAATTAAAAGGCTCCCTAAGAATGTAATTAATAAACCTTGTTGAAGATGTGACAGGTTTCAGTTTTTGCGGCTGAGTAACGTAATTTTAACCAGGATAATGGGAATCTACACGTGATCGAATGATAGCCATTTTGATTTATTTATGTTTCCAGAGATTATCCACTAAATTAGAGAATATCAGCCATTAAATATCTGTCCAGATACAGGTAGCTGCAGTTCTCATTAATTCTTTTCCCACTATCATTTTTTATTTTATTTTATTTTATTTTATATACTTAACATTTTATATTTTTATATACTCGCTGTTTACTTTAGTTGTCCATTTTTATAAATTCAATGGATTGTTGCTCTCTCTTTGACCTTTCCGGTAAAAATAAGAAAAGTTGAAAAGCACTGAGCCATGGACCCTGTCAATTTTTATCGTACAAATAAATTATAACCTGACAAATTTATGAATAGTGGCGTCTGATAATTCGTTTTTGAAAAGAAAAATTGTAGACTAATGAAGTCCATATACATCTGATATTTTAAACAAGTACAGCAGGCCAAAATCACCACCATTTACTCTTACTGACACGTGTTACTCACTTTTTTTTCGTTTAATTTAAATCTTCTTTCATCAAACTCAAATACTCATAAAATAACATCATTCTTATCGATTAGGTCAAACTTTTGATAAAGGAATGGGTTAGTGGGTTGACGATTCATTAAAGTGAAACAGTGCACCCCTCTTATCGGCACAACCTATTGACTTATACTTAGCATTTTAGTATTAATTACCACAAACAGATTGTGCTCAAGAAGTGAAGCCCTGAAAAGTAATCTCATCGTACCCAAAACCATTATTCAAACCACAAATTTGAGCATGATCCGTTTTTGTTCCTTGGACAGACATTGAAAATAATACACCCTCTGCTTCCACTCACTTTTTCATTCAATCGTCATCTTCTTCTATTTTATCTTTTCTCTTTCCTTTCACTCTCTTCAATTCTTCCCATATGCATCATCCTAATAGTAATCATTATGGAAGCCCCTGATTGTATGTATCGTGGTGAAGCATTGAGCATTCCTCCAAGCGCTCCTACCCCAAAACATTCTCTCTATCTGTCCAATCTCGACGACCAAAACTTCCTAAGGTTTTCCATCAAATACTTATACCTCTTCAACAAGTCCTTGAACTTGGATTTGTTGAAGTCTTCTCTCGCCAGAGTTCTCGTGGATTATTACCCCTTGGCCGGTCGCCTGAGGACCGTCGATCATCACAAGCTCGAGGTCGATTGCAATGGACAGGGTGCTCTCTTTGCCGAGGCTTTCACTCACACCACTCTTCATCAACTTCTCGAATCTTCCAAGACTCCAAACAAATCTTGGAAGAAGTTCTTGTATAAGGTCGAAGCTCACACTTTCGTCGATGTTCCTCCTCTCGTAGTCCAGGTCAGATTAACTCTTTCTTCCTTCAACTTTCTTAATTCTTCAACCACCTACTGCTTTATCAATTCAATCCCTGCTTAAACCTTCTAATCCTCTGTTCATTAAAAGGTTAACAGTGACACGGAATATGTAACCTTGTGCATTTACTGTCCACTGTTTACGTTTTTAGGTTCAAAGAACTTCGACGTGAAGACGTGTGCTAGAAATACTCTCTCTCTCTCTCTCTCTCTCCCTCACTATCTCTCTCTATATATAATATGAATTTACTACTGTGACAAGGTTCTACACTTTTGTTTCTGTTAAATGAACGTCTTTCATCACTATGTGCTATCATCCACTTTTCTTCCTTCTCTGATTTGTCTCTTTCACACGGATGAAATCCATTTTCAGAAAACTTTCATCCTCTCTTTCTTGTAAACACATGAACAAAAAAATATTCACTACATTTTCTTTACAAAATATAAACCCCCGGGAACCAGCCAGATAAATGGAAGTTCGTATTTTGTTGGTATCAGTTTTAAGTGGCTTTGTGTTCCTGATTCGTTGATGAACTCAGTAGGTTGGTCACTGCTGATATAATAATTCATGAAAAAAAAATGTCTTCAATGATGACATTTGTAATATCGGATTATAACTCTAGAGTGTTTCTCTTCCATAAAAAACAGAGTTTTTCCCGAAACTTATGTTATTGATGTTTGATGAGAAAAACATCTTAAAAATAAAATAAGTAATCTTTAAAATTCAATAATTAAAAATGAGGTATTTTTTTTATATAAAAAATATTCATGGCCCTGGTATATAATAAATCACAGCACAGCCGCACAAAAGGAAACTGCAGTTTATGTGCAGAATCGGAAAAATATAAATATAAAAAAAAAATTGAACTTGAATGTAATTTGCAGGTAACGAGGCTGGGTTGCGGGGGAATGATCCTGTGCACGGCGATCAACCACTGCGTATGCGACGGCATAGGGACGTCTCAGTTCCTACACGCCTGGGCACAGCTGACGAAAAAGCCAGAAGCGGAATTGACGATCATGCCCTTCCACTGGCGCCACGTGCTGAAACCCAGACACCCTGCGGAGGTAAAGTTCCGTCACGCGGGCTACACCGCACCAAACCCAACCCCTCAAGTGGACCTCCTAAAGTTCATACAGTCACAGCCCTTGGTAGCCACATCCTTCACCCTCACCCCCTCCCACGTCCTTCGCCTCAAGAAAGAGTGCGTCCCCTCCCTCAAGTGCACCTCCTTCGAAACCGTTGCGGCCCACACCTGGCGCTCTTGGATTCGTTCGGTGGGCCAATCCCTACCGTCCAAACTCACTGTGAAGCTCCTTTTCTCGGTCAACGTTAGAAGAACAGTTGACCTTCCGCAGGGGTATTACGGGAACGGATTCTTGCTAGCGTGCGCTGAGAGCAGCGTGGAGGACTTAGTGGACAGTAACCTGCGCCACGGGGTGAAACTTGTGCAGGAAGCTAAGGCGAGGTTGAAAGAGGAGGAGTACGTAAGGTCAATGGTTGACCTGTTAGAGGACAAAACTGTTAAAACGGATCTTTCGACGAGTTTGGTTATTTCGCAGTGGTCTAGACTGGGGTTGGAAGAGGTGGATTTTGGGGAAGGGAAACCTTTGCATATGGGTCCTTTGACCAGTGATATTTACTGCTTGTTCTTACCCGTCGCCGGTGACGCTAATGCCGTCAGAGTGCTGCTGTCTGTCCCCGAGACCATGGTGGAACGTTTTCAATATCAGATGATGAGACAAAGTCGGGAAGAAAATGAAGAAAACGGATTCTTCTGAATCTCCAGTTTCAGTTTGTTCAACGTTGTTATATCGATCTTTGTTCTGGTTTTTTGTTTTGGGTGGCAGTAATTAATAACAACCTAGTTTTACCTGATGGCTTGGAGGAGAAGTTGATTAGTGATGGTGAAAGACAGGTTGATGTGCATCGTATCCTCCTCATTTTCTACAATGTTGTTGGTCCACAGTGTCCGTGATTTCTGACTCTGATTTGTGATGGACGCGTCGGTATTACTTTCCCACACATATTATGTCTCAACACTTTCCTTCTGCCATCAGATATGTGACATCAACTTACCATCATAATAAATATATTATTTATATAATATGTCTCCTATGAAAATGTGGGGACATTTTACTTTATTTCAAATTTCAAAACTAAAAATTAATTCAACTTTTATTAATAAAGGTGTTAAATGATAACGAAATAAAAATAAAAGGATTTTTATGATCTGTGTATATTCATTGTTTTTAAACTTATTTACTGTGTATCATGTCAGTTTTTAAAAATATAAAATGAGCATATATATATACCTTTTGTTGCAAAGACATGAGCATAGCTCTAGATTGATTGTGCTGCATCCAAAACAGGTTTTGTTGTAATGAGGAAATATACACCTTTTGAAATATATTAGATTCAAAAACTTAACAGACATTATAGTTCAATTTTTTTTATTAAGTGATTTAAGGTAAAAGAAAGGTGATGAATGATTTAATTAAATTGTTTGTCTAGAATAAATGCTGCCATGTTTCAATCTCCCATAATGTCATGTCAAGATGATGGAACCCCAGCTAGTGAGTTGTGACATGTAGATCGATGGTTCTGTCATGAGATTGCCATAAATCACGAGAAGCTAAGAGGTCCATCCATATATATATATGATTTCATTTCCCAAATCTAATTAAATCCATCATTCACGTCAAACCAAAAAGGCAAAATTTACTGCTAATCTTATTTACTTTAAACACAGTCTCACCCCTAATCTAATCAAAAGTTTAAGTGATTATGGTATCCATGATTGCTTATGTAAAGTTGAATATACAATCTTTACAACAGTGAAAGTAATTTGAGAAGTATTTAAAGAAAAGAAAGAATTAAAAAAAGGATATTGGGGAAGTCAAAAAAATCTAATGGTTGAGGAATTCTTAAGATAAGATTATGGTTATTATAATTAAAAGGGTAATAATAAAAGTAAGAGTGAAGGCAAATCATAATGGATTGAGTATCCGAATGGGAATCATCCTCTCTGTTGTGTGCTTTGATTTGATTTCATGATATGCTTTGCACTTTCTTCCTCTAATTATTCCAAACCCTTTCTTCTGTAGAATGAACAAGATATCTTTGTCGTTTCAATTTCATAGATATACATCAACAAATACAACGTTGCTCTTCTTACCTTTTTCACAAAAAGTGCCACAACATTTATCCAACCAAAACCTCGTTTATCCCTTTATTCTTATCAAAATCCATTCATATTGCTTCTCTATATTTTAACACTATTTATTTTTAATGCATTTAAAGATAACTATGGTCAAATGTTGTAAAATTAATGTAAATTATTTCACACGGTTTCCGTAATTTTTTTTTTTCAATTTAAACATCTGAAAAAAAAGTGTATAGGATGCATGGGTTGAAAACCGATTAATGATTGGTTTTGTTGAAGTCTCTAAATTATTAATCAATATTCATTATTTTATTAAATAGTGAATTGCTTGAGGTTATGAATAAAAGAAATAGAATAAGAATTTTTATATCTATTTCTCAATCCTTAATTATATAAAAAAAAAAAAACAACAGGAGTGTTTAAGATTTAGAGTCAAGATCAATGATCTTTCTAAGTCTAAAATTTGTTCTCTTTTCATAAAACCGTTTAGTAAATTGAATGGTTACCAACAAAAGATACTTTATATCAAAATCAATAAAGATTAGACACCTTAAACAATTAATATGTATTAAAGACAATCATTTACTTATGGTTTTATATAAAGACAGTCTAATTATGATTCAATTATGATTAATTACACTTTATCTTAAATTGATTAGTATTAAGATTAATGTTCTTGTAGACTGATTGTATATTTTCTGATTAGTATATGAACATGAAAATAATTTACTGTTTCATTTCTCTCATTATTGACTGTTTATATGACTTCATTTTAAGTTAACCAAATAATTATAGGATATAAGTAATTTATAAAAGAAGTTGTAGAATGAATCATTTGGTAAACCTCATAAAAATAATTATTTTTTATAATTTATTTAAATAAATTTTAAAACTATACTACTAATAAATTATCTATTAATGTAGACTTTTATATTGATTGTTTTTACACAAATTCACTTTGAATGTGATACTATTTAATAAAGACATAAAAGTGTCATCATTTCAGATAATTGTTTAGACCAAGATAATAAGGGAGATTCCTAACTTTTGAAATAATAACTCAGGCTATTCGATCCCCGTCTTTAAATATTTGATAATTTAATTAAAACATATTTTAAGTAAACGTCACACGCACCTAATCCAACCCTGAAGTTATGCTTTATTGTTTTTTTTTATTATTTTATTGAACTATGTTTTCAGTTGATTCACACTTTCTGTGGTAAAAGAATACTGAAACAATTATATACTTGTTAATAAATAAATATGGAAAATGATATTTTGGCACCAATTTTTGACACTATTTTAACACTGTACACATGTCAAAATGTAGTTGAACGATTTCAAATTAAAAAAAATTGAGGCAAGGATATATTTAGAAGAGAAAAACCAAAGTTTTTTTTTAATTTGAAATCGTCCAACCATATTTTGACACGTGTGCAGTGTCAAAATGGTGTTAAAAAATTAGTGTGAAAATATCATGTTCCAATAAATATATATTTTATTTCATATTTTGGGAGTGCGATGCAATACGTCGTCACTGCAATGTACTGCCAAAATCCCACCCAAACTTTACCTGCGCGTGCCATGATAATAATATAACTGAAGACAGTTGGTTATGGACAATAAAACCAATATATTTTAAATTATATATATATATATATATATATTATTTTGACCATTAATTTATTTGAATAAAGTGTATATTTGAACTGAAATGAAATTATATTTTGTTTTGGAAATTGGAATAAAAAATGGTAATGACAGTTGAGTCCTCCACCATGATTTTGGTCATGCTCATCATCATTCCTTACCATATTATCAAACTACCTTGTTACATCAACAATTTTGGATAATATAACGATAGTTTAATATCTAATAGATTTTTACACTTATTTTTTGTTTTTTTAATAAATATAAAAGTTTATTTTCTTAATAATAATGTTATCTCTAAAACTGATTGTTAAGTGATTGCTCAAATTGTCAAAAGACCACTTGTGCTTTTGATTTCAGATCAACACAATAAAGCTTTTACCACAACCCAACACAAAAAATATACATTATACACACTTTAATACTTTTAATTTCACCTGAGTAGTTTTCCATTTCATGAATATAATTTTATTTCGTTTTAATAATATCAATTTAATTTTTATGATTAACATTTGAAATAACTTAGTGATGACCTGGCAATTTTGTAATGTTTAGACCTACATTCACTAAAATGTTATCATCAAGATTAATTATCTTTTGTTGAAATTTAGTTTAAGAACTGTTTCACGAAGAATGATGTTTATACACACACATATATAAGTTTTAAAGCAAATTATTAGATATTTTTTAATAATAAAAATTACAAAAACATACATTATACCACAAATAAAATACAAATTACGTTATCATAAATAATTGAAAAAATCATTTTAAAATATACTATGCCTAAATTTGTGGTAATTGAAGTGCCTTTAACTCATCACTTGGGCATAAAAATTACTCGCAATTAATTAATAGATAAATTATATAGAATGAATATTTTAAAATAAAGAGTGTAGTTATATTTTGATTGAAATGCTCTACATGAACATAATCCCAAAAGGCATATTTATATCCCATAGGTGAGTGGTGGACTTAAATCTAAATTATTCTGCTGAGTACATTGATGACACACAAAATAGCATGAAATTTAACTAAAATTATAAAAACTCATTGTGTTCATCAAAGCCATGTTGTTATAGATGCAATTGGATATTTATACACTTGGAAATTATTTAAAATACAAACTCAAGGAATTAGATTATTTCCAAATGGATATTTACCATTTAAAATGCATAAATGGTAATCCATAATTAAGGCTGTTTGAAGGTAGTCTCGATATTACAAAATCATATTAGATAATTAAGGTATAGTTTTTATCAAATAGATTGATTAAAAAAGGCTTAAAACCGCTTTTGGTTCCTAGTTTGGGAAGGTTTGTTCAATATGGTCCTACCTTTTGTTTTCATAACAATTGATCCCACTTTTTGAAAAAACTGTTCAATTGAGTCATTTTTGTTCATAGTGGTCCCATATTCAAGTTTAAATTGTTTATTATAGTCCTTATTGTATACAATGATGACATGATTTTTAACATAACATAACATTATGTCAGGACTGTTAAAATAACATCTGGATAGGTGAATGCATGAAAGAACTTATTGACATCGTAACCAGAACCGTTAGAAAATTGACGTCGAAACCAAAAAGGAGTCAATTGAACAGTTTTTTCAAAAAGTGGGATCAATTGTTACTAAAAAAAAGGTAGGACCATATTGAACAAAACCTCCCAAACTAGGGACCAAAAGCGGTATTAAGCCATTAAAAAACTCACCAATTATACAATAATATTTTTTTTTTCTTTGAAGGTGATGATATTCTATTAATCATACAGAAAAAGAATCGAAATCTTTTCAAATCTAAAATATAACATACATCACAAATGTCTTATATGAGGATATCACAAATATTTCAAAGGAATGATTGATGTCTGTAGTCTTGTAAGCTTTATTTTTCTTGAAGGGACGTCCTTCTAAACTTATCCAAATCATAAATTCCGCCTATTTCCTTGACCATGTTATTTCTTCCTGCACCCCCTCATATATTAACTTCCTCGTCACTAACATATCAAAGGATTAAAATTACTTTTTATTACAACATCATATAGCTGTTGTCAACTTGTCATCATATTCACTTTTATTATTACCACTGTGAAGGAAAAAGGAAAGAACACTACAAAGAAAGAGAACACATTTTTAAATTGAAATTCGATTTTATTTTAAATTTTTATGTATTTTGTTTCAAAATTTTAAAAATAAATTAATATATTTATTTTAATCCAATAATATTACTCTTTTTTATATTTATTAAATAATATTTTATATTAATATTTGAATTAGAATATATTAAAAGGTATAAACTCAAACATCATCATAAAATACATGATAAAATACGATTGATATATGAAAAAAATTTAACATAATTCAATTAAGAAAATTATATATGTTTATTTTTTAAATTTAGAGAGTAAATTATACAAAAATTTAAAACAAAGACATTTTAATTTTGCATCAAAATTTAAAAACTAAAAGCATGTTTAGGAAAAAGAAAAAAACACTCAACAACATATATTCTCTTGGATTTGTTATTCTCAATCTTGTGCATCTTTTTTTACCATCTTCCTTCTTTACATGCATACATATATGTTAAATTATAGAAATCATTTAAAAAAATAGTTAAAATCTGTTTTGCTATTGTAAATATTTATAGGACTACTTACAAATGATATCTTTTAAGAACGAAAGATTTTCAAGTTTAATCGTAACAGAATATTTAAGATTTTTTTTTTCTACCCTAAGTCCCATACTAAAATAATTTAATTGTTTTTTCTCTCACTTAAATAATATTACAAAAATTGAATCCTTTTGTTTAAAGCATAACAAAAGCACTAATTTTTATAGTTTTTTCAATTGATATGAAGTGTGAATCTATGATTACACAAAGAAAAACTAATATTCCGTCGTGCTTTGGATCTCCACATATAACAAAACCTACTTTTTTTTTATCGCATAATCAGACATATGAAAACTAATTTCCGTCAATTTTAATTTTAAAGCAAGTGATGCGAATATTAAACTAAGGTGTGTAAATAGTGTGTGGGCCGTTTATTATTTGCACATTGCATTAAAAGGACTTTTTTATTTATACACTCATTTTGTTGAGTTCACACCCTTTTTCCTTTACAGAAATGGCATTGCCAAAATCGCATTTCCACGCAGAAAAAAATCGGATTAATTTTTATAAAGAGAAAAAAAAAGTGATAATAAAGATAAAAAAAAGTGTGAGAGTGACCCAGTGGAAATATTAGAAATTTAAAGTTATGAGTGGGCCTGGCCTAGGAATGTTTTGGTTTGATGATTCCCTAATGGGCCTATACGAATAAGAACATTAATGGGAATTTTAATATATTAGAAAAAGAAAAAGGAAGCAATTTGTGGGCATATTAAAGATTAAAATTGTTCCCTGACCGACATTTAAAATTCAGATTAGATTCTTCTATAATTCTACTGAAACCTTTGACTTCTTTTCATTCAATACAAAAAAAAAAACGTGTACTCAATTTTAATTATAATAATGTGAGCACTTACTTTTAATTATTGGATTAAACAACAGTTCTGATTGTAATTTTGCATATTTAAAACACTAATGATAATATATTTTTAACATTTTTTAATAAATATTAAAGCATGACAATTTCAAAATAATTCTTGTTATTTTCATAATATCAAAATTTACTGTTTAGGTATTCAACAGCTTTGAAATTTTTATTATTAAAAAAAAATACGTGATCAAATAGAATGATGTTTTAGTAATGCTTGATAGAAAAGACCGTATGATGAAAAGTGTATAACAAAGATATTTTCATTTTCGTGAAAAATATGTGTTTTGGTAGAAGTATAATTGATTTTATGAATAAATATTTATAAAATAATTCCACCAAGCTTAGAAAATCATTTGCCAATAATTTGGAAGTGATTTTACCATTTTATATATTCTAAAATGATTTTTCATAACAAGAAACTATATAACCAAAAGCACACTAAATTACATTAGGTAGGATAATGATAATTTGATAATATTCTTTTTACAACATTTTAACATCATGTACGTGTATTTTGTGACTGATTCAAAATTACTCTACAATCAATAATAATAATTATAAACACTAACACGGATCAATCACAACATAATGACGGTGTTAAAAATGTTATATGAGAATAAGTTATTAGAAAGGAAAAGGATAAAGGGAAACCAAAATAAGAATTAAAAAAAAATGAAGAAGTTAAAGAGAGAGGTAAAATTGGCGCCAAGTTGCAGATCATGAACTCATAAATGGTGGACCCAGCAAGGCAAAGTTAAGAAAATAACGTCTGAAAAATGGAGATAATTTACATGTGAATGAGGTGAAGCATATATAGGATAGATTCGTGTATCAATTTGTTCATTAGATTTCCTTTGTTTCTGAGAACATAATGTTGTAGCCAAATTTACTGTACCATTAATTTTGTCTTCCGCCGACACTCCGTGTGTCCACTTCATTATTAACGAACACTCCGAAAAGGAAAGAACCAACTTACGTGTCATTCACCCAAAACAAAAACGTTATAAGTTTTCAGATTTATCCGTCTTTGGTTTCTGTTTCACCTCCACTCCGTCTTCGTTGACATGTCAACCAACCTCTGTGAGTAACCAAAAAACTCTCCTTTTCTTTCTTGTTTCGAATTCTGTTTTATCATCGTTATTTCGATGTTTCTTGGTTAAGAATTTGTATAAAGATTTCGTTTCTTTTAGATTTTAAGGTGTAGATTATCTAGCTGAGTGTGATTGAATGGAATTAAACTTCAGCGGATTGGATACTTGCCAAGAAATTGTTAGTTCTGTATGAAATTTTTAGTGTTCAGAGTTTATTGTTATTTTGGTTAGGCTTTGAAGGATTGGAGGAAAGAAGAGAGAGGAAACTGAGTTTCGAGAATAATTCAGAGGATGATCGGTGGACAAGAATTGGAAGTCTGAAAAAGAAAGCACTAAATGCATCAACCAAATTCAGACATTCTTTTAAGAAGAAAAGAAGCAGAAAAGGTTGTAGCAGCAGGAGCAATTCCCTCTCCATTGAGGATGTTCGAGATGTTAAAGAGCTTCAAGCAGTGGATGCATTTCGACAGGCACTTGTGTTGGATAACTTGCTACCTCCAATACATGATGACTACCATATGCTATTGAGGTCCCAAACACTCTAACTAGGTTTTTTCTTTTGCATATTTTTCTGTGGATAAACTTCTTACACAGGAAATTCACATATTAACACATTTCTTGCAGATTCTTGAAAGCAAGGAAGTCTGATATTGAGAAAGCAAAGCACATGTGGGCCAACATGATCCAATGGAGGAAAGAATATGGAACCGATACAATAATGGAGGTGAGGCATTATGTATTTGATTTCACGATCTGAACATTGATTAATTTATTCAAAAACTGTGGTTGATGTATACTACACTATGGTTTCTGCCGTGTAGGATTTTGAATTCAAGGAGTTGAATGAGGTTCTGAAATACTACCCACATGGCTATCATGGCGTGGATAAGGAAGGAAGGCCTGTTTATATTGAGAGGCTAGGGAAAGTTGATCCCAATAAGCTTATGCAAGTAACTACCTTGGAAAGGTATTTGAGATACCATGTTCAGAGTTTTGAGAAAGCTTTTGCTGTTAAGTTTCCGGCTTGTTCTATAGCTGCAAAGAGACACATAGACTCAAGTACAACTATTTTGGATGTTCAAGGCGTGGTAAGTTTTATGTGTCTAAATGGCCAATTAATGTTTTCTAAACACCGTTTTAACTTGAAGTTGATAAAAATTTAAGGTTGGAGTTTGTAATAATATGCTGTCTTTTGTTTTCCAGGGCTTCAAAAACCTAACAAAGTCTGCACGGGAGCTGATCACCCGTCTGCAGAAGATTGATGGTGATTACTATCCTGAAGTATGTAGGTTTTATCTTCATTTTTTTTTTAAATTTTCTTATTGTTCATTCATCTAGTGCTTCTAAGTTCTATTCTCAAAACGATACTACTGTGCAGACACTCTGTCAAATGTTCATCATCAATGCTGGTCCTGGTTTTAAGATGCTCTGGAACACTGTGAAAACATTTCTTGATCCCAAAACCACTTCAAAGATCCATGTATGTGATAATTTTGATATATTGTAAACGATTAACCTTTCATATTTTTGGCTCGGAGATAACTTAGGTATAGGTTTTAATTGACTCTTGAATGTTCTATTAGGTTCTTGGAAATAAGTTCCAGAATAAACTACTTGAGATTATAGACGAGAGGTAACTGTACATTCAATTCTGGTAATGGAGTGATTTCTCAATCAACTTGTTATTTGAGAATTCTGACTAATGGTAAGCTTTGCAGCGAGCTTCCAGAATTTCTTGGTGGTATGTGCACTTGTGTTGATCAAGGTGGTTGTATGAAGTCAGATAAAGGACCATGGCAAGACCCAAACATTTTAAAGGTGACTGCTGTAATGAATAAATTTTAATGGTTCTACTTTGCATCTTACTGAGTCTGTGATTCAACTAGAATAATGTTGGGCATGCAGATTGTTCTCAGTGGTGAAATGGGATGTTCTAAACAAATAGTAACTGTTTCAAACGACGAGGGGAAAGTGATTGAATGTGACAAGATATCTTATCCAATGGTAAAGCTTCCATTACCATGTTGAACCCTGAAAATTTTGTATGTTTGGAATTTTTAGATGTTATATTAACAAAGTCTTGCTTTCCTTTGGATTCTGGGCTTTTGAGAAAACAGATTAGAGGAGGTAGTGATACATCTACAGGAGAATCAGGATCTGAAGTTGAAGATATTGCTTCTCCCAAAGCGTGTGGGAACTGTATTAGCCCTATGTTAACTCCTGTCTATGAAGAAGTGAGTGACCATGATACATTGATACTGAAAAAAAAAATGTTTCAATAAATTTAATTTTAAGTGACTTTACGTTTATCAGGCAAGACTGGTTGGTAAGACTAGTAGTGATGGTGGTCGCTTAGTTGAGTATGTTCCCATGGTTGACAAGGCCATTGTTGTTGGATCAATGGAGAAACAAGCAACATCGAGAAAGCTACTTTGCTCAACAGGTTATATAGTTCATGCACAATTATTGGTTTTGACATGCCATTATTGTTAGCTGAGAATGGATATTATTGTTACTTAAAACCTGCTGGGATGGATGTAGACCCTCATTTGTTTTTTCTTTAACTGAACCAACAAGTGACATTTTCAAAATATCTGTCATAATTAATTTCTACGTTGGCATACAGAAAAATCTTAAGGAATGAGAAACTTGCAATTCCAGTTCAGTAACCATCCCTTTCACAAATTTGTGTTTGGTATTATTTTTCTTCACATTTTTCGCCTTCATTGAATCTGTACTTTACTGCCTACCATTCCGAAGAGAGATAAAAGTACGTCAAACTACTTTAATTCTTGCATGTGAAATAAAATTTAAAGTTACGATACAAAGATAAATAAATGTATATATTGACTTAGATTTGATTGCTGAATTTTTTTTTTCTTTCGAGTACTGAAATGTGAAGAATCTCCTGAATGTTACAGCTGGCATCATTTTGGCTCTTTATACTTTTGCTCGTTCAATAGCATTTCGTGTGACCAAGGGAATACGGTACTCAGAATCTGGTTCTGCCTCAAATGTTCTTAACATGACTGTTGATTCAACAAATAAGGAGGAATGTCGTCCTCCTTTACGTGCTCCAGGATTCACAACGACAAACCTTTCCTCATCTACCTTAAAACGCCTCGGGGAGCTCGAAGAGAAAGTTGACATGCTACAGTCAAAGCCTAATGTGATGCCGTATGAGAAAGAGGAGCTGCTCAATGCTGCAGTTTATCGTGTGGATGCACTGGAAGCAGAGTTGATAACTACAAAAAGGGTTTATATCTATTTGTGAATCACTGTTTAAACTTTTGGTGTATGTGTGTCGCATCATGTTCAACAATTTTGTGCATATTTATAGACTGCTGTGTTTAACTTCGTAAACAGGCTTTATACGAGGCTTTGATAAAACAAGAAGAACTTATGGCACACATAGACGGTCAGGAAAGAGAGAAATTCAAGGCAAGTCGATGATGTTTTGCATCTTGTTTAGATGAAGTTCTACTTATGGTGACGTCGTGCATGGGGACTCTTAAAATTTTGTTCTATCTGTTTGAAATGCAGAGAAAGGTTTGCTGGTAAAGAAGGCACAGTGCATGGTCGAGTTGTTCGATGGGTGGTTTCAATATCATACTTCTCTCCCTCCACAGATATATACATTATATGAGAACCAATTGACGGGCAATGATGTATAAAATTGCAGGGAAATATTGGTTTGCATTTCTGTCATTTTCCGAGTAAATTTTCATAAATATTATAAAAGAATAAAAAAATCACAGTGAATGAACATAAACATTATTTTGCTTGGCAGAAAGATTCATAATGGTACAACATCGATTAGACTTGAGTTAATTACATAATGAAACATTAACTACATTACATTTCATCTCTGACATGAAACCAACTTTCATCTCACCCATCATCTTTACCTGAGAACGCTTGTACTCAAATCCTGATAATCTTCGGACCATGATGATCTTCATTGAATTGGGTTCTTCAGTCATAGTCACCATGATTCCGTACAAGTTGAGGTCGTAGTCATGCTTTTACAAGTTGCTTTTGCCTGCACCTTGAACGGAGCAGTTCTACTGACGCTAGATTTCTGCATTACATAATCCCGTCAGACATGTTGGTACTTTCTAACCAAAAGCAGTGAAAGTTTAAACCAAAATGAGCAAATCGTAAATAGTACTTAGGCGTGTCATTAAGGATAAATGACTTTAGAAGTGAAGACATAATTTCCACATAGCAAGCGTGCTACAATGCGAAAGTAGGGTACAATCCATCCATAACATAAAAATTAGACACCGTTTGGGAGTTTATAATTAATCTGTAAGAAAAGCACTTGCAGAAACAAAAATCAAGATTTAGTACTTCTTGTTCATCAAGTTCCACTGTACAAGTTGGGCTGAAAACTAAAGTGGCAGCAGAAATGCTAAGAGGGAACTAAAACCAGTAATAAATGGTAATCTGATAGTGTCCGACCTATATGTACCCTCCCCGGCGAAAAAAATGCAGAAACTAAATATTCACAAAAACAAACTCCAATTAATATTCACAACAATTATTTGACTCCACCCAGATTCCTGGGTTCAGTAAACAAATTTTCAACAGTTAACAAATCACCACATATGACAATCAAACCCATGCTATATACCCCAAAAGACATACCTTATAATCGGTGGAAAACAAAATTGCATACATTTAATTTAAGAGCGGGCGAGTTTCTAATATCAAAAAGCAAATGGCTCTATCCATGGTTTATGATATATCAATATTCCATAAGGAGTACTCTTCAAGTTGTATTTCAAATTACAATAGCAATGTGTACCCGGGCCAAAAAACGCTATAGCAAGCTTGTGGGTAACCACTATTTTGAAAGTTTCTATATAATTTACAAAGGGTGGGTGTGTAGGCATATAAATTTTAATTAATAAAAAAAGCTCAAAATTAATGACATTCATAATCATCAATAAAATTTCAAGGATGTCAAACAAGTAAATCCCAACAAAAATAGCACCCCGAAAAAGCCTAAATTTCCTTTTCAACACCGTCTTCTAAATCCGAGCTTTCTTTACCTTTTTTAGGACTATTACAGCTGCAATTTTCATTTCTGAGGATTGCGATCACAAAAATGGCCCCAAGAAAAGCTCTAATGTCTGCGTTTACGGGGCATTTTGGAATTAACTAATAGTGCCACTGGGGCCCCTATTTGGTCCACTATAGCCGCTACTCTAAACTGCTTCATTACGGCAACCCTTTTAGTGTTCAGGGGCAGCGCTGCGGCTATAGTGGTGCTTCAGTGTGCTATTTAAATATTATCATGAAAAAAGTTTAAAATAAAAATTATTGTGGTCACAATTGATTATGAAAGTCATTTGATTGGAATGTGTCAGTATGCTGGTGAAAGCATGACCACTTCTGATAATCCAACCAACACAAGTCCCTTTGTAACTACTGGAACTAGAGACAAAAAACAAGGAAAAGAGTGAGAAGGGAAAAACCTTGGAATGGCTTGTGAGCTCAATGTAGACACACAGAGATCATCAGTCAGGCCACGGCCAAATTAGGCTGACCAAAAGAAAAACCAGAACTGAGCTGAAGCCACCGTCTAAAACATAGACTTTCTGAGTACTGTTTACAACATTACATTGCAAAGTTAGAGATAAGATATTTGCAAAGCAAAAACAGGTGTCCTGAGTGTTAATGTATTATTGTGGAAAATTGACAGGATATTGACATATCACTTTCCCAATTTCACCAATATGTACAAATCAAAACAGACATGATCTGGACCAAAAGCGTTTAATTTATCTACCGCCTCCGTGTGTGTAGAACCAATATATATAGACATTTTTTTAGAAATAATAAGGGAGCCAAGAGTCCAATATGTATTAACATAAAAGCTTTTCACAAACCAATTCAACATGTCCATCATAAAGAAATTGAAAGTAAAGCCACATTGAACCATTATATGAAGCACAATATAAGTTTCCAAACTTAAGATATGCATACAAAAAACTTCTGAAGGATAAATATATTATTGACAAATTGCCAATACTTACCAATTCAATCTTCCCAAGTATTACCTATATAACAGAGACTGATAAAACTAGGTACGCAATTCGTTATGGTTGCAAGTTCATAAATCTCTTCCATGGTCCATTTTCGCCATTTCTTTGTAGCAGCTCACTATCTTCTTATCTAATTCATAATATTCTTCCATTTTACTCATTCGCTTCAGATCCAAGTCAATGAAATACACCTAATATATGTCAAATATAAGTTGAAAGAAAATATAAATTTAACAAGCATCATACTTATTGTTTTATAAGGATAAAGATAATACATGATTATAATTGTGGCTAAGGGAGGCAGTAATTCAAACTTGCTTCATATAAATATAAGACATGAAATCGTGAGTGTGATCAAGTTGTTCATAAAATATGGTCTATGCAGACACATTAAAGACCCATTTTCAACTGATGTGCTTTCGGTTTTAGTACTTCACGAGAGCAGACACAAATTACAGTTCAATAAAAAATGGCACCAAAGACAGTAAGGGTGCTTCTTCCAGTGCTTTTGAGTTTTCAGAAACACCCAGTTTAGTTGCAACATTTATCCTTTTGATCGGCCTCAAAGTGAGTAGAATATTTATAGAAAATGATGTGGTTGAGCAGTTGAAATAATAAGAGAGGGAAGCATTCAGATTTGCTAGCATTGAAAACTCATTCTCAGTTGTAACAGGGAAACCTTTGGAAGGAGAATTTTTCCTTTAGCATCTGTTAGGAATTCAGTAAAGTATTACAGATATCATTCTATAGCCTCTATTTTTTTTTTTCTTTTGTAATTTTAGATACCTTTTGCAATAAGTTTATGCCAAACAACTTTTTTAGTTTCTACAATAGGATGTCCAGTCACTCCAGAGCAATAAATTATGAAGTGCCAAAATAGAATAAAATAAATAAATGAAAAATTAAGGATTAAACACTAAATATACTAATTTTAAAAGGTTAAACTAAAAACATTAAATAAAAAAACTAAAATCAAACCAACCCAGATCTTTTTTCCTATTTCAATTATTCCCTTCCCATCTCATTCTAATTCTTCCACTTCATAGGAGTTTATCAATATTCTTGATTGATTTATTATCAGTAGTAATATGCTCTATAAGGATGCTTTTGGTGAAAAAGTATATCAAAACAACGGTTGAACATAACATTTCACTCCCGTGGATCTAATTTTTGTTTGATTTCTCACTAATATCAGCGAGTTTCTCTTGGCAACAATTGAAAATAAAATCTCTCAATCTGCTATTTTTCTTTCAATGACATCCTTTATTTGGTAGAATATTAGGAAGGCATAAGAATGAAGCTGTCAAGTAGGAAAAGAGAGACCCAAAAAATTCAGACTTTCTTTTTTAATTGTAGTGTTTTATTTAATTGGTTTTTCATTTGATTTTTTAAAAAAATTAGTATATTTATTATTTAGCTCTAATACATTATTTATTTATTTGTATCACTTTGTCATTCACCATTGATCCATTCTGGAATGGTTCAACGTTCCACTGGATTTGAACTCTTTATTCTATTTTGCACAAAAAAAATCAACATCATTCTCAAATGAGGCCCTCAGACTACCAGCAGAGCAACCAAATGAATCATGTAATGCACTGCCTATCTTATAAAGAAAAAATAATAATAAAAATGTGAAGGGCTGCCTACCTTGAAGTCAAAGGTTTGCTTAGTTGACTGAAGATACACGTTATTGCATACAGATCCAGAATCCCCCTCTTTCCTTGGTCTAAAACATATCATAAAGCTGCAGTCTTTTGCAGTTGCTGCTATTAGAAAGTCCTTTACAATTCTCAAGCTTTCATCCAACGAAGCCGAATGTAAAGAGGTATACCTTTTCCGTTGTTCTACACCCAATTGTCTACATACCATACACTGCTGATGAGTAACATCATAATATGCATGGATGGCTCCTTCTATGTCAACACTATCAAGCTTCTGAACCTCCAGAAGCCGATCAATAACTCCTGATTTTTGCACAGCCTCAGTAACAAGAGTAAGCAAGTTCTCTGTACGTAGACCTTCGTCAGACCGAATGACAGACTTAAGTGCATCTTCAAATGCTTTAGCAATAAAAATGTTAGTATTTTCGGCACCACATCCCAGACCACCAAATATGAGAGTGCCGTTCATAAATACACGGAAATTGTTTTGAGGTGAAGTGAAGAGATCATTGATAGCTTTAAAAGTTCTTTCCTTTGATCCAGAGAATAGATCAAGTGGATTGTATTTACTTAGCAAAGATATCTGCAAACATATTGGATAAAACTGTTTAAAATTTAAAGGTTAAAAAAATAATGTATGTTTAAGTGAAATTCTAATAACATCCATTAACAGAACAAAAGATTAAATAATGACTCCGAGACTACATGACATCACCGCTGGAAGAAGTATGCACTAAGCAGAAACAGAATCACCAATGAGGCAAAATTTTGTGCACGGGTACCTCTCCTTGCTGCAATTTTAGAACTTGGTGCATTTGAAAGCGAGTTATGGTCCTTTTGACAGCAGTTTCTTCGGATATATATCTTGAAAGAGGAAGAAATCCCCACTTGGGCTACTTGTTCACAACAACACTTATAATGTTAACAACAAGAAAAAGAAGTGTAAGGGGGAACAAGTTTGATACTTAATTTAAAATTTTAAAGTTTAAACAAAGCTGTTGTCTAATAATGAGAAGAAGGAGAAATTTTGTCACCAAAGAATAATAATGTATGACACTATAAAGAGCGTACCTTTATCTCAACAGATATGCAGGGGCTCGATCCTAGATTACCTGAAATAAAACAGAGCTTGTAACAGAACTTTCGGATGTTTAGCAGATGCGTTGTGAAGTAAGAAAATTTGGATGTGTTTACTAAATTAATATTACAAGGGATAACAACAAATAGGAAAGAGACTAGAGATTATGGTTTTCTTGTTGGAAGTGTACTAAGCATCACTATAGAATACTGAAACGATTAGTAGCATGTCTCCCGTTCAACCTTAAAACCTGCCCTCCCTTTCTTCTATTTTTGCTTTCATCGTGCCCGTTTGGATGGATGATTTCTCAGCGTGGTGCTATAAAATGTTAACTGAAAGAAATATAGCGACCACAGCAACTACATACTCCAGAATTCCACATACACAAAGGGTAACAATTATTCTTTGAACTGAAGCAAGTTCTCAAAGGCATCTCAATACCATGAGTGAAGAGTGAATGATCAGACAAGAGAAGCACAGAATGACGATGCATGTCGACCAGTGCATTATCAACTCTCCAAGGAGGACGTTGATAGATAACATTCTTTTCAATCGATTCAAGAAATTCCCTCGTCACCCGCACAAGCATCTAAACAAAGTAATGAAGGATAAGTGAGAGTCAGAGATCATAATCAGTAACCATTAATCTCACATAAGATCTTCCACACCATACAAAAAGGTGGCATGGATGATTTATTAATTAACGAACTATCAAAAACCGCTGAGTAGTACATTTATAAATAACAAAATCAATCACAATAGAATGTTGGGGATTCGGGGGGCAACACAACTCAACACATACCCCGGCATCGACAAATTTGGAACCAAGCAATGGCTTCATAACGTGGTGGACAAATTGTTGGCTTGCAATGTCATTGTCCGGCGATGAAATGAGTTCATGAACGTCTTTCCAAAGCAGGCGTTCCTGCGCAGTCAAGGCAGAGGGGCTCCTCATAGTCATGGCCTCAGCGCCACTCCTCGGAGCCTTACGAATGCGCATCACTTTCCCAATCTGCAAAATCAACACCATTACCAATGTACCGTTGATCAAGCTTCCATTATGATCCAATTCGATTAAAACAAAGGAATTGAGGAACGTACAAACGTAGGACACGATCCGGTGTATGCGAGAACAAGGTTAGCAGCTCCTTCGCCCCGGTAAACCCACTTACCTGCGTCCTTTTCCTGTAAAATCACCTCCATCAAACAGCTTTTGCCTGAGAAAACGAACGATTATGAGTGAAGCATTTCATCGAACACTATCAAGACACTCCAAATCAATCATAGGAAAAATTCAAATACCTAACAACTAGAATGCACTGAGAAACAAAAAACAAAACCCTGTTGGCCACTGTGCCCAGCTATAGTAATTGCGGCTCAGATCCTTCATTTGTTGTATTCTGACGTGATTCTCGAACCCAAATTTTCATTTACTTAAACTTTTTAGTTAATTATTCGATAATTGTTAAATTGTTTTTTTTTCTGTGTGGTTAGGTTTGCTGGGCCTTGCTAACCAAAAAAGGACATTGCAATGCAACAATTTCACTGTATTAGAAACATATATTGAAACAGAATTACTTGAGCTAAATTCTTTTATAATTCAATTATAAATCCCTTTTAAAAAATAAAGTCATACATTTATTTATTAATCACATGAAATTAGCCCACTAAAATTAGTCTTACGTTGAATTGACAATAAAGCACTACTCGGGAGTCACTGTGTGCCGTTGATAGTTGCATGTTCAATCACCACCATCTTCAATTGCAATGGCTTCTCTAAACAATCGCGCAAGACTAATTAATAATTTCTTTGAATTCCCTCAAGTTAAAAACAAATTAATTTAAGACACGTTTTTTATAATCTTCTCCAAAAAAAAAAAATAGAAAACAATAAATATAATTTATTTATAACTTTAAACCAACACCGTTAACTTAAATATAGTTTTATAAATAAGACCTGTGTTGTCCACCCAAAAAATGATGATGATTCTACTTTATAAAAAGGATTTTAGCTCTCTAAGAAAAAAAATTATTTATTTTTTAGTATTAATGATTTTAAGTTTAAAAAAACTTCAAATTTTGTTTTTTTAAAAAAAAGTATGATATATTTTAGTATAAATTATTTTATTAGTAAATAAAAAAAAATATTTTAAAATTTATTTTAGACGTTTCTAAACCTTTATCTTGCCAGTGGTGTAACATGATTAAACAATTAATGTAGCAATGTCCCACTTCCGTCTCAAAGTGGAAGCCTGAATGTTTCAAAACATACTCCAGTGCATGTCGGCCATATAAATCCTACGTTGTACATATATGTAGCACTACCAGTGTTGCCATTGAGCAAGATATTTGGTCACCATAGAAGAGAGACCAAAATGCTTTCCAAATTGGTAGAAGAGCATCCTTACCTTTGTTCCCATGTTGCTCTCTTGTGTTTTCTTTTATTCTGTCAAAAAGCATGGACACTTTGGTGCACAAACTACCCCTCTCTGTCAAACATTCCTCCGGGGAATCGAGGATTACCCTTTATCGGAGAGACACTTCAGTTCATGGCCGCCATCAACAACACCAAAGGAGTCTATGAATTTGTCCAAGCTCGCCGACTCCGGTAACATATCATATATATATAAAAGTAAACTTTAACTCAGATTATTTCTAATTAACGTGGAATCTTCAACAGTACCAGTTTTATTAGAATTACTATTCTGTGATTATAGTTAGGTTTTTACATTTATATAATTTAGAAGAGATGTATCAGGTATGGAAAATGCTTCAAGACGAAGTTATTCGGGGAAACGCACGTTTTCATATCGGGCACGGAGTCCGCAAAAGTGATTCTAAACAACGAGGAGAAATTCTCAAAGAAATATATGAAGTCAATCGCTGAGCTTGTTGGACGCGATAGCTTGCTCTGCGCTACACACCAACATCACAAACTTATTCGCGCTTCTCTGTTTTCTCTATTCTCCACGCAGTCTTTGTCTTCCTTCGTTAAACTCTTTGATTCACTTCTTCTTGAATCTACAACTACTTGGAAATCTGGATCTGTTCTCGTTATTCAAGATGAAACACTAAAGGTTAATATTATTTGACATGTAATTTTACTGTTATTCAAGATTCCTTTTTTTTTTTTTTATTCTCGTCTCCATTCTTTGTCTCATTTTATTAATTTGTTCTTTGTTTCTTTCTTCTGTCTAAAAAAAATGTTAGCTTGTGAATGAAATGAGGTTGAGGATAATGTTTTTAATGCAGCTAGCGTGTAAGGCGATGTGCAAGATGCTAATAAGCATCGAAAATGGCTACGAATTAGAGAGCATGCAAAATGAGGTTTCTCGTTTGGGTGAAGCAATGTTAGCCTTACCCGTGAGGTTACCCTGGACCAGATTCTACAAAGGCCTTCAGGTAAAAACTACCATAAACTATAAAATAAATAAACATCAAGTATAAGTGCATACAATTAAACTTTGAAATGTGAATTTGAGCTTTCAAGTGAAAATGCAGGCTCGAAAAAGGATAATGGATATATTGGAGAAGACTATAAGTGAAAGAAGAAGTGGAATTGCAACTAGCCATGTCGATTTCCTTCAACAACTTTTGGATGATAAATTACACGACGATGGAATCCCAATGCTAACAGAGAAAGAGATCAAAGACAATATCTTAACTATGATAATTGCTGGTAAGGTTTAGTACGAACCATCCAACCCCAGTACAGAGAAATTACTATATGGTTCAGGATCATGTCATTTTTAATTAGCAATCAAGCTAATTACATATTATATTTAAATTGAACAGAGTGACATAATCTTAAAACTATCGAAATCGCAGGACAGGACACGATAGCAAATGCGATGACATGGATGATCAAATTTGTGGATGAGAATCCGCTTGTTTTTAATACCCTTATGGTGGGTGAACATGTTTACATTATCCAATGTTCATTCAACACTTTATTCCTTTTGGTTTAGTAAAATGTAGTGATTTTGATAACTAAACAGAAGGAGCAACTTGAGATTGAGAAGAACGGTTCGAGAAATTCATATCTTACAGTAGAGGCCCTTAATGAGATGCCATATGCTTCTAAGGTGTGTGTATGTTGTACTTTTCTGTGAAATGTGTTGTAGCTAGCTGATATTGACACACTCACAAACAGGTTGTAAAAGAAGCATTAAGAAAGGCATCTGTGGTGCAGTGGTTGCCCAGAGTAGCACTCGAGGACTGTGTTATTGAAGGTAACACGTAAATTTCTCATGCATGATGAAGTTTGCGTAAATTTAAATGAAAGTGATGAAATGTTATAGGATATAAAATCAAGAAGGGGTGGAACATTAACGTGGATGCTAGATCGATACACCATGATCCAACCGTGCACAATGATCCGGGTGTGTTCGATCCTTCAAGATTCCCTGTAAGTCTAACCTATAAGAAAAATAAAAACCTAATTTTCAGATTCAAAGATCACAAGATAAACTGTTGGAACAAACATTACAGGCAGAGTCAAAACCATACAGCTTCTTAGCTTTTGGGATGGGAGGAAGGGCGTGCCTAGGGAAGAACATGGCTAAAGCCATGATGTTGGTGTTTCTCCATCGTTTCATCACCAATTGCAAGTGGGTATTATGATACATAATTTTTTTTGCATTTATTTAATTTTTTTCTTCTTAAAAATACAAAAAGTTATTATTTTTTTTTATTTTGATGTTGGTAAATTAAATGGTTTGTATTAAGGTGGAAGGTGATTGATTCTGACTCAAGTATTCAGAAAGGGGCACTTTTTACAAAACTTAAGAGCGGATATCCTGTTCGTTTGATCTCGACCAAGGATGCCCAAAACCAAAACATGTGATGTGACAACTGAAACATTTACATTTGCAAGCATGTCGAACATGGGTTTTAAGATTTTACCCGCAGATTCGGGGTTGGCTTTCAGTAACAAGTATTTAACTCATGCCCTCGGATATTGCATAGTCTAGTTATCTATTTTCAACAAACTATTATGAATTTAGCGTCAGTTTAAGGTTTCGTATTGGTTAAAAATAAATATTATATAAGTAAAATTATATTATTTCAAAGTTTTTAAATGAAAAATGATGATTTCTCTTATACAAGTTTATTTGTCATTTAGTGTCAATTTTTTCTAGTGGATGTAAATTTAGTTTGGTATATGATACATATACATATATAACATTCTTGCTGGTGTTAGTTATTAACTTCCATTATCGAATTTAATGCATTAAATGTCAGTCTTGACAAAATTGAGAGATTTTTTGCATTCACTAAAATTATGCAACCTCTTGCTTTCAACCCATTCAAAATCAAAATTCAAATAATTGTCCTTTAGAATCAAAATTCAAATAAATTTTCTCTTATTTCCGTTCTCTCCTCGTTTTAATAATAAAAATATTATATTTAATAATAAATTCAAATAAATGTGAATAAAAATTTAAAATAAAATAATAATATTGATGAGCGTCGATTGAGAATATATACAAAAGACAGTGTCAAAATATCAAACTCAACTATAAAATGAACACTCAAATCGTACAGACACAGTACCAGGCTTAGGTCCCCTTCGTTTCAAAGTTAAAAAACTAAATTTTGTTGAAAACACGCTATTTAATCAAAGCCAAATGATATGATGTATGAAAATTTAGAATTAGGTACAACTAAGATTACTGTAATATCTTTAATTTGATGATTACAATGATGAAACTGGAGGGATAGTATTTGAAAGGAATATAAATTATTAATTTAATTTTTAAAAAATAGATGTTAATGTAAGAGAAGCTGTGTCCCAATACTCACGAAGAACTACATACCTTAAAAGTACTTTCCTAAAATAATAAAAATAACTAAATTCCCAAGACAGATATTAATCCTGATAATTGATATATCAAAATTAAAATAAATTATTAAAAAATATTAATTGACTAATAAATAATGAGATATGTCTTTCTTACAACTAAATTATAAGCCATATGATTTTGGTTATTTTTTTATTAGTTTTTCCTTCAAGTTGAAGTGGTGTGAGAAAAAAAAAATTAAAGGTGTCTCGATCTTGGTGTGATATGAGCCAATTGGTAGAGCAATCCAAAGGAATAAAACCATTTATAGACGAATGCTGCACTTATCCTCACTCACCAAACGATAATCATGTCTCTTTCCTTCATTCCTCACTTCTTTTTTCTTATTTCGTTTCTAGTTTTTAATTCATTTTATTTGGAATGATGAAAATGGTCATTCTCGTATATTTTTCCTCTTCAACAACAATGTCTTCCTAACTAGGGACATGATATATATTTATTTAGCTTATAAATAATTATATTTATATAGAACTTTGTATAGGTGAATATGTATGTATGTTTCTTTTTATATATCTATATGAATAAAAATATTTGTGCACAAAATATTGTCTATTGTGATAAATTTTTTTAGTAATTATTTTGAGTTTACGAAAAACAAGTTTATTAAATTATGAAATTATAAATGGCAAAAATAATACTACATTCAAGTTACAACAATTTGTAATATCATACTACAATTCAGTATAATGAAAATAATGGCGTTTTTGGTGCCGCTTTTTGTATTGGAATTTTTTTAAAATAGAAAAATTATGACAATTTTAATTGTCATGATTTGCAATTTTCAAACTGTGTTTTACATAGTGTATTAAATCGAGTGTTTGTGGTTGTTTATACAAAAAGCTATTATATTATACTTTGTGACGTAAAATTTATAACAGTATATAACGATGATAAATGTCATTATATAAAAAAATAAAAAATAACCTTCGTATTTAATATAACAATTCTATTTTTCATTTAATTTATTTTCTCTTAGTTACTTTACTTCTTTTCTAATTACATTATTTTTTTTACATACATTCCTACACTGCTCGCCATTTATTAATCAATTTTATTATTATTTTTATTTATTTAAAAAAAATCAAAGAGAGTGTCACTTTTTTTCCTAGTATTTTATATTATAAGAGTAAAATCAAAATAATGTGTTTATAAGAGCCTTTTAGGCTTCATTTCCTTACATATACACTTTAAAGTACAAAATTACGATACTTTTATAAATAAATAAATAAAAACACATGCAAGTGGTTTTTAAGTTTGCATGCAATGTAAAACTGCTTAACAAGGAAGCTGTCTTTTTTAATTTTTAAAATATTTATTTAATTTTTAAAATTATTTTTATTTCTGATATAAATTTAAAAATATGATAATTGTATTATAAAAAATAAAACACAAAGTAAAAATAATAATTAGTTTTTTAACTTCTACGTTTTTTATTTTCAGATAAATTATTTTTTATCATATAATTTTTTGTTTCAATATTTTTTTATAAAAAGTATAAGATATAAATATAATAATTATTTTAAAAATATGATAAAAGAAATTTAAAATAACAAGTCAAGAAGTGCTAGGAGCTGTCTTATAAAAAAAGTACTACAAGCTGTTAAAAAATTAAAATTTATTTATCAAACAATATTAGGTAAACAGTTATGACTCTAGATTTTATTTTTAACAAACCTATAAATATAGATAAGGTCTTCCAAATCAATGTTACAAGCCGACAACATAAACCATGGTCAAAAACACGAAGCATCAACAATTGGCTATAGTATATAGTTTAGAGAAAGATGGTACGGGACAAACCTTGTCCGCATAGTGAACAATTTTCTAATTAATTAAAATGTAAGTTTTGTTTATTAGTAGTCTTGATATATTACTCAAGGAGTAAATAATAAAAAGTTTATACATAATGGTTTAAAAAAAATTAGATGGGTAAATTCAACTTGTTGTAATATATCTCAAGTTTAAAACTTGAATATGCGTGTACTTAAGATTGATATGCTATTGTACAAGAGTTAAGGTAGAAAAAAAAAGAAACTAATTTGTTTTGATTTTGACTCTGTTTAATTTTATTTTATTTTTTAAAAAAAAAACGGATTTGATTGAACTAGTCCGTCGCAATAATTGAAATTTGTAATTCTTCCTGTAAAAAAACAGACTAACAGGTTACTTTTCAATGATTTTTTAATTTTAAAATTTTTTATTTTTAAGTATATATATTAAATTCGTATTTAATCATATAAAATATTTTTAAGTTTTTAATTGATTAATTAACATTTTTAATTAAATATATTAAAATGATTATTATATTTACATACTAAATTGTTTTTATAATTAATAACTAAAGTTTAATTCATAATTATTGATAACTTAATTTATAATAATATTAATATTTACATCGCATATAAAAAGATAATTTAAAAAAAAAATTATTTAAATTTTTAATTAAAAGAAAAACAGGTCAATTTATCCTCGTCTTTAACTCACTAACCTACACCATTTTGGAGAAGTAAAGAAATCAACCTGCGATTCACTTTCTCCCTTTTCTATATATATATATATATATATATATATATATATATATATATATATATATATATATATATATATATATATATATATATATATATTGTCCATAATCATTTTATTTGATAATATTACTTCCAACAAAATATATATGTAATCAAATGACATATATTATTCTAGTTTAACACGAGGTTTTCAAGTTTTCATACTGGGTAAGAAACTAAATTAAATATTTTATCTAAGTAATCTTATTTTACTCAAACTAGTGAAAGATATTTGTGTTCTTTAAGAAACAAACGTAGGTAGTCTATAGAAAAACGTAAGATAGAATAGGTTAAAAAGAATATAATAATTTCTTCAATCTTATGTTTCTGGAGCAGTTATTCTATTGGTTAGGATATTGACTGCATAGTTGTTTTTCCCATCAAGAATACAAATAAATTCCTTGTTATAGCCTTGGAAGTGTAACAAGAGAAAGAAATATAAAGAAAGTGAAAAACCTCTGAAATTTTATGATGGAGCAGTTGCTTATGGTTTGCTACAGAAAAGCCTTCAAAGATGTTTCTACCAACTATAAAATAGGTTGTGTTGTGGACCTACTTGGAGAAAACAAAACCAGAAAATGGAGTCCAAGTTGGATATATAATGCAGTAGAAGGAGACAAGAAGACGAAATCAATGTACCCAGCAATGATTTATCACTACAACACAAAGACAACAAGAATAGTTGTGATTATAAATTTAAAAAAAAAAGGAAAATAAATGCTTTCATAATTATATCCTTTTTCATCTGTTTGATTTTGCTTTCCCCACATAATATATAAAATTGAAAATTCATCAACTTGTTTTTTCTTCATATATTGTGATTAATATTATGCAATTGGGATGAGTCAGGTCACAGGATTCTGCTCTATCTGAAATTTGAAATAAAAAAGTATCATGACTTAAAACTCAAGTAATCGCATGAGGTGGATAATTTGTGAACAAAGATAACAAAAAAAGTTCTGAGGTGATTTTTATTTTATATATGATGTTTATTGGTCTTTCAAAAAAGTTCATTATAAAATATATGTATAATTAATAACTCTGAAACTAAGTCACGGGAATATAAAAAAGCTGCATGCAGTAGTAAAAATGCTTGAAAAATAAAGAGCAAAGTATTTGATGAAAATTAGCTTCAATGTATGCTTATTTGCATTCATAAAACGGTATTTAAGATGAAGAATAGCAAAATGAATACTCTTGGATGTATTTGAAGATCTTATGTCATTAAAAATAAACAAATTTCATAAAACAAACTAATTCGTAAAATTTAATTAAATTTAAATATACTTTTAAAGATAATATTTGAACATCCAAAATTTATTATAATAAATGTTATTATTTGTTGAATCATTCTTATATTCTATTATCATATTAACATTAAAATTATATTATATATGATTGAATATCCTTCTATTATATAATATTGATCTTATTCTATGATGATATAACGCAGAACACAATCGAATACGTGTTAAGTGTCTACATCTAAACATCTCTAACCCACATGATATGTGAATATCACTAATCGATTATTTGTCAATCTACCAAAACTAATGGACTACTCTATAATTTAGTAAAATATTATCAACGTTAACTTAAATAAGGTAAATGGACCACTGAATCCAAACTTATACTCATCCAACATTGACCTACAAACATAATAAATTATATTATAAACAACATAGTTATTGAGGTATTTTATTTAGGTTTTAATAGTGTTGATATGAAAATTGACTTGAGTATATCTTCTACCGACACAATCCATATTAATTTTAGGAAGTACGAGTAATAAAGAAGACGAAAAAAAAAACACTTTGAAATGAAAAATTAAAAACATTTATAGAGTTGAAATCTTTTTAAGATATTTATTCGACTATGTAAAAACAAAAATTATTCTAGTATTGACATGAATAAGTATAAATTTTCTTTTATACTTTAATTTTATAAAATTAAATTAACTTTTTAATATATGTGTTAAGAAAGAATACGAAATTAACTTGTTTGAGACAGAAAATATGTATCGAATTTGATTTTGGATATGCATGGCCAAGTTTTGGAATATGGTATATATTGTAGGGTTGGAAGGGCTAGGCAACGAAAAAGAATGGATACATAATGTTTATTTTATGTGGTATTGAGTGTGGCTACAGTACAAGTTTACAAGCTTAGAAGGTTGGTTCCCTTGGGACAGACAGCACCAAAGAAAATATGTTGGGTGGTAATAAACAATAACATTATTTCACTTCTTAAGGATAATTGTGTTCTACTTCCTTATAAAGAATCTTATTTATTATTTTGTTGTTCCAATTCCAACCACTATGCCATAAACTTCTCTATTTGTTTTTATTTTCTTTTTTCCTTTAAATGGGTCCCTTCTAGCACTGACCAAAATATCTAAATAAATTGAAACAAGTGAGAGAAGACACTTTCATAATCTGTTATCAAGTGGAGAGTGTGTAAGAAACTTTTCTCACTTCTTTCTTATTAAAGATTAAATGTTGCTTTTCTCTATTAAACACTCACTAAATTAAGTGAATAAAGCATAAGTAAACCAACAATAGCTACACAACACACTTATCTGACCCCTGAATAACTGGAAATAAATAAAGAGGGAGGAATAATATTCTATATATAAGAAAAAAAAAGGAAAAGTATGATAGTATGTTTGGCAAATTTAAAATTCCTTTAGAGTTGTTTAAGCAAAAGACTAATCACTAATAAAGTATGGCAATTAGCAAAAACATAAATCTTCTATCATTGAAAATGTTGAAGCAAACTTTAGGGAAATATAATTATATCATTGCATCAATCAAATAAAATTAGTGAATAGTTAAAAAGATTATGAGAATAGTTATTTAGAAAAAGCACATCATTGGTTGCCCAATAATAGAAACCCGTGCAACTTTGTTTTCACAGCTGTCAATACAAAATATTTCCAAATATATAGGAATTTAGTTTGTATTAAGAAAGAATATTAATTGAGGTATAATCCATGATTATTGGTGGTATCTGGAACCAGATTGTCTCGTCCCGTTAATCTTGCTCATAATTTAATCAGCAAAAAGTTAGTTCTTCAAGTTACAAATCACCACTAAACTACAAAGGAATCTGCTGCCATGTTTTGAAGCATCTAGAGTGCTTCAAAATCAAGTTTTCTAACATAAAAGAAAATGTTCTTTACACCAGATTTACTAAATCTTCTATCATTGAAAATTTCAGAATTTTAAGAAATATAATCCATAATCATACATCTTTTTTATACACACAAACATCAAAGTCTTTATATAATATGTAATAAACACAACGCGTTATTATTTTGAGATCTTCCTAATTACAACATAAAAAAAAAACGAGGATTTCAAAAAAATATTATTGTATTTAAATTATTAATGTTAAAAAAAATATGACTTGTTAAGTAATCACATGATCATCAACCTGTAATCATAATCATCTATGCACAATTATATCCAAATGAAAACAACCACGTGACATCTTTAATTTTTTTAATACACAGTTTCGTATGTTTGGAAACTGAAAGAGAGAACTTTTTTTTCTTTCTAGAACTACACATACTATTCATTGAAAAAATCGTGTTTTTAAATAAAAGTGTAAAATTAATTGTTTTAGTTATTTTATAACACGGATCTCTGAAAATATTATGAAAAGGCAAAACTATATATAAAGCACAATACCAATAGTTTGGATTTTTTTTTTTTCTACGTACTGAGATGAGTTGATAACTTTTCCCTTTTTTAATTTTTACAAATCATTTTTCGTTTGAAAATCATTAGGAGAAAAATATCTGTAAATGACATAGTAATTACATTATTTTAATTTAACCCTGCGTTTGGCGCCAAACGCATGGTAAAACCGACATTACAAAGTGATTGGATGAGATATAGTATATATAATATATTAAAATAGAGAAACAAATCCCTCGTAAATTGGATAAATTACTGTACAATAGTGGATGAAAAATGAAAAATAAATTATATCCTTCTCTAGTTCCCTAATTTTATTTTATTTTTTAATTTTCTTTTAATTCGATGGATTGCATGCCAAATTCTGTGCTAGTTGTTCTTCCCACTGCATTCTCTTATGCAAGGCGATGAATTCCTCAACCGCACGATTGAATTCCTCTTCACTCAACTCTTCCACGCACTGCAATTCACTCTCAAACGGCCTCCTCAGTCCCACCGTCTCCCATCTTTTCAACTCTCCCCGGGCAGCCGCCACCACCATCCGCCGCTCGTAACTCTCCGACTGAACTCGCCGGTAGGGCTTCTTCTCCGACGACGAAATCGCCTCTCCCTCAGTCACCGTCGTCATCGTTGTGCAACAGCACGCCGTCTCGGTAACCGCCGTGACAGTTTCCTCGGATTCTTTCTCTGCGGTACGAGGTTGTTCCTGTGGCGCGGTTACGACGAGGCGAGACTCGTTGTGGTTGAGGATTTCGTCGTAGACGTCAGTGCAGGCATCAACGTTGTTGTTGTTGTTATTGTGTTTGTTTTTGTTATTGGAGAGTGCGAAGAGGAAGAGGATAATGGCGTTTAGGAGAAGAAAAGCGTAGAAAGAATTTTGGAAGAGTGGAATTAATGTGTGGTGGAGATGGGAAAGCGTTTGGAGGGTGACGGGGAAGGAAAAAGAGTGTGAGAAGAGCAAAATTGCGGCAGCAACGTTGAACAAGTGAAAGATGTTTTCGAGGTTTAGTTTTCTTTGGAACCTTCTCATAGCATTGGGTTTGTCGTTTAGCAAGGAAGCCATTGAAAGAGGTTGAAGAAAAAGAAAGGACCAGTTGCTGCGAAATTACAATTCTAAGTCCTTTATATAGACAACGACACAGCACAGGGTGATATATAGTTCTAAACTTCCTTTTTCTTTTTTTTCTTTTTAAGTATAAATTAGAAAGAAATCATCCCACTAAGATGAGCACGTAAAAAAAGGGTTGTGTATAAATAGAGAACGATAATTAAATTATTATTTATTTTTTTGGTAACTTTTTAGCTTCGTTATTACAATAAGTTCTTCCTATTTTTGTGTTTAACATTTCTTTTGTCTGCTTGTGCTGAACAATTTATAGAAGTGTTTCATACTTATTATTTTTTGGATTTCATAAAAAGAAATAAGAATTAATGGTAGATATTAATGTTGTGAATAAGTAAATCATGGGAATCCTTGATTTTTGTCGTCCAAATACGTATATTATTATCTTCGAAAGTAAAGTGAGTTTTTCACATTAGATAAACCAAATTTTATTTTAATTCTATGATAAATAATATTTTTTATTTTTTAAAAATAAGTTATCGTTCAGGTCAAGTGAAAATAATTTTCTTACCGTCCGAAAGAAAAATATATTTCTGACTAAGACTATATTAGATTCGAGTTTTGAATGAAGAAAAAAATTAATTGAAAGAGAAAATTCTACGAAACATGTCAAATAATTTTGTTGAGAGATTAATGGTTGAAAAACTAATAAATATTTTGTATCTATAATATGATGATGAACATATAAATTAATATTTTACTTTTAATCGATTAGTCAATTTAGATTTGAATTTGATAAATATTTTTTAATCATTATTAATTTTTTTTTCTTCAATTAATTATTTTCATTGTAGTATATTATAAATACTATTTTTCATAGTATTGTTGATAAGTAATCATATCTTTTTAAAAGAAGATAAATATATATTATTCATAAAAAATAATAAATACGTTAGTTAATTGACTTATCCACTTAAAAATAATTCAATTACATTAATATTTTTATCATTATTTTTATTGATTTTTTATTTGAAAACTATTTTTTTTATAATTCATGATATATAAACTAAAAAACACCGAAGATCTGAAACTAAAATAAATTGTAGGTTCTAAAATCAATTACAATTTGTAGTGAATAAAAATGCTTCTGATTTATTATTTACTCAATATTAAATTAAAAATACTTAATAAATGATAATAATTAAAGCCCGTCATTGTATAGCTTCGTCGATGTTTCTGATTATCACTATAAAAAAATATTAAATATATTTTTAAAAAAAATCCTTTTATGTTTAACATGCACTTGAAAGTGCACATAACATACAAAATACTTATTAATGTAATCAATTTATAAAGACAAAACTAACCGCCAATCACTTTAAAAAGTACTCCTTAATCCTTTTTTGTACAAACTTTTTTTTAATTGAACAGTAATTTCGCTATACTATATTCCCCACCTAATACAAAAGAAATAAAAAGAGTATACTAGACTTGTTTTATTTATATTAGTGATATAAAATTAAAATAGATAAAAAAACATAAACAGGTTTTAAACTTTACTTATTATTTAATTCATTTAAATTTCATCTCTCTAAATGTAAATTTTATGAATTCTCAATAATGTAATTTGATCATTAAATTACATTGTTGAAATAACACATTTTAGATACATTGATATAATATCTTAATTAAAGCGAACTTTGTAACATCCCACGGGATGTTACAAGCTTCTTCTTTTTATAATTGATTGTGTTTTGTTTTTCCTTTGTAGAAGTTTTATTTCAATGATTGGAATTAATGAAGAAATAAATGTATAACAACATTTTACTAGTGGGAGATGTTGGTTAAGTAAGGTTAAAACTTTGAAAGTTTTGTTATATAGAAGTTTGTAATATATTGTAGTTGTTATATCTATGAGATATATTATTTTTACCAGAGGAAAGTTAATTAATTACATTTATTCATTGGTCTAATAGTTTATTAGATGTCCGAATATGCATATCTCTTTTGAACTGATAATGAATTTTTCTTAAATTATAAATAGAGCTTTTGGTTGGACAATTAATTTTTCTTAAACTAAAATAGACACAGTTATATTGAAATGAAATATAAATATGTACGTAGAGATGTTTAAAGTTTCAAATTGTCATAAACATACATAATTTTTGAAGCTTACACTACCAATACATTTATCGTGATATTTTTTCTTTATTGTGATTTCCTTCTCCCGTGCCCTGTGTACCAAGTCATGAAAAGAAGAAGCTAAAAAGTAAAAGGAATGTGAAATTATGCAGATTGAAGGGCTGAGATTGGTTTGCATGAGAAAGATGAAAGGGAAAGTTTGAAAGAAGGATGTAACTAACCATTCACGGAACGACGAAAAAAACATTAATGCATGAAACCCATGAACAATTCATTCACCAAAATTAATTTCACAAAAGAGAAAACAGCATCACTTTCCCACGCACCACTCGCTATCCTAAATTATATATTTAATTAAATATATTTCGCGTAATCATTATTTCAAGGATAATGTGTTTACTTCTCTCCATTCCTAAAAAGTGTCAACTTCGATATGCATCAATTAAGTTTATGTTATTAGTTTTTCATTAACGATTTTAACTCGATAGTAACGTGACAAAATACATTTGCAACGTGTAATTCATAAGGATTTTTTAATGTAAAAATTTAGGATTAAGATTTAAAACAAAAATTATTGAGTTTGGAAGTCACGAGGGGCCTTCTATACTGCCACGTCGACGTCGAAGGAACATGAGACCCATGACACATCTCAACAGGTGCGGGAGTCTTTGGCGATCCCCAACTGCGTGTGCGCTTGCGCCTCTGACATGGGCTTCTCCATCTACAGCATGTAATGTTTAATCTATCTAAAAAAACAAAGCTAGTCATTATTTACGGGACAATGATATTTTAACAACTTTTATTAGAGTCGTCAAAATGGGTTACAACCCGCGAGTCAACCCCGCCCGTCACGGGTTCGGGCCGGATTGGGTATGAAAAATACAATCCATTTATATGCGGGTCAGATTTCAACCCGGCTCATTTAAACTCGGCTCATGCGGGTTGAACCCGTGGTGAGCCGGGTTGGCCCGTCAACTCACCTACCTAACTTTATTTTTTTTAATTTATTATTTTATTCATGAAACTCTAAAAAATAAAATACTTTCTTCACTTATATACAAAAAAGTAACATCTGCTCTCACAAATCATTCTCATGGTACTTGCTCCCATTTGACGGTGCTCTCACCCCCACTTCACTAAAATTCTTCAAGGAGCAGGTAAAACACCTTTTTTTTTCTTCTCTTTTCTCCACATTTTTGTTTTCTCACTTCTCTTTCTTTTTTTTTCAAAAAAAATAGGGGTTTGTGAATTTGTTTTTTGTTTTGGGGGATTTGAAGACATGAAATGATTTTTTTTCATGTTCTGACATGCTTGTATCATATTTTGTTCATTTTATTTAAACAATTTGAGTATATATTATTTGAACAAGCTCTTTTTGATATCTTTGAATTTGGGAAATTATGTTACAAATTAAATTATTAATTTTTTGTTGATGTTATTGAGTATTGGTTCTCTTTTTTTTGACTAATATTTTTTTATTGATTGTCAGAATTGTTCTGATATTAGGAAAATCTTTAGGAGTGAATTTAGAGAGAACAAGAACAAGGGTCAAGGGTTACAAGAATTGATATGATAGACTACATTCAGGTAGGTTTGACATTCATAATGATTCAAGAGAGTATAATATTGTGGATTTATCTATTCAAGATTCTAATATCGTAAATGGATAAGGAACAAAAAATGATGAATATAAGAAACTTATTTGTATGTTTTTTGTGTTTGTTTTTGGATGACATTTGGATTATACTGTACTTTTTATTATTATTTTGAATTGTCTTTAACATAATTTTGAGAGTGAAATTTGTTTAAATTTAAATTACAGAAAGTTTGTATTTTTTATTTAAAAAATAATAATTAAATGGGCTAGTGAGCCAACCTGTTTACCCACCAACCCGTGGTGGGTCGGGCCGGGTTCAAGTTTTTATGACTCGCTAATAAATGAGCCGGATTGAGTTGGCTCACTAAATGACCAACCCGTGGTGGGCCGGGCCGGGTCGAGCCGGATTACCCGTTTTGACAGCTCTAACTTTTATACAGTAGGACATGTATTATTATTTTATTGGTCTGTTTGAATTTATATATAAAAAAATATCTAAAACGAATTAATCATAGACTCCCACACATATATTGTCAAAAAAGAGTTGTTAAATAAATTTTTTCCTTATTTCTCATACTTTTATAAATAGAGCAAACGCGAGCTTATCATCATTCTTCCTGTAATATTTCTTATTTTTTCTTTTACGGTGAAGCAACTTGAACCAAAATTTATTCATTTTAGAAGTTTAAAAATATATTTAATCTTTATATTCACATAATGTTTTTTTGTAAGTTGAGATCTTATTAATACAAAAATATACTATTATCCAATTCTTTGTTATAATTATAAATTTTTCTAAGTCTTAATTCAAAATCACTATAAATCTAACTTAATTTATATAATTAATTTATAAAATAAAATTTATATTCGTTTATATATTTTAAATTAATGTTATGAAATTTACCTTAAACTTAAAAGAATATATATATATAGCCGTTGAATAAAGTTATTAAAATTTATTTTGTCCATCTATCCAAGTGAGAGAAAAAAACATATACACGTTAAAATCAAAGGATAATGATATTTAGACAACTTTTTTTGACAACATTTAAACATTGATTATGTGTTGATCTGTGATTGGTCAAAAATTATTCCACAATCAATAATAATAATCATAAACATTATTGTACAGTAATTTTTGACCAATCACAAATTGACACGTAATCAATGTTCAAATGTTGTCAAAAAAATGTTGTCTAAATATCATTATCCTAAACTCAAAATATAGTTTAGTTAGGTATAATGATATTTAAACAACATTATTTTAATAACATTTGAACATTGATTACGTGTCAATTTGTGATTGGTCAAAAATTACTGTACAATAATGTTTATGATTATTATTATTGATTGTGGAATAATTTTTGACCAATCACAGATCAACACATAATCAATGTTTAAATGTTGTCAAAAAAAGTTGTCTAAATATCATTATCCTTTTTTTAATAACATTTGAACATTGATTACGTGTCAATCTGTTATTGGTAAAAAATTACTCCACAATCAATAATAATAATCATAAAAATTATTGTGGAATAATTTTTGACCAATCATAGATTGACACGTAATCAATGTTCAAATGTTGTTAAAATAATGTTGTTTAAATATCATTATACTTAAAAAAATGTTGTCTAAATATCATTATCCGTTAGTTTATTGTTTAAATGAACTTAGATTGCACCTGGTCATTCTATGGAAAAATAATTTTATTTTTTAAAAAGGTAAAAGTAATACTTTTTAAAAATTCATACATTATTACACCGTATATTTATTTTATATCAAATAACTAATTTCAGTGATAAAACTTAAATGTCAATAAAAATTATTCAAATTTATTTTACTTTTAGTTTTTGTAAAGCGAGTCAAAATAGTTCAATTACTAGGAATAAGGTTAAATAAACCCGAAAATTACAATTTATTTAAGAATAATTTGAACCAATTTGATATAATATTTTTAAGTGATTCATTCGAAATGTCATGAAAAAATATTTAATTTTATGTCTGATCTCATGGTATTATATATTACATATTAGCATATATTTTGTGTAAGGTTTTTACTTATGCATATATTTACTTGTCATTTTATTTTTGATTTATAGAGTCATTACTACCGTACAATATTTTGCTTAAAACATAAACAGTAATTAACATGACTTTGTCTAAAAGTGCAACCTATGAATATAATTGCATGATACGTATGCTGCCATTTCTATATAAAAGTATGTTTTAGATGTATTTTATGCATAGTTCAATAATTTTAAATTTTTTGGATATTTCAAAAATAAATGTAAAATGTATTACTAAAGGATCCGTATATTAACATTTTCTTCGAGTAAAAGCAAATAATCCGATTCTCCTTACCTACTGAACTATGTTTTTGTCTGTATATACTTTAATTTAATTGGAAGCCCAATATGAACTTTTAGCTTATAGAGTGGATGTCTTTTTTCATGTATCTATTTTTCTTCTATACTTTCATTAGTATGAAAATTTCCACTTTGTCTTTCATAGATTTTAAAGTTAAAATTATATTTAAAACTGTATAATTTGAAAACATTTTAGATTACACATATTCAACGTTACTTTTTTGCTTTAAATAAAAACTTTTTTAGATTATTCAAATCAGAAGTCGAAAATAACTTTCAGATTATATAATATAAAATTAAAAATAACTTTTTGAAAACTTTCTTTAAACAAATTAAAATTACTTACCCATTCTATAATTTTGAAACCAAAAAAAAAAAACTTCTAGAATATACAATCTAGAATATACACTTGACTTTGTATTAATGGGAGTGTGGAAAGAAAGTTCCGATATGCAGGAAAACAAAAACCTTTTAGAATGAATATTTTACATTTTAAAAAGCCCGTTACAAAATAGATAATAAGAGGTGCACCAAAATATTAACGAGGTGCAGAAAGAAAAATCGCTGAAATTGCTGGAGCTACACTTGTCTTGCTTAGCTACGAAGCCCATTAACTGACTGTCCAAACCTTAAACTATATGGACCCTAAAAAAACACGAGAAAAACATGTATAATAATAATAAAAAAAAAACAAGGTGATTATGAATTGTCACGTCCCTTAAATACCCCACTCAGTGGGATTCATGTGTCGCCGAGAGGAAATGTGGGGGTTTAGAAAGTGGATTACAGGTGGCTGCATGTGAGTGGACCGAACGGTTTTGACGGTGGTATTTAAAGTGAAATTTTCAAATCACGCTCCACTTCTGCATGCAACCTTTCTTCTCCAATTTTCAGAAACTTCGTTTTCTCCTCCATCTCTCTAAACTTTCTGAAACTTCTCTCTAGAATTCTCATTGTTTTTACTGTTCCGATCACCCTTCAGGCAACTTTTGAAGGTCACCGACGTCCAGCTCTCCCTTTTAACCGATCGGTTTTTCCCTGTGAAAAGCTGGTAAGACCCAAAACCTCTTCTTCCTTTGAGTTCTTCCGTTCCCGATACATGCAAACACCATTTTTGGTTTGCATGTAATTAGTCAAGTCTTTTCCTAACTCTATTTTTAACACTTAACATTAGGTGAATCTTATTCTTAAAATCAGCAAGCTTAGAAATTGGATTTCTGTCTCGGTATCACCAAGAAAGCTTAGGATTTCTGGATATAGAGGTAAGGGAAGCTTGTAATTTAATTGTGATTGGTTGTTTTGGATATTTATATGTTTAAATGATGGTATGTTGATGAATTGACAAATGGGCGAGAACTAGGTAGAAATATGGTCATCCTTAAATCTGCTAAATTCTGCAGATTTTCCATCTGGTTTTCATTGGTTAAGTCCATTTGGTTTTCGTTGATGAATTCCTTATTGATTTTCCGTCTGGTTTTCATTGGTTAAGTCCATTTGGTTTTCACTGATGAATTCCTTATTGATTTTTCGTCCGGTTTTCATTGGTTAAGTTAATTTGGTTTTCATTTATGAATTCCTTATTGATTTTCCATCCGGTTTTTATTAGTTAAGTCCATTTGGCTTTCATTGATGAATTCCTTATTGATTTTCCGTACGGTTTTCATTGGTTAAGTCCTTTTGGTTTTCATTGATGAGTTTCTTCTTGATTTCCGTCCGATTTCCATGAGTTAAGTCTGTTTGGCTTTCCCTGAGAAGTTTCTTATTGCTTAGTCCGTTCGGTCTCGACTGAATTCTCTTCCGTTAGAGATTTCAGTTGACGACCAATTGATATTTTATTTGATTTATGATGAGTGTTCGGCCTGTACTAATGTTCGATTTTTTGAAGAGAATTTCATTCTTTGATAAAATGTTCGGCCAAGTTCTAAGTACTCGACCAAAGTCGTGAGTGGTCAGTTTAAGTTCTAGTCGCTCGGCAAAAAAAAAACTATAATTGGATACAGGGTTGGTTGTTTACAGTCTTAGGTGATGTCCTGTTCCAATAGGAGTTTCTCGGTTATTGATCGTTTGGTCATACTCATAGTTGCAGTGTTAGTTTCTCTAAGTTGTTACCTTTGATTGAAGTTATTAGTATATGTTTTTGATGAATGATTGAGTATATGAATTTGATGAATTGAATAAAAATGGAGATGTAAGAGAATTCCAAGGAGGAATGTCTCATGATTGGTTATGATTGGTAAAGTATGATCATGGTCAGACTCTGGCTTCGTCTTTGATCCTGATATTCCCTGATTACTCCTCATCATATAGAAGAGGGTAACTCAAGTGTGGGAATGACAGGAGGTTTGCGACCACAAGACCAGATGGTCGTTTTAGGACTAACCTCGGGTGGCAGCTGTTGAGTGTATCCCAGTTACTACACCACGCCGGGTGCTAGAGACGACGAGCTACATGGTTCATACAAGTCCGGACAGTGTTAGTAGTGGTCGGTTCTTATGCTTATACGTTCGGTGTTTGGTTGAGATGATTATATGTGGTTGTATGTTTTAATATGAAATTTTGAATCATTCCATGATCTGTTAAATTGATTTTATTAGATTTGATTGAATTAAATTACATAAGCTTACCCTTGTTTTCCTGTCTTGTTTGTATTTCCGTTCGGTCATAACGGCTATTCTCTTCACTGCAATGATCATTCAATGAATGTGAGCAGAAGACATCGAGGACTCTCTGGAGGAAGCTCTATAGGATGAGCAGCCCGAAGGCAGTGTAGGACCGTCTGATCCGTAAACTAGGCTTTTAATCTGTGTATAACCGTTTGACATAAATTTATTTATGTATGGCCGTTCGTTACAGTCTTTTGTATCACCGTTCGGCTTATGTGAACTCTTAACCGTTTGGTTTAAACTTGTAAATTCTATTAGACTTCTTCTTTTCCTTGTTCAGTTTTAAATTCTTAATAATACTTTCTTATTTTCTTTTCGTTCAAATCCTCTCTAGTGCTTTATTTTATTGTTTTTCTTAACTTCATAGAAATAAATATAGTTTTCAACCTATATTTATTGGAATGTTACATGAATCCTGACCATCCAAATAGAATTTAGATATGTTTTAAATTCTCTAGATTTAGGATAATTTACAAAAATATTATTTTCTTTTTCTCAATTTTATAAAACCTTTCATCAATTTTAGATACTATCAAAATAATTAATTTACGAATTACACCGTTTATGTGACAGTAAAATTTGATTATACATTTGTACCGTGCAACCCTTTGATTTCTTTTCAAATGATCAGAATATTTTTCACATTACAGGGTCTAAAAAACTGTTTTTAATTTGAAAAGACAAAAAAAAAAAGTTAACTAAATTTGAAATACCGCAAATATATTAAAATTAATCTATTTTATTATATTATTGCTACAGGTTCATTTTGGACCTTAAGGAAGCAAAAGACGTGTATCAGTTTTATTTTTGAAACTGGACAGTGCCTTTAATAATCTCCCCACATTAAGACATTATAATAGTTATTATGTACTTGCACCCCATTGGCTATCTAAGATATACATATCAATCAAATAGGTCTTCTGTGGAGGACGCTGATCTTAATAATAAATTATGTATCATCTTAAATTTATGAAAGTGAGTAGAATTGACCTTTGAATAATAATTATGATTTCATAATATTCATTCCAACATTATTCCTTAATGGTTGAACTCTGATATCACTGTCGGGAGAAATTCGACACATAAATTTTCATACTTAATAAAATATTGTTTCTTTTGAACCAAGTTTTCACGAATTTGTTTTTGATATTATTCTAAAATCATCTTATCAATTAAAATATTTATGTGTATATAAATTTATATTTATTTTTATTTTAATCGAGACAAGACTTTGTTTGTTTATCTCTTGAATGACATTGGATTGTAGACGAGGAATGAAGATACTAGACAAACAAAATCAAAGTGGGTCTTAGGTTGACACGTTATATATGGAGAAGAAACGTGACATGTTTCACTTCACGCATTCGAATTTCACAGTACCACTCGCTGTGATAACCCTCCCACATGCTTCTGCTATTTTTCCTTTTTCTTTTTCATCACTCATTGTTTTCTTGACCTTTTAAAAAGTAGCAACCATTTCTTTCTTGCTAATATTATTGTTTTCGATGTCAAATCCAATTCAACTATTCACAATGTGTTCTTCGATGTTGATATTTAGATGTTGTTTAAAAAGTGATTTCTGACGTGTTTAAATGGGTTGAAGGATCAGAAAATACAAAGAATGACAAAATTAACTTAACATTTAATATATAATAATTATTTATTTGTCACAAATCTTTATTTATATGTTTTCTGACGAGTTTTTTACTAAAATTAGTCAAATTATAATTTAATTGTGAATAATTATATTTTATTTAGCTTTAAGATCAATTTATTATAAGATAGTTCACATCGATCAATTTAATTAATTGCATACTAATTTATTTATTGATTAAATTAATTGTTTGTTCACATATTGTTTGGTGACCGATTGATTTTAGTAACTTGCACTTTGAGCTATAGAACATTTATTTCAAGTTATGTATAATTAATCGATTTGTTTGACATTTTAATTGAACTCATTAATTTGTATTTGGACTTACATGACCATCCTATATGATTGGTGATGGATTGGACTCACTATCCAATAGTTAACCATCCAAATTAACCAAATCATAGTATAATTATCAATATTTGAGTAAATATTTTTTGTATAAGTTTTTTAATACTAAGATTTCGTTAGGAATTGTCAATGTATAATAATAAATTATATTTTTATATTGTTAAAACTATTTAATTATTGTTATTTACCCGAGAGTCTTTGAATAGCGAGGTTCGCGGTTATCGCAATCAAACTCGGTGGAAAGTGTATTGATTTATTACAATAAATAAGAGGTCATCATCACCTCCTTAAAGATCTCCAATGCATTTATTTATTTATTTATTTATATTTACAATAATAAAATTAACACCGATTAATTTCTAACTTCTTCCTCTACATTTATTCAGGGAAATCTATTTTTAATTCATAATAATAAAAAATTATCCGTAAATAGCTTCATCCCAATGGACGAATAATTAATAATTTATAAACATACATATGAATAAATTGAGTACCAGAAAAGTATCAAAGTTAAATTTAATATGTAAGTATGCAACAATAAGTTCTGAAGAAGATTCTTCAAAAGAAACAGAAGAAGTCTACAAGAAGAAAATAATATTGTTTTTACTTCAATAAGATCATCGGAATAATCATACTTCACGTTTCTCTGTTGCTTAATACAGCTATATTATTCCATCGTTAAAAAATACAGCAATATTCTCCGTCACCAGAAGAATGTTTCATGAACATTCAGGTGAAACAACTCTTAATTTTGAAATATATAATGTGAATAAAAAAAATATAAAAAAATGAAAACCATGCATACAAATAATAATTCGTGTTAACAATTACTTGTCAATTAATATAACATTTAAACGTTTCCATATGACGAGTCATTTTATTATAAATAATTACGAATACACCAATGAAAAACAATGGCTTACAGTTATTTTTTAATGTTATTATTTCATAGTGTGACTTTAATTCTTATAAAATTTGAATCGTTGTTTTATTTTATATTTTTATAAAGTTAAATAATTTTGGTTAAATCTCGAAGTATAACCGTCAAAAGCCATTATCATATTAATCCGAATCAGGTTATTCAAAATACAGGAGAATAGAAAAACAAGACAAAGAAACAACATTAAGAACTAAGAAACATGACTTAAATTAATACCTAAATCAATCAGGATTTACGTTTTCGGATTTTGATGCACGTTAAAGAAAGTTTAAAAAAGAAACACGTAACAATGGTGGGAACTGGGAAGTGTCAATGTTAGGGAGCAAGTCAGAAAAACTAGTAAGGCAGTGCTGACTCAGTGACAGAAAGACTTCGCAGGGTTCTCGTGAGTCTCACATTGGAATCTGCCCCTTACTTGCCGATTAAAGTCACCGTGTTCGAGTTCATCGCTTTCTCCTCTCTCTCTCTGTCAACCCTCTCCATTGCCACATTTCTCTCTAAGTTCTATTTTCTGCTCTCCCAGGCCCCACCTTCGTTTTCCTTCAACCAACTCTCAATTAGAAAAGTGGGTTCTCTAAAAAATCTGTTTTTTTAGGCCCTTTTTCACTTGAATCTCCCAAGTTTTGATTCTTCAACTTATGGTGCAAATTGTCTGAAAAGTTAGGCGCTTTATGAAAGTGATTTAGCTCCTCTCTTCCTTCCATCGTACAAACTCTGTACTCCAATTTTCATTGAGCAGAAAAGTACTACCAATTACCAAATCCCGAAAGGTTTCTATTTCCACCGTTCAATGGAGTCAACTCGTGCAACACTGGGTGGCATTCTAACTAAAGTCGGTGAGGGAACTGGAAGAAGCAGGAGAAGTGGGTTCTGGGGTGAGAGTACAAGGGGAAGTGGGAAGACAAGGTTTTTAACTGTTCAATCAATCAAAACTTCACGAACCAGTAAGAATCTTAGAAACTCCAAGCCTCCTGGAGTTCCACGTGCTGTTCTCACATCAGACATCAACGAAGATTCCGTGGTAAATCAACAAATGCACACACATCATATATTGAAAGGAAATTTTTGTTCACTTTGGCGTGTCTGATTGTTTAATAATAAGCATTCAGTTTCAACTCTTAACCGCAGTGCTTCCTTTTAGGCATATCAGAGGGTGCCCACTTTTGAGACTCCCGAAGTGAACCCAAAAAGTGTGGCTTCTATAATTTTGGGTGGAGGTGCAGGAACTCGTCTCTTTCCTCTTACTGGCAGAAGAGCCAAGCCAGCGGTATTATGTGATTTTGAGTTGGAATTTTGTTGGTAACGCTTGCTATGATTGCAAATCCTTTATGCAAAGTTTCTGTTTTTGAATGAGATTCTCAGGTTCCAATTGGTGGGTGTTATAGACTCATAGATATCCCCATGAGCAATTGCATCAACAGTGGCATCAGAAAAATATTCATTTTGACGCAGTTTAACTCTTTTTCTCTCAACCGTCACCTGTCGCGGACATACAGCTTTGGAAATGGCATGAATTTTGGAGACGGTTTTGTGGAGGTGGGTTACTGTTATGTTTGAAAGGAAGTTTTGATTTCTATTTCCGGAAACTGTTTTTAGTTTTTAAAGTGCAACTTGCTCAGATAGTCGGTGAATGGTAATGCCAGACATACACCGGAGTGTGTAATTGAGGGAGAGGTTGAACTAGACGAGGAAATCTGGCAGCTGTGTCTGTTTTTTGGTTCTTTAAACACTTGTTTTTTACAATATTTTTCAGAACTTACTAGATGTTGTATGATAAACTGATTGCTGGGTGGTATGAAATTGTTTGAGAAAATGGTTTTTAAAACCAGCAAGTGGTAAGAGAACCAAACAAGATTCATTATTTTCTTCTGGAAAGTGCTTTTTGCTACAAGTTTTATCAAGAATGGATTTGTAATTATATGTGAACAGGTCTTGGCCGCTACTCAGACGCCTGGAGAGGCAGGGAAGAAATGGTTCCAGGGAACAGCTGATGCTGTTAGGCAATTTATTTGGGTTTTTGAGGTAAAAACATACGATGTTGTGTGCTTGCTAAAAATACTAGTTTGATATATGGAGTAGTGAATGTGGGTCTTGCAGGATGCCAAGAACAAGAATGTGGAGCATATATTGATACTTTCTGGTGATCATCTTTACCGAATGGACTATATGGACTTTGTACAGGTATAAATGGTATAAATTTTCATCTAACATTTGTAGTTTTCTGAAACTAATGTTGATTTGATGGGATCTATGATTGCAGAGACACGTTGACACGAATGCTGATATCACAGTTTCATGTGTTCCCATGGATGACAGGTATCTCTACGTGAAAATCTGCATGATTTGATTTCTTACAATAAAGGAACTCCACCTTATTCACAAGAGCTAAACATTCACTGAAAATGATATCGTTTTTTGTTTTATCTTGAATTGAGTTTGGAGTTGATCAGCGTTAATTTTCTTGTAGCCGGGCATCAGACTATGGACTGATGAAAATTGATAAAACCGGACGAATTGTACAGTTTGCAGAAAAACCTAAGGGATCGGATCTAAAGGCAATGGTATGCTGATAGTATCTTGATTCCGAAGTCTAAAATACATACTTTTACTTGAATAATTAAGATTTTGATCTAGTTATTGTCTAGCTGATAAATTTTCAATTACTGCAGCGTGTTGACACCACTCTTCTAGGGTTATCGCCACAAGAAGCAGAAAAACATCCTTATATTGCATCCATGGGTGTCTACGTGTTTAGAACTGAAACTCTGCTGCAACTATTAAGATGGAAATGTTCTTCATTCAATGACTTTGGATCTGAAATTATCCCATCTGCAGTGAACGAGCACAATGTCCAGGTGAGAGGGAATTTCTCCTTGTTGTTCTTTTTTAAAATCTTTGAATGCCAACAAAGTAATTTCTTTTGGTCTACTAGTAACCAGCCAGTTTTCTCTTTCCTTTTGCATCTCAGGCATATTTGTTCAATGACTACTGGGAAGATATTGGAACAATAAAGTCCTTTTTTGATGCAAACCTCGCCCTAACAGAACAGGTTAGTTTAAATAGCCCATAATTTTTTAATGGCTATACACTTTGGGTAACTTTTCACAATTTAGAAGCATTAATTGTTTATTCTTTTGAATGTTGCTGATAATAACGACTTGATTATATAGTTTTGATAAAATGTTATTTTTACTATTGAACAAGTTTTCATTAACAAGGGAAAGTGTAGTAATCCAATAATTAATTATTTATGGTATTACTTGCAGCCTCCTAAATTTGAGTTTTATGATCCAAAGACACCTTTCTTCACTTCCCCAAGATTCCTCCCACCCACTAAAGTAGAAAAATGCAAGGTATGTCAGTCAATTATTACTAAGTTGCTTTGTGAGATTGGACTCTGCTGAACATGATGACTCTGTTGATTTAATGTTTGCATAATGGGTTGGTTTCATAGATTGTGGATGCAATTATTTCTCACGGTTGCTTCTTGAGGGACTGTAGCGTTCAGCACTCTATTGTGGGAGTACGCTCACGTTTAGAATCTGGTGTGGAGCTTCAGGTAAACAATAAACTGTATTATCAAAATCTGTGCTGCATTTTCACTCCAAAGCGTAGGAATCAAGTTTTGACATCCCTAACACAATTCCACCTCCTTGAGTTGACACCTTTTTATCTTCTGTTTTGGATCATCAGTGATAAATTCTTTATACCTTTTTGGATTTTGTTATCCAGGATACCATGATGATGGGTGCTGATTACTATCAGACCGAGTCAGAAATTGCATCTTTGCTGGCAGAAGGAAAGGTTCCAATTGGTGTTGGGGAAAATACAAAAATCAGGTGCGGATGATTGAGTCTCGTGAAGAATTTCCTCTTATCTGTATTCTACAACATTCAAACCATACTTACCAATTTACATGCCATAATGTAAAGAATTATTGTAACCATCCATTCCTGATACCCCGATTTTTTTTTTTTTTAAAGGAATTGCATAATCGACAAGAATGCCAAGATAGGAAAAAATGTTATCATCGCAAATACAGATGTGAGTAGTGTTTCAACACGTTGCTTTCAGAAACTTCTGCAATAGACTTCTATACTCTTATCTAGACTGATTTAAATCCATTGATTTATCAGGGTGTTCAAGAAGCTGATAGGGCCAAGGAAGGATTCTACATCAGGTCTGGCATCACGATTACACTGAAAAATGCAACCATTAAAGATGGAACAGTTATATGAAGCATCAAACAGGCCTCTTTGAAATCATAGTATAGAAATAAATACATTCACTCGCGGACGTACTCCTTGATGAAACGCATGCTTGTACATTACTAAGTTTCTTTCCATATATCTCAATAAATGATAGTCATGCCCATAACACTTGTAGGACACATCTCTTGTAATACTTTAACGAAAATTACTACCCACTCCGCCCTCTACAATTATTAGGACACTACACTTCATTCTGAGGATCAATCCTCACACAATTAAGTTACAAAGTTGCTAACTTTCTCTCTTTATATATATATATATTGGTAGTTAAGACATATAACTCAGTTTCCAACGTTAGCACCGACATGCCATTGTGAGCCTCTGATTTCCTTAGCTCTATTCCATTTCTCAATGTTTCTGAGTCTGGCGTACATCTTGCGAATGTGGTTTAGTTTTTGAGACTGTTGAGCGATCAAATTAGCCGTTGAAGGGCTTTCATCTAAGACCACCTCGTAACCATCTCGAAAGGAATCCATTCCTTGAGCTAGAAGCTGCCAGAACAAGCCACCAACAGCAGCACCACCACTACTTGCGGACGAGTATATTGCTGAATAAACCGTGTTGAATAACCGATCCCTTGGTGATGAGTTGCCACCGAAGCTTTTTGTGGAAATGCCGAACTCCGCAAAGAGAACTGGCTTGTGAAGAGTGTTCTGCGCATCTTGGATGTGCTCATCCACCCACCGCTCTAAGAATGATATTTGTTCTTCATAACCTGAACTCGACAGCCTGCAACGTAAACACGACCCATTCAGCTTTACCGACAAAATGGAAATCTTGTACACAACTGGTCAGAATTTTTCGTATAGCAATTTTGTTGATTGAAATCTTCTCAAAAGTGAGAAATTGAAATAAAAAGTCTAACCATTGGTCTGGGTAGGAGTGAACTGTTGCGAAATCGATGCCGGGGATTTGGTTGTTTGCAATGAAATCAGTTCCAACATTGAAGTTTGGATTGGACTGAAGCTTTGACTGGCCGTAGAAACCCTCCAAACCTGCTTCCAGCAAGTGGTTTCCATCTATGGATTTCAGGTAAGATGCCATCTCAGAAATCCAAGCCTGTCAGAATGAATAATTCTTAACAATTAAAATTACGTAAAAGATGATAGAACATGCATTACATTTTTCCAAGTAAATTATACGTATATTTACAATTTTCCAAGCAATACATTACACATGTGCACAGATTATCCATAATTGCAGATTGTTTGTAAATTGACAACGACTAAACTACGAAAAATACGAAATGAAAGTACTATAGTTATAAAAAAAATCATGAAATAATTAACAATATTAACAGGCAATCCATGTTCAAGAACTTCACTAGATGGAATTATGCATTTATAGAGTTTTAAAACGGAATTGAGCAATTAACAAATTGATCTGGGAAACGGAATTATGCATTTACCTGAACTGTTTTTCCTGATTGATCAGAAGGACACCTAATCTCATTCATAAGTTCCCAAGCCATTATAGTTGGGTCGTCTTTGTATGCAATTCCAGTGATGCTGTTACGTCTTGTAAGAACAGCCTATAAAACACTCACATAAAACAAACTCTAATGTTACATCTCTTTTTTCACTAGTAGTACCAATTCTTCTACATACAAGTCATTCATTCTACACGTTAAGCGCAATTTTAGGAATAAATAATATTAAAAATAAACTTTAATGCTTTTATTTATAAACATATTTTAAAATTATAATCTAAGGCAATAATGAAAGACTTTTTCGGTAAAGGTGTAACTTGCGAACATGAATTATAGGCAAGATTTTAGAAAAACACATCAAAATATTTACGATAAAATCAATAGTGTTGGACTCTGTTGTCCAATATGCGTTTGAGATTAAATGTAGAATCTTTAGGACAACAATACGTTGTTTAACTACAATAATTTGTCTTTAACTCTTTTTTTTCATTCTTCTTTTCCTATCTTTTTTTTTATCAAGGAAAAAAAACATGATTGATAAAACCTAAAAAAAAAAACACAACAAACCACACATTTCACAATCTTCGTTTTTTTGGTTCCCCTGTGTAGATGACAAATTATTCTCAGAGTCATTACTTTCTATCTCTATCGCACAGCACCCATCCTATTTTGTTGAAGCTTGTTCCATCAACAAGGATAACATTAACGAAAACAAAGGGAAAACAAAATAAAAAGATCATTTACCTTGATGTGGTTTTTGTAGAATCCCTTGGCCACAGGATTTGTGAAGAAGTCATCTTCAGAATTTATGGACTGTCCTTGACTCCTTGCCCATTCTACGTACTGTTTCTTGCCACCCATGTTCTCATAGTTATTCACCAAACTCAGGACCATCTTGATCCCGTATTTTCTTGCTTCCGCTATTGCGAAATCCAATCCCTTTTATTTCAATCCAAGAAACAGAGTTAACAGAGGGAAAGTATCATCATCTGTTGGAAGTTTCAAAATAAGCAGTACAGATTTCCCTTTAAAAGCTGATTTTATAAAATTAAATTAGACTTAAATTACAACATGGTGTGAGTTAAAATCTATCTAAGGAAGTTTATCACTAAATTTGATTAATATTCCGTTGTTGTGAAATTGAAAAGCGAGAGACTAACCTGGAAAACTTGTTCATCGTAGGATCCAGGAGAGTATTGTAAGGGCTTGTAGCCACCATCACTGAAAGCCCAAGTTCTGGCTATGTTGAGTCCATGATTTGAAGCCTGTTGAAAGGCTGAAGAGACTTTGTTTCTCTGAGAAGGATCAGAGGCAATGTACATAAGCCAATAGGCATTGAAGCCATTAGCATAGAAGGGGCTTCCATTCAGTGTAAGTTGCACTCCTCTTGTTTTCACAAACCCACCACCGTCATCTGCTTCTACATGGACCACTTTACTCACATACAGAACAAAGAAAACCAAAAGCAACCCACGAAGCACCGCCATTCTCTCAACTTCACTCGCTCTCGCTTTTCCCTGCCTTCTCGATGTGGGCTTTTAAATGCCTAGATTCTGTCCTTCTTTGTGGGGTAAGTTAGGAAAATTATTAAAAAATAATAATAATTAGTGTGATTTGTTACTCTTAAAAAGATTGAAATGCCATTAAAGCACACTGGGATGGTGGTAACGTGGTGGTTGAACTCGAACAAGATGAGACTCAAGAGAGTGGGCCTAGTGAACCGTGGAAGTCGAAGGAGAAGCACCACAAACCTCACGTGTCACGGTCACTGTGGGTCCGTAATCACGACCGTTGAAAAAAGACAAAACGTGTGGTTAAAATTACTCGCCCCGTGACTTTTAAAAACGTTATTTTTTTATTTAGTTATTAAATAACTCATAGTTAAATCGATTAGGTAATACATTTATTAATTTTACAACAAAGGTTATGTTAATTATAATTTAATAAAAACTTGTTAGTAAATTTTCTGTATAATTCCGTAGTTTAATACTAGTAGTAGTTATTTTGGTGATATTGGGTTTCCAAAAAAGTAGAAAAATGAGAGGCGCAATTTACGGCGTAAACTGGTGTTGTTGGCGTTGGTTGTCTTCTCCTTTTGCATTAGCTTTCATTTTCGGACCGAAAGAAAAAAAACCCATTTTATGACATTGTCATGTTCAGTAGACATTAAATTTAATGATGCTAAATTACTTTTTCTTGTTTTAAAACCAATTCGTACGGAAATTGATATCTTTAATAAAAAGTTTCATTTTCAAACGATTCAATTTTGAAGAAAAAAAATTGATTTTATTTTATAAGCCATTGATTACGAAAAAAATTCGATTCCCAAAATCAGGCCATAATTTCCTCACTGATGGATTGACCCTGAATGCAAACAAAGAAAATGTTAAAATAAAAAGTGCAATGTAATGTAAGACCAAGTAAAGCAAGGAATAAAGTATCCAAAAAAGCGATACAGTGAAGAATATCATAAAATAAAATCCTTATGCTCTCTGTGTCACAGAAATCAGTTTCATAGTTTTTCAAATAAAGTGAATTTATCAAAGTAACACAATTAAATTAAAGGGTTAAATATTGGTTTCATTATAGTATTTGGATTATTTACATTGTTTGACACATTTTTACTTCAATGTTAATTGAGAAACGGGTTTGAAAAACAAATAAAGTTAAAAAAATTTGATAAAAAAAACTAAAACCAGAGTTTTTTAAAGTTGAAGGACTAAATTGTATCTTGGTTTGAAAGAGAGACTAAAACCAAAATCGCCCCAAAATATAGGGACTCGAAACATATTTAACCCTAAATTAAAAAATTACAATTTAAAGTCAGGTATAAATATTGATTCCATGAATGTGGCATGAATACCTCGTGGCATGTTTCCATTTTCGGGACCCATCTGATGAGTCCAGAAACTTTCCTGGTTCATTTTTTTAATTTTAATTTATATTTTATATTATATAATAAATAAATAAAAACAAGGCACCGACGCGCTTCGGGGATTGAGCTCAGGAGGGTACACTTGTGACTTGTCACGGCTATTTTTTTTTTACTTGTTTATTTAACTCATTTCACCAAATAAAAATCACAATATCTTAAATATGTTTTGTATATATCATCCAAAATCATGTGATGATGATAATACATTTATCGACTTTTTTTCTTGTAGCCGTTTGTAAAACATTTGAGGAAGAAAACTAAATTATTTCGGAATAATATTTAATATTAGATTTTTAAAATGAATTAAATGTGATATTAATAAATACAAATCAAAGTTGATTTCTTCGTTCATTTTAAGATTTTGAAAGTTATATTTAGTTAAACAAATATCCTTAACTAATAATATCATAAATATATATTCTATTACTGAATACTAACAAAATGAAATTATATTTTCCAGTATGCTTGCGAAATTAATGTTTTATTTTGGCTGTGGATTTATGGTTTTGGAAAAGTAAAAGAAATTAAAAAAAAAAAAAAAACAGATTTTTCATCGGATAGAGAGAACCCACAAAGGTTTTCCTGGATCCGGTGTCTCCAGTTAAGTGGGCAGACTTTCGCTCACTGTTCCCTTTTCTTTTCTGATTTTTCTCAAAGTTATAATGAAAAAAAAAACTCAATTTTTATCACATTTAACTCAATTTTTTTAAATAAAATTATTATATTCTAACATTTTATTATATTTCTAGATAAATCTCCCATATCCCTATCATCCATTTTTATCGAATTAGATATTTTTATTATATTTTTTAAAATATATTAAAAATATTTTTAATATATTGAAAGTACTATATTTTAAAAGTATAGTAAAAGACAACACAGAAAAACAAGAAATTGAAAAAATCAAACCCATTTTTATCCTATTTTAGAAATTATGGTCCTCCTTTAACTATTTATGTCGGTTCCATTCTTTTTATTGTATTTGAGAAGTTAGAGTTTAGGAAATCCATTTTCTTAAAAATTTGTTTATCCACCTTCTGAATGCGTAATTTGTAAAAGAAATTAAAAATAATTTTTATTTTCACAATTTTCAACACTCTTTTCATCAAGCAGAAAAAAAAAGAAAAGAAATCACTAACAATCTATTCACACATGTGTGAATGTTGTTAGAGTTTCATCGACTTATTTCTAAAGTAAACACTCGTGACTTTGTATCTTTTTGACAATGGCAATCTAATGATGATTAAATTCCTAATGAGTTAGCCTATGTTTAATTTTTAAAAGAATAAAAAAATAATTTCATTCACAAATATGTAAATAATTAATAATACTTATAATGTTATATTTTCATAATAAGGTTTAAATTTAAACCAGGCTTTACTGAATTAAGAAAATGAACAACAAAAATTAAAAAAAAAAATCACGTTTAGCAGTTCAGTTTCCTTAATTTTGAATACTTCAATTGAGTATTTTAAGAAAAGATAATGATACTTAAATAATATTTTTGATAATATTTAAATATCTTTTACATGTCATTCTGTGATTGGTCTATAATAGTGTTTATGATTATTATTATTAACCAGAATAATTTTGAATCAATCAAAGAATGATACATGAATAATGTTCAAAATATTATAAAAGAAAAATATTGTGTAAGCATCATTATATAATAAACAACTAAGAAGTTACGTCTCAAAACCTAACTTATAAATGGGATGGGAAAGATGTGATGGTTAAGGAAGGGCTAATGTCCCACAATAAGGACACCGACAAATTACATTCTTAATTAACACCGAAGAAGCATTATTAAATACAAATATGTTGATAGTTACATACATATACAATAAAAGACGTTTAGGTCCACCACATCACATGCCTGGATTTTGTGAAAAGGCATGTCTTAATTTGGAGCCTCTAATATCATATCATTATATATTTTTTTCTTTATAAAAAAAAATTGAGGTTAAATAGGGTTGAATTCCAAGTCGGCATACCGTCCAATGAGCCCAACTTCTTGCCTGCTGTTTTAGAAATGGGCCGTCCCATTTGAACAAGGCCCATTGGAACAAGCCCGCTACAGGGTCAAACCAATGTGAGATGACAAAATATTGACTTTTTCCTCCTTTACTTAATTTCTCCCATATCTTTTAAGATAACAATTTACTTTTCTTAAAAAAAAAAACTAAAAAATAAAAATAAAATTAAAATTTCATAAATTGACATATGAATTTAACAAAAATTACTAATTTAGACTATTTAAAAAAATATAAGAGATTTAAATTGAAAGAAAAAGAGATAAATTTAAGCCAATTTATGAAATATAGGAACCAAATATATAATCAAGTTTTTAATCTTTTAACATATGACGATGAATAAATAATATAGTAAAATAATATTTTTATCATCTAGTTAAAGAAAATGATAAATAATCAAATGCAAAATATAACTTTTAAACATTAATTAATAGAATTTAATAAAAAAAAAGTATCTATATTTGTGAAAAAAGTTATAAGTTAATTAAATATATAAAAACTAACGAATAATACGGGATGAGTTGATCTTACATCAGAGTGAGGATTGATGAAAATTTACTTCCTCAGGTGCTGTGAGATTATAAAAAATAAACTGTATGTATGTACATAGATAGAAAAATAAACATTTTGTAGTGTATATAAGAAAAGAAAAAAATAGTTTTTAAGTTAGTTTATTAACGGGTGTGGGTTTACTACATGCTACTTTTTCATATTAGAATATTCAACTATTTAACTTTTAAATTAACTTCTAAAATTTATTTTCTTAATGTTTAATTTCAATTTTAGTAATAATATTGTTATGTGTAGTTTTAACAATGACTATTATATGTATATTTTAGTTTTCGGATTTTATTGCCTAAAGGAATTATTTTACAATTTATTTTTTATTTTATCATTGCTAATAAATGGAACGATAATTTGTTGAGTTTTTAAGATAAAAACATGGAAAGTTAAATCTATAGATAAAATGTAATAAGACAATATTATCACTGTGGCTAATGGAAAAAAAAAAACGCTCTTTAGTAATTTTTTCATATAGATTCAGTAAAATTTGTATAAATTATACTTTAACTTACTCAAAAGAAAATAAACAAAATGAATTGTTACTAAAAAAATTCTGAATATTTTTTTTTAAAACTCTAATTTTTGTAAAAATTCAAAATTTTAACTTATACATGCCTTAATTTTATTTTATATAATTTTTTTTTATTATTTGTCTGTGTTAAAAGTACTGAGGGAAAAAATTATTAAATGTGAAGTTGTTTTATTACAGTGGTAAATAGCAAGTGATGTGAAAAAAAAAAAAAGGAGAGGAAGTTCTTATAATTACCCAATATATAAAGGAAGAAATGAATTGCAGTAAAGAGAAGTAGCAGTGTGTAATTGATTGGTAGGCCTAGGAAGTATCAGAAAATGGCTGTGATCCCATGTCACTGTTACCGTACCGTCGCATCAGACAAACCCTACCTCTCCGGTCACAGTCTCCGCCATCGCGCTCCTTTCCCCTCCTCCTCCGTTTCATTCCGCCGCCGAATATCGTGCGTCGCCTCTCCCGCAGTCACTCGTAAGTTCACTCTACTCTTCTTTTTCCATTTCCGATTCGAATCGCTTTCACATTCTCACTCAATCTTCACTTTTCGACATCCACATAATATAGTTCTAGTTCTCATTTCACATTCAATTTGCTTCGGATTAGGGTTTAAGAAATGTTGAGTGTTCCATGTCATTCATAAGAACATTTTGATGGTTGACACTGATTTTCAACTTTTGTTTGCGGTTTTGAGTAGTGGCTAGCAGGTTATTTGGCTTCTCACTTCGGTTCTTCTGTTTTGCAGAGAAAGTTGCGTTGAAAGATTTTCTTCACATTGATGATTTTGATAAGGACACTATTTTGAAGATGCTGGATCGGGCCATTGAGGTAAAGGCGTTGCTTAAATCAGGGGACAGGTCCTTTCGACCTTTCGAGGGGAAGACCATGTCGATGATATTTATAAAGCCGTCCATGAGAACGAGGGTTTCGTTCGAGACTGGCTTTTCGTTGTTAGGCGGGCATGCCATATACTTAGGACCTGATGATATCCAAATGGGCAAGCGAGAGGAGACTCGTGACATTGCTCGTGTTCTATGTCGCTATAATGACATCATTATGGCTCGTGTTTTTGCCCATCAGGTATGCTCGTGACTTGTAAGTGTAAGTTACTTATGGTTTATTTTGTTATTGGGCTGCGGTTACTCCTGTTTGTGGTTAGTTTTTCCCATTTTCTGAAAATTAAATATTCAACGCGAGCTGCATGAAATGGTAGAATGAAAGTGATTTGTCTTTCTTAGGGATGGAGCGTGTGTGTTCGCAATGTTCCTCTGATTTCAAAACCAACATTGAGGATGTCAATAAACTTAATTTGGATGAAATATATTAATTCCAATTCATAAACAGGTGGGAAAGAAAAAGAAGCTATACCTTGTGTACTCAGATGCCGTTAGTTGCATTAATAGAGCAGTCTATGCTGACTTTTGGGATAGAGTAATTCACCCGGTGTTTTGATGATGTCATTAATTCTTCAGCTCCACTGGGATTTGTTGTAATGCATAAAACTGCAGAGAAAAAGCGTGAGTATAAATCCCTGCCAGGATCATTGCCATTGCTTGTGGTAGACCAGAATTTGTGTCCCGTGCCATTGGTAATTTGTAGTGTTGGATTACGTGTAATGCTAACAGAAGATCTTGAGATGAATTAACAGTATCTAGCTGGAGTATTTTTCACTAATGTTCATGTCTCTTACAACTTTAGCAAGCTTAGTTCACAACGAAAGAAGCTGCTTTTCGATTGTGGGCATTATGATGTAATTTGTAGTGTTGGATTACGTGTAATGCTAACAGAAGATCTTCAGATGAATTAACAGTATCTAGCTGGAGTATTTTTCACTAATGTTCATGTCTCTTACAACTTTAGCAAGCTTAGTTCACAACGAAAGAAGCTGCTTTGCGATTGTGGGCATTATGATGTTGGGCTGGGAAGAATTTTTATCTGCTACGAAGATTGTGATCAATCATTCTGAGAAAAAAACTGGGCACTTTTGGTTTACCTTATCTGTTTTTTGTAAAAAAAAAATTGCAGGACATACTTGATCTTGCAAAATATGCAACTGTGCCAGTCATCAATGGGTTGACGGACTACAACCATCCCTGCCAGATAATGGCTGATGCCCTTACTATGATTGAACACATTGGTCGGTTTGAAGGTACCAAGGTCAGGTTATGTTACTTGTTTTTGAAGAATTTGCTTCTTCCTAATTATAGGTGGCATTATGAAGTGATTAGGTGTCTGACTATATTTTGCAATACAAATGTCAGGTTGTCTACGTTGGAGATGGAAATAATATTGTTCACTCATGGCTGTTGATGGCATCTGTGATTCCATTTCACTTTGTTTGTGCTTGTCCGAAAGGATTTGAACCTGATGCAAAAACAGTTGAGAAGGCAAGAAAAGCTGGAATCAGCAAGATTGAGATAACCAATGACCCCAAAGAAGCTGTTAAAGGAGCCGATGTTGTGTATTCAGATGTCTGGGCCAGCATGGGGCAAAAGGAAGAAGCTGAACACCGGCGCCAAGTGTTTAAAGGATTTCAGGTACTTACATGATATTTTCTATACTATTTTCTTTCAGCCACCTAATCAAATGGTTAGGGCAGAAATAATTTGTTCAGTTAAAAATAAATATTTTATATTTGACAGCGGTTATGTCGTGTTGGAATGTTGTCAGAATTGGACTTATTAGACCAACTGGTCAGACTGGAAACTGGACCAAACCAGCCCAGTATAATTTTGAAAACCGGTCTTGTAAAGAACTTGTATAAAACAGTGGTTAAAGCTGTTCGTTTGTAGGAAAAATCAATATTACAAGGATCGACAGTTTCATTAATTAAATTTATTTTGTTTCTAATTTTTATGTTTTTTAACGTTGTTTAACATTTTACATTAAAGATTGTAATAATTTTTAATCATTACCAGTTCAAAATTATAGATAAAGCGTTGAATCTTGAATGACTCCCTTCACCGGTTCAAATTTAAAAACTTGATATATAAAATGTGCTGTATTGTAATGGCTTTACTTTGGTTTTGTTATTGTTGACATGAGATAGCAATTGTATTCTGCAGGTAAACAAAGATCTGATGGAAATTGCTGGTTCAAAGGCATTTTTCATGCATTGCTTACCAGCGGAAAGAGGGGTGGAGGTGACTGACGAGGTTATTGAAGCTCCAAATTCAATAGTCTTCCCGCAAGCTGAGAACCGAATGCATGCACAAAATGCCATAATGCTTCATGTTCTCGGCAAGTAGAAACATTAGCTAGCGTACACTTACTGCAACAGTTGGTTTTGGCTTTCAGCAGTTTGTTCGCTCTATTATTAACTTCGGAATTTTGAGTGCTTCGGTATTATCTATTAGCTCTTTAAGAACAGGTAAATCGTAATAAAATGGTAGCGGTATCTAGTTTCTTTTCCTCGTATGCTCCAAGTTTGGTTCTTTATTTGGTTTAATTCCTTTGAAGTAAAAAGAGTGCGCTAGGTCCAGTACAAGTTTAGCTATCGATTACGAATAGACCTTTGAAATGTATTATGTATTAGAAATTAAAATATATAATTTGAATATTTAAATTCTTCTTTTACAGCCATATTGAGATTCTTTTACTCATTTCTTAAATATTTTAATATTTTATTTTAATCAGACATTCTATCCACTGCTTTTGCATTTAATAAAAAAAAATCTCATTCATTTTATTGTTTACTTTTGGGTTAAATATATATTTAGTCTCTATATTTTGGTACGATTTTGGTTTGATTTTGGTTTTAGTTCCTTTTTCAAACTAAGGTACAATTTAGTATTTTAACTTTAAAAAACTCTGGTTTTAGTCTTTTTTATCAATTTTTTTTTAATTTTATTTGCTGTTTCAAGCACATTTTATTATAACATTTGGATTGTTTATATTGTTTGACACATTTTTGCTTCAATGTCAATTGAGAAACGCATTTAAAACAACAAATAAAATTAAAAAATTTGGTAAAAAGAACTAAAACCAGAATTTTTTAAAATTAAAGGACTAAATTGTACCTTAGTTTGAAAGAGAGACTAAAACCAAAATTTTTTCAAAATATAGTAACTAAAAACATATTTAACTCTTTACTTTTATCTTTATTAATATAAACGGTTTTTTTACTGTTTATCTCATGGTCTTTATTTTTGTAAAAAAATTGTTACTAGTTATAAAAGGTATAAGTGATTGTAAATTATTTTCAAATGTAGAATTTAACCGTAGTATTGTTTTGAAATATTCATTGTCTATTTGGTTGACGGAACCACAGTATTGGTATTTTATTAAAATTTTAATTACACAAATACTTGTTTTGAATAATAAATGCTAAAATTGAATTTGATAAAATGAATACATATTTAAATATTATTATAAAGTAAACTATCAACTGCCTTAATCATATGCTATTACTTTTGAAAAATTGAATTAAATATTTGATTTGAGAAAAGACTAGCTTCAACTATAAATTAAATTTTTATCTTGAACAATCTATGGTAAAACACACCTTATTTAAAATTTTATATTTTTATTCTATAACTTTATTATATATTAAAATGAACCATGTTAAAAAGTCAAATTGTTCCAATTTTATTTATTATTCAGTTTAAAATAGTCTCGATGAAACAGCCAGGGGATTTTAAATTGAACGGAGAGAAACTCGTATTAACCCTTCCCACGAGCAGTGTGCCCGGCTATTGGCTGAACAAAGGCCACAAAGTAAACCTCCTGTTAAATGTACACAGCGGTTGACAAGCATAGAATCATGTTGGAGATCATCTCAATCGACAGTTAAAGTTGGAAGAACTCAGAAAGTTAATTAACCATGTCTTAAAGTGTTAATATTAGAGTAGGAGAGAGTTTCCTAATTGCCCCCAGCTCAAGTACATTGAAGACTCAAACCAGATTGAATTTTCCTGAAAAATATATAGCTTCCATAACTCGTGTGTGGCTGTCATTTGAATTGTCAGTTAATGAATAATAAAAGACAGCAAAAAGAAGAGCAAAAGAAAAAATCGGTATAATATAACCAAGGCAACATGAATAAAGGGGGAAAAATTAGCCACTATATTCATTTGCGTGCATCTGTGTAGGCGTGGGAAGACCCTTGATCTGCATCTGCTTGTACATCCATTGCCAATTCTCTAATGTCACTTCACCACCAAGTGACCGGATAACAGATCCACCACTGCATGCGCCTACTTTGCAGCATTCTTCTAGTGATAGACCCTTGATCACTCCATACAGAAATCCACTTGCAAAAAGGTCCCCTGCTCCTGTAGCATCGCATGCCTTCGTTTCCCCAATGGCTGGGACTCGTATCATCTGACATGTAAAAGGCTTAGTTTATGTAGTTAATAATTTGTCTTTAACTTTTCAACACCTATTATAGAACCCTAGCAGGCACAAAGACCAAACAACAAGAAAGCAAAAGCTGCTGAACTTATCCCTAATGATATTTAACCACAATGTGCTTAATGTTTGTACTGTTTGTACACCTTTATTACCTCCCATGCTCTTTTACATATAAAACTTTCAATAACAAATTCGTACAAAGTAATAAACTTCGCAAATGTCTAGCTAATTCATCTTGAGGCAAATAACAAAAGGTTCATGGTGGGAGAGGAAACAGAGAGAATTGGGAAAGGAGCCGAGCAGAAAATGTCAGAGAATGACAGAAAAAAAATTTAGCATACCTCTTTTCCATGTTTAGCAATGCACCCATTAGAGCCCAATGTCACCACAGCCCATTGGCAGTATTTGGAAAGAAATTCTACAGCAGCTATAGAATCAGCATTCTGTTCACCCCTGTAATCCATGGCAAAGTAAATTGATATCACTTATTTACAAGACAAAATTACATAATACATAATTAATGAACAAAATTTCTTTATTAACAAAGAAACTGAAGATAAATTCTATTTTTAATGATGCTGGGTGAAGCAAACGACAGCCACCTTAAAAGTTCAGCTGCTTCATCCTCATTGGCAAAGCAAAGGTCTATATTCCCAGATTCCAGTAGCTTTAGAAGCGGTAGTTTAAAGTTCCTGACCATCTTGTCAAAATAAAGAGGTCATGAGTGAGAAATATAATATTTAAATAAACTAAGCAGAAGACTTAAAAACTAAACTTTCGTATTCCTGTTTTAAGTGGTAGTCATCATGTGCACTTTCATGCATTAATATTTGAGATTATGCAGAAAAGAATACAGAGTCTTGTACGTATAGAAAAACAAAAACAAATCAAATATATTTAGTAATTATTCCTGTGGACTAACCGACTAAGAGTTATAAGAGTTAGCGGCACCTCATAAACTCAGTTTTATCAAAACAGCCCTTTTTGAGTTGATATGTTGGAAATGAAAACTCTAATCACAAACTTCCCAGGCTCAAGCAAGAGAAAGTTTTTAAATACCTCAAAACTGGCCAAATCCAAGGAAATAAGAAGGCCTTCCTGTTTGGCTAAATGAATTGCTGCTTGAATAACTTCCAAGTTGAGTATTGCATATCTCAACACCAACCACTGAAACGTAATTATGTATAAAAACAAGTCAACAGAGATCCTTTAGGTGATACATTATTAGTGATAGATGTAGCACAATGGACAGAAGAGCAACCCATGTTAAAATAAATCGAATAAACATGAAAAAACGATTCAGCCCCTAAAATCTAATATAAAATAAATCCCAGTTAACACATGACAATAAGAAAAACATAATTAATAAAATATAAAAATATCTAGAATAGGGTACCAAAGAAAAAGAAATCAACCTTGGATCCCATGAAATCCTCTTTCATCAACTCTTGAGCCTTGCAAAAAGGAAAAAGAGAGCATATATCAGTCAAAAAACCTTCATAAAAGACACCCTAATCTAACTTCCAAGAAACCAGATAGGGTGTTAGAATTACCTGAACTTTGACAGCATTTGAGAGACAAGGTCGCATTGTACGGTTGCCCGACTCATCAACCAAGCAAACACACTAGTACACAAAAAAAAACCCATTGTTATGCTTTACGGCAGAGTAAATCACATGTTGAGGTTACCTTAAATTCCTTGGATACGCTTTCTTTTTTATTCCTATACCAATACTAATATTATACTACTTGCATCAATTATTTGAATACATTACTTTGAAACACATTCTTTAAAAAAGTAGAGAGTTATGCATAATTACAGAGACAAAAATTAGATATTTCATCTTTCAAGTGTTGTCTGAACATTTGTATGACTTTTCCATCAAAATTAAAATAGTATCTCGGTAATCCGTGAAGTTTGTCTTAACGGACCCCCGGTGAAGTAAAAATTCAATTTTTTTCTATGTTTTTTCCTTCCAAGAAATTGGGGAAGTGTTGGTATAATTTGCTCTACACAATAGTAAGCACTCTAAGGGAAGTTTGTACGTATGAGGTGAGGAAATAGGAAACCTGTGCCGTGTGTCCTTGCTTCTTGCGGAGTCGTGACAGGTCGACGCCATTGGAGGTCATGTTATCAACAAAAAGCTGGCCTTGTTCATCGTCCCCGTAGGCTCCAACAATTCCGCTTGAAATTCCAAAACCGCTACTGAGCCCGCGAATTGTGTTGGCAACGCTGCCACCGGCGAGAGTTTTCATGGGAGAATGAGCGTCGTGGGAGTGGGCTTTAACCTCGCCCAGTATGCCATTTAGTTCTTCAATTCCAACCTACAATGACATGGATAGGAAAATAATTTAGTTAACCGCGTTCATGGAGACAATTGAGTTGGATTACAAAGCGAACAAACCGGAACGGAGCCACCGCGCTCGCCGGAAATTTGACGGAGAAGGGACCAATCGACGGTGGCAACATTGTCGACGAGGGCGAAGGGCTGCAGACCGAGAACCAAGGGCGCGTGGCGGGAGTTGTGATTATGGTTTTGGTTTTGGATTTGGGATTGGGAAAAGGGCTCGGCACCCATTGATTACTGTGTAAGAAGTGTTAATTGTAAAAACGCGTATGGGAGTAAGTGTAGTTTGGTTTTATGGATCTATGTTTCTGAATTTGCATGAACGCGCCGCAAGATTTGCGTCATTGGCTCTCTCTCTCTCTCTCTGTAAACCCTTCTCTAACAAGATGTAATTTGACCCACACAGTTACTTTCTTTAATTTGACCATAAAAATCTTTATTAAATTGTTTAATTATCATATTTTTCAATTAAGTCTTCCTTTAGTTTTTACAGTTTTTTTATTTCATAAAATTTTAAGTTCTTGCGTCATTTAATTTTCATTATATTTTTACTATTTGATATTCATATTTTTTTTTATAGTTTTAAAGTGTTAAGAAAGGAAAGATTTTATTATTAACATACAAATAATATTAAAACAATAAAAATATATATTAACCATAACATTATTTTATTTACTAATTATAACAAATAAACAAAATAATAAATATGATAACATCATCTCACTAGATTAATTAAAAATTAATCGTTAAATATTTTGTTTTTAATTTTTTTAATATGTTTTATTATTATCTTTTTATTATTATTAAATAAAAAAATAAATTTAAAAAATTAAAAAAAACGACTTTCAAAAATTGGTTAAAAAATTTATTTAACTAATTTTTGAAATTTGGTTAAAACTTTATCAATTTTCGAAAACTGATTAAGCTAGAAGGTTTTAAAGGTATTTTAAAATCGTAAAGTTTTTAATTAATTTTCGATGATTATTAATGAAAATTATAATATTAAAATTTTGGAGATACATATTAAAATTAAGATAGAGGAAAACTGCTCTTTGTTTGGTAGGAAAGTACGTCCACCACTATTCAACAGCAGGCTTTTTGATAATTGCTAGTTAAAATTTGTATTTTTAAGATGAACCATAGGAACAGATTTTTTTTCATTAATAACAGACGTTATTTTTTTAGTTTTATACTGTATATTATATTTATTTATATAGCATGATTTTTAAATACGTTTAAAATTTAGTTTATGAGAAATCAAATTTTCTTCATAATGCTTTTATATAAATTAAAATTTAAAATTCGTATATAAGTAAATCAAATTTTGAGAAGCTTTTTAAATAATTGACGTTTAAGTTTGGAAATTGTTTTTGAAACCAATTTCAAATTTTTAATTTCTTTTATAATTTTCAATGTTTTTTAGACACATTTAACACTTTTTTTTATAATTTTCAATAGTTTTTTAAACTCGTTTAGTACTTTTAATTTTATTTTTTTTTATTTTCAATGGTTTTTGAAACTTATTTAGTACTTTTAAATTTTTTGGGTGTTGCTCCCTTCACCACCACCGTGCTTCGTGTATCTCCCAATTCCCTTTTTATCTTTCTATAATATTTATTTTTTTTATTAAAAATTTTAGCTTTATAATTTATATACTGAAACGGACTCTTGAACGGATGTGGATATCAACATCCGTTGGATATCATCTACATCCGATCAAGCATAAACATTACGAACGTTACTATCTCAAAAAACTGTAACCATGAACTCAGAAAAGTTGTGGATCACGAAATCATATTCCCAACATAAAAGAAGAAACTAAGAAGGAAAAAGTAGCAAAGTGGAGATTTTGATAACAAGGAAAAAACACTAAAATTAAATCGTGAGAAAGAAGAAGAATATATGGTTAGGTAAGAAGAGGAGTGAGTGGCGTCAGGAGTTATATTTGAATGAGAAAGAGAAGGTTTTAGCAAGGATGGTTATGAACTAGGGGATGGTTTGGAGAGAAGTTGGAGATGAAGAAGTGGTGATTGGGTTGGAGGTCACGACTAGTATGGAAGTATGGAAAAGAAGAATAAATTAAAATGAGAAGTAGAATGTTGGAACTTGGAGCGAGGAATAATATGAGGAAGGAAGGGGTTATGCGGGGGTGTGGGGGTAATGTCGCAACAGTAAAGAAGGGAATGAGAATGAGAATAGGGTTTTAAATTAAAATAAGTAAAAGTAAAAAATAAATGTTTATATAAGGTAAAAAAAGATTATTTTTGTAATTAAAAAAAAATTGAAGAAAGGAGCAAATATGAGAGTGGAGGGAGTAACACCCTAACTTTTTTTTTTATAATTTTCAATGGTTTTTTAGACTCATTTAGCACTTTTAATTTTCTTTTAAGTTACTGACAATCACTTTTACTTTTTAAGTTAAAAATGTTTCTTTATTTTTTAGGTTAAAAACGTTCCCCACCTTTACTCTTTTCTCTTTTCTGTTATTAACCTAGCAGTCGCAGCCCCCTTTCCTTATTCCCTTCAAGTTCTTGTTCTTTTCTGCACTCAATCACAACATCTCATATAGTATTTCATATTTAATTAGATATGTAAGTTTAGATTTTGCATAGTTATATATAAATATTGGTTTGTTTTGAGATGTGAGAAAAAATAATGATGCATTCATCTGGAAAAGTATGAAAAAAAAGGGAAAACAGTGAAGCTTAGTCATTGTCGTTCAATGGGTGTGGAAAACCATGGAAGGTTTCAATGGTTTTTGAAAGCCAGTAAACAATTTTAATATTTTTCTAATTATTGAAAACCATATACATTTGTAAAAGTCTGTCGAACAATTTTTATGAATCAATTGAATGAGTTTGGAAAACCATTGAAGGATTGAATGGTTTTTGAAACCCATTTTTGATTTCCATTTCTGGGGCCACTTGTCCATACAAACGAATACACGTCTTAGTATTTTCAGAACGAATTTTTGTTTTTGTCCATTCCACAAATGTTGAATGACCCTAGGGTTTAAAAAACCATTTAATTCTTCAATAACTTTCCAAACCCATTCAATTGATTCATAAAAATTGTTCACCGAGACAGACTTTTACAAATGTATATGGTTTTCAATAATTAAAAAAATATTAAAATTGTTTACTCGCTTTCAAAAACCATTCATAACCATTGAAACCTTCCATGGTTTTTCACACCCTTTGAACGACAATGGTTAAGCTTAACTGTTTTCCCTTTTTTTTCATGCTTTTCCAAATGAATGCATCATTATTTTTCTCATATCACAAACCAAATCAATATTTATACATAACTATGCAAAATTTAAACTTGCAAATATGCGGTGATGGAGTGTAGAGAAGAACAGGAACTTGAAGAAAATGGAAAGAAGGAAAGAGGGCTGCGGCTGCTAGGTTAACAAAAGAAAAGAGGGAAGAGTAAAGGTGGGGAACTTTTTAAGCTAAAAAGTAAATGAAGAAAAGGGGAAGAAGGAAAGGGGGTTGCGGCTGCTAGATTAACAAAAGAAAAGAGAGAAGAGTAAAGTTCGGAAACTTTTTAAGCTAAAAAGTAAAGGAACTTTTTTAACTTAAAAAAAAAATTAAAAGCAAATTAAAAGTGATAAATGGGTCTAAAAAACCATTGAAATTTATAAAAAAAATTAAAAGTGCTAAATGAGTTTCAAAAACCATTGAAAATTATAAAAAAAAAAAATTAAAAGTGCTAAATGAATTTTAAAAACCATTGTGATTTTCCAAACTTAAAAAGCAAAAGTGAACATCAATCACTTAAAAAGCTTCTCAGAATTCGATTTACTGATATACGTATTTCAAATTTTTATTTGTATAAAAACATTATGAAACATATTCAAAATTCGATTTCTCATAAAATCAAATTCTGAACCTATTTAAAAACCGTGTTATATAGGTAAATATAATATACAATATTATATGTGAAATTAAAAAAATAATGTGTGTTATTAATGAAAAAAAATGATCAATAAGTTTCAGGTCTGACCTAATTGATTTATCGTGGCTCCCACTTTTTGAAAACCTCCCATTAATGGTATGTTATGTAAGAACAAACATCCAAAATTTCGTTTCACATACCTCAATCATGTTATTTCTGTCTAACAGTAATATTAAATGGTATAAATTGTTTATGTGCATACAGGAACAAGACTACCAAAAATTATCGGCTATGATTTCCATAATTATTAACTGCATCACACATAATTAGGGAAACATTCAAACATCTTTCCTCATTACACAACAACACCACATCCGAAAAGCTTTTTCTATACATTTTAGAAAATATTTTCCGAAACATATTTCATGTAGCTGTATCTTGGAAAACTCATTCTGAAAAACAATATATAAGGTTTGGAAAGTTTATTTTGAAAATTTTAGTACGGAAAGTTTATTTCAAAATGTATTTGGTACGTTTCAAAATTTCATTCCATTCCAAAGTTTGTTCAAAAAAACTTGGTCCGAAAGTTTTTTGGAATATATAATTCGAAAGTGACATTTATGGAAGTAATTTTGAAAACTTGAGAGGAAACATTGAAGAAATTGTAGGGGTGCAGGAAGTAGGAGTCAAAATTTTCACACCCAACTGAACAAGCTGAAAAGCCCAACCCAGTTAGTTATGGGCCAAGCCCGTTTTTTGTGATAGTGATGGAAACCCCAAAATGCCCTCTCCATGAAAGAGGGATACTCTACTCTTCCATCTTGGTTGGGAGTGGAAGCGTAAGCGTAAGCAGCGAGCAGTAGTGGAAATGGGAACCCTTGGGAGAGCGATCTACAGCGTTGGTTTCTGGATTCGCGAGACTGGACAGGCCATTGATCGTCTCGGTTCCCGCCTTCAGGGCGGTTACTTCTTCCAAGAGCAGCGTTTGTCTCTTTCCCCTTTTCATTTTCTTCTTTCCCATGCCCTAATTTCTTCCATATTATAATCACGTTACATTCTATCATCACTTTTCATGATTCCACACTTATGTTCTTCTTTTCCACTTAGATTCGACCAGGCAGTGACTAAGCCAATTAATCGTATTCCCTGTTGTGATCAGTGTCTAGGCATCGAACTCTGATGAACATATTTGATAAGGCTCCTGTTGTTGATAAGGATGTATTTGTTGCGCCAAGTGCTTCCGTCATTGGAGACGTTCATGTTGGAAGAGGATCATCCATTTGGTATGGATGTGTCTTGAGAGGTAAGCTATCCCATTGGATAAATCAGCTGTCCCAACATTTCAAGGATATTCTTTTCTTCTCTGCCATTCCTGAACGGATTTCGTGTTCTGTGATCTTTTATTGTAAATTCAACGTGACATGCTTTGCTTTTTCTCCGCTGTTGATATATGTGTTAATCATGTGCCAAATTTATTTTATGAATAGGTGATGTTAACAGCATCAGAGTTGGAAGTGGAACTAACATACAGGATAACTCTCTGGTGCATGTTGCAAAGTCAAATTTAAGTGGGAAGGTCTTGCCTACAGTTATTGGGGATAATGTTACTGTGGGTGAGGAACATTTTTGTAATGATAAAGAATGGTGCTGTGCTCTGTTTTTTAATGGGAATTTATGTTTTTACTGAACAGGTCATAGTGCTGTTTTACACGGTTGTACTGTTGAGGACGAGGCTTTTGTTGGTATGGGTGCCGTATTACTTGATGGAGTAGTTGTTGAGAAAAATGCCATGGTTGCTGCTGGAGCCCTCGTGAGGCAGAATACAAGGATACCTTCTGGCGAGGTATGTCTGTATGTGTTTACATTTTGCTACACCCATTCAAAATTAGAGTATGAGGTTGGGCTTTTGGTCATGTTAGACTAATTTTTTTTGGGGATTGATTCCATTGTTGAGTTAGTAGACTGTACCACCGGTCTAGGACAAGGGGGACCAATTACAATTTGGTGTTTATTTTATTCATCATCGTGTTAGATATTTTTTTTTTTTTGGAGTTTCTAGGGATTGAGTTAAATTTCTAAGCACTGTCATGTAGGAAATGTTACTTTATCAGCTGATAGAAATAATCTTTGGTATGATTTGAGTTGTTATTTTTTTAAAGTCAACATGCTTACCATATATGATGATTTATGACTGGATGACCATGTAAAAATCTTATCAGTGTGTGTTATTTACTCTCTTATTTTTTTTCTTTTTAATTTAATCCACATGTTCTGTGATATATAACTTATAGGTATCTAAATGGTCAAAATCAGCATATGTACTATTTACTCTCTTTTTTGAAGTTTTTTAGATTTCTTTTTAATTTAATCCATATATTCTGTGATATAAGTATATTGCAAAATGATCATAAAGTTTGTGTCTATTTATCTGCATACTCTCTATCTATTAATCTAGTCTAGACATTATTTCCAACACGAAACCGTTTGTGACACTCCTTTTAACTTGGATAGAACCTTGTCTCAACATCTGCTTCTTACTTTTCCAAGAGACAATATTTCAACTGGTAGATATACATACCTTGTAGTAGAAGAATCTCCTATCAAATGGAGACTCTACCCACTCTGCATCACAATACTCAGCAATGTGGGTGCTTCATTTATCTTCATACAATATTCCTTGTCCTAGAGCCTAGAATATTCTAGAAAAATGCATTTGATGGGTACAATAGAATAAGGAACTTCATCATCGAGAGATGCAGAAAGCACAAGGTTTACTTGATTTCATGAAGTAATAATGTTCTTGCAATTTCAACAAATTGTCTATTTTTTCTCTATTCTTGCTGGAGTGTATGGGTACAAGCAGATTGATGCCTTAGGTCATAGGAAAAATATTCTTTGACATTGTCACTTCTAAGAATTTTAATAAAAAAGCAAATTTTAATAATGAAGGATATAGTGGAAGTTGAACCATAAGTTGTAATCTGAGATCCATTTGCAAGGTTATGATGATATGAGGAGTTTTAGATGTTGAAATGGAGGAGAATAAAGAACCGTCACCAGAAACGTAGTCAGAAACTAATAAAATATCCATGGATTTTGATTGTTAGTAGATTGAGAGACATAGACAGCTGAGGCATTAGTGGCACAAGATGATTTAACTTTGTGGCGGCCTTTAATTGATCACGTTCTTATATTCTGCTACTAACATTCATTCTTATCCAAACAATCGGAAAGATAATTCTAACCCCCATGTATGGTAAGCAGCTGACATTTGTAGACAGACAATGCCAGCAACTTGAGCATAAGAGGAGATAGGCAGAGTGCGAATGAAACTGCCCTTATACCAATACCAATATTTATATATGTCACAAAATCTCAATAAATTACAATTAAGAGTAGTAAAAGGAACACAGAAACTACTTCTAACATTTTCCTCAAAGCCGTTTCTCACCTATTTTTCCTGAAAGCTATTGTCTTGCTATGTTTGTGTCTCCACTACCATTAATTTAAACTGAAGTGATATTACATATCAACAAACAGACTAACTTGATATGCTCCCGAGATATTCCAAAACAAATTTGGTAGGGAAAGCAAGAAATTCTACCCATTGCTTGATATAACAAAATTTGGTATTTATCAAACCACAACCTATTACGTGTCAAATTAAGAAGATTGGTATAACTACAAGAAATTGTCAGAATTGTGACCTGTTGCTTAATTAAAGTAACAAACTTGGTATGCTGTTGCTTATAGAGACGAGGATTTTAGTATAGAAGATGTATAATAACGCTGTCACTAGATGGAATTACGTGGTTGAATACCAAGAGAATCTGACAAGTTCATAAATACGAAAGAACTAAAGGAAAATTAAATCTATCGGTCTTTTCACAGGAAGAATTATATATTGTATATACATGTACAATCATGGATATTACTAAGTAAATGAGGGACAATAAGAGCATTTCTTATGAAATTTGAATCAAATCTGCAACTCATAACTCCTAATAAAATTTAAAACAAATCCTACCCTAATTTCTTGTGCAGACAATAATGAAAGTGCTCGATCACTTTGATCATGAATTGAAATTCGGATGTTCCCAAAGCTCTGATACAAGTCCATTTGATGCCTTTTTTATCTTTGCTTGTGGCTTTGTTGACTGATCAACAAAGTTTGTGAATCCTTTGTAGGAACACCTGCATTTGCATCAAACAACCGATCACTATGGCACCTATGAGTAATGACCTTAACAGAAACCTAATTTCTTTTATGGGGAATACTTTTGGTTCTTATATCAACTAGCCCCAACCCAGTACCATATACCGCTTGTCTTGATTCTTCCATTGGCTCTTGAACTGCGTGATCTTGTAATACTGTACTATGAGTTTTATCATAAGGTTCGAACTATCTAAATTTTCCTTGGTGAAAATAATATAACTGTAGTGTTGGTTAGGCTATTTTTATATGTATGTTATGATTCATTAATGATCTACAAGCGCAAACTTGAATATTTTACAGGTATGGGCAGGCAATCCTGCAAAGTTCCTCAGAAAGCTAAGTAATGAGGAGATAACATTCATCTCCCAGTCAGCCATCAATTATACTAACCTTGCACAGGTCCATGCTGCTGAGAATTCGAAGTCTTATGATGAAATTGAGTTTGAGAAGGTGTTGCGAAAGAAGTATGCTCGTAAAGATGAGGAGTATGACTCTATGCTGGGTGTTGTTCGCGAGATCCCACCGGAGCTTATTCTTCCCGATAATGTCTTACCTGATAAAGCAGAAAAGGCTCTTAGAATATGAGGTATTTTAAAGCATTGTCTTCAATTCTAATATTGAATGACATAATGCGACTTTTTTGCATTTACAAATTCATGGAAGAGGGATTTTTTTTCATTCCCAATAATGCCAGACATTGTCTGCGCTAGAATCAATCGTGCCTCCTTACGATCCAGGAAGCAGTTATTCCTTAATATTTTGAATTCTGTTCACTAATTTGGTAAAGGCAAATGCCATGTAGAATTATGTATGCCAATTTGTTGTATCCAGTGCAAGTGATTTCACATTTTTTTATCTGTATGTTGAAGACAATTTTTAGTGCTCGTTGACATGTTTTATTGACGAGGTCACCTACGTCCATGTTTGTCTTCAGTATGGTACGGTTGATAATGATTATTTCTTGGCGGGTGAGAGGTTTCAATAATAATGCGGTTTGCAGAAAGAATAGAAGTTGGGTATCTCTGAAAAGGAACTTATCGATTCTTTGTTCCTTTTCCGTCTGGATTTCATCTTAAAAAGTGCACTTACTGAGAAGAGTTTATAGTACGAATTTTCCACACGAAGCATGCATTACAGAAGTGTTTATTTACCGTTTATATTGGTATGAGCAAACGAACCTGTTCATATGAAACAGATTACGAGTTTAAAGGTAATCCAAAATTATCAAATAAGGATAACACATCACGGCTAAAAGTAAAGATATTTAAGATCTTGTTTTTGGTGATTGATTGAAGTGTTAGATTATACTATCTATCCAAAATACCACATCATTGCTCATGTATTACACTAAGCCAAGGAGTTTTTATACCTGGATATCTGCATCTATTTTTATATAATATTTTTTAAAAATATTAACTAAAATCATTTAAAAATAAATTTTTAAACTATAAATTCAAATCAAATCATAAAATTTTAATGCAAATTAATTTATATATATTTTTAATTAAACTTAAATGAATTGTATTAAAATATAAATTTTGACAAATTAATCTTTTACAAAATAATTGTGTAGGTGTAAAAAAGAAATATGTATGAAGTCAAATTTTAAATGATTATTCTATAATTAATATTTCTTTGACTAATAATTTTGTTTTGGTTACTTCAATTTTAAAAAAAAAAAAACACTTCCATAAAACTTATTAATAATTATTAAAAGATAATAAGTAATTATGAGTAAAATACCATTGTCTTTCAAGTAAACAGTATGTATTGAATTAATAAATCATTGGAAATTTTTTTAATGTCAACTAAGTATAATAAGTAAATTGTTCTATGATAAAATATTACTGAGTAAGATTCAATAAAATTTTGATCAATCTTTTTTTTTTTTCTGTTCTTAAGGTAGAAAGAAAATAATTGAACTAAAAATTCATTTACTTTATCATAACATGCTCATTACCCATTAGCTGGTATCCATACATCGTCCTTGGACAGAGGTCATCAATGTTTCATTAGTATAAGAAATTGTGAAATCCCATAAAATTAGTAATAAGACAACCCAGTTAATATTGAACTAGTGGCGGCTTTTTACTGCACCCCTATATATTTGTTCTTGCACTCTCATGTAAAGAAATTTTTCGTTTTGTTTTTTAATAATTTGAAGTCATTTTTCACTTAATTTTCAGATTGCAGAATCCCAATTCGAAAAGTCAAACATTTAACTTCTGGATTGTGGAATCAGAAAAATCAGATATTTATGAGGGTGAGGGAAGAAGCTGCTTGGACTAGTTGTAGAACAGGAAAAGCAAATTGGGCCTGTGAAACCAACTTGTCCCGTAACTTATCTTATTTTAACTCTTTTAAGTGTAGGTTGATGGTAGCACTGACCATCCTATTGAACTTTTCAAATTTATTTTTTATTAATATATATATATATATATATATATATATAATTACTAAAATAAATAAGATGTAAATTGCTGTACAACGTCAATTTTAAATAGATAAACCTTTTTTATTAAACCTGAATATTGTTTGATGCATTTTTAAATTTTAAAATATATTAACGAGTAAATTAAGGTTTTCGGAAGTGCATCACGAATCATTGTAGGAAATTATCCTAAAACGAATCATTATTTTGCGTATTATATTAGAATTTTTCTTTTTTAACATACTAGTATTCCAATTTATATAATATAGCATGATTTTTATTTTTTAATATACTTCTATTCCAATTTATAATATAGCATGCAGTACAACTATTTTATTTTGCTACTAGGTTTTTTTTCTGTGACGTAGCTACCAACGGTCCCTTAAAGGCAAATAATAAATACTATTATTGTTGTTTGAAAATGGAAATCCTAAATTGCTCTCTCCGAGAAGATGAAAAATTCTATTTTAATTTGTAAAAATACATTTCTGGTTGGAAGTTGAAGTAAAAGTGTGCAAACGATAATCATTCAGAGAGCCATATAAAACGTGTCATATTGAGCCAACATCTACTGTAAATAAGCTTTTGTATAACACATGCTTCGTGTGGAAAAATCGTTCTTAAAGCCGTTCTCATTGCATTGGAAGTAATTGCATTTTTAAGATGAACTCTAGACGGAAAAGGAGAAAACGATCAAAATATTCTTTTTCAGATACCCAACTTTCTTTCTGTAAACTGCATTTTGGAACCTTTCACCGGCCACGAAATAATCATTATCCCAACCGTAAACCATACTGGAGACTAACAGACATAGGTGTCCTCATTAATAAAGATGTCAACGAGAACTTATGAACCAAGTTGACAAATAACGCCTTTCAACATACAGATCATGATAAAAAAATGTGAAATCACTTGCACTGGATACAACAAACACTAAGATCGGCATAAATGATTCTACATGGCACTAGTGCCTTAACCAAATTAGAGAACAGAGTTCAAAATATCAAGGAACAATCGCTTCCAGGATCGTTAAGAGCCATGATTGATTCTAGCGCAGAAAATGTCTGGTATTATTGGGAATGAAAAAAAATCCCTCTTCCACAAATTTGAAAAAGCAAAAAAGTCCCATGATGCCATTTCAATATTGGAATTGAAGACACTGCAATAAAATACCTCATTTTTGAAGAGCCTTTTCTGCTTTATCAGGTAAGACATTATCGGGCAGAATAAGCTCTGGTGGGATCTCGCGAACAACACCCAGCATAGAGTCATACTCCTCATCTTTACGAGCATACTTCTTTCGCAACACCTTCTCAAACTCAATTTCATCATAGGACTTCGAATTCTCAGCAGCATGGACCTGTGCAAGGTTAGTATAATTGATGGCTGACTGGGAGATGAATGTTATCTCCTCATTACTTAGCTTTCTGAGGAACTTTGCAGGATTGCCTGCCCATACCTGTGAAATATCCAAGTTGCAGATCATCAATGACACATAACATGCATAAAAAAACAGCCTAACCAACACTAGAATTATATTCTTTTGACCAAGAATGAAAATTTAGATAGTATACAGTTTACAAGATAAAACTAATAAATTATGATATAAGGGGTTTTCAAATTAACTAATAAATTAAATGTATTTTAGAAATTTAAAATAAAAACGGGTATAAGAACAAGATGAGAATTAGGACAGACATTTCCATACCCGATTTAAAAAAAAAAAACAAGGATATAACCCATATTCATTCATAGTCAATTAATACAACGATTCTCACATCAGACGGGTTCAGACGACATTTGCTAGGGACGGGTTCAATTGTTATCCCTATATTCAAGAGGCAATGTAAGAATGGTGACAAAAGTAACAAGTAATAGTTCAAGAAAAGTGGTATATGGTACTGGGTTGGGGCTTGTTGATAAGGTGAGAGTTAAGAACCAAAAGTATTCCCCATAAAAGATATTAGGTTTCTGGTATGGTCATAACTGATAGGTGTCATAGTGATAGGGTTGGTTGATGCAATACAGTGTTCCAACGAAGGATTCACAAACTTTGCTGATCAGCAACAAAACCAAAGCTAAGAAAAAAATGGCATCAAATGGACTTGTATAGGAGCTTTGGAAACATCAGAATTTCATAAACATGATCACAATGACGAAGCACTTTCACTATTATTTGCACATCAGATTAGGTTAGGATTCGTTTTAAATTTTATCAGGTGCAATAACTTGCAGATCTGATTCAAATTTCATATTCTCACTTCCCTCATAATTTACGAAGTAATATTCATGATTGTACATGTATATGCAATACATTATTCTTCAAGTGAAATCAAGATACAGATATTTTTGCATCCATACTCTATTAATTTTCTTTTGGTTCCTTCGTATTCTTAAACTTGTCTGATTCTTTTGGTATTTCACCCAACCTATTAACTCGGTAAGTATCCATACTCTATACTAAGATTCTTGTTTCCAAAAGCAACAGCATAGGATTTAATATATACCAAGGTTCTTACTTTAATTAAGCAACAGCTAACAATTTTATCAATTATCCCAATGTTTTTGATTTGACATGTAATTATACCAAAGTTTTTATTAAGCGACGGGTAGAGTTCCTTTCTTACACTACCAAATGATCTCAGGTGAACATATCAAGTTAGTCTGTTGGTTGAGGTCTAATATCACTTCCGTTCACATTAATGGTAGTGGTTACACAAGGATAGCAACACAACAGCTTTGAGCAAAAATAGGTGAGAAACGGCTTTGAGGAAAATGTTAGAAGCAGTTTCATTGTTGGAGATTAATGTCTAGTTTAGATTAATAATGAAGAGCCGGAGACTTTGCTTTTCGGGAGTTACACCTTAATTTTTATTACTCGTAATTGTAATTTATTTTGAGATGTACATAAATATTGATGCTGTTCATTGCCTTTTCACTCGAGCATTACAGCAAGATTTTACAACCTGGTATAACGGCAGTTTCATTCTCACTCTGCCTATCTCCTCTAATGGTCAAGTTACTGGCACTGTCTACAACTGTCAGCTGCACGCTGTTCACATACAGGTGGGTTAGAATTATCTATCTATTGTTAGGATAAGCAAGAATGTAAGAAGCAGAATACAAGAATGTCTTCAATTAAAGGCCACTAACAAGCCTGTGCTACTAAAGCTCCCACTATCTGTGTCTCTCAATAAACTAATAGTCAAAATCCATGGATATTTTATTCGGGAGTTTCTGACTACATTTCTGGTTATAGTTATTTATTCTCCTCCATGTCAACTCCTAAAATTCTTCATACCATCATTACGTTGCAAATGATCTAAGGTTACAACTTATGGATCAAGTTCCACTATCTCCTTTATTAAATTAAATTTGTCTTTTTTTTATTAAAATTCTTAGAAGTGACAATGTCAACAAATATTTTTTTCTCTGACCTATTGCATCAATTTACTTGTGCCCATACACATCATGAAATTTTGTTGAACATGCAAGAACATTATCACTTCACGAAACCTAATACTCAACAATGGAATGAATCCCAAAAATAAATGTAGACTAACATGACCAAAAAAACTATCCTAATACTCGTTATTTAATGTAGCCAAACAGCAAACACATACAGACATACCTCGCCAGAAGGTATCCTTGTATTCTGCCTCACGAGGGCTCCAGCAGCAACCATGGCATTTTTCTCAACAACTACTCCATCGAGTAATACGGCACCCATACCAACAAAAGCCTCGTCCTCAACAGTACAACCGTGTAAAACAGCACTATGACCTGTTCAGTAAAAACATAAATTCCCATTAAAAAACAGAGCACAGCACCATTCTTAATGGTTAGAAAACTGTTCCTCACCCACAGTAACATTATCCCCAATAACTGTAGGCAAGACCTTCCCACTTAAATTTGACTTTGCAACATGCACCAGAGAGTTATCCTGTATGTTAGTTCCACTTCCAACTCTGATGCTGTTAACATCACCTATTCATAAAATAAATTTGGCACATGATTAACACATAAACAGCGGAGAAAAAGCAAAGCATGTCACGTTGAATTTACAATAAAAGATCACAGAACACGAAATCCGTTCAGGAATGGCAGAGAAGAAAAGAATATCCTTGAAATGTTGGGACAGCTGATTTATCCAATGGGATAGCTTACCTCTCAAGACACATCCATACCAAATGGATGATCCTCTTCCAACATGAACGTCTCCAATGACGGAAGCACTTGGCGCAACAAATACATCCTTATCAACAACAGGAGCCTTATCAAATATGTTCATCAGAGTTCGATGCCTAGACACTGATCACAACAGGGAATACGATTAATTGGCTTAGTCACTGCCTGGTCGAATCTAAGTGGAAAAGAAGAACATAAGTGTGGAATCATGAAAAGTGATGATAGAATGTAACGTGATTATAATATGGAAGAAATTAGGGCATGGGAAAGAAGAAAATGAAAAGGGGAAAGAGACAAACGCTGCTCTTGGAAGAAGTAACCGCCCTGAAGGCGGGAACCGAGACGATCAATGGCCTGTCCAGTCTCGCGAATCCAGAAACCAACGCTGTAGATCGCTCTCCCAAGGGTTCCCATTTCCACTACTGCTCGCTGCTTACGCTTACGCTTCCACTCCCAACCAAAATGGAAGAGTAGAGTATCCCTCTTTCATGGAGAGGGCATTTTGGAGTTTCCATCACTATCACAAGAAACGGGCTTGGCCCATAACTAACTGGGTTGGGCTTTTCAGCTTGTTCAGTTGGGTGTGAAAATTTTGACTCCTACTTGCTGTCTCTACATAAATAAATAATGGATAATCATATTTAGACAACATTTTTTTGACAACATTTGAATATTGATTACGTGTCAATCTGTGATTAGTCAAAAATTACTTCACAATAATGTTTATGATATTATTATTGATTGTGGAGTAATTTTTGATCAATCACAAATTGATACGTAATCAATGTGTAAAAAAAATGTTCTCTAAATATCATTATCCATAAACAATTTATACTATTGCAGAGTTGAGAATTAGAAAGATAATGATTGAAAAAAATATTCAGTCTTGGCCAGAGAAGTCACATTGCCACCTATGACAAAACAAAGAATATCACTTTGTAAGCTGCCAAAATTTCTTTTGAGGAAGGTGGCGGCGACAACTTAGTACTCAGCAAGTAGTTACACCCATACAATGGAGAGTTACACCCATACATAAAATTTGTCTAAAAGAATATATATGAAAAAGAAGTATAACATCTACCACTTAGAAACTCTTACAATATGAATCTTATTTTAAATGGATTCTATCATAATATATGAATTTAAACCATTTACATTTTATTCTATTTTACAAGCTTTATGGTATTATAAAAATTCCCACTTTTATAAATTTTAATTTGTATCTTAGAATTTTATTTGTGGACAATGGTAGATGGCTAGAACCGGTGTGCCAATTGTACCAAGCCACGACGGATGCTGATATATTCTATAACCAGACAGATCAATTGCTGTAATAATAACAACAACCATCCAACAACCGCGAAACCAAATCACTAGTTTAGTTGTTAAAACTTGACTTAGTTTATATGCTAATTAATAAAAGCTCAATCACATTGAGTTTGTATTATTCATTTACTCCATTATTCTGATAGCTATTTGGTTTAAACATGGCCAGCTAATTTCATGAAGGCACAACCATCGTATTCAACGCCTATTCTCTTCTTCCTCACACCCAAAACATCTTCTGCTGTAAACCATACTTAAGAGCTGCATGAAATTCGTCTAATTTTTCCAACAAATGGGTGAGAGAACTCTCGTTCCAATTTTCGTCTTTTGGGCTTTTCTTACGATGATCACTCCCACACTCATTCTTTTGTCAGAGAATTCAAAGGCAGACCTCCAATCAAATGGTAAAGACCCTTTAATTAACTGCTTTTTTTTTCCTCACTCCTCAAAAGTGATAATAATACAAATTAAGTAGTTTTCATTCTCTTCACTGTCTATGTCAATTTTACAGGAAATATAACTGAGGGAGTGAAACTAGAAAGAATGATTGTGCACACAGAAAATTATATCATAAAAACAGCATCAAAGCCAGACAAATTTGAAGAGGAATTAGCACCAGCTCCAGAACCATTACCAACTACTGCAACAGTTACTCCAACTGTGTCACTCTCACATCAGAATCGTACTCTTAAACACAATACAACCCATGATGTGCTTACTCTCTCTTCTCCCAGAACAATACACTTCAAAGTCAAACAAACAGATATCAGATAAACAACTACTCGGTTCTGCTTTGCAGGCTTTGGATCTCAGATTGTTGTGTCCTCAAACCTTGTGGAAGAAGAACAATTTAAGTTGGTGAGAAACATAATTAATTCATTACATAGTTACATTGTAGATAGCTACATATGTTCATACCATGATTCTAAATTGATATAATTTGGTTGTTTCGCAAAGGCTGGTCCCGAGACCAAGTAATCCCATTGGAAAATTTTATATGTTAGGGAAATTCTGTTTATGAAGTTATGAAGCGATAAGAAGTGTCTATCATACCACCATGAGCAATAGCATTTTATAAAACTAAAAGGGGTAATCAACAAATTCTATACTTGCACCGATTAATGCAGTTAATTTCATTTAGAGAAACTATTGTCGTGTTTCTAAATCAAGTGTTTGTACTCTGATCACAATTGAGCACATCGTGACACTTTTTGCCGAATTAATTGTTCCTTCCCTCACCAAACAAGAAATACGGTTTTCAGTACATAATTGTAAAAGTTTGTTAACTGCAGCGTAATACTGAAGCTTGCCTGCTCATCATCGATGACACTTTCCCTTTCTGTTCAAGCATCCTTGTCATGATTCTGGATAATTTGAAAGAGAAAAGTATCAGTTGTGGTAACTAACAGTCACCAGATTTCATGCTTGAGAGCATGTGCCTTACTTAAAAGGATTAGAACAAACGAGCCCTGTCTGGTTCTCTAAGGACAGGGTATGGTCATGTACTCAATTTCTTTGCCCAAATCACACTCACAAGTTTAATTTATGTTCACCAATATCATCAATTTCGTATCACAGATTATTGTTAATTACTCTCAATTCTCAATAAATTAATTGATTCACTATCTGACTATGCTCAGTTATGTAAACGCTAATATATTTAGAATTTATTGACTTAAAAAGCACGTTCATTTGTGTCTGACGTCTGCTTGACGCCATGATGAGTAGCTTCGCATAACACGTACATTGCGAATTGATTTTCTCCAAGGACCACCAGAGTGCTTCCTATGGGCTATGGGAATTTATGAGTGATTGGTGCATTAACAATGAACTGACAAAAACTATATTCGATTTGCAATTTATGAGTGATATCTGCCTCACTGATGATTCATTGAATGAGCCTATTCACTTTTAGCAAGCAACCAGGAGATTTTCATTTAGATTTCGCGACTGAATTAAATTCAACATAAAGTAGAGTAATACTGATGTTTTTTTTATGTATATTTCTAATTTTAATGCTTATCATAAAAAAATAAATAGAGGATTACTAAGAAAATATTATAGAAGGATTTTATAACTATTCAAATTAGCTTAAAAAAACATCAAACTATTGTTATTCCTTATAGGTGTATTGGGAAAAAAGAAAAATAAATCTTTAAAAAATACAGTCTTTGCTATGGTAATTCATCAGTATAAGGGTTACCTGTAGAGCACACTCCAATGCTCAAGTCAGAATTTTTCTCTCTAAGTCTTTAGTAATTTAATAGTAAGTCAAAGTGACCAATCTCCATTTATAAAATTTATAAGAACCTGACCAATTAATTTACCTCTTAATGATTATTAATGCAAACTTTAATCATTTAACAGTAATCGTTATGTTATTAATTGCGTCTTAACTCTAGTTAAGAACTTGTGGGAATGCAGCGGTGACAAGATGCCTCCTTACATATCAACCACTCGACGATCCTCTTAGTTTAACCACTCGACGGTCCTCTTAGTTTGTTACCACCCCGATTGGTCGGGTTTAAGCCCATAGTAACGTATCAACAATTAAAGTGATATACATTGAAGGAAAAAGTTAGTTTTGACACTGATTTTAAAAAACCATACATTGACATCAGTTTTAATAATATATTATGATTTTAAATTAAAAAATAATATAACTATAATCAAAATGTTATTATTTGATGATGTAAAATGAATTTAATTTGTGTTTTGTAATAGTAGAATTAGTTTTGTTACAGAAAACAGAATCAAAACTTTTGACCATAAACAACAAGGCAGTTGATTAGTTTTAACATTCCATCCATGAGAGAATATCTGAAAATTCTCAAAAATGTTTCTTCTATTTTGCATGAGAGATATTTGTATTACAAAAAGAGTAAAATTCTTTTTCCTCATATCAAGAGAGATATTGAAAAATTTCTCTCTTAATAACGATATTTTTATAATCTTACACGAGAAATTTCACTTATCTATATTAGTTTTGCACTATTATACTGTGACTGTTAGCCACCAGAAAGAGAAAAGGCAGAGGCAGAAAGACAGTAGTTAGCGCATGCATGTGGTAAGTATTTATTATTTTTGAGCTACTGAAGTAGTTATTGAAAAGTATGCAAAGCATTTGACATAAAACCCAATCTTGCACTCTCTTCCCTCTTTTTAGATCAGGGGATAATACATGGTAAAACATTAATCAACAGTTTTACAAAGCAAAATAGCAGTAACAAGTAGCAGAGGCCAGAGGTAAAATTCCAAATCAACAACTAAGTGCATCTTTCTTGTTTTAATTCTCAAGCGAACTGACTAAGGAATTCTTCCACGGTGGTGTACTTGACATCGGGGTACAACTCAGAAGCCTCAACTCCAAAAGAGGGCTCGATCTCAAAGTTGGTGTGGTCACCCTTCACGAACACAGAGTGGTTGATTGATAATATCACATTGATTGGAATAGGAGACTCTGCAACAAAAGGGAATATCAATATATGAATACCATAGATCAAGGTTCAAATTTTGCACATTTATATTAATTAACAGACCTTCAATGTCCTTGAGAAGCTTCTCCTCTGGCACATAAACCTTTTCGAGGGTTTTCCCAATCTTCTTCTCCCACAAGGCCACAAGCTCGTTGAATGAGTAAATGTTCTGAGCGGGCCTGAGGTAGAGAATCTTGTTCAACGTCCTAGGGTCATCCACGGCTCTGATGGTGTAGGTTCCAATGTCCTCTTCCTTGTTGAAAATTGCTGCAAGTGTTTAAGAAAAACGTACACGTTAATTAACAACTAATGACATTCGATATGTTGCTGGTCGTACTAGAATTTATTTACATAAGTTACCTTTAGGATTTCCATCGCCCAAGATAATCACTTTGTCTTTAGGTGGAGGTGGAGCAAAGACTCCCGGTTGAGCTAACGTTGGCAGAAAGTAGCCGGCAAAGTAGTTGCTGGCAACGAAAGTATGGGGGATTCCTTCTGCTTCAACGGCACGCCGAATTTGGGCTTTGACTTCGAAAGCAGATTTTGCTGGCTCCACTGCATGCACACGATCCACGTCGTTCCCGAATTCAGAAGGGAAAAACCTCTGCCAATTCAAAAATCATAACACACTCGGTTAACAAAAATTAACCTTCAAAACTACTCTACATGATCCACCAGTAATTCATTCTGTTTTTGTTAAACAAATTAGCGAGATATTTTCCTACTCTGGTTTTATCTTCCTAATACGCTTATTAAACGTTTATTAAGTATAACATCAAAGATTCAGATACTAAGGATGAAATTCTACAAGAACGTATATTCGAATCAAAGTCCAAATAAACAATTAGGATCTAGAGGATTGGAGTGAGGAGAAAAAAACCTTAACGTTGCCAGCCTCCTTAATGGCAGCGATGATCTTGACCTGATCGGCAAGTTGCAAGTGACCCACGGTGGATATGACCACATCTACCTGCTTTATGGCTTTCACCAAGGTTTCATGATCATACAGATCCCCCTACCATTGTCAAATCAAACGGTGGTTAATTAATTAATCAAATATTATACTCGCTATTCATGTGCATCCACCTGCACACAAGTGAAGTTAAATGGAGAATGAAAGATGATGTCTTACATGGACCAGATTAACACCCAAAGCTTTAAAATGGTTGATGAGTTCAGCTTTGGCGGGATCAGAGACGGTTGATTCCCTCACCAGAGCAAAAGTTGGATGCCCAGCCTTTGCGCTTGCTTCCACGATATGTTTACCGATGTAACCGGTGCCTCCGATGATCAGAATCTTGCTTTTCTCAGCCATTCAACCACTTCTAAAGCTCACTCTACACCTTTACTTTCTACTCTGTTTCGCATTATGCCTTGCTCCCTCATCCTTGTTTAATAGCAAACCAACACCCCCAAAATTACCTTGCTACCCTTCTCTTTCCAAATACTAGTCATACTTCCAAAAATCACTTTTTTCCACTGCTTTTTGGAGGTCTACCCAAGAAAAAGTCAAGCATTTTCATAATAAAATATAAATTATGATTTTTCAGTTCATAAAAATAACTATTTTTTGCAAAAATAAAAATCAACCTGGTCCCCGTAAAATAAAATATTTTTATTTTAATCATTGTAATTTTTTTTCTCTTTCTATAGTTAAATATAATTACTTTTATGCTTGGCCACTGGTTAAAAATCTGAAATTGAGAAGAAAAACTGTTCAAACACGCTGCACATGAAGTGAGGTAGGATGTCAAATTCGTTTTAGATTATACCAGTATTTTGTATTTATTTTTAGTAATTAACAAGTCAATGGAACTTAATATTATGCATCCTTTTCTTACTTTTAAATGAAGTAGCAAGTTAATTGGAGAGAAGAAGAGAAAAATATTATTTCGGGTCATGATACTCCACACATACCATTCTTTACTTAACAACCCTTCAACACCAATAAAATAAAATTTTTTAGTATATAATTAATCAATTAGAGAAATAAAAGTATTGGAAGAGTATAAAAAATTAAAAGATATACATATAAATTTGTTCTTATTTAATTGTATTAAGAATAAAAATGATAAAATATAACAACAACAAAAAAAAGTCCTCCCATGAGGAAAAATTACTAAAGTGAGTAATTTAATATAAAAATTATTCTTAAATTTCTTGACATCTAGAAGTATTCCTATATCTGTCTCCCATCTTAATAACAATTAGGGTATCTTTTTCACTGAGCTAAAATGATGACTAAACTAGTTTTGGTTTTCATTCTCCAGTGGTGATCATCTTTGAAATCTTCATTTCAAAGCAAAAGGAGTTGGTGAGTTTTAGTCCTCACTTGGGGTTGGTGGAATGCCACTATTCATTTCAATATTCATAACTTTCGGCCTTAAATATAATATAATATATAATATATACACTGTGTTATAATGCAAAAAAAAAAAAAAGTATATACTTTTATAATATATATTAATGAGTTTTTGTGTACATATACCTAACAAATACATGGACGGTATCTTCAAAATAACAAAAATAAAAGTTAAGTTAAATTGAAAATGGTACACATCAACCAACCCGCAAGAGACGACAATATTTGACAGCTTGCAGGAGAGGTTATTCCAAGTCTTCGTTGACTATAAAATTCAATATTTAGTTCAAAGAAATTTAATAGGCGCGATGGATATAAAATTCTCGAGATAACTCCTATTTTCAAACATTACTTTCGAGTTAATTCGAAAATAAATTTATTTTTTTTCATAAATTTGGTAGAATTAATTATAAAATCAGTAAAATTGTGAGTTTGAACGATTTTAGGAGTTTGAAAAAGAGAAAAATTTAAAAAAAAAAACGATGTCGTTTGATTTTTTTTATTATATATTTAATAAAATATATCAAAATTAATCACATTAATCCAAATATTTATGTTTTACAATATTTATTTTTATTAACAATATATTTATAAATTTATTTATTTAAAGTTATATAATTTTGTAAATTTATTTGAATTAAGATATTATTTATATAATTTTTTTTATTTAAAGTAAACTCTTACGAATTTACGAGTTGAGTTTATTCGCCTCTCACAAATTTACGTGAACTCTCGAATTTGATAAACTACTTGGTAAAAGAACTTTGATAAACTACTTGGTAAAAGAACTGCAATGGTTAAAATATTACAAAATGATTTGAAAATAATTCTAGCTAATGTTAAACTAAAAGTTAATATATCTAATTTGAATTTTACATATTTTAAATATAAAAGTTAATAAAACAAAGGGTTTAAAATTAGAGATGTACAAAACTCAAACGCAAATGTTTTCTTAAACAATTTAGTCTTGTAAATGAATCGCACATGAATATAAAATAGAGAATGGAACAGAATAGAATAATTTTATAAAGATTTTAAATTGATTGAACCACCAAATGATTCACTTCAAATCAAATCATGTTATGAAGTCATTTGATTTAATTTATACATGTAAGTACAAGGTTTCTTTTGGTAATAATCTGAAGAACTACTTCACCTTTTTATTTTCATGTGAATAAATCACCACCAATTTCATCTTAATATGATATTTTCTATTTTAAATAATAATTAAAACAAATCACATAAATTATTTAAGATAAATTACAATAGTTGAATTTCTTTCAAATTGATGATAAAAAAGGAGTATTATAAAAAATAGAATGAAGATAAGAGTTATTCGATATTTAAAAAATACCTTTCAAAAGTCTAAACAACCATATTTGAAAATATTTAATTTTCAGTGGTTAACTTCGATTTCAACTTCCAATTGGAGTTTGTTTCTTGGAGGGTCCAGTATCTTCTAGATGGAAAACAGGTTTTTCGGATTCAATGTATGTGGACGGTTTAAGGATCAAAGGCAAACGTGTTTTTGTAAGGATGAGAATGTGACACAACAACTAGCCATGATACATCATTTAAAAAATAATGATATTTAGACAATATTTTTTTTTAACAACATTTGAACATTGATTACGTGTCAATCTGTGTTTGATCAAAAATTCACAATCAATATTAATAATCATAAACATTATTGTGGAATAAATTTTGACCAATTGACATGTAATCAATGTTCAAATGTTCTAAAAAAATGTTGTCTAAATATCATTATTCTTTAAAAAATGTGAAATGAAATTATTTAGATTATAAAAAAATAGAGAATTATAATATTTTTATTGTATATTTAATAATAATAATAATATATTTTTAAATGTAGAATAAAAATTACCATTTAATCTTAATTAAAGGTTAATTATCTTATAAATTTAAATATCTTTTAATTATTTTTTCACATATTAAATATTCAAAATTTTAAATTTTTTAATCAAATTTTACTGCTTATTTTTTTATTTATTGAGTGATGTAGCTGTTATATTGATAATTTTCTTATCTCTCCACTATAATTTTTATTATTTGTAATGAAGTCTGTATGTAGTCACAAAATGTCATAGTTAGAATGATTAAGTAAGATTATAGAATAAAATAATAACTATATCACTTATTTAATAGAAAAAAATAAATAGGAGATGCTTTCTTTAAAACAAAATTAATAAATAAATAATATTAATTAAAATTTAATTAAAATACTTAAAATTTATACAAAAATAAGAATTTAATTAAAATTTTAATTTATCATAAAAATATCCATTTGTTATACAATTCGAGAACATTAAATTAATTTGGATAATATAATTTTTATTATGTACTTTGAAGAACTTTTTTATACATTGTGCAATTGATATCACGACCAGACGGATGAGAAACATCTTAAATAACTTTTATATTTTGTCTCCTTGTAGGTTTCATTAAACTTATACATTGAGTCAAAGAGTCATAAATATCTAATAAGAGTTTTGTTGTTCAATAAACGTCAGATTTCCCGTCAAAAGTGTGTTAATTAAGAATATCATAAATCGATAAAATATAATTCAAAGATATTCCAAAAAACTGAAATTACAAATAAATATTTTTGAAAAACTGAAACTTTTAGTAGATTGAATTTTGTTTCGGATGTAGATTGTCACAACCCGTTAATTTAGCCTTTATTAGGCTCGGCCACGTGGCGACCGGCCGGTCTTCCCTGGTGAGTGGGAGACCAAATCTGCAAGCATTTAATTTCCCTTTTCTCGTAATCCGTGCAGTGACGGCATAGCAGGGAAAAACCTAGGAAGTGGAAAACAAGTGGCATTCTTAGGTGAGATTGGATTTTGTAGTGGAGACCAGGTGGCAGCTTATGAATGGCCGACCGCTAGTGTTGAAGGTAAGAAGAAAACAATGCAAATTCTCTTTGCATGCAATCTTCTTCTTCTTCAGCAAACCTTGTTTTCTGAAAACCTCAAATTCTCATCCTTCTCTCTAAAACTATCTATCTTCTCTCTAAAATCCTAACAAAACTACTGTTCCGATCACTCTTCAGATCACGTCTGAAGACTCTTGGAGCTCATTCCTTACACTTGAACCGTCTGGTTTCTGTATTGCGTTCGGTAAGTTCTCAGAACTTCCTTCTCTGACTTAAGTTTTCTCATTTCCTACATGCATGCACCATTAAAGCTTGCATGTCCCTGTAAAACATTTCTCTGAACCTATATTTTTGTATTTCACTCTAGATTTTGAAACTTTAGAAGAGTTAGTGGTTATCAATCTACTGTCGAAGTTTAGCTGGAGTTAAGAGGTAAGGGAAGTTTATGAAAATTCAATATTTATTTTCTGATATGGTTGAATATATGATTTACGGTATGTTTGATTTTTATATGGTATAATGAAAGTTTGAATCTTGTGTTAAACTGAATTCTTTGATTTTTTAGACTTAAAGGAATGTATAAGAACTTAGAATAATTGATTTTATAATCGAAGGGTCATTAGGACCATCCGGTTTCCCTTTAAATCTTGAGTTGATTACTTATTTCTGAACCTAAGATATATTATTAAGTCAGCTATTTTGGATTTTTCTGTATTACATAGAACGTCCGGTTTATAATTATAGTATCCATTTGAAAAAGCGTCTGGTATTTTACCGATTCTTGATTTCTCACGGAGTGTCCAGTTTAGTAAGGACATTCACTTTTCTGAAGAGAACCTGTCTACCTTAAACCGTCCGTTTTCTTCAATCTAGTCAGTTAATTTCCATTGATCAATTTCTTTATTCGATTCTCATTAACTAGTCAGGGTTTCTCTTTTGTTGATTTAACTCTATATTAATTATTCCGACCGGTTTTCATTAGTTTACATTCATTTCTATTGATGAACCATCATTGATAGTTCCGTCCGGTTTTCATTGGTCAAATTCTCCTTACTTATATTCTTTTGAGTTTTCCTACATTAAATTTATAATAAGTTGTCGTCTTGTTGGATTGAATTGTAAGAGAATTCCAAGGAGGAACGTCTCATGTTTGAAGTAAATTGATTTAGTATGACCGTGGTCATAGGATCAGGTTCTGACTCTATTCCGATATTCCGTGATTACATCACCTTAAGTAGAGGGGAGTAACTCATGCGTGGGAATGGCGGGAGGTCCTCTAGCCTCAGGGTATTTTGATACCGAGGTGGTTCCATTGGACTAACCTCGGGTGGCGGTCTGTTGAGTGTATCCCAGCCAGGTCCACCCGGGTGCAGAGAGCGGCGAGCATACAGGGTCATACGTCCGGACAAGAGTTTTGAATAATTGATGTTGTTGATGTTTCTTTCATGAGTTTATTTGGAAAGGATTTATGTATTATTGGTGATTGTGTTAAATATAGTAAATGAATTATTGAATTCTTCATAAGCTTACCCTGTTGTGTGATTTTGTTTTGTCTATGTTACCGTTCGGTATCCGACCGTTCGGACGTTCTCTTCACTGCAATGATCATCCTTTTTGGATGTGAGCAGAAGGATCTCAAGAGGAGTCTCTGGAGGAAGCACTGCAAGAGGAGCAACCTTTGGAGGTGCTGCCTGAGCATTTTACCGGACCGTCCGGTCATTAGCTATAGTTTTATCTTTGTAAATATTGTAGGTGACGGTCGGTTATATTTATTTTGTAAAGCCATCCGTCCTAAACTTTATGAACTCTCAACTTGTATATCTTGAATGATCAAGTTATATCTTTATGCCAGCTTTTGTTATTTATCTTTACTCTTCATTTCTCTACTGTTCTTTAATATTGTTCATGATAACTCCTAGAATAAAATATAGTTTTGTTCTATATATTTATTGGGATGTTACATTAATGGTATCAGAGCAGTTTTATTCCATAGAAAGCCTGTAGGTTATGAGTATACTTTGCTTGTGCTGTGTACTCGCATGATCAGTTAGATTTTCTAACTTCTTATGGAAATTCATGAATTTTCTTTATGTTTCAAAACAGAAAATGGCTCCAAGACCACCCCCACAACTGGCCGATCGTGATGCACCCGGCAACAGCAATAACTTGTTGGAGTCAGTCTTAGCGACACTCCAACAACAAAACACGAATTTGATTCAGCAAAACACTAACCTTGCACAACAGAATGCGCTAGCATTACAGAATTCTGAAGCAGCCAGGGTAGCTGCAGAGTCAACCCAACGACAAATAATGGAGTTATTGAGAACTGGAACACAGACTGGTGGACCGTCCGGGTCTGCAGTAACCAATTCGGCGGAGTGGAGTTTGGAGAGTTTCCTCCAACACCGCCCGGCAAAGTTCGACGGGAAATGTAGTGCTGATGAGGCAGACCGTTGGATAAGGGACATGGAGAAGATTTATCAGGCCAAGAGATGTCCGAATGAAAATAGGTTGTTGTATACTGAATACCAGCTTACCGGCGAGGCAAGTCATTGGTGGAGTGCTATGAAGATGTTACTGGAACAACAGCGACTCCCAATTACTTGGGAATTATTTAAAGAAAAGTTCTATGGAGAATATTTCCCCAATAGTGTACGGTTTGCAAAGGAGGTAGAGTTTCTGCAGTTAGTCCAGGGTGGAATGTCGGTATCTGAGTACACCGACCGTTTCAAGCACCTGGTAAGATTTTATACGATGGGAATCAACGAAGAATGGCAGTGCAGGAAATATGAAAATGGACTAAGGCCAGACTTGAAAGTAATGATCTCCAGTCTATGCATTACATCTTTTCCTACTCTTGTGGAAAGAGCCAAAGTACTGGAAAGAAATATGACTGAAGTGGAACGGCAAAAGAAGCAGCAACAGCCGACCGGTAGGATATCTGTTCCGGCTCGAACCGGTCAAGTCGTAAGGAGGACGCCTTATTCTCGACCTATGCCGACCGGTTCTGGTGTTTCCTCGCAAACTCCGGTTTACGCTGATTCGTCAAGACAGCCAGGATCAATTTCTTGTTTTAATTGTGGAGGGCCACATTATAGGTCGTCTTGCCCTCAACTGGTGGGATTCAAACATTGCTCTAAGTGTGGGAGAAACGGTCATCTTGACTCTGAGTGCAACATGGGAGGTCGAGGGGTTATGAGACCTCCAATGGCAGGCAGAAGTGGCCAGAGAAATGGAGGAAGAGCTCAAGCAGCCGGCCGGGTTTATGCTTTGACCGGATTGGAGGCAGCAAGTTCAGGTAACCTTATAATCAGTACTTGCTTGCTGTATGAAGTTTCTTGCTGTGTATTGTATGACTCTGGGGCAACACATTCTTTCGTCTCGAAGGCATGTGTTGAAAAGTTGGGTTTAGGCAAGAGTGAGATGCAGCTTGATTTGGTGGTGTCTACCCCAGCGGCTGGAGAGATTAGGACGTCTACTGTATGCATTAGATGTCCTATTGAGGTAGAAGGGTACAAGTTTAAGGTAAATCTTATATGTTTACTCTTCAAGACATAGAAGTAATATTAGGGATGGATTGGTTGACTACCAATCGCATTCTCATTGATTGTGGGAAGAAAAAGTTGATTTTCCCAAGCGATGAAGAAAAGTTATCACTGACTCTCGGTCAACTCCGAGAGGATCTTATAGAAGGAGCAATGTGTTTCCTGATCTTAACACGTGAAGATGGAAGTGAAGAAGACCGTCCGGCCGAAAACCGAGCGGTTATTGAAGAATTCATGGATGTTTTTTCGGATGAAGTACCAGGCTTACCTCCGATCCGAGAAGTTGAGTTCTCCATTGACTTAATTGCGCAAGCCGGCCCAGTAGCAGCGCCACCATACAGAATGGCCCCAGCAGAGTTGGTTGAATTGAAAAAGCAGATTGAAGATCTCCTGGAAAAGAAGTTCATTAGGCCAAGTGTATCGCCTTGGGGAGCGCCTGTTCTATTAGTCAAGAAGAAAGATGGAAGCTCTCGACTTTGTGTGGATTATCGTCAATTGAACAAGTTGACGATTAAGAACAAGTATCCACTACCCAGAATAGACGACTTGTTGGATCAACTGTCTGGCGCGACAGTATTTTCTAAGATCGACTTAAGATCCGGGTATCATCAGATTTTGGTGAAGGAAGCCGATATTCCGAAGACTGCATTTCGGTCTAGATACGGCCATTACAAATATGTGGTAATGCCGTTCGGTGTTACCAACGCACCTGCCGTATTCATGGATTATATGAACCGGATCTTCCGGCCGTTTTTGGATAATTTCGTAGTAGTGTTTATTGATGATATCCTCATCTACTCCAAGAACAAAACAGAGCATGAAGAACATTTGAGGATAGTACTTGGGGTGTTAAGGGAAAAACAACTATATGCTAAAATGTCTAAGTGTGAATTCTGGATGGAGCAAGTGCAATTTCTTGGACATGTAATCTCGGCCGGCGGAATTGTTGTGGATCCGGCTAAAGTCCGAGCGGTCTTGGAATGGGAAACACCTCGTTCAGTTTCAGACGTTAGAAGCTTTGTGGGATTGGCGGGCTACTACCGAAGATTTATTGAAGGATTTTCTAAGATAGTAGCGCCCTTAACTCAGTTGACCCGAAAAGATCAACCATTCGTCTGGACCGACCGGTGTGAGTCCAGCTTTCAAGAATTGAAGCAGCGATTGACAAATGCCCCAGTCTTGGTAATTCCGGATGTAAATCTACCATACGTAGTATTTTGTGATGCATCCTATCAAGGTTTGGGTTGTGTTCTGATGCAAGAAGAGAAAGCCGTTGCTTATGCTTCTCGGCAGTTGAAGGTTCACGAGAGGAATTACCCAACTCATGATCTTGAGTTGGCTGCCGTAGTGTTTGCATTGAAGATTTGGAGGCATTATTTATACGGCGCCCGGTTTCAAGTATTCAGTGATCACAAGAGCCTCAAATACTTGTTTGATCAGAAAGAGTTGAATATGAGGCAGAGAAGATGGATGGAGTTTCTGAAGGACTACGATTTTGAACTGCAATATCATCCGGGAAAAGCAAATGTAGTCGCTGATGCTTTGAGCCGAAAGACTGTACACATGGCAAGCTTGATGGTTCAAGAATTGAAACTGGTTGAAAGTTTCCGAGATTTAAGGTTCCATTGTGAATTTGAGCCGACCGGAATACGGTGTAGTCATATGTGACTATCGAGCAATATTATTGACCGAATCAGAGAAAGGCAAGCATACGATGAAGAATTGCAGAAAATCAGCAAACCAAACGGTATTCCACCTCATAAGGAATTCAGCACTGGAACTGATGGTCTTCTACGATATAATGGGCGGACATGCGTACCCAATGATGAAGAATTGAAAAGGATTTTTTGGAAGAAGCTCATCAGAGTAGACTTAGTATCCATCCGGGTATGACGAAGATGTATAAGGATTTACGAATGTGTTTCTGGTGGCCAGGAATGAAGCAAGATGTAGCTCGTTTTGTGGAATCTTGTCTAACTTGTCAAAGAGCTAAGATTGAATATCAGAAACCGAGCGGTCAGCTGCAGCCTTTAGAGATACCCGAGTGGAAGTGGGATAGCATTGCCATGGATTTCGTGACTCATTTGCCCCGAACGGTCAGAAATCATGATGCAATTTGGGTGATAGTTGATAGGCTGACCAAAAGTGCACACTTTCTTCCTATCAACTTGAAGATGCCTATGTCCAAGTTGGCTCAGTTATACGTTAAAGAAATCATAAGACTTCATGGAGTATCATCCGGTATTGTGTCGGATCGAGACCCAAGATTTACGTCTCGGTTTTGGCAGGCACTTCAGCAAGAAATGGGAAGCAAACTTCAGATGAGTTCTGCCTACCATCCACAAACGGACGGTCAATCAGAGAGAACTATCCAGACTTTAGAAGATTTATTGAGAACCAGTGTGCTGGATCACTTGGGAGTTTGGGACGAGATTTTGCCATTGGCTGAATTCACGTACAACAACAACTTTCATTCAAGTATTGGAATGACGCCTTTTGAAGCTCTTTATGGTAGAAAATGCCGAACACCTCTTTGCTGGTTCCAGGAAGGTGAATCGGTGTTAACTGGACCAGAAATAGTGCAACAAACAACTGAAAATGTGAAGTTGATCCAGGAAAGGCTTAAGGCATCCCAGAGCCGACAGAAATCATATGCCGATAGAAGACGAAAGCCATTGGAATTTACGGAAGGAGATCATGTATTTCTCAAGTTGGACCGAAAGACTGGTGTTGGAAGAGTCATTCGACCAAAGAAATTATCTCCGCGATTCCTTGGTCCATATCAAATTCTGAAGCGTATTGGACCGGTAGCATATGAACTGGCCTTGCCCCCTCCTTTGTCCAATCTTCACCCAGTATTTCACGTTTCACAACTTCGGAAATATATTGCCGATCCTTCGCATGTGATTGAAGCCGACAATATTCAACTCAATGCAGATTGCTCAGTAGAAGTCCGACCGGTGAGAGTTGAAGAATATGCCATCAGGCGACCGTCCAACAAGCGTACCACTTATGTTAAAGTTATTTGGGATGATCGATCTGGCGACATCACTTGGGAACGTGAGGAAGAAATGAGAGAGGCTTATCCTCATTTGTTTACAGGTAAAATTTTAAATTTTCGAGGACGAAAATTTTTATTTGTTAAGGGGAATGTCACAACCCGTTAATTTAGCCTTTATTAGGCTCGGCCACGTGGCGACCGACCGGTCTCCCCTGGTGAGTGGGAGACCAAATCTGCAAGCATTTAATTTCCCTTTTCTCGTAATCCGTGCAGTGACGGCATAGCAGGGAAAAACCCAGGAAGTGGAAAACAAGTGGCATTCTTAGGTGAGACTGGATTTTGTAGTGGAGACCAGGTGGCAGCTTATGAATGGCCGACCGCTAGTGTTGAAGGTAAGAAGAAAACAATGCAAATTCTCTTTGCATGCAATCTTCTTCTTCTTCAGCAAACCTTGTTTTCTGAAAACCTCAAATTCTCATCCTTCTCTCTAAAACTATCTATCTTCTCTCTAAAATCCTAACAAAACTACTGTTCCGATCACTCTTCAGATCATGTCTGAAGACTCTTGGAGCTCATTCCTTACACTTGAACCGTCTGGTTTCTGTATTGCGTTCGGTAAGTTCTCAGAACTTCCTTCTCTGACTTAAGTTTTCTCATTTCCTACATGCATGCACCATTAAAGCTTGCATGTCCCTGTAAAACATTTCTCTGAACCTATATTTTTGTATTTCACTCTAGATTTTGAAACTTTAGAAGAGTTAGTGGTTATCAATCTACTGTCGAAGTTTAGCTGGAGTTAAGAGGTAAGGGAAGTTTATGAAAATTCAATATTTATTTTCTGATATGGTTGAATATATGATTTACGGTATGTTTGATTTTTATATGGTATAATGAAAGTTTGAATCTTATGTTAAACTGAATTCTTTGATTTTTTAGACTTAAAGGAATGTATAAGAACTTAGAATAATTGATTTTATAATCGAAGGGTCATTAGGACCGTCCGGTTTCCCTTTAAATCTTGAGTTGATTACTTATTTCTGAACCTAAGATATATTATTAAGTCAGCTATTTCGGATTTTTCTGTATTACATAGAACGTCCGGTTTATAATTATAGTATCCATTTGAAAAAGCGTCCGGTATTTTACCGATTCTTGATTTCTCACGGAGTGTCCAGTTTAGTAAGGACATTCACTTTTCTGAAAAGAACCTGTCTACCTTAAACCGTCCGTTTTCTTCAATCTAGTCAGTTAATTTCCATTGATCAATTTCTTTATTCGATTCTCATTAACTAGTCAGGGTTTCTCTTTTGTTGATTTAACTCTATATTAATTATTCCGACCGGTTTTCATTAGTTTACATTCATTTCTATTGATGAACCATCATTGATAGTTCCGTCCGGTTTTCATTGGTCAAATTCTCCTTACTTATATTCTTTTGAGTTTTCCCACATTAAATTTATAATAAGTTGTCGTCTTGTTGGATTGAATTGTAAGAGAATTCCAAGGAGGAACGTCTCATGTTTGAAGTAAATTGATTTAGTATGACCGTGGTCATAGGCTCAGGTTCTGACTTTATTCCGATATTCCGTGATTACATCACCTTAAGTAGAGGGGAGTAACTCATGCGTGGGAATGGCGGGAGGTCCTCTAGCCTCAGGGTATTTTGATACCGAGGTGGTTCCATTGGACTAACCTCGGGTGGCGGTCTGTTGAGTGTATCCCAGCCAGGTCCACCCGGGTGCAGAGAGCGGCGAGCATACAGGGTCATACGTCCGGACAAGAGTTTTGAATAATTGATGTTGTTGATGTTTCTTTCATGAGTTTATTTGGAAAGGATTTATGTATTATTGGTGATTGTGTTAAATATAGTAAATGAATTATTGAATTCTTCATAAGCTTACCCTGTTGTGTGATTTTGTTTTGTCTATGTTACCGTTCGGTATCCGACCGTTCGGACGTTCTCTTCACTGCAATGATCATCCTTTTTGGATGTGAGCAGAAGGATCTCAAGAGGAGTCTTTGGAGGAAGCACTGCAAGAGGAGCAACCTTTGGAGGTGCTGCCTGAGCATTTTACCGGACCGTCCGGTCATTAGCTATAGTTTTATCTTTGTAAATATTGTAGGTGACGGTCGGTTATATTTATTTTGTAAAGCCATCCGTCCTAAACTTTATGAACTCTCAACTTGTATATCTTGAATGATCAAGTTATATCTTTATGCCAGCTTTTGTTATTTATCTTTACTCTTCATTTCTCTACTGTTCTTTAATATTGTTCATGATAACTCCTAGAATAAAATATAGTTTTGTTCTATATATTTATTGGGATGTTACATAGATCAATGTAAATATTTCTCGTTAATTATGTTGTTCGAGGTTTAAAAGTTTTTTCATAAATAGTTTATCGTGTATTTAAATTGGTAAGATAGTTTTTGTAAAAGATACTATGATGTCAAAATCAATTTAACGTTTGATAAATAATAATTAAGGTAATATAACCTACATTCTTATTTTAAATATTTATTTCTAGGTTTCGTGGTATAACTTTTTATTAAAGTTAACTTAATTATGACTTTTTCGTGATTAATTATATTTTAATACTAAGTTGATAAGTTTTGATTTTAATTTATTATAGTGTCATTGTCCAATTCAAGGTCGGATGGTTTGCTTGGTGATCATTTAAACTCGATGGTCTGCTGTCCAAGCCAATGCTTGACTTATCTAAGCATGTACAATGGATGACCGACTTGTTTGACGGTTGCTCGAGTTTGGTGTCCTGTGGATGACCAACCGGTTTGTTTTGTGACATTTGGACTCAATAGTTACGCTCCAAACTATGGGATGAGCATCCAGGTTGTCATAGGGTTGATCGACGTGTTTGGTGATTGATCGAGTTCGATCACTTAGCTTTGGACTGCGAGTTAACTATCCAAGTTGGTTTATGATTGGACAACCTATTTGGTGGCTAATCAGACTCGTTGATCAACCATTCATACTATAGTTGATTATCTAGCTGACAAAAAACAAACATATAGTACAAATTTAATTTTAAAAATCTATTTAATTTAATATAATTTGAATATATATATATATATATATATATATATATATATATATAATATTGCGCATTATTATTAGTTATATAATAATACATAATCTAAATATGTTTTTTTTATATTTATCATGTACTTTATAATTTTTTTATTATTTACTCAAAAACTAAAATTGAGACAAAAATTTAAAGAAAAAACATACATAAAAATTTGGAAAAACCAATTAAATGATACATAAAAAAAATAGATTAGATAAAAATTTTCTTTTAGATGCATCTAATGCAAAACCATATTAACAACTTACTCCAAGTACCCAATTCCGAAGGGGTGGTTTTTGGGTTAAGATTCATCCAGTCAACCAGATCTAAGTGGCTTCTTTCTGCACCTCTATGCACCCTCGTAAATTTTTAATTCCACATTTTATCCCTGTACCAATAACGGGTATGCATTTCTATCTTCTCCCAGTAGGAATGATGGTTTTTTCTATCCCTTGAAGGAAATTATATATGATATAAGATTCACGTCCCTCTTAACTTTGAAACATTGAATTTATTAATATTTTTTATATAATATTTAATCTTATTATTTATATTAATATGAAATTTAAATTCATATTAAAATTATTTTTAACAGGAGAAAAAAAGAAATAAAAAAAAAGGTTTCGACCTCGAGCTTCATCCAAAAACCTTGGATCCTCTAATGAGAAAAAGATAGACCCTACTTCGACTAACGGCTATTAACATATTTTATTCTCGCTAAATATTCACATCATTGTGTTCACATAATATAAGTTTCATATTACCGTCAACGAAAATAGTATACAAGAGACCATTTTACTTGTTTGTAATTTCTCACAGTACCAAAACTCACAACGTAACTTTAGCTAAAGTCTATAACCATGATAATTGTAATCGTCGCATTATTTCACGTGTAAATGTATGGTTTAATAGAATTTTTTTTATTGTGTATTAGAAAAACAATATTTGACACTTTTTTTCCAACTAGTTGACATTCCTCTTAATAATATATATAATAATTTATTTCAAATTTTAAATTAAAACATTATTATTTTGGGTTATAATGTGTATGCATTTTGTCTTTGATGGTGTCATCATAATACCACATGTATTGTCTAATTTGAAGAGTTGTCTGTCATTGTATTACCTTAAAAAACCATTTTGTTCTATTACTTGTCTTACAGTGAGCATCTCTGTTCTCTTTAGAGTCTATTTCATCATGATTTTGTTCTTAAAAAGTGTATTGGAAATAGAAGAAAGAAAAAGTATTTAAATTATATTGAACTTTGACTCTTCAGCAATGTAAGACTATATAGATATGATATGTAGAAGTATCTTTTTACGTAGATAAATGAAAATTTGGCAAATGTAATAATTTTAATTGAATGTCAATTAAATGAACCCTACTATATAATGATACATTAGAGATAAAATTTCTTGAGGACCACATGGCCCTTATTTATAGAAATTTTCAAGGATCGATATGTGGTACTTTCACAACTATTAGATTTGATATCATCTAACAGTAAAGGGTAGGCGACATTTTGCATTCAGCGTCAAATCTGACATGTTTAACAAGGTGGCACAACCCCTCATTGCTAACCGTCATATATCTCTTACTTAAGAGTCATGTTTTAAAGATGAGTTGAGTGAATGTAACAATTAATGAGGCATCAATGTGATTAGCAAAGTAAACGAAATCTTCCACCATCAATGGTCATATTAACAAACTCTTTTCACTTATTAACTTAGTCCAAACTTAAGGCTCGAGAGGCCTATGTAATGTATATGTACCACGTACTAATCAAACTATCTCAAACCGATTGTTTAAGCTAAAAGAAAATCGATCGGTCAATTAGAATCAATTAATTATCTCACTAATCTAAACATGTCAATGTCAATAATCAGATTTAACATAATTGGATTGTGATTAGATTAATCCTCATCAAAAGTCCATGAAAAAACCTATAAATACATAATTGTTAATACTTTTACAATGCATTTTTATAACAATAAAATATTGAATATATTTAGCAGATATACCTAATCAGTTTAAAGTATCCGAACAAAAAAAAACTGTAAAAGAAATTACTTCAAGTATACAATAATATACATCTAAAACAATAGTTTTAGAATAATAATACTGTATACTTACTTTAGTATCATAATTACTATAATTAATATAATAAAATGACAAGAAAAAAAAAGCTCAGCAGATATTATAATAGCTCCTTGAGGTTTATATCCGATAGATCATGATATATTATTGCTTATAGTATATCCGGCACCAAAGAAACAAACCAGCTTTTCCTTAACCACAAAGTAAAAGAATACTATTTTTTCAAACAAACCATATATATTCAGTTCTTACGACAAAACAGACGGCATTACTCATATACAATACACAGGTAACATCAGCAAATATTCATGTCACGCCCTAATTCCATTCGTGGTATTAGTTTTCGATGATCCCAACTTAGCCACGTCAAACTGTGAAACATACTTGTTGGAAGAAGCTTCCATCAATGGTGGTTCATTCAGAAATGCCCACCTGCTCTTAGTCCACCTGCACTCACACCAATCACTTACTAACATTATAATTTACTCACATAATAGTAAACTTATTGCTAACGTAATTCTTTTGCAAATTGAGAGTGTCGATACCATAGTGTAAGATATATATAATTTTCTGTTTATAAGAAAAAAAAGTCTGCATAATTTACCAGCAATTTTTGTTCATAAGCTGCTCCAAACTGTTTTCGTCAACACTGATCATGCCTAAAGACTTCTGAGAATGAGCCTGTCCATTATCCATCATAAACATAAAATTAAACTATAGGCTTTTTATATTTAAATCTCTGACAAAGAAGGGGTAAATTTCAGAGGTGAAAATGAATGTTAATGTAGAAGTGAAACCTGAATAGTCTGAGATAATTTTGAAATAGCTCTGAGATGTTCTAACTCTGTCTCTTTCTTTGCGTTCCAGAAAGCATTAATTTCTTCTTTGGTGAGCGATCGATTCCTCTCTATCGTAGCTGAAACAGTTAAAAATAAGAAGCCTAGTTAGAAATAACGTCACGTGCATAGCACAGTACTTATTATCGTTACGTACCTGATTCAGGATCTAAGGTTGGAGAGTCCCATCCTGCCATAAGAGAACCCATTGCTGTTGCTGAATTTCTTTCTTTATCTCAACAAACTCAAATGTATTTCCAAATGGATATAGCCTAGTTTTTTTTATATGAAGAAAGTTGTATAAGGTATGTTATATATATATATATATATATATATATATATATATATATATATATATATATATATATATATATATATATATATATATATGTAAGTGGTGGTATAGTGTAGTGACAAAGCTCCTAGTTGTTTATCTTATCTATTGGAGGTTTTTTATTTGTGATGACTATTGCCAATGTGTCATCCAAAAGTGCTGGTTAAGTGATAACGATTACGAAAAGAAAAATGATATAATTTTTTTACATTATTTATTTAACAGTATTCTTCTTTATTTATTTTTTTTATTTTTTATTTTTTTTTTGAAAAATTACAAAAATTAACTTTTTCAAAACTATTTTATCTTTATTAAATGTATAATGTTAATGTATATCATGTTATCGTTAAAATGAACTTCTTCGGTATGAAGACAAAAATCACACACGCTTGTAATTTCAGCCTTAAATAAAAAAATTGACACTGGATTCGGACAGCACACAGACTCTAGAAAACATGTACATCGCCGCAGTTTTTTTGTTTCTTTTTTGAAAATATTAGTTGCTTCTATTTCTGTAGTTTTAGTTCTACCATATTTTTTCTCTGCCTTTCAACACATGAAATCTTGCTTAAAGGAATATTAAGAAAATGAAAAATTAAAAAATATCTATAAAAAAAATTCTTTTTTATCCGAAATTAAAAACATATTATTTGATTCTAGCAAGACGTTAAAATGATTTCTATTTTTAGCTTGGAAGGGTACGAAAAGAAATTGCAAAAATGAAATGATAAAATATTTTTATAATTTAAAAATAATTATATTTAAATGAATGGTTACTTAAAGGATAAAATTGAAAAAAAGTAAAAAATTAAATCCTCTAAATAATAAAATAATAAAATATCTTTTTAAGTTAAAAAAATTATTACATTTAAATTAATAATTAATTAAAGGATAAAATTGATATAAAAAATGAAAAAAAAATCCTCCTTATATATAATATTAAGTTGTCCTCTTTATATACTATAGGCATGAATACGAGGATTATTGGTTGAAGCTAAACCAATTAAACTTAAAACTGAAAAAAAAAATACACATATTATTATATTAATTTTTTAATGAATTTTTGTTATTCTAAATTTTTATTATATGCTCTCTTTTTTTTCGATAGCTAATAACAAATGTTAAATAGTTTATAACATTTTTCTTGCTCTGAGATCAAGGTGTATATTTCACTTCTCGTATGTTAATAAAAAGGATGTAACAATATTGTTAAATATCATGTGGTGAAAATATGTTATAGGTTACTGAAAAAATTTAAAATTATTTCAGAATAATTTTAACTGAAACATTTTAAATAAGAATGTTTTAAAATAATATAAACTATAAGTTTGTTTAAATAAATTTTCCAAATAAAAACTCCAGACGCTATCTTTGACCATTACTATTTACTGATTTCAATTATTTTTTTTAGATGAAAAAGATTTTTTTTTTTTACATAAATAGGTATACCCAAATATTTTATGCATAAGGGTTTACAAATTTATTATAAAATTGTTTAGAATTTTAAAAATTACATTTATCTTATGTATTGTTCTTTTTAATGAACTCAATTTAACTTTTAAATAGATCCCATTTTCTTTATATTTTAAATAAAGTGGCCTTCAATCCCTTACTTTATTTGACATGTGAACTAAAATTCAAACAAAATACAAATAAATTTGCAAGGATTAATTGTCATATTTTAACAAATATAAAAACTTATCGTATAAAAATATAAATAATTTATGTTTTGTGTGAATATTATTTAATAAAAAGATATGAAATATATTCATACGAATAATTATAAGTGTTATTTTAATAATTTTTAAAAGATTTTAATCAATTTTGCACGTTAAATTTACAAAACCCATAAAGGAGTTTATCGTTTTAAGCAATAAATAGTGGAGATGAAAAGGTACACAAATAAACTTTCAGGCACTTAACTAGGTAGAGAAAGCGGTTAAATATTAGATGATGATATTTTAATAATTTTTTTTAATAATTTTTTTAATAACAAGACACATATTATTATTTTATTGATTTATTTGAATTATGTTTAAAAAAATATTTAAAACAAACCAATATATTTTATTAAAAAATTGTCAAAAAAGTGTTATAATTGAACTTTTTCCTTAATATTATTCTTTTTCAGATAAACCCCCGAAACACAGTTTTTATGGAGAATTGCATATCTGACAAAACACAAGCAACTTCACATGTGTATCTAAAGTTGTGGCTGGCATTATTATCAATCAAAACTAGTCCCTAAATTGAGTTATATATTTGATTTTATCTCTGATTGATACGAGACTTTCTTGATTGATTTTATTTTCGATTTTAAATTTTGGTTATTGGCTAAGGGAAACTGTGAAGCATAGTTGTTGGAAGAAGCTTCAATCACTGGTCTTGGTCCCCTGCATGCACACCAACCATTTGAAAAATATACCACTTTCCACACTATTAATCTAACTTATAATTCACCAATTGGGCATTTACCAAATGTAACATAAATGTACCATTAACTTTTCTTCACAAACTTTTCTCATCAACATCCATGTCCAAGGGCTTCTTTATGCGGTTCGTGACCACTGTGCTTGACATACCAGAATTCTCTGAATCCCCCAATTTGCGGGTCTGTTCAGGATCCATTAGTAAACAAAGAATATATTTTATTGTAATAAACACGAAGCTCTGTAAGCTATATATATATAGGTGCGATAATGAGGAAGCTCCAGCTTGTTTCTCTGTTTTGTAGTTATCTCTGGTCAAGTTTTTAATTTGTGATAATGGTTACAAATGAGACAGTGTGAGAATAATGATGATGAGAATGATCTTACTAACTAAGGACAAACATTACCGCTTCTAGTTGGACGTGCAGCACACAGACTTTTGAAAGGCCGTGAGTGTTTTTTTCACTCCTACATTCATCATCAATTTCTTTGGACATTTTTACTCTTTTTTAATTTCAAGTGATTAAAAGTACACTTTCTGCATTTGGCAGGATAATCTATTGACAATTTGAAAGATTTTTCAGTCAAAATAGTCATATTCCTTGTGTTTTTTTATTGGAAAGCATTTCACATCAACCCACTGAATATTTTTATTCCTTCGCTGAAACATTGCTTTGACAATTAACAAAAAAGCAGCTTGTTAACGGCTCTATAAATGTTCATTGCGAGTTACCCCAACAAAGGAATACACAATTAAAAATCACAGCACAGATAATGCTATATAGCACGGAATTCCAACACAAAAATCCTGGAATGGTACCACGTCTCATGTAAACAAGACTCTGTTTTTGCTTATCCCATTGCAGCGTCCTTATCATTTGAATTGTCCCCACATCTAAACTTACAACCATGACGACGAGGTTTTTCAGGGTTATCAGGTTCAGAGTCACTCGGTTCAAGAAAAAGTCCCCTCAGACATCTTCTTCGAACCACTGGCCTGTAAGGGACCCTCTCTACCCGGTTTATGCTGACTTCAGCCTTTGGTTTCTCCAAGCACGGTTCTTTCACATCAGGGAGAATAACACGAACACCAGGATCTCTTCCATTGATGGTGCCATGAGACATGATCGAATTGTTGATGCTCTGAATGTTACTGTTGACATATGTCTTACCCGCTTCGTCTTTCTCCGTGGATGCGCTCTTCTTCCCTTCGGGATTGGGCCTAGTTGAGTGAGAACCCGCCACGTGCATTGTCACTCCTCTGTTATCACCGGCCAGAGTTACCACACTCACTGTTTTGTCGTCCACGTTCAGTGTTGGGTTGAGAGCTGAAATGTCATCGTCGTCATCCTTAGTGAGATTTTCCTCCTCCGCTAAAGATATGGTTGAAACGTTCCTGTTCGTTGGATGTGCTGATGTTGAAGCTGAAGGCATGACCTTTGTGTCTTTCGCGCTAGGAGTCGATGTGGAAAACATCATCTTTCTCTCTATGGGGTTGGCGTTGGATTTAGGCTGGTGGGGTTTGGTTGGTATTTCCAAAGGGGCGTTGAAATTCCGAGTAGGAGTAGTATCCAACTCCAATTCCTTCGTATTTGGCTTGGAAGGTGTTAGAGTTGATGGTGTTGAAGAGGATTCTGAGATAGAAGACACTGGCGAATCAATGGTGACCGAAGGTGCTGGTGAGTGTGATGATGGAAGAGAATCTGAGACTTGTTGAGGTTTAGTTTTTGGGGTTACCTGAGGAGGTGGAGGCTGTGATTGGGTAGAGGCTATTCCAGGAGGACGAAACGGTGGTCGACGACTGGAAAGAGATTTTGATTTTTGTTTTGGAGAAGAATGAGATTCAGTGGAAGGACCTGTGATCCAAGGGATCCTAAAACCACACTGCTGGTTTTTGCGTGGCATGGATGTTGGTATGGTTAGTATCTGAAGGAAGAACAGAATGAGTTTTTTCGTTTCTTTTCACCGGAAATACACACAACTTGTTCAATTTTGGCTGATCTTAAAATCCCAAGATTGCACTAGCTCTGTATATATATACTGAACAAAGAACAAAGAATTTATACCTTGGATGTATTGGAGGACTTTGTTAGAATTTTGGTTTGACTAACCACTTTTCATTCCCAAACTTTTTCATACTGATTTCCTTGGAAACTTCTTTATTTGTGCTTTGCTTATACTTAGAGATTTACGTTTTAATCGAAGTATGCAAAGCATTCTTATCTTGATCTGTGCTTTACGTATGCCTCTCACGAAAGAAATCCCAAGCATATTCTTGGCCTCTCAAGCTTCCTGAAATAATGGTTTTATTCATTCATCACCATGTTAATAAATTGATTTCATTGAGTTTGCTCTGGAATATATAGAACTAAGCTTAAAATAATCATCCGTGAGTCTGTAAAGTTGGACAAAAGAATGAGAAAAACGTGATCCAATGGGGTTGGCAATTCCATGTTTAAGCAACTACAAAGTTCCTTTCTTCATATTCTCCTCTAAGAAAAGAATTCAAAATGCAAGATACAAGCTACTGTTGTGGTTATATGAAAAGAATTCATGTTTTATTTTGATTGAACAGAAGCAGAACAACAAATGCTAGGATTGTGCGGGATACTACGACTTCGCCAAAACCCTCTGAGGGGCGCAATATTTCAACAATTCCAAGGAAATGCGATCTCTAACCTAAACAAAATAAGTTCAAATTTTGGATGTGTCACGTCTTCTCCACGCCAACATCAGAAAGGATTGGAGAATGTAACAGTGTCAGAGGTACTAATGACAAAAGGTGAAGAAAACATCGGGTCCTGGCTTTGGTGTCGAACTGATGATGCTGTCATTAATGCAATGAAAAACGTAAGATAGTTTTCAATTTGCTCAAAAAAAAAATCACTCTAACTACTTTCATAAGAATGCTTCTTAACTAACATTGTACAAGGTTTCAGATGGCTGATAATAACATTGGATCATTGGTGGTACTAAAGCCAGAAGGGCAGCACATAGCAGGGATTGTCACAGAAAGAGGTACATGCGGTTCTTTTCAACACCTTTTAACACCCTTTTGTTCGGATAGAAAATCCATTACCATTTCAAACCAAAATTAAAACTTTTTGTGACTCCGAGCTAAACTGAACCCCTTTTGTTGAATGCATGCATGAACTGCAAGACTGCTTGAAAAAAATAGTTGCACAAGGAAGATCTCCCTTATACACACAAGTTGGTCAAATAATGACTGACGAGGTTCTTTTATGCTCTCTCATTTCCTATATATATATATATTTGATATCCTATTCTTGCATATTTCTTGTGAATGATGATGAGGGTACTCGTGAACAGAACAACCTGATAACGGTGACCTCTGACACCAACATTCTTCAAGCAATGAAAATTATGACAGGTAAGGGTAATTCTCCTTCTTCTGATATTTAGCCACAGAGATTAAGGCTCAAAGGTAACTGTTTCCATGCAGAGAATCGCATCCGGCATGTTCCAGTTATAGATGGGAAAATAGTTGGTATGATTTCCATTGTAGATGTGGTGCGAGCAGTGATGGAGCAGCAAAGTGGAGAATTGAAGCGACTCAATGACTACATCAGAGGAGAATACTATTAGCAGAAGAATTCAACCATGTATACCCATTTGGTGCTAGCAAATTCATACATCAAAATATAATACACCTTTAATTTCATAATAAATGGGGTTTGATTTTTTTTTTTACCACTTTGTACAACATTGCTGTACCAAATCCAGATTAAGGCCTGTTTATTTCCAGATTTGAAAACTTAAGAACTGAAGAAATAGAAAGAAAATTCAAAAAAAAAAAACATCATAGGTACGTTGAAAAGAACGTTAGCCAGCTCTTTGACTCGTACAAAATAGTTGTTTTTTTCTAATAAAGAAGGAAAAAGTAGTTTCAAGCAAGAAAAAGAAAGAAAGAAGAAAAGAAAAAGCTAACAATCTGTTTGAGCGAGGAAAAAAATATATAGATAAGAAATAGAATGAAAATAAAGATATTAGATTTAAGAAAATTATAGAAAAATGAATGAGAAAAAAAAAAGAGAATAGATATTACCAATGATTTCACAGTTTTTTTTTTATTTCTATGTTCTTTGATTTTCCTTTCTGGGTTCTACAAGAAAACAGGTCAGAATTAAATTATAATATCAGGAGGCGAAAAAGAAATAAAATCTCCGAAAAAAGAATATTTTACAGAAAGAATAGAAAGATAGATAAAGATTCTAAAACTAGAAGTGTCTAAAAGATGGCATCCCTCCCTTTGGGCATGGGGCAGTATCCCCAAACTGAAGGGCACATTCCCAAAAGGAATCACTTGGCATCCCACAGATTCTCTCACCCACTATTTATGTTTACGACCCCATTAACCTTCTTTTATATACTTTTTTTAAATAATTATTATTATTTTCAACCATCTTCACTTAAATAGTAATGAATTTTTAAATCAGCAATGCCTTGATTTAATTTCATGAATGATAAGGAAGATGTTTCGGTATAAGGTGGTGCCGAGGGTCGAAAGCGGGACGGATGAAGCTGGAGCGTTCGGGACGGTGTGGAGAGCCGGACGGACGGTGGAGGTTGGACAGTTTGTGGAGCCGGACGGGTGGTGAAGGCCGGGCGCTTCTCCTGTTGGAAACAGACGTTCTCCCTCCTAGTTCTCCAAGCCGGATGGGCGCGTACCTGTTAGACGCTCAAGTCAGTTAGGTGACCGAACGGTAAAGAAAAGGAATGTATAATAAGCAGAGAATCCTCCCCCACTGAAGTCATACCTGAGACTCTTATTTATACTAGCTGTAATGGGCTTTTACCTTTCGTGGGCCTAATGACGGTCCAATCACATCTTAACCCTCGTTAGGGGCTTTAATCATTTATTATGGCTTATGGTTGGCCGGGGTCGTCCTTGTGGTCCTCTAAACCAGGACCGAACGGTAAGGCCAGGCCGGGTGTGGCCGGACGGGGACGGTACAGAAGGTATGAAATGTGATAAGAATAAATTAGTGGAGAATTAAATCCGTTGCATTAAGAAAAAGAAATTAAGAGATGAAGACATTAAAAAAATGTTGTCAGTAATTTCATTTATTTGATAAAATAAAAAATGTACGTTAAATTATAAAAATAAAAAGATATTTTGTAATAAAACAAAATGTCATTTTTTCAATATAATTTGCTAAGGTCGTGTTTAGATTTGAAGAATAATTTATGAATATATATATATATATATATATATATATATATGAAACTGTTTAAATTAAGAAAGGGACGATGAAAATGAGATTATTTGAGATTTGTTTTTATAAAAATTAGTAAATAATATGACAAATTTGATAGATTAAAAAAATATTTTCATTAAAAAATAGAAAATATATATTATTTATATTTATATTTATTATAATTATTATTATTATTATTATTATTATAATCATTTAAATAAAAATTGACTTTGTTTGAAAATAAAATTATTTAACTTTCGACACAAATATATTCTGTGTTGAAGAGAAAATTAAAACCAAAAGAAAGTTTGATTGGTCCGCTAATTATTTTTCTTATTTTTTTTAGTTATATATAAATATATATGTTAAAAGTACACTGTAAATAAGTCCTATTTTATGTTTTACAGATTAATTTGTTACGATAGACAGTACAATACAAAATAGGTTGATTGAAATTTCCAATCCATCCCATTAAATTATATATAGAATGGAAAATCAATTTTTCAGACTAAACTCATTTTGTTATCTTTAACTTTTTTTTTCATAAATTATTGATCAAATATTTAAATTATGTAGGCTTCCATATTTTTTATTTTTAAAATTTCTACACTGTAATCCAAATCTCAACAACTCACAGAAATTCATTATCTCTATTTCTTCTTGTATAAGTGAGTGAAAAAAAAAGAGTTAAAAAGAAACAATAAAATCAACTCTAATATTGTTTGTTTTACTTTTGAAAAACTTAATTGTCATAGTAGTTTTTTTACGGTGTTAAATCAGATAAAAGAGTTTAAATTAGGAAAATGATATTTTAACACTAATTTTTTAATAACATTTTGACATTGTATACGTGTCAAAATGTGATTAGATGATTTTAAATTTAAAAAAAAAATTTGGTTTTTCTCTTTCAAATATACTCTTACATTAATATTTTTGAATTTGAAATCATCCAAATACATTTTGACACGTATGCACTGTTAAAATGGTATAAAAATTGATGATTAAATATAGAAACAGTTAAAATATTACGTGATAAGTTGATTAATTAATATAGAAACAGTGAAGTGTACTAGTATGAGCCAATTGCAATTCAGAAGTCAAAACTAACTATATTTAATTTACTTTTCATGCAAGTTTGTCAGTTTTCCATTGCTAAAAAAATTATTATCATTGGATAAAAAGAGTCTGTATTTGAATTCAATCATAGTTGTAGCGATACATGTTTGTATAAATAAATATTTTCTTTAAAGATTAAAAAAATTGTTGTTTTAAGTCGGTAAAAACAACTTTTAAAATCCCACATAAAAGACAAAAAGAAAGAAAGGATTTGAGACGTTTTCAATATTTGTTTTTTATTTTAATAATCTTAAATTGTAAATAACTCATTTTACTAAAAATGTTTTTTTTTTTTTAAAAAAATCTAAAATTCGAATATCTTCTTACAACTGGGGCCATTGACTTGTCGTTTATGGGCCTTTCATTACTCATGGCTCCATCATCTGACAAACATGCAGCCGAACACTCCTTTTTCCAACAGCAGTTTTTTTTTTTTTAATAACTTTAAATAGTTTATTATTAAAAACACAAAAAGTAAGAGAACAGTTTCATCAGATTTTAAATATTTTTCTCACAAATTCTTAATTATTTTTCTTCATATACGACAAACAATATAACAACATAGATTGAGCCACGTGATACCGACTCTAACACAAGATAGAGACGATTAATATGATTAAATCTAAAATAAAAAATTAAATATGTTTTTAATTTATAAATAATAACACAGATTCAAATTTATTTATATTTAAAATTTTAATATATTTTATCTTATAAAGTTTAAAATAAATTAATATAATTTTTCAATCTAACTATATTATTTTTTATATGTCAAATTAAATTTAAAATTAATATTTTAATTATAAATATTAAACCATGTAAATAACTTAAATATTAATTTAAAATATTCATTATTAAAAAATATTATATTTATTTATTTTAAAAATTATTAGATGAAATTATATCAAAATTTAGATCATAAATAAATTTTAATTTCATATTAAAATAAATAAATTAAAAAATATTTAATTTTATATCAAAATACTATTTATTTTATTTTAGAATACGATTTTGACTTTTTTTTATTGGTTCAAGATCTATATTTTTTCCGTTAAATACACATATATACAAACATGTGAAACCCAGTTCAAATGAAAAAAAAAGAAAAAAGTAACGGAAATCACATAAAAACTGAATTTGATGGGGAAAAAACTAATGTTCAAACCTTAAGCATCTTACAAGAATTTGTATAAACTACAATCAGTAGTGTTAATTGCCAAATGATGTGATTACGAACCCAAACATTTTAAAATTCCACAAATACAGTGTTAAAATTATGATTAGTACATGTTGAAAAAAAATACTTATTTTTAGATTGATTTTCTTAATATTTTGTTCGTATACTTCTTCCTTCGATTTGTAAAGAAAACTTACATTACTTACATATTTACGTAAAAATACTATTTTCATCTAATTGCAACTCAATTACAACGGAAAATATATTATTAAATAAATAAATATCTTAATTTAGTATTATGATCTCTTAAAATAGTTAATCTCTTTTATTATAATAAATAATTAAAATAATAATATAAAAAAAAAAAACAAACTAGTATTTTTACTAAGGTTTGGAACTATGTTCAAGTAGCGTGATATGTGTACTTTAAGAGAACAAGAGAGAGACTTTTAAAATTTATGAGAATGGAACAGTGAATACAAGTGTGATATTAAAGTGATTAAGTATTTACTAATAAATATTAATAATATTTATAAAATTAATATAGATTCTGAAACTATATTATGGTATCAAATAATATCTTTTATATTTTATTATAAATAATAACTATAACATAAACTGGATAAATTAATTACGATTTTTGTTAATATGTAAATATTCTTGCAATAAATCCTCTAATGAAAATCTTGAATAAGTTTTGTTGAACTATAGTTTTTAGTACATCTATTAAGTTAGATAGGTAGAACTAATCATTTAGACCAATAACTATTGACTTTATACAATAAAAAAATTACAATTGTAGTAAAAAAGGTTAACTTTTGTTAATTTTACTTAAACTCTCATAATTAAATTTAGTCAAACTCAGCTAATAGTTAAAATAAATGAATATGTACTTAATATTTAAAAAGTAAAATGTATTAATATTTTTTATACTGAACTAATTATTTATTTCATAAAAATAAAAAATAAAAACATTAATAATCTAACTATATTGAATCCTTTTCTTTTTGTTGTCATTGTTAGAATTTCACATAGTGAAATTCTGGAACCCGAAGGAATGACTCCATACAACACAAGTAAGGGTGAGAACAGAAAGGAGCACATGTTCTGGAACTTGAAAACAGAGCAATATAAATAAATCCGAGTTATGGCATTGACAGAGCCAAATGCAGAGCACTGTCCAAAACAGAGCAGTCTTTCACCTCTCAGGCACGCAAACTTCATCGAACAAGTTATCACCGATTGCAGAAAAAGTAACCCTAGTTGAACTCACAGAATCAACGAGTAAGTTTCCACTCCAATTCTTTTATTTAATGCAAGTTATGTGAAGTAGTTGATGAGGGTTTGAAGCAATGCAAATGGAAAATATATTAATGGGTGATGGGGAAAGTATATTACTCGTCACAAGTTGCAAAATAAGTGACAGGATTATTATTCTGTAACCATCTTAGAAAGGAGCAGAATATCTTAGCCTTACATATTGTTAGCGAATATATATCTGTATTGCAGTGGGAATTGGTATCTAATCCCCACCGCCACCACCAGCACCAGCCTGTAAAAATCTGAACAAATGATATTACAATACTGAGTCCAACATCAAATGAAAAGGTCACATACATAGACTCTTATCATAGGTTTATAACCCTCAAGGGATCAAATCCAAATGACCCCGCTACACATACCAGCTTCAAGGGAATCATATCTTGTTGAATCCCTAAAAGGTATTCGCCAACTTGCACATCACTTCACTCTCCCTTATTTAACCATCCACCCAGACACTCACCTACACACACACACACACTCTTTTCCTGTTCTCTTCTTACTTCACTCTTCCTAACACATTCACATACACAGTACTCCATTCATGGGGTGGACACGAGAAGAGAATAGACGTTTTGAGGATGCTCTTGCGGTTCATGGCCCCGACGACCCAAATCGGTGGCAACATGTGGCCAACGCCGTGGGAGGAAAATCTGTAGAAGAGGTGAAAATGCACTATGAGATTCTCCAGGAAGATGTCATTCGAATTGAGCATGACCAAATTCCACTACCCAGGTACAGAGGTGCCGGCATCAATGGAAGACAAATTGACAATGAACAAAGGTAATCACAATCAACTAATTAGAATGTGCGTTATGTTATTCCCCCACTTGTATTAGAGGAGGAAATCACTAACATTGCAAACACCAAAACTCGTGAAGAGTTTTTGTGGGAATATCATTGGATCAGGGATAACCCTTTGCATCTGCATTGCCGATTTCGTTATTGTTTCTGTTTCAAAATAGTTCTCACATCTCATGTTTTGGATTACAATGATCAGAATGTCCTGAGAAATTGCAACAGCAACCCAAAAAGCGGTGATTTTTTATATTATTATTGAAAGCAGAGAGCACGTGAAATTTGATCCATCAAGTTTCATGTCACATGCACCTGAGATCTATTGGTTTGGATAATGTCCTAGGTGATGCTAGAAATATTAATAATTATCAACATGTCAATAAGGTATTGGGTAATAATCATTGATTCATGCATCGACGTTTATCTGCATCCTCGGGGATATTAGTCCCCTCCTTAAATCACCTGTAATCATTGGGTGTAGTTTTTTAGCACATGCAATTGTCTACTTATTTATGCACATCTTAAAAGGGTGAATTTGTTCTTACTCTGAATATAAGCCTGTTGTTTTCTTCACCAGGCGAATGAGGAATCTGACTCTCCGATGAAGCAACCACTTTAGCACTTTGGAGTTGTAAGTTTCCACGAGAAGGCATGTGCAATTTATGTTGGTGTGCTCACTTCCTGTGTTTCTTTTCCGTCATATTCACACAATTGTATTTTGTAAGAAATATCATGAACTTTGCCGGATATTAAAAAATTGTATGTAGTGACAAGTTTGAATGGTTAAACACCTGTTAATCATTTAATTTTATTCTTTTAGCTACAAGTCAAAAACTCAAACATAAACACAATACTAATATACGTCCAGATGACTAATTTTCTATCGAGGTTGGAATTTAATATGGTGGAAGGTAAGAAGACTGATAAGACAGATAGTTTTACAAACAGCACAATTGCACAGGAACATCTTATTTAAAACCAGAGACACAGTAATATTGAGAATATTTTGATGCTATATACCCCCATTTTGTTGGATTGTTTTAAGGTAAGATGAACGATGAATGATAATTGTATAGAAAGATAGATTGGGGACATGAAAATTTTCATGGTTTAGATAGAAATGCAAAATTGAGTCTGAACATATGCACGAAATGCATAACATGCTGTCTAGCTTCTGCCTTAATTTTCACTTTTGCCCATACATGTATCTTGATTTAACATCAACACTAAAGGTAAAAAAAACATTTTATACCTTGAATAGAAGGGAGTTGAGCCGAGACTTCATATATCAACGTGAATGAGAACAAAAAATAATAATACGGTGACTTATATTTATATTTATTTGATATATATATTACAAAAATAAAATAATTCTAAAAAAAATGAATCTTTATGTTATTTTAAAAAAATGCTGTTAAATGGATGAGAAATATTTATGTATGTTAAATGCGCAATAAAATGATTTTCGGAAAGAGTTATATCCATGGTATCTTCCGTGAACCATATTTCGTGTTCGAAATTAACTATACCAGTCAGGCTTTTGTTAACTATATATTATTCTTTTAAGGACATATTCACAAGAATTTTCCACTGTCAACCCCAACCTTTATATTTCATTCAACCTATGCACAACTATTAAGTACAATATTCCTTGATAGAATAAAATTTTCATAAATGCTAAAGAAAACCCCATCTATATTTAATTTCCAGAATAATGAAAATAGTGGTGGAGAGCCCAAATAAAATTTAATATTTGGGAATTAAGGTCTAAAAGAAAATCATATACACAAGCACACAATGTGCATAGTATTTGCACAACAATAAGGTTACCATAGACAGCAAAAGCAATAATAACGCATAAAAAAACGGTGAGAAAAAATTTATGAACAATGATAGTTTGAAACACATTATATTTATTTGACAACACATTCTAAAAATAAAATGATCACAAAAAAAAGAATTTTGTATTTGTAAGAGAAAACAAAGTAAAAAACAATAAAAGATAATATAAATGAGTGTAAAAAAAATGTGTCATAATATCACCATTTTACATTATCCATTACATAGCAACACATTTAAAATTTATATAGGTAATATAAATCTTATTAAATAAATTTTTAAATATGATTAGAGAGTAATACTTATATTGTTACTTTCTTTTTCTAGATAGATTCCACTTACTATTCATAAGAATGTGGTCCAATTGAGGCAGACACAAGTGAATTGGGAGAATTAGTTTTGACTAGAAATAAATGTCTTTCCAAAATAGGACAGCTTCTAAGAAAGGACTTGTAATTCAGAATAATAGGTAAACATATTTGACAAATTATGAATTCAAAATTAAGGATGTGGCTATTCTTAAAAAAAAAATGGAGAACGAGGAAAAAGCAGCAGCAAGGGTTGTGGCAACAACGGCGTAGAGAAGCTAAAAAGAAAACGGAGAATTAAAATTTCTAAAGATAAGAAATGAGAACGGGAGAATCGGGCATGGGGAGAAGGCCGTTATGTGCGGCTAAAATGGGTTGTGGCAGTGTATATAAAAGAACGGATTGTAATGAACAAAGTTGCATATCATTGCCACCCTTGGTTCACTAATTGTCAAGGCGTTTCTGCAATTCTTGATTCCAGGGTAAAGGAATAAGGGAAAATGGCGAAGATATCATTAGTTTTGGTGTTTTCGGTGGTGTTGGCTCTGCCATTCCGTGCGGTTTTGGGCCAGGACGATTGGAAGGATTTCTTGAGTCAGGGAGGGCTATCCCAAGACGCATTGGACCAGGCCCAGAGAGCTATAGGTGGGGCCGCGGCCCAGAGTGCTATGAGTGGGGCCTCGGCCCAAGATGCTGTCAGTGATTACTTCGGTTCAGCCCTAAGTGGCGCCTCCTCTGACGACTCTTCTTCTTCTTCTTCTTCTTCCTACGAAGATACCGATGAAGGCCAAGGGTCATCCTTGGCCGACTTTTTAGACACCGAAGCGTAAGAAACCATAATCCGTCTCCTCTCTTTCACTTCAACTTTTTTAATTCTACTTAATTTCTTTAGCATTATAAAAAATAAAATAATCGGCGAATATATTTTCGAAATCGTGGATAATTAGGTTTAATTTGAAACTAATTTCGTGCGGTTAACTACTGTTTTGGGGACCGGTAGTGCAAGCCACGACACAGAAATTTCACCCACGGGATCAATGGCAGATTCACCGGTGGGAGCACCAGATGCTTTACCTGAAGATGTTGACGACGACGACGAGGATGAAGATGAGGACGATGATTCTTCTCCCGCAGGTGCACCAGAGGGCTCTTTCTCACCTGCAGAGGCACCAGTAGACTCAGACGACGACGACGAAACATCTACCGAAGCACCAAGCAATGCGCCAGTGGAAGCACCTGAATCTGCACCCGCAAATGCACCAACAAGAACACCGGAATCGGATGATGATTCTGAGGAAGGTGAAGGGGCACCAACAAGTGCACCTACCGGGGAACCAGACAGTGATGATGATGATGATGAAGAGTTTGATGATTCCCACTCTTCTTCTTCACCCAGCAATGCTCCCGCACAGGCACCTGAAGGAAACCGTTAGACGAGTGATCCATTTTTATTAACATTAACAATTACATACATTTTCTTGCCAACTGAAACTGTGTATAGTGTAAGGGTGATTGATATCTATGTTGATAATAGATAGGGTTGGACTGTAAAGTAACAGCTACGCCCTTCAACCAATGTGCCCACTTCATCCTCATTTAACATGACTTTTCTTGTTGAACTGATATACCTAATTTCTATCAGGTGGAGAACAATATATACTGATGAAGTGAATCAAACTTATTAAATAAATAAATATGCTACATTCTATTTCTTAAATTATAAATTTTATTATTTTATTTTAAACTATCATACAAAAATTACACTTTCTTATTCATTCCTAGTTATTCAAATAACCTTATATTTCTTCTCCTTACAGAGAAAAGTTGCTAAATTAATGTATTCCTCTTTATCATAAAAAAAAGAAGATAAAATTTAAACAGAATTAGCCTAAGAAAAACAAAGACACAAAAATACGTTATTATCAACACTCCAATAAATTTGGAAGGTAATATCATAAAAATCTCTTATTCTATAGAACAATCTTGAAAAATAAGATAACTTATGTAAAAAGTTTAATTTTTCTAATTATGATATTATTTTTAAAACCATGTTTTTAAGCAGTTATTTGAATGTGGAAAACAATAATTTTCCATTTATTTTCTTCCTTTCTTAACTATATAAGTGTATAAGTCTGGAAGAGTATTTTTATTCTTATATTTATTTATTTACCGATATACAGAAATGAAATGAAAATACGCTGATAGAGAATCAGCAGTTTTCATTCATATCACAGAAGAGACATTAGAGTGTCCATACATGAAAGGGATCTGTTCTCGTAACCCTTCTCTTCTGAAGCTTCTTCTCTTACGTTCTGTGCTCTCGTAAAAACAGTAACATCTTTTTCAAACCGCATCTCCATCAGAATCACCATTTCCCCTGCGAGAAGCTTCTCCTTACACCTCCCTCTTTGCAATTTTCCAGAAGTGGTTTTGGGAACACTCTCACTCTTAACCAAAACCACCCATCCAATCTCTACCTTCTCCTTCTTCCAGACACCTGCCTTAATTTTCTCGCAGACCCACTTCAACACAACCACATCCACATCCTTTTCGAACCTCTGCATCTCCGCCACAACCACCACCATTGCTGAAACTTTAAACGCTGCAACGCAGCCTCCTCTGAGTAACTTGGAGCAAACGTTATAAGCCGCAGTCTCTATGTAATGTGGATGAACCTTTTCACCGTTTTCGAGTTCCATGACATCTTGACAGCGACCAGTAACAAAGAGATATCTCTTTTCTCCTTTCACGATGCCTTTGTCCCCGGTTCGAAGAAAGCACTTACTAACCATGTTTCTCAGTCTTCCATGAAACACCTCTCTTGTTAAACTAGGGTGGCCAAGGTACCCAGAAGCATTGCTTGGTGAAGCAACCCAAATTTCTCCTTCGACACCATCCTCACTCGGCTCCAAGGTTTCTTCGTTTACGACCATAATCTCCACGTCTTCCTGCTCCACGTTTCCGAGCCTCGCAACCGGTAACAGTTTGTTGTGAGTTGGGAAATCTGGGAAGCTGGAAGCATAAGCACCATTATTTTCACTGTGGCAGTTCCTCCACGCAGTGGACACAAAGGTACAATTCTCTGCTAACCCGTAGGAAGGAGAGATAGAAGAAGGGCTTAACCCGAATGGTGAAAAAGTATGAACGAATTCTTCCACAGAGTCTCTATAGATAGGTTCATTGATGATTATAAGGTTCTTCAAAGTTGACAGGTTGATGGGTAAAGCGCCTTGGTGAATCCCTCCACGCTTGATGACTAGTGGCAATGTGAACGAGGGAACGGGAGTGCAAGTGGCCTTGAATTCGGACAAGAGTTCAAGCCAGAGTCTGGGGCGTTTGATGAACGCGTTTGGGGACGTGAGAACACACGTGGCGCCGGAGACAATGGTCAGCAACAGAAACATGAGGCCACAATCATGATACTGTGGCAGCCACGAAACGATGGTGCTGTTTGGATGAAGATCGTAAGCTTTTCTGGCTGCTCTAACGTTGTGAGCAGCTGAGCCAGCAGTGACAAGCACGGGTTTTGGGACACCAGTGGCTCCAGAAGTGTACTGAACCAAATAAACTTCACCTGCTTCACAACCACTGTATGTTAGGGAATCACGGTTGTTGTTTACAGTAACGACGGCTTTACCATGTTTGACATGGTCAATGGAAATCCAGTGGATGGTTTGCAGCATGTGAGCAAGCTTGGTATTGTTGTGGGGGGAAGAGAGGTAGCGTCGAATGCTTGAAATGTAGTGAGAGTGAGCTATGGCAGCTTTGGGTTTGGTCTGAGAAACGGCTCTTACGAGGTGGTGATAGTTTTGATTGGAGAAAGAAGGGTGAGGAGGGACTATAGGTACGCTCAAGAGACCAGCTCTTTGGCAGCCGAAAATGAGCTCAACTAGGTCAAGTCCTGGAGAGCAGAGAAGAAGTACAGTGTCTCCTCTTTGCAATGAAGCCTGCAGCTGTGATGAGATGAGATGAACAGTGTCGTTGAGTTGTTGGTAGGTGAGGATAGTGGTGGTTTGTAAGTCTTGAGCCCAAATGAAAGCTGGTTTGGAGTGGAAAGTTGGTAACCTTGCCCAAACAGGGAGGTATAAGTCAACCACAGGTTGGTCGGGGAAGGAGGGGTCATAATTCTCGTATTCGTATGACATTTTTAGTTTGTCTGTTGTGCTTCTTGCCAAAACTAGTGGCATGATCGCTTGCATATTTATAGTTATAGTAATAGTGTTAATCTAGGTACGTGTTGAAGCTTATGATCCAGTCTCTGACATCCCAATGGGATGATTACGAAAACTAGAGGGAATATTGGGATATGCGGTTAGAATATCTCACTGTCCCCTCAGCTGTAATAGCAAAAATCGTCGCCATATAGTTGTTGGGTTTGTGTATGCCGAATTGCAACGCCGTCCTGTAGAAAAAAAAACGTTTATATATTGTAGGCGGATTGTCTCTGCAGCTGTCTGCTAGTACATGTTCATGTCTTCGGTACGTGTTCTCTCCTTATCTTCGTAAATTATTATTAAAGTCATTAAACGCAGATTTTTTTTCAATGTTTGAATACAGAAAAGGTTAATTTTGGTTAACTCTTAAATTTGGACAACGCTATCCTCACAGTAGCTACCAAGAAAAAACTAAACAATATTTTGAAAAGGTAACAATATTGTTTTTAACTTTTCTTTTCTGTAGGTTTACATTTATAAAAAAAAAAATTGCCAATTTTGATAATTCTCATTTTTAATTTAATATTTTTTCTCTTAATTTAAAGCTCAATATAATGAAATTTATAATTTAAAATTAATTTTAATTAATAATAAAAAAACGTCAATAAAATCCTCGTATAACAAATTATTATATAATAAATAAACGAGGGCGACTCAATATTATTAATTATCCCACTACGAGAATTTGAGTACGTCTTTTATTTATGTGGATAAAAGATTTAGTATACTGGCATTAACCACCAATACCAGTATATTAAAAAAGATTTCTGTTCTCAAATTTAAAAAAAATATATATATCCGAAGTGATAAAAAATTTAAGATTTAATATCTATTTTGGTCCCTCTTTTTTGGGAGTTTGTTCAAAGTGGTCTTCTTTTTTTAAAAAGTTCAATAAGGTCCTACTTTTTGCAAAAACTGTGCAAGTTAGTCCTTTTTGCTAACGGCAGAACTGCCAGCTGACAAATATTTGATGACTTGTACAAATAAAATTCGTTTTAGTCCTGGTTTAAAAATGTCATTGTGGTGTTCGTATTGGTTTAAAAATGTTTATTGTGGTCCCGTTTTAATTCATGTTAAAGATTTCACACGTGATCTAGTAATTCATGCGTTAACCTTTTGGAAAAATATAATCACAATAATTTGAAGCTTATCAGTATAGTTTCATGTGTTATATTAGTAAGTATGGAGATGTGAAAAAAGATTGGTTAACCTTTTGGGAAAGTATAATCACAATAATTTGAAGCTTATCAGTGTAGTTTCATGTGTTATATTAGTAAGTATGGAAATGTGAAAAAAGATTGGATTGTAACACGTGAAATTTTAGCTGCTGTTTACAAAACTTTCCACAAGAGCATCCATTGACAAATTTGTGAAGCTGCTTACTTTCTCTTCCTTTTTAGTAAAAAAGGACCACAATAAACATTTTAAAACCAATATGAAGACCACATTAAACATTTTTAAACCAATACGAGGACTAAAACAAATTTTATTTGTACAAGTTATTAAATATTTGCTAGCTGGCTAACAGCTCTGCCGTTAGCAGAATTAACGCCGTTAACAAAAAAGACTAACTTGCACAGTTTTTGCAAAAAATAAGACCTTATTGAACTTTTTAAGAAAGGGAGAACCACTTTGAACAAACCCTCAAAAAAAGGGACCAAAATAAGTATTAAACCAAAATTTAATGCTCGGGACTATCTTTTATCCTATATATAAGATGTATATAAAATAAAATGTGGTCTAACTATAAAAATCATTAGATCAATTTCAAATGCATCAAAAGATAACCTCTTTACATACTCTTAATTTATTGTAAAACTCATTTTCTATGAAAGCAAAAAATTTATTGAATTATACAACTAAAAAACTTATTCTAGAATTATAAATGCCATCTTTAAATATAACCAAAACGATTAAACCAATAAGTTTCAAAGATATTTTTCAAATACAAATTAAATATAGGAAATTATCATCAATTACATTAAATAACCTAGTTTCTTTCATTAATCTTAGGGTTACTGATCATCACATGACTTAGCAATAAAAACATAGGATGCAAACTGCACTACTACTGACATCTATTACATTCAAAACCTATTACCAGATAATTAGCCCCCACTTTTCTTTAAATTAGAAGAACGACACATAAAGCAAAGGGCTCATCCAGTAGCAGCAGGATGCAAGATATGACTCCATGCATACATTAATTACATCACATGGTCTGACACTCCAAAAAAACACACTACCATGCAGCAAAGGCAATGAAACACAGCCCTCTAATCAGTCTAGTCCTACTACCTGACGCCTTAACAACATGACATAGCCCTCCATCAACTACAATTACTTAAATAAAAACAAAATTAAGGAGTGGCCTTTATTAATCTTGCACTGGCTTTATTGAACACAAGGCAAATCATACACTAATGCTTCAATGCTTCCCAATGTCCAAGTCTCAGTACTAAGATCTATCATTAAATACACTTCACGTCGTGTCTTTGCAACTTCCCGTGTGAGCGACTGCTAACGAAGCCTGATACAAATTCCGTTGGGGATCATTGTCCCCAAGCACAGGCGGCCCTATAGCACATTTGACAGAACATAGAGATGACAAACGTGTTAAAAATATATCAATACTAGATTAGACAACATAAACAATTACATATTTGAAGTTGCAGAAAACAGAAACAAATGAGGCTAAATGACAGACGCGTACTGTACTTTGAAAGTTTCACTCCTCTCCTTCAGAGTAACTGAATTTTGTATATTGTTATAATAAACTCTATATCAATCAGATTTTAGGGAAATGCTTGACAGTTGAGCATCTCTTATGCATCAACTCCTCACAAGTTATAACCAAGTTATTTTCACTACCTTATCTATTTTAAAAGAAAAAATCAATTTAATGAAACATAGGAACCAGTCCTGCCTTCAAATCAACTCGAAGCCTAAGTATAAAATAATACATCAAAAAATTTAAGTTTGAATGATAAATCAATATCCTTGCATTTCTTCTTCCAATGCAAACCATGCAATGGTAGTATATAGTTCATCCTAGAAGCTTACAAGCATTGACTTATTAAACTGTACATACCCACTGTCTATTATGTTTAATGGGGACTTATTCCCTTCAAGATAAACAAGGCAATAATGATCTCCTCTCAAGACATCTTTTGGTGGGAAGATAGCTTAATTGACGCAGCAATTCTTTCAATCCCAGCACCATAAATCATATAGTGACCATTCCATGTTTAGGTAATCAATTTTACTTAATAGCATCGCCGCTTGAAATTTTGGTGGTACTAGTTCAATTCTTAAATGTTATTCCATACTTTTCTATATAATTATTGGTTTCATCCTTTTTCACACCTACGTACTAGTAATGCAAGAAAATCCCAGCAAGTGTTTCTTCCCTCGTACAACCTATATATACTATATACAATTTGAGAGACGTCAAATTTTCCCCTCAATTCATACACTGCATAACAAGAGAACCAAAAGGAGTACATCAGTTAATCACATGCAATATATCTTGTCACCATAGATGACTAAGACACAAAAGGCACTAGTTTTCTTCCTCATTAGACAGAGAAAGCTATGTTTCACATGACATCTCAGCTATCAGGAATTCTACATCGCATTATTTTAAGTATCATCTGCCAAAAACACTGACGCGAAATTTTTTTAACCCCTCAAGTTTTAATTGTGCCAAGCGGATCCTTCTGAAATTACAATTGTTTAATTTTAGTTCCCTGTGTTCTAATTGTGCTATTGTGTGGTTTTAGTTGTCATAAGTCAATGTTACATAAACTAATTCCAATTAATTAGAGGATTAAAACCATACAATTACAATATCCAGAGGATTCAATTGACACAAATGAAGCCTACGAGACTAAAGTAGCACATTTACCATGCTTGAAAACCCAATTACCACAGTTAGAACTCGAGGAAGTAAAATCATACAATTGTGATGTTGGAAGACCAAAAGTGTCTTACGGTATTCCTTTCGTTTTTCAAATTAGCTTGCAGAAAAAGCGAAAGGAGCAGCAAAAAAATATCTCAAGGAGTTATAAGTTCAACGACCAGTCAACTTAGTGGAAATTGAACAAAGATTAAACACGCAAAAATCAGGATATGTAACCATGAGGTACGAAGGCTTTCCTAATCTGGGAAAAAGAATACAGAAACACGTCTTCCCGAGACGAAAGTGCATATCTCTCCCCGAATAATCACCAAGCCACGGTATACAATTGCTCATCAGCACCATTTTCCATATTCAAAATGTAAACCTTTGATTATACATTTTCATATACAATTCATTTAATTTTAAATCAAACATTCAAAGTAAAAAACGAAATTAATCATCACATACATATTCTAAATGTGAAGAATTTCATTTAATACTAGCAATTTACAAGGGATCAAATTAACACATAAACCATTAAATCAATCATATGAAAAGCTGCGGAGTCAGTAATGTCTTACCCGAGATTAAACATACTATTTATGGGGTCCAGAAGCTGCGGCTGTGGAGGATGTTGCTGTTGCTGTTGTTGCTGTTGCTCATGTTGTTGGTGCTGGTGGTGATGCTGCTGCTGCAAGCCGGCACCAGTGGCTACTGCCACAGCACTAGAAGGAGTTCCTTTGGCTTCAACAAATCTCCACATATACCACGACGCAACAGAACGATAAGGCCTCCACTTCTCGCACAATTGGTCCATCTGCGACGGCCGCGGCAAGTCCCCGAGATTATAAAGAAGCTGAACCCCTTTCCTCACACCCAAATCATTGATGGGGAGAACATCGGGTCTGTGGAGGGAAAAAATCATGAACATGTGAACAGACCAAGAGCCAATTCCATTGACCATGGTTAGCATAGTGAAGAGTGACTTATCATCCATGTTCACAATGGCCGCATCGGACAGTATCCCGTTCTGGTACTTCCTCGCCAAATCGTGAAGGTAACTCGCCTTCCGCCCCGAAACCCCAATTTGGCGAAGCTGTTGGGGAGTCAAAGCGAGAACGGTTTCAGGAACGACGCCGTTTTCGCCACCGCAGAGCGCGATGAAGCGCGTGTAGATGGAGGTGCCTGCTTTGTACGCGAGTTGCTGGTACAAGATGCTACGCGTTAGGGCGAGGAAGGGAGTGTGGAAATTGTCGAAGGTTGGGGGTTGGTGAATGTCGATTAGAGGAGAGAGGAGAGGGTCAGCGTTCCTGAGAAATCGGAGCGCGATCTCCACCTCACCTTCATACGAGAGTGAACGCGCCACTAAGCGCGGCACCACCGTCATGGCTCGCGAAGGCGGAACGTGCTTGGTGCTCCGGCCGCCGCTCTTGCCCGGTTTAGAGGGTTCGGTTAGGGATTCGGATGTGGAAGGGTCCGGTGAGACCTTCCGGATCTTACGGGGACGGAGGGGGATTTTGGAGGCAGGGGAGTTTACGTGCGGAAGGACATTGTTTAGTTCTGAGTCGGCCAGAGCGCCGTCGGGGCCAGCGGCGGAGGATGAGGGAGCTGGGTGGGGTTGAGGTTCGATTAGGGATTGTGCTTGACCTAGCGTGTGTTCGCCCATAAGTGTGAGGTTGAATCGGAGATTGAGGAAAGCGAACGAGTTTGAAGTTAAATGAATGTAATGTGACGATGTTGATGATGATGACAATGGTTGAAACTCACTCTCCTTTAATCCAACTGCTTCTAATCATTTATTTCTTCATTCTCTCTTCAGTTTCGCTGCTTTTCTTCTTCCTCTTGGATCCTACTTTGGTGTGGGTTTTCTTATTTCTTTCTCACACGCCATCTCGCAATGCGTGCTGCACGTGAACCTTTACATTCCTGTTGGCCCAAATGACAAGCCCAACATCATGAAAGTAGCCCAACATCATGAAAGCAGCCCAACATCTCTCCACTGTTTTTTTCTAAACGCGCCTCTATTATTTTGAAAAGTGTTCATTTTTACAAAATTAACCTTGGCGTCACTTGTATATTTCCTACAAGTTACTTTCTTTCTTTTTAAAAAATAACTTTTAATTGAAATTAAATTAATTAATAATTAAATTTTCTTTTCACAGTAATTGAGTTAACATGATACAAATTATAAAAAATTACTATACTTGCCCTATCTTATATCTCAGTTATTATCTTATATATAGCAGAGATTATTATCTTATATAATTGAAAAATAATTACTTTGCCGTAGTAGACAGCAGAAACAATTCAGTCACAATACAAGAAAAAGAAAAAGAAGGGATGAGCACGTTGTGAAAGCGACTTGAAGAATCAAAATAACAGCTCCCTAGAAATGAAACAATATGAATGGCCTTATTTTAGAATTAACTGTAAATTTTATAAAATGCAATTAGCTAAGTCATTTCTATAAAGGATGTTCTGTTTTGCAGCTTTTAGGAGATATTTTTTAGCAATGATATTTTTGTAATGATGGGCCATGATCAAATCTCACAGCTATTTAACCAAACATCAAAATATTTCATTATTCCAGGCATTAAAATTCTTTCGACTAATTTACAGTCTTTGAAAAAGAAGTTAAAAAGAAAAAACAAACTATCACTACTATCAAATTTAGTAATAGTATAAATCAAGCTAATGAGACCATTTATGTAGATTTAAAAGTTAATAATTTTGTTTTAATAGTAATTTCTCAAATAAATACTTTTTGTATTTTCCCCGTATGGTATTTCATATTAAATATTGCTTGCTCGCAAAAGACCTATATTTTCAAGGGGAAACCAAACACTGTATCATGTCAGACTGATCCTTAATTCAAGGCATAGTTAATATTAAAACCTTGTTGAATGTTTTCAAGTGTATGTGTTATGCATGAATTGAATTAGGTAATTTTCCATTTAATCACAAAAGTCTACTAATTTTTATTTTTTTTATTTAACTATTTATTGAAAGATTGGTATAAATTATTTTTAAATTTTCATCCAAAGTAAACGTGGTATGGACTGACATAAGTGTGTTGACTTTTTATAATAATACTTTGAAAGCTACACCACACTATAATGATTTCTACTTAGTTGATTTCGTAACAAATTTAAATTTAAACCAAAAGCCCATAAAAATTGTTTAATGTCCAAGCATAAATACAGAATTTAATCACAGCGCGTTATATTAATAAAATATTCAATTAATCAACTTAAAATCAACTGGCTAACTCAATTTATGGTGTTTGAAAATGGGTAGATTGTCACTTTTTTTTTTTACACACATGATGTATACACTATTCAAAAACAAATAAATAGATTATGGTTCTTTGATGTAACTTTTGCGGAATATTATTTTAACATTGTCAGAATAGATTTTAAAAATACAATGTCAAACTCTTTATCTTAAGCCAAACTTGTATATATGAATAAACATATATAAAATAAAATGATATTATACTAACCTTAAGGTCATATTTAAAGAAAAATATTTACATTTTATGAAATAAGAGTTTCCTAAATTGTATATGAACTAAAATGACTAACCTTAGTTAATTGAATCTTGATGATGTCACTTCGAATATGAAATAAGTTATATTCAAAGAAAATATCCGTTTATTTCATTTTATAAGACTTCATATTTGTTTATTAATCATCCTTTTATTTTTCGTTAGTAAAATTCTCTGTTATTCAAAATATATATGAAAAAAGATAAGATAAAATTATAATATATACGAATTTTAATTTGTAAATTTGTTTTGTGAGGGAATAAAAATTCAAAGCTTAAAAAACTGTATAGTTACCTGATGGAGAGAGAAAAGAAAAGTTGATATCCAATGGCTTTATATATGTTTTAGTATTGAGCGGTTGGCCCCTCTTTGGACACTTTGATCTTTACATTTATGGAAACAGAAACAGAAACACAAAGCACTGATGCTTCGCATATATATGGAAAGAAATAAAAAGCAAATAAAATATTTCATAGTACTAATCCAAGCATCCACAGCATATTACTGCTAAATCAACCTTCACTGCAGACTCAGACCCTTCATCCTGCATTATCATAAACACAATCACACTCAACCAAGAAACAACAATCAAACACCACAATAATCTTCGTATACATAACTATTACAAAAGTGAATTTTTAAGCTTAACTGAACTCAACAAAACTGTATTGTATCATAAAGTTAAGTAGAAATTTGATAACAGCATATGACTACGAATGAAATAAAAATGTCAAAAAAACAAGAAATATTGCTAAAATAAGCTTTAATCATGATTCTGATACCATGTTAAAAATAGACTTTTAAGTCTAACTCAACCCATAAGGCTTGTATGGTTTGCATGCCACTTATGTATAATAGCGACGAATTCCAACAATAACTATTTCTTGTGTTTCTATAAAATATATATGCTTGGAAGTCCGATATAAAACCAATTTTGATTTTCAATCTTGTCTTTTAAGGTTACTTAAGAAGAAGAATGAGTTAGCAAATAATAACCTGTTTTCTTCATTGATGTAACCGTAACCTCTGATGCTGCTTGCCATGGTTGAAACAGTTCGGTAATTGGGAAGAGGCACATGGCCTTCCTCGATCTGCTTCACATCTTCGACGAGCTTCTGATAATGCCTTTTGACGTCTTCCACAGTTTTTCCTCCGACGGCTCTGGCCAGGTTGTGCCACCTATCTGGGGTGTCCTCGTCGAAGATGGCAAGGGCATTCTCAAATCTTTTGTTCTGCTTCGGTGTCCAACCCTGGCTTGAGGCCATTCTTAGTATACCTACCAATAGAGCTTTGATGGTTTGTTAAGGGAAGTAACATCGGTGCCCTTTATATACTAGTGGGGTAATTGAGGCTGTGTTGTGTTGTGTTGTGTACTTGATGCTCATGCTAGCCGTTGCTTTCCGGACAAAACAGTGGGACACATTCTGAAATTCCTAGATACGGACGTGGTTTTCTTTAACTTTTAATTGTGCATGTCTTTTTTTAAATTGACTTAAACTTTAATCAACCTCCATGAAATATGTAAGCAAATCTAACGCGGATATTGCCTTAATCGAGGAAGGTGTAGTGAATTTCACTATTTCTTGTGAATTCCTTGTCACATCACATGCATGCCTCCAGTTACTGAATTTTACTGCCATTATTTTGGACAGAATTTAGCACATAACAACGTTTTTATCTGTTGATGTGATCCTCGTGGAGTTTCTTGTTCACGCTATCAGTTCCCACACCCCACCCCTGTACAGGAATCAATATAACGCCTTGAACTACGGATCTAAACTGAACTAAACTATTAGTTGAGATAGACGCAAACTGGCACCACCTCACATTTTGCAAAACAATTATGCAAACAAAAACTATGTCTAGAACGTTTGGAAACGGACAAGGTCACCAGGAACATGGTTTTCACATCCAAATAAACGCTTACTTGTTACAACTTTTTACGTTTTTTTTTTTTTTTCACATTAGAGACATGATTTGTTGGTTGTGGAACGTTTGAGCTCTTCACCCCATGAAAGAAATGTCTGTAGATGATTAAACGAGTTTCTTCAACCCAAAATCCTGGAACTCGTGACAGCCAAGATTTTGACGGCCGTTACTTGATCTTGATCTTTGTGGTATACCCATTATGGAGTAGGATCCTGGTTTCTAAGTATGGTGATCGGAAAAACTTGACCGGGATGAAAAGAAATAGAAATGCTTCAAAAGATTGTATCTTTTCTCAGAACAAAAACAAGATAAGTGGAGAACAAAGGAGGGTGGGTAGGAGAGATGAAAATGGAGGCATTTTGATTCTGATGATACTCTGCAACATATCAAATGCTGTTGGTGGTCATGCAATCACAGGATTAATCCGCTGTGTTACCACTCTTGTTATACAATGGGGTTTTCATCAGGGTCGTGTCTGACTATGGCAATGGTGTTAGAAGATTTTACACAAAAGTTTGATTCAAGGTTAAGTATATACATTTGTGTTAGTTATTTTTATGACATTTTTAAGCACTGTTGTATATATAATTAACTTCAACAAATAGAGGCACATATTCTTAAATTTTTGTTAGGCTATCAAATTCTTAAATAGAGGCACAAACAGGATAATATTTTCAAATAGAATAATGGCGCATCATACATAAAATCATATAAAAACTCATACCGCATAACAAATATCAAATTGATTCCTGTAAATTCAGATTAAAATTGTGCTTCTTGAACATATTACATTACTATAAGCAAAACAAAAATGATAAAGCATTGCATTACAAATCACTCTACATTATCAGTAACTAGAAATGATATCAGTTTTGTTTATTCCTACCATTCAAAAAGAGAAGAGTTTCTATCTTTGTACGTTTCTGTAACGGATTATATTAGATTTTGGTAACTTTTTAGAGGCTTTAGATGAAGCAAGAGAAAAAAAATCTGTGCGAACTGCATTTGATCTGTGATTTTGGAGATCTAAGAGAACAGGTGGGGCCACCGAATCACTCCAATCAGCAGCTGTTTCCTGACTCTATTGACTTCATTTTCATCTTGCACATCACTGAATTGTGTTCATGTTAAGTGTATACTCAAGCTAACAATAACATCATAAAACAAACAATCTTAACAGTCAAGTTGCCAGAGAAATCCACCTTCTGTGAAAAGTTTCTGCTGTTCTTAACTTATCTAGTGGTCAAAGCACCAAAGTGGCTAAATTGCTTTTCCCCTTCAAATTCTGTAGCTGTATATAAAAGGTAATGTCACACTACTTACATTTGTTGCTATGGTTCATGCAATTCAAACTATATCAGCATAATGCACTTACGGTATTAACACATCACTAACATGCTGTCAATGATTTTCTTCAGTTATTTTTTGGTTTATCAATTGAAGAAGCGAAAAAAAGAAAGATGTTCATGTTGGCGTTATCTTAAAGTTAATCTTGTTGCAGGGAAAAAGGGTGAATAAATATGAGAAATCAGAAGGGTAGGGAAAGTGAACCTCAGATGTTATTTAGACTTGGCTTCCTTTGTCTGTGGACCGGTCAGTCCGGTCGGTCTGGTTGTTTACTTTGGGCTTGTTTTGTTTGCGGACTTTGCCTGTTGCGTGTTTACGTTGGTTATAAATAGTAACCAACCCCGCTCTTTCAATTACAACTTTTCATTCAATAATATTCAGTATTCATTCTCTCGCTCCGCTCTCTCTCTTTTATTATTCTCTGGTTCTAGGGTTTTCTCGAAACGCCCCAGGAACCCAACAATTGGCGCCCACCGTGGGGCAAGGATTCAAGAATTCCCAAGGAGCGATGGCAACCAAGTTCGACGTAGAAAAGTTCAACGGCGCTAATGACTTCGGGCTGTGGAAGATCAAGATGGAGGCAATCTTGATACAGCAGGGATGTGATGAAGCGTTGAAGGGTGAGTCGAGGATGAGTGGTACCATGACTCAAGAAGAGAAGAAGAAGATGGGAGATAAGGCAAGGAGTGCAATCATCTTGTGCCTTGGTGATAAGGTACTGAGGGAGGTTGCGAAGGAGAAGACTGCCGCTGAAATCTGGGCAAAACTAGAGTCTCTGTACATGACGAGATCGTTGGCTCATAGGTTGTGCCTGAAGCAGCAACTCTTTTCGTTCAAGATGTCAGAATCAAGAACGATAGAGGAGCAGATTGCAGAATTCAGCAAGATAGTTGATGATCTGGAGAATATTGAAGTGAAGTTGGAGGATGAAGATAAAGCTGTCATCCTGTTGAATGCGCTTCCAAAAACCTTCGAGCATTTCAGGGATGCGTTACTCTACGGGAAAGATCAAGTGATCACGTTAGAGGAGGTTTTGACGTCAATTCGAACCAAGGAGTTCCAAAAACTTCAAGATTCGAAGACAACCGAGGAAGGAGCGTCCGGATTGATCTCGGTGAAAGGGAAAGGGAAGAAGCAGTCTGGAAAAGAGAAGAAGCTGAATCCGGACGGTACGAAGCAGGTGCGTTGCTTCAAGTGCCAGAAGATGGGTCATATCAAGAAGTTCTGCCCGGAGAAAGGAAAGGCCGGTCGGCCACAAGAAACCGCTGATGTGGCAGAGGCGTCTGAGGGATATGAGTCGGCTGGAGTGCTGGTGGCTTCGTCTGAAGATCCTCAAAGGAGCTGGGTCATGGATTCCGGCTGCTCCTATCACATGTGCCCGGTGAAGGAGTTTTTTGAGAAGCTTGATCAGAAAGAGCATGGTAATGTATTGCTCGGAAATAACAAAGCTTGCCGAGTGCAAGGTGTGGGGTCGGTGAGGCTGAAGATGTTTGACAATCGTGAGATGGTGTTGCAGGCTGTTAGGTATGTGCCCGAACTAAAGAGAAATTTGATTTCTATTAGTGCATTTGATCTTGGAGGTTACACCACTAAAGTTGAAGATGGAGTAATGAGGGTTTGTTCTGGAGATTCTGTGGTTGCCAAAGGCAGAAGGAGGAACGGCTTGTACATTCTGGAGGGATCTACTGTCATTGGTCATGTCTCAGTAGCAAGTGGGACCGAGAATACCGCCCGGTTATGGCACTTGAGGATGGGACACATCAGTGAGAAGGGTCTTGAAGAATTGGAAAAGCAAGACTTACTTCTGGGAGACAAACTGCAGAAGCTGGATTTCTGTGACCATTGTGTCTTAGGGAAATCACACAGGATACCGTTCGGAAAAGGGAAACACTCAACCGAACGCCCCTTTGAATATGTCCATGCTGACTTATGGGGACCGGCAAGAACCTTAACTCATGGTGGAGGAGCGTATTTCTTAAGTATAATTGATGATTTCTCAAGGAGAGTGTGGATTTACGTTCTAAAAAATAAGTCTGAAACGTTTCAGAAGTTCAAAGAGTGGCACACACAGATTGAGAACCAATTGGGGTGTAGGCTGAAATGCCTAAGAACCGATAATGGGCTGGAGTTCGTTTCAGAGGAGTTTAATGGTTTTTGCAAAGAGAAAGGGATCAGGAGGCACAGAACGGTCGTTGGAACTCCTCAACAGAATGGATTGGCCGAACGGATGAATAGAACCATTCTGGAGAGGGTCCGGTGCATGTTGCTGGGATCAGGATTGTCAAAGGCTTTCTGGGGAGAGGCTGCCAATACGGCCGTCTATCTGATTAACAGGAGTCCATCTTCAGCTCTCAATTTTAAAACGCCAATGGAAGTGTGGAGTGGACGACCGGCTGATTATTCACACTTGAGAGTGTTTGGTTCTTTGGCGTTTGCTCATGTCAGGGGTGATAAGCTGGATTCCCGGGCGGCGAGATGTATCTTTCTTGGATACGCCGACGGAGTTAAGGGATACAGGTTATGGAGGTTAGATTCACCTTCAAAACTAATCATTAGTAGGGATGTCATTTTTGATGAAACAAGGATGGCGATGCACCCTGAAAACTCTGGAAGTGAGAAGAAGATTCTCGTGGAGGTGGAGCATACTACTAATGGAGCTGGCACGTCCGGTGGGACTGAGGAAAACCAAACAGGTGAAGGGCAAGTTGAAAACGGTCGGACGATAGAGGAGAACCGATCGGATGAATTTCGAACAGACCTTGGTGATGATATAGATGGTATGTCTGGCGAGGGAAGTCATGGAAAAGCTGCTGGTGTTGATTTGAGAAACTATCAGCTTGTTCGTGACAGAGAAAGAAGGATCTCCAAGCCAACCAAACGGTTTGGAGAGGCGGATCTAATCTGCTACGCCCTGAATGCTGCTGAAGATCTTAACCGATCGGATGAACCGAGAAGTTATAAGGAGGCTCTTGACAGCAGCGACCGGCATCTTTGGCAGGGTGCTATGGAAGAAGAGTTGGAGGCTTTGAAAAAGAATAGCACCTGGAGATTGGTGGATCTGCCGAAGGGTAAGAAGGTCATAGGTTCGAAATGGATTTTCAAGAAAAAGGAAGCTACACCGGGCGGTGAGAAAGCGAGGTACAAAGCTAGGCTTGTTGCCAAAGGCTTTACTCAGATTGAAGGCGTAGACTATCATGAGATCTTTGCTCCAGTGGTTAAGCATTGTTCGGTCAGAGTTCTGATGGCAATAGTTGCGCATTGCAATTTGCATCTTGAACAGTTGGACGTTCGGACAGCTTTTCTGCACGGCGATTTGGAGGAAACCATCTATATGAAGCAACCGGACGGTTTCGCTGTGGATGATAGGGTGTGTCTGTTGCAGAAGTCACTTTATGGCTTGAAGCAAAGCCCAAGGCAGTGGTACAGGAAATTTGATGACTTTCTGATAAAGCTGAACTTCAAGCGGTGCAATTATGATGACTGTGTTTACACTCTGAATCATGGCGGTGAAATGTTATATCTCCTGCTTTATGTGGATGATATCCTAATTGCTAGCAGTGACAGGGGCATGATCGGTGAGACGAAAGCAAGGTTGGCGGATGCTTTCGAAATGAAAGAGCTAGGGGAAGCAAGGCGGATTTTGGGCATAGACATTAAAAGGGATAGACCGGGCGGTAACCTTTTTCTGTCTCAGGAATGCTATTTGCATAAGGTAATTTCAAGGTATCGGATGGCTGAATCTAAAATGGCCAGCACGCCGGTCGGTCAACACTTGAAACTTACCAAGGAGCAATGCCCAAAGACCGAGGAAGAAAGAAAGAAGATGGAATCTGTTCCATTTTCAAATGGGATTGGGAGCATTATGTACGGCATGGTCTGCACAAGACCGGACGTGGCGCACGGTGTTAGTGTTCTCAGTCAGTTTATGGTTAATCCTGGACCAACACACTGGGAAGCGTTGAAGTGGATGCTCAGATATATACGGGGGTCTCTCGGTACTGGATTGTCTTTCCAGAATAACTTTCAAGGTGGAGGTTATATTGAAGGTTTTGTTGATTCCGACTTTGCCGGATGCATGGACACTAGGAAATCCCGGTCGGGATATGTGTTTACACTGTTTGGGACTGCTGTTAGCTGGAGGTCTACACTACAGTCGGTTGTGGCTTTGTCAACTACGGAAGCTGAGTACTATGCTCTTGCTGAAGGAGTTAAGGAGGCACTGTGGTTGAAAGGTTTGGTTCGGGAACTTGGTTTTGATCAGAAGTCTGTATGTGTTCATTGCGACAGCCAGAGTGCTATTCATCTGGCCAATCATCAGATTTATCATTCCAGAACCAAGCATATTGACGTCAAGCTGCACTTTGTCAGAAGCATTGTTGAATCCGGTGACGTTCAAATCTGCAAAATTGCATCCGAAGAGAATCCTGCAGATATGTTAACAAAGTCGCTCGCTAAGGAGAGGTTTCTCTTACTGTTGTCCAGGATTGGGTGTCTACCGGTCGGTCACTAATTGTTTGACCGGCCGTGTTCGTGTTTTACTTTTGTTTTTTGTTTTTGAAGCAAGTCTAGGTGGAGAATTGTTATTTAGACTTGGCTTCCTTTGTCTGTGGACCGGTCAGTCCGGTCGGTCTGGTTGTTTACTTTGGGCTTGTTTTGTTTGCGGGCTTTGCCTGTTGCGTGTTTACGTTGGTTATAAATAGTAACCAACCCCGCTCTTTCAATTACAACTTTTCATTCAATAATATTCAGTATTCATTCTCTCGCTCCGCTCTCTCTCTTTTATTATTCTCTGGTTCTAGGGTTTTCTCGAAACGCCCCAGGAACCCAACATCAGAGATTAGACATAGGACACTTTCCATCTGTTTTACATTAACAAATATAATGTAATCTCAAATCTAATCTTACAAGGTGAACAACCGAAAGTTGCTCCGTGATAAATGGTTTGTTTTACACTGAATGAAAGCGACATGACAGAAAAAAAAAAAGGGGGGGGGGGATGGATATGCTTTTTGCAGTTCTCTTGGAACAAAATATAGTGTGGCTGAATTTCAACCCAATGTTCGTCATTGAAGATTAATGTAAAGATATTATATGATTAGTTGTTTATTGAAATGGTATATATGATGATTGACATAGGTTGTTCAAAATAAGGAAAATAGAAGAGAGCTCCACCAAGAAACATTTATACTTTATTTGATCCATAGCAAAGGGTGAGGTGATGCTGATGCATTCAGAATCCTTATCATCCACGCATATCCCTGACCCGAATTTATCTATCAAGAGCTTCCCTTTCTGTTTCAGAAGCTTTATGATCACTCCACTACCAATTCAAGTTGCCATTGGGGTCCACTGCATTCATTTCTAACCAACCACAGATAGGTATCCATGCTCAGATTCCAAAAACTAGATGCTTTGAAAGGCTTGGTCAAAGGGACTCACCCTTGAATTCCCAGCTAGGGTAGTTCTTCTGCATAGACAATGGATCTAATTCTCAGACAGCAAAAAACAAGGATTATTGTTTTGTCAAACTACACTAATTAAACTACCTTAATTTTGTCCTATTATCTGCTGCCAAAACCATTTTTCTGACATAATTAGCACCAAGATAAGCAAAATTATTAACTAGAATCTAAAAGTTTCCTCCTTACATATTACCTTCTATATCTTGTAACAGCTGAAAGTCTTCAACATACATAAAAAAAACATATGTAAATCTTATCTTACTAATCTATTGATTGAGTGTATTGTTCAATCTCTCCTTTTAAATCTGTTAAAAGCTTTGTATTAACTAGAGAGAAAGTCACTGTACCAAACCATATATATAGTTACTAAAAAAAGGATTTTGACATGACCCTTTTATTATATAGAACTCGTTTAATTGTAAAAAATGTAAAATTAGAATTGGGTATGGCGAATTTGATGGACAGTTATTGAGAAAATAATGTAGCAATGGAAGAGATGTTGTCTGCTATCTTGAATTCATAGGCTTCACATTTCAATATGGCTTTTTGCAGTAGTGATGATTAGTTGAAACAGACCCTTGAAATTAGAGTGATAGGAAGAGGGAGGAAGAAGAGGATATATCCTTAGAGACATCGATTGAATAAACTCGGAATCCTTATCAAACATGCATGTTTGTTTCCACTATAAGCAAATCAATGGGGGCATTCAATTGTTCTTTCTTTACAACTAGTGCTGTATTTTCTCTGTGAGGTCCCTTCTTCACAAGTTGAACGTGTATATATATTCTGGATATATACTCTTGGTCGTCTTATTGTAGATGTTACACCATTATTGCTACTCCAAACAAGTTTCAATCAATTCCTTTCGCAGTCACCAAGTTTTTGGAGGAATAAATTATTGATCGACAAGAGAAGCCATAAAGTGAAAAACACAAGAAAAATTCCACACTCACCCATTAGCTCTCTCATATATGCTGTGTTTCATAACGTTAACGTTTGCACCAAGCTCGATTTAATCTCATTTGCTTAACTTTACATTATGTTAATATCAACCTTTACGTTTCCAAAGTCTTCCCATTTAAAATAAGCATTAGAGACCTTCGATCAACTCACGTAAATACTGCATATGTTTCATATTACGGAGTTGACTTGAGAGCTGAGATAATGGATAAGATGTTACACCCATGAGCTATATGTAGCATACACGACACACTTTAACGTGTGTAATATCAAAAATAAAATAAAATGAAAGATACCCATATACATGGATCTATATATTAAATTATTATAGATTTTTTTTATTTCTTTAATTATAATAGAACTCTATGTAATAAATTTATAGGTTTATGAATTTTTAGAAAATTATCTTTATTAACACTATATTGGAGTTATTTGGAATAATCATTTACTCGTGCACAGTTAAAATAAGAAGCGGCTGAGATAAAAGCAATTCCAATTCTATGAGTTGTGGAATAATCATTTGCAAAGAAATCAAATCATTGATCAAATTGGTTTTATTCGAGATGTAAATCAACTGAAAACGTGAGGAACAATCAAATTGAATAATCTCCGACAAAAGAAAAATAAGCAGAAAAGCGTATAAATGTTCGGCAGCAAGGCTTTCAGATATCTTTATACCCATAGATAATTGTCATGGTAGTGGGAACGTTATTGGTTAATTGCGATAGAATGTCTTCGTGATAGAATATGCCTTGGAGCTATCGGTGAACTTTGGTTTGTTGCTTAAATAATTTTCTTAACTCTGTTTTTTTCTTTTCTTCTTTCTGCAAAGACCTTTTTGTAAGTTCAAATCACATAAGGTATTAGCACAGACACATGCATGGGTCCAATTCTGCCAGCCTGCTGTATTCTGGTCTGAGATGATAGTTTGACATCAGAGATTTGTTGATAAAAGATTCAGTTATAAGAGATGAGATAAGTTCTATTATTCCAGCACCTGTTTTATTGTTGGATGTCTCTTTTTCTTATATATTCCCATCAAATGACAAGTCATGCAATGAAGGCAATGTTTTTGTTTTTCTTCCATCTGATTATGTAATCCAACCCTCTGCATTTCACACGAATGATATTTTTATTAACTTCCTCTGTTGTAACATGTCACCAGTACGTGTGCAGGAATTTGCCCAATCAAAATAATAAAAGGAAATCAAACTGATAAGATATAGATGAAAAAGCTTCACATTAATTTTTTTTATATATTCTTTTACTCAAATATTCTAAAGCAACGATACATAGATATTGTTTTTCTTTGGCCAATGAGAATGGATCCACTGCAGCATATGTTCATAGAGCTATTAATCTTCCCTTCGCATTCGTAGGCAAATAATTCTAACAAAAAAGGGTGTCTTTAAGAAAATGGAAAGTGAAAACAGCTTTTGATAAATTTATATATTTAAAATCAAGTAAATGTGATTTCGCGATTTGGAAAACAAAATGTAAGAAAATAACTTTTTATATATTTATGATTTAAAATCCTTTACAAAAGATTGTAATAATATTATCAAAAGAGAGCTCTTTCTTCATTCTCACTTTTGTTTTCCCAAACATGTATAGTGCAATATACTTTCAAAGTTTTGATATCAACCTTTCTTCTTATACTCAAATATTCGACGTATACAGAAATAACATTTTTTTCTCCCTCAGCATGAGCTCACATTCTTAATTACAAGAGTCTCTCCATAGATGATATTTAAGTCCAAGTTGAGAGAGAACATAGATGGTAGTGATTTAAGATTACAGATTAAATGTGATATCTTAATATGATAAGTGATAACTATTTTTTTTATACTCTCTTCAAGAACCTAAATATCCAAAGAAAATTTAGAAAATCTTATTTATAATGAGTGTGTGAGAAATATCCCTTCAACTCACTCTCTCTTTAGTGCTACTAGGTCACACACTTATAGTTATTGAAGTGGGTCCAGTGGCATAATAGCACCAATAAATTTATTTTGCAAAATTTACAATAAATTCTCTCGCAATTCTGTGTCATCTCAAATTTTGAATAGTTTGAACACAACTCAACCACTGGGTAACATAACAATTTTGATGGATGGACTGTATTGAGTTATTTTAAAATAAGTAGAACCAAATTGAATCCTCTAAAAAGAGTGAGGGAAAATTGTATAAAGACTAAAATAAAATATGCCCAGTCATAAAATTTAATAATATTTTTATGGATATTAAAAGATGAAACTCCGTTCATAACAAACTGAGATCGATGAAACTTTTTTTCAAGGCTCACGAAAGAAGGCCCAAATAAAAAAGTTGGCATGTGCCAAAAAAAATGATGAAATTAAATTAGTGTAAATGTGTAAATTCCAACTGCGTAGTAGTACCAATTACTTTTTGTAGAGAGCCTGACAAAACAAATATACAATGCTAAAATGTGGTATTTTTCTTTATCCCGTGTAGTAGAAGTTTAAAATATTATGTAGCACTTTGAATTGCTAACGAGAGCTATGACCAATGAAAAAGAAGGGAGATGAGAACCGGAATATTGAACACGGGGTATAGCAGAATTCGCTTTCCAAACTCAAACTACCCCAAATTACTCGACTTAAGTGTCTGGTGACTCATAAGCCACAATGCCAAATTCATGCTGCATGAAATCTTCACTAGGTCTGTAATACTTGTCTGGAGAGTACAAGCCTAGGTTAGATACTTGGCTAGTATACAGGCAAGCAAATCTCTCAACCTGCACCACACAAGTTCATTAGAAGAATCCTCATTCGGTGAGATCATACGACTATCGTCATTTACGAAGAAAAACCAAACCACCCAAAGAAAGTCACATTTTACCTGATGAGCAAAGCGAGAATTCTGATAACCAGTTTTCATAAGCTGACCCCATGGCTCGTGAAACTGCAATGTTTTATGGCCAATTACCAACATTGTATAACGCGTAAATTGGATATATTGCAATTGTTCCAGACAGACCAATAAAAAGAAAGGGAACTAAAGATAACGAAAAACAATACAGGAGAACTTCCTACCCTTTGATGTAATTTTCTTTGAGCTTCTTGATGCCTTAATCTCACTCTCTCTCTTTCAAGCTGCCAATGAAAAAAGCCTCTTATCAAATATGTAAAATAGGGGTTCCATTCATGGAATTGGAATGGTTATAAGGCTCAAACCTCCAACGTATCAAGTTCTGAAGATAACTTCTGCTTGGAATCAGCATCTGGATTCTTGAATCTGAAATAGTGCACCACTCATAAGAAAATAAACCGACAATAAGGACAGACCTATATGAGATACCGAGAGTTATACTTACTTGAGAGACCACTTCAAATGATGTATTTCATCCTCGATGCGGTCACGCTCACTCCTCAAGAATTGAAGTTCCTGCAAAAAACTACTTATGAAAAAATCTTCCTAGGTGCAAATTGACATGTGAGAAGTACGCAAATGCAATATTTGTTTAAAATGCCAGAAGTCCACACAAATTCTTGTATACATGACTTAAACCGATAATTTTCTCTAATTTAATTTTTATGCAGTAAAGCATTGATATAAAAGTAAAACTAATCCCATAGACAAAAATAATAATAAGCACCTTGCGGGTATCCCTAGATTCCCAGAGAAGTTTAACTTCCTTCTCAAGTTCTGGGACTACAAGCATTGTTCTCCATCCTGCTCATTAAACACGTCACATCAAAATCAAATTTAAGTAACTTAAATTGAATAAAAGTGAATATCATAAGGAGGACTAAACAATGGGTATCTACACATAAACAAACAAACATCAATGGCCCCTTTCTCAATTACATTACCAGTTATTATTATTTCCCCTCCTACAATCATAACCACATTTCTCTCCAAAATTTAAGGTAGATTGATTAAAAATGGAAATTTTTTACAACAGAATAGTTAAGAGGATTGATGGATATACCAAGAACCTTTTTGCTGCGTAATATATCTCCATAAATATGATCCCCAACGTAGAGAACCTGCATATAAAGAATTTAATTTTTTACAGAAAGCTTCAGTTTAGTGACAATCATCAAGTACCTGAATAAAAAATCAGCAGCTGTTTTAAAATAAACAGCTACTTAAACCAGAAAACCACGATGCAACTTACCACCATTTGTGTGTGTTAAAAATGGAAAACCAGAACCAAAAAAATATTACCTGAGAACTAGATTCAATGGAAAGCAGTTTATGAAGATGAGCAACATTTCCTCCCTAAAACAGATATTTACAATCAGTACATGATACTGAAATTCTGATAGTCAAAACATTTATTAGATAAAGACTTGAATATTTTAGAAACAACTTTAACATAAATTGTTTACATAAACATGTAGACAAATGATCTTTTATTTTTGGTACGATAATGATTATACCTGGAAAACTGGACAGGCATGATTCTTTGCTTCTGTGAACAACCTTGCTGAGGTATTACCCACCTTTGAATAAAACGATATAAAGGGTTTTATACATGATCTGACAAAAGAATAAAATGCTATTCAATTGTGCTAACCTGGGGCATGGGAGAGCCATTATCTGTATTGAGAAGCATTCCCGTCTCAGGCACAACCTCAAATAGGTTGGCACGATTTTCCTCATGAAAAAAACCCGGCTTTGCACTGGAGGATTATGGACTTGAACAGGTTAGCATGGAAATCTACAAATTTCAATATATTTGATTGCTTTAAGACGCAAAAAGTTAACTTTTCATATTGAAAACATTGTAAGAGTGAAACATTGTCTAAAAATGTATATTTAGCCAGTTCATAAAATGAGTAATGCATATAGTTCACCAAAAGAGAAGATATGTAGTGTAGTCCGGTGAAAACAAATTCCAAATGCTATTCAATTAACAGCACCAGGACAAAAGTAAAATCAGCAAGGTCACTGGTTCCCCCAAACATTATTTGTGCAGCAGTACGAACATCAAAGGACTATAATATAGGCGGAAATTCAACTCAGCGCAAAATAATAAAGGCAAACATATATATAACAAAGTACGTGTGATAGGAGAAGAACATGACCTCCCAGTGATTACGACATCAAAGTATTGAAGCCAGAAAAAATTGTTACTGACATCTTCCATGCTGGATCCACAGAGGAAATTCATGACAATGTTTGTATAGTCCCATAAACTGCGAATCACATTTGAAAGTGAAAAAAACTTAGATAAAATTTCCATATAGAAGGAAACCAACTAGTGTTTTTTTCCAAAAAACCCTTTTAAAATATTTTCCTTCACCATATTTTAGAACACTTTCAATCCTTATAGTATAATCTTGCAACAAATACCAATTAGTATCACTGCACATGACTTTCCCACACGGCACCACGGATTAGTTTACAGAAAAACAATGCTATAATGTCTTCAGACATAAATTAATTGTTGTATCAATCATTAATAAACACAGAATAGTTTGATTATTCCTCATAACTATTAACAATGTCTAGGTGAAATCGTAACTACCTATTTGTCACTAAAAATGTTGCACGACCAGAGTCTCTGAGCATTTCAAGCATGGGCACTATTGAGGAGTCTTCATTAATATACCTGATGGATAAAATTTAACAGAAAAATTAAAAAGTAAAGAATTTTATTAACAATTCATTCATAGTATATGAATTTAAGGACACAACTTCAGAAAGAAACAGGTAGTGCAGCAAAAGTGTAGTATGTCATTGCTAGCATAATAATTGTTTGTCTATTTCTCACTTTGACAGGTTAGCAACTTTATATCCATACCTTTTTGGTTCTTTAGCAACCATTTGCTTCAATGTTCCATCACGGTGACACAAATCAACTGCAGCTCGAACATCTTTGTACATGCGAGCATAGCTGGAAGAACAACAAATAAATTATATATGTATCATGATGTACTCACAAGTAGCTATTTACTGGCTGGTCGATGGTTTCTAAACAAATAGATAGAATGCTCATCCATTACTCCATTAATAGACACAATTATAAATTTCCAACAAAAAGAAGTACTCAAATTTAAGAAAGCTCCTCACTTTGCAAAAATATGGGAGAGACTTACTCTGGCACACATAAAGAGATTGCTTTTGAGTTTGACACTACCACCACTCGGTCAAATATGAATTTCCAATATTTGAAGTGAAAAAATAGACGTTAATGGCCTTATACCGATTATAGCACTACTCTTTGACTTCACCTGCCTACTAGGTAATGGTAAGGTTAGATTATTGTTCTAATGACAGTTGGCTACTTTAAGCTTTTATGCCTCTGTGGGACTCAACTGATGTCAAATGTTACGGTGTGGTTTTCTAAGTATGTCCACACACATAAACAACCCTAGTAGAGTATCAATTATAAATGATAACATACTAAGCTCCTTTTAAATAACTATAAAAAATTGCCTCGTGTTTGAATGAACAAAAATTGCCTTAAGTGCTTGCATTTAGTTGGTATAAGAAAACATTTAAAAATCTCAAAAATAAAATTTTATGCAAGCAATGATAAGACTCACTCAACACCCTCTTGAATCTTGCCAGGATTGCAATCCTTGAAATCAACCAATTGAGCAAACAAGTAGGCCTCCGCAAGTGAAAAGAGAGTATCAATTAGAGCATAATCCGGTTCATCAAAGGAATCACGTATTAAAGTATTTCCATAGGTTCCAACTTTATCTTCTTTTGACAACTCTCTAAATCCGTGATAGGCTACTTTCACATACTTGTGGCGATCCATCTGAATACATTCAAGCAATCTGTTAATATACTATTTCAACGGGGGAATTGGTGATGAGAAAACATTTATCTAGTCTATACCTTCAATATGTTTCCTCTTTTTTTGTCAAGAACCAAGCCTCTGACCATGTACTTCCAGTTAAAACACCAATTTAGTAACTGAAAAATATAAAAAGATTTTTAGCCAAATATAACAGAATGTAAGTGTCATCATACTAGCAAAGATTGTGAAAATAATAAAACTCTTTAACAAAGTCAAGTTGGACGAAGTTAGTAAGCTACATAAAAATACACCTATCACACCAACCCTGACGTCATGATTTTTTTTCTTATCAGCAAAGACCCTTACATCATGATTAATGCACGAAAAAAAAAACAAACAGATTACCTCACGAGGGTATCCCAAATCATAAACGAGCTTTTTAATTGTGCCTTGATAAGCAAGAGATTCAAAAGTTTCAGGCTTGTACTGTGCCAGAGTATAATCCATGTCAAATCCCACAGCAACGATGTTCTTCATATTCAGTGATCGATTACAGAATATCTGCTTGCTTATTTCAGTTTTAAATCCATGTTCAGGAGATGACCATACACGTGGCTGTTTTCTGCCATCACTGCCAGGCGAACCCACCAATCCTGAATCATGTACACCAATTTCATGGTTTCCGTCCATTGAATATTGAGCATGCAACGGATTAACTCCTGATAGATTTAAGCCAGCACAGAGAATAATAGAATGAAAATGATCAGGAAACACTTTTCGTAAACTTAAAAACCCAAGCAATTAATAACGAAACTATAGCGTTGCCTATTTTCAGAAGAATTAGCTTAGTAGAATGAGTTCGAATATTTTCTAAATACATTTTGTTTAAAAACCAATTGAACGAAGCGTGGAAAAGAACTATAATCCCTTCCCTGAAAAATAACTCAAACGTCTTACCTTGAATGTGATTTCTGAAAGAATTATAGCGTAGGTACAATGCACGAGGCTATGTTCCAACTCTAGGAATTCCCCAAGCTAGGCTCCGAGAAACACCTATAAATTTAACTTCCGAATTAAGAAGAGTAATCCTCTAAGATGCTAGTAGTATCGAATATTCCCCTCCAATCCATATTTCACACCTAATGCTGTAGTTACTACCTCTATGATTCACAACAAAAGATCTGCTTAACCATGTATGCAAGTCAACAGCACAGGAGTATTGAAAAGGACAATTAAAACCATAGTTCCATGTCGTGAATGAAGTTTTACAATAAATGTCAACAAGTTGCATCTCCATTTCAATTTTCAATCAGGGAACAATTCGCAACGAGTTCTATCTAAGTTTTAGTTGGATTAAAAAAGCTTAGAGCACAAGAAATCCTGTTGAGGAGAAATAAAAACAAAACAGAGGATAAGAGAAGGGAGAAAGGAAGGAAGCAACGAACCTGGTGACGTGGCGTTGGCGACGGAGTGAGGGCGTTTGGCGCAGATTCCAGAAAAAAAGCGAAGGCGAGGAGACAAAAGAGGTACGAGTCGAGGAGAGAAATTGGAGAGAGAAAAGGTGAGGCGCCCCTCGGGAATTCGCATCGTGCAGCGATTAAATAGGCGTGGACATGGTGGAGAGAGCGAATGGGAGGGAATCAGATTCCGCGGGCAGTGCAGAGTTAGCGTTTGAGGCGCAAACGCGAATGCAACAACAAGTTCGAAATTGGAATGGAAATGCAGTTCCACCAGCATTTACCGCTTTTGCCAAATTAGCATGCCTCCGAAACCTATTATTCCCACCCTGAAATTTGGATTAGAAAACAGTAATAATCAATTGATGTTGGTGAAAGAACCGATTCCCACCTATTTTATTACAATCTATCTATCTAATCTCCCTTTTCTTTGAGGAATAATAGCAAACTAAAGGAAATTTGGGTGGGGAAATGCGAGATGTGTAATGGCATGTTGGTGGAAGTAAAATAAAGGAGGGAGAGAGAGAATTGAAACGATGGATGGTGGCATGACACGTGGAATAAAAGGGAGGGAACGTGCTGGTGCTCGGAGTTTTTTGGTTTTGTAAATTTCTGCTGATTTCTGGCTCTGGCGTGGATAAGTAGCGCCCGGCCACAATTTTTTTTGGGTTGGTTTTCATTTCCCATACTCAATAGTTAGTCAATACTCAGAAAGGATCAGAATCAGACGATGATCATGATGATGGTGCCATCCTTTTTTTTCTCAACCTTTCTTTCTTTTTCTCACATTTCGTTAACTTAACACCACAAACTTTATCCCACGTGAATGCCACGGAATCTATCTATTTCATTACTGCCTACATACTAACCAGTCATTCAAAATTCCTTATTACTTTTCATGTATTTTCCAGTAATCACTCGTCAAATATTAATTCTTTTTTATTGGTTGGATATATTTTATTCCAAGATTATTAGATTACTTTTAATTATTTTATTTGATAGGTTTTTTTTTATATTTATTTTTGAAGATCAAATTGTTGTTTGAAAACCAAATTATATTACAACTGTTTAAACTTATAATATAAAAATGTTGTATGAAAAATAAATTACAAAAGTCTAAATAAATTGTAACTTTTGTTTATAAAAGGATAGTATTAATAATAAATTATATGGGTGGGTTCGTTTGTCCGTCGGCTAATTAGAAGAACAATGGAAGAAATTAGGCATTTTAACTCTTCTTAATCCGTTTAAATTTGTTATGTCCGTAACATGATAGAATGAGTTAGTTTATATAATTCGTAATAAAAAAATTTGAAGGATAGTGGTTAAGTGTTATTTCACAAATAATTTACATGTTATAAGTGTAGGTGAATGTTTTGTCTTCAGTTCTTTTTTATTATTATTTGGTCGAGTGGAATACTATATGTACAGAGTACTTTCGTACTAAAGTGTGTTTATCTAAATGTTATAATAATAATTCTGTTGTAAAAATAATTCATTATTTGAATACGAAATCTGGATTTATAGATTTTAAGATGATTTTTTATATTAATTTAGGATTATGTAATTATTATTAGTGTATTTTATTTGTAATTCAACTAATGGATAAATCGTTTCATATGAAATTGAAATGATATTTAGAGAGAGTAATTGAAAGAATTTGAAGGATTTGAAAATAATTTTTTTGTTATTGTTTATTTGAATAAATTTGAAAATAAAATTTATAAGAATTAATGTGGGATTTAATTTATGAGACAGATTAAAAAAAATTATTTTTAAATTTAGTTTTACTTACCTCAAATATATTTAAATAAACAATAACCATGAAATCTTCTTTATTAATCTATCCTAAATCCATTCAAGTCAAGGCCTTAATATCACTAATTTCATAGAGAGATTTAATTTATGTAAACCGTTATAAAAAATTATGTTACATTTCAATCACTAGGTCACACAGTTTTCCTTTATTTTAGTTGTTTTGTTATTTCTTTGTCTCATTGTTTCCAAATGGAATCATCTACTAGTTAAAAGTGTGAAAGATATTATGATTTTTTTTAGAATAATAAAATCTTTAAAATTAATCATATATATTTATTATATTATTGTTATTTTAAATTTTGTCATTGTCGATCTTCATATTAATAAAATAGCAACGGGAAAAATTATAATTATATGAAAAATGAAACATCTTTCAAGCATAAAATATTATTGAAATGGATGAATTTTTTTTTAAAGTTAATGAAATTGATAATTAATTACTATAATTTTTTTATGCTTGGGAGGGATTTAATTTTAACATACTTATTTAATTTATTTAGTTAATTTTTCTTTTTAATTTTATTATCAATGATACACTTGATAAACTTGGGCAACAAAACAATTTACTCATTCTTTTACATCTTAATTCATTTTTGTGGAGAGGTATTGTCATTCCTATAAATTATTAAATAAAAAGTTTAAAATAATTTATTTTTCTTCATTTAAGAATTTTATTATTTTAATCATTTTAATTAATATTTTTTTATTATTAAACTAGTAAAAACACGTGTTGATGTTTTATTTATGATAAAAATAATAAAATTATAATTATAACAGTTAATATAAGTATTTATTATATGTAAGTTTTATTTATTTTGTTATAAATAATTATTTTAGTTTAAAAATAATTAAATTTAAAAGTGATTATATAATAAAATTAATTTTGTAAAAAAATGTATAATTGACTATTTTTATTATATAAATTATTTATATAATCGTATAGAAGTATAAATTACCTCTAAAAACAAGTCTCTTGGCAAATATCAAATATTTAAATATAACAATCCTAAAAAAATTTAAATCAAACAGAAAAAAAAAGTAAAATATACTAAATTAAAATCATTAAAATGGGTTAGAATATGACACCTAACACTTTCCCTCGAGATATATGTTTATTATATCGTAAAAATAAAAATATTAATTTCCCCTTATATGTTGGTATGGAAATTGTGTAGAGAAAGAAGAAACAATTCGACCTGCAAGAATTGCTCAAAGGTAACTAGTGAGCAAAAACAATGCCATTGCCAACTGTCGTTTCCACTATTTCTTCTTTTTCTGCCGTACTTTTATCCACTGTCACGGCGCGCGCTACACTCCCTCCAAAATGCACCGTTTCCCCTTCGCCTGTTCTCTCTCGCAGAGACATCGCTCTGCTCTCCTTCCTCGCGCTCTCTCCACCTGCCTCCGCCATTGAATTCGGCATCTGTAGGAACCACTCTTCTTCTACTTACTTCCCCAGCTACATTCGCTGCTTCTCGTCGAATTCGCGAAAACCCTAATTCTTGAAATTGTTGCGCAGCAGGACCGAAGAATTGGCTGAAAGAGCAAAAACGGAAGGCCTCCAAGTTCCTGTTGGCCCCCGTGGATGCCTCCCGCCAAACCCTTCGCTCTGCCTATCTCACGCTCAGTACGTTCTTCCCCCTCTTCTCGCTTGCGATGCTTCTTAGCTTGACCTGGTTTCGATTTGGTTCCATTTGCAGCGAAAACCGACACTGCTTATACGGATGAGGATTTGGAGCAGATTCAGCAGCTGTTTATATCTGCTGCTAGGGATTGCGTACCACAGGACCGGAATTCTTTCGTCACTTTTCAGGCCAAGAGCGGAGTAGAGGTTTGTGTTCGCTCTTTAATGGCTTGCATAATTCAAATGCCTCGCATGTTTCACTGATTAGGGTTTCGATGGCATAATAGAAAAATAGTAATCAACGACGGTAATTGAGTGTCAATCATCAAAATGTTTTCAAATTCAAAATATCGATCACTCGAATTTTTTAAATAAAATAATTTACTGGAAAAATGTGATTTTGTTTTTTTTTCTTTTTTGTCAGACTTGGTTTTTCTTAACTTTTAAATTGAGAAATTATCTCTTATAGTTCTCACTTATTTTCCGATGTTGGAGGTGGACCGATCTATCAATTTGAAAGCACAGAGAACAAAATAATGCTTGAGATTAAAAAAATACAGAGACTAAAACCACATATTCCCATATTATATTTATCCAATCACGAAGGGCTAATATGAAGTTTGGTATTCCCTTCTCATTTAAAGGGTTTCATAGGCATGCATTATTATCCACCAATAAAATATCCTATTTAATATTATTTTTACAGCAATTATCTAAAAGTAAACATGCTTACCAGCAGTTATAGTTTAAAAAAATTTATGCTATCAGTAAATATACTGTTTTTTTCTATTTTAAAATCATATCTAGAATATTATTTCATTGATTGCCGGTGTTAATATATTTATATTGTGAAAATCAAATTATTAGTGATAGGTTTCTTGTGCAATACAGGACATTTCTTTTAGCATTATTTCACACTGTTAAAAGGGGACTTTTATATTGTTTGGTGAATGAGAGAAATGGATAGGATGAAAATATGTTGGTAGAGTAGAAATAGATGACAACTGACGTATAAATTAAAGGCGTCTGGTTGAAGAAAAATAGAGAGTAGATAAGGAGAGGGTTGAAGAGAAATAGAGAGTAGATAAGGAAAGAGATGAACAGAAATATGTTAAAAATAATACAGCGAGTCTCACCATTTTTTAAAATTATTTCTTCTTTCTTCTCCCACCAAAGCCTAACTATTATTTCCATCCCTGTTCTTTTTCTCTGGGAATTTTATTTTGTTCGTGGTCCCTATCCCCAAACAAGCATGCTAGCTCAAGTGCAAGAATCATTTGGACGGAGACATAATTAGCCTACACTGTCTTTTTTTTTTTTTGGCGCAGGTGTGCACATTTCGGTTGATTGTGAAAAACGCTGCTTCGTTGCTTGGAAATAAGGATCCTGTAAAGTTGAAAGCCGAAGCTTTGCTAGATAATCTTTTAAGGTATCCAATTTCCTGCATTGGTGTGCTGTAGCTTACTGCACCAACTTGTGGCTCGTAAAATTCTCTTTTAATATTTCTTAATTACTTAATTTCCAGGGGATTATTTACTAGGCATTCTACCTTTATCGTGCTTGTAAAAGGGACTGTTGTGTGTAAAATGGCCATAGATTCATACTCAGTTATGAATATTATTAAGAGGCTTTGTTGTGTCGTGATAACTGATAGAAATGTAACAAAGACATTCACGAACCTTCACCTATTAGCTCAAGGTTTTAGGAGAATAAGTTTCTCGTATGATATCAGAACCTTTGAGGCCCAAGTGTCTCAATGGTCCTTGTCTCTCCAATTTGTTATGTCTTTTTCCTGAAGCATTGTTTTACACAATTCTTTTGTCCTCCATGTTAATATTCCTTTGAGATCAAAATCCATGCTGTTTACCTAATTTGATTACATGTAAAGGGGGATATTTTTTACCACATTGCTTCTTAAATGCAGATCTTTCGCCACTATCAGTGGGATGGCAAGTGAAACCAACATTCAACTCGCATCAGATAGGTATATTTGCTGTAGTAGTTGCTTGCAGGAATATCTTTTAGGGAGACTTTTTATTTCTAGAAATTCTGTATGCTATTTGTGAAAGAATTGAACCTAGTTCATTGCATGCCCACCCCGAAAATCTTAGTATTGATTAGTAATGAATAATCTTCACTTTACTTTTTGTTACAATTTATTTCATGTTATGCCTAATTTATATTTTTTTATTGGCTTCATGTACAAAAAATGAGGAGAACTATGAATTGTTTGAAAAGTGCTTGGTTTCTGAAAAGCAGTAGTTAAGCTGCTGGAATGTTCCGAACCCTAGGTTTGATTTATTTGTGGATCTTTCTTAAGATTTATTCTTCTGTTTTGAACAACTCAGATAAGATATTATTGCAATTGATTGAAAGGGGCTTCATCCAAAGTTTTCACTGGACTTTTATTGCCTCTCTTTAACTGTTTGTTTATTAATGTTTGGAAGGATCTATCTATTTGTTTGTATAAAATTATAAAATCTCTTTAACTGGTTGTTTATTAATGCTTGCAAGGATTTATCTATTTTGGATTAAATTATAATTGTGTTGCTATATATATATTTTCTGTCAGTTTTGGTTTCTTTTTCTTTTTCTAGCCTCTTCAAGTATTAAAGAGACGAAGATTTATCTTTCAAAGTTATTGTTGCTTGTTTTAATTTTATTATTCGGGTGAATATCACCTGATTATTGTATCAATGGGTTGTGCCTAAAATCCTTCTTTTTTCCCCAGAGAAAAGATAGCGGATGCTGTATCAGATACCATATCTGATCTCGACAAATTTGAGCAGGGAATTACGGACTGCCTTGAAAGTTGAAACCTAACTGTAAAGAATAGCCTATCCTACTTTTTGATGTGGAAAGTTGATCCTTAAAAAATCACGCAAGTATGTGCTTCTGTCTTTTTCTAAGTGTTTACTTTCCTTTGATATATATATATATTTTTTTAGTTACTATCTACCATAACGAAAAAGTTTGGCCGTATCTATAGTTTTAAACTTCTCTAACAGATTGCACTTTCAAAACGAACAATGTTAGTGTATAATTTCATCAACAAATAGACCTGAATCTTGTTTTGACTCTAAACTGTTTGACCACCGTACTGTCTGAACTAGGCTTTGGGTTTATGCCTTTGCTAAAACGTTCACTTGTTTTTCAGGGAGCTTATTGGTGTAATAACCAATTTTCTGGTATCAACGGTTTGCTGACTGCCGAGAATACCAAAATATGATTTTGCCGTACTTTAAAATACTTATTTGTTCTCTCAATCTGAAATCTGTAAGCACTCTGTCAATAATCATATGATATTCTTTTTCAATGCATTCAATCCTCTGAATCGTTTTGTAGAGGAAACACGCATGCTCTTAATAGCTTTATTCTTTTGATATTACGGGATGTGTTCATAATTTGACTAACTGAATATGCATTTGCTAGGATGTTCTGAAATTATTTCTTGAAATCAGCCAAAAAAATATGAGCGATTTACATCTTAAACTATGGCTGTTTCCCTTTTTGTTTGGAACTGTATGGGGAATGTTGTGTTTGGAACTGTTTCCCTTTTTGTTTGGAACTGTGAGGGGAATGTCCTGCTCTAAACAAAAGGGATCAAATAAATTCATACGATACGGGAACGGTTATCACTCCAATTAGGATTCTAAGTGTCAATATTTTAAATGATATATTGTGAATTTAGCTGGAAGTATTGTTTGTTGATCGATGCTACCTTTCTGTGATGGTACATAATTTAGAGAAAATGTGCTATATTCTCTGTTGGGTCATTTCTTTTTCTTTTTTATGTTTTCTGTCCAGTTGTCATCAGTTTATAGATACTCTCCTCCAATCCAAGATACAAAATACAAGATGCGTATCCGCCTTGTTGAAAGCGACTGCTACTTCAATGAGGGAGGAGGTTGTGGTTACTGAAGAGTTTTGTGTACTTTCAAACTGAATGGGAGAAAAGTAATAAATGCACTTTCTAAATGCGACAACCCGCCTCCCCCATATCTTGGAAACTGCCAAATCAAGACAACAGTAGACATCTACTTCACATAACTCATTTGGTGATAATTTCGTTCAGAGTTTACTTATATTTATTTATAATTAGGTAATATGACAACATATGTAGTTGGAATTAAATTTTTATAATACTAAAAAACAGTTAGAAATGTGATGAATAAAATATAACAATTGAATTTTATAATTAAAATGATTGTCAGTTTTTTATTTAAAAAAAAAATGCTCTGAACATTATTTATTTGTTGTTTCAGTTTTGTTGAGTGAAAAATCGGATTTTGATTTGGGGGTGGAGTAATTCACGTGTATTTGCTAAATAGTAATACCAAATATGGATATTAATAACTGCATTATTTATTTAGCAGCATTATTTTCATCATTTTACGCACAGAAGAGAGTTGAATTCTTCCATCAAGAACTGGAAATAGAAAAAAAAGGGCAGAATTAATTTACCTAGGTCCTGAGGTTATTTATTGTTGGCCCTGTGGTACTTCGCCGAAGGTGTAGAACATAAATTATGGAGCGAGTCATATATGGGCCAACAATTGTTGGCGAATTTACAAATAAAAATGTGATACCTACTTCCCATGTGCTAATTGTACAATACAATTAATGAGGATACATCTCCACAAGATTACGATTGGACGTGAATTTGAGACAGTGTTATACATATCAAGCCTGAGTGTTTGGTCCATTATGTGAAACATTTTGATCAGGTGAACCAGAAGCTTCCACCAAGTACAATCGGCAGCATGGCTTTCCATCGTCTGGATTGGTTTGTAGCGATCTGGGCAAACTGCGGAGCCTGTTGAAGAGATTTAATGGATCATTTAAGAGACCAAAATGGGCATCTGGGTCTCCAATTTGTGAAAGTTTTACATTAGTGAACCCTAGGGATGGCAATAGATGGTCTGGCCAATCGCTGTAAAATTGGAAGACTGAATTGGATAGAGTGGTTGATGGCTTATTCATGAAGTCTGCTAAAAGGACTGTGTGTGCCAAGGCGCATTTGTTAGCCAAAATTCTCAGCACTTGCATGGCTTGGGGCTGGGTGAGGTAGTAGATGATACCTTCTAGAATCCAAACAGTGCTCTTTTGAGGTATGTATCCCGCAGTCTCAAGCTTTTCCATCCAGTCATTTTCTCTTATGTCGGCTGCTACTCTGGTTAAGGATTTGGCTTTGGACATAATATGTTGCGAGTCGTACGCTGAGTCCGCAGCCGCTTGTAAAATAGTGGTCTTTACATCCAACACTCCTGAAAAGTCCACCTCATACACATCACTGTCCTTCAAGCAACTCAAACGATATGCTCTCGTGTCCATTCCTACATTAAAACTTCCAACTTTATCGATATATAGTTTTTGTACCAAAAAGTTACGAGTATATATAACTGCTAGGGTAAATATAATGCTATAGGCATGGACAGATGCACTGGATTGTGATGTCATTGATTATGTTTAGCTGTTGGCTAGATAGACTGTGGTACAAAAAAATGTTAGTGATGATATAAGAATTGGTTTGTCAAAATCAAGGAGGGGTCCTTTATATATCTTGTAACGTGATCTTGAAGGCGTTGGTAATTTCACTCAAACGTCCTCAATCTTTTATCCTAACGCTATTATTTTCTGAGAGGCAATAAACTAGCACAGCCACATTTGACCAACATAATTACTTATTCTGAGTTAATTTGCTAGTTGAAAGCTGTTAAGAAGACAAAATTAAATGAATGGCTGATGTGGACAAACCTGCGCCAAGGAGAACAACCTGAGCTGCTCTGGCAGTTGGGGAATTGAGGGCATCTTCTAGCCTAGAATCAAACCAGAGGGTTCGTACTGCAAGAATGACTCCAGAAATTTCACGAGCATTGTTGAGGCGGTCGTTCTTGATCTTTTCATGGAGGTTTCTCAAGTAAGTCTCCCCTGCCAGTAAATCAGCGAGTGGATCATGGATGGCATGCTTCCACAGAGCCCTTCCCGCAGCAGTTTGGCAAGCTGACCTCTTAAGGAAATCCCATTCTTTTTCAATGGTTGCATGGATTTCTCTTACAGCATCACTGTTGAGCAATTCTGGAAGCTTCAGCTCTTGCCACGCTTGGTCCTCGGGCAACCCATTTACTTTATCTGACATGGTTGTTGTGTGTTACAGAAAAAAAAAGGGATTAAGAGGAGGTTGTGAAGAAGATAATGCATTTTATTTATATATAGGGAAGTTTAAAGATTTTGGGGGTAGGGATAAGGAAAAGAGAACCACACAGAATGAAGGATGGCTCAGGTTCTTGGGTTAGTGAAAGGCAAGGTAAGAATGCAGTCCACGACTACCACAACTGCATAACCCGACCCTTTCCCTCCCTCGCCTGTCATTTTTCAAACTCAAAAGTGACATTCTGTGGTTCCCACTAAATACGACCACTGCTACATCTGCCTGCCTCAACTTGGATAACAACAAAACAACTATTCAACCAATCCATTCATTAATGCTTTAATTATCACCCCTTTCATCTCCCATTTATAATTCCTTTTTCGGTAACACTCCCCGCAATTTCTTTTCAGAAAAAAAAAAATATTTTTAACAATTTCTTTTTACAATTATTTATGTAATATAATGGGAATGGATATACAGATCAATAAAATAAAAACATATAATTTATTGTTAAAAAATTATTAAAAAAAATTGTTAACAAATGGTAATTTTTTTTAATCACTCCCCTAAACTTAAAAGGAAGTGTTACTCTTGCATTGCACCCAACAAATTTTTATACTCACTTTATATTTACTGTTTCACTTTTCAATCACTCTTTGAAAAGTGTAAAATTTAACTTTTTCTAATGACTAAAACATCTTTAAAAATAAACAAGTTAAATATATTTTTTCCTTTATTTTTAATAAAAAAGTTAAAATTATTTATTTATTATAATTTTGATTAAATTCAGTCTTAATTTAATGTTTAGATTTAGTCTTTTTAATAAAATTTTATTAAAATTTTAATATTTTAAATATATTTATATTGTTTTATATATACTTTTAATGTTAATTAAAATAAGTATTTAAAATCTCAAATAAATTTAATAAAATTTAATTAAAATAATTAAATTTATATAATTCTGAAAATAAAAACTAAATTAGTTCAAAATTAAAAAAAAAAAAACTAATTTGCGACAACAACATATTTTAATCCCAAAAAAATGATCAACAGATACAATAAAAATATATATTTTCTTTTCAAACTTAATCGTATGCATACCTTTTTTCTTTTCTTTCACAAGATACCTACTACTTAAGACAATGCAATAGCTGTATTTGTTGAGCCAGAAGGTCACGTCTTCGTGCGTTAATATGCATTGTCGTCACGACATTTGTTTTCTTTCTGACATTTTTTAACTGAGTTTTATTTTAAAAATGAATATTTATTTCTTTTTCATAAATAATTAAAACTTAACCCATACTTATATACAAATACACTGAAAAAAATCGGATCAAAATATATAACTTTAGTTGTTTTAAATTTATATATTAGGGATCAATTTATATACCGGCTAAAGCCCTAGGTAGGTGTCATCAAATTTAAGTTTTAGGCATCACGCCAATATTATAATAACATATTAAAAGGTAAATACCAAATTAAAATTTATTGGTGTTCAACTGTCTTATATTTATTTAATCTATGATTTACCTGTTATATTGGTATATTGTCTTAAATTAATTTCGGACACTCCTTAAATATTCTTACTTATATCACTTATTTTCGATATAAGAAACCCTCGTATTTAATTTTTTTTCATTCATAGATTACTCATCTGAAATGGGAACTATATGTTCAAATGCTACTGTGAGTCATCCAATAAAAAATAATATTTTTTATATAAGACTGCAAATCTAATTTGATACCATTTTTATGAGAAAAACTATAAATTCTTCAATGATACATAATAAATTTATTAAATTGTTCTACTGATCTTAAATTAACTATTCATTTGTATATAGTATATTTTTATTTTTTATTATTATTTTATTCTTCATATATATTATTTTTGGATGTTAGATTTTACTAAATATCACTCATATTCTCTTTACCATAAATCTCACATAAAAAAACACTTTTATAGTTCTTCATTATCGGTACATGAATAAGAAAGTTGTTATAAGGCGTATTGATAAATTCTATACAGTACAACTTTTGTTTTCAGCTGTCAACTTGTATTAGTGTTATTAGGTTTGTTGAATCTATTCACTGACTACTTTCTGATACAGAATGTATCAATATATTCACTCATCTAACTCACTATGAGATTCTTAAGTTAGGGACACCTTCTTTTGCATCCATTCTCAACTCACGTGGGAATCATAAAACGAATCTTCAATATGCTAATTAAAGGACATCAAAATAATTCCATTTTCATTTTTTTAATCATTAATATAATTTTATTTTATTTATTAACTATTAATAATACCGACCCATTTAAAAACGGATATTAAAATACTGACGAGGACGGGGAGTGATCGCCGGTGCAAGAGGTATGGTGCAGGGGGCACAGACAAGGAGCGGCTCCTGGCAGGCTTCGAGTGGAAGGGACACATGGACGAATCGAACATACACCGGAATGAGAGATATCTGGAGACTGTATAGGTATGGGACTATATAGTTGAAGGATAGCTTAAAGGAATTAATTTGGCTACTCATATCACCAAAATGCATTTACTTTTCGGTAGCCTAACCCATAAGAACTCAATGGTTAAGTCTGGGATAGGTGACATTCCGGAAAGTTTTCCCAAAAAGTGTGCGAGTGAGGACAAAGTCCCTGTAAGCCTGCGGATACCAACTATCCGTTATAGATTTTATCTACGATGCAGATTTTTTTTTCATCCCTAACTATTATCTTAAAGTAAATGAAAGATAAAACTATATGATCTTACCATATTCAAATCTAATATTATTTAAAAGTCAAAATTAAACACAGTTTAAATTTTTTTTTCATCTTTTAAAATATTTTTTAAAAATAAAATCGTGATCAATGAAATTCTAAAAAACATTTTTCTCAACTCAAAAATATATATTTTTACCACATCCTATAGCCTTACTTTATTATATTATATGATTTCACTTATATTAAAACTATTTGTATATATGATCGTTTATGCATACAACAAACTCCGAGTTGGAAATTTTCAGTTTAGTTAAAGAAAACTAATATTTTAATCACATAAATTTTTTACATTTGGTATTATTCTTTTTAACTTTTTTCTACAAAAAATATAAAATTTTAATTTTTTATAATCATTTTATCTTATATTATGTATTACTCTCAGGTAAAAGTTTAAATGAACGCCGAAAACAGATGGGCAAAACCGTCCTTCAACCTCATTCAAATATTTTAATTTAACGCAGAAGCCAAGAAATTCGTATCGAAGAGAACCATTTTGCAAGAATATTATCCCACGTTACAATGTAAAAATTGAATAATGATAATTTTACAATATTTTAATATTATTTACATATAATTTTTCTATTGATTTAAAATTATTCTATAAATAATAATAATAATAATAATAATAAATATCAAACCAACATAATAATATTAAAATGGTGTCAAAAATATGTTATCCATAAACATACTGTAAAAGCTTCTAACTGATAAAAGTATTGATATTTTATTGACTTCTAATTTTCTTCTTTTGCTTAATTACAGATTCGTGTGTCAATTACTAAAAAATCAAACTATGTGCTGACTGTTCGTATTTATTTTCCATTTTAGTATTTTAGGAAGTAATTAAATGTCGTAATTCTTACATAATTAACACCGTCAGAGTTTTTTTTAAATAATTCTGCACTGTTAAGGATTCTTCTGTGTATGTGGCGTTTGTGTCGAGTATCAAATTTAACTTCTTTATTTAGCAGAAGATAATTTTTTTGTTCAGGATAAAAAATTATTTAATGGAAATTAAAAAGCTATTTATTATCTAATTATAAATTAACTTAAAAATTGTTATGCATCGAATATGAGGACCCCATTCATGACCTTTTGAAAGAGTCTTGATTTGAATTGATAACGAGTGTCATTTAATAAATTGCATGTGTTTGTGAAATAACCTGATACACATATCCCATATAAGAGAAAAAAATCACATAATACGTAGATAATATTGTAAAAAAAATATTGTTTAAGTATCATTATAAAAAAGACACTCTGTTCTATTCAAAGATTTTCAAAGTTAGAATGACAACAACGTGCTACATTTTATTTTAACTGTTTATAATTATTAAAAAAAACTCCACGAAAAAAAGTTTGTAATAAAAAAGTAATAAGCCTTTAATGTGTTTTATTAAATATATTACTCTCTTTTTTATAACTGGCAAATTTTTGTTTATATTTAAATGTTATTTTTAAATAGCTTCATATAGCATTTTTATTTTGCAATTACGTAGTTTAATAATTACTTAATACTTAATCATCTATTCTTGCTTCATGTTCAACCAATTAATAAAAACAAATTTTCATAAAAGTCAATTAAATTTATATTTTCTTAATTCATCAAAAGAATTTGAGTGTTTCTCTTTATAACCCTTAAATTCTTCCTAGGCCTTTATGGAGAGACAGATTAATGAAGTGCTTAACACGTGGGAAGAGTGATAACCACTAATCAGTAATAAGATAATTAATTGGTGCTTATATCTCTCACCAAAGTGTGGATAACTTTTTACAAGCATTTGTAGAAATAAAATAAAACAAATAAAAGAATATGTCTAAACGTTTTAATTAATAAAAAATGTTATTATTTTAGCCAAAGTCTTTCATATGAATTCAAATTTTTTTCCATGTTTTCGAAAACACCTTATTCTAAAATCCCCTCTCTCTCTCTCTGTGTGTGTATATATATATATATATATATATATATATATATATATTACAATAAATCTTATATTAAAAAGCTATTGTTTTAATTTATAGCATTATATTTTAACTTTAAGTTATTATGACTTATTTTAAAAAATTATAATATCTGGACTTTTAAATTCCTCCACCATTGTGGTGGTCCTTCCCTCTAATAATTGTTATAAGTATCTATCTATTTTTGTGTATATTTTTGGTTAATCTCACACAATAAATAATGTCACTACAGGTACTTATTAAAGTAACTTGTTCATTTATGTTTTTCCATTTTAGGTTTTAGGTTCGAGAATTAAGTTTTCGAGAGAAGACATAAAAGCAATTACCAACAAAAATAAAAAAAGAAAAACAAGAGGAAGTAAAAGCAGGATAAAAGTGACACGAGTCAGCCTTTGAATTGGGAAAACCAGTCAACCAGCACTGTAAGAATAAAGAAAGGAATTAGGTATTTTCATCGTTATTATCAGGTTTAATAGCTGTTTTGGTCTCTATTTTTGTTTGGTCTCTATTTTTGTTTGGTTTGTTCATTTTGGTCCCTATTTTTTTTCTTAATTTGGTCTTAAAAGTTGTAAAATATAAAATATGTGTAATTTGGTCTTTTTTTGAAACGGCGTCTAAATACTTAACTTTGGTCTTTTTTTGAAACGGCGTCTAAATACTTAACGGCAAACAGTCCACCTATGCACTGTAATATAGGACTGTCTACGTGGATGATCTTCAGCACAATTATGTTGACCTAATTAAAATTAAATAGAAATTAGGGGTTTTTTTATGAGGGTTTTCAATTCAAATTAAATTAAAGGTTTGGAATCAAATTTCCCCAAACCCAATTTCAAAACAGAGACCCTAGATTTTCCAATTTCAGAAACCCAATTTCAAAATCCCAACCCAATATTTCCCTTTCTGTTTCGCAACGGCGGTGACGTCGTGGACGCAACGGGGAGGGAGCAGCAGCGAGGCAACAACGGGGAGGAGTGGCGGCGAGGCAGTGGTTGGATGGCAGCACCTGCGATGGTGTTTGGAGATCTTGCGCGACAAAAGGATTCGCGAAGAAATGCGAGAAAATTGTAGCAGCGGCGACGACCTAGCGGCGACCCTCTAGCGGAGACGGTGATGGAGCGCTTGGATGCAGGGCTGCAAACACTTTTTGCTTGGATGCAGCGAGAGAAAAGAACAGTGGAGAACTGATACACGAAGGCTTGAGCTGAATCAATTTGATTCCAAACCCTTAATTTAATTTCAATTGAAAACCCTAATAAAAAACCCCTAATTTCTATTTAATTTTAATTAGGTCAATATAACTGTGCTGAAGATCATCCACGTAGACAATCTTATGCCAAATAGTCACTACAGTGCACAGGTAGACTGTTTGACGTTAAGTATTTAGACGCTGTTTTAAAAAAAAGACTAAATTACACATATTTTACAACCTTTAGGACCAAATTAAACAAAAAAAATAGAGACCAAAATGAACAAACCAAATAAAAATAGGGACAAAATAGCTATTAACCCTTATTATTATTATTATTTTTATACCATGTACATACGGCAGACACATTATTCTGATGTAAGAAACACAACAACTCCCGAAAGCGCAAAACAGTGAAGGAAAAAGCTGATCACAACATCAGCATCGCCTAACCTCTGACCTTAAAATAAGAGAACACCAACAACCTTCGCGTTGTGCAGTGCTCTCTTTGTAGTTAGTGTGTGTGTGTGAGAGAGTGTCTTCTCAGAGCGATGGCGGCGGAGATACCGTGCTGTGGGACAAAGTTCTCATTGTACGTGTTGGTGATCGTAGGATTGGTATGCTTCGCGGGCTTAATGGCTGGTCTCACTCTCGGACTCATGTCTCTCGGACTCGTCGACCTCGAAGTTCTCATGAAATCTGGCCGTCCTCAGGATCGAATTCACGCTTGTTCGTACCGTCCCCTTTTCCGCCTTTGCACAATTCTAATTTAGTATCACTCCTTCGTATTCATCGTTTTTTCTTCTTTCTTTGCAGCGAAAATTTATCCAGTGGTTAAGAATCAGCATCTTCTGCTTTGCACCCTTCTAATTGGAAACTCCTTAGCCATGGAGGTATTGTCAATTAACCAATTTAACCTTTCTTTAAAATAATAATAATAAATAACTAATAATAGTAATATAACAACAACAATAATAATTAATAATAATATTATTATTGATTTTAATGTTTCTATTTTTAGGCTCTTCCCATTTTTCTTGATTCGCTGGTGCATCCTGCTGCTGCAATCTTGATTTCGGTCACTCTCATCCTCATGTTTGGAGAGGTAATTATTGATTAGTGTCATATGGATAATCGAAGTTGGACTGTTTTGTTGAGTGAGGTTCCCTGTTCTATGATTGGTGCAGATATTGCCGCAGGCAATTTGCACAAGATATGGATTGACAGTTGGAGCAACGCTGGCTCCATTTGTTCGTGTTCTTCTTCTTGTTTTCTACCCGGTTTCTTATCCAATCAGCAAGGTATGCTTATGGATTGCTACCACTGCAAGCTGTTAGTGAGGAGTTTGAAATAGGGAATCACAGTTGAGAAGCGAAAGCTGTAATTTTAAGTTTCTGAAAAACACATCTAAAATGGGGAACCAGTCACGCTATTTTACACTATAATGTATCTGAAAGGGGATATGCATGCCAAAAACTGTATGATAACTGTATTAAAAGAAAATTCTGATGGAGGTTGTTATGTTTTCAGGTTCTTGATTGGATGTTGGGTAAAGGACATGCTGCCCTTTTGAAGAGGGCAGAGCTCAAGACTTTTGTGAACTTTCATGGAAATGAGGTGTTTGTGTTTAATATATATAATTGAAAATTTGGAGATCCAAGTTTTGGAGGATTTATAAAACTTTTGCCTTTATATTCATTTGCATGCTTTAAGACGTGCTTGTATAATATTTTGAGCGCTGGCTTCAAATTTATATTATGTCCTAGTTATTTCAGTATCATACCGTTTTGTGCTCTCGTGTAACATGGATACGTGATTGTTTTCATTTCTAGGCCGGTAAAGGAGGAGATTTAACTCATGACGAAACGACCATCATTACTGGGGCACTTGAGTTGACAGAAAAGACTGCAAAAGATGCCATGACTCCCATATCAAAGGCATTTTCCCTTGATCTGGATGCAACTCTAAATTTGTGGGTTTGTGAATTCTTTATGTTCTCTCCACTTTCTCATATCTTCCTTTGTTCTAATCATGTCCTTTGTGTCTGCACTGAAGGGAGACACTGAATTCGATAATGACAATTGGTCATAGTAGAGTTCCAGTTTATGCAGGAGAGAAAACTAATATTATTGGACTTGTTCTGGTAATTTCTCTGATTTTCTTCCGTTTCAGATTTTGTAAATAGATGCACAGGATTATAGATGCCTAGTTGAAAACGTCCATAATTAATGCTTGTTATAACTCTTGTAATCATATTGGATGACTTGATATTCTGGTGAATATTATTGACTCAAAGTTTCATTTATTTGTTTGGTTTTATAAGTTGGTGCTTTTTGGCTAGGTCAAATGACAACAATATCATACTATTATACTAATTTTTTTCCTTTACTGTTATAATGGTTGTTCGGGTAAAATGCATGAGAAATATGTAAATCTGTTCTTTAGGCAGAAGTTTTACGACCAAATGAATGAAAAAGTTTGTAAGGATTGTGTCAAGCTTGAGTGAGATCTTCTACCAGACCTGATTATGATTACTGTTTATGATATACGTAGTAATAGATTGTGGTGTAACTGATATATAATAGAACTTTACTGTCAAATCATTCCGGAATAAAATAGATTGTCTGCGGGAGAAATGGTAAAAAAGAGGAAATCCTGCACTTTCAGCTGCTATTGTGTTGCTTAACGATAACAAAAACATTAGCCTTAGCCCACCGGATATGCACGATTATGCCACTCATTCTTTGTTAGTTAATCTTCGGTTCACTTTTATGCGCAGGTGAAAAATCTCTTTATGGTTGATTCAAAGGCTGCAGTTCCTCTAAGAAAAATGGTCATCAGAAAAATTCCTCGGTAATCCTTTTTCACTCATGAGATGAGATACATTGTCCTTACATACGAACTAGATCGCATGTGTATGGTTGATGCTTGCCATTACAAGGTAGTCATTATTTCTTCATCTTGCAGTGTTTCAGAGAACATGCCTCTGTATGATATTTTGAACGAATTTCAGAAGGGTCATAGTCATATTGCAGTAGTGTATAAGGATCTGAACAGTAAAAACGAGGCCCCAAAAAAGGTTAAAGATGGAGAACAGCATGATCTCAGGGACAACTATAAGAACAAGGGAGAGAATGCACCCTTGGATAAAGGTAGAGATTTAAATAAAAGTAGAATAAATTTCAGTTTCTTTGGTGAGTATGTGCTTTCTAAATATTATGTGTGGTTTGCAATTTGTTTAACTCTTAAAGCAGGATATGGTAAACTGTACTTTAGCTCCTTTGAAAGTGTCATTAATCCTCCTGTTACCTTCCTGGTTATTTGAGGAAGCTTTTATACCTAGAAATTGTCATTTGTGTTCGATATGTGTTTCCTTCTCTGAAGGTTATTTTCAGAACCATATGGTTTTTTACTTCACAATTTTGTGGTTTTCTTTTTGTATGTTTAAATATATTCTCCATTGTATTCTTTAGTATTATGATCCTTTGCGGTTCTCAAGTGAAACTCTTAGTGACTACCTTTTTGTACCTCACTGTGGCTGCATATTTAGGTTCTAAATTGGAGTCAGGTGATACTTTGACTACTGTTACTAAGATTGATGGTGCTCAACAAGCAAAGAAAAGTCCACCAGCAACTCCTGCTTTTAAAAAGCGACATAGAGGGTGTTCATATTGCATCCTGGACCTTGATAATGCGCCCCTGCCAGTATTTCCACCCAATGAAGTGGTTGTTGGTGTTATTACAATGGAGGATGTCATCGAAGAGCTTCTTCAGGTTAGATGCTTTAGTGCATTTAGAATTGGCAGTTTGTGCTCCAAAGTATTTAATCTTGTATATTTGTTTTGATATTCTTTTTAGCTTTTTCACCCCTATATTCACCTTTAATTATCTTCTGCCGATGCACAATTAGCCATCACTGGTTCCTCCTTGTTTCCACTCAGTATGGATGATTAAGTGTTATTTTTATAGTTAGTTATTGAAGAAGGAACTACTTGATTTGAATTCTGCTGGACTACTTCCCTGTTACATGAAGATGTTTCAAACTGCTAGAATGGGTTGTTTTGCTGCTAGAGCCTCAAGAGCTTCATATTTACTATTCTTGTTAAGTTGCAGTTTTGCTTCTTTTGCCTTTTAATTTAGCTGTACGGGTCGATTCATCTTCATTAAATCTGTGTATTTCAGGAGGAGATACTGGATGAAACTGATGAATATGTCAATATCCATAACAAGTAAGCTCTCGATCGGATTCCTCTTATTTGTCATCTGATGCACACCAGTTTAGTTTGATCAATTTGTTACTAGCTGACACTATGTGTTCTTCGTATTTGGTTTAGTGAGTAACAAAAATAGATCATTGTTAGCTTATTGAAAGAAGCATATTAAATTGAGTTATTGCAAATGCAGGATAAAAGTTAACATGAATGCTTCAAAGGAGAAGGCTTCTGATGCAAATCTGATGCAACCTTCTCAAGAGGTTCAAGGGCACACACCAACTAATTCAATTTCTACAGCTACTTCTGCAACAGGTTCACCTACCACAATCGATCTAATCTCTGAAAGTGAGTCACTAAGGAATCAATAGTTCATAAAGAATGAGAGAATAACATAGGTTGGTGCTTGTGTTGAAAAGGCAAAGCAGTATATAGTTTCCTCTAAAATCTCCTTGTATTATATTTTGTTAATAACTAATATAGAGAAAGGGCACTAGCCAGACAAAACAGAATGGAGTTTATTTTTTTCACTTTTGATGAAAGCGAAGTGCAAATCTATCATTTTCTAATATCACATCCAATTCTGTTTATTTTTGGAATGTACTAAACATAAAACAGAGGTTTTATGTTATCTTCTATCTCATTTTCGCGAGTTTATCGACTGCTACCTTTGTATAAGATATTTTAATGTTGGATTATCCACTTGCATGATATCCTAATGAGGTTGTTAATTTGTATTGTAGTGCAAATTCAGAGAGACAAAAAATTTATATTTTTTGTTGAGTTGAGCTTCCTCTAAAATATACTTATATATACTTATTTTGATGTTGTAAAAAATATTTTAAAAAATTAGTATACTAAAAATAATGTATTTTGAAGACATAGGATATGATAGTACAAAAACACTCAACAGAAAAAAAAAATTGTCTTCAAAATATAATGCTATATACTAATTTTGATGTTTTAAAATATATTAAAAAAAATTAATGTACTAAAAAGTAATCTATTTTGAGGACACTGTAGATGACTGGAATGTCCTGCCTAATGCAATTATCAGTGATATGAGAATAATCGACCAAATAAAAGAAATGTTAATAAGCATTAGATTGAAATCAATAATTTGACTTCTTTTTTTTATGCAAACTAATTCCTCTCTTCATTCAAAATTTACAACCCTCGGACAAAGAGTCAATTCACTCGTTTAGCTTTTTATCTTTTTTTTTTTTAAAAAAAATTATGTCTCTTTAATAAAGTAACCATTTATTATTTTTTTGGTTACATTTTTGGGTAAACTTATTTTAAAAAAACTAAAGCAGAAAAATAAGAATACCTCTTTTGTTCATTTTTATCTAACTTGTCCTTTTTTTTCATGTGATTTAATTATTTGAAAAAGACTTGACAATTCATATTTATTTTTTAAGAACTTCAATAACATATTGTAAAGATTAATTTAATAAAACAATGAATCATAATTATGCATGATTTCATTCCAACATATTTGAAGTAAAACTTGAATCCGTTTTAGGTTAAGTATAAATGTGAAAATAATATAAGACAATAGATAATTCAAGAAGCATAATTTGAAAATGACAAAATTTGAAAGGTTAGTGGAAAAGAAATGAAGTGAACTAAAAATATTTTACAACACTGTACCGAAAAATAAGTGCATATACTTTTGAATAAAACTTAAAATAAAACGATTTGAGATCCACATTCAATTAATAATGAAAGTTACACAACTTTAAATAATGTACAAAGATAATTACCCAAAAAAAAATATTTGAAAACAGTGGGTCGAGATAAATTCACGCAAACATACTTAAATAAATATAAGATTTAAAAAACATACACGTAAAAAGATTATGTTTAAAAGTTGGAAAAAGATTTGACAAAGGGAAGAAGAAAAGTATGTCAAGAATTTTTTAATTATTCGAATAAATAACACTATTCAAACAAAATAAACAGGTTGATATAAACAAGTTAGATAAACCATTATTGTATTCAAATGAATCTTTAGATATTCAAATAAGTAATTAAATGATTTGAAGAGGTTATCCAAATCATTTATATATGTTTGATTTATAGTCGAATTGGATAATTAACGATAGAGAAAGACAATTTTGTATAATCGAAATAATTTGAATACATAAATGATTAATGACAGAGAATGACAAATTAAGTATTTCTTTTAACAAACAAAGACACTCCCAAACCATCAATACATGAAAAAAAAAATGCAATAATCCTCGTGTGAATATCCAATATTCGTTTTTGGTATAGACAATATTCATTTGTTCAAAGAACAATTAGTAGAAAATGTCACGACAATAAACTATTGGAACATGAAACAAGAAGAAGTTATCATAGTCAAATCAACATCCGAAACACTTTAATGTTACTAAGTTAGAAAAGCGGATAGGTGGGTAGTTTTCTAGGGTTGGAAGTTGGCATAGTCCTTTTCTCTATAAATTAGACAACTTGTAGTCTTAAGTCGTTTAAACATCTACAAAAGCTTTTGTATACTTAACATCATGACTCTACACTACTGTGAAAGAATTATGTGTTTTTGTCTGCTTTTAAATTTGTTTTATTCTACTGTTTATAACTATTTTCTTCTTTTATAATTTTTTATGCTTATATTTAGGATTATTTTTACTCTTTATAATTTTTTTCATCTTTTTAAATTCTATTTTCTTTCTATGATATTTTTTATTAATTTTAATGTTTATATTGTACGTTATTCGTATTAAAAATTGTATTATGTGGGGTATTTACTGTTACAAACTTTACAATAATATTATTAAGAATATAATGTTAGAATCATTTTCTACTTTAAATTCTAAAATCCGTATGCATGTTGTAATTTTCGTATCACATTAATTTTTTAGATATGCTCAGCCAATTAAAAATAAAAATATATTGCTAGTTAGTTAAAATAATTCTGAAATGATTTTGGTTTGGTATAATTTAAAAAATATATATGTAACTAATTATGTTTCAAAACAATGTTGTATTTTCAATTTTTCATGTTTGGAAATGGTGTTGTATATTTTTTAGCTAATTGTAAAAGTTCTGGATTAAAAACATATTTGATTTTCGATCACATCCTTAGCCTTTATAATAGTTTTTAAATAATTTAAACTCGTATTTATCATGTTAAAGGATAAAGAAATGAGTAAAATAGAAAATTGAACAATTGTATTACTAAAATTAAGAAAAAATTCTTACCCTTTACAAAATAATTTAAAAAGACATATACAAAGTAATAATTAAGAAAAAAGAAAAAAAAATAGTTTACAAATAAAGCTATTTAAATATATAAAAAAAAGACAAATGGGAGAAAGCATTATATAGAAAAAAGATATAAATCTATTCAGCCCCTTATCATATTGATATGATCTGGCATAATAGCAAGAACTAGACATAAAAAACAACTGAGCAACAGCTAAGAATTGTAAGGGGAAGAGAAAAACAAACAATGAAGCAATATTTGTACTGTTGAGAGACAACATATTTAGTAACAAACCAAGTAAATTTAAATCCAAGAGCTATATTTAAACTGATTACAGCAGTCACAGATGAAGGCAGCATCAAAAGCAGGTTCTGGAATGAAACACTGCATTGGACTATATATAATCTTAACACTCAGGTTTAGATAAGCCTTAGAACCTGAAGAAAAAGTTCGTTGGAAGCTTGCGTGAGAATTTATAAAGAAAAGGTAATAATTTTCAAGTGCTTTTTCGGGGTTTGCTTTTGCGTCTGGCCCTGCTTCTCGAGGGTTCCCCTTTTGGAAGTTGAATCCCTTCCTTTGTAACTATCATCGTGCATGTCGTTGCCGATGCTGATGTTAACTCCTCTTCTGCCTTTACATGCTGTTCATCTTCTTCTTCTTCTTTTTCTTTCTCGGTTGCTGCAGAAGCTTCTGCTTCCACTTTTTTCCCCTCGCTTTCCGTTTCCACAACAACAACCTTACGAGGTCTCCCTCTTTTTCGTGGAGGCTGAGGTTGTTCTTGCTGTTGATGATGATGATGATGCTCCGTGTCACCTTCTTTGGATGAAGCCTCGGCTATCGCTACCGAAAGTTCCTTTGTCTTTTGTCGTTTCTTTTTCCCCATAAACACTTCCCTATCAAATAACTCTGTCTCCAATATAGTATCTGATAATTTTCTAGATCATCGTTTTTCAAATATCAGTAAACCTAATGGAACACAGTAACAACATTAAAAAACACTGCAATATTATACAACCACACTAAAATCTTCTGATTCCTCCTTCTTTCTAATGCAAATTCTGTCTCAATACGTCAAAAGCAAGTAGACCGGTACATCTTGACCATAATCCAGATTCCGGAAACATTATTATTAAAACAACCAAACAGCCTTCTGAACTTTATGGTGAAATGAAAAGGTTAATAACCAAATCAGAAAAACGTAAGCAGTTTAATTCATCTTCTCTCTTTTTGTTTGTCCAATCTTGTGCCGTTCCCATAACACACATACAATTATTTTCTGCAATTAATAATAAAGAATCTCACGTGTAGGTATCTAGAAGAGAGAGTGAGGTTTAAAAAAGGGTGTTTGACTGAGTGAGTAGAAGGGTGTTCATAGACTAACCCGTGGAATGGAGCAGTAAGTAACCATGGTTAAAGGCGTGGACCAAATGGTTAGGGTTAGGGTGCGTGTGAAGATGGGAAGTGGGGTAGGGTTTGGTGTATTGTACTAGTCAGACTCAGTGTTGCAGTCTGACCCCTTGTGTCGTTTCCCGGGCTTCGCGTCTTTACCTTTTAATTCTTGGGTTGGGTTGCGTTCCAGTGCACCAGGTTCTTGTTGTTTCTGCTTCGATTCTCATCTTTTACCGTTGATTTTTTCATCAGCCATGAATCAGGCACGGTTGATGAATTTGTGTGAGAAGTATTGGTGCCTCGGGTGAAGCTAGGTACAGAGTCAACATTCCTGGCCCCGCCCTATTAATGACCAATTTGTCTGGGGATGCCTTTTCTTTTTACACCAACAATTTAGGATAAACCCCTAATAAATAATAATAATAATGATATTTTCTTTAATTATACAATCCACTCTTAAAAATAGACTACTGAATTTTTTATGTTTGATTTAGTGTGAAAAATTATTGTTGAAACATCTCCCGTGTTTCATATTAGTTTTTCAAAATTTATGTAAAGTAAAAATAGATAGATAAGAAAAGGAAAATAAATCATGGTAAGAAAACAAAAACATAAATAAAAGATAATAATATAAATATAAAATTGATTATGTACACGACTTAAGAACACACAAGATAAAAATATATAAGTAAAGAGTTAAAAATTACAAAAATATGTAATAAAATATATACTCATAAATAATTATGCATGATAAGTTATTGAGTTACATCAATATTATGTTACATAATATAATATCTTTCAATTAAATTACACTTTTTAAAATTGTTATTTGATAAGAATCTTTTTACATAAATTATATTTTTAAATATACGTTGTTTACAATTATTCGTGTTCTATTATATAAATTAAAACTAATATAATACATACTTTTCGAAACATATTATAGTGTAAGTTATTTAATCTCATTGTTTAATTTTAATAGAACTTAGTAAGTTAATAGTAATATCTTCCCTCCATAATTGTTTTTGAGAAAGAACTCATCGTACACAACGATAGGAGTACGTGATGTGAAGTTGTCTATGCATTCAAACATACATATTTCCAGGATCTAATATAAGGTTATATATAGGTTGACCATTCTGGAAAAATGAAAAAAAAAAAAAAACTAACAAAAATCCATCACCCACCATCGACATATTATTAGGTCAAAAGGGTAGAATGGACATTTAACAAGATAGAGGTGCAGGAAAAAAAAAGGATGCAGAAAGTAGCAGCCCTCCAACTTTATAAATTAGAAACTATATAAAGCAAGTTGACTTATTTATTAAAACTATCATAAATAAATTCACACCACAGCGAGAAAAACATTAAGAAATTAATTATTATCCTTCTAACCCATATCGTAAAAGTATTGCTTATTATAATTTTATAAAACTATTTGAATTATTATCAGAGTAAAATTTTTTACACTCAGAACTCTAATAAACATAATCTTATTATATTTATCAAATAAATTCGTGGAATCACGATATAGAATAATTCCTTACATTATGGATTAACTAACTATTTTATATATATATATATATATATATATATATATATATATATATATATATATATATATATATATATAGGTTTAATAGGTTCGGAGGTGCCTATATTTGAAAGTTTGTTTCAATTGGGTCTTTCAATTTTGGAAGTGATTAATTAGGTCTCTAATTTTGTCAATTTGAATCAATAAAAACATTTCCGTTAAATAAAGTTAACGTTGTGAAGTTTTTGAACATGTGGTTGTACCGTTTCAAGTGCATAAGTAGATTATAAAAGAATCAAATTGACAAAATTAAGGACTTAATTGATCACTTCCAAAATTGGAGTACCCAATGGAAACAAACCCCGAATATAGGACCTTCCAACCTATTAAACCTATATATATATATATATATATATATATATATATATATATATATATATATATATAAAATAATATATGAAATAGCCTTTGTCTTCCCTTTTTGTTCGTCAACGTGTAACATTTAGCGCTCGCCATGTGAAAGAAACAAAGTTAAGAAAGTTCCGACTTACATCCAACGCACAAAGCGAGTCTCTCATTCACTCATTCACTCTCAGTCACACTCTCCCTCGTCGCGCTCATGGCATCATCCATTATCATTTCCGATACTCAGCCATGGAAGGACCTGAAGGTAACGTAACAAAATTGAATCGATCAACTTTATTGTTGTTAATTCTCGCCGTTGATCCGAAATTACCATTAAACGGGTCGCGTTTCAATTTTGAGCAGGCGCATGTGGAGGACATCAAGAAAACGCATCTTCGCGATCTGTTGACCGATGATAAGCGGTGCCAGTCCATGTTCCTGTAAGCAAACGATATATTATTCAAACTCCGTTTCTTAGTATAAAACAAGAAAATTCTGAATTCCATTTCCTATTTTCATTGTGGAGGAAATTAATTTTTATGATTTTGTATGTTATGTAGTGAGTTCGACGACATTCTGTTGGACTATTCAAGGCAACAAGCCACTCTCGAAACTATCCAAAAACTACTTAAATTGGCGGAGGTTTGTAGTTTCGCGCTCGTGCTTGAATCTTTTATCAATCGGTAAGCACATGAAACAGGAATTTCCAAATTCTGATTATTGATTTTTTTTTTTGTTAATTTTTTGCAGGCTGCATCGCTCAAAGATAAGATTAACCGCATGTACAGCGGGGAACACGTGAGTCATTGTCCTCAAATTTAACAAAGTTTCGCAGTCCACAAGCATAAACACAGTCATGCGTTATTTTCTAGTGTTAATTTTGACTTAAAAATATTATCTATGTATGGCAAGTGTAAAAAAGTATCCACAATCGACCGATCAAACACTATCGGTGGTGACACCGTGATTGTAAAAGACAGCAACCTTATCTTGAAGGGGTTTGTGATTTGATTTTTACACTTCCAGTACACAGAATATCTACTTTGCTTTTTCATTTTTGTATAATGCTGGATTCACTTTCAGATTAACAGCACGGAAAACAGGTCCGTGCTTCACGTCGCCCTTCGTGCTTCAAGGGATGCTGTCATAGAAAGTGATGGGAAAAATGTTGTGCCAGAAGTTTGGAAAGTTCTTGACAACATCCAGGAGTTCTCTGAGCGGGTTCGCAATGGTTCTTGGGTAATGTGCTACTCCAATATTCTACGGGGATTTTTTTGACCATTTGATTCATTTGAACTAAAGGGTGTTAACTACTAACCCTTTTTTTGAAGGTTGGTGCTACAGGAAAGGCTTTGAAGGACGTTGTTGCAATTGGTATTGGGGGAAGCTTCTTGGGTCCGCTGTTTGTACACACTGCACTTCAAACAGGTTGCTTGATTCCTGCTAGTCTCTTTAATAGCAATTCTACAATTATTGGCCTTTTATTGTGTTGACTTATAATAAATGAGTGTCTGTGTGTGTGAACACTGTTCTTAGTTGGAAACAAGTAAAATTGTTGAGTATATATTTATTTATTTGTCATATTGCAGACCCTGAAGCTATTGAATCTGCAAGGGGTCGTCAGCTGCGCTTGTAAGTATCTGTTGTCAGTGAAGTTTGAAGAGTGAGATTGCAAGCATTAGTTGACCGCAAACTGTATAATATTTGTTTTTCTGATTCTAGCCTACTATTACACATCTAGAAGCTGGCTGTAGTGTTTTCATAAAACCAATCTCATCCTCTATTTGAATCTCTGCAGTCTTGCAAATGTTGATCCTATTGACGTTGCAAGAAATATCACAGGATTAAATCCTGAAACAACACTTGGTAAACGATTGAATAACAGATTATATATATATATATATATATATATATATATATATATATATATATATATATATTTATTTATTTATTAAATAGATATGGAGGCTTATCTTTTATGTCTTAATGCTATCTATAACAATTGCAGTTGTGGTTGTTTCAAAGACTTTTACAACAGCTGAAACCATGCTGAATGCTCGAACTCTTAGAGAATGGATATCATCTGCACTTGGGTAAGTACCGCATTAAGAGAAGTTGCTCAAGGATATTAGTGTAAGCATTGGCTGGGCTTTCAGTAGTTTCCTTCGTTTTTTATGAAATGTGCAGAACTAGATTTGGAACTTATAGTTTCTTACTTATTCTAAGATAAAGCCCACCCCCATGCCCCCCACTTCTAAATATGTTCACCAACTTTTCAAAGGATAGAGAGTGGATACTATTCAGAATTGACTTTGATAATGAATTGAAGACTGTCTCTCATTCCTTCCAGGCCCTCTGCTGTTGCAAAGCATATGGTGGCTGTTAGCACAAATCTCAAGGTATTACCTTATTTTCCTCTTTTTGCACTATCTGATTAAGTATTCTTCAATGTCTAACACTTGTTTTCATTCATAAATCTTGTCTGCATTTGATTGATCACCACCGTTTGCCTTGATACATGTAGCAGCCTTGTTTTCTTAAATCCTTAATTAATCACATTATTTGCCAGCATATGTGCTGTTAAAACATTATGCTTTTGTGTGAATCATTGTTGGATGTAACTATACCAAAGGGCACTAACATAATAATTGAATAATAAAGCTGTAATAAGGATAGATTACAGAAGAGTGAAGTTCTCAAAGTTCTAATTTCTTTGGTAATTTTTTAAAATTTGTGCATTTTTTTCTTTAATAAAGACAAAAAATCATGAAGAGTGCGTTTTCTATCTGTTATTATGGCTTTATATTTAACTATTTTTCTTTCATTTATGGTGCAGCTTGTGGAACAGTTTGGTATTGACCCTAACAATGCTTTTGCGTTTTGGGATTGGGTCGGTGGTCGATACAGTGGTGAGTAATGCTTCATCTATTTCTCCCTCTTCTTACCCCGTTAAAGAATATTTAAAGTTTACAAAAGATTTAATTATGATGTTCTGAAATGTGGCTTGCAGTTTGCAGTGCTGTTGGAGTTTTGCCATTGTCTTTACAATATGGTTTCTCAGTAATAGAGAAGTATGTCTTTCACTGTTAGTATAGTTCTAATCTGTATGCACCTCTTCTAGAAGTGATTGTTCCTAGAAATAGTATAACTTCTCATGGCTATATTGGGCTTCACCTTCTTCGTTTAAGGAAATAATCACCTTCAAAGATTACAAGAATAACGAAGATAAGAATGCTATCGATAATCATGACCTTTCAAAATGAGATATAGCACAGTTTGATTTCCATTAAATGTATTTAGATTTCAATTACGTTCTGAACACTATTGGCACTGGCAACTCAGTTTTGAATATTCCTTCTGCAAGAAACTAAGAAACATATACTTGAATGTTTTCTTTATGATGGTCTTTTTTCCCTTAAAGGTTCTTAAGCGGGGCTTCAAGCATTGATCAACATTTCTATTCACAGCCCTTTGAAAGCAATATACCTGTAAGTGCCCCTTTCCAGATATTTTATACTTTTGAGCTTTATTGTACATGTGGATCTCTGCTTGTTCAAGCATGTATGGTTAGTGTTATATTCTATAATTGTAAGACTAAATATTCTGTATCACGTGCTGCTCCTTTCAGCTTTTATTTCCTCTCTTTTTTCCCTTTGTTTCTTTCACTATTTGGAGCATTACCAATTCCACAGCTTTGGATTTGTTTTTCTTAATTATTCCTTCTTCTTTTTGAAGAAGAGGTGAAACTGTGGGTAGGTTCATTGTAATTTTCAGATCCCTTGTTTCTTGGACCTTAGGTTTTCTTGTATTTAAGATGTTTTTGAACATTTGGCAACCACTTGATGAGATGCTCAATTACATTTTATTGGAGTACTCCAGGTGCTTCTGGGTTTGTTGAGCATATGGAATGTTTCATTTCTTGGATATCCTGCCAGAGTGAGTGCTTATTTGACCTGTTCCCTTCAGAAATATTTAATAGGTTTTGTTGTTCTTAAGTGGCCTCATCCAAAACATTAAACTTTTGGCATTTTTACAGGCCATCTTACCTTATAGTCAAGCTCTGGAGAAGTTGGCCCCCCACATTCAACAGGCAAGTTTGTTGCAGGATTGTGCTTGAATATTATTTTAATTCTATTTTACTTTTATTCTTATAATATTTATTATTATTTTTTTGCTTTAGGTTAGCATGGAGAGTAATGGCAAGGGTGTTTCAATTGATGGTGTTCCTCTACCATTTGAGGCTGGCGAAATTGATTTTGGTGAACCAGGAACTAATGGGCAGCATAGCTTTTATCAGCTCATACATCAGGTGATACACTAAGTACTATGTAATTGGGTGTTTGAAATTTGAAGAATTAATAAATTTTGTGAAAGTTTATACTTGAAAACATTACTTGTATAAAGGGCTTAATAATGGTAAAATTAATCACGTCAAAAGCCTACATTACTACTGTGCTGAATGTTAATTTTGATTTAAAACATATTCTAATGAAATAATGTCTACAATTATTGCATGTCGTGGTTTATATTTCAATTCCAGTTTTTACTTGTTTTGAATGTTAATCCTTGGGTCAAATTAGAGATTCTGACATGGGAATACTAAAATCAGGAAGAAATTGCATATGTATTTTCATCCTTCCTTTGTCTTTCAAATTAATACGAGCAGGAATGTGCTCTGATATAATGGTTATCTTCAATTAGCGTTTCTCTAGGTTACTGAAAATCCAAGGGCACATTTCTTCTACATTAATTCAAATGAGACATTCCTATATCCAGCTTTCCTTAACTTCTCCTGGCTGACCTGAATTTTTGCTTTTCTTTACCAGCCTATTTAAAACAGTAGTTATTTAGATTTTAGCAGTTTAGAATCTTATGTTCTTCTTGTTGCCTCTATTGCATTTTTATTTCATATTTTTGTAACCGTATGAAAAATATGAATATTTAGTATATATGCTATTTGTTGAGAAATTTGCACTTCTTACTTTTAGGGGCGTGTAATTCCTTGTGATTTTATTGGAGTTGTAAAAAGTCAGCAACCTGTCTTTCTGAAAGGTAAGGAACACAAATTAGCATTATCACCTTTAATCATCGTAGTTTAGTTTTGTAAAGTCAGTGCTCTGATAATATTTTGGTAATGTAATTTATAACCAGGTGAAGTAGTGAGTAACCATGATGAGCTCATGTCCAACTATTTTGCACAACCTGATGCCCTTGCATATGGAAAGGTACATTTGTCCTTACTCTGTTCTTCTAAATTATATATCAAATAGAAATAAATAAGGATATAAGTTAAAAAAATCTGTGTCAATGCTCTCAACTCGAAGGTAACTGATATGCAAGTTTCGGCAGCACTGAACTTGTAGAAATATCTTCTTTATTATAAATTTGTGGAGTAGATTTTACAACTCTCCTCATTTATCATGAGGAATATGACCATAAATCAAAATCTTGTAGACAGCAGACCAGCTGCAAAAGGAGAATGTTTCCCCACACCTTATTCCTCACAAGGTGATATTCTTTCTGGAATGCAACTTGCAATTTTAGTAGTTGAATCCTTAGTCACTAACATGCTCATTTTTCTCTAAACTAATCTACAGACATTCAGTGGTAACCGACCTTCTCTCAGTCTACTGCTTCCATCATTGAATGCTTACAATATTGGGCAGGTACATAGTCCGCAAGGTTGTGATTAGTAATTAAAGGAAAATGGTTTATTCCTGTTTACATATTTTATTGAGCATGTTCCTGAGGAAAAGTAGGTATATGACTGATGAGAATTATGCACGATAATATATTGAATATTCATTTTTTTGCAATATGGACATGCATTTATAATAGTTTATTTTTTCTCTCTTGAAAAGCTATTTTTCATATTCCAAACTAGGCGTTCACACTGGAGATTTAGCATGAGAAATAAGCCTTCACTTTGGAAAGGTTGTTTGTAGGGAGTATTTTAGTTTTTATTCTTTAATGCCTATTCCTTCACAATATGTTGACAGTTTAACCCAGTATCAGAATAACTACTGCAAAAGCTATCTGATTGGCAAATAATTTCATTCATTTTTCCTTCTGCTCATTGTGTTTTCTCCAATCCTTCAGTTTTTGTTTTTAGTTCTTGATAGAATATAAAGGTGGCATATGTGCGTCTTTGGTTCCATAATCGAGTTGTGTATTCTACATAATTGGTCATAATTACTTTATTGGTCATAATTTCCTGGTGCTCTATGTTCCTCAGTTGTTGGCAATCTATGAACACAGAATTGCTGTAGAGGGTTTCATTTGGGGAATCAATTCTTTTGATCAGTGGGGAGTAGAGCTGGGGAAGGTATGGTTTAGATAAGTAATGTTTCATTGTGTTTCTATATAAGAAATTTTTGAAAGACTTCCAACTCTTATCTCATAAGTACATATATACAATTTCAATTATAGTTTTATTCCCGCTTTATATTTCTTGGTTCATTCTCAACGTATTTAATGATAATGCAGTCACTGGCTACTCAAGTCAGAAAACAACTTAATGCATCTCGAACAAAACAAGAACCAGTTCAAGGTTTTAATTTCAGTACAACAACAATGTTGAATAGATATCTTCAGGTATGGAAATCCCATTATCCTACTTGTCCCTTTATTCTACTTGAAAATGAAAGAAAAAAGGAACTAATTTTTTTTTTTGGTAATAAAATATTTAGTATTTTTCTATTGTGTTTGTGAACAACTGATAAAAGGTGGCAAAACGAGTTGGACCTGGGCCTGCCCTATTAAGCCCATTAAAACATTGGACTAGGGCTCTAAATTATAGGTCTGAATCAGTTCCAAGTATGTTTGTCCAACCCATTTAGTCTTATATTTGTTCAGGCTAGTCCGGGCTATTTAAATGTAAAATGTAGGTTGAGGCTAGGCTAGGCTTTGACTTCTATTTTATGGCCTAAATGAAAGGCATATTTCTAGCCCAGGACTATGGAGCCTTAAGCCCACATCACGCTAGTACAATTGGTTGGACTGACTAATCTAGACCCTCTGGATAAGAAGTTAAAATGAAAACTATTTTTCTTAGAAAATAAAGTATTATCGAGAACACATGAGGTCATTCAGTACTTTAAAGCATTTAATAGAATGAGTTTAATGTTGACATCACGGGAAACTGAAACTTGTGAAGACATTTGATTAGTAGAATTCAAAACCCCATATTTAAAATTTTTATTCCTGAAAAAGCTGTTGCTGCATATTTAGTATCTCAGTCATACATATGATTGACTGAAACTAACCCCCCTACCATGTATTTCTTTCTACATTTAAAATATCTGTTGTATGATTTTTCCTTGGTTGGTGATAATACAAACCATTAAAGAGAATGATATCACCGTCTTTATGCTTAACGGTAGCAGATTACTAAAATCACTTGTTACTAGTACAATTGATTGACAGTACAATTGATGGCAAAACTTTAATTTTTCATGGCAGGCAAGTTCAGATATCCCGGCGGATCTGCCAACTTCTTTACCGAAGATCTGATAACCTTTTTGCCAATAGTTGTATTCATGCTGAATAATAAGAAAATAATCTGGTGAATGTTATATATGCAGCACGCCTACGAACATGTTTTCGTATCGGTATCATTTTAACTGGTTTAGCACGAAACGTGGTTATCGTATTCTCTGTCGAGTTATCTTCTGCTGAAAAGTGAAAAGCATTTTGGATTCTAAATTTTGTTTGGAGCTTGCCAACTGACATATTCTGATATCCACACTGTTTTTTTTTTCTTAACTTGTTTAGACGATACAAGATCTTTTCTGTTGGAGTTGTGTTATACTGAAAAGTGAAAAATGTTTTGGGTTCTAATTTTTCTTTTGGAGCTCTCTTACTTGCTACGGCCTCAGGTTTATTGAGCTCGAAAGTCAAGATGAGCGTGCTTTATCATCATTCTATTCTAATACTATATGCACAGAGGGATGTCTTAACTGTTGGTCGTTGAGCCTACATATTGATCATAATTTTGACCTTTTTAACTTCTAAAAGACCAGCTATAATTCTAAGACCTGATGGCCCTTTCTTGAAAATATCAACATATTATAACAAATTTAACGCATATCTCAAGGTTACAAAATCTTAAATGAAAAGATTCATGATCAAAAGTGTTTAACTTTCAATAGACATTTCACGTGATAACATAAAATATCTACGTGAAAGGAACACGAATATAGAGAAAGATAACTGCTAACCTTTTATTCGAACTCAATTCTTCTGTTTTGTTTGATAAAGAAAAGAGAATTCTGATTGATGAAAATATAAATGTCTGAATGAAATTATACAAGAAAGTATAAATTAATTAAAGATGTTATGTTAGAGGAAATAAATAAGAAAAAAAGACAAAATCACAAGTGAAAATCAATGATTATCAATGTATGTTTCATCAATTTCAAAATTACTTTTCATTATCATTTCAAATATGCCATCCACTTATTTTAATACGCTTAAATTGTTTTTTCATCTTATATACTAAAGAAGATGCGTCTCTTACATAACTTCCTTCTTGTAGGGAACAAGAAATAAATAATTAATCGTAATTAGAAACCCCGATAAAAATATAAATATAAGATCTCATCTGTAGTTATGTACAATTAAAACATTTACAACTAGTTTTGTTTTCAACTTTTTTGTCAATTTAACTCTCACAGGACAATTTATTGCAATTATACTTTCACATCATTGCTGTGACATCGATAGAACATTTGAAGCCAACGAATTACTTGAGAATCTATAATAAACTATAAAAAGTGGTAATATATAAATAAGATGTATTTTTTTATACAGAGACTCACGTAAAATTATAAGTGCTTAAAACATATCAGTAGTGTATAAAGTTAAGTACCTAAAATATTGGTAAATTATCATTCAAATTTGAGTATGAGTGTTTTGGTACGATATTTTTTTAGAATATTTGTCTACTTAACTGGAAAAGCTGAGTCAAACAATATTTATATACAAGTTTTTAAATATTTTAAAGGAGTTTTTAATTTTAGTATTCAGATAATTTTGGGTAATTTTTTCATTAGATATGTCAATTTGGTCCATCTCATAAAATTAGGCCTTGACCTATATGAGTTGAGTAAAAAAGATTCACATGACCAAAAAAATTCTTATTAAAAAAGTTTACAATGTGAAAATATCCACAAAGTCCTATAAACTAGAATTAATCCATAACTTTCCTTTTTAATATTAAAAAAATATAATAATAAATTATTATCATTACAATTTGTTACATTTAAATATACCTTATTTGTAACATCCCAATAAATATAACCAAAGCCATAATTTATTTTTAGGAGTTAACAAGAATAATAAAGGAGAACAGTAGTGAATAAGTCTAGCCGTATGAAATATACTGGAAATTAAAACCGATCGATTGGAATATACACAATGTTTACAAAATATACCGAACGGTCTAGAATACAATACATTGGCCGAAATGCCAAAATTAAAAAGATTCCTATACTGATCGTTTTACAAAATAAAAGGAGAAGAAAACGACAATACTAAGGACCGGACGGTCCTACATAACGTTCGGGCACTGCCTCCACGGGTTCCTCGGCCTGCACAACGTCCTCCAGAGTTTCTTCCAAGGTAGCTTCCAAGGTATCCTCTGCCACATCCAAAAGGATGATCATTGCAATGAAGAGAATAGCCGAACGGTCGGATACCGAACGACAACATATACAAAGCAAAACAGATAAGGGTAAGCTTATGTAAATTTAATTTATCAATTCATCATACAAATAAATATACGATACAAACCAATCATTCATGCAACATACAATTCCTATACTCATGACCGACCACAAGACACTGTCCGGACGGTATGAACATGTAGCTCGGTCGTCCCTAGCATCCGGTGTGGTGTAGTAATTGTTTTTCCCAGCTGCCACCCGAGGTTAGTCCTCAAACGGTTATTTACTCATATAACCGTGGACCTCCTGCCATTCCCACGCATGAGTGGCCTCCCTCTACTTGAGGAAGCGCCCTCACGGAATATCAGGATCAAGGACAACGCCAGAGTCTTTCCCACATCCATACTTTACCAATCATTACCAATTTCATGAGACATTCCGCCATTGAAATTCTCTTACTTAGCCAAATTCAACCAACGTTTGTTATTACTTTCAAGTTGTTAAGGTGTTGAGAAGAATACCAGATACTCAATACCGAATAGTTTCTGACTTAAACATTTCATAAGACCGAGCACTAGATCTATGACCGAGTGCTTTACATGACCGGACGTCCTCTGAATGAATAATAATAATAATGTGAAACTGAACACTTCATAAGTTAAGTGTCAATCTAATACTGACCACTTATATGACCGAACGTTTGGTGTCTGACCGAACGTTCTTAAAGTGAGTAATAATAGTAATACGAAACTGAATGCTTCATGAATTAAGTGTCAGTCTAATACCGAACACTCGTATAACCGAACGTACAGTTTATGACCGAATGTTCTTAAAATTTGTGTACTGGTATAATACCTAGCACTTTTAATAAACATCATCAATATAAACCGAATGCTCAGTGTATGACTGAACGTTCTAAATAATTAATATGAGACTGAATACTTAGTGTATGACTAAGCACTTCCAAGTCGAACGTTCAGTATAAGACCGGTCGTTCAGTACAATAAAGACAATTAATATGAAACCGAGTACTCAGTTTATGACCGAGTACTTCACAGAACGAGCACTCGATTTATGATCGAGTATTTTCAGCAAACATTATCAATATAAAAACGAACGTTCAGTGTGAACGAACGCTACTACAATAAATATAATTAACATGAGACTAGGTAATCAGTCTATGACCGAATACGTTAAAGCCGAACACTCAGTATAAGACCGAGCGTTCTGTAATGGATAGATTATTACGACTGAATAAGCAAGTCATTTAAGTTTCGATATAATGGTACAAGAACGATCGTTTTAGGGGAAAACCGAACGGTCCTAATGACCTTCGGTCTCAAATTCACATTTTCTCTAAGTCTCATACTTATCATACAATTCATACAACCACATACCATATTCCATTCATGAAAATTCAAACAACATACTTTAGATATCAAACATGCATTAAATCAAACACACATTCAAAACAATACAGAAAATCAAAATTAAACTTTATAAGCTTCCCTTACCTCTATTCCAGCTAAGCTTCTAAAGTTCTATGCTATGGTCGTCCAAACGTCCCAAAGTGCTCCGCTTGGGAAACCGATCGGTGCAAGTGAAAGAGCTTGGCACCAGGAGTGTTTAATCTGAAAGGAGGTTGATGATCGGAGGGGAGGAAGTGGTCGGAATTTTAGAGAGAAGGTGGAGATTTCTAGAGAGAAGGAGGAGAAAATGGAGTTCTGAAGTTTGGAGAAGAAGATTGCATGCAGGGAAAATGAGGCCAGATTTAAAATCTCAGCTTTTATGTCACTTTCAAAACCGAACGGTCAAATGCCAAGCTGCCACTTGTACTCCACTTTCTGAAACCTTGCACGCCCTATCGGTGCCATGTGTTTTCCACTCTCTGCACTCCCACATCTCCTCTGCTACCGCACGGTTCCCAATGGAGGGAATTAAATGAACTGAAAGGTTTGTCTCCCACTTACATGGGAAAACTAAAGGGAGGTGACATATGTATTCCATTAAGGTGAGTCATTTAATGGGGTGTGACATTATTCAACGACAATATACAATAACTTAAATATTTTATGTTATCATCAATGTATATTATTTGTAAATTGTCAATAAAAATAAGTATAAGATATAAGTTGAAGCCATAAATTAAACTGTCTCACGTTTTCTATAATAATGCAAGTGGATATACTCACAAAATTTAAGGTGTTATATTTCAATTTGAACTAAATAATAAAAGGATTAGGCAGAAATTAGGAAATATATACCTATAAATAACTTGTTTAAAAAACATATAAATTATTATGAATGAAAACTATGAGAAAAATAACAGAAGCCAAGGAATAGACTTCAGTGAAGGACATTTCGGTCAGTTAGGCGACACACAAAGTGGAAAATATACAACGCAAGCACCATATTTGGTGTTCATATGTCAGCGTGAATTACACGTGCTGCAAGGATTTCTACGTGATTTTCACGCGCTTCTTTATCTGCGTATAGATTTATTTCCTATCATCCACTGAATCCGGCAAAGGATGTCTTTGCTAACGTGATCCAGGGGTGATAGCGTCCTAACGTGCACCCTAGCATTTATCATATCTGTGGCTTAACCTATATTCTTCTCTTTCGCCCCTGGTTCCGGTTCCCTGACCCACCTTTGCACACCGTTGGTTCAATTGCAATCGTCAGAGACTCTTTCCCTAGCTGATCATCCATGGCTGACCGCATCTCTGCCACTCGCCTCCACCATATCTCTGCTGGACCTCCTTTTCAGATCTCCAAAGGTCCTTTCTTTCACCTCTAATTTCCGATTCTGTTAAACCCTAAAGACATTCCCACACTTTCACTATTGTTATTAGATTACACCTACCATTTTTGTTTCTCTGTTTTAGTTTTAGGGTTTTGCCTCGTGGCTCGAGTGGTTTCCTCTTCCTAGCTCGTTTGATCAAATTTTTACTCAGTCATTTTTAGTTCGGGGATGACATTGATGAATTGCTCTTCATTTTTCTTATTTTCTTGTTCCTTCTGTCGTTCCCTTGTTTAAAGTTTCAAAACAGTGAAAGAAACGGACCTAATTATCGTCTGTGGTTTTTGTTGTTTCGTTGTTCAGATTTTCTGTGAACTTGAGGATTGGAGGTTTAAATTTTCGAATGACATCGTGCATTTAGAAATATTTTTCTTTTTCATCCAGGGAAACTTTGGTTTGATGACTTTTTAAATTCGAAAATAATACATATTTTTTACTTTATCTGTAAGTAATTTTTACGAAGATAGATAATGTTACGATTTGTATGTTTGTTTGACATCTTGTTAACTCAAGTATCACCATATTTTTTTCTGGGTAGTCACAGAAGCTGCTAATTGTAGCTTCTGCTTTGGTCCAAGCCTTCCTGGATTATTATGGCGCTGTCTGGTTATTTTATTAGATTTGATATACTGAGGTATAGAGTTTGTCCACTCCATGGGAGTTGATAATAAGTACCGTGAGCTACCATCTATGTATAAATTCTGACCGATTTTAGTTTCATTTTTTTGTTTGTAAATTTGTTTATCTTTGTCCCACTGCCCCCTCCCCATTCTTCGTTTTCAATTTATTTTTTAGACTGACATTTTCGACAAGCAACAACTATTAGTGTAGTCAGCATAATCAAATATGTGATGAATTTGTCCTTCCAATCAGAATTGTATATGGCAAACTTAGAAAGGATCGATTTCTTTTCATATATTCAATATTTTCGTATAATATTTATTCTATCAGTTTCTTCTTGCGTTAAATCATCAATGCATGTATATTGATTTTCGTCAAACTTCTCTTGCTTGTCTTCATTTTTTCTTGGTCTGTCTGTGCGTGCTTTCTATCTATTTAATTTTCAACTGAAAAGAACATGATAAAAAACATGTAATTGGTTAGCCAATTGCTGAAAGTGTTAAAGTTTTCAATTCTTTTTTAGTAAACATCTTCCTTTTGCAGATTTCCATGGCCCTGATAATCCCATTCCACTTTCACCGCAATGGCTTCTGCCAAAGCCTGGGGAGAGTAAACCTGCAATAGAAACTGTGGTGTGTAATGATTACTGCTGTTTTTTTTTGTCTGTTTGCACTTCTGTAAACTGTATATTTGCAAGTCAGATTTCCGTGAACATTTCAATCCATAAGTAGTTTATAATTGTTTTGAAGTCCGCTTCTCTTCACTGTTACACATTACTCAGGAAAACCATGTGTTTTCAACTCCACCAAATGGCAAACTCTCAGAGATGGCTAAGACATTTGGAAATGGAGAGGACGTGAATGATGGCCTTAAGCGAAAGGATGTCTTCCGGCCATCCATGCTTGACTCTGAAAGTGGACACCATGATCGTTGGCGTGATGAAGAGAGAGATACTAAGTTTTCTTCCTCTTTGCACAAGGATCGGTGGAGGAATGGAAACAAAGATGTAATTGACACTAGGAGAATAGATAGGTGGACTGAAAATCCATCAACAAGGCACTTTGGCGAAGCACATCGTGGCACATCTGATAGATGGAATGATTCGGGCAATAAAGATACAAACTTTGAACAGCGGCGCGTGAGTAAGTGGAATACACGCTGGGGACCTGATGATAAGGAGTCTGAAGGTCTTCGTGAAAAATGGAGTGACCCTGGTAAAGATGGTGATCTTCATCTTGGCAAAAGCTTGTCTAACATTTCTTATCTTGTTAAGGATGAAAAGGAAGGGGATCCTTATCGGCCATGGAGACCCAACACCTCACAAAGCCTTGACCACCAAAATGTGATTCCAAACAAACAAGTGTCTGCATTGTCATATGGGTGGGGCCGTGGGGAGGATACACCTCCAGTCGTGGAGTTTGGGCGGGCCCGGTTTGGCTCTGGTGGTAATTCAATTAACAGCACATATATGCATTCTCAATACCCTGAAACTTTATTGGATAAAGTTGAAAGTGAACATGGAAAAGCTCATTGCTTTAGATATAACAGGACAAATTTGCTTGATGTGTACAGAGTTGCTGATATGCATAGACATAGAAAACTAGTGGAATTTGTGCAGATACCTTCTATTACACAGGATGAACCATTGAAGCCTCTAGGTTTTTGTGCTCCAAATTCTGAGGAACTGGTAATTGCTGTCACTGTATATATTTGTTCTGGATGTTACCGTTATCGGTGGTGGTTTATTAGATTGCTTTTCTGTTTGAACAGTCCGTGTTAAAGGATATTGAAAAGGGGGAAATAATCAGTAGCAGTGCTCCTCAGGTGCAAAAAGATGGACGGAACACAACAGAATTTACACATTCAAGACGCATAAAGCTTGTAAATTCTCCTTTACAAGGTATATTAAGGATATAAGCTTACAATACTGTCAAAGGGCGTCAGCTTCTTTAGAATCTGGTTGTTTTGGCAGGCAGTTTCTGACCATTTGAAAGTGGTCCCTTGAATTTCTCAAAAGGCTTCTCATATTAAAAGCACCAGCACGGTTTTAGTTGTCTAATAACAATGAAAAGAGTGAAGATCTTAAGATATCATCAAAGTGGCTGGGAAATGTAGATTATTAATGTAAAAACTAAATGAAACCTTGGGAATTTTGTATTTTTATTGCCAACATACACCGATCATTTTGTATTTCATATCTGGATTTTGAAGGTGATCTTTATATTGTCTTTAGTTGTAGTGTAAATTTTTTGGAGTCCGTAAAACTTTGTTTCTAATATAAAAATTAATGGTTTTGTATGTTTCCATGGTTGGACTATCCCTTTATAAGTGTTCATGCTTGCCCTGTACTTGCCTCCAATTATTGCATATTGACTATCTACACCTCTTTTTTAATTTCAGCTTTCATGTGTAACCAGACTAATTTTCTCCCAATTTATATGCATTATACTTTGCTCCATTAAACAGCTAGGAAGAATGGGTTTTTCTTTGTCTCAAGGAGTTCTTATGCTTTATCTTTTCAGATAGAGTCGAAGATAATGGTTCTTACAGAATAGTGGATGAGGTTCCTAGTAATAGAGAATCAACCTTTGAAGAGAGTAATTCTGTTCATCCTGGTGCTACATGGCGTGGGACACCACTAGGTGAACATGCTGGCACAGTTGTGCATGAAAGCAGAGATGTGTCCAGTGATATTATATCAAGAAACCCAGATATGAGGTGGTCACACCAACCAAAAGATACTCAGGCTCAGTGGGAGCATAATTTGGATTATTTATCTGAAACTAGAGATGTGGCTAAGTTGCAATCTAGTGGATATCCCATTAAAAGGCAGCTATCTGGCATTTTGGATGGTGAATTCGAATCCAGGAGAGTTCAACAAACTTGTCCAGAGGATTTATCACTTTTTTATAAAGATCCTCAGGGTCACATTCAGGGCCCGTTTAAAGGAATTGATATTATTGGTTGGTTTGAGGCTGGTTACTTTGGTATAGATTTACCTGTTCGTCTGGAAAATGCAGCATCTCACTCACCATGGTTGCAACTTGGTGATGCCATGCCCCACTTACGAGCTAAGGCACGGCCACCACCTGGATTTTCTGCAGCAAAACACGATTCTACAGAGGCATTTTGTTGGCAAAATTCCAGTATCGCTGGGAACATGCATAGTGGTTTAAATGAGGCTGAGAGGCTGAGAAATGATCCTATGCATAGGAATTCTGCCACTGAAGCTGAAAATAGGTATCTGGAGTCACTAATGTCCGGTAGCAAAAGCAGTTCCCCACTGGATAATCTCACATTATCAGAAGGTTAACAATGTTATTTTTTGTTTTTGTATTCTGGTTTCTGAATATTAATGCACTGGCATGCATTATCATTCCTCTTCATGTTATCTTTACGTAGTGTATCATGCTTTGAGATAGTTTGGTCTAATCATGATATGTATTTTTAGGTTTACAGGGGTTTCACTGTAATAATTCTGGTAATTTAGGCCCATCAGGAGTAGATGGTGGAAACAACCTTTACATGCTGGCCAAGAAGATGGCTCTTGAACAGCTAAGTTCCTTGCCAACTCATCCTTATCCATACTGGCCAAGGAGGGATGCAGCACCCCTTCCGCCAAAATCAGACATTTTTCCAAATACACCACCACATTCAAATATCTTGTCTTCATTGAGTGACAATCCTCGTCAGCTTCAGCTCCAAAATTCTGATTTAAACTCAGTAACCCAAGGATTATCTGACAGGACGACCACAGGCTTAAGTAGCAGTATTGCTGGATGGCCAAATTTTCCTTTGCAAGGTGGATTGGATCCCCTTCAGAATAACATTGACTTTCATCATGATCAAAATTATGTTCAAATGCCATTTGGAATTCAACAAAGGTTACAAACACCAAACCGGTTACCCTCAGACAACATAATTGCTCAAACTTCAGATATTCCATCAAGTATTTTGAGAGCAGAGAAGTTGCTTTCTTCTGGCTTATCCCAAGATCCCCAAATGTGGAATATGTTGCAGCAGCAACACTTTCTGCAGTTGCATTCTCAGGCAGCGGCTTCTTCACAACAGATACCTTTCTTGGACAAACTTCTATTGCTGAAGCAGAAACAGCAACAGGAGGAGCAACTGATGTTATTGCGCCAACAACAACAACTGCTGTCTCAAGTGCTGCAGGAGCATCAGTCTCACCAGCGCCTAGGTGATTTATCTTTCCAGCAGTTGCCTGGAGGTGGAGTACCACTGGGGAATTTGCATGTGAATCTTTCTCAAATTCAACCACCAAAAGAGATTTTTTCCACAAGTTCTCAAACATCAATCCCCAGTGTGAATGGTGAGCTTACTAATAATTCTTTGAATTTACCTCTGCAAGCAAGTCAGGACACTAGCTATATAAGTAGTGAATCTTCTGCCCATCTACCCGACCATTTATTTGAGAATATTAGTCATCAAAAAAGCTGGAGTGCTACACTTCCTGAGCAAATTAATGACAATCACCAGAGTGTAGCATTGCCTGCATCAGCTTCTTTTGAAGACTCCGTGTTGAGTGAGCATAACATAGCTAAAGAGGAACCCAACATTGCCCAGATACCTCTTTCTTTTTCTGACAATACTTCTAAAATCATGGAGCAAATTCCATACAATACTTGTCCTGCTGGTGATTTTCAGGTGAGTGCAACTTCTGTGTTGGATGAGAGCTCTCAATCAGTACAGTTTGTTGCACCTTTTGTTCCTGTGTCTTCAGCTGGATCTTGTGGTACCGATTTACCAGTATCAAGTCAAGTGAGTATAGATGTGGAGATTAAATCAGGCAGTCTTGAAGAGCAGCAGGTTGGAAGAGAAAGCTCAAATACTGAAACCTCTGTGGTGGATGCAAGTAGTGCTGAAGCACGGGAACCCAAAAAGGCTACTGAGAAGAAATCTAAGAAGCAAAAATCTTCAAAATCTCAGTCTTCTGATCAGGCAAAGGGCTTGCCAAAAAATGTGACTTTGCAGCAGTCAAAGAAATCAGAACCTGAGAAACCAAATTATGGTGAAAAAAAATTGGGAGAAACCAACAAGGGTGAACCAGCTCATGAGACATATCTACAACAAACAAGGGGTAAGGGTAAACAATCTGCAACTGCTACTTCAGAAACAGATAATCATCAAGAACTTAATGGTCTCCCTACTAATATTCCAGGAAGCAACTCTGAAACATTTATTGAGGATGAGTTGAAAGCAGTCGGTTCTGTTTCCACCAAGACTAGTGAATTACCTTCAGGGAGAGCTTGGAAACCTGCTCCTGGTTTCAAGGCAAAATCTCTCTTAGAAATTCAACTGGAAGAACAAAAAAGGGCACAGATAGAAATGCTTCTGTCTGAGGTTGCTACTCCTGTCAATGCCATGAGTTCAACAACTCTTTGGGTGGGAGTTATGGCCAATCCAGACTCTTCGAAGGTGTCTAGTGATAATCACAGAGAAGCAGATGATACTGAATATCTAGCTAAATCTGAAAAATCTCAAGATAGTAAAACTAAGAAAAGCCCATTACATGATCTATTGGCAGAAGATTTACCAAAATATAGTGAAAGAGATGGCAGGGTTCCAGACAGCTTGATCCCCTCACAAACTGTTCATTCTCATTCAGAACCAATAGATGAAGGAGACTTCATTGAAGCTAAAGACACCAAAAGAAACCGGAAAAAATCTGCAAAGTTGAAGGGTTCAGGGTCTAAGGTTTCAATTCCTGTTGCTTCTAGTGAAAGGCCCATAAGTTCGAGTCACAATGAAAAGGTAAGGAGCTCCCATTCTGTTCAACTGGAGAAAGAACAACTTCCTTCTATCCCTTCAGGACCCTCTCTGGGAGACTTTGTTCTTTGGAAAGGAGAGCTGACAAGTCCATCTCCTCCTCCAGCCTGGACTACTGATTCTGGTAGGATACCTAAACCAGCATCATTAAGGGACATTCAAAAGGAGCAAGAGAAGAAATCTGCTGCAGTTCTCCCAAACCAACTTCCTACCCCTCAGAGATCACAGCCTGCCCAAGTTGCTCGGAGCAGCAGTTCTATATGGCCAATTTCAACTTCATCTCCACCAAAAACTGCACCTTCTACCCAGATAAACTCCCAAATTTCTGTGTCGAAATATAGAGGGGATGATGAATTATTTTGGGGTCCAGTTGAGCAATCGAAGCAAGAAAATAAGCAGTATGACCTCTGTCTCTTCATTGTGCATATGACTTCTACTGATTAATGTTACTTCATTAATGTTACTTTCTACAGTAATACTTCTTACTAACGTTGTTAGTTTTGGTATCTGTTCAATATACATTGTTCTACGTCACAATCAGGTAGTGAAGTGCAGGTGGGGTGTGAGAAAGGCAAAACATTTTAACTGAACAATGAATTTTCAGTTTTTAGCATTAAATTAACACTTAGTGGCCTCAGGACGTTAAATAGTAGTAGAAATTAAAAACCAGAATATAATAAACATGGTAATGAGTCATAATTGAGGCTGAATTAAGATTTGGGAAACACGACCTCACATTATCTTTATATTAGAACAGCTGTTGCATTTAGAAATAATTTTATGCAGCTTTAGGTGGCCGACTCATTGTTTCCTTTATAATCTTATTTTGATGGATAAGTTGATTATTATATTCTTTGTAAGCAGATCAGGCTTCTCTCAGCTTGCTAGCCAGGGTAGCCGGGGTTCTAAAAATATCCCCATGAAAGGTAATTCACCTGGATTATCAAGTCGACAAAAGTCTGGGAGTGGCAAACCAGCTGAGCGATCTCTTTCATCGTCACCTGCCTCTTCTCAATCACTGCTAAAACTGAAAAAGGATGCCATGACTAAGAATTCCGGTAATGACATATGCTTATTCTTTACTTCAACATTTTTAATTCCAATTTTCACCTGCTTGGCAATTCTGTCCGATTTAGCCTCAATATATTTAGCTCTGCTCCTTTTGACTGGTCTATTGATGGTAGTTTAAATACAATGAGTTACTTCTTCCCTTTTTTTCAGAAGCCACGGACTTCAGAGTTTGGTGTGAGAATGAATGTGTCAGGCTTATTGGGACAAAAGGTATTTACATCTACGGTTTCAAATTTGTTTTCCATGCTATGTTTTGATTGATTAATTGTGATTTAGTATATTGATTTAAGACTGCTAAAGAAAAGTCTATTCCACCAAATGGTTATTGTCCCCAAACAACAGTTCAATGTCTGTCTGAATGTAATCAGGCATTGAGTGGTTATATTACCTTGAATTTCTATTTAATGTCATTTTGACTATATTTTGGGTGGCAGATACAAGTTTCCTTCAGTTTTGCTTGAAGCAGTCCAGATCTGAAGCAGAGATTATTCTCACGGAAAACCTGGGATCATATGACCCTGATCATGAATTCATTGATAAATTCCTCAATTACATGGACTTGCTACCATCAGATGTTTTGGAAATAGCATTTCAAACTCGGAATGATCAGAAAGTTGATGGATCTGAAAACACAGTTGTACAAGATATGGGTTACGTTGACGGATCCTTCTCAAAAGGTGGAAAGAAGAAAGGTAAGAAAGGAAAAAAGGTCAGCTCTTCAGTTTTGGGATTCAATGTCGTGAGTAACCGGACAATGATGGGTGAGATTCAGGCGGTAGATGACTAATATTAACACAGGTTATGCGGAACGTGTATATATGTTTTCGCCGTACTTTATATTTTGTAAATGATTTTTTTTACACTAACAGTAGCAGCATCAATTGGATCTGCTCAAGCAATTTTGTCGTCTTAATGTAGAAAATTTTGACGTTTGAAAGATCCTGCTGACAAACATTCTTGGTAGCCTTAACTCGATACAAGCTAATTTATTCAAGGGCAGAACAAGCAAGTGCCTTATGCTCTGTTTCTATTTCTTGATTATATTTTTAGGGCTTAATTAAATATTTTCTTTTAGTTATTCAGTTTGATTTAAATATTTTAAAAAAGTACTTTGATCAGTTTAAAATTAATTGTCTGTGATTTTAATTTCAGTAATTATGTAGGTTAAGAATTCCGCACGCGTGTACAGAGTGATGGTTGGAATCACAATTGCTTAAACTTACAATGATTGATTTTAGTTTCTTCTAGTATAAAGTTATTTCAATCAAGTTTGATCGTCAATAGTGCGTATAGAGAATTTTTCCTAGAGGAGTTTTTATATGATTTTGCTAGAGACAAAATGGTTTTGCCTGGGGGTTGTGTAATTTGTAAAAGTTGTTGAAAAATAAAACTAAAAAAGTGCTGGAAATAACAAATTTTTCGAAACAAATATAAAAATTAGCTTGGTAAGAATTACAGAGAGTATTTGCTGAAACCTTGAAGATATTTATTATTGATTTGGGAAAAGTACAGTGGTCGTATGCTGCTCCTATGCTTCTCAAGCCCCAAAAAGTATTGCTACAACTAAAACCATGGATTCTAGTTATTCGTCACATTCCTACTCTCTGTTCCCTTCATTTTTCTTGATCCCCTCGTGCTCTGCACATGCCAATCACCAAAACTAAAAACATGCATTTTTATCTCCATAATTCACCCACCAGCATTTTATTAAACTGGAAAAAAGTCAAAAGAATGGTTTAAACTTAAAAAACTAGCTTGTAATATGAAACGCAGTATACTATTATTGTGTTAAATTTTTAGTTAACGTGAGACTTTAATTTCTTTCAATACAACCTTCACATCTAGTAGTGCTATTAAGCTTCTTGAGTAACTATTTTTATAAATTTAAGATAGCTTCCGATACAAATCACAGGAGGAAAAAAAGAATAGAATAAAGAGACAAAAAGAACTAACTTCTTCAAATTAGTCAACCAATGAGCTAATTGGTTTGTTTAAACATGCTTATTGTCTTTTAAGTATCAATTTATCTACACATATCAATTCTTAATAAACTCAGAAGAAAAGAAAAAGACGATCGTAAGCGTTAGTTTGTGCTGACCGGGTGCGATTGAAGAGGAAGAGATCGCAGAAGAGACATCTTAGCAATTTCTGAAACGGCACCGTCTCGAACTTCACGAACATCACTCACCAATTCCTCGTAAGCTGCTTCGAAGGCTTCCCACCAAAACTTGGGTAATCCAACGTAGTTCGTGCGAGTGCGACTGTACACATCCCACATCTGTCTCACAACCTTCTCTCTCTCCTCCACCTCCTATTTTTCAACCAAACCAAAACCATAAACACAAACAAATTATACTTCTTCAAAACCTTTGCATCGTATCATCTCGACTAATTTTCATTTTTCGATTAAACACCGAAAATTACGTTGTGAAAAAATTAGTGAAAATCAGTCCAGCACAAGAAAAAACAGTTTTGCAGTTACAGAAACGAAAGGACTTGTGTTTTTCTGTGTACGTACGAGCACATCGAGATCCTGAAAAATGGTAGAATCGAAATTATCGTTGTTGGTCGTGGACCATTTGAGCGTGACGGAGCCAGCGAACATGGTCCATAGAGCAACGAGGATAACCACTGCTAAGACCCAAAATAAGAAGTGCCTCTTACGGTCGGCGTTTCCAGAATCAGCGTCACGGATCCCTCTCTTTGTCATGTTTTTTTGTTTTGGTTAAGGTGTGATGGGTAGATACTACTTCACTTCATATTTGTGTCAGAATTTAAGTGCTTTTGCCACCAAAAAGAGAAGTGGGCAATGGTGGGTAAGGTGTTATAATATTAGTAATAATTTATATCAAACACCTGTAACAATTCATAAAGGGCTTTAACTATTTTGTATGTGTATTTTTGTTTCAAAAATGAAAATTAATCACCAAGAAATAATTTATTTATTATATATACCTATTAATAATATAAAAATTAGTTTATATAAACATTAAATTTTTAACTCGATTAAATAAAATAATATGATTCTGTTAAAATTCACGTTAAATAAGGAGTTTCTTTCATCGTCTACCCTTCACCATTTTGACTATACTATATTATATTGTATTCGGTAGAAGGAAGGTATAATTCCATTACATAAGGTATTGTTCATTCATCATGTCGTATTCGCCAATTGGTTCTTTAGTTTATTCAAACATTTTGACTTATATAACAAAGTCAGTTTTCTAAGACTTAACGCGTTGAATATTTTGATATTAATTTAATAATAAGGTATAGCAAATTTTATAATTAAATTAGTTATTATAAATGGTTATTGTAAATTTTACGCCAAAAATCACCATTGGTATATTTATAGGATTATTATAACTATTACTATAAAAGTACGACAAACATTTGATTTATAAAATTCATATTTATATAAAATAATAATAAAGAAAACAGGTATAAAAACTCTATGGATAATAAGTTGATCCCTTTGATAGTTTGATTATTCCCTTAAAAAAATACTTGATTATTCTCTAAAAAAATAATGATGACTTGGTTATTAATCTAAGTAAGAACATTTCCTAAAAAAGTGGTTTAGTATAATTATTTAAAAAAAGAGTGTTGTTTTAACATCCATTTCATACATATATTACTTAAAATTAAATATTATTACTTATAAATGAGATAATTTGTTTGTACAAACAATTTTTTTCAATTTTTAATCAAGATAATAATATTCTTATTTATAAATATTTTTTGTGAGTAATTCTTATTCGAATCGCACCACATGGAGAGCAAGTGGTTGTTTTATTATTATGTGTTAGTTTTCTGCACACCTCAAAGTTACAATGCAAATATATATAATTTCAAAGGATAGAGCTCCATTTCATCAAAACTTTGCGTCTCAAGAATATTTTCTCCCTCCCCGTTAAAAATCATCCCAAAACTGATTTGTAACGATAAAATTTATTATTTATATATTATGAATTGATCTTATCCTATATTTCTAACTATATTTATTTATACAGTGATTAAAGTGAACTTTATAATCTAAACATGAAAAATTGTCCTCAATATGTCAACGTTCCAAGGTTTGGTTCCACGAAATGGTAGCTGGTTGTACATTAAGAGATGGAAAAGCAACGAAACTCCAAAAAAAGTCGTAAGAGAAAAACAATCAGTCATATTAGAGACAAAATGCCTCAGAAAACATGATAAACAACACACGTGAAGATCCAAATTCCATTTCTAAAGAAAAAACTTTGAATCCAACATATTCCAAATGAATTGAATTTATCTGTCACCCAAAAGATCACAGTCAAAAAAAGATTGAATTACTTCCATTGCATGGCACCATATATTTGTCTATGTTTTAGTATTTACACTTCCTAGTCGAGTCGAGGGGAAGCAAAATTCTATCCCGTTCCCTCTGTGCCTTCGTGCTGTTCTCTCACTCCATCAGAGGGAGGGAGAAAGCAATTCATGGTCAACCCAACAATATTAAAGTCAACCTCTTCAATCGTCCACGTTTCCTCAATCATACGTTTGTGATTTTGCTCTGCACCGTACCTATTAAGCGTGGCAATTGTGGTCCCACCGTGCGCTATGTTAATGCCATCTATGTATCTATAATCTTCGATCAAGGACTCCACTCTAGTTTCCCAGAACACGTGCTCTTTGCCTTTCACGGGTCTCATCTTCACCAACTTGGTGTCCTCGAATTTCACCAGCAGCCCAGTGCGTTGGCTAAAGTACCCCATTATCGTGTGCATCACAATGTCAGTGTTGGATGTGCTCTGTGCCAGAAGAACTTGTGGAGCCGTTTGCAACTTCAGCATGAAACAAACCTCGTTGTTAATCATGTTCTCTCCCACACATTCTGCGTTTAGGAACAAGTTTGCCGCGCACCTTGGGTCCAGTCCCTGATAATAATAACATGCGTATCATCCCATTACCAAAAAACAATCATCAAATCAATGCATACAATGTTGCATATATATTACCTGAAAGATGCGGCGAAGTGGTCTTGGAGGGGCTTTGATTGCATGAAAGGGTTGAGAAGAAGAGTGATTCCAAGATACCTTACCGTCACATCCTGCACTCACCTTGTAACCGGAAACAACCAATTCCAAGCACCACATATCTGGGTTCTTCTGCCATAACACAAAACCTCCTACTTCAGGTTTTCCTCTTGCTTCAACTTCTTCATCAATCTCACCTTGACGCATTTCCGACCCACATATTCTCACTCGTCCAATTGCATACATACTTTCCAGTGAATTCAATGCTGCCACCCCTCCCGTCGCCGCCACGTACTGCTGAACTATGTACTTCGCATTCGAATCTTGCTGCATCCATCATCCATGCATGAACCCCCGTTTCATTCATTAATATATAACCAATACGCACCACAGATTAGGTTTATTTAGCTACCAAAATAATGCAATTCTATATTAACTTTACAAATATATGCGCAGTGAAACAAACTTCCAAACCGAAGAAATCATGCTTTCATGATATTTGTAATAATGCTTATGCATATAACTAATTGAAAACAAAAATTCTACTCGTGATATTTGTTTATCGTAATCGGTGGCTAGTGGCGAATTGAATAGATGATTGGTAATTAGGGCTTACAATGGAGCAATCTTTGAGGGGGCGAGTCAAAACGTGGTCCGATGAAAGCTGAACAGGGATAAGAGGGGCACCCACAATCTTAAGCAGCACGAGAAATTCATTGTTCAATGATGATTTGTCAGGAAATCGAGCATTCATGAGAGTTCGGAGATTCTGCCAGCGATTGAAGCCATTGGAGCCCATGCTGGTAAACATCTCATCAGGAATAGGCACCTCAAGCACGGTCTCCAACCCATCTTCCTTATCAAAATTAGGACACAGCTTCCTCATGATTCTATTTCAAAGGAACTTGTTAATGAAATTCAAATTAACAAGGATATGCATGCATGTAAGTAATGATCAAATCCTTAATTTTGAGGGCTATCAAAAATAGAGGGACCCTCTCTTTCAAGGTAGAGAAGAGGGTACCCTCTATGCCTGGGAAGGCTTTGGGTTAATTTGCTGAGTCTATGTACTTAAGGGAAAGATCTTCCGTTCTTTTCCTACGCCGTTCCATGCCCGTAGGGGTAGCTACGTGCACGCCTTTAATTTTCAATGTATTAATCACTTTTTAATTTTTAAATTTAACTATACCATCAGGTCTCCTTTTTCTTCGTAAAAATGGGTGATTGATGAGAGACTGACACTGGTAGGTACCACTTAATTAATAACCATTATTATAACATAACCATGATTAACATTAATGGCAATAAATGAAAATTAAAAGTAATTATGAATAATGGTGATGCCGATCCATGTCTTAATAATGAATAAATACCTATGTGGTTGAGGTTTAAAAAGAGCACGTGACAAATAATGAATATCAATAAATAGTAACAAAATATAAATAATGACATGGTAATTTGTATTCGGATGAATGATATAAATTTCCACGTAAGAACTGGATATTCCTTATTTGTTTTATTTTTTTCAAAAAAAAAAAAGTTTTGTTATTATCCCTTATGTTACTTATTGATATCCGTATCTATAAATATTCTAGTTTTTCTTTTCTAAATTTTAAATAAAGTTATTTAAAATGTACATTTTGGAGTACAAATTCAAATAAAAAAATTAAATATAACTTAATAGAATTAAAAGTCTATCGTGTAATATTGATAAAAAGAAAATTAGTATGTTTAAAAATAAATAAATTACGTCACAAAGTATAATTATAAATAAAATCAATGGGTTTAAAATGATTTCAAGTCTATAAATTAAATTATAAATCTTTTTTTATAATAAATATTTTAGTTATAATTAATTTTACTTTAATCGCCTTACTCTAAAAATTATATTCAAATTCAAATAAGTTATAGGTATTCATGAGTATGGATATACTTATACACGTATATATTCATTATAATTTTATTAATATACACATAATTAAAACACACATATCTAGTATCAATGAATATCTATGAAATCTATTCGTTTTATATTTATTACAATGTTTTATTCGCACTTTTTTTTTTACAATCTTAGTGACTAATAATGACATTATTATATACATATATAAACAACAACAAAAAACCCTCGTTAATTTCCTATACAATTTCTTTATTAGTTCAGTGTCTATTATTTTATTCTCCATCCATTCTCCCTGTGAATTTCACCAATATTTGCCAACAAAAGTTCTCTCATGCCTTTCTATTTTCGTGTGGTTATTCAATTTAATTTAATTGTAAATTTTAATGCCGGTAAAAAAATATAAATAATAAAAAGTATTAGTAATCTATCAATATAAAAAATTAAACTTATTGTTTAGAATTATTATATTCGTTATTTTATTTGTTTAAAACTAAAACAATTTCTTAACTGTACAAAAGTTTTATATTTTCTTATACGTGAATTTTCTCTTTTATTTTGAATTATAGTCAGTAACTAATTAATAACTTGAAAATAAAACTTCCTCGATGATTTTAGTTAAATGTTAAACCATCATCTTTTATACTTATTTAAAATTATTTTAATAATATTATAAGGTTAACTCGTGCTTTAGACGAGTCAAATACTAATTTGACTACATTTACTAGACTTAGACAACCAATTTATTAAATTAGAAAATGTAATTATAATCAATTCATACCGATAATGCACTCATTTCATGCACTTGACTGAGGAAAAATTCCTCTTCATTTATCGGTTAACTCGCTTTTAAAGTAATAAAGTGTGTTTTCTTTTTCTGATAGTTTAACAAATAAAAAGTGGGAAGAACATGAAAAAGTAAGAGAATCCTTTCTCACAAATACTACCAATTCATCATAAAGATTTCCATATACAATGACGCCATGCTAATATAATACTACGATGTTAATGTTGGTGCAAAGCCAATTATGCAGTAGCGTGAATTATGCAGAAACAGAGAGTTATGCAGATACAGAGAGTGAGAGCAAATGATAGTGAAATGAAATTCTTATTCCAAAACTATATCTCAAATACAAACAAAGGTATATATGTAGAAATAGAATGAATGAACTAACTGTTAAAAGTTAGTTAATACAGTTGAACAGAAAACTCATATTAACAACAATACACCCTCCTTAATTTGAGTTTTCTATTAGCCTAACACCAAGCAATTCCCGCAGCTTCTCAAATCTGATTTGCTTCAGGGGTTTCGTAAAAATGTCAGCCACTTGATCTTTTGTGCAGCAATGAATCAATTCCAATCTACCCTTATTAACTTGATCTCTCAAAAAGTGATACTTGGTCTCAATATGTTTACTTCTACCATGGAAGACAGGGTTTCTAGACAGGCTTATGGCAGATCTATTGTCAATTAACAATTGTACTGGTTTCTTGCATTCTAGATTCAACTCATCAAGTATTGTTTCAAACCAAATGCACTGACAGGCCGTTTCTGCTGCTGAGATATATTCAGCTTCACATGAAGATAAAGCAACTACACTTTGCTTTTTAGAGCACCATGAAATTGTTGATCCCATGTATTTAAACACATAACCGAATGTGCTTCTTCTATCATCCTTGTCCCCACTCCAATCAGAATCACACCAAACCTCCATTGCTTCTCTAGAATTGGCAGATCTCTTTGGAAAAAACAAACCAAAATCAACAGTTTCTTTCAAATACCGCAAGATATGCTTGACTGCAGCTAGATGTGAATGTCTGGGATCATTCATAAACCTACTTGCCAGTCCAACTCCAAAATTAATATCTGGCCTGCTGTTGCAGATGTATCTCAGTGAGCCTACAATATGCTTATAAAGTGTAGCATCAACCTTCTCCTCATCAACTTGACTGGATAACTTCAAGTTTGCCATTATCGGTACTGCTGCACCGTTACATTCAGACATGTTAAATCTCTTCAGAACTTCAGTTATGTACTTCCTCTGATGGAGAAACATTCCATCTTCCTTCTGCACAAATTCAAGCCCCAGAAAATAGTTCAAACTGCCGAGATCAGTCATCTCATATTCCACTTTCATCCTCTTCTTAAATTTCTCAATTTCATCAGCTGAGTCACCTGTTATGAGTAAATCATCAACATATAAGCAAATTAGTATCATACCATGCTGTCCAATGTCTTTCACATAGACACCAAATTCAACACTGCATTTTTGGAAGCCAAGCTTGATGAGTAGGGCATCAATATGACTGTTCCAGGCTCGAGGTGCCTGCCTTAGACCGTATAGAGCTTTGTTTAGTCTATACACTTTTTGCTCTTGGCCTTCTTTCTCAAATCCTGGAGGTTGTTTCACGTATACTTCTTCTTCCAATGGCCCATTTAGAAACGCTGATTTAACATCCATTTGCCAAATTCTCCATTCCCGATAATTGGCAACAGCAACCACTAACCTTACAGTTTCAAGCCGTGCAACTGGAGCAAAGACATCTGTGAAGTCAACTCCTGGTTTTTGCAAGAAACCCTTTGCAACTAGTCTAGCTTTAAACTTAGCAACATCACCATTTGGCTTATATTTGGTCTTGAACACCCATTTCACCTCAATTGGTTGCTTATGTTGAGGTGGTTCAACCATCTCCCATGTCCTGTTCTTCTCGATCGATTTCAATTCCTCAATCATAGCTTCTCTCCACTCCTTTATGTCAATTGCCTGTCTCCAATTCATTGGTTCTGCATCGGCCATAAACGCAAGATGATTTAAATCTCCAGATGCTGTTATTTCACTGTCAGCATACACCTCATGGTCTGCTAATCTTGAGGAGGGAAATCTAACTCTTTGAGATCTTCTATTGCCATCTTCATTATTGACATCAGTCTGATTAAGAGAGTTGCTATTATCTTCCAACCAACCATAAACAACTTCTGGTTTACCCTCAGCTTTCTGCCAATCAAACATAGCTTCCTCATCAACAATTACGTCTCTGCTGATGATCAAATGCTTCTTCTCTGGATGGAACAACCTGTATGCTCCTGTTGAATGGTACCCCACAAGGATAAAGACTTCACTTCTGTCATCAAGCTTCTTTCTTTTCTCTTCTGGAACATGTTTGTGACACACGGATCCAAACACTCGTAGGTGGTTAACTGCTGGTTTGTCACCAGACCAGGCTTCCTCAGGAGTACAATCAGGCAACGATCTTGTTGGACATCTATTCAGTAGATAGGTTGTTGTAGCTACTGCTTCACCCCATAAGTAGTGTGGTAATTTCTTCACCTTGAGTAGGCCTCTAGTCATATCTAACAACATTCTGTTCCTCCTTTCAGCCATGCCATTGTGTTGCGGTGTATACGGTGCTGTCACCTCATGTATGATGCCTTTCTCTGTGCAGAATTTATCCATCTCGTGAGAGTTAAATTCTCCACCACCGTCTGTTCTGAGAATTTTAATCTGCAAACCAGATTGCCTCTCCACCATGGCAGCAAATTTCACAAAACATGAGTATACATCTTTCTTCTCTTTAATTAGGTAAGTCCAAATTTTCCTAGTCAACTCATCTACGAAGATTAGGAAATATTTGTTACCTCCAATTGATTCAACGTTAAAGGGTCCGCACACATCTGAGTATACAACAGCAAGTGGTTGTCGAGCTCTCTTGAAAATGGTTTTCTTGAATTCAGTTCTGGTTTGTTTCCCAACAACACAGCCTTCACAAATACTGTTGGGAATTTGTATCATAGGAACTCCTTTCACTAAATTCTTGGATTTCAGCAGGTTCAGACTCCGGAAATTCAAATGGCCGAAACGGTAATGCCATAGCCAAGCTTCCTCCTTCGTATCAACCGCAGTCAGACATTGAACATCAACAGCATTAAGTTTAATCTTAAACGTTCTGTTCTTGGCTAGTGGGGCTGTGAGAACGAGTCGTTGCTTTTCGTCAAACACCTCTATGTGTCTCTGATGCATCTTCATCGTGTAATCCTTCTCAAGAAGCTGGCCCAGACTCAGCAAATTACTCTTCATGTTTGGTACATAAAGAACGTTGTTCATGTATGCCGGTCTCCCATCCTTGCGTCTGATCATGATCTTGCCAGCGCCTTCTGCCATGATTACGCTGTTATCCGCAAATCGCACGCAACTTCTGATTTTTGGATCAAGCTCTAATAACCATTCTCTTCTCCCCGTCATGTGATTAGAACATCCTGTGTCTAAATACCAACAAGTTTCCTCTCCTGCATGGCACACTTCATTAGCCATCGACACGTGTTCAGCCTTTTGCCACTTAACGCATGCAAGATTATCATTCTTGCATCTGTCCGATTCCAGAATTTCAACTTTACACCTGTTCTGATTTGCTTTCGTATTCAACTCCTTACCATCTCCAATTTCACACATCAGTAAAACATTATCAGAATCGGTTTCACCTGTATCTTGTGCCAGATTGACTTCATCATCTTTGTTTTTCTTCGCATCCTCATTGTGCCAACATTCTGATGAATAATGGCCGTATTTCTTGCAAGTATAACATTGGATGTTGCTTTTGTCAGTCTTGCTTTTCCCTCTGCCTCTTGAACACTTTCCACCTCTCTTATTTTCACTGTTTTCACCTCCATCGTTTTGCTCAGTACCATTTGACTTTCTACCTCCAGCTCGACCTCCTCGAGCACGACCTCTTCCTCTACCACGACCTCTTGCCTTGTAATCATTTCTTGCTTGTAAAGCTTGACTCACACTTTGAGAAGCTTTTTCAGCATTCCTTCTTTCAACCAATCTCTGCTCAAACGCTTCTAAGGAATTCTGCAATTCCTCCACCCTCATCTGTTCGAGATCCTTGGTTGCTTCTATGGTCATAGTCACATGATCAAACTGAGGAGTTAGTGTCCGGAGTATTTTTTCAACGATTTTCTTGTCTTTTACTACCTTGTCGCATCCTCTCATTGCATTCACGATCAATTGGATTCTTCCAATATATTCTACAACTGTTTCTTGTTCCGCCATAGCGAGAAGCTCAAATTGCCTCTGGAGTGATTGCAATTTAACTTTCTTGACTAACCCAGAATTGCCATAGCCATCCTGTAAAATGTCCCAGATCTCTTTCGCCGTAGTAGCCTTCGAAATCTTCTGAAAAATTGTTGCGGATACGCACTGATGTAGTAGCATTCGTGCTTTACAATCTAATTTCCGATTCTCTTTGTACTGCTTCTTGGCTGCTTCTGTGTCACCTTTGGAGGGTTCTTTGAAACCTTTTCTTACGATCTCATCCACTTCTTGGAAACCGAGTATCGCATCCATCTTGATACACCAATCGTCGAAACCTTTGCCATCAAAGACAGGTAGATTGCTATGCATCATCCCAGCCATTACGTACAAACGTATTCTTCTTGACACGTCTTGAACTGACCTTGCCCGATTTCGAACCTAGCTCTGATACCACTGTTGGTGCAAAGCCAATTATGCAGTAGCATGAATTATGCAGAAACAGAGAGTTATGCAGATACAGAGAGTGAGAGCAAATGATAGTGAAATGAAATTCTTATTCCAAAACTATATCTCAAATACAAACAAAGGTATATATGTAGAAATAGAATGAATGAACTAACTGTTAAAAGTTAGTTAATACAGTTGAACAGAAAACTCATATTAACAACAATAGTTAATACAATGATGGCTTTCTTTATCTACCTTTTATATATATACGAATCAAAATATATAATTTTGCTCTCATCTTTTCTCTCTCTTTTTTTTATTATTTTATATAATTTGATTTTAAATTACATAATAGTCTTACTTTTGTCAATACAAAATTTTATGTAAATTGTAAACATGTGAAAATAATTTTTTTTTTATGAAAGTCGTGTTGACTGTTTCTCTATTACATGAAGATTTTATGAAGGTTTCTTTCTTTTCCTTATTGTGAAGAATTCTCCAGTGTGGTGGATGAATTATCATAATCTCAAAAAAAAAATATAAAAGTATTTAAGTTTAAATATTATTTTGGTCTTACTTTTATTTAATTTTTTAATGTGGTCTTAGTTTTTTTTCAATTAAATTTTAATTTTAGTTAAACTTTTTTCTCAATTTTAATTTTAATTTTAAAGATTAAACATGGTTTGATTTTTAATACATGTTAAAAATCGGATTAGAATATAAAAATAATGAAGAATTATCTTTTAATAGATTTATATTTAATCTTTACTAGTAAAAAATAAGGATAGTGATTATCTAAGATAGGGTTTAACTTGTTTTTAAAAAATTAGGGTTGAAATGTAAAAATAATGAAGAATTATCTTTCTAATATTTACACTATCTTAAATCTATTTTAAGGTTAAATATGTTTTTAGTCCCTATAAGGGTGATTTTGGTTTTAGTCCCTCTTTCAAACTAAGGTACAATTTAGTCTTTCAACTTTAGAAAACTATGGTTTTAGTTCTTTTTACCAATTTTTTTTAACTTTATTTGTTGTTTCAAATGTGTTTCTCAGTTAACATTGAAGCAAAAATGTGTCAAACAGTGTAAACAATCCAAATGCTATAATGAAACGTGCTTGAAACAACAAATAAAGTTTAAAAAAATTGGTAAAAAAGACTAAAACTACAGTTTTCTAAAGTTTAAAAAAATTGGTAAAAAAGACTAAAACTACAGTTTTCTAAAGTTGAAGGACTAAATTGTACCTTAGTTTAGTTTGAAAGATGGACTAAAACCAAAATCGTCCCAAAATATAGGGACTAAAAACATATTTAACCCTCTATTTAATAATATAGTTACAGTTAGTTAAAAAGTAATTTAAAAAATATTTAATAAAAGTGTGGATTTCAATACAAATTTTAATATATATTTGTATAAAAATTAAATTTCATCTCAACGACACAAGTATTTTATTTAAAAAAATAAATAAAACTAAATTAAATCAAATAATAAATATTGGATTTGATACGTGATATTGTTATTATCACGTCATGGACAACTTTTAAAAAAAACAAAAGAAATAAAAAAAAATGAAGTGACACATAATTTACACTATTCATATTATGTTAAAAATTTAAACCAATAAGAAAAATAATCAAATTGAAAAAAACTAACAAAAATTAAAACTTGATTAAACCAAAAATAAATTACGACTACCTTGGAAAACCTAAATAAAAACAAAAACTAAAGTAGTATTTAAGTCAAGTTTTTAATTAGAAAGGTATAACACAATCTAAATAAAGTACTCTCAATTAAAAAAAAAAAAAACAAGTTCTCCTCATCTCGAATTTTAAGAACTATTAGTGAGAGTGATGTATCTAATTATACTTCAGAGGGATAAATTTCAGAAAGTATCAACTTATCCTTCAAAATTTATCATAAAAAATATAAATAAAGAGTTATTGAATGCACAAAATAATATGCAATTGAAGGTAAAGAATTCACCTTTATATATTTGTTTCCCGTTAAAATAATAATTATCAATGAACAAGAATTTAATGTTTACTCCCTTCAATTGGGGTTTATACAGAAAAGACTGAACAAAAAATATACATATCTTTAGCTATCATTTTTTTTAAAATGATAAATACTTCAATTGGGTTTTTGGTTGAAGACCCAACGCTTTCATGCAGGGAAAAATTATTGCAGAAGCATCACAATTCATTTCATGATTTGTATGAATTGATAAAAGAAAAAAAAAGTGAATAAGAAATTTTCAAATACAGGATGTGGATAAGAAGATGCAGTGCAAACGCCGAAGGCTACGTACGTCGTGGATTTTTCGCTTGTTTGGAAGTGAGTGGCATTTGGGTGTGAGAGGGATATCACGAGAAATAATTAATTTTATGTTTTCACTTGATTGAATTTAAAAATTTGTTAATTTATTAAGCATTTTTATGAATAAGTTTTTAAAAATAAAATAAAAGTAAAGTAAAATATAACGCGTGTGGTGACGCAAGAGAGGTGTGGGCTGAGTCAAGTGTGGAAAGGCATGAAATTTGAATGTTGTTTGGAAATGGTTGTCGATTTGTGGAGTTACGAAGTGTGATAGGTCGGACCCGTATCATGTTACCAATTCGGAAAAATTTCTTTTAACAACATTTTTTTAACAATTTTTTGATAATACATACGTATAGTTTGTTTGTGATTGGTCCGTTTTAAATATTTTTTTAAATATAAATTTAAATAGACCAATAAAATAATGATATATCGTTATCAAAAAAATTATAAAAAAGTGTTGTGAAAATATCATCGTGATACCAATCCTGTGTTTGGGAGCTATGCTGCCAAAATATACGTAGGAGTGGTTTAACTTTTCAGACATTTGATAACGATGAATCATTCTTTTGTTGTTGGGGATATGCTCTGTTGAACTCGTCAATGCACTGCTGGACACACCTTGTTTTCCATCAATACTGGACAAAAACAATTCTCCACAACTATAAGTCACATTTAGATCAATCTTCCATTAATATTTATAATATTTTCATTCATTCACAATTTTATATTCAGTGGCTGTTCGGTTGATTACAGCAGCTACCAACACCATTCGCATAACATTTTGCATACTAAGTTTTCAATTGTCGACTATTAAGTGTTTAGTATAGCATGGTGTTAATCCTTTTTTTTTTTCTGGGAAGGTGAGATTCTTGAAATTATGTGCGTGTCTTCATCACGTAACTGAACCCTAAATCACTGTCATTTTCTCCTTATTACTCTATACATCAATGCCGGCCATTCTTATTCTATTGCATTTCTCTTTATTATAAATATATTCTTAACCCTAAACTGTTTAATACGTTCCATCTTTTCTTTAGCTTCCAAATATTACCACACCATGTCCAAACGATTCAAAATCAAATTCAATGTCCCTTCCATATGTCGCTCAAAAGACCTTTCTTCTTTCCCAGGAAACCCCGTTCCTGCCATATACCGTCTCTCTCCCGTTAACCACAACGCTCGTCACACTGCTCATCCCAACCTTCCTTCTCCCCAGTCGTTCAAGATAACGTCCTCCGTTTCGCAGGGGTGCAAAATGTGCCGTGACAAGGAGCCCTACAAAGCCAAATCCAGAAGCCGGAAAAGCACGTCGAGCGTTCCGTCGCGGCGAAGCGATTTTCTGATCGACAACGTCGAGGAAGAGGAAAGCGAGACTCTGATTTCTTGCTTGACAAGTTTCTCCGACGAGATTTGTCACGACGAGGCGAGGGATTTGAGAAACGGTAGGCATAGAAGGAAGACGAGCAGCGTGAAGAAGGTTCAGAGCGTGAGGTTTCGGAGCTCTTCGGAGAATCTAGGAGGAGCGGGAACGACGGAGAAGGTGAAGAAAACGTCGACGACGGTGACTCGGAGCAATGTTGAAGGGAAGGTGAGGGAGAGCTTTGCGGTGGTGAAGAAGTCGAAGGATCCTTACGAAGACTTCAAGAAATCGATGATGGAGATGATAACGGAGATGGAGATGTCTGAGGCGGACGACCTGGAACAGCTTTTGCAGTGTTTCTTGGCTTTGAACTCGCGGAGTTACCATGCAGTCATCGTAAGAGTTTTCATGGAGATTTGGCAACAAATGTTCGTGTGGAACCCAAAGTCCGCGAAAAATCTCACGGACGTTAAAACGGAAACGGAAAAGTAAACTGTGCTTTGTTTTAGGTTACTTTATATGTGAATGAGTTAGTCTTAGGATGTTTGATTTGTTTTTGGATTGAAAATTTATTCATTTACACCTTTATTTTAGTCTGCTTCAGTTATAGTTAGAGAAATATTATGAAAAGAAACGAGTGTGGAATACATATATGATATGATGTAATAAAAAAAGAGTGAATGTGATTAAACAAAACTGATTCTAATGTAGGTTAATCTGAAGATTATTGCACTGAAACTTAAACGCTAATTTATGTTGTTTGTCATCAATATAAATACTTTCTATAAGGAAATATCTGTTTTTATTGCAGAGTATTTGAATTGTATAATTATTATTATTATTTATTACAAATACGAGAATGAAAAAGTACATGTAATTAAAAATTATTAGAAGAAATTTTAGTGACAAATAACTCGTAATACACTGTTGATGGATTTTAAATTAAATATCTTATACCATTTGAAAAAATATAAATTAATTGATGTCCTTCTTAATTATATAAAAAGAATAAACTATTTTTCAAGTACATAATAGTTTTTGTAGAATAATATTATCATATTAATTGTTTCGATCGAAATATATTTTTTAAAATACAAATTTAAGATTAGTCATTATTAAACAATAGTTAAATGGATTAAACTTATTATCTATTAAAAATGAATACTAGAACAATTAATTACAATAATTTAATAGATAACATCATATCATAAAAAAATAAAATAAAAAATTATATATTTTAATATACATTATTTTATTAAAAAAATCATTTTTAAATTTGTTTTATACCTCCCAAATTCTATATAATAATATTTATTCTTAATATTATTTCAAGATATCATTTGTAGATTATAAAGATTTAAGTTCCATTTGGTTTTAATTTTCATGTTTGTAAAACAACTACAGTGTCTTATTTGTCATTTTTTCTAGATATCGACGCATCCCTTTACGATAAAAACTTTATTATTTACACCACAATACAAATAAATAAATTAAGATACTTGATTATCATAAAAGTCTACACGCAATTTTTTTTTTATTTGTGTTCAATTCATTATGTCATCGTTCTGAACATGTCTTATATTTACAAAATAAACATTTAAATTGTGGTTATGAGACCATCAAATCTAAATACGTTGAATTGATCCTTTATACTACTTTATTATTATTGAATTAAAAATATTTACATACCAATTTTCACACTGTAACCTAATGAAATACATTTAGTATAAGATTAGTAAAATTTATATATCATAATCAAGTTATCATGTTTTTATCATAATGGAAAACACACTAAACTCTTGGCTTTATTTGGATGAGAGATGAATTTGGGGACTAGACTAGGAGGGAAAGGTGGATTGTTTAAATCAAGGAAAACATCCTATTTGAGTGAATTTAAGAGAAAAGTTTATATATAATATAATGAGTAAGATAAATAAGAAAAATGCTTTAATGAATATACATGAATAAAATTATATGATTACGATTCTATTCTCAAAGACAAAAAATGTATAAATTTAAATGTATATACAGTAAATTATATTAAAATGGAATTGGAGTTGTTACTTTAAATTAGAAAAAAGAAAACTGAGAAAAATATATTTAAATTAATAGGGCCTTGTAAGAAAAAAGTTCCAATTACATGTTTTAAATGATAATTTTATATTATTTTTAGAATTATTTTAACATTATGATGTAACAAATTTTAAGAATATCGTCATAGTAATCATAAAATTACTTGTTATAAATATTATAAATTAAGAGTTATTGAATCGTATTAAAATAAAATAACAGTGGTTTATAATAAGTTGTAATTTAAATGAATAGTTTGTAATAAAATATTATAATTATTTTAATGTACTCAAGGATGATAACATTGTACAATGTGAAATTATATTTTTTGAGTGTTTTACATGTTTAATATTTAGAAACTGAAGAGATAAAAGAATAAATTATTTATCGAAACACATACATAATTAGAGTTAAAAAAACATTCATATTAGTTAGGTTACTTCATTAATATAAATAAATAACCTATTAAGACCATATTAATTGTAGAGATATATGTCTATAAATCGTGACCATATTAATAAATGGAAAAGTTTAATAATTACAAATATTTTATTTATAATAATTTTACTAACATTTTTTAAAAAGATATCAACTTTACGTAAGCAAATGCAATTCCAACAATTCCATATAAAGATCCAACAAGGCAAAAGATTTATGGTAACAATTTTTCCTCAAATAAAACACCACAGATGACCTTACGGGAGTTTAACAATATAATTTTTAAATTGAAAATTCTCATAAAATTAAAGTTGTAAACTAAATTTGAAAGAATAAATATTAAGATCTAAAATAGAAAAATATAATGGAATTCATTGAAAGCTATGAAAAAATAACAGAAAATCTAATTGAATTTGTTGCAAGTTGTAAGTAATAAAGATTCTTAAATCTTATTGATGTCCTTGGTGGATTTTTAATTGATAGACAACTAAATGTAACATTAAATAGTGAAAGTTTAGTTTTCGTACAAGTTATCAAACGAACAAAAATGAAAACTATATGTCAACTTAATTGTAGTTTAAATGCTTCGTTTTGGGTATTCAATTACAACATTTATAATATTTAAAATAAAAATTCTAAAGAAAGTCACTGGATTCGAAAATTGAGAAACTATAAATCTTTTTTTTTTATTTCAATTTTAGAAGAAAAACTAAGACTTAAGACCAATTTTGTAAATAAGAAATTTTAATTTAAAAATAAAATAGGCCATGATAAAACATATTATATAAAAATAAATGATTGGTTTTAATATTTGTTTAAAAAAACTTAATTTTGTCTTTAAACATTAATATTATAATTATATCATCTTCTTAAAATTTAAATAAAGTTATATGTCATCTTTCTATAGATCATTTTAAATTAAACTAAATCGAGTTTGTTATACTAGTTTGATTAATTCAGATAATATAACAATGCAATTATGTAATTAAAAAACTGCATGTAAAACACATTTCTCCTTTGTAATTATAGGGATTAAACACATAGCTAATCACATATCCATATATTGGTTTTTTTTTCTATAAACTAAATGTTATTTTTTTTATTTATTGTAAAGAAATTATAATGTTATTTTAACTTACATTTGAAATGTATATTTTAAATGATTTTGATCGTTATATATATGGACTGAGATTTTTTATTATGTCGCATATCTGTATTTATAATATTTTGTAATTTAAAACAAAAAATTGATTATGTACTGACAATTTATAGTAGGCCCTTAATAAAGGCTAACATAATAATTTGGTTGATTTTAGTATTATGTGATTAAAAAAAACATATATAAAATGACTTATAGTTAGTTGATAATATAGACTTTTGTCCACTAACAAAACGTGTTTTCATTTTATTTTATTTAAAATAATTGAAAATTGTTTTATTATGAGTTGAAATAATTTAAATGTGATTTTGATTTTAAAATTAACGATGAAAGGATAAAAATTAGTATAATTCGAATATAATTATTAAGAATTTGGGAAAAATTTAAACTGTTTCCTACATATTGATTTATTTTTATTAGAGCTTTTTCAATAAAATATTCAATAATAATTATTTTTAATATTTATGATAACTTTATTTAAAAAAAAAAAGGAAAAAAGTTTTCTAGCTTTTCTTGAGGAACAATTTATAATTTTTTTTATAAGAAATAGATATAGTAAAAAAAAATGTTTTTTTCCTAAACAAATAGACAACAAGTTTGTATTATGTAAGAAATTAAAAAACATAAGAAATTAGCAAGGGGTGATATCCCTTGGCGCCTTTTCCCAATTTCGAAAGTGTTTGCCGCCATTTCATTAGGGTATAATGATGCAACGACCCCTCTTTATTTGCAGAGTCTTGCGGCTTTCGTTTCCAAAGCAAAGATCCTGATTCAACCAAACTCTGAAACTCAGTTCAGAATCATCCATGGAGAGCGACGACGACCTTGCGATATTGCCTTCATCTCCCGTCCTTGAACGAAAGCTGAAGCGTTTGAAGAAAGCAAGCAAGCTTCCCGAACCTTCTTATCCTCCATCCTCGCCCGCTGTTTCTTATGAATCCAGAAAATGCGAAGAACACTTCACGGTGTCAAACGGAGGATTTGGGTCCGATCACGAAGATCAGGTGCCAAGTCCTAGTCCAGGTCCTCGGTCCGACTTTCCTAGTGGCGTAACCGTCAAAGATGATGATTTGCGCGCGAAGAGGGTTCTCGATTTTGATTCTGTAATTCAGGAACACGAAAAGGTCGATGGTGAGAGTCAAGAGGTTAGGGATTTTGATTCTGTAATCCAGGAACACGAAAAGGTTGGTGGTGAGAGTCAAGAGGTTAGGGATTTTGATTCTGTAATTCAGGAACAGGGAAAGGTTGATGGTGAGAGTCAAGAGGTTAGGGATCTGAAGGCCGGCGATGATTTTATGGCTTTGAATACCGACGAAGTAGAGAGGAAACGACGTAGTTTAACTGACATGCCAGAGAAGAAAAAGAAGAAGAGGATTGTCAGCAGTGATGGAAGTGAAAAGAAGTCTAAAGAATCTGCCATCAATAAGAGAAAAGCCGAGAAGGTGGATTACTGCGTTTGCCTATTTTGTTAGATCGTTTTGAGTATTGATGCGTTTAGTTTCGGAATTGCTAATTTGTGGATTTTATGATCTAACAGGAACGGCGAGAAACTATGAAAAATCTTCGAGCCGAGTCTCAAAGGCTCCTTCGAGGTACGGATTACTTTTTAAGCAATAATCGTTTTTTCGATCTAGTGGAGATTCGAGTTTTTATACGTTCTAACAGTTCGCTGTGATTTTAATAGAAACTAGAGATGCGGCTTTTAAACCTGCTCCTCTCGTTCAAAAGCCAATTTCTTTGATATTAGATAAAATTCGGCAGAGGAAATTGGAGATTTTAAAGAAGTAGGTGGATTTGCATTCTGATTTTGCTTAGCACGCATTTTCAACCTTAGAAAACACACTCATGTCCACCTGCTTTGTAGATCTAGTGCTTCTTCTGAAGATGACGACGATACCCTGATGGATGACGGGGTAGCTGATTATGTAGAAAAGGATGGACCGGAAGAAATGCCAGTTACTTGCCCTACACCTGCGAAGAGTGATTCTGGGACGTCAAATGTTGAATCTCGCGTTGCTAAAGATAATCTTTGTTCAGGAAGCATTCTTTCTCCCACAGTGAGTCAATTTTTGCTGTTTATTGTGGCTTAATGTTTCATTTTGATTTTGAAATGGCATTAGGTATTTTCTTCTGCTCAACTAGCGGAGATGTAATGTGTTAATTTTGGTCATGTTTTTGGGAGTGTGGCATTTGTATGTGCTATACTAAGCTTTTTTTTTCCCTAACTTATTATTAGTTTATTTTTTATTTTTTTTTAAGTGTATGTATTTTGAAACATTTCTCAATCACATCTCTATTGAATTTCAGGCCATGGGTTCGGAGCCTGAACATGCATTTCGAGCTCCTATTGGTGATACACAGGTTTTCCAATAGTCTGTTTGCTGGGGTCCTTGCCACTATCTTTCGATTTTGTAGACTAATTGCTTGTTTATATGCAATTTCCAGGAACTCTTCTCTGATTCCGAAAGAAGTGAGACTAAGGAAGACGCCGTAAACGAGAAGTCAAACAATCCTTCGGAAGAAGTTTTTGCCCCATCATTGCTATCGATGAACTTGAAACTTGATTCTGCTTGTCCCGATGATGATGTGTAAGTTTTTTATTTTTCTTTTCTTGCTTTATCAAAAGATTTGCTAACGCAGACAATTCATCACATTGAATGTTTAATACTTCATTGCCTATTATTGCCATCTATGACTACGTTGCCAATACTACACTATGAAACTAGTGTTCTTATTTAATCTTTTCCCAATTGTGGTTCTATTAAAACCTTGAAAACACATAGAAATTAGTCAAATAACAATACGGCGTGGTCTTGTTTCTGCAAACCCTTGTTATGACGTAAAACATACCAATTGATATGTAATATTGATCTGTGGATCTTTTTCTTTGGCAAAACACGACTTCTAATTGTTCCAAGTTAAGGAACTGATTAGTGGTTACTTTTGCCGCACTTTGTTCTAAAATACAAAATTTGACAACTTCTTTTCTCCAGCTCTTCTGATGAAGAGGACAATGACAAGGAGAACGTAGATCCACTTGTACATGGATCAGTTCACTTGACTTTACTGTCAAATGGTGACCCTGTTAGGGCTTTTGTTGATGAAGAAGCAGAAGAGGAGGATGACAGTGATCATGATCTACAGCGCTTCCAAGATACTGAAGGTGAAGAAGACGATGATGATGATATTGAGGAACTTAATGACATGATTGCAACTCAATGTGATGAAAAGCCAAATGAAAAAGAAAAGCGTGACCAACTCCACCAACAGTGGCTTCAACAACAAGATACAGCTGGAGTGGATAATGTACTCCAGAAACTAAATTGTGGTTCAAAATTGAAAGAAACACCATCAGTTGAAGAGGAAGATGAGGAAAGCAGGGAAAATGAAAGTGATGATGACGATGAAGATGATGAAGCTGAAGAATATGCTGCTCCAGCAGAATCCTTGAGGGCCACTTTGAAAAAGATGAAGCAGATGATCCCACAGATGTTTTCAGATAAAGATGATAAATATGTATCATCTGATGATGAGGAGACTGAGAAGCTAGCTAGACAATGCCTCTATTATAAAACTGTGAGTTCTCACTTCTAAGTAAACCATAATGAATGCTTACTGCAGTTATCGTGTCTTTTATAAATGTGCTGAAGTTTACTATCGTTGTTTTAACTTGAATCCATATAATTTGCATCTCCATGTGTACTAATATACTCATGTAATAAAATAGGAATTGATCTAGTTATTGTAATGTGCTAGCAGGAAGAGAAAGCTACATTCTTTTCACCAGCTGAGGACGAAAGTAGCAAGGGTGTTTTCAGTCTCATAAAGAAATTAAATGTGCCCGATACTAAGAGAAAAGGAAGAACTACTTGTAAGTTTTATAAGTTCCATTTTCACCACATTGCAGTGAGCAAAACCTATGCAATGTATATCAATAAAGCTTCTAGGTCGTGAGAATACTAATGGTTTTTGCCATTAATCTATGTTGCAGCCATCTTTGCAATGCCAACCAGTGGACAGAACATACAAATATCATCAAAGGTTAGTTATTTTTACTCTGTTATGAAGCTATTTATTTATTAAACGCCCCTTTGTGATAAATGTGTCATACTCGATATGTGTAAATACTTATCTGAACATATTTAGCTCACAAAAGTGCGTTTTCATTGTCTTAGTTTCTGTTTTATATTTTAAATATTGCAGTCATCTTTTGTCGGTCGGGCTTCAGATCGTTTTATGCCCACTTCTGGAAAGCATGGATCATGCAAAGTCCGATCATTTGTATTTGGTCGAGATGACAGCGACAGCAGAAGTTCATATTTGATGTCAGAGGATTCTTCTGATGCGGTAATAACTAGCTGAAAAAAATATGCCATAAACCTTTCTGTGGTTTTTGAAAAATTGTTGCCATTACTTCAGACTTCGGAGATATTCGTTTGAAATACATCCAGTGTAAAACGCTTGTGAAATCATTTTTATACTAATAAAAGTTTGACTAAATTATACACGAGTATGTTTTCCTGAACTTTTCTATAAGTATCTTAAAGATAAAATGTTTTTCTAGAAAATAAATTTAGTTTATGTTAATTGTAAAATTTTGGTGAAATTAATATCTTTTATACATTAATTTCTTTTATTTTAGATTTTTTTTTTATATTCTAGGGAGATGTTTATTCATAAACGCTTGTTATTTTTATAAGTTACTTTTTTTACAATATAAATAATTCTGATGGATATTATGGTAATTTTTTTATTAATGCGCATCAAACACTATTCCAAATATTTTTGAGGTGTCTCAACGTTCTAATACTAAGAATTAATCTTATGAAATTAATATTTTACATTTCTTTTGCATCTGTTTAGCAATTATTATTAGCATAACATTATTAATCTTGTGATAATAAGCACGTTTACTCGACATCGTTGTTCTTGCGTCTTGGTCAATTTGCTAATCTGAAAGATGTGTTTCTTTCCCGATGAACTTAACAGATTCCAAGGGAAAGCCAACCACCGAAAGCGGCTTCTACCAAGTTCCAACGAAATACACAGAACCAAAATACTACCTCGAATTCTACATCTCAAGAGTCAAATGTATCTCTTTTGGATATATTAAGGAAGTCTTCCCATCTTTCAGAGCACAGTTTGCAGAATTCCAAAGTTCAACCAAAGGCATCAATATTTGATGCATTCAAGTTAGTGAAGAAGCCAACCAAGGCGTAGGCCAGAGTTTGATGAAAACATCGGTTATATTCGTATGGTTAAACCTTTAATCTTTCATCGATTATCATCTAATTTACTTCGACCCTGAAATAATTGAAAAAAGATAAATTTAGCGTATGTGAAGTAATGGGAAATTTTTGTTTATTTTTTTCGTTCTGTAAAATTCTGTTTTGCTTTTAATATTTGTCACTCTTAAAAGAACATTCCGTTTCAATTATTTGTTAATTTAGAAGTTTTAAGTAGTATCAATTAATGTTTTTGTTTTTATTTAATTTTAAATATTTGAACTAGATTAATAAGGGAGATAACATTAGAAAGATGAAAACAAATTTAACTTGTAGGTTCCATGAGTATTTCGTGTTATCTTTTCAAATGCATAGAAGAAAAGGAAACAGATATTTTTCAATTTTTAATGTGCCAAAAGCAATGCTCACAAGCAGCAAAAGTAGTAATTGTCAAAAAATATTGGAGACTTCTTCCTTTTTTGCGTTGACACAAACGTTGTTATCAGTTCATAACATCTAATACTGTAGTTGTGGTTTGTATGGTTGGATTACTATTATTCTAATACTGAAATTTACAAGGAAGTCGACAACATTAAGAGGAACAACACGGTATTAATCAAATTTATTTATAAATTAAGAAGTCCAATAATTTTTTATTGTTTCACATGCTTTGAGTACAGTGCACCGTCGTTGCATACATGCAAATTCCCAAACCAACATCTGGCTGGAGGTTCGGGGTTGAAAATGAAATGAAATGAAATGGGTAAGGTTGAACTAAAGGATTAGTTTTTAAAATTATATTATCTATTAATTTTTTAAATCAGTAGATCTTCTGAAAATTTCTATTTTAGATTTAAAGTCTTCCTAATTAACTAAGCATATATTATTACCATTATCCCTTAAATTTTGGATTAGCAATTAAAGCGAGAAACATAATTGTTTTTTAAAAAATATTTTTAAATAGTCATTATCTTAAATGAAGTACTTTATTATTCACCTTTTTGAACTACAGATATTTCTATGGAAAAATAAATTTTCAAAATGCTGAAATTTATTTAAAAGATTACAAGTTTTCCCTCAAAAAGTTTGGTCTAACTCTTAACTATGACAATTAATTCTCCAAAAAAAATCCATGAATAAAAAAGACTATTATTTTTTACCTATTACAAAGTTATAGTATCACAAAAATACTTTTTTACTTAAAATTGAAATGCTGATTGAATGACTTTAATAATGATTTTTAATATTGTTTTTGTTACACATTAAACTTTCAATTAGTTAAAAATAATCTAGTTTATTTCAATTAAATCTTTTAATCTAGCAGAGGTATATGATGAAGATAAATTACAAGTTTTAGGATGAATTAAGGTAAGATAGAATAAAGTGAAAATAAGAAGTGTGAAATGGAGTATTTTTTCCATTAATAGAGAAAATGTGAAGTTAGCCCGAAGTAGTTACTACTCACTAAAAACATTGTTTCCCTTCCTTCCGATATCTGAATTGCCTACAGAGAGAAAAATATTGGCTACTCTCAAACATAACGCGATCATTTCTCTTTTCTCTACTCACCGCTGCATCGGAACAGTCTCCTCCACTGATCCGTCATGGACAACTCTGGTTCGTTCTCACTTTCCTTTCTCTCGCTTACGTACAAACCTTTTTTCTTCCCTTTCACTCTCAATTCAGTTACTCCATTTTCCCAATCCTTTTCATGTTTTCAGTTCGAATCTAACATCAAAACCTCGCTCCTTTCACCTTTTTCGAGTTCTCGTTTCCCACGCTTCAATTTGGGCGTAATCACACGGATTCGACGTTTCTGTGTGCCGTGCCTACAATTGCCGCGGCTTGTTTTTGCTTTCGTTATGGATTTTGTTTCTCATTTTGTTATAGCTTTAGAGACCTTACCGATCTATGCCGGTTGTTAAGTCGGTATCTGTGTAAAATGAGCTTTAGAGGGCTTTTGTATGGACAATCTACATGATCTGCAAGCCTAATGAAATTTAACGGTGTTGCTATCTTTGAAATTACTTCGTTAAAAAGTAACTTGAACAATTTGGGTGATGTGAGTGAGGAGCTGTGTGTGAATTCTGTGAGAGGTTTCAAAGTTTTGTTTATGTGCAACCTTGATTTTTATTGTTTTTGTTTCCCCCTTTGTTTTTGGTTTACTTCTGTACTTATTTTTATATGGATTGACTGAGTAGAACTATGAAAAAAGAAATTCTTATGGCTTGTTTGAAACTTTGACGATCATCCCCTGACGCTAGCTATTGTATCTTTTGAATTAAAGGCTGCAATTTACTCACATCTGTACCCTTTGGAGACATTTCCAAACACGCATTTAATGAGTTTAATAATGAATCTTGTATCAATTAGCTAGTTGCTGTGCTTCAACTGTTTCAATGAGATAGTTATATAGAGTCTAAAAAAGAGGTACTTTTGAAATTTTGTATTATTTTGACCTTCGCTTTAGGAATCCAGTGGTTTATGGGACTTTTGAAAACAAAGCATTGTGGAGTACATTGATCTTTAGTGAACCTGTGCCATGGTGTTACAATTTAACTGGTTGATGCATCTGGCAGGTAATTCTCAAGATGTGGTTGTGCCACCGGTTGAAGGTGTTGCAGGAGGCGGTACCGCTTATGGGTGGAATGATGGTGGCACACTTGGCTTGAATGTTAAGGGACCAGTTGACCCAACAGAAATTCCAACTAGGGATTTAGTTCATGTATGGTGCATGCCAAACACAGCAAATATTGGACCTCAAGATATGGCCAGACATTTGGAGCCTGTTAGTAGTGTTTTATTTTAATAATTCGTATATACACAATTACATTTTCTGTTAGCATGTCCTTGTATTTGTCGTTTATGAATTCTAACTGCATGATAGTTATAATGTTATTATTGTCAAGGATGTTATCCACTTGTAAATCGACTCTTCCCTTCATAGTTGCGCAATTACATGCTTGACAGCACTTAATGGATGCCTGAAAGTGGTTTGTATTATATGGTTAACTAGTGCACGAGTTTCGCATGGCAATTTTAAGTTGTATGAAGCTAGGGGGTAATAGATATAATATTGCTCACCAGACAAATGTACGAGTTTCACTTTTAGAACCAAAAAGCTCTTACCTTAGATTTGTGGTTGGAGTTTGTTATAAAAAGTTGTGGAATCATATTGATCTTAAGAAATTATAAATCCTGAAATATTTGCTATTTTTTCTTCTGATATTAGGATTTTTGCTTTATCTTGTAGATAAACCTGCTGGCAGCTAGAAATGAGAGGGAGAGTGTACAAATAGCTATCCGACCAAAGGTTTCATGGGGTGGTGCTAGTGCTGCAGGGACTGTGCAGATTCAGTGCAATGACCTATGCTCCACATCTGGAGACAGGTTGGAGTTTTTCAAATTGTATGTAACAAATATATTATTTACTTCCATTTTATGCTGACATCAGTTTTGGCAGACTGATTGTTGGGCAGTCACTACGGTTGCGGCGGGTGGTGCCCATTTTAGGTGTACCTGATGCTCTTGTTCCTGTTGAGCTTCCAGTCAGTCAAATAAACCTATTTCCTGGGTACTTGTCTGATTTATGTTCTCTTGAGTTCTAGTGCTGTGTGCAAAAGTTGCTGGATGGTTGACTGCTTTTTCAGTTTTCACTGTTTTTGGCATTCTTTTGCTTCTTTAGGGAGACTACTGCTCTTTGGATATCTATTGACGTTCCTAGTTCTCAACCTCCAGGACAATATGAAGGAGAAATTCTCATTACTGCCATAAAAGCAGATGCAGAGTGAGCTTTCTTTTCTGTTACTTTTGATTGTGTTACACATAGTTTTGCAATTTCTGTTTATCAACTTTGTCAACTTTACCCACTGCACAGATCTCCTTTTCAAAGTTTTAGCAAGGTTGAGAAACATCAATTATATAGGGACCTAAAGGGATGTCTTGATGTTGTTGAGCCAATTGATGGAAAACCGTTGGATGAAGTGGTGGGTTTTGTTTTTTAAATCACTCTTCCTCATTTTGATACACTTGTTGACCTTGATGTTATTATGGGTTTTTATTTAAGCATATCTTGTTTAGGTTGAAAGGGTGAAATCTGCGACTGCATCTTTAAGAAGGATTCTTCTGTCTCCATCATTTTCTGAATTCATTTCAGATAATGGACCAGTAGACATAATGGACGAGGATGCGATTTCAAATCTCTCTATACGGGTGAAGTTAAATCTGACTGTTTGGGAATTCGTACTTCCTGAAACTCCCTCGCTCCCTGCTGTATTCGGCGTATCCTCTAGCCATAAAAGGCCAAAGATTTAAATCCAGATGATTATATTTACTTTTTGTAATGTTTGGGTCATGTACACACGTGAGTATTCTTATTTATAATGTAGAAATGATGCAGTAACTGAAAAAAAAAATTAATTACTTATAATGAGGATTATCTACTAAGATATTTACCATTTAATATAATGAACTTATATAACAGTTTGTAGAAAGCATAACTGGCATTTACGTTGTCTCAATTGTGTTATTACATGCTAGAAACTTATGACTAAGTTATTTCTAACAAACTCCATGACTGAAGCTTGATATCACCGCATTTTGTTCAATCAGTGCCTCCTCTTATATATTATTTTCCATTCAATGATGTACTTTGGATCTATATCTTTGTAAAATTAGAAATTAGGAAAGTTCATCTGTTGCAAAATTTCTTTTACCTTTACCACACCAGATATCGGATACTGTAATTGAGGATCGATTTGGTGTTCAACAAGGGACAGCTGAGTGGTATGAGGCATTGGATGAACATTTCAAATGGCTTCTTCAATATAGAATCAGCCCGTATTTTTGTAAATGGGCTGATGGTATGCGTGTTTTGACATACACATCTCCATGGCCAGGTACTTTTCTGTGGCAGTAAGTTTGACAGAATCAATTCCAAAAGGAGAATTAGTATGAGACTGCTGAAATTTCCCCTCTTCTTGCCATTGTAGCGGATCATCCAAAGTCAGATGAATATTTTTCAGATCCACGGTTGGCTGCATATGCTGTACCATATAAACAAGTAATCTCCGGGTATACAGTCAGTTGTTCCCGTTCGCTTCTGTCAGGTATATTTGCAATGAAAACTGATGAGATTCAATCCACCTGTTGATGTGCCACAGTAATGATGCCGCGAAGGATTACTTGCAGAAACAAGTTGAGATATTGAGAACCAAAACTCACTGGAGAAAAGCTTACTTTTACTTGTGGGATGAGGTATACATGTGTTATACCGTTTTTGCTAAAATATAAAAAATTCTTCACTAGAATGACATCATAGTTTAGATCTTACTTTATTCTATCTATTGAATGGATAGTGCTCCTTAATAAAAATAGAAAACAGGCAAGTGACTCTTGCAGTAGTCATTGGTTAATTATTTTATTGCGTTTCTGTCTAATAAAACTTTTTAATAGCTTCATTATATTTTTACTGTCTGGTTACTGTAACTATCTACCAGGTCCAGCATGCTGTGACCCTGATCAGCTGTTGTTTTCATGATTTTTTCAGCCACTGAACTTGGAACAATATGATTCTGTTCGCAATATGGCCAGTGAGATTCATGCGTATGCTCCAGATGCTCGTATTTTAACTACTTACTATTGTGGTATGTATTATATACCTTAAATTATCATAATCTAATCTCTACAGTCATATGTGTAGACTACCTGATAATTTGTCCCTTAGGATGTGTTGTCGATTGTTTCTCATATTGGCAATGGCTTGGATTATTTAACAAATGCATTTCTCATAATTACTGCAAATACTTCTACACGGTTGTATTTCTGACAGTAATTATATTGTAAATTGGTTAATTGGATGGTTGGAATTAGTATCATCCAGGCGCTCTCTACTGTTGTTGGATCTAAGAATAGTTTTGCCTGGGTAATGACCTCCAGTTTCTCTTTGCTGAACATTTTTAATCTTCTACACATTACTTACTCAAAAAAGAAAACATATATTCTCATTTATGGCAAATTTAATCTTGTTAGATTTTAGGTAGAATGGTATAAGTTATTTACAGGCACATTCTTGGGGTTTAATATTTTACCTGTTTCTAAATCATCTTGGTTGACAATTTCTGACTTTTTTCAGATAGTACTTGACAGTATCTGATAAAAGGGTTGTGACTGTGACCTTGGAAATAATAATAGTTCTATATGTGTTTATATGATTCCAGCCAGAAATTTTCTTTTTTGATTATTACTTTTGCCGCATGTTTCTGATGATTATTGAACACACTTCATAATTAATTCATATAATGTTCAATAACTCTGTTAATCCCAACTTCATCTCGGTTTTCTCCAACTAGTTCGTTCATTTTTAATTATCTTATTTTGTGATTCTTATTATGTGTAGGACCAAATGATGCACCTCTTGCACCTACTCCATTTGAGGCTTTTGTTAAAGTTCCAAGTTTTTTGCGTCCTCATAATCAAATTTATTGTACAAGGTATTGTATATTCACCTATGCCTATCCTGAATTTAGTACACTATTTATTTTGTAACTTTGAGCTATTTACTATATGCTTAACTTTTCCTTTTTTTGACCATGGGTATGTCAAAAGTAATTTTGATAGTTATCCTTTTCCTTGTCATTTTGCAGTTACTCTTGGAACCGATGTATACTTTGGTATACTGTTTTTATGTGTTTATGATTTTTTGTGGATCTCCTATGCTGATTTCATTTTTCGGTATTTTTACCTATTTTAGGGCATAAGGAGATACATTTTGAGGTCTTGTTTCCGTTTATACTGATCACAGATGTATTTGATTTATGCTATTTTTTTTTTCTGATGCATAATCCTTCTCTCAGAGTGAATTGGTATGGAACATGAGTGAACAACATTCTAGGCACATTCTACACTTGTTTTCCAAAATTGGTATTGATTGATATTTTGTACATTTTTCTGTCCTCACTTTCTGAAATCTTTGATTATGCAATTTCATGTAGTGATCAGATGTTCCTGAAATTCACTTATTTTGTGAGACTGTGTGGTGAAGCAATTTTGGAATTCCAATTAACCAATTTTCAGGATCTTATATATGTAGTCAACTATGATGCACGGATACTACATGCATATTGCATACGATATATACCCAATACAGCAATGTATTTATTCTAAAAATAATATGTTTAAGAAGCCTGTATAAAAATTCGTAGAAGATAATAAATGTATAACTGCAGTACTGCAAATCAAAATTAAAAACACATTTCTTAGGCAATGGTGAAATATATTAGAAATCATGGCATCATATTACTTTCTATACTTAAGCATGCTAAGTAATTGAATATGTCTTTGCAGTGAATGGGTTCTGGGCAATCGGGAAGATCTGGTTAAGGATATTATTGCTGAATTACAACCAGAGAATGGTGAGGTAATATTATAATTTCATTGTTTTTCCAAAGTTATTATTTTTTCTGTGCACTAAATTTCTGCCGAGGTGGTTGATATTTACTATTCCTCATCAATGCTGGTCGTAGAACAAAATCTCGTATACATAAGCAAGCACTCTTGTTTGGTATATATTTTTCATGATAATGGCCTGAGTCTACCTTGTGTACCGTGAGGCTCAGCTCTATGTTCCTATCATGGTTTTTCCCGTTGTGTCTGCCATGATCTGGGTTTTGGAAACAGTACTAGCATCAACGTTTTAGGGTAGATTCTTTATAAACTTATTGTCTTGACCTGCTTCCAAGACTAATTCTTTAAAATTTCAGTGTATTGATTGTTAGGACCATGGCTCAGGTTGCCTTATTTAAGGGAATCATCGTGCTTTCTTTCTTATGTATTACGGATAGCCCCTATACCTCTCCCTCTCACGGTACATATCCACCTGTGATCATTACATCTGGTATTCTCCCAAGTTAATTATGAATTTGTGATGTATAAATAATCTTAAAAGGTGTTGGGTGCCTGTACTGACTGGAAAAACTTTAAAATAAATTAACAAAATGGGAATTGTCACCAAAGTTTATTTATTAGAGAAAATATTACAAAATTTCGTTTCAAAACCTAGTCCTTAGAAACCATATTTTGACTCCAGGAATTGATCATGTATAGGGAAGTTACTAGCTTCTTATGAAGGTAGTTCTAAAATAATCATCTTTAATTAAATGTACTAAGTAAAAATATCAACAATATTTATCTTTCCTTTTTTGCACAGAAATTACAAAGGTTAATAACAAAATATTAAGCTTGTTGAAGATTTTGTTTATTAGTTATTATTTATTTATGAGAAAGCATTGAAACTGGTGAAAGAATATTCTTTCAACGGTCTCTTATTCTTATATATATATATATATATATATATATATATATATATTCCCAAGTGCAATGAGGAAATCAAAGTTATATAATTTTTTATATCATGAGTTGTTAACATTTTTCTTGAAGAATTATAGAGAGTGTAAGGATAATAACCATAAAGTAAGTGGGTCCAAAATGGACACTGACAACAACGTAGCTTAATATTTTAAATATGGAAAGTTACTCGTGTTATCCAAAGAGAAAATACTAGTAGATCCCATGTAGTTATTTAAATTTTTTTATGTAATATGTATATGGATTCAACGAATTTCGGCTACTTAGTTTTGACTTTTTTATCATAAGTTTAAAATATTTTCTTTTAATTAATTTCAAAAGATTTTAATTTTAAACTAGTCTACTGTGTCTTTAATCATCATATATAAAAATAAATAAATTAAGCCAAGATTAACTAATTCAAATAACTCAATAACATGGACCTAAATCTGATCACATAGAGAAGGATGGTATTAGAATAACTGGCTGGGTGGTAATGTGGCAATGGTGGTAGATAGGCAAACCTGCGAGGTAGAAGAAAGAATGAGGGAAGTAGAAAAGAAATGTGATTATGGATTATAGTATATATTTGACTTGGTTATGTTATGTTGTGCACTTGTCTTATTCTGAACATATTCTTTTTTATTCAACTTCGATTTGTGTTTTGGAACTGTTTCCCTCTTATCTCTCTTGATCCTCTTTTTGTTTTGACAATTCAAGTTCTATCCCATCTCGCTCTTCCTCTCTTCGTTCTTTCCCCTCCCCCTTAAAAATCCATTATTTTACTAAGAATCCTAACAAAATAAGGAGAAAAACGAGGAAACTAAGAAATAGTCCCAAGTAAACTGGTAAAGAAATCGCAAGATATTTGTATGCATAATGGAATATCCTACGCCAGCAGAATTAACAAGCGCTGCATATTAATGCTCTGCTGGTGCATGTACTCTTATTTGCTCAATAGGGGCTGGTGGTTTTTGCTACAGGAATGGTGGACATATGTCTGTATGGGACCATCAGATCCTCATCCAAATTGGCATCTAGGAATGCGAGGTACCCAACACCGTGCCGTTATGTGGCGTGTGTGGAAAGAGGGTGGCACGGGATTTTTGTACTGGGGGGCCAACTGCTATGAGAAAGCAACTGTAGCCAGCGCAGAGGTGATTGTATAGCTTTTTATGCCATCTTAAAAAAGTTGTTAGAACTTGTTATACTTCATCGGTAATATGACTCTGACAATCAAAATACATTTTTGGACACAGATAAAATTCAGGCATGGTCTACCCCCTGGAGACGGAGTCCTATACTATCCCGGTGAGGTGTTCTCAACTTCTCATCAGCCAGTGGCTTCTCTTAGACTAGAACGCATACTTAATGGCTTGCAGGTAAACCATTTTTTCTTTTCCTCACAATTTGGAAGATATTCTCAACATTGTTTTTTGAAGAAATGTTCTCCTACTGTGATTCTTGCCTGAAGATCTGCATTCATGACATGTGCTGGCATTCTCTTCTGCATTCTGATCTTTGATTCCGTTTCCTTGACTTTTATTTAGGACATCGAGTACCTGAGACTATATGCTTCAAGATACGGTAGAGATGAAAGTATTGCACTTTTGGAAAGGACGGGAGTGTACTTTGGTCCTGAGCGTTACACATTTGAGCATATGCCGATTGATGCAATGAGAGGGCAAATATTTAATGCCTGCCGTTCATAAATTGGGTATTTAGAGATGCTGCTTGGTCGAGTGCTTCATTTGCCGATAGCTGGAAAGTTCAAATTGAGCATCTTAAGCATCTAACCTCTAAAGATGCGACAACATAATTATCGAGTGAGATCCTTGGAATATCACACACACACGAACTACCCAATCTGAACTCCTAGATATGAAATGTTGTAGTGATATATATATATATATATATATATATATATATATATATATATATATATATATATATATATATATATATATATATATATATATATACAGCATCTAAACGTACTTAGATGAGAAATCTGTTGTTCATAACGTGCCTTTTGAGAGTACATAGGACCATAATCTATTACGGTTAATGTTGCAGTGTGGGGATGGTATATTTTGGTAGACTTGCTTATTTTAACATGCTTGATAGACATTTTTAATTGATACTGTAAACTAGTTGAACTAACAAGAGAAATGCTAATAATGTACTTATTTTTATATGAATAGTTTGTAGAGTTCATCAATAATAGAGTATTGATGTTGAAGGGAAGGCATGTCAATAATAGAGCACTAATTTGAAGGTCAGGTATGTTAATAATATTTACCTATATAAAGTGTCTATTTTTTGTTCATCCGATGTTAATATCTTGTAAAGTTGGTTGGTTTCATCTATTTTTGGAGGTGGAGCTGGAGAGGATAAAATTGATTGCCTTCCAGCTAGATCTTTTATTCAGGTTATAAGGGCTAGTGATTATGGTAAATTTAGATTACTTTCTTTTATATTTTTATTGCAAAAAATTGTCATTTATTAAAATTATTGTAAGTATGATTTCTTTAAATGATGTCTTTTCTCCTTGGTTATATTCTTGATAAGAACATGTGTGATATTAACATAGCATTGAAGAAAGACTCGGTATAAATTGATTGTCTTCTATGGTTTATGAAATGTTAGAAATGAGTTAAAGATAATGAAAAAATTAGATCAACTTTTTAAATTCTCACTGAAAAAATTTCTTTTCATTTGACTGATATTTGGGTGTTTTCTTTTTTTAATAATGAATAGCTTTGATTAAATTTCTATTACAAAACTTCAAAGGAAAAATCATGAATATCATTTTGTTTAAAAAATTTATAGAAAAGAACATAATATCATATTAAGGGAGTACTGTTTGATGGAAATAAAATTTAAAATTTTACCTGGTTTGGAAATATGGATAACAGGTTGTTCTTGGTAACTGCTCCTTGAATGTTAAAACATATTGTTTTCGTATATTTTTACTAGGGTTGAGGAGTGGTAGGGTCGGGTCGGGTTCGGATCATCCCAATCCATTTAATATGCAATCCGACCGTTTAATTTGTAGGATTATTCAAATATGGATAATTTCGTATTCGGTTAAACTTGGGTGAGTTATTCGAATATGGATAATTATGGTTGTTGAGCTTTACCCTTCCTATGTTCTCCATGCCCTAAAAGTAGAAAGAAGGAAAAATAAGAACAAAGTCATTCTTTTCTTTTCTTTTTTATGTATTTTGGAAAATGGGTAGTCAAAATCCAAAATCACTCACCTACTAAGGAGAGACACAAATTGTACATACCGTGGTCTTGATACCCGAGAGTGAATTTCTCTACCTTCGGTGGAATATGGTTCAATAAAAGACAACATTGCAAAGAGATTAAGCATTTGGAGTTGGAAACTTCTCCCTGCACCACCACTATCTTCTCTCTTCACCTCTCCATTCCCAAAATGTCCTTTCAAGAAAAGTTAAATTTTGGTGGTTAAACTGAATTTACTACCTTGCATCTGCTTTACACTTTTTAACTGCTTCATTAATCTCACTACCACTCCCTCTGAGTATATGTGCACCCCACAGAGTCTTTCATGACCATTTTCTCATTTTCCTCTCTTTTTCTGTGGTTCTTGAACGAGCTTGTGCGTGTTTGTTGTTGAAGGTAATCTCATGGTGCAATGCTTTAAAAGGAGGTTGGTGAAAGTGATTTTCTGATGGTTTATGGTAATCTGCGGTGTTGAGGAGCTTCATGTGTGAAATGCTCATATGGAAGTCTCACGAATTTCGAAAATCATTGAGCCCTTGAAGGCTTTAATAGTTTTCAAAATTTGTTGAATACTTCAACAATCTTCATTCCAGATCCGTTCAAGGTTTCAGCGTTTTTCCAACAAACAAATTCTTCATATCATCATATAAATCACCATAATCATACATTCAAACTATCATCATACATTTATATTATCATAATCAGCGAGTTTAAAGGTAATATTAACCTCAAGTGTGCACAACAAACGTGAAATTGAAGCAAGAACTGTACCACAAAAGCCAACCAACAGAAGCAAAGAAAGAATGAAGCAAATGGCTGGGCGCGAGAGTGGAAAACAGAGGGCAAAATGAAATGAAACGAAGAGAATTAAAGGAAGAGATTGAAGGAGTTGAGATTTATGAAATGAAAGAGAGAAATAATAAAGAAGAAAGGGATCAAGGTTTTGAAAAAAGTTAAAAGTTATTGTAAAAGGTAATTTTTTTCCCTCGAGGATACTTCTATAAATGAAAGAAAATTGAGAGAGGTGTAGGGAAAAGGTGGTAATGGTGCAGGGAGAAGCTCCCTTTGGAGTTTTGGGGTGAGGAAGGATCCTTTTTGTGAAAGAACATCAACTATGGCTAGGGTTTGATATAAAAGTAAGTGCTTTTACTCTTTATTGAGTCGAGTATTACTATTTTTTTTTTTCAGGTCATTTATGCTCATTTTACCCACTTTAATTTATTCAATATTATTTAAATTTGTGTAAAACCAACATCTATTTTTTTTTTCATTTGGTTTGATAAAAGGCGATCGAGTTAAAATTATAATCACATATTTTCATTGAGTATTTATGAATTATATTTAACAAGCTTGGTACATATGATTTGTATACACTAATTTGAGGGAGAGTGTTAGTTGTTAAATATATTATGTTTATCTTTTATTTTTAGTTTGTTTGTTATTATTTCTTATTTGTATTTTAGATTTAGTCCATATTTATTCTATTATAAATAAAGTACACATGTGTATATGTGATACAAGGGGGATTAATCTCATACATTATTTTCACTTTATTCAATATGGTATCTAGAGTCAAGGTTCTTTTGAGAAAAAAAAAGCTATTGCCTTTTCCACTACACCTGTCACTATCATCGGTGGTGCTATCAACCGCTGTCAGTAGCGATGTTGTCAACGGTTGTTGGCATTAGTGTCGTCTACCACTGTAGGCACTGCTATTGTCTACCACTGCCACCACCAAAGTTCTAGTTTCGACCAATGATTACACGGTTTTGATCGTCTTTATTAGACGATCATCGTGTCGTCAACCTTTGTTGATCCTCTTATGCACTCTTAGTGTTTTTTGAAGTTGTGGATCTGCTCTATTTATTCGTCGTGCATGATGGCGTGTCTCGTCTCCTCTAAGCCAGTGATTCAGAGCATCGATGTTGATTTTTTTCATCTTTCAGGTTAATCATGCATGGTCGCACGTCCCGTCTCCTCCTAGACAACTATTCAGAGCATTGATATTGCTCTTTTTCCTTTTCCAGGTACCTTGATTGGAGAATCTTTTATTTTTAAGGTTTCTCTCTTTTGCTCATCCATGACTTCTTTTGTCGTTGTTTCTTCTGACCTTCCTTTTGTCACTATTGTGTTTGACCAGTCTATATATGTTTTTCTCTCTCGTGACAAAGATGACTTTTATTAGTTTATTTATAGTCGTGATGGTTCTTCAATAATAACCTGTTTGTCCACTAGATGTCAATAATGCATTCCTCAACGATGATTTGTTAGAAGATATTTACATAAAGTAACTTCTCAGATTTGTTGTTTGAGGGGAGTCTTTTGGGTTGGAGTTTCGTCTTCTATATTGTCTTCGTAAATAATTAACAATTTGGTGTCGCTTGAGTGCAGAAGAAGATATTTTCATTAAGTCTTTACTTATTATATTAGTAACAAGCTTGATACATACTACTTGTATGCACCAGCTTGATGGGGAGTAGTAGATATATCATCTTTATTTTTTACTTTTGGTTAATTTGTTACTATTTTTTATTTATATTTTGAGTTTAACCCATATTTTTTCTATTATAAATAGAGTATCCTATGTATATATTTAACACAAGAGAGATTAATTTCATACATAATTTTTACTATATTCAACAATATATATAATAAAATTTAATAAAATATCATTATATATATATATATATATTTATTTAATAATTAATTTTTGAATATGTATTTTTTATTATTAGTAATAAAAATTGATTACAAAGCATGCATTTTAACTAATATTTATTAAAATAATGTAATTATTACTTTTAACGTATTGCTCTAAAAAATAAATTGGTGGGCAAATCAGAATGGTATACAAAATTGTTATGTATTCATATTTCTTCTTCGTAAAAAAAAATTGAACAAATCACATTTTAAATGTATTTTAAAATAGTAATCTATTAACATTTTATTAAAAGTAATTAATGTATACCTTATACACTGAGAAAGAGATGTCTTTTCTCTCTCTCTATATATATATATGAAAAAAAAAGAGGTTGACTAATTTATAGGCTGGATTAATAATAGAATGGATAAAACTATATTTTATAAAAAAATTATTAATAATATAATACTAAATATAGTTGAAAAAATTTGATATTTTGAAGTACTTATCTGAATGAGAGAGAGAGAGGTGATGGGATGATGATGAGATACAGCTGTAACGTATGGTGGGTTTTGGGACCCTTGGCTTGCTTGCAGTTTGCACAATAATGGCAAAAGGAAAAATAAAAATAAAAATGTAATGATTTGGAGTTTGATTATCTTTTTGGCTGCTCTTCTCTTCTTTCTCTTCAATTCAACCCTTTTCTCATTTCATCAATTGATGGGAACTGCCAATGCCCCCTTTCCTCATCATTATTACCTTTCTTAATTATTTCTACCAATCATACAACTTACAACAATATATTCCTTAATCATTTTTCTTTAAATCTAAAACATTCAAATTAATAATCATTTTAAGACTCTTCACTTAATTTTGATAGTTATAATCTTATAAACAATTTTTATTTCAAAATTAAAATTATCACTCTTCATCAAAACAGAAATTAATCATAATTAACTACTATGACTACCTAATATAAAGAGTAAGTTAAGATTTGGTGTAAGTAGTTGTGTTTACACATCTAAACCTTATATTTATATAATTTAAAATATTTAGCAACTTTAATAATTTTATTATTTAATAAATGAAAACTAATTTATTTTATAGCAAAATTAATTAATTAACTTTTTTATTTGAAAACAGTTAAATATTATTTTTATTTAAATGTTACATAACTTCTTAATATTACTTTTACAAATATCTATATTAAATTGTATTATATTTTATTTTTAACTAGTTACTATAGACGTGATTTTTATTATTATTATTAATAATAATTTTGATCTATATTTTAAAAGATAAAATCTTGTAGGTATTTTTTTACAATAAATTTGTAATATTATTTGAAACACAAATATTTGTAATAAAATAATAAAACGTGGAGATTTAAGGGGAGGCGAGTCTTTGTAGAAATAATGATTTGTATACAAAATTATTATAGAAACTATAAAAAATGAAATTGTCATATGCCTAGAAGCTATCCTAAAATCCATTTGAAATTTGACGTCATTTTAAGGTTTTTTTGGGTAAATATCTGAAAAGTGTGTGGAAATGTATACATCTCAAACAAATTATGTGAGGCAGTTAGTCATATTTTTTACTTACAATTATTTCGAGTATATTTTTATTTGAAATTAATAAAAATAAGTTTAAAAATATAGCTTCCATTTTTTAAATAGTATTAATTTTTTCATTGAAATGAAAGATTAAACCGTCTATTTTTTAAAATAAAATTAAAAATCTTAAATTTAAATTTTAGCTAAAGAATTAATAAAATTGAAACATGTTTTTTACATACCAAAATGTGTTTTTAAAATAAAATGTATTTTTAATGCATTAATTTATTTAAAAAACTTTATAATATACTCTGAAAATGTAAAATCTAAAATGGAATTTTCAGTTGACTGTCTCCAGGATAATTTTAACTCTAAAATGGTGTTTATGGTGAAGTGCAATACAAGTCAATAAAGTTTAATTGTAATAAGTATCTAAGAAGACCAAAATGCCCTTCACCTTTATCATCATAATCATGACATCTTTGAAAAAAAAAAGTAATTGGTCTTGAAAATCTACCTATTATTAGCTATTTCTATCATAACATTTATATTTTGTAATGACATTAATACGCTGAAATGCCCTGCTTAAATAGTCAAATTTTAATTTTAGTCTAAACATATCATTAACATTAATATTATAGTATCGTGATGTCTCATTATTATTTCTTCTTTGTGCAAAAAATAAATAAAAGTAACCGACATGCATTAAAGACATTATCTCAATGTTACACTCTACAATTATCTTTCTTTCAGCATGTTACACTTTATACACATCTTACTTAATTGTCAAAATATTTGCACGTGACTACAAGAGTAGTCAAATTTTAATTCCACATATGTAGAGTTATGATGTTACAAGTCAATACACACAATACATTTTAAATTTTATTTACAAATTAATACTATTTATGAAAGTTTTAACTAAAGTGTCACACTATTCAATTATTGTTAATGTATTTTCATTTTCGTATAGCTTACTTTCTAAATAATTATAATAGTTTTTAATAATTTAAAATTGTAGATACCCAAGATGTCTTTTTACATTTGTTAGACCCAAATTAAGTTTTTTCCACTATAGTTAATATTATTTTTCTTTTCAAAGAAATAAATACCCCATTTGAGATTTATAAAAAAGTTAATAGATATAGTTTATTTCTAAATGAAGGAAGAATTTTGTAGCATGTACTTATAATGAAAAAAAGTGTTGGAAATATTTGTCATTTATCACTTATTACACAATCCTATTGTTGGTTAGGAATTGACAACCATCATAGTGTTATGAGAACGTAGTAATGATAATAATTGTATATAACATGAAACAAGCAATTTATGTTAACTATTTCTGAGCTTTTAAGTGGAGACACAATTTGTGTTAAATAATAAATAAATAAAATATTTGTTGTGATATATGGATACTCACTGGACTACACGACAAGCACCGCTAGAAGGTTTTGCTCCCGACAAAGGTCATGAAGCTGGTTTTTGTAACACGTGGACGGTGGGATTCACATTTTTTATTTTCCACGGAAAACTTGGCGCCCACGTTATATCCTATCGCTATTTTTAAGGTAAAAATATTACAAAGAATATGATAAAGATAACCTTGTATCTTAACTTTTTATGTATTTTTAACGTAGTTTCTATGTTAATTCCTTTATTACTAATAAAGTAAATACAGATGTTAGAGATTTTAGATTTTATTTTTGTTTTCTTCGATAGAGACCTTCTGAACAGTTCTGTCTCCCTCGCAGCTTAACCATGGTTAGCTCGTGCCGCTTTAGCCTGGTTAGTATTTGCAATACATATGACGAATCATCCTCGTTTCAAATAATTTCTCCCTCTCTCTCCTATAACTTCCTCCACCGTGTGCCGCCTAAGAGGGCCTTCGTAAGCAGCGGCGGAAAGGGAAACCACCACTTCTCTCTGGGAAGGAAACATATAAGTCCTACAAAAAGGGCAAAGTAATTAAAAGAGAAACTCTCAGAGGGATTCTTCAGTTCATCTTAGTAAATAAAACAACCATGGCGGAGCCTCAGAATCCTTCACCATTCACACATTCTTCAGCAACGGAAATCGCGCCACAACCACAACCTCTGCCACCTCCCAAGCGGAAGCGAAACCTCCCTGGAATGCCAGGTATATTCATGCTTATTCATTTACTTTCAATTTGTTTAACCGTAATTTTCATGTCTTACATATAATAAATATATTCAGTTTGAGTGACTTTATGAATATTCCTTGTTTTGGATTTTGCTGGTTTTTATTTTTTATTTTTCAGATCCAGATGCTGAAGTGATTGCTTTGTCACCGAAGACACTGTTGGCCACGAACCGTTTCGTCTGCGAGATCTGTAACAAAGGGTTCCAGCGCGATCAAAACCTGCAGCTTCACCGGCGCGGTCACAACTTGCCGTGGAAGCTGCGGCAGCGGGGGAGCAAGGAACCGCGGAAGAAGGCGTACGTGTGTCCCGAGCCTTCGTGCGTCCACCACAACCCTGCCAGGGCGTTGGGCGATCTCACCGGCATCAAGAAACACTTCTGCAGAAAACACGGCGAGAAAAAGTGGAAATGCGAACGCTGCTCTAAGAAATACGCTGTACAGTCTGACTGGAAAGCCCATACAAAAACTTGTGGCAGCAGAGAGTACCGCTGCGACTGCGGCACCTTGTTCTCTAGGTATCAGAACCAAAACAATTGTTATCTACTTTTATTTCAATTTTCCCCTACTCAATGTCACTAACAGTAATGCTTATCTTCTTGAAGGAGGGATAGTTTCATCACGCACAGAGCATTTTGCGATGTACTAGCGCAAGAGAGCGCCAGGACCCAGGTCCAAGACCAGGCCCAGAATGTTAGCACCAGCAACGCTGATTTGGGTTCTTCGCCCCCTGCGCCTCCACTTACTCCCTCTGCGTCTGTGGTGTCTCCAACCTTGTCCGTTCAGAGCTCAGGTACGTAGTTATGCTGCTACGTATTTCGCTTTCTGTTTTTCGTAGGTTCAACCTTTGTGAACTTTTCAGAAACATTTTCAGACTCTCGTCAACTTTTTAACTGGAAATAGTTTAAGATAAATATATATATATAATAATGTAGCTTATAAGTTTTAAGCATGAGGCCGGCATGATTTGAATTGGGAGGATGAGTTTTTTGTCTCGTCGTACAGATGCAGTTTTTTTTTTTTTTTTTTTTACATTTTTGTTTTCTTCTGTTTGTTGGAGATACGACAAGTCTAGCTGTAGTGGATAGTGCCAATCCCAGCAAAGGGTCGGTAGGATGGGTCTGCAGAAGAGATAAGGATGGGATCTACGCTCATTATATTTCTTCTCAATTTATTAAAATTGCTCAATAATTAATAACAAGAGACTTCCAGGTTTCAAAATAAATTTATTTCACAAATTCCCTATTTTTATTTATTTATTATTTCGTTAGCTAAACAATTATGTTTTAGATATATTAGAAATCAAACGTGTTTTTTAAGCCATGATTTCTTTCGAAATTATCATTATTAACTTTGATTTCATATGAAAAAAAAAATGTTACTGTGGAAGGGTAAACTTTTTGTTCGGTTGGTGGAGTTGTTCTGAACGAGAAACTATATCTGAAGTTGAAGCTGAGAATAAAAGGAAAAACCTCTATAATTGCTTCACTTTTTGCTCCATGCATATTCAATTTCAAGCTTTTTAACTCCCTTTCTATATAATTATCTATGATATAATCATTTAAAACCTAAAAAGCTTACTTTTCTTTTTAAGTTTTAAACTCTGTTTTTGCTACTTTTGTTTTAATTCCTTTTCCTCGTTTTTGTGTCCTCAACTATTTACCATTGTTTACCTTTTTTGGTCATTGGCACTAGAAATTCCAGAAAACCCAAGGAAGCTGTCACCGATGTCTCCAAAAGCAACCTGCTTCGGGACAAGCAGCACCCCTTCAAGTTCCAGTTCTTGCACTACTGTTTTTGCAAGTGCGTTGGCACCGTCCACATTAACAACTCATTCACATTCTCAATCACCGTCACCATCAACTTCCTCATTCTTCAACCTCATGTCAAATTTGGCTCGCTCCGATAGTCCTAACGCCATCACCAATCTCAGAGAAACCACATCCCTCTCCCTCTCCTCACCACTCTATCTCTCCAACAACGACCCTTCCCACTTCACAGCATCTCCTCAGCCTGCACTATCTGCCACTGCATTGCTCCAAAAAGCAGCTCAAATGGGTGCATCCACTGCTTCCCTTCTTCGTGGCTTAGGCTTAGCAACGACATCACCGTCGTCCTTGGTCAAAGACGAGGGTTTTAACATTAGTGCAACCACAACAGCACAATGGAACGGCCAGATAAAGCAAGAGAATCAGCCCATGGTGGATAACCTTGGGCTTGGGCTTCCCTGTGGGAGTGATCTGATGATGGGCTCTTCTACCCCATTTGTGGGCCAGCCAATGACCCGTGATCTTCTCGGTCTTAGCATCGGTGGCGGAGCAAGCAGGGGTGGCCTCTCTGCTTTGGTCACGTCTTTCGGAGGGAACTTTGATTCACCCGGTGATGGAGGAGTTCACCGGTAGAAAACTGGGAAGAACTGAGTGTGTGCTTGTTTTCTCCTTCGACGGAAAACAAACACAACCTTAATCAGTTGCATCTTGCCACTCCCGGAATTTTTGTGACGGGTTAATCAACCAAACTCTTCTGGCAATCAGAAAACTATAGAATAAAGTTACCTGTATAATGCATTAGAATCTATCTTTGCAATATTTATATGTATAAATGTCTTCTCACTTTTTCTTTTCTCTAGCAAGTGTGCTCATGCTGTCGTCAAAATGTAGATATGGCCAGATGGCCACTGTAATCTTATTTTTGAGAAATGATGTTTTGATAAATTTTTGTCATATGAAAGAGTTATTTTATACTAAACGACAATAGAGATAAATGTGATTGTACTTACTAACATGTTTCTATCTATCTTAAATTTTAATATATTTACGTTTATAAACTTAAAAATAAAAAATGAATCTAGTATTAGTATTAATATTAAAAAATATTTTAGAATGATATTCAAATAATTCAAATCTCAATATGAAAAGTAGTTTAATGTGTAAAAAGTTTATCATAATCGGATTATTATGATTATATATATTATTTTTTAAATTTAAGGATTAAATTAAATTAAATTTTGAAATATAAATATATTCGCATTGTGTCAAAATTTAAAGAATAAAATCATATTTATTATTTTTTATTTTGATGTTATTCTATTATCTCATGTCGAGTTTTATACGAGTAGAAAATATCTCCTATATGGAGAGCATTTGATTAAATTGGAATCAGAAATAAAAAGGTTGGTCCTATCATGTAATCAGTTTACTTTTTACAAATAAGGTAAAAGGTAAATTCCTGTTCTTAAAAGAGAAAAATAAAAAATATCATGTTCCATGATGAATATAAAATAATTATATTTTATTCCAATAAGCATGTAACACATTTTTGGTTATTCACCGTCATGTTGATCGTATCATTGCCAAAGAGTCACGAACAGCAAATTCCACAAGTTCCTACATGGACTCGTGTCTCTACGTCTCTGGTTCCAAACAAAACTGAAAGATTTTTGAAACGTTTCTCTATTGAAAAAACTCTACTGTTAGTTTCTATTCACACAGATTTTATGCCTCAGTATAAGAACTGTAGACACTCAGTGTATAATCACCGCACGTATACCGTACATTCCACGTTGCGCATGACTTAAATAGTATTTCTCAGATGAGCATTTTTTGCATAAGAAAGACAAAAACAAAGGGACAAATAAACAAACAAGACATGGACCATAGAATAAGGAAAGAAAGAACCATAATTTTGAGAGAAAAAAAATAACAGTTTATTTGAGGATTCCATCGATGACATTAAGAGCGAATATAGTCATAAGTTGTGTCAGTTTGGAGATATAAAATAACTAAATATTTAGATGTAAATCAGATACTATTTAACTTTAAATAAAAGTTCTCGGTCTGCTTTTCTTTTTATTTGTACAACAAATTTGACTTGTTGGAGAGAAAATATTTTCTTGGTACTTTATACGCACTTTTCGATTATCTTTTATTAGTTTTTTGTGTTTAATTTTCATGAGAGACTTTTTTTTTGGAAATTTATAATTAGTTTTTTTGTGTTTAGTTTTATTATTTACACAAACTGATTAAATTTTTTTGAAACATGATAAAATTTATTGAAATAATATTTGTAATTAAGAAAAAAAAAGTTGAAAAGAAGTGTGAAGTGACTAGGTTTGATGAGTAAAATAAAGGATAATAATATTTTCACAACTATTTTTAACAACTTTTTGATAACAGAATATGTGTTATCATTTTATCGATCGGTTTAAATTTATGTTTAAAAAATTATTTAAAACGTACCCATCATAATCACGTATGTGTTAAAGTTATAAATTAAAAATATTTTTTTTTCTAAAATAAATTCATGGAAATGGATAGATGACGGTGGTGGTAGTCAATTTGTGTAGCAGTGTGAGCGGGTCCAGCTTCTGCATTTGTACGAAATAGCAAAATAATGCAATGCAACTTTCAAACTTGTCTCCCAGAATTTCCAAGATCAGACAACTTCCAACCAACCTTTTTTCGTTTCAACTCTCTTCCAACTTCTTCTCTCTCTCTCTCAATAACAGCCGCAAAATTTATGATAATGAAAAAGGTTTCATCAAAAAGAATATGATAAAAAATAAAATACTATTAAAAGTGTTTAATAATTATTTCTCCCACCGTTAACTTCACAACCATTTTGAATAACTCTCGGGTTAAGATATTTATTTATGTTTAATTTATATGTTTTTTTATTAACGCTTATACTATTTTTAATTAAAAGTAAATAAACATATGTAACAGTTTTTTATATTGCATGATATGTTTCACAGGTATTTTTAACTATTTTTTTTAACTAACTGAAAGTTTGTTTTATTATGATAGTGCCTGAAGATAATTTTTTTACGGATTACAATATTTTTTTAAGAATATTACTACTGATATTTTAACTTTTGTCATATCTTAATAAATTGTTTTGACGGGTAGAATTCATTTAATCAAAAGTTTTTATAGTTAAATATAACTTATTCGTGGGACATATATAGTGTTGTTGAATGAATTCATTCTTAATTGAGTCGATTTTTTTTTTCATTTCACTTAATTACAATTTAAATAGTCGTTAAATGAGTCAGGATTTATTAAATAGGATAATCTTTAAATATGTTTTATTGAGTTAATCAGTAATTTCATCGAATTTTTTATAATACAATTTTTCGTAGTTGTTTTATTTGAGAGCTAGTGATCTCACTTGGTTTTATGAGATATTTTATATAAATAAAATTAGTGTCAAAAATGCCTTTAATTACTTTTACTTGTGGTGAATAGTAAAAAATGTATATGTATATGAATGAAAAATGTAATGATTTCGTTGAGATATGATACGAACATAGTTATTTTCAATGAGATAATATTATTTAAAGAGATTGTAGGTAATGTGTTGAATTTGGAATTTTAAAAAAGATGATCACGAATTTAAGTGTTGAAATTACATAAAAAGAATTATAAAGTGACGAGGCTTGATAAAAGTTTTTTCTACGCCGAATGCATTGTGAAAAGAAATTATGTTTGATTGATCATAAAGAATTGATGAAAAATAACATGTTATCATAAAGAACATTGATGACTTTACTTCAAAAATTACCTTACCAATAGAGAAATAAAATAAAAACAATTAACACAAAAATATAATATGAAAAATCCAAAATCGAATAAAAACAATCAATACATTCAACTACAAAATATAAAAGAAATTAAATATAAATTTAAAGTGTCTTTGAGTTAGAGTGTTTGAAACCATCAACTTAAAATTTATTATATAGTCACTGTCATTCACTCCATTGTAGGTGATGTAAAACTTTTTAATGTGTATTATTTCTATTAACTCAACAAGAATTTACCTTATCTTAGTTTTTTAAAATGTGTAGTTATGTATGAGTAAAGATATTATGACAGAGTATAGATATTTGAGTCTTTAAAAATAGAGTCTAAGATTTGTGATGATATGGTGTGAGTTCTTTATGACATAAGAAATAGCCAATTTGTACGAGAGATCTAGAGAATTAATTTTGTTTGTTGTAATGTGATTAAATAAATGATTTGATTATATTAAATGATGTCCATTTAATGTTATATGAAAATGAATGATTGTATGAAAAATTTTAAAGAAAAGTTGCTTATCTTGTGTTTGTATTTTTACTGTGATTATCGTGTGTTACACAACATCAAACGATATTTTAAATAAGTAATTTCAATAGTTAATAGTTGAAAATGAAATAAAAAAAATAATTATAAATGTATATGTCGTGTTCAGATTTCAAGCGAACAATTTCAATAGTTAGTAAGGACAAGATAGAAAAAAATATTATATATATATATATATATATATATATATATTATATAATTTTCTTCTTTTAGATATTTTATATAAATATGCATTTTAAAAAATAATAAAGTAATGTGTATGTAGTGCGTGGTACCGTATCCTTAAACTTTCAAACCATTATAATAGTTAAAAGAATCAATAGGCAACAAATAAAGATAAATCATGAAAAGCAAACTTCAAGAAGGCTCTTTGTAATTGTAAGATAAATAATCAACTATAACCAAAGGACTCAAGAGACAAGAAATTAATATTTTAGATGATTTTGCTTATGAAAAATCTCCTAAACTCTTGACTATAACATTTTGGCCGTAAAACACACTTTGACCTTTTACTCACGACCAAACTTTTGAATAGGTTATCGAACCAAATTAATTGTTCTAACATATTGTAGAAAAATAATGTGATTGTATTAACAGATAAGTGCTTTCAATTGCAAGTTTGTCTCACAGGAAATGCTAGTATCAAACTATTACTTCTATAAAATAATTTGTTCTCTTATTAATCTTTTTTTTTTGTATAACATTTATTTGAGATATTTAATCTTAAATTTGAGCCAATAATTAAAATTTTGAAAATGTGAAAAATTAATAATGATAAAAAAATATAAAGTTATTAAGAAAAATACATCAGTATGTTTGATAACTTAAATGCCAAATTTATTTATTTATTTTAATAATAAAATAACTGATATGCAGAACAATCTTAAAAATATAAAACATACAAATGATTAATATAGGGATAAACTAATTTCATATCAAAAAAGTAAAAATTAAAAATTAAAAATAGAATCACAGATTTTGCCAAATGATACTACAACAATTATTTTATCTCTATTTCGTTTATGAGTTTATTCATAAATAATAAATGTATTGAAAAATGATGGTTACCAAAATGTTATATTTCATAACTTAGAAAACCTATTAAATTAGAGCATGAAATATTCTAATCTTGTCTTTGATTTGGCTTGGAGCCCCTAAATTATAAATAACTATTTATCTTGAGGTTATAATTATTATTTTTTTCCGAACATAATTATAACATCTAATTTTTTTCTATTCTTTAGTTTATTTATTATATTTATTTAACCACTTTTAAAATCAATATTTTAAATATATTCTTATTAGTCTAGATTTATAATGTAATTGATATTTATTAGCTAATAAAAATTGGCTTAAATATAAGAATATTTGGAAGGAAAGAAGTTCCAACGAAATTAGTTTTTACAATTGAATTTAAGCAGCATGAATACAGATTGAAATAGGTAAAATCATTAACAAAAATAAATTAATAAATGATTGTCGTCTATGGTTGAGTTTTGACCAAACATTTGAGCCTCACAAATGATTTCTCTCCCTATCATTCCTCTTCCTACTTGATTCTACTCAATCACAACAGTAACAAAATCCAGTTTAAAGACCTATAAATTAGTCAATTAATAAATGATATATTTAAATCAATAATACTTTTAAAAATAATTTATTTTAATTTTTTCTTCTAAGAAAATTATATTTTAAAAAATACATTTAATAACAATTTTAACATTATATTAAAAAAAACGAAACAATTTTATTAATTCAGTCAAATTAATTAAATAAATCAATAAACTTTCTATTTATTTTTGCTATGTTTTCATCAAATTAAACAATGCCACTTTCAATTACAACGACGTATATAACTCTCCATTCATTTTCTTCGCATTATTCTAAGTGAATCCTCCAATTCCCATGTCCACTCAAATAACCTCACCTCATCCTTATTTAAGTGCTTTTGTGGTTTCATTAAGAATCATTTCGCCATGTATGTTTTAAAAAAATTAAAAATATATATATTTATATTTAAATTATTGATGAAATTAGCCAACTTAAATTCTTTAATGAAATCCATTGAAGGATCAGAAATACTAAATTGAAGAGATGAAGTGAAAAAAGGTGATGAAATTATAAAGAATAAGTGAATCAAACGTACAAATGAAATCCAGTTAATTGTCTAAAACACGAATCTCAGTTGAAAACAATATAAAGAATTAATTGTAGACACATGTTTATAATGAAAAATAATGATGTCAAATTTACAAAAAACTATATAGAAATTAAAACTAATGTTTGGAGAAAAAAATATGGAAAATGAAATTTTAACACCAATTTTTTGACACCACCTTGACATTGCACACAGTGTCAAAATGTGATTGGACGATTTCAAATTAAAAAAAACTTTGGTTTTTCCCTTTTAAATATGTCTTTGTCTTAGTTTTTTTAATTTGAAATCATCCAACCATATTTTGACACGTGTTCAGTATCAAAATAATGTCAAAAATTGGTGTTAAAATATCACTTTTCAAAAAATATAATTAGAAGCATAATAAAATTGGCAAACAAATACCTTTCTCAAGTCTCAACAACTACTCATGAATGAAATGCAAATGTTTGAATCCGTTACGTTACTGACAGTTGGGTTGTAGTTTCTGTTCTTCTGGTAAACATCGCCATTATGTTTCTAAAGAGTAATGCAAAAACATGTTTAAGGTTAATTATGGTTCCATTTCCCTTTCTCGATTGCTCGTTGTCGCTTTCGCCTGCCCAACCTCTGTTCCATCAATGTTTCATTTATTTAAATGTTACATGGTAGTCATTGATCTGGCAAGTAATCTTATGAATTTAATTTTCATCTAATACAAATATGATGTGTTTTATATCGTTAATTAAGTAAAATTATTTTAAATGTAATTATTATATTAAAGAATTATTTTTATCTGTTGTTCTCTTTGTATGTATCATCCAGAAATAATGAGTAGATTTTGCAAATGCGAAAGGAAAGGAAAAGACAAAAGTAGAGAGCAATGAAATTGAAACGAGAGGCTATGGCGTCTTTGAGTGTTTAGTTTTTAGAGAACGTATTTATTTAATATCACACAAAATTGTGTTAAATCGAAAACATGGAGCAGATCACGTTGGTTATCACCATCACCACTTTAGATTTATCCCTTAGAAATTCTGTCAGCCAATCCGCATTGAGTCATAATTTGTGGCTTCTCAATTTCTGTTCAAATTCCCTTAGCCCTACACACCATTGTCCTCTTCTTCTCCAACTCACTCACTCCTCCAAATTCCTCTTCCATCTCACAAACGCATTCCTCTCTACATCGTACTTACGCTTCCACAGTTTCCCGCCAGGTTTCAATTGTGAATTTTGAATCGTTATTTTATGGAGACATTTTATTCTTCTCAACAAGAGAGCGTTCTTTTAGGTTATAATAATCATAATAATAATAGTTATGAGAATGGTAATAATTCCTTCATTCGGAGGTCGTCGTCCAGCAATTTGAACTTGGAGGTTGATTTCAACGATGTCTTTGGCGGGCCGCCGCGGAGGTCATCGTTAAACGAAGCGCGGCAGAGTCTGACCGAGTTCAACGGTTGGAGCGAAGAGGAAGGGGAAAAAGACTGGTGTAGATGGCCGCCGGAGCGGGAGAAACCGGTGTTTGGAGAGGATATTGGAAACCGGAGGCGTCACACGAACAAGAACAATGACTTCTTCGATGACATATTCGGAGGTGAGGAGTCGGCGGCCGATCCCGTTGCTGCCTCTCTCCCTCTGCAATTCAGGTTTTCCTCTTCTTACCATTATTTTCATAAATTTTATATATATATATATATATATATATATATATATATATATATATATATATATATATATATATATATATATATATATAAACCTAACAATTCTGAAAATTGTTCATTATCTATCCTATATAAAGGAGGATATTGCAGACTTTAAAAAAAGAGAGAATTACGTACAATTAAAGAACAGGGAATGGTAATATACTTTTAAAAAATATAGCATTTCATAAATAATTGAAATATTATGTTATCATAGTAAAAATTTATTATATTAGTCTCATTATTATAACTCTGAAAAGCTTTTTTATATATAATGAAAATGAAAATAAATATATTACTGTTTTATTTAACCAATAATTATATTATTATAAGGTAAATATTTGATTAGATTGTTAAATTAACATTTTAATCAGGGTGATATGAATTTGTTATCGTTACACAAACAGGTAGATATATCAGCGATTACTTGTTAAAGTAAAAATATAATTAACTAAATTTTAAAAGAGTCTATATTTTCCTATTTTTGAAGTATATAAAGACATATACATAGAAATTAAAGAATTTAAAAAAATTCAGCAATAGAGGAAAGAAAACTGTAATGTTTAATACGATTTTTATGATAGATATTATCGAAGTTAACAAATTTACTTTCAGTATAACATGAACTAATAATTAAACCTCCACACTTTAAATGGAAGTATTAAATTTATAACACTTATGGGTAATATTCATTATTTATTAAATATTATGTAATAACATTAAATATCAATATTTTAGAAATAGAGAGACTTAGAAAACCAAATTAACATTATTTTTTTGAAAGAAAAAAAAAGTAGTCAAATGTATATAAAGCACTTCTATTAAAGTTATTATATGCACCCTTTCTAAGTTCTAGTAAAATGTCCATCTCCAATTATGATACACAAAGTTATTCCAAGAATTATAATTCACATCAAAACTACACTGCAATTCTAAAATAAAAACTTATAATTTGATTATTTATCTACAAGTTTATTTAATGACTTAAGTTAGCTATTATCAGAAAATAATTAAGTTAGCTATTATCAACAAATAATCAAATTTCAAATGCAACCGGTACTCAGTTAGAAAGAACATGACTTGGGAATTTGAAAATATTTTAAAAAGAAATTTAATTAAAATGTATTATAATTTATTTTCTTAACAAAGTCAATAAATCATAAATTATCATATATATTTATTTATTTATTTAATGCTGTATATAAAGTAATTTTTAATAAATGACAATGCAAAAACTTGGTACTGATAATGTATTAAAATTAATTTCTCAAAAGAAATTAAATAAAAATACAAAATTAAACTAGGTAATAATATATTGCAAACAGAAAAATGAGCGAAAGTGTGTGGGATAATTTTTGGAAATAATGGCACTTCATAAAACTTTTGATGAAAATAACTGGCAAATGTAATACTACTATTATAGAGATTACAAGATATTTACACAAGAGCTTCCACCAACTGGGATCTGCTTCAAACACCATTTAAAGTGAGAAATCTAAATAAGTAAGAAAATGCTCATAATTGAATATGTACTCATTAGTGTTATTCCAATTTCTTTAAATATTTTTATGGTTTAAGATCGGAGAGTTGTATACTAAAATAGTTTTATCATAAGAAATTTAGTGACTATAAACTCTGATTTAGACCCAATTATAACTGTAAGAAGGATAACTGATTAATTATATTGAACAGTTTGAACATAAGTGATGACAAAACATGAATATTAAGTGCTCTAAATTAAGAGATTTCTGTATCTCTTGTCTATACATAACAAAAATAAGTCCGACCGAACATTTAACTGACCCAATTGTGTTCGGACCATGTTAACCTGAGTTAAACTATTTTCTTAATTTATCCACTTAGTTTTGTTGGGCGGGTTAAATGGATTCAGATTCCATAATTATGATTAACATAAGGAAAATTGACAAATATGTTTGTTGTTTATCCATGAAATCAAATTATTTCAAACATGAATGCAACATTAAATAACTTACTATTGACGAGTTTTAGTTTTAGCTATAAATAACATATGAAGGTGCCTTAAAATAAAGCACCTCTTTCCCTACAGACGACTCCTTATCTTATCCTAAATCAATAAACTTCTTATGCTACAGAACTACTCCTTACTATCTCCAGTAGATGAGGGATTCATGATTTAGTTGCTCCGAATTTTAAATCAACTCACTAATGATTTCTTCTTGTTCATCTTCAATTTGCTGGTGATGCTTGCTCCACCACTTTAAACTGACCAGCCTTCCGGCCAAATTGACAAATGGGGTGGATCTTCCAACATTTGGTCCCCCCATGAGGACTAACAACATCAACGATGGTATTGCCGCTTCAAATGGACTAGGCCTTCCAGATTCTTATCCATCCAGATTTTCAATCCAGCGAAAGGAGTTGAAAAAGGATTTAAAACCTTACCGACAAAGTCTTCTATCACAGGAGTTTTCAAACTCGAGCCCATCTGATAAAGCAGACAAAGCAAGCATCATGAAGCAAGACATATCTATTAGCGAAGTTTCGCCTAGTGCTAGTAATGGTCAATTCCATTTCTCAATATACAAATGGGCAAGTAAAGGTGTGCCAATGGTGATGTCTCTTAGGACAGAAAGAGCCTCAAAGGCTAAGGATAAGGTTAAACTTGAGAGAGGCTCAAGTACTAAAGAATGGGTTGTCAGTGAAATTACCACACAAAAGTCTATGCCATACAATGGTTCCTCTGTGATGAATAATGGAAAAGATGCATCTACTACTTCCACAGCCACTGAAAAGGGAGCAGATTCAAACCAGACTGTAGAACAAATAGTTTCCGCCAAGGCTCAATCACGTGCATCATGTGGCCCTCAAACGGTTACCATAGATGTTCCCGCCAGTTCTATCCCGCGTGACGACGATAGAGCAGTAGAATCAAGTACTCATTCTGCAGGCGAGAACGGCTTCTCCGGAAAAACTGAGACAGCAAGGGATACTCAGAAGCTTGAGTCTAAACCTTTACAGTTTCTGTTCAAAGAAAGTGATAAGAAACAAGGTGAAGTAATGTTCTCTCTACATTATGTATATCTGTACATATATTACTACCTTTCCAGTCTGTGATACTATTGTTCATTTCATATGACAGATAATAATCAGATGATTAGGGATAAAGAAGAAAACAGGATGAAAAGCACAAAAAAATTGTCTGCTGTTTTTGATGTTACTGTGAATCCCATGAAACAAGAAGAAAAGAAAGTTTCCGTGATAGATGTAGGACATGACAAAGCCACCTCCCAGGGTTCAGTAAGCTTAGGTGAGAATATGGGGAAAGGCCTAGTTAAAGGAAAGGTCAAAGAATTCGCTCGAATTTTCAACCAAGAAACTGCTGCAAAACCAAAAGTTGACACCAAATCTCGACCTCAGGGTTCTACACACAAGCAGAGAGATGCTTTAAGGAAAAAAAATAAAGTAAGTGTTGTCACAGCTTAAGAAGATGACTTGAAGAGTAAATGAACTTCGTTGAAAGGACAGGAATTGTTTAAATATGCTTTAGTGATAAATCTGTATAATTCTGGTTTCGCAATAGCGAAGGTGTTTAATATGTCTTTCAACTCTATCAGGTAGAACGTGGTCCTGAACAATCCAAGGAGGAAAACTCTACCATAGAGACCACCAACATATCTGCTGACAATTTGTCTCATCAAGAGGATATATCAGAACCAGGTATTGCTTAGTTATCCAAATTCCAATGTTCCTTCAGTTAAGAATTGGTTTACTTGGGAAGCGATCGAATTGTGCATAGACTCATCTCCTCTTTATTCATAGCATGGTGACAAGATATGGCAAACTTAGTGAGGATATGTATGTAATCTACATCTAACAATAGGAAAATATAACTACATCACAAGCAGTATGCAGCAGGTTTTATTTAAAATGTTATGTGGTATTTATTATTTCCTTAATCTAAACTGTCTGTTAAATCGGTAGTTTATTACATTCGAGATATGGATGGATTTCATACGGTGGTAGGGAAACAATCTGCAGAATCAATGAATAATATGGTGCCAATTATTTTATGAAAATCCTATTAGAAGCTTTTCGTTGCAAGTGAAAAACCTTAGTTATTATTCAAACGTAGAAGTTGATTATTTATAGATAGTCTGTAATACGCTTACACCAATCTTTGATCAGCTTTAAACTCTATAGATGTGATTTGTCCTGAATATTAAATTATGTGATGAAACAACTTGATTTTGTTAGCAGCAATTCCTGATGTATCATTTACTGTTATTGGAGATAAAGACGAGTCCTTCCACGGGAGTTTCATGGTATTTCATTTCAAATTTGATTAAGTTCCTTTCTTGAGTACCAGATTTTAGCGGCATATGTTGATAAGCTTCTATATTTGGTTTTTCAGATCCAAGTATTAGCCCAAGATGAGAGCGAGGACTTACAAAATCATGAAATCCAAGTAATATATTACTTAGCTAGATTTGTTAGTTTCAAGGTTATAGTAGAACAGTCATATTAAGTATTTATCTCTGTATACAATGTAGATGATTGACAAGAAGATAAAACAATGGTCTAAAGGGAAGGAAGGAAACATACGATCCCTGCTATCGACATTACAACATGTAAGAAAAACTAAAATCACTCCTTATTGCTCTAGTCTCATTTGATTGAAAATTTGATTTCTTCGTTTTTGTAAAATAATACGATGAACCATTTTACTATTACTTCAAGTTGTGCTTTTAACGTAAATGGGACTAGAGAGTCTCATAAATCAACCTATTTCGGTGGAATACTTTAAGAGGGGACATAAGATGTAAAAATTTTATAGCGAGAAAAGTATGTATTTAATTGGGAGGAATGGTTATGTAATAATTATGTATTTAATCTTGTAGGATGGTCATTCACTTCTATAGGACTCATGTGTGTAAGTTATTCAGGATAGTTCTATGGCAGTCATGTATTCCTATTATGTGATCTAATTAGGGCTTAAGCAGATATTATGCGTGTATTAGGAAGGCTGGACAAAGTTTATTCTCTTTTGGAGTTTCTCACTCTGGGATAACGTTCCTGCTTTAATTTCCGTAAAATTGGTTTAATGATATTAAACATCAATTTAATTAGTATTTGATTATCCAAAGTTCCGTGCTAAGTACTAACTCTTATTAAATTGACATTCATCACGCATAAGGTACTTTGGACGGAGTGTGGATGGAAGTCTGTGCCTCTTGTTGATATAATTGAAGGGAACGCGGTTAAAAGATCTTATCAAAGAGCTTTACTCTGCCTGCATCCCGATAAGTTGCAGCAAAAGGGTGCTTCTTCAGACCAGAAATATATCGCAGAAAAAGTTTTTGATATTTTACAGGTAACATAGTTGTGGTAATTCATTACCATTACAATCATTCTATCTCTTTCAGGATCTATGACTAGATTCCTTAAAATTGATCGCAAGCATTCCTTGTTATAGAAGAAAAAATATTGAGAGTTGGGCGTTCACACAAATTTATTTATATCACATAGGATTAGACGTAAACATAAGCCAAACACTATAGTAGCTCTTGCTAAAAATTTATGTTCAATTCAATTTTACAAAAGTTTCTAACTAACCAAAATTTGTCTAACAATTTAGGGTGGATTTGTTTTGGATCATTCTAAGTTATTTTGTACCACATAGTCGCTATTGCATTCAATTCTAGAGACATGCAGAAGAAACCAGCTTAGCTACAGAACTAAATTTATGTTTTATTTTCGCCTTTCTTCTTCCTTAACCTGCAACTCGACCCGACTTAGAGAGCTTATTTTTCAGTGCAGAGACAAAAGAAACTCGTGATCATTTTGCATATACTTACTAAAGTATGTCTTTTATTCCATTTCTATCCATGAAATCGTATCATGCCCTCGAAATGAGGTGCAGAAATACAGAAAACTCAAGTTAGTCATGTTCATGTTGTCCTCGGTACATGCGATTTTATTTCATTTCTTTTATATGTGCTCAAAACTTGGGGAAACAACTCACTAATTAAGGTCAAATACTCATGAGGCAAGAACACTTTTACAAAACCCAAAAATATACTAAATTATTAATGAAAGTTTAATTTCACATAGGGACTACAGTAATTCTTAGGAAGGTATTGAAATGCAGGAAATGATTGATAAACATATCATCATTTAGCTTTTTTATTCAAACTTATTCAAAATAGGGACTTACTTTGTCCATATTTTACAATGCAGGAGGCATGGACTCAATTCAATATGCTTGGTGCACTCTAATTTTGTCAATGCCTTTATTGAGTAAAAGCTCTAGTTGATACCTAGTGCGAAGCTTCCCTCCATAGACTTTCAATAAGGGAGGTAGATCTTGTTCTTATCGCAAGAGCAAGTGTTACTTTATATACCTGTAACTAATTTTGGTAGCAATTGTAATGTATGGGTTTCAAATATGTAATTTTCCTGTATGGTATGTATACACCCGTATTTTCCCCCGGAACATGATAGTTTATTTTTCTTACTTGTATATCTATTGCACAATATATAGAGGTCACTGACCCGAAAGTACAGTTAGTGTATCAGCTTCACTTTTCTGTTTCATTTGGAATTCTTTTCAACTTAATATTAGTTTCCCTAACTAAAGACGTCATCTAATCTTCATTTAACCAAACAAATAAAACACAAGCTTACATATAGAGAATCAAGAAGAAGAAAGCATTACAAAAATAATACTGAACTACTCTACGTCTATTACCGCAGGCAACAAATCAACGAACCAATTAGATTAAGAATCTACCGATAAAATCCAGACTAATCCAACGAATAACAAAGATGCATATGCAATTTTACGATTACGAGAGAAACAAATTTTCGCTTTCCTTTCTTAGAGAACTTACCCAATAAGGAGATTGTCATTACACTAATATATTTCATCCTTTTATCGTCTTAGATTACTCTTAAAGTGCGCAATAATATTTGTAAGATTTTAGAACTTACCCAATAAGAAGTATGAAAAAACAAATTTGCTCCAATAATATTAAATTAATTAAAGAATCAACCTACGAAATTGTACCCTCCATTTTAAATTTGTGTGGCTGTTAGAGAATTGAACTCTAGATGTCAGCATCCGGAGCTAAATGGAGTTCAGTACTACCCTTAAGAGTGTAACTGCCGTCAAGTGGCTTTGTTCCTCACCCTAAAAAAATGCCACCCAACTCGTTCTACCTAATGCAACAAACAGTAGATAATAACAATAATCGGATATTATATTTTAGAACAACCTATATTGAAGTAGATCCTAATGATCCTAGAAGCTGACCAAAAATTTATAGATACATTGAGCATCCGCTCAGAAATTCGTTAATGCTCTAGACTCTAGAGGCAGTTATCAGATAAATACATTTCAAATATGAATACTTGTTCTGCACATCATTTTCTATATTAATTTCCTTTTCTTTCCTGATAAATAATGGAACCATACAATGAATATACAAACCACGATTCCGAAGAATTAGCATTGGGAAAACAAACCTGCAGGAAAACGAAAAAGAAGATTCAGATCTAAGGTTCCATGGCTCAATAGAAAACGTGAACGCACAGCAACACTAATGGATCTTGAACCGTGTGCCTCAATAGAACACCGTCAATTAAACATTATGAGTCACATTATTTACAATAAAATTACATAAGTACCATCCAGATGTTTAGGTGAATGTATACTAATTAGCTATAAATACCCCTCACGCAAGCCGACAATTCTAAAGCAAATACTAAGTTGAAACTAAAACTCGAATGGAACTACGTTTCATTTGAGACGGGGCCAGAAATTATCATTCGTCTTTCTGATGCAAAACACTAGGCAGGCTATTATTACCATTGAGAGCAGCATGATATGTTCGTTTTTCAGCAAGCCCAATATCAGAAAGTGTCAAATTACCCTGCAAGTAGAACACACAATATAGAATAAATAAGCTAGCACCAACAGCAGTTATATAATAAGATATATGTCAATGCAATTTGCTATAAATGGTATAACATGGAGGCAAATACCTCATGCAATATAGATATACAATAAAATTAAAGAAAATTAAGAAATTAAGCTTTTGATAATCACAAAACAACACTTGAAAGTGAAAGTGTGGAAGATTTTTAAGAGTATCCATTATGCCTAACTCGATGAAAATGAAAATTACACGGACAATATTAAAAATTTAAATATTGTACTCAATTAACATTGAACCATTTCTATAATTAATGTTTTATCAGCCTTGCGTGTATGTGCGTGTTCATACACACACAGAGTTAATATTCTTCTATATTAGAAAAGTAGCAGAAGTTTAGAGTTATCAAGGTAAGCCAAAATACAGTTTCAACTGAATATAAAATTTTATACAATTATGAATGTGATACAACATCCAATATAATGATAGACTCTATAAGAAAGCCATTCAACAAATTATATAATGTAAGATGGCTTTGATTCACACCTGTGTCCACCACGGAATAACTTCCAAGTGTAATAGTATTTTGAGAGTAAGTTGTGCACTCTTTGTATTGAATACAAACCGCAAACACCTAGTTAAACTACCAATCTAAGTTGAGTACTAATGTATGTATGGCTTGGAACAATTTAGTACAAGTCCACTAACAAGGAGAGCAAAACAGGACAAGACTCCTAAAACACCCAGTCCTAATACTCTAACGTTTCCTTCAAAAATAAAGAAATTAATATCCACAGCAAATTAGTTTAAAACACGCAGATCTTACTAAAATAATAAATATAAAATCCAATAATTTTTTTAATTGGATAAAACATGACAACTAATTTACAATATACTTTTCAAAGAAAATACCAATAATTCAAGCACGTAGCACTTTTTCCTCAAAATTATGAAAGCAGAAAAATCAACAAATTTTCAAAAGATGGATTGGCCCAAAAAACAAGTTCTTTAAAGAATCTTTTGGTGTGACTGTAAAGTCTCTGTCAATTTACTCACCAGTAAAGACCGACTCCTGTCATAGAACAGAGAAACACATGTATCCTTCTTAACTATTTATTTAAGACTACAGTAGAGAAACAGTGATATTTTTTCTTTGAGAAAACAATACCTCAGAAGCCATCAATCTTCTAACATTATTGGCATAAAGTTTGGGGTCATCCATCTCCTGTTGTGAAGGATGGTAAACAGGTAATCGGATCACCTCTATAAAATTTACAAATTGACACAGGAGAAATATCACATGCCTCACCTGCCAACACAAATGTACACACATACATAAAGAATAAAAACAAATGTTGCTAAGGAACAAGACAATTTCAACAATACAAATTACCAAAAGATTTCAAAGAATTAAATTTGATTAGAGCTACTTACTGAAAATGAGCAGATAACATTAAAATGAGAATACTAATGCAGAAACAAATTGTTTCTCCAAGATGGTTAGCACAGCATCGATTTTAGGACAAAGGCTGTCTCTGTTCCAAAACGTACTACAATTTTTTACACTTCGCACAAGTAGACAGCATGTTTTTGAGCTACTCACGAAAAAGAAAAAATAAAAAGATATTGCACTATCAACTACCAAGTATCAAGCCAAATGAGGACAAAGAGTTCCACTAGCATTCTCACAAATTTTGACATGGCATCAAACTTCAATTCAGAAAAACATTCAAGAAAAATATTCAAACCTCAGGCACACCTCTAGATTCAAAATATAACAGTTATCGGAATAGAACAGTTTATGGGGTATAAGATTGGCTTTTATAATCAGAATTCAGCCAAAAACATGACACTTTATTACTACTGAAGTACTCACCCCAGATATGGAATCCCAGGCAGGGCTAAATCTCTGGTAATGATATCTTAAAATCACAGGAAGTACTGGTGCCTTTGCCAAAAAACCACCAGTTTTGAATGGAAGGAGGAACTCTCCATTTGTGGTTGTACCTTCTGTAGAATACCAAATATGCATGAACAACTTAAATTACTCCATTTACAATTAACCGATAAATACAAATGAGTGAAAGAAACTGATAAACTATGAAACTTTATGTGACCAATGCTTGTGTAACCATATGCAACAATTAATAGCAGCAGAATAAATTAATAAGCATAAAGAACGTAAAGCTACAGAGTTTTGAGATATAGAAATGAGAGGTGTTATGAACACAACTAAGGAATCTCTAGGGTGAAAATGGATTTTATAGAGAAAACAGGGTGAATTAAAAACACAAACTTTTGCCTGTGGATGAGAATATGGATTCAGTATTAATAATTAGGATAAAAGGTCAAGAACTACAGCAACTTTAATCATCAAATTATTTTTATTATAAAAACAAATTGCAAATAGAAGTAGAAAAATCCACATCAATCATTTTATATGTTAGTACATAAAAATCAAGACCTTTCTCTTCACATAATAGAGAACGCAGGTAGTAAGGGTAATAATTTTTTTAAAGTTCAAAAAACTGCCAACTAACTATGTCTTCATCTTCAACAAGATACCAAACACTATCTAATTATTGAGAAAATAAGTATGATCTCTCTCTCCAAAGAAAAAAGAGGAAAGAGGATGATAACCTGGAAATAACATCATTAATGGAGCGGAGTCATTCTGATGAGCTTCTCGAATTCTATCAGTGACAATAGCTGCAGAATGAAAATTCACATGTAGGCTTCATTAGGGATTTTATCGATGATTATGTCCCAATTAAAAGATTGCATAAGATTAAATTTACCCACCACTCATATCACTCAATATAAACAGTGCATTAAAATCCTAGTTTTACTAACTAATGTGCATAACAGTACAACTTCCCTCTCTAGACAGTGATAAATAGAATGAGTACATTTAGATGCCAAAGGGAAATTCAAATACAACAAATGAAATTAATTTAGACAAAGGGAAATGAAGATTAATTACTGTTAGTTCAGATTTATGTCCAGAATTTGAAATTCTAATCAAACGAAATGGTATATAAAGTTTTATATCGGATCTAGTAATTTATGCATTACAATTAAAAGATTGGAGGTATGCCTATTGGGTAGAAAAAAATAAAAATCCAAGATACAAAATAACTAATGCAATGCCATTCAAAACATAGAAAGAAAAACCACAAAGCACAGAACGAGGAATACAACCAGGGATTTTACATTCTTTCACTTTGTTCGAATTGTACACAATGTAATAATTATTATACAGTGCATGCTCATACAACGATAAATATATGCACCTGAAACACCCTTGAAGTCTGATGACTTTGATTCCCGCTGAACGTAGACACAACCAAGGCACTTACTGTGACAACAAATATACCAAAATATATAAGCACCTGATCTTTTAGCAGTCCCTTGCAATGGAAAGATAATGCATACTGAATTATATTAAACCTAGCTTTCTCATTTTCAGAACCATATCTTGATCAATTTTAAATGGAGATTTAAGGTTAAAAAAAAGAGCAGAGCATGTACGAAGAACTCAAATGAATCAAAGGGATATAAATATAAGGTTGCAGTAATCCAATTTAAGCCAACACACCTGATGAGACCGACGAGAGGAAGTCTAGCCACTGATCTCTTCATCGATGAAATACAATAATTGAAACAAAAAAAATGTCAGTAACACAAACGTAAAAGATACATTCATATTCAACTAATCGTGGAGCAGAAAGTTCGTCATAACACAAACCTTAGCAACAAAACTAGGGAACGAGGATGACATGTGATACAAAATGTCCAGGTATGACACATGGTTAGATATTATTACACCAGGTCTGTCCGACTCTTCAGGCTGTTGCTTGTCTTCCTTCGGGAATTGAAGTAAACAAAAAGAAAAGAGAAAAAAAGTAAAATCAAACACCAATACACAACATTTTGTATTGCAAATTATAAATTATAATGAAACAACATGGTTAGTGACTTATCATCTAATAACTGGTAAAATACATTTCATCATCCCACTCAAGAATGAAAGGCAAAGGGAGACACCACTTCTCAGTAAAGCTTACTAGCAAACCACTTACAGAAAATACTAAAACAGGAAAGAAGTAACAAAATCCTTTTTTCAGTTTCAACGGGACAGAATTCACATAACTTCAACTGAAATGAGAAATACAGTTCGTGAGTAGACATTTTCTATCCGTACGAGTTGTTATCCTAAACTGAACAGCATACAACACTTATTTTTTACCCAGAAAACAAAAAGGAAGAAAATATCAGGCAAAATCTCTCTGGAGAAGAGCCCCGTACCTAAGTTTTGTCCTATATTTATTATCTTCCGTATAATCCTAAAAAACAATACTTAATGCTCTTACTTTTATACTAGTTAACACTGAGTAAGCTAAACTTAACGTCGTGGATTTCATCGAGTCTCAAATAAAAGTCAAGAACTAGAAACTGAGAAAGCGAATAAGACAAAGCAATTAAAAGAACCTGAGAAGCAGAGTTAGATTCGGTGATCCAATAAAAGCCAAAGATGAAGAGCATGACTCTGGAGAGGGCGCGTCCACAGGAAACAATAACCGCTCTCCTCCAGCCACTCATGTGAGCGTAATCTTCTTGTTCATCTTCGCGATTGGGCGCATAGAATAGAGTACAAACCCTACAAATTAAGTAATAGAAGAGCAACACGGTGACCGCGAGAAGAACTCTGATAGGGAGAAGAGTGATCAACGCGAAACCAAGCAAGAGCTTCTCCTTCGGCGGCAACTCGCCGCGTCCCATGGTGCCGTAGATGTCGCGGCGAACGTATGCAGCGAACTTCTTCTCCATCTCGGCGATGCTGTCAGCGGAGGCTAGAGACTCGGACTTGAGTAGAGGACGGTCGTCCCTGGAGGAACTGCCGTTGGGAGGCTTGGAATTGAGGTCTTTGAGTTCCGACTCCATGGTCGATCGAACGATGAAGTCACTTTGATTGATGAATTAGTCACTGGTTTTCCCTTCCATGGCAGATTTAGGGTTTTAGGAAGAAGAGAAAGAAGCGAAAAGGATGGACGAAGATGCTTCTCTTTCCTTCTTTTTAATTCATTCGCTTATGCCGATCTCACCAAAATTTGCCCACGCGAACCACAGCCCCCTCCTGCTTGCTTTTTCTTTCCTCCAAAATGCGCTTTTTCCCCTTTTTTTCAAACATTCAAAAACAATAACCTACTATGAAATTTAATAAACTCGTTAAAATATCTCTTTCGCAACGAAATAAATAAATATAAAAGTTGTTTCTCCTATATATTTGCTGAACTGATTCAGTTGACACCGAATAAATTAAACGAGGTGTTTCACCTGTACATCTAACCTCTTATTTTTCAGTTCATCCTGAAAAATTTTAAATTTAACTTTGGAGGTGGGTAGGCCCATCCCTTTTCTTGAGGTTGTAGTTTTTTAGGTTCGGAACAGGCCCAATAATCTGATTTTTAAAATGAAAAGTTAAAGATATAAAAAAAATATCAATAATACAAAATATGGAAACATAACTAAACTGACGTGGGAATATTTACGGTTCCAAGTTATTCAACCTCCTCAATATAAATTAGGAGATTTGCTTTTGAGACATCTACGAAGTTTCGATAAAATTAAATTAAATTATCTAGAATAAACTAATAGTACTCTATCATAAATTATAATAATTTTGTTAATACTATTTTGCTCCCAAATCAATCAAACTCGAACACTCAACCAGATTGTGTGCAAAAGGGAAGCGAGAAGAAGAAAAAGGAAAGTGAAATCATAACGGGCCCCTTTTTTGAGCCCATGAAATGAATGGGCAGGGCCTTTGAAACAATTCTTAGAAGCCCAGCCCACAGTAAAGCTCGCATCGCACCTGGGCCTTTGCCTTTTCATCAATCATTGACTTTTGTCTTTCCATCATCTCTAAGTCCTTCCTTTCATGGTCATTTGGATTGGCTATTGATTCCGATATTGACCTCGCCATTGTTTTAGCTACCTGTAAATTCAAACATCATTACATTTTATTAGTTGACACTCCAATCTTTTGACAAATCTATCATCATTTAAGCAACATTTTAAAACCTTTTTTTTTTAACTTTACTGCAGTTAAAAATTATTATTTTTCCAAAAATTGTGTTCATACAACTATTATTCTCTTTAATTGAAAGGAAGCTTTAGATAGGAATCAAATACAAGTGGGATAAATCTTTAGAAAGAGGTTTTTTGTCGGAACACAATTCATATTATCAAGTAATATTAAGGATACATTCCATTCCAATCACTTTTTTTTTATGTATAGAATAAAAACTAAGGCTTTCATTTTCGTAAATAAATTTATAGACTAGACTAAAATTGGTGAAACTTTAAGCATTTTTTAAAATATTCTGGCAAGATATACATAAAATACGTAGTATAACTAAACGTAAAGTAATTAACCACCCTTAATATATTAAACTACAGTTTATTTTCTTGAAAGTAATTTTTCATGTTTAAAATTCAAGTATCAATAGTGTAAAAAGAGCTTTAGACGTCTGTTATTTTGAGCTTTTAACGTCTTTTTCACAACCGACGTTATTACAGGTGACGTTAATGGGACGTCGAACTTCCATATAACAGACCTCAGTTAGTGTCATGTCCGACGTCAATAAACGTCGGTGTAGGCCTAAACCAACGTCTAAGGGCACTATATAAACGTCAGAGTAAGCATTAACCGACGTCTAAGAGTACATAAAGACTTCGAACATGTCACTAACCGTCGTCTAATGTCACTATAGACGTTAGTGTATGCATTAACTGACGTCTAACATTTCAACCCAAAATCGAACCTGGATTCTTGCCTAGTTCCATTTTCAACCGCAAGAGGGAAAAATTACGATGAAACGATAACTAGGCAACGACCCAGGGGTCATTTTTGGGTCGAAACGCCACAAGAAATCCAAAAGACGCCACTTTTTTTGGGAGGCAGCTAGCAAAGGCAGAATGTGGTACTACATTACCCCAAGAGAGGAACAAAACTGCACTAAAACACAACACAAGAAAAACAAATTTTAATCCGTTGAACCAAAAGATAATCGATGAAAGACTAATATAATCGGACTGAACAAAGTTTAAACGGTTTAAATAAAAAAAAGACGACGCACCTGGAATGCAATGCCGCAAGAGAGAAAAAGGAGAGGAGGAAGACGATGATGTTATCATAAATTGGAATGCAATGCTGCGAAACTGCAAGTCTGCGGTTTATTTAGCATGAAATGAGGCATCGGTTGCTAAAGAAACTGACGTCCATAGTCAGCTAGACGTTGGTTATCTCACTAATATGACGTCCAAAATAACTTTTAATCTACCTTTTGCATGCACATTAGACGTCAGACACACGGGGAGCCGACGTCTACGGCGCTGATTGGATTGACGTTTCATTTTCTATCAGGGAAGCAGACGACGGTTGTACTGAGGCGCCGACGTCTTACATTTTAGATGTCGACGCCCCATTACCAGACGTCGAAGTGCCTGCGAATTTGGTGAATAGCATTAATTACAGCCACATAGACGTCGCTCCCCCAGAAGTCCGATGTCTATATTGTAGAAATTGACTGTCTTCTCGCCTTCCGGACAAGCCCATTGACGTCAAGTTAAGGGAGCAAAGACGTCTATAACATTATAGACGTCGGTTTTTTTACTACGTGACGTCTAAACGCCTGCGAATAAGGTGAAGAGCATTAATTGCAGCCAGATAGACGTCAACCCCCCATCACAACCGACATCAATGGGGGTAGATAAGAGTGTCTTCTTGCCTACCTCAGACCTTTGGACGTCGGTTTAAGGCAGAGCAGACATCTACTATATCATAGACGTCGTTTGCCCTAAAAACCAACGTGTTGTTTACCATCTTGTTTACGGTAATGTCATCGTCCATTAATATACGTCGAGTTTCCCTACGTCTTATGGGTGACGCTAAACAATGTTTTTGCATTAGTGTATGGTAAATTAGTTGTATTTTAGAATTTAAGTATAGTAAACTCTTGAAAGTAGTTTATTTTCAGTGTATGTTTATTTTAAGTTTTGCTCTAGTTAATTAAGCATATCTTATATATACTTTTAAATAGTTTTCAATTTTTATTTTTCACATCTTTTATTCAGGTGTGATTTAAAATTATTTCAAATCGTAATAAGATAGAATATGTTTTTACGAGCAATAAGATGGAGTATTTATTACATAAACAAGTTTTATCAATTTTGTTTGATAACTCTTTAAGGGTTTTTAATTATATAATTTTATCAGAATTAGGAGATCATCAGAACCTGTCTCATTCGATTTTGAGGCTATGATGAGAATTGAGTCAATATGAGCTCGCAAATCAAATAGGAAATCATCTTACAACTCTGACACTATCTCGAATAATTTAACAAAAATTACAAAAATACAAAACAAAAAGTTCCGCATATGTCATTCTGCCAGCAGCAGGATTCCAAAATTTTAAACTCGTGAATTTGTCAGAGAAAAAGAAAAGACAAGGCAATTTAAATTTTAGTTTTCTAAGTGATGAGATTTATATATAACTTAATTTTATAAAATTCAATTTATAAATTAACATAATCAAGACAGGCTCACCGAAATACTATCTTACCAAGTAGATTTATACTTAGAAAAAGCATTTACACAGAAAAAAAAAATGAAATCTACACAACTTTACATCATAAATCTCCAAAATCCGAAAGAAGATATCTAAACTCATAAATCAAATTTTGTATTTAATGTTATTAATTTTATTCTACAATAAAAAGAAATTGTTTATTTCTAAGAGACGTACCTGTTCCGGGCGTAAAATCGACGTCACCGAAAACAATGACATCTCCGGAGTGATTCAGTGTCTCGGCAAACTCCGTGGCTTGATCTTGATTGTGATCGCAGTGCTGAAGACAGATTTGAAAACAGTGAGAGTGATAAATTGAAGTGTGAGGAATGTCTCTCAACTTCGCTTTCACCTTCTCCATCTGCCACTCTCGAATCTTTCTCGCATCATTGATGGAAATTCCGCCGACATCTCGAGCCGTTGGATGATTAACATCAAGATCATCGGTCCTGATGCCTTTGAGTTTGCCTCCCTCCGAAAATGAGGGATTGTCGAAGTGGCCGCACGCACTTCTAACCTTGAGAAAGTGGTGGAGGAAGCCGGAGGATTCCGGCGGCGACGTTGGGTAGTGGCAGCGAAAGGTGAGTTTAGGAAAAATTAGGACCATACGCAATGACATTTTAACAGATTCGAAAAGGCGTTTTGGAAAAACTTTCCCAAGTGCTGTTATGTGTGTCAGTTGATGCAAGAAGAATTGAAACTGATTATTAATTAGTTTTAGAAAAACATTAATTAGTTTATTTTATTAGTGAGTTTTGAATTATATAAAACTGATTATTAATTTTGAATCATCTTATTAGAATGCCTTTTAATGGTGTGAGAATCTATGAATCTGGATGCTGCATCTCATTAGAATCTTGATTGCTTCAAAGCTGGAAGTACCTAGAATTGGCAAACACACACTGTTGTATTTGTCCTTTGGCCAATTCTGCAAAGTTGGATCATCCCTTTGAAGACCATTGAAGGGTGAATTATAAACATGTTGAAAGTTGAAAGGATAGAGAAGAACTTAGAAAACTTCTTAATGAGACTTAATTATAAAGTCCTTAATAATTGTCCAAATAAGATAATATATAAGATAAGTGTAAATGCATGTCAAGACAGTGTGTCACTACTAGTTTAAAATTTTTATTAGATCATTGTTAAAAATAATGTTGGGGGAATATAAATGATACTCACCATGTATTACCTTTATATAAACATAGAACAAAAGAAAAAATGGCAATAAGAAAGTATGATACCTAATTATGTCCTATGGAAGACCACCATAAATGTGCATGCTTCATATTCATTGGATTTGACGTGATGGGTGGGGACTTTGGTACACACAGATTTTAAATTTGAACTTTAGTGTCTCCATTTTTTTAACAAAAAATAAATTCAACTTAAATTTGAACAGACATAAGGAAACTTTTACGTAGAAAGATTCCACGTTAATGCACACCATTTAACATTTTCTAAGATTACAATAGTTAAAATTTTCTCATTATGATATCACTATAAAATAAAAATATATATTTTTAGTTATTGAAATTTGACATAAAATTGGAACTACACTGCCTCTACTAAAATATAACATATTATAAATATTTTATAATTAACATATATATATATATATATAGTTAAGAACTTTTTACTGTCATTTAAACGAATGGATATTATATATGAAGTTGTTTTTATTTATTTTTGTTGAATTCATAATTTGACTATGTACTGTGATATGCATAATTACTGTTAGAATTAATAAGATTATTTTTAAATGAAAAAATGAATAAGAATTAAAATCAAAATATCCTCTGTGGAGACTAAAAGCTTAGGGTTTTTCACCATGACGGGTATGGTTTTACAGTGAATTTACGCAAATGAACAAATACTTTAAATTACACTATGTTGGAAAAAGTTATGCACCTCGAATTTGTTTAAGGAAAATCATGCTCACTCTACGTTATTGCAATAAAAACTAATAATTATGGTTTTTCTTTTCATTTGAACAAAATTTACAGAGGTTTTTGAGAGCGAAAAAAGGTGTTGAATTGTATGTTCACTTTAGAAGAAATGCTAAGAACAATTTGACAGGATTTACAAGATAGGTAAGTTTTCAATCACCCACAAAAATGAAGAGATTTAGAAGGATTGATGATAGAATATCTCATTTACCGTTTAGGTATTATATAATTCTAACTCGAATTATCAAGTTTACACACATATTCGATTCTAATTATCAAAGAACCGAATCTTCGTTAATAATAAAAACACAAAAATACAGTTTTTTATATAGTCACTGTGGACTCACAAGTAACGGTGAGAGTTACTTTCACGTGCTAGAAAATTATATATGACAGGATTAGAATTCATATTTTACTATATTAAACTCGTGTTATAATGTAGGAGTTTAAGTAAAAAATAATAAAAAATTACTATTAATTAAAGTTGTGTTTGATTTATATAACTTTTTTTTATGTTAAAATTGTGTAATGTGAAAATAAATTTATTTGATAATATATATCAATAAGATACATTTTCAATTTATATATTAATTTTCATACATGAATGACATAACTTATAACTTTAGATTTATGAGTTTCACGTTTTGTGTTTCACTTCTTTTATTTTTTATATTTATCTAATGTAAAATTTAGACTCAAACATAGAATAGAATGTTTGTCTAAAGAATTTATTAAAAAAAAACAATTGATACAAAAAATTCTTACATATAAAATTCTTGATTTATATTATATTTGTTTAAGTTGTTCATCAAGATAAATTATTGACTTTAACATCTGATAAATTTTTTAGAAATAATTTATTAGAGATACAATATAAATATAATATTGACAATATTTTTAATCAAAAAAGAGAATAATTTTACAATTTTTTTTATAAAATATTTAATTTTAAATTCATAATTATATTTTTAACGACAAAAAGTCTTGTAAAGTGATGAAAACTTGGTACTAGTTATATGTACAATCACAAAAAATAAATTTTGTTGTCAATACTAAATTCAGAGTTAAATTTCACCATTCTAATATTTAACCAAGCTTAAAAACCACGTAAAAAGACCAACATTTTCACCACAAATCAAGAAGTTGAACCACTTCCACATTAACAACAAAACCAAAGGTCACAACAACCAAAGAGTAATGTGTTCTTGAAGAACAGAAAAGGACAAAAGAGACGAGAGTGCAAGATAATTAACTCAAGCCACTAATCACAACAAGATGCAATTTTTTTCCCACATATGCGCGATGAAGCACCCAGTTCTATCTGATGTCAAATCAAAGCACCCGAAGCCTTGGTGGGGCCACGTGTTTTGGGTCCTGCCCCACATGCCTTCGATGAAAATAAGGAGGACTGGGAGGCGGTGGAGAAAAGAAATAAAACGCGGCCGGTGGCGGCGGCGACAACCACAACGGTGGCGGTGGTAGAGTTTTACGATGCCTATGGTTTGGAGGTGTGGGGTGGTAGCAGTCAGGCTTGTATGCAGAATGGTGAGAGTGGACAGGAGCACATGAATTGGAGAGCGACAAAGCCAAAAGAAACACAATCCACAGTCGAAAGTTACTCATATTATTTTTCGTTTCTTCTTGAATTGTTTGTTACTAAGACCACTCATAAAAAAAGTGTTATAACGAATAATAGAGACAAATGGTGTACTTATAGAGGCAAAGGGTCAAAGAATAAGAGAGTTAGTTAAAGCAACACCATATTTTAACATTTTTTTACAATAAATCACGAGTCACTATTTTATCGATTCTTATATTTAAAAATGTATATTTTATTAGAAAATATATATTTAATATTTTTTTGTTGACAATTTTTTACAATTATTTATTTATATAACAACTCGTGATTGATCAGTTTTAAATATACAAATAAATAAAATAATAATATATAATTTATTGTGAAAAAATTGTTAAAATATAGTATACTTTAATTAAAATAGCAATTTGTGGATTTTGAAGAGTTTTGAAGAATGGATTTAATAATAAGGTTTCCATAATGAATGTCAAAGAAGGCACCAACCGACCAACAAACTTTATTGGCGTGTCTGATATGTTTGGTGTTAAGTGAAGGCAGATATTGAAATTCAATTTTCTCCAAAAACCTCTTTTCAGTGTTACGCCGCTCTCTGACCCCACACCCACTATCACGTTTCCCTTTCTTACTCAATTTCTTACCTACTTCACTTTATTTACATTTATTTTTACCTTTTTTTATCAACTCTATCTTCATTTTTACTTGTTATTTATTACCAAATAGTACATTAGGTTTGAATCGAGAATTTTTTAAATTTTGAATTGAACAAGTCTATTTAACTTTTTCAAAATTTTAGCTTTAGTTTTTGTGTTGAGTTTCTTTTAAGAGATTAGCGTGGGATTCGATAATGATGAGATATGGATTTAACTCATAAAATATCTAAGATATTTTTAATTCAAAATCTTAAAATAATAAATTTGAATATCTTTATGTAAGTAATATTTATTTATTTATTTGATATTTTAAAATGTTTTTTTTACGTTAGATTTTATGGAAAACAACATTAGTCTTTTTTAACAATTTTTTATTTTAAAATGAATTAATAATTAATGATTTTGAAAGTAAATATTAATTTTTTAAGTATTCATATAAAGGGGAAGGGAAGAGGGAGAAAAAAAGAAAAGAGGAGAGAAAAAACTAATAAATAAAAAATAAGGAAAAAGTAAAGGGTGTAAGCGGATTGTGATTAATTATTAAGTCCACTCAACCCAAAACACACTAATTATACTTTTTGTGGGTAGATTTGAACTTCATTTTGTGCATCAAATTATAACTACATTAAAACCTCGGAAATTTATTTCAGTTGATAGAAACACATGTGCTTTGCAAATTAATGTCACATACTTTTAGGATAGTAAATTCAATGAATATAACTATTATAATTAAAATTTAGTAAAATATAAAAAAGTAAAATTATGATTGAATATATATAAAAATAATTATTTTAATTTTTCTTGTTTGTTTTATTTTAATTTTTAAATAAATATGCATACACAGTACTAATTAAAAGAAGAATTTTTTTTTCATAATTACTTCCAAAAATAGTTAAATTATTATCAAGAACTATTATTTTTTTTTTATTTATTTTAATAAGTAAAAAAATTATCACAAATTTAAAGATAAAATAGAAAGAAAACGTATAAAAAAAAATCTTATAGTTCATATAAATATTGTCGTATGAGTATTGTGATTAATCATTCATACACATACATTCATAATCACTATTATTATTTACATCATCTATTTGAATACATATTGCAAATATTGTTGTTAGCCTGAAAATATGAAAAAAAATATATATTTAAATTGTTAATTTTGAAAATTTTCCTGTTACGAGTGAAGGTGTAAAATGTTTTTCAATTATTGAAATTGATTATTCAACTCAATTATAGTAGGGTTGCCACACCAGAAATGTCAAACTTAATTCAATGGAATCTAGATGGAAGTCTACTCAGTGTAAACCACTCGTAACCCTAAGAAAATGAGACTAAAATAAGAGAAGAGAGAGAAACGTAAGAGAAAGAACTGGCATCTGTGATGTTTAATTTTGCGTCCGCGTTACATGAACTTGTGTTTTTGACGTGCAAATTGATGCCAATAATAAGGGAGCTTTTTCCTTCAAGTGAAAAAGACGTGATTTTAAAAGTAAACCCAAACAGGCATATTGTTGCTTAAAATGTATTTTGAATAGGATTAAGATTTTAATATCTGATATTCTCTACATGTAAAAAGTACATCAATATATAAATTCTTTATTTATAAAATATATTTCCAGAATTGCTCCAGTAACATCATCCATTGAGAAATAAAACATTCAGTAAAACAATGGAACACTGTTTCTAATTTCTTCTCAAGGCACGTTGGAGTTAGCACAAAATGAAAACTGGATCCACAGGAGAAGTGATGTAAAACGAATGAAAGAAAGTTGAGAGAAAGTAAAAGAATATATACATTAAGGTCTCTGAAAACCACTTCCCAGGTCAGCAATACAGTGAATGAAAAGAAAGCCGTGGAGACTTCCCTACGTTCCAGTTGCAATGTCATACATATCTACACAACTGGGTGGCTACAAAAGAGTAAGAACCTCTATAACCTCAAACTACTAACCTACTACTATATCAGAATATTAAAAGTTGCCGATAAATATGTTACATAATTCGAAGGGAAGTGGATATTACATACATTATCTTTGTTAGCATAGACAGTTTAACTTATCAAACATCATTTCGAGCATCTTTCCATCTCATTTGCATACAGTCTTCAGCCTCTTAGCAGCCTGGACAAATCCCACAATCACCTGCAACTCGTCAATTTGCTTCACAAAAAACGAACACAACTTCAGACTACCAGCTAAATTCTCCTTATTCATCAATCTTACCAAAACACTTCACATATATTTAAACCCAATTCTTCTTTGTTTGGTAATAGTTATTTACAAAGCTATAACATGATAGGTTTACATTACTCAAAATACAGCACAATCAAAGAATAGAGTATAATAATTAACTGCTTGTTTATAACAAAAATATTCCTTTCATTCCAATTTTGTTCCTCAAATATTAGAAAGAATATTTTTTTTTTTATCATTTGATAATAGAAATTAGCCAACCCTCGGAGAGATTTCAATCAGACATGAAATTCACCACTTAAAATCTTAATTTATGCAGCAGCATATAATATTTGAACAATTAGCATCAAAGAAAAACAAAAATGCAATCACTAATTATTAGATACCTGCGACATGAAATGCCTCTGAACAATGTCCACTAGCTGCTCTTTTGATGGGTTTGGGATCGCGTCCACCTACAGATCCATTTCAAGTAAGTACAAAGGGCACACAAGCACGCCGCTAAAATAATCTTCTGTGGAACAAAGTAACAACGCGGATAGTTCAAAGGAATTTACAAGATTAAAATGTCGCCAATATCTCCACAATGCAGCCATTTCAAGTTTGCTCAAGTCCACCTTCTACAGAAAGGTTTCAACATAATGTTAATAAATAGAACACTAACTAATAACTAAATCATTGACTATGTCAGTGGGAACGAAAAGATTTAAGAAAAAAATAAGGTTTATATACCGTGGACCCATGAGGCATAGAAACGGACCCCTTCGAGTGTGAATCGCCAGAGAAGGACCTACTCATGGTCTTGTGAGATGATCCCAATGTTCTATGCATTCTGTGTCTCGATTTGTGGGACTTCTGTGTGTCGTCGGATGCTGAAAAATCAAAAAAAGTTCACAACATAAAAAGGAAAATTATAAAGTGGTGGGGTCATAGGAGATTAAAGCAGAACACTAGAACTTCAGAGATAACAAAAGCAAAACCAGAAGACAATGGATCCAATGTTACCAACCTCTTCCCACTTTGGAAACCCACGAATATGGAAGCCATAACAACAATTAATTAACAAAAATACCACAGCATTCCAAAATGTGTCTACTTTCAGTGTCGGGTGCACACAAAATAATTAGCACACAATACCAGTACCTGTCAGCAGGCAAAACAATTAAAAACTGTAAAGTACTCACCCATATCAGATCCATTCCACTGCATATTCTCAAATTCAAGGTCATCATCTTCCTCATTACCCGTGGGTGCTTCAATAACGCTAAGAGCATTCCTCTGTAGTTTCACTTCAATACCATTTGTAAGAACCTGCATTTGTTTTTATGCCAGTTAAGAACACTGTAAAATAATTGTATGGGTGTTTAGGGTTTAAAATTTTATAGGAACTGCAAAATATCTGTAATAGAGAGGATTTACTCAAATTCAGCGACGAGTATGGCTGTTATAGGACTCATCTCACTTTATACTCGCACCCATTTAATATAATTACACACACACATATATTATTTCAAGAGTTTAATGATCAGGCACAAACTTACCAATATAAATTTTTTTTTACACTGCTATATAATCACAAGTCTCCCTTCATAAGACTTTTAAAACCTAACAAACTTAACATAGATGGTACTCTGTGATTGAGATAACTGTAAAACCATTTATTCTCTTATTTAAATACAATTGTTTTTATGTGTGATTTAGATACAATAATAAGTTTAATTTGATTCAATTCATTTTTTTTATTTATCAAGTATTTTGTGGATAATATATTTTTCACAGAGCAAATAAATATTCATAATTCAACGAACCAAATCATTACAACTATGCTAAAAATCATGATCTTAATGATAATAATTTTAGACATTGAATATTAAAATTAAAGCTATATTCTTAAATTTGTATGCATATACCAAACGAGTATATCATATATATTATAAAAAATTCCGTTATATAAACCAAAAAATGTGAATAATTTAAATTCGTAAAAATGAACTAAAAAACAATTAAAAAGTAGTGTTTACAACAAAACTTGATACCCCGGGAAGAGAATAAGGCATGGTAAAAAAATATTACACTATTAAAACACGAACTTAAATTTAATCACCTATAAGGAATAACAATATATATATATATATTTTATAATAATATTTATAAGATTACTTATTTATGTAAGTGCGAGAGCTAAGCTGACAAACAAAATGGTTCCCGGACAAGGAAATATACACTCCAAAGGGGAAGGATATGTCTTGATTTGTATCAATTAAGTCATTGACTAGGGATAATAATTAGATATTTTAGATTAAAAGTGAAAGCATAATTAATTTTGCATAATATGTATTATATGAAATGTGCTTACTTTTTAGTCCTATAATGAAGACAAGTTTAAATCGTTTTTCTACATTAATTAGGATCAATTTTTTCTTCTCCAGTAATTTGAAAGACACATTCTCTATATCTACTAAAGAGGAAGAAACGAATAATTTACTTTTTAAGTTCTGGAGTGTGATAGAACTCAAGTTTACAAAAAACAGCAGCTATAGGAGTTTATTGTTAGATTTATGTTTGGATACTTTAAAGTTTTGCTTCCAAAGTTCTGTAGTTATTCTTACCGATTTTATGCTTTAGGACTATGTTTGAATGAATTAAGAATTATCAATTTAGTTATAGTAACTCTTTTAGTTGAAATTTCTTTTAATTCAGTTACGTTGCATGGATATAGGTTAGGATGAAAATGGAGATTAAAGCTTTTAGTCATCAAGTTCGAGGATTGGGTTTTTTCAGTAGCACCTTGTCCAGATCCTGTCAATTGTCATCTCTAACCCCAGCCCGGTTTCATACAATCAAAGATTTAAAACTACAGTTAAATTCAAATTCAAATCTCCCTGAAGAAAGCCCCGATAGTAGTTTGATTTCGATGTAAATTGATCATGAAATATAATCAGTAATTTCATAAACAGGCATAAAAAAGATCAGAAAGGCGAAATTGGGGGAAGAAACAAATAAAAATAATTGTATGATTGGACCTTCAAAGAATAGCTCTGATTCTGATCGGAGCTTAGATTCAACTATTTTATTAATAGCATAACCTTAATCCAAGCATAATTCAGAGCTAAGACATCAATTAGCAACACAAAAATCAGAGCAAGGATCATATAATTTACTTCCGTCAATAGAAAAGGAGCAAACAGAAGACCCATTTAACTACTGATCCTCAAAGAGTACTTCATAAAACAGCAGATCCAGCAACGAAGAAAGGCATGCAACGGCAACCCACAATTAGTAATTCGGAATGATGTCTCAAATCATGCACAATCGAACAAAACCTAATCAAGTTGTAACACGAAGAACCCGACATTCGAAAATTTGAATTAAAACAACTGAGTGAATAATTCAGATGACAATCACGCAGTAGACAGCTTCAAGCAACAGGAACTTCAGGGTAATTAAATTAGAGCAGAATTAGCCGGGTGACGAAATAATAAAACAGAAGCTACCAAAATTGACCGACAGAGGTCATTGGTTAGAAGAAAAACACGGTTTCGCAACAATGCAAACAAAGGACATTAGCAACTGAAATTAGAATAAAGAAATTAAAAATCCGCAGTGTGGTTTTGACGAGAAAGAGAAAATTACCAGCCAATGCCATCCTCCCAGACCAACGGCTTTCTTGACAACACCTTGGAGACCAACGAGCACCGATTTGGTACGGTTATTTCCGGTTACCACGACTTTGGTGTGACGTGGCAGCACCGATAACTCCTCTTCACTGCTGTCTCCGCAGCTCTGCAAATGGGAGAAGCCACCATTGACTGAGCTTTCCATTGCCTCTAGCATTTCCAATTGGGCGGTGAAAAGGGCAAAGTGGGAAATCAAATATCAAAATTGCATTCGTACGGAAGATCGTGCATTGCTGGGTTCGAATGTGGGAGTTTGAGGAGCAGAAGAGATAGGGTAGTGGAGAAATTGGGGAAATTTTGCAGAGAGAAAAACACAGATGGAGAGAGAGAGAGAGAAAGAAAAAGAGAGAGAAAAACGAGCGAGAGTGACTGCTATATTGTTTATTGGTGTGTTGGGATGAATCCCGACGAGAGGTAATTGGCCAATGAAGTTGCGCCACGTCATGGAGAGAGAGGGTGGACTCTTCAATCATTCGCTTGGAGAGAGGGAGGTTACGGCATGAACATGATGTGGGTTTGGTTTTCAGGACTTACTCTGTTTCCTTCCCATTTCAATACTCTCTACCTTACTATCCAAACACTTTCTTCTGGGAATCACTGTTTTTCTAATTACTAATTTTTTATTTAACAAATGAGAAAAAAAAAATCCAAAATTAACATCATTTAATAAAGACAATATTTATAGATGCAGAAAGAAATATTTATATTTTTTAATTTTGCAGAAGCATTCCCTTGGCATGGAATATAAATTATTGAATTTAATACAATGTATGATGTGGAACAATCTCCTGCTATCAGAATCAGTTTAACAATTTTCCTTTTATAAACCACCACTTCCAACTTATACCTTTTTGTATTCTTTAATTAAAACAAATATTGCAATTTAACATTTTTATTATTATTATTTGTAGGAATACTCTCTGTTATTTTAGGTACGATGTGAATATGAGTTTTGTTCTAGTCTGAGGTTGTCGTCAGTAAATTTTAAGTTACAGCATTAACAACAACTTATAATGTTTTTTACCAATACATTATAATGTTGTAATTATATTAATCATGAAGATTAATTTTGTGACATATCGATTGTTTTTACCAATAGATGTCTTTTAAACCCTAAACCCAGTTATTATAGATTTTTTTCACGATTTTATTTTGAAAAAGTAGGATTGTCTTTAAATTTAATCCTTAAATGATATTACATTAAATATGCAGCCCATTTCAAATAAATCATAATAAAGCATAAATTTTATTAAATCAAATCTATATTAGTCAAAATTTTGATTTAGGGAAAGAAAGATGACATTAAAGTTACCTATTATTTAGAGTGATAGTTCCATATCATAAGTGGGAGCATATGCTATATTTTTATTTATCCGCAGAGAATAAAGAGATATGCTGAAATCATCTGTTAGAGATGCATTGATTATGAAAAATGTATATTTTGTGGGTTAATAAGGAAAAAGTATTTAATATAAGTGACTATTTATTAAAAAAAGAAAAAAAAAAGTAAAAGTAGGTGGTGTAATAATTTGTTTGAAAACTTTGTTGTCGTAAATTGACTATCGTGGTGATGGGAGAGGACCCTACCATAACAGAAGGGAAGCAGAGCAATAAATGAGCATGCACAGTATATTATACACATTCACTATTACATATGTTCTACACTAATTTTCTTATCACATATTTTATTCAGTCAATTTTATATTATATGTTATTATATAACACTCATTTTCTTAAAGGAATTTTGTCTTTTTATACTGTTTTGAATTTTGAGATGATATATAGTATTTTTCGATTATATATTCTTCTTTACTCTCATTTTTAACTTCTATTTTTAAAATGTAATTTACAATTACATTTTAAAAAATTAAATGCTTTTTTTAAATAATATTAAAGGACTATGATATAAAAATAGAGGAGGGGAGATTCACATCCACGTAAAAGATAATTTATTGGATTTTACCACTTATAGATATTATGAGGGTGATGATTGTTCAGTATTGTCTTTGATTAAATTAAAATAATAATAAATAATGTATATACATTAAGAAATGTATTATACTGAATTTAATATATATTTAAACAGAATTCCAAATAAACTTTGATTAAGATTAAATGTCGTTATACATTTTCCACGTTAAAGAAAAATGTATGGGTGGTTTTTTAGAGTGAAATTTTAATTAAATAATATTGAATAATGTTTTAACACCATATCCGAGTGACTGTATGTAGTACTTTTTTTCATACAGCTTAAAAACAGTAAGGTTTTAATTGTAATTATGATTTTTAATTTATATACGATTTTATTGCTTAAACTCCTAATAATCTATTGTTTTGGCTTTCGATTTTTTAGACACGGTTTATTAACTTTGGTTGGTTTTTAATTTTAAATTATATTCATCAAGTGTCAAATAATATTTCATAAATTACCGATTTCAATTTTATAGTAAAATTGTGTGTATATGTTTTTTTTTTTCAATCTCAATGTGTCATGTTTAAGGGAGTGAGAAGATCAAATAAGAAAATGAAAAAAATTACGAACTATTAAGAATCACAAAGTTATGATTGCTTAAAAAAATCAGTTACCAAAATTATGGATGATTAAAAATTGAAATTAATGTTGTAAACAAAATTGGATGCCGAAAATGTGAATTTTGTAAAATATAAAGACAAATCATAATCAAGCTAAACAACAATATATAAGTTTTTGAAAGAATTTTACTAACATAATCTCACTCTCGATCAACACATTATTTATATTCGGACGATAGAGTAATTAATTTGGCTACAAAATACAAATAATAATGTTTTATTGGAAATCTAGAATATTGGTTAGTTAAATTTGACAAAAGAACAAATCCACAACAATCATTGAAAAATAAAACAATAATTATCATATGCATACTTATATGCAAAAACCAAACTTTAATAAGATAATGTAAAATGACAATTATATTTCCTTTTGTTTTTTGTTTTTTTAAAAGAACAACTCATCTTCAATATATGTAGTAAAGTAGGACCTTCAATTATATTCCCTTATATTTTTAGTAACAGTATTTATAAATTTAATAATTTTAAGAAATTGACAACATATTATATATAAACTGTTCATTTTTTTTTTGTTTATATATTTTTTAAATTTTAATTTTCAATTTTTATATAAGAACTGACGTGGTGTTTCTGATTTAAAATAAGGAAGAAGAGTATGATTTATTAAAAAGATATTAACTATTTAAGGGTATTATTTTATTTAAAACGATAAGAAAAATAAAATAAAATAGTAATTTAGAAATTAGAGGAGGGAAAGAGTGTGATTTGGAAAGAAGTTTGAAAGAAAGAGCATGTGTATTGGGTTTGCATGTGTTTGTGGGGCCCATTTTGATTCAAAAATCCATTGATTTTGACTAGGTGAGAAGAGTGTGATTAAGCAGACATGGATATTTTTTTAAAGAGGGAAAGAGATGTAACACGCTGCCTCCTCCCACTGGAACGTCACCGTTTTCACCCAAAATTCACCTTCTTTTCTACCACACCTATTTCCTTCCTTCTATTGGGTAAGTGAGTGTAACGGCTCTATTACCGGACCGTTTTGAATCTTCGAATTTGAAACTGTAGGGAACAGTGCTGTCAAATTGATATTAGGTTGAAACATAATTGCAAATTTGAAGGAGCTATGTTTATAGTTCGTACGTTTTAGGTGTTGGATAAGGATTACATGCTTAGGATAATAGGATTCCCCATACCCACTTCACTCTTTCTCCTTTATAGAAACAACTACACCTTCCTACGCTTTCTACCTATATCAGTAAAAAGTGAATCACTCTTGTATAAGACACGATATAAATACTGTTGTCACAATCTCGACAGGTTTTTGTATTAGTAAAGATCAGAAAATGCTTATTTTTACATGTAATAACAACACATTTATTTTTAACCATTTGCACATAGCCAGATCACCATTAAATTTCATTTATAGAAACTCTCTATCTCTCTCTCTCTATATATATATATATAATACTAAATCAAAATACAAATATCTCATAAAAAGTAAAAACTAAAAATACAAGTACCAAGTAAAGACAAAAAAGTAAATTCTGTTCAACATTCCGAACTCTTTACTCTTTTTCAAATAAATTATATCAACCACGACTAATTAAGTATAAATTTGAATAAACAATGTTTTTTTCCCTTTTAAAGCACACAAATGTTTAAGATGGTCGCAAACTATAGACTATACTACTTCACCGGACATGATAGACGACACAAGAACTCGTGTATGACAAATCAAAGTTGAAAGAAACTAACAATATATATACATTAAGGTCTCTGAAAACCCACTTCCCAGGTCAGCAATACATTGAATCAAGTTGAAAAGAAAGTCTTGGAGACTTCCCTATGATCCAGTTGCAATGTCATTTATATCTACACAACTGGGGGTGGCTACAAAAGAGTAAGAACCTCTATAACCTCAAATTACTAACCTACTCTACTATATCAGAAAGTTACAAATTACCGATAGCATAATACGATGGGAAGTGGATATTACATACATTATCTTTGTTAGCATAGACACTTGAACTTTTCAAATATCATTTCTCGCTTCATTTCATCTCATTTGCACACTGTCTTGAGCCTCTTTGCAGCTTGTACAAATCCCATAATCACTTGCAACTCGTCTATTTGCTTCATACAACACCAAATCAATTTCAGACTATAGTGATCAAGTTTTTCGTCAAACTTAAAGAGAAACACTTGAGCATATACATACACATATACCATGCATGTTTAGGGCATTGTTTTGTTCGTGTGGTGACATACTTGCACCAAAGTCACACATACCACTTGGTAAGAATTACAGTATGAAGAAATAAGATTAAAAAAAAATAACAAATTCAATCACATGACTTAAAACTATATCTAAGAAATAAAGTACTATATTTTTTAAATAAATAATAATTATTCACTATTTATTAACAATATTAGACATGACATTTAAAGATAAGAAAAAATCGTATTTTAAAAATTTAATAATAGGGAGATATTAGTATCGTATATGCAGTTCACCACTATGAAACTGCACGAACGAATTATAGAATATTTGAACGATTACTATCAAAGACAAACGAATATGCAATCAGTAATTTTGAGATACCTGTGACATGAAATGCCTCTGAACAATGTCTACTAGCTGCTCTTTTGATGGGTTTGGGACCGCATCCACCTACAGATCATTTCAAGGGGTAAGTACAACGGGGGCATAAACACACAATGTCGAAACTATCTTTTATGGGAGACAGTAACCAAACAGTTAGTTCAAAGGAATTTACAAGATTAAAATGTCGCCAATATCTCCACAATGCAGCCATTTCAAGTTTGCTCAAGTCCACCTTCTATCGAAAATATAATATTTTAGAAAACGTTAACAAATAAATACTGAAGAATAAGCCATGTACGATAGTAAGTGGGAGGGGAACAAATTAAGAAAGACAATAAAGTTAATATACCGCGGACCCATGAGGCATAGAAACGGACCCCTTTGAGTGTGAATCGCCAGAGAAGGACCTACTCATGGTCTTGTGATGAGATGATCCCAATGTTCTATGCATTCTGTGCCTCGGTTTGTGGGACTTCTGTGTGTCGTCCGATGCTGAAAAATCAAACAAAGAACAATTTTACAAAATAAAAAATAGAAAAGTGGTGGGGTCTACCAGGATTAAAGTAAGACACCAGAACTTTAGAGATAGTTAAAGCAAAAGGAGAAGACATAACGGATCCAATGTTACCAACCTCTACCACTTTGGAAACGCGCGGATATGAATGCCAAAACAACAATAAATTAGCAAAAAATATCACAGCATCTCCCATATATGCCTACTTTCAGTGTGGGAACAAACACAATGACAACCCCATTAAACATGGAAGGTTCAATGCTTGATCAAAACACAGAACATAGATCATTGCCAATTGATAAAAACAGGAGAGGGCAGTTTGTAAATCTCGCCACTCAATATATATTTTCCATTTTTTTATATGTTAAATATTATTAAGGGGTAAGACATTTTATCTCGTTTCCTCAAAACTGAAGAGGATATGTTTCTAGACAATACCAGTAGCAGACAGCAAAGAAGATGATTAAAACCTGTAAAGTGTAGACTCACCCATATCAGATCCATTCCACTGCATATTTTCAAATTCCAGTTCATCATCTTCCTCATTACCCGTGGGTGCTTCAATTACACTGAGGGCATTTCTTTGTAACTTCACTTCAATACCATTGGTAAGAACCTGCATTTGTTTATAAAAAATTCAGAACAGCTTAAAATAATCGTCTAACAGCAAGTGCTACCCGGTTTCGAATAATAAAATAATCTTTAAATTTAAATATCCTGGAATAAGGCCCCCAGACTAGCTTGATTTCAATGCAAATTGTTCACGTAATCATTCAGTTATGTGTATACAAACAAAGGAATTAAAAGGGGATATCGGGGAAAAAAGAAACAATTGCGAAGCAGTAGAAGATTAAACCATAGAGAAAATACACCACGGATTCTGATGGAAGTAAAACAATTATTCTCTCGCCCGAATGAAAAGAACAAAAGGCGTCTATGTGATTCAATCACTATCAATAGCATAATTTTAATACAAGCATGAGCCCAGAACAGTAATTATGTACTTTATCTCCCGGAAGAAGAAGAAGAAGTAGAAGAAGAACATGCAACAAAATTAACAATCCCAAATAGAAAATCGTAGTCAGTTTAGAAAACTAAAAAAAAAGGTTTTCATAAATAGGAAACAATGACAAAATGGCATAAATTATTCATTCTTACCTCTGACCTCAAATTATCAATATCAATCAATACCACAAACCATAGCAATGGAAATTTCATTTACTTTCGCCAATAAATAAAAGCAATTAAAAGACCCAACCAGTAGCTGATCCTTGTAAAGGAGCCCATAAAACACCAGATCCGGTGACGATGAAAGACATGCATCGAATACCCACTAGTAATGAATCAGAATTGCGACTCAAAACACATATAAAAGGAACAAAACTATCCAAACCGCAACACAGAGAACCCAGCATTTGAAATTATAAATTAAAAGTTAAGTCAATGATTGAGAAAGCAATTCAAGCAGTAGGGTTTAGAACGGATTAACTTAAAACCAGTCTGATTAGTTTTCGAAAATAATAAGACAAAACCAAAGATAGGTCTTGAAAGCAATTAAATTTAAGCAGAATCAAACGAGTGACGGATTAAAAAACCAGAAAATATCAAAATTGACCGGGATAAGACATTGGTTTGAAGAACTGCGCAGTTTCACAACAATGCAAACAATCGACATTAGTAACCAAAATTAGAATAAAGAACTAAAAAATCCGCAGTGTAGTTTTGATGAGAAAGAGAAAATTACCAGCCAATGCCATCCTCCCAGACCAACGGCTTTCTTAACAACACCTTGAAGACCAACGAGCACCGATTTGGTACGATTATTTCCAGTTACCACCACTTTGGTGTGACGTGGCAGCACGGATAACTCCTCTTCGCTGCTATCTCCGCAGCTCTGCAAATGGGAGAACCCACCATTGACTGAGCTTTCCATTGCCTCTAGCATTTCTAATTCAGCGGTAAAAAGGGCAAAGTCGGAAATTAAATATCAAAATTGCATTCGTACGGAAGATCGTGCATTGCTGGGTGTGAATGTGGGAGTTTGAGGAGCAGAAGAGATAGGGTAGTGGAGAAATTGGGGAAATTCTGCATAGAGAAAAAACACAAGTTGAGAGAGAAAGAGAAAGAAAGAGAGAGAAAAATGAGTGAGAGTGACTGGTATTGTTAATTCGGTGTGTTGGTATGAATCCCGACGAGACGAAATGGCCGAATCAGATATCGCCACGTCAGCAATGGAGGGTGGGCTCTTTAATCATGAGCTTAGACATAGCCGAGGTTACGGCATGAACATCATGGTGGGTTTGGTTTTCAGGAGTTACTCCTCTTCACATTTCTCCCACACTTCCCCTTATATCAATTATTAACCAAATAAATAACCATTCAATTTCATTTATTTATAAAATAAAATAAAACAGTGAATTTCATTCAATTCCAGAATTCATTGATGTTTGTTTTTATTCCTTTTTCTACCACTTCACACAACTACTGAAAATATATTTTCACGAACAAGAAATTGGTGTTTGTGATTTGAAAATTTTACCGTTGGAAAGGTGAATTCAGTCGTTGTTTAAAACTGAGCAGCCCAAGTCCATAACAGTAGCGGCCATTGTAATTAGCAGTGAAAGAAATTTGCTTATTAGATACATCATGTTTTGTCTGTTATTAAGATGGAGTACAATGATGATATTTCTGGTCAACTTTCAATTGCAGAAAATATGGATTTGTGAGCATGTGCAAACCTACTCATGTACACATCTACTGTTATAAAAGGAATGTGATAACAAAAGAAAAATTAATAGAGTTCAAATGTTCAAGGCTTCTTTCCTAATTAAAACAACAATAAAAATATGGGGTATGGGCAATTTTGTAAAAGGATGAGGTTGATTTTCTTCTTATTATTCTTTTAATTATTTTTCCTCTTTCAAATATGTTGCTCCAAGTTCTACACTAATTAATCATATTTTATTTAAAAATGTTGTTGGAAATGTGGAAAATAGTTAATAAATAGAGAAGGAAAACGACAGATAAAAAGAGGGAGGGAAAGAAGAAGGAAAGTACGTAATAGTAATAGCAATAGCAATAGAAGGGAGAAGGTAAACGGACACGCGAAATTCATCGTGAGGGCCCCACTTTCACAGAACTCTGTACCTGCCGTCGGTGTTGTCCTATCCATTCCACCACAGGAAATTCCAACACACTTCTCTCTCTCTTCACAATACCACAGAGCCACAGCAAACATCATAAAAATAATCAAACTATTAAATTAAATTATTATTAAATTCTATATAAATTGTATGTTCTCTCTCCCGCCATTCTTTCCGCCACAATAGAGCAACCGGAGCCGTGGATGAATCTAAGACAAATCCAACCGTTGGATTTTGACAGAGATATTAAAGATGGTAATAAAGTTGAAAATAAAGAAAGGAATTAAATCTTTTTGGGGACACCATTGGCATAAAGGATAATGCTAAGAATTGGGGAACAAGGATAAGTTTTGTGAGGGTTACCTGGTTGTGAGTCACTGCATTTTGGCATTGGGTTGAATCTCTTTTTGCTGAAACCTTAACCTTAACCTGGTGCAGTGTAACCCTCCATTGTGGTAGTCACAGTCTAAGCGAATCTCCGTTTGAATTCAGATCTTGTGCGGTAAGCTGTACACTGATAACACCTTTTACTGAAACCAAGAAAATTCCGTGTGGTGAGATGATATACTGTCTGATCAATTGAAATTCATCATTTATTACAGCAAAGAGAAAGATGTTTTCGGTATTACACACAGATTTTCTGAACTGAATCTCTGTTTAATGTTTATTCGTCAAAATAAATTGTTGCAGTAGCTGTAAAGCTTCAGCCATCTTACTGAGGGTGTGAAGTATTTTTTTTACACAGTATTTTGATTCGTTGTGGATATTTGAACCTTGTGTTATTCTATTTTATAGATATATGTGTTGGTATCTTTATTAAGACTTTGTTCTTCGGTTTAGTTATTTAAGTATTTTTTTTCATCTGACTGATAGCTTTGATAACCCATTTTAAGAGAACAGTAGTGGCATAATTACAATAATAATAATTATTTTTATGTATCCAAAATATTTCATCATAATATATTAATTTGATTAATAAAAATATGAGATAAATTCTTTTATATAATATATATATATATATATGCTCACATTTCTTCTTCTGTGATTCATTTTCACATAAAGTCCCCATTTGTAAGACTAATGTGTGGAAAAAAAATTTATTTTCTCCATGGTTGATTTAAAAATAAATAAATAAATAAGATGAGTTAATTTGCTGGTAAATTAATATTTCTATATAATTGTAGATTTATGAACCTGCAAATCAACATACACAAATTCTTTTAAATAATATATCAATAATGTGGTTTGTTTTTTTAATCCTCAATTAATGTAAGTATCTTGCAAAAATGAAGATGGCATTCCAACTATAACAATTGAAAAAAAATACTTGAAAATAAATTGTTTATTATTTGTTATAAAAATTTATTATTTACCATGTAAAGAGGTATTAAATACAAAAATAAAATATAAATTTTGTATTTGATAAAAAAATTAAATATTTAATCATATTCAATTCAGCTAATTATATACTACAACAACAAAAGTAACATGAAATGTGAACAAGACAGCACGAGTTGCAAAATAGACCTAAGACTTTAAATGTCAAACAACTCTTATAACAACCATAGGAGACACCTATAATCAAATACATTATTTACAATAGATTACAAGCTAACTAACATTATTATCATTATTTAGGATTCTCAACCATGGAGGAAGTCTGACACCTTTACAATTTGTAAGTACAATTTTGATGTTTTCCTCAGTAATGACATTCTTAATTTAATTTTGGATGATTAGATGAGTTCATTTAACAGTTTTATTATTAAATATAGTTTCTTCGTGGTGCAACCTTCTCCAAATTTTTATGATATTTTTTTTTTCAAGTAAATACTAACTAGTTGTTTACATAAATGTGGAGAATTTAATTTTTTTCAAAAATATGATCATGAATAATTAACTTTTAGAATAACATAAAATAGTAAAATTGTAATAATAATTACAAATGGTTAAGATAAGTAATATTGGTATTATAAACTGTATTTGGGGTGAAATTTGTTATAGAGAATGGTCTGTATTGAACTACATTTATCTTTCACAAGATTAATCTATAATTAATCTTTACCATGCATCTATCACATTTAATTATCCTTTCGGTGGTTTTTTTTTTATTAATCTATTTTCATTATAAAATTAAATGGTCTTGGTGGTCTTGGTCGGTTATTACATTGGAAACCATCAGTGTGCTCTTTCAAAGCTGTACTTATAGTCATAGTGTAAATAATGGTTTAGTTATTGCTATTGTTATAAATCCTATACATGAAAAGGTCAATGATATTACAATGTAGAAAATAACTTATTATTAATGTTAAAAATACTTGTTTTTGGTGTTTTTGTAAAGGATGCATGACAATTATATTGATTTAATAAAGTATAAACCAAATATAAAAGTTGTATGTATCTTTATTATTCCTTTCAAATTTGAGAATAAATTCAAGTATCACCGTATATTTTAAATCATTTATCAGTCAATTTGTTAACATGTATAAGTTTGAGATCTCTAAAACAACATTTAAAAGTTATGTGAAAAACATTTATTGTTTGTTTTTAAAGAGAGTTCAAGGTGTTTAAAATAAAATAATATAAAACCAATAATTTATTTATATAAAGTAATATCTTACATAATAAAAAGTTGTATATTATACGTGTTTGTTTATGTATTTATCAAACAGTCAATCTTATTAGATTAAACATTTTAAATATTATAGAGACTAATAAATAAATTAACTTAAAAACCATACTTAAAAGTTAAATCAAGATTAGTCACATGTTTAGTTTATATTTAGGTAAATCTTAATAAAAAAAATCATCACAAAATTTATAAATAGTAGTTTGAGGTAAGAAGTTAGGTTAGACATTAGTTGTATAATTATTGTTCTTGTAATTTGAACCGAATAACCTTTGACAAATATGACTAGTGTTTGATAAACAAAACATTTGTTGTGAGTGACCAGTTAAAAACTGACTAGATAAATGAGAAGACTCAATCCCACATCGGAAAGATAAACAATCAAGAATACATGTGTTGTCCCCAGAGTTTATGGAGAAAATTCTTCAAAAGTGAAGGTTATATTTACCTTCAATGTAGTTTTTTCATCAAAAAGACATAAAAATGTTTATTGTCAAACTTTCAAACCATGGTAGTTTATGAATAATAGTTTAAAAGTAGTAAAAAAACAAACAAGCTCTACAATAGAAAAACAATATAATTAGATAATTATATTATTAAGAATTGATCATATAGCATTGAAGGATTGAAAAATACAAATTACGATATATATATATATATATATATATATATATATATATATATATATATATATATATATATATATATATATATATATTTCTTTGTTTATTTGTTTGTGTGTGGTCTATTTGTTTTTTAACTTCAAAAGTCTGAAAAAAAAAAACTTTTTGAAAAGCAAAGTTAAAACATCTATCAATTCTTTATTAACGGATAGAAGGATACTCTAACTCTCACAATTTCAAATTATTTTATGAAAAAGATAAAATAGAGAGACAAATTATTACAACACATACATCATGCTAACACGGGTCAACAAAAAGTAAATATAAAATATTGACGAATATAGTATATTGTATTCTCTTCTCACAGTCCATAAATTATTTTATCACGTAAATATGTATTCAAAAGTAAATAAAATAAAAGAATATAAAATTTTAAGAACCACGTTAAATTTATAATAAAGATTACCATTCACAAAAAACAAATTATATTTATCATAATTTTTTTAATCTATATATAAAAATAAAACATTAAACTATTTATATATAAAAAACAAGTTAATAAGCTATGAAGTTATGAATTGAACATTTTACTGGTTCAATTAATATATAAATATTATTACGAATGTTAACACAGATCCAAAAGCTTAGAACGAACCAGACCTGTGATAGAATACCTTGTATAATGGTCATATAATTAATGTACTAAATTATTTTTTTAGCATTTCTTAATTATTTCATACAAAAGAAATCGAAAGGAAAGAAAATTGAATTTTTTTTATTATTTCTTATATATGCTAATATCATAATTAGAAAATAAGTACAGATGAATTAGGATAATATTTTTTTTCATCTGAATCTGGAATGGTCAAAACTAACAAGAAGAGTCAAGTGAATCTCTTACTATTTGTACCCCTCCAAAAAAAATTCATTGAGCAGTCACCCAATCAGACAAAGCCTAAGCATCCAAAATTACCGCTCTAAACCAAAATTTGAGATTATTATCAATTGATTAGAAAATCTGTAAAATAAATTCAAAACTTAATTTCATAATACCATAGTGTAACTAAAGTTAAAATATTTTTTTTATCCTTTTATCATAATTTAGAACGTATATTTTTTATATGATCAACAGAGCCATTGCATTCCACTGTAAATAAGTTATACAATAATAATATAATTAGTTTAATTAAGTTTTAAATTTACGATAAATTTACGTATTTTAATTAAATTTATAATAAAAAAAATTTCTAGCTATTAAAAAATTATATTTTTTAATGAAGTGTGAATATTTTTGTTAAATGTGTTAGTTACGTCAATATAAATTATGCAATTTTGTGGTTAATATAATAAGTAGCTTTTATTGTTTTATTGTTGAGTGAGAATAAACAAAACAAAGAGAAACATAAAGAAAACGTCAATACTTTTGTTTCGCATTCTCCTAAATTTTTATTTAGGTTTTTAGTTAGATTTTTTTACCCTCGTTTAATATATTTTGGTTTTCACTTTATTTTTAATTTTAATTTAAAATATATAAATTTATCAATAACTAGAAAATTTTATTATTATATTATCATTTCACTGAGTTACTGATACTATTACTAGGTATTATCAATAACAATATGTAAAGAATATTTCTTCTCTGTAAACAAATAAAGAATAAATTCAAACATAGTGAAAAGCGGGAAGATAAAAAAAAACTAGCCATTAATATAACAGATTATAACCTAAAGTAAAAATAAATAAAATAATTACACACATTAGGTAATAAATAAGTTGAACTATAAAAAATGTTTGATTTAATAAAAACTTCTTATCACATTTAATATTAGTTATTAGTGAAAACAAGTGTATTATGAACGTGTACAATATTCTTGTATCATACAAATTTTTTTATTAAATTTAAAAATATTTTTTAACTATCAAAATAAAAATCATAAAATAATTTTTAGAAAAAAACAATTAAAAATAATTTTTTTTATAGTTTTTTACAAGTAATTTTTTATTGCGCAAACAGTTTTTTTCATTATGAATTTTAAAAAAGAGTTACTTAAAAATACAATTAAAAACTAACTTTTTAAATTTTAAAACAATAACTGAAAAATATCTTTTTATCAAGATAACCGTTTAAAACAATAAAAGCAGTTACTACAGAATAAAATTGAAAAGAAATTATATATATAAAAAAAGTCAATCTTCTTTATTGATAAGATTAAAAATATAGATTATATATATATATAAGTAATTTCTGTTTATACAACTCAAATTATATATATTAGTTGTCAGTTTAAAGAAAAGAAGGAGTATTGGGGAGTTAACATACATTTGGATTAATTTGGTTAAGAATATTTTTTTATTAACTTTAATAGCCAAATACAATAAAATTATAAAATGTAAAATGATTTTAATTGGTGTGTTATTTAATATATAGAAAAATAGTGGTGGTAGAGAAGCATGGCCTAATAATGTAATAATGCATTAAGTATGGAGTAGATGGAATGAAGAAGTGGGTGTGTGAAGATATTTGAAAGAATGAATGGTGTGAGATAGAGACACGTGTCATGAGTACGAAAGAGACAGGTGCATGATCATTGCCAAGGAATGGTTCAAACCAACACAACTAATGGCAAAACAAACACACGGGACCCACTTTCCAACAACTTTCTTGTTCCCTCTGTCCCTGCCTACCATTTTTCACGGATTTTCCTTTATTTTCCACTGCACACACAATTTATCATCATAACATAAATTATAATAATAACTTAACTTAACCTTATTTAATAAAAAAACAAAAATAAATATCTTATTTTGTGGTCTCTCTTATCTAAGTATTTATGCTTATCCAGAAGGTCTCACCACGACTATAAATGGTGGTCAATTCAAAATATCAGAGTTTCGTCAAATTTGGAAAACTTTTATTCTTGCAATTTTCATCATATAAGTGAATAATACACTCTTATCTCTATTTCTCAAGTTATGTTCTCATTACTTATTTATGGGATAGTTAATCCCAAATTGATGTCAAACAACGTTTTCAAATCAGATTCAAGTGAAAATTTCACTTTGTTTGCAATTATTGTCGTTATCTACCAGGTTTAAGTTTTCCAACTGGATACAATTTAAAATTGTTTTTTCTTTTTTCTGAATAGACACGGAGGTAGTTCCTACTGTATGTATATCTATGTTTATATAGAGAAATAAATATATTTAAACGTTATTTTTTAAAATTTGAAAAATATTTTACTTTATATTATTTTAATTATGATGCAATAATATCTTTCTGTTACGATAAATATTTAAAAATATATTATTTGTAACATTCTTTAATATTATAATAGGGTATACATAGTTGTATTAATAAAACTATTGTACTGATCTTTTTATGCTTATTTAATGATAATTATACTTATTTTGACACGAGAATACGTTATTAATTTATTCTAATATTCTTTTTTTTTATTTTTTATTTCTTTTATAGTTTTATGTAACTTTTCATTACTGCAAAAATAGTGTAGCTACACTGATTTTTTTTATCTTAGGGTATTTGAATTACACTACAAATGTATTAAGAATGATAATATGGATCAGGTGTGAGTATGAGATTTTTTTTTATATTTTAAATAAATTCTAAAGTTTTTTTTTTCAACATCACACCCACTAAATATTTTTTTTTGTCACCTCTCATCCTTATAAGATAAAATGTATGTTCATTCCTGCTTGTAAACATTTCTTCCAAATATTAGTTAAATAATATTTTTTACAAAAAATAAAAGACAGAGAAAACATGATATAACAAACAAGTATTAATTGTTAAAAAGATACATCTTTTATTTATCTAACATAAATATAAGGAATAAAATTATATATATATATATATATATATATATATATATATAACAATTTATAAAGATCAAATAATTATATAAAAGAGTAATAAGTAATGAAATGTGTGTCCTAAAAAAATATGAAAATAATTATCAAATAAAAAATAATACAAGCTTTTTATACTATACAAAGAATTAAAGATCTTTTAATAAGTTAAAATGAGAAATACCATTTATGTACTGCATAACAAATAATTTAGTACATTCATTATGGCAAATTTATGAAGGTAAACAAACAAAAATATGATTATGTTGATTGCATATAACATTGAATATCTAATTTACTCATTTATTTGTATAAATGTTGAGGAAGAGATAACTTGATTATTTGGTGCAAACTTTTTTTCAATAATATTTTTATTTAAAAGAAAATGAAAGTTTACTAAACAAAATTTTATTTAGCTTGTGCTGTTTTATCTTTCACAGTCTATCTACGGAAGCAATTTAATCGTTAAAAATATAAAAACACAAGAAAATTAAAGGAAAATATATGGGAAAGGAAGATGAAGATGGTAGAAAGAAAAAAGAAAAAAAAAAACATTGTACTTGCAATCCAATATATATGTATCTTAGTAAGAGCCAAAAACGGGTAAACAGCTGCTATTAATACTCTTTTTAGTCCAAAATTACTTTAAGCACTATAATTAATGGATTCATCTCATCTTCACTACACTGTCACATCTTAAAATTTTCGTTCAGGTACGTTATTAGAAATCAAATCTTATCACTCCTAATCAGTTCGAAGAATCATAGGCAATACAATCTCTTTAATGTTAGATATATTCATTCAATAAAACAGATGTAAAAATCTCTTATGTTTGCTACTCTTTGGAGTTTAGTACTTAAGATTTCAACTTTAAGGCAAAACTTACTTACAGTATCATAATTTAAAGCCACCATTTTTGTTTTTAATTTATAGTTTCACTTCAATAATTTATATTTTATAAAATAAATTGCATATTATCAAATTTTAAATTTAATTAAAAAGCAACACCAAATACCTAAATAAATTTCCAACATGATTAGATGACATGTTGCCAAAAAATTGGTTAATTAAGTATATATACATTTTACTGAAGTTATTCATCAACAAGTCGTTCTAGTATAGTGGTAAGTATTTCCGCCTGTCACGCGGACGACCCGGGTTCGATCCCCGGCAACGGCGGTTCTTTTTCTCTGTTATGTTACAATTTTTTTGTCAGTGATTTTTCGTATCAGGTCAATGTTATTATTTTTCCTTAAACATTTTATACGATATAGTGCCAAACTATTTTGGTCGGGACTTGTTTTACGAGGATCGAAGCACGTGAAAAGGTAAATTTCCATGTTAATTGCAGCATATCATGTTGCATGGGGAAGCATGAGTTCCGAACTGTGATGTCTGAGATCTTCTTTTCATGCTAACCTAGACATTGCATATTTTTTATGAAGAAAAATCAAACTTACCATGAAAAGGTGCAATTGGAAGGAATAAAAATAATGTTTGTGACAGCATAAACACTGTTTTCTGCCGAGAGAGTGGATGTGAAGTTCAACTCTAAAACATAATCTGGGTTTTATGCTACTAAGAAACCCAAGAATAATTATATTATTTATTCATACTGTATTTCTCTTGACTTCACGTTTCTCTCTTTTCTCTATTATAAAAAAACATCCTTAGAATATTTATCTTTCCAAACATGTTCACTCTAGCTGTTCATCACCATCCATCTTAGGATTTTGTTGGTTACACAGGGTGTCTTTAGTTGGTTCACACCATTGTACAAATTCTCAAAATATAAATGTGTGATTTGCAATAAAATAAAAATATCATTATGTTATTTGAAAATAAAATATGGATTTAAATGAACTATAACATTTTAATTTCCTCATACCTCTTTTTTATATTTTAAATATATTATTCTTGGGGGAAAAAAGTATACTGATAAAGTTAACATGTCATAATCTTGCAATTCATCGAATTGATCCCAAATTAAAGGAAAATGAAATTAGAATTAAAAAAAAAAACAATCGAATGAATCATTATTCATTTTTGTCCATTAAAATCATTCCGACATCTATGAACTAAATTAAATAGTGTTTCTTTGCACTTCTCTCGCTTCTCGTTTTACCTTGTATTATGAATCCAAACATAGTCCGACTAAAATATTTTAATATTTTTTTATATTATATAAATAAGAATAATTATTTCCATATACGATAATGCTATTGAGTTTTTCTTTTTCAACAACTAATTTAAAAATTCTTTCTCTCTTCTATCTTTTAATTGATTTCTTTATTTTTAAATTCCATTTTTAACAATGTCTTTTAGAATTGATAAATATAATTAAATTAAATTATGTTACGTTAAAATAAGATTTGTGTAAAATATAATTGCGTATAATAATTGGTTCGTTGAATGTGGAAACCTAGTTTGATAATAATGTATTATGTTACTCAAATTTATTTTATATTCCATTGTGTATAATGTAGTTTTTCATTTGATTAACTATAAAAGTTAAGTATTATTTCTAATTTACCGTGATAGAGGAATACATATAACTATTCCGTATATTATATATCTATGAATGTCTCAATTTTGATAATATTTTGAATTTTTATTTTATTTTTTAGATATTATTAATGTTTCTTATTTTTTAAACAAACATATAACTGTTAATTAAAATCCACGTATTTTGGAAGTGACATCAACAAATTACAGTGAAAGATCTATTAAATTGAGGTTCTCTAACTCAGACATATTAACTATTAGAGGACACTACTGACAAATGAAACAAGCATTTATATGAATTATTGATTAACTGCAAGTTTTTTTAACAACTTTCTTAGAATGGTAGCAGAGAAAATATTTTTATTTTAGTGCATTTATGAGATCATGTGGTTCAGGTTAATTAGAACATTGAGTTGAGACACGATGTTTTGATGCGTAATCCTTGTATTGTTCTTAGATTTTCATATTCATGTAATTATTATTTGATAGTTTTTTCTTTACATGTTCACGTGTTTATATCATATATATAAGAATATAAGTAATTGATGAATATTTTCTCACTTGTACATGAAAAATAGAAAAAGAAGAAGACACAAGCTACTCAAATATAAAAGGCCAAACACTCGCATTATTTTATAGAAATCTATCAAACTGTAATAGTTTTTAACCTATTTCATTTTTACTTTGTCAACTAAAATCACTGTTGGCTTTCACGGATGTTGAATGAAAATTTTGTTTCCTTTTCATTACAAAATATGAGTTTATTCTGTCTTTTTTTTGGGATATTCATTGTTTTTTTTTATTTAGATTCACATCTTCTTCTTTCTCATTTTCTTTCTTCTCCATTTTTTTTTCTCTTTTCGTTTAACTCTAAATCTAAATAATTAAATTCTTATCATGTTTAGCTATTTGCATAATAGTGACCTCACAATTCTTGAAAGCTTGTTGGATTTTATGAACTCAAAATTTTTATTATTATATGTCTTTAACATATTAAAAAAATATTGTTTATTGGTTATATCTACACGTAAAATCAAAACAATTATCATTATATTAATCACAATTAAATCTGTCAATAATTACTAATGTTAATAAAATCAAATGATATAAATTCATTATTAAATGTGTAACATGAAAATTATGTGAAGGTGATTTATACACTTTTGTTTTCAAATAGTCTTATTTTATTTCGATCAGATCAATTTAATAACCTTAATGTAGAAAGTATAATATTTGAATAATAAAATATACATGTATATAACCAAATATGTTGAAAAGTTAATGTATGCATACACAAAATCAAACATAAAACATAAAACACATAAAAGTGACTAACTCTTATAAAAGTGACTAACTTCCACTAAACCAAAGATTCTTATATACAACTATAAAACACTCATGTAAGCTACATGGTGATGAAATACCTCTGGTTAGAATAACCTTGATATAAAAAGTACCGTATCAAAATAATAAAACATATGTGTATATAACCAAAAGTTAATGTATACATGAATAAAAGCAAACATAGAACATAAAACACAGACTAACTTCTACCAAATCAAAGATTATTTGAACAATAAAACACCTATGTGAAAAAAAAATGTTCATGAAAAACCTAGATAGAAGTCTCTTGGTAAGAGGATTTGCCATCAAAAAATTTGTTAAAAAATGTTATATGAAAATCTATCCACTTTGTATAGATTTTTATAACGGTCAAGTAAACCCAAAAATAACCACAATATATATGATATCTGTCGTACTAATAAAAATATTATAATTTAATTGAAACACACGAGGAATACGAACGGTTTCATATTCCCATTTAATAATGCACTCATACATAATTAAATACATTGACTTTTACAATAACTATGTAAATCCTATTTAGTTAAAACAATACCTATTTTAACAAAGTGCCTAAATCAATTACTTCTCTCATTTTTTTTTTCACCTTCTTCATTTTTCTCTCAGAGTTATCTTATTTTTAAAAAAAATGTCTCACTTTCTCTGGTAGTAATAATTTCTCTGGCAGTGATAATGCGACAACGATCCAACTTGCCCTGCCATCCACCACTTGTGTTTTAGCATTTCAGTATTGTGCAAGAGTTTTCATCTCCAGTATTGGGACATTAGGAGTCATCAATAATTGAAGTAAAAAAAATCAGATAATTTCATATAAACAAAACTGACCACTAATAATTAGAATTTATTAAAATTTAATGTGATTACAAAATAATGGTTGCATTGCATTGAATTCAACCACATAAAAAAAATGCAAAAGGAATATTTAATACTAAGAAGAAAAACAAGAAAGAAAAAAACAAAAATAGACAATGCTTTAGTGGGTTTGGAGACATAGTTATATTCATGCCTGTGCCAAACTTCTTCACGCCGAATCCGGGTCGGGTCTTCACATGGTGATATAACGCTTCTTTGCGTTGAATGTTTGACCCGTTACGTTAAAGTTGTGAAGAGAAACTGAAAAAAGAAAAAGGTGGGAGAGAAGGAAAAGAAAAGGCAAAGGCAAAAGCGTTTGGCAACAACATCGAAATTCGGAAGGTGCATCACATCATGCATTGTGCCATGCCATCATCCATAACCACTTTGAAACGCCTTAGTTTCAGTAGAGGTGAGCTAAGGCCATATGTGGGCCCCACACTCACTAATAATTAGGTGATCAAAAGGCAGTGCACATGTTATGCAAGCCCTTCGCACCACCATGCCTTTTATCGCGTCTACCTTGTCAATCACGCCCTCATCCTTTAACGGTGCTGATACGCGTGGCCTTCAAGATATTCGGTGAGGGTTTCCGCATCTTATAATATCCCCACAACTAGCTTCTAAGAGGAGAGAACAGCTTCTATTCTTCAACAATAACAAGAAGTGGAAGCACCGCATTCCTCGTGAGCTTCTCTGTCTTTCTTTAGATCGGGTGCCACACGCTGGCGGAACTAGCAATGACTTCCGACGGAGCAACGTCGGCGGCGGTGGCCAATCGGCGGAAACCATCCTGGAGGGAAAGAGAGAACAACCGGAGGAGAGAGAGGCGGAGAAGAGCCATAGCAGCCAAGATATACACTGGCCTCCGTGCTCAGGGGAACTACAATTTGCCCAAACATTGCGACAACAACGAGGTTTTGAAGGCTCTCTGTTCCGAAGCTGGCTGGACTGTTGAAGAAGATGGTACAACTTATCGCAAGGTATTCTTCTTTTTCCTCTCAACATGCTTAATTTTAAGGAGATCTAGCTTTTTTTGATTTTTACTGTTTGATTCAAATCCTGCTCCAATGAAGCCTCACTGTCAGTTTGTTTATTTATTTATTTATTTATTTATCTGTTTAATCTTAAATGAGAGAGAAGAATGTGTTGTACTTTGGTCCGATTAGGTAATATTTGAACCAGTAAGGAAATATTTCCTCAACCAATATGTGTCTGCTTGGATTCATGCTTAATTGTTTACAATAATCACAATTAAATACTTAACAGACTAGAACTAGAATAATCACTCTCAAATTGGAATAAAGGTGATTTTGAGCAATTTGTGTGTTTTGTTTTACAAATAGAAGAATTGATGTTGACTTGAAATTTGATCGAGTTGAAACATTTTTTTTTTGGTTAAATTTTGCATAGAATAAAAATTGATACAAAAATTGCTAATTTTGAGATAAAAACAATTAAAATAAATTGCTTAATTTCATAATCTATTTTTACTAAGTGAATGGTGCAAATCTTAAAGGCACACCAAATGTGGTGGTGTAATTGAGCAAAATTGGGATGTCTAGTGCAGATTTATGTATGTTTGCTCTTATTGTTTATATATATATATATATATATATATATATATATATATATATATATATATATATATATATATATATATATATATTTAGTACAAATTTTGTATGTACTGATTTGGTTTGCGGGTATGATCATATTTGTGAAATAGGGATGCAGGGCACCACTTCCAGATGGTGTTGGCACCTCAACCAGAAACACCCCTTTTTCATCCCAAAATCCTAGTCCCCTCTCGTCGTCATTTCCGAGTCCAATTCCTTCCTACCAAGTGAGCCCCTCCTCCTCCTCTTTCCCGAGCCCCTCTCGTTTGGATGACAACAATGCATCAACTTTGATTCCCTATATTCGACATTCGTTCTCTGCTTCTCTCCCTCCTCTGAGGATATCAAATAGCGCCCCTGTGACTCCGCCTTTGTCCTCGCCAACTTCAAGAAACCCCAAACCAATCCCAACATGGGACTCCATTGTCAAAGCCTCCATGGCATCATCCTTCAACCACCATCACCACCACCATCAAAACCACCCTTTCTTTGCGGCTTCTGCCCCGGCTAGCCCCACACACCGCCACCTTCATGCCCCGCCCACTATTCCCGAATGTGACGAGTCTGATACCTCCACTGTTGAGTCTGGCCAGTGGTTGAACTTCCAAGCATTTGGACCTTCTGTTTCTGCAGTGCCTATCTCTCCCACCTTGAACTTTATCAAACCTGTTGCGAGTCAGCAGCACAAGCACAACCTTAACCACCCTGATAACCGTATCCAAGAGATGAGAAACTCAGAAGTCCAATTTGGAGTGCAGGTGAAGCCGTGGGTTGGAGAGAGGATTCATGAAGGTGGATTGGATGATTTGGAGCTCACACTAGGAAGCGGGAAGACGCTTGCTTAGGCCGCAAGCAAAACTGTTTCGTGCGGGATATGCTAAATTGAGAGGGTACGGACGTGATAGACCCTACAATTGTTCCTTCAATATTGGGGTGTTGAAACTTGAGACTCAAGTAATTGGTAGTAAATGGCGATGCTCTCTAGCTGCAAATAGCAGTTCGTATGTAATCACATACTTGTTACTGCAATCGGCAAGTATCAGACGTCAGGGCACTTTATGATTACAACTATTATTTGCAAATCAAGACTCTCATTTTACCAATTTTATTTATATTTTAAAGGATTGCAGTTTTTAAAAATATAAATAAATAAATTCAGAATTCATAAGTTATTTCATATGGTTAACTGTGTTTAATATTGCATCTTTTCTCCTCACCCTTCCTATCTATCCAAACATACAGTGTTTGCATAGTTACTTTGGCACAGTTTCTTCCTAGAACAATTAAAATGGTCAGAAATCCATGTTTAGCAAAAACAATGCAATCAGATTGTCTTCTTTGATGGACTTGATTCCAATCTGATTTTAGACTGTCAGAATCACAAAACCCAGCTTCTAAATAGAATTTTAAATAGGTGTAAGATAGGTGACCATTAACCACTTCACAGATTTCGTAGTTATTATTATGGAGATTATCAAATTGAAGTATCTTGAAAAAATATATTTTCTCAAACTAGTTCATTTCCAAACATAATATCGGTTTGTGAAGTGAATGAGGATAAGTCAGAAAATTGCCCGAGGAACCCCATGACAGGCAAGGCAAGGACGCAGACGAAGGACCAGTGCAAAAGCCCCCTTGAGATGGGAGTTTCTAACAGTCCTCCCTTATTATCGATTAGGTTATAAATGATGATATTACTCCAAAAATGTCAATGAATATGAAAATATAGTGAACATGGGAGCATTGCATTATGAATTCTACATGGTGACAGTACTAAGTTGGAAATTGATTACACAGAACAGCGGAACAGAACAACAACTTATCAACTAAATGTAGTCAAAGAAGCATGCACCTTCACATGGGAACACCAATAACAAGATGGGGCCTATTATTTTCTGGTTAGATTAGGTGATACAGACAGATTAGCGTACAATACAATTACACAAGAAAAAAATGGTCCATGTCTTCAGTCATTTTGTTTATGTCAGCTCCGAAGTTTTATTTTGTACCTTATTCTTCTTAACCTCAGTTTTGAATTCCTTTTTGGTTGTGACATTGCATTCTTGGTTCCTGAAACATGTCAAGAGATGGTCATTAACAAGTCCTGCTACTTGCATGAACGAATAAATCACAGTCGGTCCCACACACTGAAAACCTCTACGCATCATGTCCTTGCTTATGACTTCTGCTTTTGGAGTCTTCACTGGTACTTGACGTCCATATCTGAATTCATTTCTTATCGGTTTGTGGTTAACAAATCTCCAGCAGTAATTGCTGAACGAGCCAAACTCCTGCTCAACCTATAATGAATAAATCATTAACCATGTCGTTTTGAGATGCATTAGTTCCGACTTTCCTCACTTTAAAATTCAAATCTCCATCCATTTAGAAGTTACCTTAAGTAATTGTTTCGCATTTTCCACAATGGCACGAAGCTTTGGCTCTGATAACAATGAGCTGTCGTTTATTTTCAGTGTTAGCAATTTCTTTTCAGTAAACTGTGCAACTGATGATGGGTCAAAATTTTCAAAAAGCTTCCTGCGGCATATGTTAAAATACTAGGAGTCAGATAATACATATTCAAATAAAGTGTCAGGTTATAAAAAATTGGCTGATTTAGACATGCCTGAATATGTCTCTCTGGTTAAGAATTATTGGCCAACGATGTTCTGCCAATGCTTGTGAAAATACCAGAAGTTCAAAGAGCTTTCTATCATCGTTAACTGGAACACCCCATTCTTCATCATGGAAAGCAGTGTAAAGGGGGTCTGTTCAGAATGAAATACCATTGCTTGAGAAGGTAAGTATCAATGGAATAAGGTAATAGCAATATGGAGTAATTGATAAGTGATACAAACACTAATTTTTATATAACTTATATTCATACTTTTTAATTTATTAAAAAATAATAATAATATCGCTAGGATAAATTCTAATCATACTCTAATACCATGTTAGAAGTGGACTTTAAGTCTAACTCAATTCTACAAAATTGGTTTGTAGGATGAGATTTGCACTTACTTATAATGAATTGACCTTATTTCTAGTCGATGTGAGACTTATAACCACTGTCACATACAAAATAGTTTATAAACACAGACAAACAACTAGAATAAGCAACTAGAAAGGAAGATCAAATTATGTACTTTCAGATGCATTTCTACGTAATTCCATTGGGGGATTCTAACTGAGTTTTTAGCTTATGCAGAAGCACATGCATGGAAAGTTAGTTGAACAAAAAAATAAAAGCCCATTTCCACCGCCCTCATTAACGAGATTCATAAAGGTGTGGTATGAGCAATAAAGTTCAAGACAAACACTTTAAGAAGGAGTACCGTAATGTGACTTAATGTCCATACTTAAAACAGTAGTTGTCACAGCAGACCATGCTCTATAATTTGTGATCATGCTAGGAGAAAAAGATGAAAATTTTTAGATTTTAGAAATTAGTTTAATCCAGACACCCATTTCATCACTGCCCAGGAAATAAAGATGTTATAGCCTTTATTTTTTCTTTCGTTATTCTCTGAACTTAAGAATAACAAGGGTTATCTTTAGTTTATTTAAATGTAAACCATTTTAATTTATTTAATGTTACTATTTTACAAATATTATTGGTCTTTACATTTAAAGATAATTTTCCATGAATACAATTTGACAATAAATTTAGAAAGAATCTCTCTTTGTTATTTCAAAGTAAAAACATTAAATAGATTTAATAATTATTTTTTATAGTTTTAACTATTTAATCATTATTATACTCTCATGTAAATAAATGACATGTAATAACTACTACCGATCAAAACCAATTTTCGACCATAAATACCATCACAAGCGTAATGACCATGGCATTACTCGACAGACGTTTACAATATATATATATATATATATATATATATATATATATAGTCTTATGTGTATATGCACATATCATTATATATATTATGATATTAGTCTTGAATGAATATCACTAAATTTATATCTCGAAATTTCTTCTAAATATTGTAATTCTAACAGTAAAAGTATCTTTGATGGGAGGGATTAAGTAAATTTTTTCAGAAATAGTAAAGTAACTTTTTAATTTTTATGTATTGAATGAATAAATTAAATTTTTTTAAAAATAATAAATAAGAAAATTAATTAAAAATTAAGTAATGTAACGAAAAGTCATGGAATTCGTTCATGTTTGACCAAATTCCTAAAGAGTTCAGGCTATTATACCAAATTGCTTCCAACACTTCCTTTTTTTTACGCTCTAACTTTTTGTAGGAAGGGTATTTTGGTCACAAATTAAAATTAAAGACTACTTTTAGAATAAGTTGACTGTTCAAAATAAAATTTAAACATTGTGGTGAAAAATCGGTGACCCTAATACTACTCTGATATCATGATATGTACCAAATACTTAGAAAAACAGGCAAACAAGAGCGCGTTAATCTGATTAAAAATTGGCTTAAATATATGCGAGTTTTTTTTATTTTTTATTTTTTTTACTTTAATCTCCACAAAAATGATTATTTCTAAAATTATAACATTATATTATACTGATTAATTGATTTATGTGTTGAATTAGAATATAATTATATTGTAACATGAGTTTAGTATAAGACATTTAAAGAAATCTTAAATTTTTTAAAATTAATACTATCTATCTGTATAAAAATAATCTAATGAAGAAATATCGATTTAAAAATTTGGTAAGGTGAAAATAATAATAAAAAGTTTAGAGAAAATTAAAAGTGATACATTTAATAAAAATTATAAGGAGATAAATCAAAACCCATACATGTTTTAAGTCTTGAAATTTGGTTACATGCAGTTTCAGATTCTCACCATTGATTAATAAAGAAAAGCGGTGACTTTAACACGGAAGAAAAAATGAAAATTCTCTTCTCTGTTATGTGTGTGGGCGAGGTACGCTTACCAGAATGTTGAGTAATCCATTCACATCTCTTGGGAGGCGGAGACACAGTAGTGGCTACGTCCACGGCGTCGGGCACAACCCTAACCGGCTTAAACCCGTTACGGTTAACGCTTCTTCTGCTTGCAGTTGAGGGATTCACCGTTTTGGTTGGTGAGTTGCTTGAACACGAATCCGAGGAACACGTGCTGTCCAAAGACACGTTGCTTTGCGCAACGACATTTGGAATTTGCGGTGCCAGGTTTCTCAAGCGCTGTGGAGTCTTTACGTGGTTCTGGTTCTCGTGTTTGGTCACGTTTCCGGCGGGTTTCAGAGCGGGTCGCGGTTCGGGCATTGTAAGTGTTTGTTTGTTGGATTTGATTTGGAATTTTGATTTTGGAGGATGAGATGAATATTTGAATATATATCTTGAAAAAAGGGGAAGAGAGTAAGATTGAAGTTTAGCTTAGGCGAAAGGTCACACTCACTATTTTTCAGTAACGTTAAAGGAATTGGATGTGTGGGTTTGTTGTGAGAATTGGCCTTGCTTTTGTTTGTTGAATTGTATGGAGGTTGGGTTGCTTTGTTTACCGTTAAGAAAAAGAATCCAATGACTCTCACACTCACCAAAAGGCTACCTAATGCCACCATTCACCTCATTCTCTATCTGTAACTTTTCCCAACATGGGCCGGGCTCTCACTTATCTTCTATACAAGGAGAGATGCTCCCTCCAATACCACAGCTTTCTTTTTGCACCTCCCCAACTTATTGTTTTTTCAAAAATATCCTTAGATTAATTTTTTTTTTTTTTACTTTTACCTATCACTTTTTATACTTTTAATTAAAAACCTTAATTTTTTACTCTTCTTCCAGCGCTTAGAGCAAACCCAACCCCTCTTCTCCATCTCTTTTTCATTTCCTGTCACACACCTACCACTTCTCCTCTTCCCCTCTTCTCCTTCTCTTTTTCATTATCTAATTTAATACAAGGAAAGTGATAGGTAAAAGTATAAAAAAAAATAATTAATCTAAGGAAAGTGAACACTCAGGAAAATGGGACTTGCATGATGTAAGCAAACAAAAAGTTTAGGTAGTTATATTTTGTTCTTTTTTTTACACAATTAATATTTGATCTTTCTTTTTCTAACGTAACAGATTGTCACAGGATTTTACGGTTGGTAATTGGCAATTGATCTTTGTTCTTTCATGGGACAATTAATTTTGTTTTTTATTGTTCTTTCTTTCTTTGTGACACGGGTTTAAGATTGGAAATTAGTCTTCGTTTCGGAAATTAATTTTCGTCCAATTATTTTTCGTTCCTTCTTGATTCTTTCGTGTTATTTTTTTGACAATTAGTCTTCGTTCTTTCTTTGTTTTTTTGGTAGGCAATTAATTTCTGTTTAGGGCAATTAATCTTTAATCTTTTCCGTTTTTTTTTATTTTTTTGGTGAATATGAATTTGAGTTTGAATTTCTCATGCGATGAGAATTTGAATTTCTCGTGAGATGAGAATTTGAATTTTTCATGAGATGAGAATTTGAATTTTTCAGAAGATGAGAAGAGATGAGAATTTGAATTTCTCACGAGATGAGAATTTGAATTTCTCACGATATGAGAATTTGAATTTCTCACGAGATGAGAATTTGAATTTCTCACGAGATGAGAATTTGAATTTCTCACGAGATGAGATTTTGAATTTCTCACGAGATGAGATTTTGAATTTCTCACGAGATGAGATTTTGAATTTCTCACGAGATGAGATTTTGAATTTCTCACGAGATGAGATTTTGAATTTCTCACGAGATGAGAATTTGAATTTCTCATGAGATGAGAATTTGAATTTCTCACGAGATGAGAATTTGAATTTCTCACGAGATGAGATTTTGAATTTCTCACGAGATGAGATTTTGAATTTCTCACGAGATGAGATTTTGAATTTCTCACGAGATGAGATTTTGAATTTCTCACGAGATGAGATTTTGATCTTCTCATGAGATGAGATTTTGAATTTCTCACGAGATGAGAATTTGAATTTCTCACGAGATGAGAATTTGAATTTCTCACGAGATGAGAATTTGAATTTCTCACGAGATGAGAATTTGAATTTCTCACGAGATAAGAATTTGAATTTCTCACGAGATGAGAATTTGAATTTCTCACGAGATGAGAATTTGAATGAATTTCTCACGAGATGAGATTTTGAATTTCTCACGAGATGAGATTTTGAATTTCTCACGAGATGAGATTTTGAATTTCTCACGACATGAGATTTTGAATTTCTCACGAGATGAGAATTTGAATTTCTCACGAGATGAGATTTTGATCTTCTCATGAGATGAGATTTTGAATTTCTCACGAGATGAGAATTTGAATTTCTCACGAGATGAGATTTTGAATTTCTCACGAGATGAGATTTTGAATTTCTCACGAGATGAGAATTTGAATTTCTCACGAGATGAGAATTTGAATTTCTCACGAGATGAGAATTTGAATTTCTCATGAGATGAGAATTTGAATTTCTCATGAGATGAGAATTTGAATTTCTCAGGAGATGAGAATTTGAATTTCTCACGAGATGAGATTTTGAATTTCTCACGAGATGAGAATTTGAATTTCTCACGAGATGAGATTTTGATCTTCTCATGAGATGAGATTTTGAATTTCTCACGAGATGAGAATTTGAATTTCTCACGAGATGAGATTTTGAATTTCTCACGAGATGAGAATTTGAATTTCTCACGAGATGAGAATTTGAATTTCTCACGAGATGAGAATTTGAATTTCTCACGAGATGAGAATTTGAATTTCTCATGAGATGAGAATTTGAATTTCTCATGAGATGAGATTTTGAATTTCTCACGAGATGAGATTTTAATTTCTCGTGAGATGAGAATTTGAATTTCTCGTGAGATGAGAATTTGAATTTATCATGAGATGAGAATTTGAATTTCTCGTGAGATGAGAATTTGAATATCTCATGAGAAAACCAGTGTACAAGTGAATTAAAAAAAAAAAGGCAAGCCTTATTTTCTAGGGTAACACTACACAAGAGAAAACCAGTGTACAAGTGAGAACCAGTGGCGAGGAGACGCGGTTGTTGTCGCTAAGGAGAGAGCATTATAGTCTTTATCGGTAATCCAGAGCATTCGAAATTTCGTGGAATCTAGGTAAGGGGAGTAACTCAGTTTTATCCTTGTGTATGGTGGGTTTACCATAATGGTATGTGATTTGATGACTGTTTTGTTAAGATCTTTGAGTCTTCCGTGATCGGAAACATTTCTAGGAGAATGGTGTCACCTTGGGCAGACATGTAAGTGCCTCTCGTGTTGAGAAAGGTGTATTCTGTGGGGTTGAATATAGATATAGAGTGACGTTTTTGTAGAGAATTGAGTGAAAGATACAAGAGTATAAGGTAGTAGAGAGATAATTAAAATTAGAAAGAATGTTTATGGGGTTTTGTAATGATAAGAAAAGGGATGTTTTCTGTATGGGGAAGAATGAAATAGTTAGGATGAAAGTGAAGAAAGGTGTTATGAGTGAGGAAACCAGGGAGTTTAAATAAGAAGAAAAATGAATGGAAAAAGGGGGTGTGATTTTCAGTGAAGAGAAAATGAAAGGGAAATAGCTTAAGTAGTTGCAGATGAAAGGGATAGAGTGGGTGAGTATTGAGAATAAAATGTTGGCAGTGGAATGATTGGGTGTGGAAGACATTAACGAAGTTTTCCAGTAAAACAGTGAGTGTGGGATTGGAGTTTGACAGTTTAATGTATAAGCGTGTATGTGTCTGTAAGAGATAGAAGAAACTTGGAATTAGGGTGATGTGATAATTTTTAAATATTACTAAAAGTATTTGCATGTGATGGTAGTATAATGTACAGATAAATCATTATTTTACTGGTGATCAATATTTTGGATAGCTTGGTAAAAGTATAAAACTTGTTTTATTGGTTTAGGAAGTACATTTATTTGGTGCAGGAAACAATTATAGTGACCAGGATTGTATGGTGATTCTTTCCCATAGTAAAATGAAGAGAATTTAAGTATTATTGTGGGATCCGCTTTGCAAAAGTTGTTTTGATAAATGAGTAAATTTTGGCACCGAAAAGCAATTTTAAAATATACAACTTTAGTCATGCACGTAAGTTTATATATGATATTAATATAATTTCATATAAGAAAAATACAAATTACGTAAGGTATATATTATATTGTTATAATATAGATTATATATATATATATATATATATATATATATATATATAGGTATATTAAGTGCATGAGGTCCCTGTAAAAAGAAAATGGTGTTTGGGTTGTATAAGTACTAAGTACAGGGGAAGGTTTATAGGTTTTGTTTTGTAATTATAATTGGAAATGTATATATAAATAGGAGCAGGTTCTACTTTAAGTGAAATAAAAATAAATATAAATTAATGAAGAACGTTGATTTACGTGTTTTGTTATTATGCTATACTGACCAGTGGGTTGGTTAATTAAATTAGAATTATGAACGCTTGGGTATTGTAGAAGAGCAATAGCGCATCCCTTGTTTAGGTATGAAGAATGAGGTGAGTGGTGTGCGAGTTCTTTTCCTATATTAGTTAACTGACCGAGTGAAATATATGATTGGGTTCACGTATTATGGTTTCTCTTGGTAGATTTTTTTTTTAAAAATTACATATTTACCATGGTGTTATAATTTTGTATTGGATGAGTTATACATGTTGTTGAGACTATGTATGTTCTGAGAATAGTGAGATAAATCTTATGATTTGTAGAGGAATGTATGATAATGAGAATGTGCATGAAATTGCGATATGAACATGAAACTGTTATTTTCCTCATATTATTATCGTTTGTGTGAGCCTTTCGTATTGCGATACGATAAGGATGTTGGGTCTCGTATAGAGACAAAGATTCGAGTGTCACTTCCTTTTGCGAAAGGAGGTGAATGTCTCGCCCAAAGGGCTTTTCGATAAGTCGTGGAGATAGGTCTGAAGTTGCGATGGAGGACGACTCGAATCGCCCTGTTTTGCGTAACAGGCTGGGACGAGAAAGTACAAGGAAATGACATTGGTTTGTAGATGGATTGGTGTGATATTATTTAAGCGTTGAGATATGAATTCATTACTTGGTATAGCCTGTGTTTGATACTGTTTTACTGTATTATGTATTATGATGTTTACGGTTGCTCACCCTTGCATGTTTGTGGTTGTGGTTTCCACCTACGATGATCGTACTTGTATGGGAGTAGATGACGTTGCAAATAAGATCGGATTGAAGTAGCTGACGAGAGTTGGGGATCTTTGATTTCGGGGTTAATTGTTTATTTTTTAAGAGTTTTCATATTTGCTATATTTTTATGTAAAAGTGATATTCTGAACTTTTCAAACGATGTTGATATATATGTTTTGCTTTCGCGTTTCAATGGAGTAAAGTTTGATCATCTTTAATAAATATTTTTCTGGAAAGGTTATGTTTTGAAAAAAAAAAAATCGCCGTGACATCTCGAAAATTCGGGATGTTACACCCCGACCCTCGACCCCATGACCCCCGACCCAGTGACCCCGTGACTCCCAACCCCCCGACACCTCCGACCCCGACCACCAGACCCCCTACCCTGTGACCCCCGACCACCGGACCCCCTTACCTCCCGACCCCCTACCCCCCGACTCCGTGACCCCCGACCCCGTGACCCCCAAACCCCCGACCCCGTGACCCTCATGACCCCTGGACCCCCCGAAACCGTGACCCTCGAACCCCCCCCCCCCCCCCAATCGTGACCCCCGTATCCCGTAACCCCACCTCATGACCCTCGGACCCTCTGACCCCATGACCCTCGACCTCCGGATCACCCAACCCCTGACCCCGAACCCCCTTACCCCCGGGGGGTCCGAGGGTCACGGGGTCGGGGTTCCGGGGTCCGTGGGGTATTAATGATATATGATGTTGTATTCATTATTACAGGGTAAATTGAAGGAGGCATCAAGTATGGTTTTTACTGAATATAATTGGTGTGCCAAAGGAAATCATTGGATATGTATAGGCATTGTAAATGTAGAGAAACAGAAAAAAAAAAAAGAAAAAAACAGAACCAGAGAAGAAAACAAACCCAAGTTTTAAATGTAGGATTTTACCACATCACACAATCTATTTAAATAAGGCTCCTATGTCAAGGAGGTTTTTATTCTTCCTGCAACTTGTCTTTTATTGGTAAGATAAGTAACATGCAAATTGATATTGATACCTAGTTTTTACATTCTGAACATTACATTGTTTTACTTTTTATAACCTTATGTTAGAGATGTTCTGGCTTTGGTGTAAAGTTTCATAAAATTTCTAGAGGACTTTTGGTTAAATGTTCTACTTGTGCCAGGTTTCATAATGGGGAGGTGCAGAGCACTTGGGGTGGTGGAGATAGCAACACCCATATGATTTTTCACCACCTAGCTTTAAACTCTTCAGCGCATCCTCTTAAGTTCCCCCATGGCTTGTTATGCACAATGTCACATTTTCTTTCAATGGGCCAGAAACAACTGATTGTCTGGGATGGCAGAAACTTCTTCGGAATCAACCTCGCCATCAATAGGACATAGGATCCGAAGTAGATTCAACTGAAACCTATTGATGAACAATAGAGATTTGAGGACTACATTATCAACCGAATACTGGAAAATACATTATCAACTTCCAACATAGCTACCTGTCTTGTTACAGGTTTCTCGGATTCTTCAGCTTGTGCCTCAGTAACATCATGAACGATATGTGTCCCTGCTTCCATCTGCTATGGTTTAACTTCTTTCAGTTCTTCCTCCTGGAGCTCACCAGCAGAATTAGAAATTGAGTTGAGCTCGGAAACCCCTTCAGAGCCAATCATCGAGCCATTTCCCTGGTACTTTTCATCTTCTTCAATTTCATCCTTCACATCCTGGTTAACATCGACAGTGTTGTACTCCATAAACAAACCTTGACCATCAGATCTGTCACATGAGTCAACAACAATGGATGGAGGAGGAAACCGAAATAAAAAATAAGAGAGGTAATAGGAATAAAGGAAGAAGACAATGAAAGGGAGAAATGAGGGTTATGTCAGGTGTGGAGGTACTGTGTTAGTGAAAAAGGGAATGGGAATGAGATTAGGGTTTTAGATTAAAATAAGTAAAAATAAAAATAAATATTTACATAAGGTTAGTTTTGGAAATAAAAAAATTAAGGAGGTGCAGGAAACACTAAGTGGTGGTGAAGAGAGTAATACTCTACTTTATGGGAACTGGACTGGGATGTGATGGAGCCCATATGATGAGGCTTACTTTCTCTTTGGCAAACATGTTCTTCCTAAGGACATCAACAGAACCCACCTTCCAGGGCTATTTCCAAAGCAGGTTCAAGACCAAACAACAGCGTCTAATGAAGATCTACAACATTGACATTTAAAGGTACAACGATCTTTATAAAGCCTGTTACGTTCCTGCCAAATCTCAACCTTTTCCACATTTAAACCATAATAGATAAAAATAAGAAAATAACACACCATATAAAAATAAAAAAATTATTAATTTATTATTTTAAAATTTTGTATCACGAGTAATGTTAATTTCTTATATAATAGATGAATCTACCATCTCGATAGACCAACACAAACCCCTTGTTCACAGTCATGTTTCATTAATCACTTTTATTTAACACTTCTAAACACGGTGATCAAAAGGCACATATCCAATTAATTAAGATTGTTTATTGGTAAAGTTCAATTATAACCTTTCACCTTTAGCAACGACATGGTGTCTTTACAAAAATCTATGGAAGAAAGAAGCTTCAAAACTCTGGATTCTTTTTCGGGTAAACTCGTACCAGATGTTTATTCGAGCATCTTATCCATCAATTATGTTTTTTATTACATCACTATTCAACACCTAATAAGGTTGTGATTATAATCGACATATTCTTTTAAGTTTGTACTCTAAAAATATATAATTAACATGAACAGTCCAAAATATCCTTACGTTGTTTGTTTTGTTTTGCTGGTATAAATTGCGAGTGATTGTAGTAGTTGGTAGCTACTCGCACAATAGTCACTTTCTATTATACATACGAACACGTGTATAGAGAACAAAAATTGATCAACTTGTAGCTAAGCCATGACCCACCATTTTTTTATAGGTTTATATTTACAGATCTTTATCTACATGAATATATCATGCACTATTCATGTTGTCACGTGCATTGAAAATGACAGCAGTGTAGCTTAGTCAGTAATCAAACAAATAGATGAAAATGGTGAGAGTTCAAAAACCCACGCACTAACTTATTATGTGATAAATATTTTAAAAATAAAAGATGTCATGACTTCCTTTATAAGTTAAAATTATTTTTTTAATGATTTCATTTATTATAAAATAATCTAATATGTATATTTATAATTAAACTAATTTTTTTGTTATTTTTTATATTCTTGTTGGGAATGAGTTTGTTTAAATAGAAGTGGTATAGACATTAGTGTTTGGTTGGAGGCCCACCATTACGTGCCCTACAACCGAAAGGTCCACACAGTGTAAAACAGTAGTAGCGTGATGCAACACTTGTAATTGGGTTGTTTTGAGAAGTTCCTATTATCAAAGGTCATGCAACATTAAATTCCGTTCACACTCACATTCTTTCTCTGGGAGTATGGATGAAAACATGTGCAAAGGATTCTATTGCTTGAATCTGGAAGAGAATTTTGGTTGGATTTAAGAAAATAGAGAAAGAAAAACAATTTCTCTTAAATAAAACAAAAGTTAATGATAAAAGAAAATAAAAAGAGAAAGTTTTATATTATCAATTAAATTAAATATTTACACAAATACTTAAGATTAAAAGTTAAATATTTTTATGTGAAAAAAAATAATAAATAAAAATATTAAAAAATAGTAAAAATAATCAAATTGAGACAACAAAATATATTTTATTCATTGAAATTGATAATATCTCATTTAAACATAGACATGATCACGTACCAATTTTTTTTAATGAAAATTATGATAAAAGATAAAATATTTTAGATGTGAAGGAATTTTATAAATATAACGAGTCAAAAAGATGAAATGATGAATAAAATTTTTTATATATATTATCTAATAATAAACTATAAATACTTTAGTTATTTAAACAAATGCGTGATGACGATATTAGACATTGTATCGAGTATGTACGTATCTATTTTGTCTCTGTATCTGATCGAAAAAAAGTTGGATATTCAAATATATGTTTATATCCAGTTAATACAAAATTTCTCATCAAAATAAAAATATGTTCAAACCATATTCACGAATATAAGTTCATTTGTCATCCTTGATTTTGACCAATGATTTACTTAATATTGTGTTTGGATTTGAAAAATTGTGGAAAATAATTTATTTCCATAGAAATTATAAAATTTTAAATTTCTGTCAAAAAAAAAATAAAAACAGTTTATCTTTTTTATTTTTACATTTATTTTTTTTTTCGTTTAGACTAGTTTAAGGTGTTCGACTTATTGGAATACCTTTAATTTGGTATGATTTTTAGTTGGGTTGAGATTAAGATATTATTGGCTTAATTTAAATTGGAATATAGTTGAATTTAATTAATGTAAGTTGTTAAACACTTTATTTTAGTCTGACAAAAAATATTACATACTAAACTCGATTATAGTTATTTTTCAACAATATTGTTATAATTATTTTTTCTCCAATATAGTAGTTATTTATTTATTGTGTTATTTAATATTGTTGCTTTTTATATCAATATATATTAAAAAATAAATGAAAATCAACCCTTATTAACAATATTTAAAACTAATTTTACGTGATTTCAACCAAAACTATAATAACAAATATTAATCAAAACTAACTGAGCTTTAAAAAATCCCGTCAAGGCTAAATAATTTTTTAAACCGCCTTTGCTTGAAAAATAACTCATTTTTGTGTTTGGTAATTATTTTCACATGAAAAAAAAATATTATTTTTTATCCAAATAGAGTAAACAAAAATTAATATATTTAAATTTATTGAAATCTGTCAACCTTATTTCGAAATGCATCATAATAATATTATAATCCCTCAATTTCACATTGGTGACGCTTTTATGACTAAAAATATCAAATTAAACTATTTTCTCAACTTTAATTACATAGGAAGGAAAAAGGGAGGTTTCACAAATTTAAATGCAACCACTTCTTACGTTTAAACTACTAATTCCATTTCAAAACAACTGTGTTTTTAATCTTTGAAAAAGTTATTGTTTATTGCCAAATAGATCTTTACAAAAAATAATAATATATTTAATAAAAAACGAAAATTTATTCCAAAAATATTATTTACTTCTGTTTCTAACACTGATATACATAATCTGATAATCCAACATAGGGAATATAAATTATCGATCATAACATTAATGTCTTCTGAAATGTAGAGCTGAAATTAGAGCATACAAATACTCCAAAAGCTTCACTATTGCAATTCCCAAAAGTTACTAGATCATACGTTATACCTATAGAAGACAACAGCTTCCCTAACTATTAAAAATAGTTGGTATATCTATTCATTCACGTGTTTATTTAAGTATATGTGTATAAATCAATCACATGGATACTTACTAAAATATATAAAAAAATGTTATTTTTTATAAGTTAGTATATAAAAAATTACACTACGAATCAATTAAATCCATTATCAACGACTTTTGAGACTATTAATGTAAAAACAATAGTTTTGGTCATAAACAGACATTTATAATTAAACGAGGTTATAACAATCTGTTATGAACAGAGAAAAAAAAAAGTACTTGAACTAAGAAATCAACAATAATATTAATTGTAATTCAATTCGAAACATTTCACAGATTATAATTATGTATCAGAATGTATAAATGTTATATTTCTAATTAAATCACGCATGTTATATAAAATTCGATTTATGAATATTCCATACAGTCTGTTAGATATTTCGAATAAAAAAATTGAAATGAAAATTCATAAATTCATTATTTTAAAAGTTATGATTGGAATTATTTTTAGATTTTAAGTTATGATTACGCATTCCCCAGTAGGTACCACTGCATGTGCAGTTCGTCTTTTTCTGATATTAATGAAAAAGAAAGCATTTTATCTATCAGGATTTCTGGTGAAGGAAATGAAAGGTTTATATATGAAGCTACCTAGACGGAAGTTGTTACTGACATAAACACGAACAGTGTTGCAGTTGAAAACACAGAAACACCATTAGTGGCAGGCAACCTAATTTTTTATTCAATAGTTTCATATATAAAAGTTGAGATTCTTTTGCAGCATTATGAGGATTTGTTGCTACCAAAGAAGCAATACTAATGGATTAGTTGCAACCTTAAAAAAAATCTGGTGCACACCAACAAACCAATAAAAAATAAAAAATAAAATGACGTGTAATGTTGATTGAAGCCAAAAAGTTGTAACTCTTTGATTTCTTGGAAGGACTCCTATGCTATACTTTGAGGTCCACCTTCCTTCCTATCATGATTGATGTAACATATGAAGTTGTGATTGTTATAGGAACATGTTTTCCTTTAACTTTTTCTCTCCCAAAATTTAAAATTATGATAGGTTGATGCATAATTTATAAAAATTATATATATATATATATATATATATATGTGTGTGTTTTTTTTTTTTAGATTTATAACATTTTTTTTAAAGTCATGCTTATATAACAATCTATCTTAAATATGTAAAAAAAGAAAAATCAAACTATTTCATTTTTATAAAGTATATATCAAATTATCCTAATTTTAAAAATTTACCTTTCTCTTTTTTTTTCTTTAGATATACAAAAATTTACTTCTTATTTATAAATTGGATCCAGGTTAAGCCTCATTTATATTGTTGTAGTTAAAATGAAGAGTTAACTTTTAAGTCAAAATATCTCAGGGTTTTTATGTAATATTTGTGATTTAAATTGAATGCATGATCATGATAAATTTGTTAGGTTGTTGAGTGAAATTGTAAAATTATTAGAATTATCAAACAAAACTATAAATTATATATATTTTTTTAAATAGTTGGTTCAACTACATGGTTACTTTTTCAGATGAATGAATTTAGTTTAAATAAAAACTAAACATAATTATAAGTTAACGTATTCACAAATTTAACATAAGATACCATTTGAAAATATTATTGATAGATTGGTCAAACACTGTAACTCATCTCTTTCAAAAAAATTCAAACCTATAATTTTAAGTGAAATTATATAAAAAGTGTGAAAAACTAAAAGACGGAAATGATAGGAATTGTGAGTTTGAACCATTGAAATTATGATGAAGAATTGGAGTGTAATTTTGATTTAATGACATTATTGGAATGGAAGAAATAAGAATGAAATGAGTGAGCTGTACTACAGATCATAGTCAACGGTTGTTTAGCCAATACATTAGATATGCCAACTGTAATTAAACTCTACGGTTACCAAAATACCTAACCTCGTATGGTGAGATCAAAAGCTGTTAGAAAGAAAAAAAATCACTTATTTGACTGTAATATTTAAGGATACTATATTTTTATCCTTTGAAAAGAGCTTTTGTAAGAAAATTGTAAAAGCAGTATTAGATTTTGTGGTGAGTAGCTGGATTTAGGTGACTGGGTCTTATTTCATTATATTATATCTATTTATTTAAATATCCAATTTCCTGTCATTTAAAATGACAAAATACATACATACATATATATATATATATATATATATATATATATATATATATAAATATAATGCAAAGAATTTTTAACTATTACTAACAAAAAAACATTTTTTCAATAAAAAAAATGGTGTATTGACAACTAAACACTTATTCTTTTAGTTGATACATTAAATAATTTTTTTGAAATTATTTTATAAATAAATTATTTTTTATAAACTCATGTAAAAGAAACTTTTACATGCTTATATAAAAATAATTAATGTTGTAAATTTATATATAATAAATAAATATTATATATATATATATATATATATATATATATTTTTTTTTTTTCACGAGAGGTTAAAAGATTGGTTATCTTTCACATAAATTTTTCTTTTCAAATTTATAATAATGTTCTGGATGTGATAAACTGAGTGAGCATATAATCTTAGTTTATAGAAATGATAAATTATCAATCCATTTATCATATTTGTTTAAAATTCTTAACTTAATTAATAACCTCAATTTTGGATATTTTCTAATGCACAATAAATATTTTGAATTTTGAATTGTGTTATACTTTTTTGTACAAAATTGCTACCTCAATTGTGACCTATGTTATTTATTTTCTCCCTTTGAGGTAGCATGTAGTTTTCTGAATGAATCTAATGGGGTAGGCCATTTTTCGGGGAGGAAGGAATCACACCTTTTTATATTGCAATTTTTCTTGGATTAAGCAGGATCATTCAGGATTTATGAGTAGCAGTTCCCACTACAAAAATATCATTACTTTAAGTGTCAGATTAATTTATAGTAAGCATGCAAGTTGAGGATTTTATATTTTCATTATTTTATTTTTTATGAGATCCGCATACACTGTGATGGGACAAAAAAGGAGAATAGAAAAAACACAATATCACTTTCCAAATTGCAAATGGTATGAAATCCATACAATTTAAAAGCAACACACAGCACACACACTTTTTCCTTTTTTTTTAATGTAGCTGAATTTTATCCAAAAACACTTATTTCATCATAATTATCAGAAAATAAGTAATTAATAAGTTAATATTTAATTAAAAATAAAACACATATGAAAAACAATTAATTGAGGCAATAAAAAAAGATCATATTTACACATGTATTTAAGTATCTTGATAATTTACTAATTGTATTATTTCTTAAATAGGTGAACATGACTTGTAAGCTTGGAATGCAATGTGAAAACCTTTGAAATAAAAATAAGATACAGAATTGGTATTTTTTATTTATTTTTAATTTAATTTAATTTTCCATTTAACAGTATTTTAATTATTGGAGAAGCCAAAAATGGTTAAAAAAAGGAAGATGTTCTCCACCCACTCCTCCACCCAATCTATTTGATTTCTTCTTCTTCTTCATTCACTGTCAGTGTCTGTTCTCTCTTCGCCCATTTGCAGAGATCAGAAAGAAGAACCTATCAACGCCACTCCCAAGCTCCTCTTTCTTTTTTTCTCTGTCTCTCTCAATCTCTCAAAGCGTCATTACCTCGTGCCAATTTCACTGTCTGAGTTATTTTTATTCACTTCTAACATTGTTCTTTCGTTCCTCTCAAATCGGAGTCGCTGTTCTTTTTCCTTTTTTCGTGCAGTTGAATGTCCAAAATGCATAACAGACGGAGATTCTCGCGTGTTCCGAAGGCGATCGAAAATTTGAGGCCGATTTGATGGAATCTGGGAGGATTTTGTTTCAGTGCTCGCCTTATTATAGAGCTGATGGCTCGGTGCACCTCATGCGCGCTGTCCAGATTTCATTGCAAGCTTAGATTTGCTGTGGTTGTTTTCGTGGTAAAACTCTGCTAGTTCGCGAGTTTTTATTCTTATTATTACATTTCTTTTTAGTTCAAATTTGCTCTGTCGTGTAAGATGTATGACTTCCTGGAATGGAATAAATGTTCAACTGTGATTGGGCTCTAATTGGTAGCTGTAAGCAGTGAGAAAGTGAATATTTGAAGTTGATGTGTTTTTCGTAATTTTCTTATTCTTGTAATGAAACTGAACTGTGGAGGTTAGGGTTTTGTTGTCAGAGCAATGATTCATCTATAGGTGCAGGATTAGTTATTTTCCTAGGTTTTTTTATTTTTATTTTTTATTTTTTTCAAAACTCTATATTTTTCTGAATTAAAATTTTAAGGGAAGCTGTTCAACTAGCATCCTTGGCGGCTGATTTCTTACAGGTTATTCATTGGTCTTTTTCGGTGATTCTTTGTCTGTGGTTTCACATTATTAGTTTTGAAATTATGCTGATCTGAGATTTGGCTCTTGTAAGAGAGGGAAGATTTCATAAGATTCTTCTTCGTTTTGCAGATTATATTGATATTGGCGTGGGTGGAGGCCCACAACGCAAATCTCCACGAACACCAACTTCAGGGAGACTTGGAGAGGAATACTGAGAACATTGCCTCCCACTCTTGCATACATGATCAGATTCTTGAACAGAGGAAGCGGCCTGGGCGAAAGGTGTATTTAGTTACCCCACAGGTTTATGAGCCCAGTCGCTTAAAACATCTTCAGCACAGAGGTAGGGCATTACTTGATGTGTCAACTTCTTCAGGTTCTCAAGAGGATGCAAAGAAGCCTATTAGGATATATCTAAATTATGATGCTGTTGGCCACTCCCCTGACAGGGATTGTCGAGCAGTTGGCGATATTGTTAAAGTGAGTGCTCAATATAAATGCAAAAGAAATATTTGGGATGGATTTTATCTACCTATAACTTTGGTATTATATTTCATGTATTTTATTGAAATTAAATCTTAAATTTTATGTTAACAGCTCGGGGAGCCTCCCATGACTTATCCTCCTGGTTTTCCTTCTTGTGATCCCCATGGCAATCCTCCAATATTTGGTGATTGTTGGTATAACTGCACTTCTGAAGATATCTCAGGAGAGGACAAAAAACGTCGCCTTCGTAAGGTCAATTATTTTATCCTTTTTAGTTTGCCTTAATTCATCTGGGTGGTAATCTTTTTTTTTCTTGAGAAAATTACTTGGTGATGTGTTAGTTATGTTGTTATGTCTCTTTGAGAAGTGTTGTTTTGAGGAACTATCATAGATGGATAGAGATATTTATCCTTCATAACTAATTTCAGGCATTAGGTCAGACAGCTGACTGGTTTAGGAGAGCATTGGCGGTTGAACCTGTCAAGGGGAACTTGCGTTTGAGTGGGTATTCTGCATGTGGACAAGATGGAGGCGTGCAGCTTCCTCGTGGATATATTGAGGGTAAATTTATATAATTGCATTTCTTGTAAAAATTAGATGTCAGATTTGTATTTCTGAATTTAAGATATTACCTTTTTGTTCAACTTCTCCAGAGGGTGTCTCTGATGCTGACTTGGTTCTTTTGGTGACTACAAGACCTACAACTGGAAATACACTTGCCTGGGCAGTGGCATGTGAGAGAGATCAATGGGGTCGTGCTATAGCTGGTATATTATCCCATAAACATGTTGTGTTCAGTGGTTTTTTTGGTCATCCCACATTTGGAATGCCTCAGAACTGAAAGTACTTCTGTTCTTCTGTAGGACATGTTAATGTTGCGCCTCGCCATTTGACTGCCGAGGCAGAGACTTTACTTTCCGCTACTCTTATACACGAGGTTTGTCTTATATTATCTGTGTGTGGATGCATGAGAAGCGTTATGTGTAGCATTGTTCGTCAAACTTGATTCTTTTTTTCAGGTTATGCATGTTCTTGGTTTTGATCCACATGCCTTTGCTCATTTTAGAGATGAAAGGAAAAGACGGCGTAATCAGGTATAAACTGCCTTTTTGTGCTGCAAGTTCAACTCTGGTTTATTTTTATAATGTTGTACGTCTCACCAAGTATGTTTGAGTCATGATTCTTTATTGGTCATTTCTTATAAATGAGGCTTGATAGATGAAAGTTGAGTAAAATGTCTGCCTGTATTGATAGAGACAAAAACATTCCTGCAAATGGTAATTCTATGCAATTCTATGATTAGTCTTTACAATAAATTTTATAATTGTATTGAATTTGAAAACATTTCAGGGGAAAAATAACGATTTAATGATGTACTTTTTTTGTCCCTTAATTGAGCACATATTTGTGTTTCTGATTTAATTTTTGGGCATATTTCTTTTTCTCCCAATAGGTGTATTGAAGAATTTCAGTTTCATAATTAATTTAGATTCCAGGTATTTTAATGACGCATTTTATAATCTAATCAATACACTTTGATTTTTTAAGGTTACCGAACAAGTTATGGATGAAAAGCTTGGACGAGTGGTAACACGTGTGGTGCTTCCTCGTGTTGTCATGCATTCTCGATATCATTATGCGGTATTTTCTTGGGAGCTACCTATCCAGAATACTTCCATTTTCTTGTTTACTGTTTTCAGTTGTAAAAGGATCCAGCATATGACTGAAGTGACTTGTTGGCAGGCGTTCTCAGGGAATTTTTCTGGTTTGGAGCTGGAAGATGGTGGAGGACGTGGCACATCAGGTTTGTATCCCCTGATTGAGCATTAAAATTCAGCTAAATTAAATTAATTTGATCCTCTTTCCTCCGGGTAAGATTAATGAGATATACTATTAATCCAAGATTTGTGAATGACTTGCAGGATCTCACTGGGAAAAAAGGCTTCTGATGAATGAAATTATGACTGGTTCTGTGGATACAAGATCTGTTGTTTCAAAAATGACATTAGCTCTATTAGAAGACAGTGGATGGTACAAAGCCAACTATAGTATGGCAGACCGTCTTGATTGGGGTCTCAACCAAGGTACTGAGTTTGTTACATCCCCTTGCAATCTTTGGAAGGGAGCCTATCGTTGCAATACAACACAGTTTTCCGGCTGTACATATAACAGGGAGGCAGAGGGATACTGCCCTATCCTAACTTATAGTGGAGATCTCCCCCAGTGGGCTCGGTATTTTCCGCAAGCCAATAAGGGTATGTCGATGCAAATATATTTAATATGTGTTGATGCCTCTCCTAGTTTTTTTTTTTTGCCATATTCTTTAGAATTATTCTGGATTATCAAGATATTGTTAAACCTTTTATGCTATTGTTGATATGTAGTTTCTGATTTTATTTTTCTGTTTCTGTTACACATGATAGATTTTCTTGGCACTATTCATGGGTGGCTGACTTGTAAATATTTTGAACTCTGAATATTTGGCTGTTCACTGGTTGTTGCAGGCGGACAATCCTCATTGGCTGATTATTGCACTTATTTTGTTGCTTACTCTGATGGATCATGTACAGACACTAACAGTGCTCGAGCGCCTGATAGAATGCTAGGTGAAGTCAGAGGAAGTAACTCTAGGTAAGATTTATAACTTAATATTTATGCCCTGAGTCTTCTTTACATTTATATTTTGATTACACAGACTTGTGGAGTTGCTGACTATTTTTACCTTTCTGGTACAGGTGTATGGCTTCATCACTAGTACGGACTGGCTTTGTACGAGGTTCTATGACCCAGGGAAATGGTTGTTATCAGCACAGATGTATTAATAATTCTTTGGAGGTATGTTTTTGAGTATCAGTAGAGGTGAAATGATTACCCTTCTTATAGTGGTTTATTTTGTTAGATTTTTACCTGGAATGCTGATACTGCTTGATTCTCCAGACTTTTTAATGAAAAAATGAAAAATGATATTTGGCACCCTTTGTTTTGGATACAACTACTCGACAACCTTGTTAGAATAGTATTGATAATATAACATTTAAACGTTACCTTGTTAATTCAAACATTCATATTGTTAAATTATTATAACAAATTGTCAAGTAGTTGTATCCAAAATAAAGGGGTCAAAATATCTTCTTTCTAAAATATTTTAAGTGATTTCAGACGGACAAAACTTATATTTAGTTCCTTGTATTTTTGCCATCAAATTCTTCATTCTAATGATGACCAATAGATGCTCTTTCGTATAATAAATAACTTCATCAAATATTTGTGTTAGAATAGGTCTTAAATAGGCTTTATTGAAAAGCTGTTTCTGCTGTACCTGTCTCTATGCCTAGGACTCCAGATATGACTTTTCTTGTTTTTAACTCTTCCCTCTCCTCATTGTATGTGAGAACAGCCGCTGGTAATATAAATATGAGAACCTAAGAGAGGACAATTAAGCTCTCTAAATAATATCGTATCTTTTTATTTCTCCCAAGTATTTGTCAGAGTTTGAGTAATGTATCCATCTGTTATCATTTAATTGGAAAATTTGATGTCCGGAAAAGTGTGTAAGAAAGTAAGGAACTTATATCTAAGTTGTGTTCTTCTTTCTTATATTTGCATAAAGTTCTTCGTTCTAATGATGACACATGGATGCTCTTTCCAATAATAAATAACTTCCATTTAATATTTGTTACAGTATTTTAAATAATGTCTGTGCTATTATTTAGTTGGAGAACGTGATGTCTAGAAAAGAATGTAAGTAACTTGATCTAAGTTTTGTCCTTTGACCTGTTAGCACTGTTTACATACATTGTGTTGGGTTAAGTTGAGAGAAAGCCTTATAATCTGTTAAAATAGGTAGTTAATCTGTTTGCATAGAGGCTGAAAATGGCAAGTTAGTGTGGTTGAATCAGTTTTGGGCAGCAAAGCCCAGGTTCTCGAGTTTTTGGACTTCAATCAGTCATTCTTGTTGATTTTGTTCTCTTGCCCCTGCTACTAACGTACTGATACTAGTTGGGAATTAGGGATTTGATCATTCAAATGTCATTTTATTCTAGTCCAGTTTATTACATTGCATCATTTGTTTCCTCCTGGAATTAATGCAATACATTTTTTAGTCCCTAGAATTAATCAATGTACATACATACATCACACTAAATCCTGGAACTGGAAGGTAAGTTTTTTCGAAAGGTCTTCTAAATTTGTATTGGCAACTTGACATGGATTTGTGGGAATGATTTTTCTTGTAATAGGGTGAACAGGGCATTGTTATTGATCCCATCTCTTTATTTTTGTTGATAGATAACTTACATTTTGAAGAAATAATTAACATCTGATTGAGCAATCATATAGTGTTTGAGTTGTGCAATTTCTTCGTATAGGTTTGGGTAGCAATTCGTACTTTTTTCTTAGGTCTGGGTATATACATTGTATGTTTATCCCTCCTTTCTTTTTCCTTTATTACCAAATTCACTGAATGAAATTCTCTTTTCTTTCCACTTTTTTACAGGTTGCAGTGGATGGTATCTGGAAAGTGTGTCCTCAAACTGGTGGCCCCATTCAATTCCCTGGCTTTAATGGTTGATATTACCGTTTTTTTTTTACTTGTTTATGTTTAGTTGTTTACACAGGGGTGTTAATTTGTCATTTATTGCAAAGACAATTTACTCTTTATTATATTTTTGTATAGGTGAATTAATCTGCCCTGCCTACCATGAGCTTTGTAACACTGACCCAATAGCTGTGTCTGGTCAATGCCATAAATCATGTAATTTCAATGGAGATTGTGTTGATGGAAAGTGCCGATGCTTTCTTGGATTTCACGGGAATGATTGCAGTAGACGTGAGTTCTCATTTTTCACTTTTATTTTTATGTGATTTGTGCAATCTTTGTACTTATACTGTTGTCAGTGTCAGTTAACTCATGCTTCTACTCTAAGTCACCTACAGCCTACCAGCAGCAGGTTTTTCTCATCGTGCTTACTCTTAACTTCTACCAGGTTCCTGCCCCGGCAAATGCAATGGCAATGGAATGTGCCTTTCTGATGGGATTTGTGAATGTAAACCTGGCTATACTGGCATTGATTGCTCCACTGGTACGTACCAATTTTTTAGACTAGATATTTGCTACAAGAGTATTTCTTTGTATTAGAGATCTACATTTATGAGCCGTGGCAATTTCTTTTTCACAGTTTGTGTATTTACTTTTATTTTATTGGTTGAGGGTGGACAACATTATACCTCGCATATTTTAGGGGCTAAAAGAGTATACTATTTTGTTGCATACACTGTAAAATACATTCTTGAATATCACCAACCTCATCTTCTATTAATGAAAGCTTTACTCCCAAACAAACTCCAAAGCAATAAGATGTCCTAGGGATGAGCTTTTGAAAAGTGTACTATTCTATAGAAGATCAAGTAGTGATTATTGGTTATTTCCATGGCTCCTTTTGGATAATTAAGCCCTAAATCCTAAACTCTTATATATAATTGAGGCTTTCAAGCATTTGTTTCATTAGAACAGATGGTAAAGGGGTTGAGTGTACTGATAAATGAACTGTGATACTGGAAGACAAATGAAGGTTTGAGACCTCAAGACATACTTCGTTGGACAATCTGAAGGTTAATTATATCAATCGATTCCTAAAAGAATCTCAAGATACAATAGGAAATCTGGAAAAGGGGAAAACGAGATTCAGTCAATCTTTTCCAACAATTGTTCAAGTGTGAAAAACATATATATAGATCTTAAAGAAACATGATTTGGTTATTAACCTTTTCCTCATACTTTGTGCAGCTGTGTGTGATGAGCAATGCAGCCTTCACGGTGGGGTTTGTGATAACGGAGTTTGTGAATTCCGCTGTTCTGACTATGCGGGTTATACATGCCAGAACAGCTCCATGCTCCTCTCTAGTCTTTCTGTGTGCAAAAATGTGCTGGGAAATGATGTTTCTGGACAGCATTGTGCGCCCAGTGAGCCTAGCATTCTTCAACAGCTAGAAGAAGTAGTTGTCTTACCCAACTACCATCGATTATTCCCTGGAGGTGCTAGGAAACTATTTAATATATTTGGCAGCACCTACTGTGATGAGACTGCTAAACGTCTTGCCTGCTGGGTATGCCTTCTTTTCACACTAAAATTATTCTTTAGCTTTTCCTGTTTCAGAATTGAAATATGGTTGGGTTTTTAGTTATTCCTAAATTTTTGTTTCGCAAGCTGATTTCTGTTGTTTCCATCCCTCCGTTTCCTTTCCTAGTCAGTTCATTTATAATATAAGTTGCCTCATGTGACACTCATTCTGACAAAACCATGGTATAAGTTGAATGTAAGTTGTTCTATAGGTGTTTAATGACTTTCCAAGTTTCAACATCCCAATTCAAACATGAGTTATGTACTTTTTTTAGCACCGTGGGAATGTGTGACTCTAGTTTTTAACCAATTGTACTAGAGATCAACATTTATCAGTTGTGACAATTACTTTTTCTCAGTTGGTGTCTTTCATTTTGTTGTGGTTCGAAAGTGGGCTTTTGAAAAGCATAAAATTATATAAAATATCAAGTACTAATTATTTTATATTAGAGCATATGCATGGTTGGTTGTGTTACTTGTCTGTCTGAAATGGTTGGCATTTAATTTTCAGATCTCGATCCAGAAGTGTGAGAAGGATGGAGATAACAGGCTTCGGGTATGCCATTCTGCATGCGAATCTTATAATCTGGCTTGTGGAGCTTCACTTGACTGCTCTGATCAGACCCTTTTCAGCCGCGACGGGGAAGGGGAGGGTCAATGCACTGGCTCTGGTGAGATGAAAATGTCATGGTTTAATCGTCTACGAAGCACATTTTCTTTGAGAAATAGTTCCTTGAAAGGAACATCTGTAAGATATAGGAAGCTTTAACTCTTTTTTCTTCCTTTTCTTTATCTTTTTGGGATTTTGGGTTGTAATTTTTTAATCCTCAGAATTAGGGGTTGCTTACTCATCCAAAATTGTTTAGGAAAAATTGGATGAGGTTGCAGCTTTGGCTTTCAAAAGGGAGAGCCTTTTGTAGAGAAAATTGGGAATTTAGGAATATAGATAATGTAGAGGGTAAAGGATAAAAAACGAAATGGTAATTGAAATGTTTGTCAGAGGTTGGGCCGAAGGCCTTGAAATGAAAAAAAGAAGAAAATTCTGCACCTTCATGTCTGTGTGTGTATATATATATATATCATTTGTTCACTGAAAATGTTACTTTCTTTTTGCCATTTATTTTATTACATTCTGATTTTCAGTTTTACGTATTTCTTGTTACGCAGAGTCTATTCACATATAATAGGAAAATCGAAAAATTCATGTATGATTGGAGATAAATCTTCTCCAAGGATAACTGTAAATGCTGCGTGCAACCACCATTTACATTTTATGATATAAGAATGAGTGTGCTGGTTGTACATGTCAAAGCATTGCCTGTATATCCTTTTCGTTTGGGTTCATGGGAACTACGGTAAACTTTGGAGAACGTAGAAGAGTGATAACGAATTTAGATCTTCTCCTTATTACTAATATTAGATGTCGTGTTTAATAAACCTTAATTATTTATTATGTTCTATTACTTAATTTAGTGTTGAATATAAACGTGGATTAAACTATAATAGAGGAATGAAAAAGTAATTACTCAGAATCTGTACACTCTTTGCATATTCAGAAGCGCGAGGTAGAAGCGGGGGTTATTATAAGTGGGTTTACATCTAGTAGTCATTAGGTTCGTGTCGATTTTTGGTTTGGGACAATAAAATTAGTGCAATATTTCCCAATTAATTGAGGGGTTGAACCAACCGGACTGGTTTTGTTGTTTTTGTTGTAGTTTGTTTCTCATCTTGTCAGTTCTTACAAACAAAACTAACCACATTTCTTTGCACAAGCCTTCTCTGAATTTGTATATAAAGACATAACCCCTTATTTATTATTTAAAAGAATAAAAAGGATATTAATATTTATATTTTAAACATTTACATGTTTATATATTGAAATTAAAATTGATAACAAAGAATTTTATATTTATTATATTTATTATTGTGTTAAATATGTTTTTAGTCTTTAAGGCGAAATTAAAATTCATCTCTATCTCCAATTTTGATATATTTTGGTTCTTGTTAAAAAGGTAATGAATATAATAATTTTTAACCCAACCATAACTTTTACCTATGTGTTAAATAGTATTGTAGTTTGAGATTTAAGTTGAAACGTATCAAATTGTATATATAAATTAATTGTTAGTATATAAATATCAAAAAATGGTCGAAAGAAAAAATCCCTATTTGACAAGGCTTCTTCCTATACCTATGAATTCCATTGGACCCAAAAATGATACATTGGAAGAATCATCTGAGTCTTCCAATATCAATAGGTTGATTGTTCCACTCCTGTATCTTCCAAAAGGAAAAAAGATCTCTGAGAGTTCTTTCCTGGATCCGAAAGAGAGTACTCGGGTTCTCCCAATAACTAAAAAGTATATCATGCCTGAATTTAACTGGGGTTCGCGGTGGTGGAGGAACTGGATAGGAAAAAAGAGCGATTCTAGTTGTAAGATATCTAATGAAACCATCGCTGGAATTGAGATCTCATTCAAAGCGAAAGATATCAAATATCTGGAGTTCCTTTTTGTATATTATATGGATGATCCGATCCGTAAGGACCATGATTGGGAATTTTTTGATCGTCTTTCCCCGAGAAAGAGGCGAAACATAATCAACTTGAATTCGGGACAGCTATTCGAAATCTTAGTGAAAGACTGGATTTATTATCTCATGTTTGCTTTTCGTGAAAAAATACCAAAGGAAGTGGAGGGTTTCTTCAAACAACAAGGGACTGGGTCAATTATTCAATCAAATGATATTGAGCATGTTTCGCATCTCTTCTTGAGAAACAAGCGGGCTATTTCTTTGCAAAATTGTGCTCAATTTCATATGTGGCAATTCCGTCAAGATCTCTTCGTTAGTTGGGGGAAGAGTCCGCACGAATCGGATTTTTTGAGGAACATGTCACGAGAGAATTGGATTTGGTTAGACAATGTGTGGTTGGGAAACAAGGATCGGTTTTTTAGCAAGGTACGGAATGTATCATCAAATCTTCAATATGATTCCACGAGATCTAGTTTCTGATAAAGACGTTCCTCAGTAATATCATCATGACTTTCGAAGTCATGTGCGGTAGCAATACCAAACCAAATACGACGAGTAGTGGGGTCTTGAGCTAAGCCTTGACTAAAGCTTGGAAATCTTAATGCCATAATGATTTTCAAATCCTCCTAGCTATTATCCTACTGCAATAATTCTTGCTAAGAAGAATGCCCATGTTGTGGCAATTCCACCTAGAAGGTAATGTGTTACTCCTACAGCACGTCCTTGTACAATGCTCAAGGCTCTGGACTGAGTAGCAGGAGCAACTTTTAATTTATTATGAGCCCAAACAATGGATTCAATAAGTTCTTGCCAATAACCAAGCCCGCTAAATAGAAACATTAAACTAAAAGCCCATACAAAATGTGCACCCAAGAAAAAAAGACCATATGCCGATAATGAAAAACCATAAGACTGAATTACCTGGGATGCTTGCGCCCATAAGAAATCACGAAGCCACAATAACACATTAAAAAATTTACGTACTTGGAATCATTATATCTATTTATTTATAAAGTTTAAAAACTAAATTATATCAAAATTTGAAAAATAAATAAATTTCCATTAAGTATAGATGACTTTCAAGAATTAAACTATATAAAAATTAAACGTCTTATTCTTCATACGTTCAACATAGAAACCTAAGAAATGAATATTTACTAGAGTACTCAAATGTAATTTCCCTTGAAGATCATATTTAGTGTTTTGTTTTAATAATTTTTAATTGATTTCTTATAAGATATTAACATATTATTATAATAAAATTCAAAATTTGGTTGACAACAACACCAACGCCGACAATGATAATACATCTAACTTTTATCCTATTTTTAATAAATGTGTGAGGTGAGGTCATTCTGATGTTAGCACTCACCTGACCATAAAATTAAGAAGACATACATATCCAGAAAGTGATACTTTTCACATGTCTATTCGCAGTTGCATGAATGTCAAGCAAAAAAACACAAGAAAAATGTTGAGGAAAATAAAGAAAAGTGAGAATGTTTGGTAAATTTTGACGAGTCAGTGGAAACATTTCGTTCTGGAAGCTGATGCCAGTATTGATATGTCTATCAAATTCATAAATGATTTCCAACAAGTTTACAAAAGATTCTGATATGTATATGCTACCTTTACTAGATTAATGTAGTTTACGTAAGTACATAGGCACACTTAATTCACGAAAAATAAGGTTAGAACTTGGCATGTTGACCATTTCATGAATTGTATAAAAATGGTTAGGGTCAGCAGCCCCTCAATTAATTTATTAACTCCATGAACTGTATCTATCTAGAATCATAGACGCTAGAATCCTCAAATCCAAGTAAGTCAAATAAATCTAATGTTTAAATATATTTACGAAACAATATTTGAGTTTTATATATCTGATAGATAACCGACATTTCTATCCACACCACTGCTATATATGTAATTTATTCTTGAAGGTTTTGCGTAGTATTCACCCATGAATCACTTGTTAATTATATTTAACTTGGAACATGACATGATATAATACCAATTGGTATGTTATATAAATAAAATCATCATCTGTGTTTTATTTCCATCAAAATCCTTATTTTTTTTTATGTTAGTTATAACTCAACTCAAATACTGTATTACTCTTCACTCTTCACTCAAATACACAAATTACTTAATTTATTTTTATTTAGATTTTTGGTATTTTCTTAGGACCTTGTAATAAGGGTGTCGCGAGACTGATCTATGTATTCATACTCCGTAAAAAAATCATTAAAATATGGTCTATTTTTTTGGTAGATTCTCCAAAATTATAAAAAAAAGAAGAAGCACTTTTCAGCTTTTTTTTTTTTTCCTTTTTCACTTGCTTCATTTAAAAAAAAAAAAAATTGAATGTATTCATTTTAAAAATTCAAATACGAGTCAAAATTTCACCTAATCTTTTAAATATGAAAAAGGTATACATTATATAAAAAAAAAATACTTATAAATTTGTTATCTTTAAATTTTGAATTAAAAATATTATTAATTTCTGTATTGATATTGAATCTTTCGGTAAATCCTCTTAAAATAACTTATCAATTTTAGTTAATGTTAAATTCTTCTCTTAAAGACTCATAATTTTTCAATAATAGAAGAATATCTCTTTCCCTTAGTTTAGGGTTTATTTTCCTATGAGTTAAGATTATTATCAAACGAGATATACATTTAAACCTAAAAAAAACCCGTAAGTATATATTTAGGTGATAATTGTTTGTCTTGAGTACAAGGCACTGCATTCGGAATTGTTTTTCGTAGAATCTGCTTACATGTATGAATATGACTAATATAAAATATGGATGAGAACTTACTTGTATTTCTTTCCATTGTTTTTTTAACTGTACAACTTGGATTCAAAAGTGGTGAATGAAAGCTTGAGGAGTCACTAGATTTGATGAAAAATCACAAAAACTTGAATAACCGCAGCCTTAGATTAAGCTATATTATGCAGAAGAAGAGGAAGCACTTTTCCTTTGTGAATGCGTTTTCAAGTAGGATTTCAAGAACTGAACCAGAAAACCAGCGTTTAAGAGAGAGTTGAAAATCCAAGCTCCGATTCCGTTACACCCTCCTCTCAAGTAATGCAGCGAGACCACGCCAACGTGGCACGCCAAATTACAACCCAACAGTGCCAGCTGGCAATTCGCGGTGAGCCACAACGGCGTTTTGCTGGCCAACCCTAGCTCCGTCCAGAACCGGAACGCGCAAACGACGGAATAAGCCGACGTGTAAAACAGAATGGCCAGCACCTGAAGCGACTGCGAAAACTCCAGCCACAGAAACGACATCACCAGGAGTACGGAGTTGTTAAACAGTCGCAAAAACGACAGCCTTCGCTCACGCAAAACCACGAAGAAGGTCCGCAGAAGGTGAAGAAAGCGTGACAGGTAGAAAACGTACGACCAGAAGAAAACACGACCGGACGGACGAGTACCTAGAGGGAAACAGAGGAGCCACTCGAAAGAGGTGGTTCTGCTGCGCCGCCACAGCCACCGCGTGTCGCGGGCTTCCGCTTCGGCGGAGAAGAGCGTGCCGGTGAATATCGCGACGGAGATTAACGACATGATGAGGCTGTGGAGGGCGGGGATAGGTCCTAACGGAAACGATCGACGGCGACGGGAGAGTTTGAGGAGGAGGTGGAGGACGATGGCGGCGGTGATGTAAAAAGAAATGGCGGAGACGAGGAAGGACCAGGTGGCGCCGTATAATTGGGTTGGAGTCCAGCGGAAGGAGACAACCGAAGGATGTTGTATTAGCCAATATTTGATGCTCTCCATGTGAACTATGTCTTTGTTTGAGTCAAGTAATTGTAAATTTCTTGCAATGCAAACCTTAATGGAGAATTCTTTTAGTTGCTAATATGAAAATATGAATTAATATAATAAAGGAGTGGAATTTAGGATAGAATTTGGAACACCAAATTTGAATCACTCCTAGGATTTGTTTATTCAGACTTTTGTGTTTATGTTTATTCTTTGTTATTGAACCCTTGACCTTGACTAACGGTGTTCAGTGTCTGGTATTCTCGTCATCTAGAAGGATTCAGCTAAAGCTATTTCTTAAAATTTTAATATGCACTTCAGCTGTTAAAACTAATAATTAAATTTTATTATTTGTTAAAACTTATTAACTTAAATTTTTTGTGTAAGGTATACCATTTGTGCGAATACTTGAAATGTTCTTTGGGCTTTAGGATTGAGCTTTATAAATTTGAGCTAAAATACTGGACAGGCTTTTCTTTCCTGCACCGCATAATTTTTAATACCACCCCCTTAATTTTCAAAATGATATTTTACCTTTTATGAAAGTGACTTCCGAATTATTCATTTTGAAAAAAGATTTTCAGAATAAAAATTTCAAAGTATGATTTTCGGAAGACATGAAATGCGCTCTGAAACAAGTTTTTTGAAACATAATTTTTGTAATTAAGTTTTTCAGAACATATATATTACTTTCTGGAATGATATTTTATAAAGTAGCTTTTGGAACAAACTTTCCAAAAACCATGCAATGCGTTTTAGAAAGAATTTTCTATAATGAGTTTTATTTTTTTATCAAAATAAATTATCTTTTTCCTTTTTCTTTTCTTCTTCTTACGTTGTGATGAAAAACAGAGGTGCAACGGTGATGACGTAGCAACAGTGACATAGGGCAGTCAGAAGGTATTTTAGTCTCATATTCTTAATAAGTAGGTGCAGTTAGTAATAATAAAGGTGCAGGAAGAAAAATTCCATGGATAATTCATGGGTGTGAGTATTTTTGTAAAGTTCTTTGGGCTTTATAAATGGGCTATAGAAAGTTGAGTTTAAAAAATTAGATAAAAGCATGCGTGTGAACTACGTGGTATAACCCTATGAACTAAACATAGCTTTTCGCAAAGGTGAAATAAAAAAATTAATTTAATTTAAATATATTTTTAATGCAAATTTTTACATTCAATAATATTAAACATTAATTTATAATTTATAAGGTGTAAGAACATATTATTATGAAATAATTAAGAATTTGTTATTAAAAATAAAGGGTAGGTAGATAATTGGGAAGAAAATCATAGGATGCCGTCAGACTTGACGATAGCGTTTTCTTCGAAGTTCTCAATTCTACAACTTTGATTTTCCCAATAAGAAATTAGGTGGGAAGTACTAGTGTAATAAGTTAGTTATTTTTTACCAACTACCTTAAAAATTTTCAATGAAGTTTTTTTTTAAAGTAGATTATTATAAACTATTTAAAATGTATTTACAATTTAAAAATAATTTTTTAAATTTTATAAATATTATTCTCATCTTGTCTTATTATATTGTTTTTAATGACGTGTCAGTTAATTGATTAATATCCATATATTAAACTTATCAAATACTAAAATTTAAATATGCTTAAAAGTTTAATGACGGAAATCAAATTGTATTATCTATATTTATTTTCACAGTTAAAGGTAAATTAAATAAATAATTTAGTTAATTAAAACAGTATAAGAAGGTTGCATGTTTAATCCTTTATTTTAATTTGTAAGTTTAGTTGAAAAAAATTAAATGTTTAACATTCTTTTGAAAATAAAGCATTAATTGTCTGCTATATTTATACAAATGAAATATTTTTAATTTCGACTTTATGAATTTAACTTGTACAAGTTTCCATTCTAAAATACCTTTCGCGTATAATTAACAACCAGTCATCTTAATAAGTATGAACGGTAGAATGACATAACACAAAAATTAATTGTTAAATTTCCTTATAATTATCTTATTACAACAGTACTTTTATTTTTCATTACAAATAAGAATTCGTTATTTTTCTCTTTATCAAAAGGAGTTTACTTTAGATTTCATTACGTAAGAAATTAAGTTCATTGATTAAACTTTCAATAATAAGATAAGAATGATCAATAACAAGGAAATAATCTCAATCATCTTAAAAATACCTTTCTTTTAATTCTATCACTAAATTATACATTCATTAAAAAAAATCTTATATTACATTTAAAATTAGAGTATGAATGAAAAAAAAAATACTATTACGAATAAAAAAAAAGGTTGGAAAATTGTAAAAAAGAAAAAATGGACAATTAGAAAAGAGATTGAAAACAATAGTAATAAGGTGATTAACGTTGGGTTGAATAGTTGAATCGTTGATTTGCAGGAACAGTAAAAGAAAAGAAGGTCTGTGATTGGTTTGGATCTGTTGTTTGCAGATAAACCAAAATTGGAAGGAAAGAAGCACATGATATGAATATGATACTGCCCCGTTTCTTCCCTTTTCACCATTGACTTCCACATTTCATCAATTCTTCTCTCAATTTTTTCCCTTTCTCCAGGTTTGTCATTTTCTATTGCGCTCTTCTTTCCTTTATCGTTTCGATTTATTATTCTTCGTGCTGTCAATTCCCCCAATCTGTAAACCCTTCTAATATTCTTTGCAGAACTTCTCAATTTTGCATGTAAGAAAGACTTCAAAATTGACTAGTTTTTCTTTTTCTTCATCAAACGATGTCTGGCTATTTGGTGACCTTCAGGCATTCCTGTTTGTTTGATTTCCTCTGATTATCACATCTTTATCCCTTTCTTTAGATTTTCTTTGTTTTTGCATGTGACCTATTTTCTTTTAGTTCCGTTCAACAATTGGGCTTTGTGGTTTTGCGTTGGTCTGTGTTTGAGAGCGTGTTTGTTTGTTTAGAAACCATGCGATAGCTTTTTGGTTCACAGATACCACATATAAAATACTGATTATTTTGGCCGTTGTTATATGTGTTAGGGAGAACTGTTAAGTTGTGTTGGAATCTGAATGTTTGGATTTTGTAGATGGCAAGTGGGTTTGGGGAATCAACTGGGAGGTCACCCCCAAGCCCTTCGTACTTCAACAATAATAATAGCAATGATGCTGGCAATTTTGAGTGCAACATTTGCTTTGAATTAGCGCAAGATCCCATAATTACTTTGTGTGGTCATCTTTTCTGCTGGCCTTGTCTTTACAAATGGCTTCACTTTCACTCACAGTCACGAGAATGCCCGGTTTGCAAGGCCCTTGTGGAGGAGGAGAAGCTGGTTCCCTTGTATGGGAGAGGAAAGACCTCCACTGATCCGAGATCCAAGTCTATTCCGGGCATGAATATCCCACATCGTCCGGCCGGTCAGAGACCTGAAACTGCTCCTCCACCGGAAACAAATAATTTTCCTCATGGGTTTGGATTTATGGGTGGCCTGGGAGGATTTGCGCCACCGCCAATGGCATCAACGAGATTTGGGAATTTCGGATTGCCTGCAGCTTTTGGTGGCTTTATACCGTCCTTTTTCAACTTTCAGTTGCACGGGTTTCACGATGGGGCCTTGTATGGGGGAGCGTCTGGTTTTCCTCATGGGTTTTCTAATGCATTTCATGGTATCCATGCTCATGGATATCCTCTTGGCACTCATCAAGGTCAACAAGATTATTATTTGAAGAAGCTGCTTCTAGTTGTTGTTTTCTGTGTTCTTCTTGCTTTTATTTGGCAATAGATTGGGTACCATCTCAGGTTGCTAGCAGAACAAGACTTCTGCTATGATAGGTCTTCTGGTGCGCTTTGTTTTGTAACTGAGGAGTAAGGTTAATGTTCATAGAATAATACTGTCCAATTACTCTTGTAGTCCTGTTCTTTCTGGCACCCAACTTGCATGGTATCCATGTTTTAAATTTAAAGCATGAAAGCAGAACACCCATTCTTAGTAATAAAGATACCAGTTGTATCACTCATAGATATTAATTTCATGGTCACTAAGTGTTTGAGACTGCAAGACACCTGAAATAGTGTGGTTGTGCTCTTTGTTTTCTTGTGTTCTCATTTTTTTCTAGTACATTTTGACGATACAAGCTGGTGTTATATCTAAATATGTTGATGCATAGCACTTTTTCTACTTTTAACATTCTTGATTTAGGGGTTATACTTTGTTATTATTAATTTCAACAGTCTTAGTCGTGGGTATGTGCATATTCTGTGATGTTTACACTCAGCTTGTTTTTGTGCTCTATTTTTTTGCTGTATGACAATGGATGGTTTTTATATTACTTGGACAAGTACATAGAAATCTAAGTCTTTGATTGGAATGGTGGAAGGAGGTGGAATAAAATGGGATGGGATTAAATTCCATTGTTTGGATATATAAAAAGATGTTGGAATAAGGTGCACTGATATGGAACATTTACCATTCTTTTGTTTCATTTTTCTTGCCTCCGAATTGGGAGGAATTAGAGGGAAGAAAGATATTTTGTAATATTATAAATTACTTTTCTCTCTTTTCCTTATTTCCTCTTGTTCAATATCTCTCACGACACAAAATGCAGCAGCCCCACAACATGGAGAGTTCCTTCATAGTTTCAATGTTCACAAAGCAAATCACCGCACCTCCCGAGGTAATTTCCCCCCTTCCTCTAGTTCTATATGATTCACGGGCATTGTTGCTTTCTGTCACTCGTTGATTTTATTTTTTTTTATCTTTTAATCGGAACGAAGAGACTTTAGTACATAACCTGAGGTTTGACAATTCTTGTATGAGAATATTAGCAGTACACTCTTTAATACACTTTTTTTCACATTTTCTACTGTTTGTTGAAGTTTATGGAAAATCGCTAATTTTGGTGGGTTTTACTTCTCATTTAGCGAGCCTCATTTAGTTTTGTATTTTTCAGTAAATTTTAACCAATACTGTAGAGTACATGTCAGAAAGAGTGTGGTGGAGATAGTTTAGTCAACGCTTCTATTCAACTGTAATTTACACCTTGCATGTGCTACACAACGTGGGCATTCCTTGAATTTAGGAAAATTTAGTGAGAACAAAGTATATTTACCAAACGTCACACCAATGTTAATTCTCATTTATTAATAGTGTAGAATCTGTTGACTTCCAAGTATATCCATTAAACTCAGATTAATTGGCCAACATTGTTTATGTTTGGCAAACTCAATTCACACTTTGAAAGTTTGAAGTGTTGTTGGCATATACAAACCACGTAGCTAAGGAGTTTGATATTTAGTGATGACTTACATGAAATGGTACATGCGAACAACATTCTTTTGATTACATTTTCTCCTACACACATTATGAAGTTACAAGCATTTTCTGGTTTTCTGCTACTAAAGAGGATGATGTGGGTGTGATATGCGTATTCCCCTAAGATGTTAAGAACACGATCTATGTATTATTGGGTTACGAGAATTCATATTAACATCGAATTGATTTTGTGCCTTTGTCAAGTTCTGGTCAAAGGGATTGAAAGGAAATTCTTATGATGGTTAAATCCGATTTGTGGTATGAATGTGGGAGAAAGTGAGGTGTGCTTTTAATTTTTGTCCACCTCGTGTTGAGTTGAATGGTACCGTTAGATGTTTTAAGCAACCCTGCTGTTCTATGCAATTGCGTATGTTTATCTATAACTATGGATTGGCACTTGTGTATGTTTCTATGCAATTGCACCTTTTATCTTGCTAACAAAGAAAGTGATATTTTTCAGGAAGTCACGGATCCTTTTCTATCGAAATCATATATTGCAGTTAATATTTTCTTAGTAAAGGATAGAACATAAATTTATTTATTAATTCTGTTCTGCTTTTTCCTAACGCAAATAATGGAATGAGGATTTTATTTATTTACCTTCTCACTGTTTTTACTCTGTGCTTGCTTTTCTGCTCACTACATCGAGCAAGTCCCTTATATAATGAACGGTTTTTGAATAAGAAATGTTCTAATGACAAGTTTTTTAAGATTTATCTTAATTTTCAGGCTTTGTTTATTTGAATGGATTTGAGGCAGAGTAATTAAGTTGATTGAATAAATTTGAGGAAGACTAATTGAGAAGATTTTAAGGTAAATTATTTTATTATTTATTTGAGTGGATTTGGAGATAAGTGAAATTGAATTTGGAAGTAAATTTTTTTAATCTGTCACGTTAATTAAATACTATACTAATTTTTACAATTTTTTTTTCAAACTTTATTCATTTACCTTTAAATCTATCCAAATAAATAACAAAAAAATTTATCTTCGAATCCTTTTAAATATTTTTAATCATTTTTTTTTCAAATCTATTCAATTGGATATATTGATGGAGGGTAATTTTAAATGAAAAACATCATCGTACCGAGACGCGTACAAAAGTTTTAATCAGACCATTTTTTGCATTCCCTTGCCTCCTAATTTTGTTTATACAAAAGTTTTTGTTTCCTTACCATTACTACCATTTATAGTATGTTTCTTCTTCCAACTCTTACCATCATGAACTGATCCGAATCTTTTCTTGTACTTAGATTCATAGAATAAGACGTTTCTTTAGTCTCTACATTGCTAGAATTCTACAGTATTTTTTGTACAAGTGTATAAAATATTTTATATTTTCACAATTTACTAGTGATAATGTGAAATGGATTTATTCGCTTATGCTATATTAAACCAATTGCTATTTTTTTACAACTACTAAAACATTTATTCGGTACTTTAAAACAATTTATATTAATTTGATTATTACAAAATTTACGACATCAAAGAAGTCATTCAAAATAAATAGAAGCAGTCCCTTTTTAAAACTATTGTAAATCAATAAGAAATCAAGAACTTCAAAAATGAATACATTTTTAAAAAAGTCAAAGTCAAGTTAATCTTTGATAAATGGTTTAATCATTCTGATAGTCCCTATTCTTGGTGATTTTTTTCAATTAGGTCCCTCATTTTTTCTTTTTCTCAATTGGGTTCCTATTTTTGAAAAATTGAAGCAATTAGGTCATTGCCGTTAGTTACGTATTAACACTGTTAAAAAGGGTGACACGTGTCAACTCGTTATTTTTTTGAATTTTTTAAATATATTTTTATTTTTTTTCTTTTAAAAATAAAATTTGCCACGTGTCAAGTTGACATTATGTCACGTAGCAATGACAATGTGAGGTGACACTGACAGTGCCACGTGTCACTGTCAAACCACGTGTCATTAGATTTGTCTCAATTTGGTCATTGTATTTTTATTTTATTCTTATAAAACATCCTAAAATATTCATAAGAAAAAATATATTTAAACTATTCTTAATTTTAACTTATAAAGAATATGAAAGTAATAAATAAATAAATATATATATATATATATATATATATATATATATATATATATATATATATATATAATATCGTTCTTATATGATTATCTAAAATTTGTAGATCCAAATCCTATCCTTTGTTCTAAATTTACTCTATGTTTTGGTGGAAGAATTGTGAGTGATGTTTGTATATGAAGTAGTATTATTGGAGTAGAGCATGTGTTAAATCTGAGGGGAGGGACAAACCCATATTTCTGTGTTTTGTAGCACATGTCCATGTTTTCTCTCTATGGCTAATCAATGCAGAGAGCCTTAGACACTCTCGTTAGGGTGTAAATTCCTCTCTAAAAGTCAACTTCTTCAAATTTGGACTTTACTTACAAAAAAAAAAAATTAATGGTTTCAACTTCAATTATTTATTTAATGAATCCAATTAAAAACTTCAATTCATTTGGTATAAAAAGTTAAACTTAAACTTTATTATGTTTAGACCATTTATAACTTTTTTTTTTTTTTCGTAAAATTCTCTTCAATTATTTTTTTTTTAAATTGTGAATATACCGACTTATTATTTACCAAACTCTTATTTTCATCTAACCCAGGAAATATTATAAAAACAAATCAATAATAAATATTTTTAATAGAAAATTACAAGTATAATATACGTAAAACTAATTGCATGTAATATATGTATGCATGTAAAAGGTATTTATCAACTCTTAATATGATTTTTTTACATTTAGACCGAATTCGTTTAAATAATCAAATCCAATAAAAAAAATTGAGTTTGTTTATTTAACAATAACAAACACATTAAAAAAATAGCAAATCAAACTTGAAATAGTTCAGAAATAACTTTTGCTCATTTCCATCCCAACTATCATATCTTGTAACATTCATTTGCATTAAGGATCACAATGCCATAAGGGACACACGTGACAATAGTGTCTACTAAAAATATAAGCCATGGAATAGTTAAATTCTTCTATTTCCACAAAGATAATATTCTTAATATTGTAACACAAGAGTTATTTAACGTTAATAATTATATTATTTTTATGACTAGGTAGTGCAATAATAGTAAACAAACGTTTTCTCCACCAAAAACTAGATTTGTTTTTTTTACAAGATTTATAAAAAAATTTATTTTGATCACTAATCACGAGATATACTTTTGATAAAAAAAAAATATAATTATTGAAAATGTATATTTTAAATATCAGACTTAAAAAACATGTCATTTCAATATTCGTTTTACGCCTTAAAATATGTTGGTTTGAAACTGTAATAAATGAAAAGCTTGGCTACGTATATTTATAATTGAAGCAAATTATATTGACATTTTAGATATGCTTAAATAATATTCTCCTCCTCTTGGTTTAAAATAAACACAGTCATCTTCTACAAAGTGAACATCAGTTATATTTCTGCAGCTTCCAATTCATCAATTAATTTATAATATCGTATTATTTATAGATTTAATATTCTAGTATAGAAGGAAGTTATAAATACCTGTTTTACATTCTTTAATTTTTCAAATAAATAAATATTTATTTCACCTTTCATGGTCAAAGAGCATATAATAAATAATTCATTCTCGTGTCAACGGGATGAGTTTTCATTATTTCATATCTCTGAAATAAAAATTATACTCATTTTTTTCTCAACCCTCGTGAAACTTTTGTTTCATATTCATTCACAGGATAACGGATATATCCCTAAATTTGTTTCCTTATTGTTTTTAATATTGATTAAGTTTTATAAAAAATTATGAAAAATTGAAATATCATATCATTAAATATTCAATATAAAAAGAAACATTCAACAATATTTAAATGATAATTGTACAATTTTTTAATATAAAAAATGTAAATAAATCAAATATTCAAGTTTAATAATATTTCAAATGTTTTCTTTCTAAATTACAATAAAATATTTTTTTACATGAAGAGTATAATATACTACTTAAATGAAATCGTATATAAAAAAATATTAAACTAATAATAATTTAAATTTAAACATGGATCTCTTATTTTTGAATTTCATGATATGATATTAAAATATTATATTATAGTAAATGAAATTTTATACAATTATAATTATAAAATTATATTTATGAAAACCAGTTGAAATATAAAAATAATTATATTAAAACATTATTAAAATAATATTTTAGATGATACAATAAATAAGAATAATAAAAATAAGAAAAAAAATTAAATGTGTGTCATGTAAACAATTTGATACACCATTCAACAAAAATGTATAAAAATAATAAAACAAATGAAAAAAATGCTAAAAGGACTAAAAATAATCATTTGTAAGATCCAAAAACTATTTGATTAATTAACATTAATAATACATTATTTAAACATATATAACAAAAAAATATGTAATATCAAGTGATAAAAGTTAAACTACTTCGAAATTGTATGTATTTTCCGGATATATAACAAGTCTAATAATTAGAGAGAAAAAATGTGTAATGAAATAACATATTAGGAAATTAAATACTAAAAGAATATATATTTAGTCTTTCAGGTTATTTAGTAAACTATTAATATTTTGATAATTTAAATATGAAAATAAAGAAAATAGAGATGAGTGTTTGGATAGGTATGAAAGGGAGGCGAGATGAATATGTACATTCTTATCTCCTCTCATATACTCAGCTTAAAAAATTAGATATTTTTCATATTTAATCAATACATGAATTTTTAATCAAAATAGAAGCATGTTCAAAAAATACACGCTAAACCGAGTTTATTTGTTATTTTAAGTTAACGCATTTTAATAATATATATGATATTAAATTAAAGAATTGTTTTTATCATTATAAAGAATAGATGATAAATATTTAAAATTTATCATCCACTAAAATCACTTGTAATATATATATATATATATATATATATATATATATATATATATATATATATATATATATATATATATATATATATATATATATATATTATTTTGACGTTTTTAGAAAAGAGTATATATATTTTAAATTCAAAACTAAGAAGAAAATGGATGTAATTTTCTTTGTATTATATTCTTGTAAAAAACAAATATACGGATGTTTAACTAATATGCTATTACCATCCTTTATTCTCTAAAATTTGAAACTCCTTCACAAAAAACCCTTTATTATATAAAACATAGTTATTATTTATCAACGACTAATTTATCTTATATTCGATACATCACCATCACCCTTATAATAAAGTTCATTTTTTAGGTTGAAACACATTTTACTTAGGAAGACTAAGTTTAATACCCTTCAAATTAACAACTTATGAATCATAAATCACATTATTGTTATCATAGAGTGTGATGAATATTTTAATATATAAAAAAAGAAAAACAAAATTCCCTTGGCGATATTCAAAGAAAATAATTTAAAAAATAATTTTGTGTTTTATAACAAGTGTGAAACAACATTAAATAACAGGAGAGTTTTGTCATTCGATAATATTACCCGTAGGATTCGCTTTCAAGAGAATATATACGTGCTCTTTACCAATAATATTTAGAGGGGTCCTAATCCAATTTCTTATGAAAAGAATTATAAATTTTCGTGGAAAAGAGTGATTATTCCTTAGAATTTTTTGAGGGAAATATTTAAAGTGTAATGTCGTCATTAAAAGAGTGTTTTATATTTGTTTTAAAATTGATTTCTTAAAATTAATTTTTGACAACTTAATACAGTTCATATAACTAATACCAAGTGATTTGTTTTTTCATTCCTTTCTTCTTCTATGTGGATTTGTTAATTGCTTTTCTTAATTATCTTTTCACCAGAGAACAACACCCACCGCCGGCGAACCCCTCATTACCGTAGACTATATAATATTATTTCATTCTTTCCATTTTCCTTAATGTATGTTATATATCCAATTTAAATGATGTATCATTATTAATTTACTTTCTAAGGTAATTATTATAAATCGGTTTAGCATAGATGGTGGTTTATATTATGATGAGTGTAAAAGTATGTTATAGAATTCACGACCATTCCACGTGTAAAATGTGATGAATATTACGTAAAAATAAGACGAGAGACATGAATATGAAATTGATTATTGAGAAATATTCGTACGTCTGACATTTTCTTAGCAGTTTCTAAGTGGGCCCATTAACAGTGCAACCTCACCTAAACCCTTAATTCAATCATTCTTCACTGAATCTCTCTTAATTACTTAATTAACAATCCTTTATGAGAATGAAAAATGCCTGTGGAAGATTCGGTTGCTGAGATATAGTTTTCCGATGAAGGTGTGATAGTTCAACATATGCACTGCAAGAAGAAAACAAAAAGGAACAAAAATGGCTTGCTTGACCACAAACATCAACAACATTAATTCAGTATGTGTTGCTTAATTAGATGAATAGATAGAAAGTCGTAAGAACAACGTTTGCTGCAACGAAGAAACACAGCGAATACGAAGAAACACCACACACTCTTTACAAGTCCTCTGTCTTTTTCACTTTACCATCAAGTACTCTCCACCATTTTCAATTTCTCATCCAACTCTCACGGATATATATTTCTAATATCTAATCTATTTACTTTACTCACAAATTTCACCATTTCCTTCTTTTGTATCAAATTGTTATCACTAAAAACAATCTTATTCTATTCCAAATAAATATAAAATGTAAAACTTTATCTACGGAAGACCAAGAAAAAGTCGCTAACTTAATCTGTAAAATGTAAAGGGAATGTGACTGAACATATATATATATATATATTACTTTTATTTTTTTTGGGGTTTGCTAATTTATGTAAGAAGTTTTTTAGTTGGTATTTAGTTGGTAATTAGCAGAGTGTATCAAATTTTAGGTTGCTAAAATATTCTTGTTAAAAAAGAAAACTAACTTTAAATCCAAAGGTATTTTAATAATGTTAAAATTTAATTTAAAATAAAAAAAAATAAAAGGTAGTTATTAAAAATCCTGATTGGTCCAAGTGTATGAGAGAAGTTATTAGATTTTATTTTATTTTTAATTTTAAAAACAATTACATTTTAAAAAATATAATGGTTTAGGGTTTACAAAACCCGTCTGGATTTATACAATCTGTTTGGGTTTATAGAACCCGTCTAAGTTTATAAAACCCGTCTGAGTTAAAAAAACAGTTACCTTTTATTTTATTTTTTATTTTAAAAAACAACTACATTTTAAAAAATATATAAAAGCTACTAATTTCTCTCGTACACTAATTAAGATTTTAATAAATACCTTTTATTTTTTTATTTTAAATTAAATTTTGAAATTATTAAAATATTCTTGAATTTAAAATTATTTTTTTTAATAGGAACATTTTTGTAACCTAAAACTTGCTATACTTTGCTAAAATGTACCAACTAGCAAACTCATATATATATATATATATATATATATATATATATATATATATATATATAAATATATATATATACTTTAACGTGGAAGAGGCATGTGAAATCATATCATCTCATGACAATTATTTAGGGTCTGGCCATAGAATTTTGTCGTGAACCATAAAATTCAACGGGCATGGCCTGTTTTATGACAGACTAGCAAAATTAATTAATTTGGATAAGATGAATTAGTAATCACTTGAATATAATACTGGGGAAAGAAACTTAAAGTCAGTATTTGTATAGTTGTGGGTTCATACTCAATAAAATGGTTTAAACGTTAAAATTACAAGAAAAAAGTAAATGAAAAAACTAAAATTTTATAACTTTTATATTTCGAAAGAAAGGAATTCCTACTTTTCTGTCAAAAGTTGTTCTTAATGGTAAAAGTTGAAGGATGCTTACAAAAATGTTTAGTAAATAGAGTGAATCATGAATTTAAATAGAAGGGCACACGCGGTTTTACTATGTTTTAATGAACACCACGTTCCTATCTAATTTAATCAAAACAAAGTTAACCTTTGTAGAGTAGTTAATTAGTTTATTTAATGAAATAAAATTTAGAAACATGAAGGTCTGTTGTTGAAGTGTAAAGAATAAAATTTCATGAAGAAAGTATAGAGAATAATGAAATAAAAGAAAGTATGCGAAGAATAAAACTTTATGACAAACATTGTACGTGGTAACGCGGGGAACTAGTTCTAAATTTAAAATAAAAATAATAATATGAGAATTAAAGATGAGAAAGAAGGTATTTATTTATTTATTTATTACTGGAAAAGTAAGTGGAGCCCGCCCTAGTTTTTTGTCTAGGAAAATGGTTCAGTTCTGAATGGTTAAATTTGCGTGGAAGAAGAGAAGTAATTGAGACACGAAGGAAGTTCAGACTTTAAGAAAGAGGGACCCAATATCCTAAGCCTGAAAATGCTACAAAACCATCCACGACGTATGCGAACTCACCCACTATACCAAATTCCCCTTCTTATATTCTTCATTCGTTCTTCAACAATATTCATTATTCATCCCTTTCTCCAAACACAACTATGAAATTAAAGCCCAGAAGACCAAAATCGAATCAACCACTACTCCTTTTCTTTCTCATTCTCTCCCTCTTCTCACTACCCAATGAGGCCAAATCAACCACCGCCACCCTCATCCATCAATTCAAAGAAGCCCCCGAATTCTACAACTCCCCAGACTGCGCCTCCATCACCGACACCCAAGACAACCTTAACAACCATCAAAACGCCGAAACCTTCATATGTTCCGAGGAAGCAGTCCACGTGGCAATGACACTCGACACAACATACATCCGGGGATCCATGGCGGCGATCCTTTCCGTCCTCCAACACTCCTCCTGCCCGCAAAACATTTTCTTCCACTTCGTCTGCTCCTCCAGCGCGTCCCTCCTACGCGCCGCCATATCCAACTCCTTCCCTTACCTCAACTTCCACCTCTACACCTTCGATGACTCCCAAGTCTCCGGACTCATCTCCACCTCCATTCGCTCAGCTCTCGATTGCCCCTTGAATTACGCACGCTCCTACTTGCCCAACCTCCTTCCACTCTGCGTGCGGCGCGTGGTGTACTTGGACTCCGACCTTATCCTCGTCGACGACATTGCCAAGCTGGCAGATACCCCGTTGGGGGACAAGGCGGTCCTCGCTGCCCCCGAATACTGCAACGCCAACTTCACCGCGTATTTCACCCCGACGTTCTGGTCCAACCCCTCGCTCTCGCTCACCTTCGCCGATAGGAAGCCCTGCTACTTCAACACGGGGGTGATGGTCATCGATTTGGAGCGATGGCGAGAGGGGGATTACACCACCAAAATCGAAGAATGGATGGAGCTGCAGAAGAGGATGAGAATCTACGACTTGGGTTCTCTCCCTCCTTTCCTTCTTGTCTTTGCTGGCAACATAGCTTCCGTCGATCACAGGTGGAACCAGCACGGTCTCGGCGGTGATAACTTCCGTGGACTCTGCAGAGATCTCCACCCTGGCCCTGTTAGTCTCCTGCATTGGAGTGGCAAAGGTAAACCCTGGGTTCGATTGGACGCTAACAGACCCTGCCCTTTGGACGCGCTTTGGGCACCCTATGATCTGTTGAACACTCCCTTTTCTTTGGATTCTTGAACACCGTTCTTCAGATTCATTCCATCATATATGGATCCAACGATCCATCATATATACACACACACAACTATACATACATATATTAATTTTAGAGTATATAGTTATATACTATACATACAATACATTTTGAGCTCTCTACGGAGCTTAATTTCCGATTGGTTCAATGCAAGGGTGACAAGATTTTTGATGTAGATTGGTACAGATTTGAAGCGAACATAAATAAGGCGATGCTGATTCAAACTAGAGGAGGAAAGGGTGAATTTTGAAGTGACAGGCAGTTGTCGTTGTAATTGTGCCTTTGTTACTGTATCAACTATCGAATAACTGTGCATAGAAAGAGTTTCCATATGTTGGGTGCGTGAATTCCTCAACTTTTTTATTTCAACTTGATAATAAATTCTGTGTATATGAAGTACCATTCCTTTGTTCTTCGTTGGGATCCTCTTCTTTTTCCTTTTTCTGCCCCACTGTAGTAATTTGAGGTTAGTTTGGTTTTGATCCTACGTTCATGCACGTGGAGGTTTACTTTAGTTTAATCTACAAGACTGAATCACTGGGTTTATATGATTTCATACCATATTGGATTCCTTACTGACATTACTATGCAGATCTAACCATGAAATGCTTTTAAGGTAAATAATAATAATAATAATAATAATAATAATAAAATCCATTAATTAAATATACATATTTATTTTCCTTGCACGCAAATATTGTATAATTTTTCATTGATTAATTATGATAACTTATCAAGAAGACTGAAATAGAAATAAATATTGATTATTAATAATACGAGAAAATTTGTTTAACGATAGTAATTTGTTGCCTTAAAAAAATACACCACTGATTCTTTTGTTTTTGACACTAATTAACCTTTTGACTATACTTGAGTTGAAAAAGCATTTTATTATTTTACATTACAAAAAAAAATCCATATTCTTTACACTTTTTAAAATTTTAAATCTAACACGGGAAACAATAAAAATATCCGAGGGTCGTAATATATATTTTACTTATTCTTCTTAGTTCAAAACTTAACGTTAATTTATCTTAAGTTTATTTTCTTTATTTCACAACGGGAAGCAAAGTATTTTGTTTACTCGTGTACTAATTTAACTGAAAAATAATAAAGTACTATAACATCAATTTGGAAAAAAAAAACAGAGTGATGGAAAATCGACAGAAGGTCAAAGTCAAATTTGCAATGAATATATGATATAAATACTTGCCAACCATCATATAGAAACAAGTATTGTGTATATATAAGAAAACGTTATACAAATAATGACAAGTTTTCTTTGAAAAATATCGTTCTTTTGCATTTATAAATTATGTTTTCTCTCAACTGTAGATTGCATGAAAAGGATAGTAGGTCAATGTCTGGTTAATAATACTATTATTAATTTACTGGTTAACCTGCGAATATTTTGTTAATATTGTCAGTTTCCGTTTCAGCGTTTCTCATTCAATAATCCCGTTTGAACCATAAACATAAAACAATTATCGTTGATCCCTTTAGCCTTAAAATTTAATTGAAAAAGAAAAAAGAAAAAGGTGTGTCGGTAGACGAAGGAAAGAAACGTGCGAGAACGTCAAGATATCTGTAAAGATGAATGAACCTTTCCATAGTAACGCGTGGTTGCCAATAAGTGGTTCAAGAATCAAGATGGTGTATGTCAGCATGACCAATATCTTAATATTAAAAATTGATATTACTTGTAATATTATATATGTAGTTACTTTTGTCTTTTATTTTGTATATCTCAAAATTAAAGAAAATATCTTTTTAGTCTTTATTTGGAAGGATAATGGAATAAAAATTTCGAAATATAATATAGCTATTTATGAACTGTTGTCTTTTCACAAATCTGTATCCTTTTGATACATCCTTCTTCCTTCCAATTAATACTTACATTCTCAGTAGATGTTTTAAATATAGTTGATCGGAATATTCAAAATTATATAAAATAAAAATACAAGATAAAATTTTAGATATGTAGTTGTGTTTCCTAAACTCAAATAACTTATATTATTTATGTGTGTACGGTGAAGGTAAGTCCATTTCCAATTTTTGTCTAATTTTATATGTTTTTTTTTACTAACATATTTGATTAGATGAATAATAATGAGATTTCAATATTTATCTCAAAATAATTAAGGGAATAAATATCATTTATAAAGAACATTTTATAAATAAAGTATAATTTTAATGATTGTTTGGATTATATAATAATAATAATAATAATATTAATATATATATATATATATATATATATATGTGTGTGTGTGTGTGTAACATCCCAAAAATGTATGTATAAATCATATCATATGGAATGTATCAGATGTAATAAAGTAAAGCAGTTAAGAGTAGTAACAGATGAAGTAAATAGTTACAATCATCCAAAATATGGTGTAAGCTCTACTTATAGCATAAAGTCTTTCAAAATGAAATAAAAGAAAAGGGACTAAGCTATATACATAAAACTAACAGCCTAAACTACTTAGGTGCAGTGTCAGGGACTTCAACAGCATCAGCTACGTCTAAGACCTGCTCCAGAGGGGCCTCTGAAATCTTTGCTCACATCCAAATAGGATGATCATTGCAAAAGAAAACAAACACAAACAAAAACAAACAACACACATGCAAGGGTAAGCTAGAATTCAATTGAAAACAAGTCAATGACAGTTAAACATAGCAAAATAGACATACAAGCAATTACAATCACAAAGGAACAGTTTTAGTAAATTATAAGTTGTGGTTTTTATTAAGTGGTGTTAGTTTTAGACTCGTCCGGACCCGGAATGAATATCGAGCTATGGCGGGTCATGCACTTGTGATGGCCTCTACTGCTTTGCAAAGCCAATTGCTATGGGTTCCACCCTACCACCACAAGGTTTGTCCGTTATCACTCACCTTGGCCCATAATGGAGACAACCAAGACTAGGACCCCCTACTGCTCTTCACCACATGAACTAATCTTCTCTAAGTGAGATTGAATAGTCATTAGAGCTTTAAGGGCAACCCCCAAGACTGAGCTACCTATATTCATTCCAGTACTTAACATGATCTCACTCATATCTTGGCCCATATAAAATGGAGACACCCAAGACTGAGCTTCCTGTATTTATTCTCAACATTAACAATGATCTCACCTAGAGATCTTGATTTGATTCTCAAAGCCCATGATTCATACCACCAATCTTGTTTCACTTCACCAACTTCATCCAATTAATCATACAATCTCATTCAGCAGCAAAATAAACATATATAACTCATGCATTACATATTTTCACGGAAACATCATCTATTAATAATAATTTCTTTATCAACTATAATTACCTATACTTAAGTAATTCAAACGGTTCCGAAACCATCACCAACGGCTCCGGAAGGGTCTAAAACCCCCAAAACGACCTAAAGAACGTCCAAAACGGACATCTGAAACCCTCCAAACTGTCACAAACAAAAGCAATAACAGAAAGCTGCGCCCAGCGTCATTTAGTGGCGCCCAGCGTGACTTTTCCTGCTGGAGACAGCAGGAAATGGCGCCCAACGCCAGTTTTGTGGCGCCCAGCGTGACTTTCTGCTGGAAACAGCAGAAATTGGCCCCCAGCGCCAGTTTTGTGGAGCCCAGCGTGAATTATGCAGATTTTTCTGCATAATTGAGCAACTCTACCCCCTAAGTTTCGTTTTAAGCCTTTTGGTGAACTTTGGACACTCCTAACTCGAAATACAAGTTGAATCTAACTTGTTTGAGGTCTCACACACCATCCTAACTCAAAACTCTAAGAGATATGCAAGGAAATTGGATCTAAAACTCTAATATGATTCACCTAGGAGCTCAATCTAAATTCTACCACTTAGAAACCATTTTAGGCCAATTATACACTTCCTATAAGTCACAAATGACTCTACTAAGTTATCCCAAACATCTATTTCAGACCTGGACCTCTACTTTTAAAACTCACTACCTAAGTTCCTTATTTTTAACTCGAACACTAAAATTAACTTAGTCGTTTTACTTACAACCTGCAGAAACAAAATTCTCACACCTCTACAATGAAATCCACATCATCCACAAAGTCATACAATTCATAATGATAACAAATCAGTTCATACCAAACACATACAATAAAACATCAATTTCAGGACATACGCTTTTACATTCAATTCAAAAATAACGAATTTTTCACCCAATTTATACATGCATTCAGATTTTAACAAATTTACCTAAATATCAAACCAAAATAAATTAAATCATCAAACAAAAACTTAGAACCCAGCTTCCCTTACCTGGAATTCCTAAAGTGTAGCTCAAGATGGCTTATAGGTTTCCCTACACTGTCAAAGTTTCCCCCAACCCTATGGATCACAAAATGGTGATCAAAACAACTTTCATAACTGAAATTGGAATGGAAATTGAAGGGAGAAAAATCAAGAGTACATGCAATCAGCAGATAGCATGCTCTATAATTCAAACAGTGGAGAAACTAAATGAGAAGAAAAGGAGAGTAACTTACCCCTTTTTGAAAACCCAAAAGTAATAGGTGTGAACTAGAACCCTTAGCTTCAAGGTGATTTAGATGGCTACAAGAAAGAAATTAATGGTTCAGTGTGGAGAATTTGTAGAGAATGCATTGAGGAAGGAGAGTTTGAAGAAGAGTCGATGGTTGCTCAGGTAAGAAGAAGGTAACCAAAAATCTGATTTCTTCTTCATATAAACTTAAGTTAAATTTTATTTTTTAAATGGTTCATCCTCTCATACATTGCCATGTGTCCTCTCTAAATGGTGACTAAATTACAAGTCTTTACAAAATATATATATATATATATATATATAAACTTAGAATAACATAGGTTCTTCATATTTTTTAAAGTATTTTAACTTTCATTTGAGATTTAGTGAAACTTTTTCTGACGTTCATTTATACGAGAAAAAATAGTGATATGCTAATAAAGATTTTTAGACAATATTTTGATATAATATATGTATTTTTTATTGGATTTAGATTAATACAATAACAAGTAAATAATAAATCAGTAAAAAAATTACACGTGTATTGTATTAAAATATTGTTAAAAATTATACGTGTATTGTATTGAAATATTGGGTAAAGATTTAAGAGAATAGATGAATTCGAAGAAATAGATAGTGGACGGTGATAGATTAAGAGATTTGAAGGGATAAATTAAATGATTTGAAGGGAGAGTTTATATATATATATATATATATATATATATATATATATATATATGATATAATGGATATAAAATATTAAAAAAAATGTTTCAATAGTATAATTAAATAATTATTTTTTTACCCTTAAGAATAAATATGATATAAAATTAAATATAAACAATAAAAAATATGTTAAAATAAAATTAAAATTATCATTTAAATTACATATATATATATATATAATAAAATAAAATAAAATAAAAAATAATTATTTATATGCATGGAACTTTTAATAATTGGTGTGGAACTTTTGCTTTTCTAATTAATTAAAAAATAACATTACATATTTTAAAATATTTATTACGAAGACTACCAACCTTATAACGTATAATGATTTGAGAGTTGAGTGATTCATAATCTATTTTCTGATTGCTTAAACTATTATTCTACCTAACTAAATTTGGTCTTAGTGGTAGATATTATCCTAATTGGTTGCACTGTCTCAAATGGAAGAATTTCAGTGATGAATGACCCAACAATATTTAATTATTTTCATGCATTTTTCCTTTAGACAAATTAATTGGCTTTACCCAACTAAGTCGTAGCTTTTTCAAACTATAATGCATTAATTAGTCATTATTATTTCACCATGATAAATGTATTTTAATTAAATTCATTCTCATTTTTTTTCACTCGGTTCACCAATGTCTACTGCTTTTTCATTACTCGAAACACTGGTACAAGTTGTACATGGCATTACAATTCTATACAATGCCAATTTAAAATTAAGTTTGAATTAAAAAGTAACTTATGAGACTTGAGCATAAGTCTTGAACTTCCTCTAGGTGACTTTCTTTATTTACTCTATCAATTTTTTTTTTGTCTGCATCTCGTTATTTTGGATTTTATTTTCTGAAATACATTAAATTATTCTTAAAATATTTTTTCGGAAAACACTCACTAACTTTTGTGAGAACATTCACCCACTCCTAATTAATGAAAAAGTAATCCAAAAGCTTATGATGGGTAAAGAAAATTAATGGGATGCAAAAGGAGGAGTGTTTCTTCCCATACTTCTACTTTTAAAGAGTTTCTATATGCATCTCCAAATTTTCAAATAATACCACATACACGTTTATTATTTATTACCGAATTAAATTTTGAAAGCCTAGTCGCATTGCACCCTTTTCTCTCCACGTTTTTAATCTTAAATGATAACATTCAAAGGATTATAATATCAATTACATTTATCAAAGTTATATATATATATATATATATATATTTATTGAACAATAATATATGGATTGACCTCGTATATTATAAATAATCATTTAAGTTTATAATACTAAAGTAAATTATTTTTCTGTTCACTTGAAGAGAATGCAAAAGTCGAGAATGTCAATTCTCTAGTTGTCACCCAACTATTTTAAGTAATGAGAATCACTATTTGTTGATTTTGTATATTGTATTCAAATATTTCCAAAAGAATATATTTATCATCTTAGTTTCATCGACAAATTTACTCTAATAGATGTATTTATCACAATCCATCAATTATTAAAAAGCAATTATTCGAACTCATTCAATTAAGTCATTGCGTGTGAGAAATATTTGATCATTTGTAAAATTATTTATATAATCTCTCTAACATTCATTGATGAAAGAAGAGAAACCCGACACAAAACTCAAATTTACTTATGAATTCATCAAATCGAAAGGATATTTCCGTTACGTCATAAAATGCGCAGACTTATTATGACGCCCAGAACTATGTCCCCCAGAAACTACGTCATAATAGATCAATTTTGTACGTCATAAAAAGTCATTTTTCCATTAGTGCTTATAACATAACATCTCCACCACTAAATACTTTACTTCGTTCATAATGAAACTAATAATAATACCTCAACAAATAATTACAAAAAAGTTCAAACAAATTATAAATAAAATTAAAAGCAAAAAACTTTAAAAAATGCAAAATAGTAACTGGATTTCAAAATTTTGTGAAGATTCACTAAATTTCATAATTTGACGAAAGTCTTAACTGAAGTTTGAAATTTGTAATTTTCTTAATTGGATCTCAAAATCTGACAACTTCTTTAATCGTATTTTGAAACTCCATTAGTTATGAAATTCGTTGATTTTCTCATCTAATTTCAAAAATCAACGATTTTCTTAATTGGATATCAAAATTTATTGATATTGGACATCCAATTCGTGTCCTAACATTTCGGAAAGCAAATAAACAATGAGCTTTATACCTGAGTAAAAGATAAACAATATCATAGGCAACGAAACCACTAAGAAAACATAACACCAGATGATCACCAATAATACGAGACCATAAGAGCAAAGAAAGAGGGGCCACGAAACAAGAGAGAATAGTAAAAAAGAAGGAAGTAGACGAGAAAGAAGAATCTGAACTTTAACTTAGAAATGCGAGACTTCAGTAAATATATATTAAGAATTAAATTAAATTTGGTAAGTAGTAATGATTGTGTACTTATCTTCTTTTTTTCATTTAATGAAGGATAAAAATGTCCACTTAGAAATGCAGATAAAAGTAGCTGAGAAAGACTCTCCAAGAAATAAACACTTCCTTGGGTAAACAATTCTACTTCAACATTACATAAACCACCTTCATTTTATCTTCCTTTTCTTATTATTATAAGTAGTCATAACAATAAATTTATTTATTCTTCATCTTTTTTTACTTTGTTTTCTCATAATTGTTTCTTTTCTATATTCTACAAAATATTTAAAAACACAAATATTATTAAAAAAAATATCTTCTAAACCTAATTCCACTTTATACAAATAATTTATAAAATGAGATTTCACCACCTTATTTCTAGTTAATAAATGATTTTCAACATTGTTTCGTCTCGAAGTATATACATCTCGTGTATAAGACTAAAAATTAGTAAGTTATATGTATGATCCGAGAAATTCAAATATAATAAGAGAATGATGTTGATATTGCTAAATGTTTTCTATTGGTGAGAAAGTGTATTTTTGCAAGATGTTGTGTAATGCAATTGGTAAAAGCTAATTGTGGGGAGTCCTTGGTTTTATGTTCAAACCCTGTTAGGTACATATTTACTTGTGTTTTATTTATTTATTATTTATTTTTATTTTTATTTTTTGTGTGTGACGGTTATGTTTTGCCATGTCACTTTTTATGGTTAATTTTAAAATAAGCAATAACTAGAAAGAAAAGAAATATAGGTAACTGAAAGAAAATCTAAAAGAGTAGTTTCTTTTCCTAAAAGCAAGGATTAGTGGGAGGTTTTTAGGTTAGCTTATATAAGAGAGTAACTAGAGAATACTTTTTTTTGACACCGAAAAGAACCTGCAGTAAGAAAGAAGAAAAATATTGAACATTGGTTAGGGTGGTCAGAGAGTGAGAAAGAAGGGGAAAAACTTGGATTTTGTTGTAGAAGCACAAAAAGATCAAACCACCCAATAATTTAAAAGGTATGGGAAGCTAATCCTAGTGAATGATAATTATTGAATTGGTTGTGTGATATTGTTTGTTGAGGAATTTTGTATGAATTTATAGAGGGGGTTATGTATAAATGTAAGTTGAACATGGAGATGCATAATTATTATCTACATGCATCGGAATAAATATTTGTTGGCATGCGGTACCTTTCCATTAAGGTTTGTACTACTAATTAATTTGATGCTGAAAAATTTGGTAGTTTTCAATATTTTCTCTGCCGCTGCCTTTGACGCTAAGATTCTGGTTGGGTTAGACTATCGTGTACCAATGTGTCTTGTTGAGGGAGATCAAACCTATTATAATTCATGTTGTGCTTATAATATTATATTGATATGTATTAAAAATATGGTTTTAAATCTGGTTTGAGGTTGGGATGATTATGTAACCAAATCCACGTTGGCTTTGGAAGGAAATATGGTGCAATGAATTAGAAAAGTAGTTTTGAATTATACTGATGAGATGAGATATACTTTTCATTCTTTTTGCGGGGCATAGCCAATGTAGCTTTCAAATTGTTTACGTGCTTCAACCATGGTGGTTTTAAAAGAAAACGATTGTCTAAGCGGTGCAGTTTTACAATCACTAGCAGTTGTGTTATTGTTCCTTTTTGTTGTTTCTAATTGCTGTTTAGAATAGTAAAATAGTAATGATAATAGGTTGACTTGTTGCGTGTGATGAGGTGTATGAACTTGTTGGGTGGCTACGTATCGGGTTTCAAAATTTTCGTCCTCGAAAATTATACTCATCAAGTGACATACACTGAGCAAAGATTTATAACTTTCCAAAACTTGATGCAGTAGATTTGATGATCACATCACTATGCCATAATAAATTTCTTTTACTATACCCATTATTTAATAACCCCAAATTATTTTGAACTTTTAAACTAAACATCATATTATTTAATATGTCATCTAATATAATTTTTTGAATCCTATATACAATACCGCTTATTATAAAATAAATTAAGTATTATATTCAACTTTTAATAACTATTCATAACTACTTCGATATCAAACTTCACCGCATAAAGGTTTATTCCCATAAAATAACATTTAATTATTAGCAAAACTCTTCATACCAATTTTCATTTATATATATCACATATAACAAACAATTATAATAATACAATATCAATTAAAGTATAAGCTCACAACACTTCTATTTAGATCCAATTTACAACACAATAACACATTGTTAATCCAACTCCAACCCATATAAACCATGCCAATACTCTCAATCACTATCGTCATATGTTTTCTTTCATACTCCAGCAAACACGACCTGTTCACCTAAACAGGGACTACGCACCAACGCAGGACTTTTCGATTCACCAAAACCGGTCCTACCCACCAATGCAGGGCTTTCCGGTTCACCAAAACCGGGCCTACGCACCAACGCAGGACTCTCCGGTTCACCAAAACCGGGCCTACGCACCAACGCAGGGCTTTCTGGTTCACCAAAACCGGGCTTAATCACTAACGCAGGACTCTCTCGCGTCGTCTGCCATTGAGTACGTAAGAAAACATAGGATTCACAGTCACTCACTGGCATGGTTTATCAAACAACCCTTATGGAAAATAAAAACTCAACAAACTCATGTTCCACTCGACGCACAATCCAATTAATTTTGCAATTACACCATGCGAGAACAACATTAAGGATCATGTCTTTAATTATTACAACTCACCATATAATTGTCCTCACAACCAACACACATCATGGTATATAGTGGAAGGGGCACATGGATGAATCGAACATACACCGGAATGAGAGGGATCTGGAGACTGTATAGGTATGGGACTATACGGTTGAAGGATAGCTTAAAAGAATTGATTTGGCTACTCATATCACCAAATGCATTTGCTTTTCGGTAGCCTATCCCATAAAAACTCCATAGTAAGTGTGTGAGTGAGGACAAAGCACACTGGAAAACGTCGTGGTGATCTGTGGGACAGTTAACAGTCCCTGTAAGTTGCCAGATTTTAAATTTAATTTAATTTCACAAAATCGACTTACTAAGACAAGATTTATACTTATTAATATTGATATTATCTCTTATTAGACTTTCAATAAATATATATATATAAAGAGACAAATAATTTACCGTTAAATTAAAATAAATTCGATACGGTTTTAAATTTGTAGTCAAAGATAAAAAATAAAAATACACCATATTCTATGTTTTGCAATCAACAATTTAACCACAATCAGTTTTTTAAATATTGTATTGTTAGTACCTGTGTAATTATTTGCAATATATGTTCACTTTAAAATAGTTTATTCTAGTGAAATTTGTATAGTTTTTTTAACCTATATTTTAAATTCAAGTTTCTATTTATTTACAGAATAATTTGTCCGAGGTTCAGGATTTCTTTTAAAGAAATCAAGAAGTATAATATATTATATATTACTCAAAATATTTATAACTTTTTTACATTAGGTAAAAAGTAAAGTCTAAATGATAAAAAATAATTAAATAAAAATAAAAATCTTGGAAAAGTAAGAGAGAGTGAATTAAAAAAGAATAGATATTGAGGGTAGCTATAGTCACCAGTTTGACATTTGAGTGAATCGAGTTTCGTTCCCACTTTCTTGAACCCTTTCTTGGGTTCAGTTGGAAAATGCAAAGAAGTTGGAATTAATTAAAGAAGTTGCAGTGCAAGAAAGAAGTAAAGTGTCGTGGGCACAGCCGAAGGTCTTCTTTAAGTCGGTCTCTTAGGCAATTTCCTTGCAATTACATCACCATTGTTCATTCCTTCATACACTTCAAACTTCAACCTTCTTTTCCAATTTCACACCCAACTTGGCAGCCAATTCTCTTCGTATATAATCAATCAAACACTACACAAACTCAACAAAACAAAGCCCTTTTGCAATAGCAAGAATCAAGAAGCTCAACAATCATGGCATCTCCCAAAGGGCTATTATTCTCCTACAAAAACTTTTTCAAGATGATAACCTTTCCATGTCTAACTACTCCCAGGCCCAAACCATTACCGGCACCTGCACCTCTTATTGGGCCTTCCGGCCCAAAAGACGATAAAGGGCTGAAAGACGTTTTCGATCACTTGGACGTTGACAAAGATGGGAAGATCTCGAGCAGTGAACTAACGGATTACTTTGCGTCGGTTGGCGAGTCCGTCAGTCATAAAGTGGCGGAGAGAGTGATAAACGAGTTTGACTCGGACGGTGACGAGTTGCTGGATTTCGGTGACTTTGAAAAACTGATGAAGCAAGAGGAAAGTAAGGAGGTGGAGGATGTTCTACGAAGCGCGTTCGAGATGTTCGAGGTTGAGAAAGGGTGTGGCTGCATAACGCCAAAGGGGTTGCAACAAATGTTGCGGCAACTTGGAGATGTGAAGTCCCATGATGAGTGTGTGGCCATGATTCGACCCTTCGATCTTGACGGCAATGGCTTCCTTGATTTTCACGAATTTCAGCAGATGATGTCCCCAACTTGATTCTCTAAGGATTGTTTTTTCTGTGGTTTGCCTCTCTCTCTAAACAATGTGTAAAATGAAAGTGAATGCTTTCTTGACGGAAGATAAAGAAAGAAACGCCGTTTCCTGTGTCATTGTGCTACCACTTCAACGATGATAATTTATTCCCCCCAAATTAAATAATATACTTATAATTAATTTATATCTTTTAATAAAATTAGCTAAGCCAATATACTTTGCTAATTAGTAGTGTCCTGAAGAATACAAATTAGCAGAGCAAAACGTCGACAGATACTTAGTTTATTGAAAATAATGATTTTTAATTTTATGCAAAAATGTTTTGCTAGGACACTTATTAACCGTTTGACTCACGAATTTGTAAGTTTATAATTTCGTACTAAATTGAAATGACCGGTATAATTTAGTGTCAAATTATTTTTTAAATCTATAATTTAATATTTCTTTATAAATTAAATCTATAATTTAATATTTTTTTATAATTTAGATTCGTAATATAATTGATTCATAGTTATTTTTACTAAAAAGCATTTGCAAAATGACTTCAAAAATATTGCTTTAGACATCTTGATAAAAAAACTAATTTTTAGTTCTAAATCTCATGATTAACATTTTTTTATGTTTCTCTCACAATTGAATATTGAGAATTAGGCTACATAACTATAAACGACGATTATATTTAAATATTTAAATTAATGGATAAAAATTACGTGCCTCAAGTAATTTTCGTAATTCCTACCTATTAATTAACCTGTTTATATCTAATAAATAGAATAATTATTTTGATCAAATATATTTTTGTTACACTGTATTTAGGACACTCAATTTTATACTAGTGATAACAATTAATTGTTTTGAGTAAAAAGCAAAAAAAAAAAAAAAGAATACATTTATTTATTTATTTCTATACATGTATGTTTAAGAGTAAATAAAGAGAAGTGGTTTAACTTTACACAATCTATGTTTTTTTTTTCCAATTTACTCGTTTTAACTTCTTTATACATCATCAGAAAAATAATAACTCTTGTCTAACATGTATTATATTACAACCATACTCTCGTAATTGTTATTACTTTTTCCATACGGTGTAGCTGTTTTCTTATTACGCAATATAAATGTGTACACACCACCTAACGAAAGTTGATGTTAGACAATTTGGATCATGACATGCATTTTGTGAACGTATTTGATTTGTTTTCTTATACTATTTTCAATTAGCATCTACTATGATCAACAATTACAATTATAATTAAAAATACCATATTACTTTACTTTATTTTTTGTTTTCAACCCTCTACGAAGGATTTCAAAATAAATAAATGTTTCCATAATTAATTTCAAAATATTAAAAGAAACATGGTTAGAAGTTATTATATTTATAACTAAAAAGAAAATATAAAATTAATAATCAGACATAAACCAAACTAAACATGTTGGTGTTTGGATTTTATCATTTTGTAACTAGGAAGATAGTAGGTATGGCTATGGCAGGCTAAAGTAATTGAAAATTTATGAAGGATTACATCAGCAAACGTCTTTGTCATTTTCAGTTCATTTATTTCAAGATATATCCTTTCTTTATATTTTACTAGTTTCAATGACTTATTTGTAAAGACTTATTATATAACCTACATTTCTTAAGTATTTAGGTGCGAAATAACAATTCTGTAGATCAACCACTGAGGGAAAAAATAACAATTCCTTTAATATTCTCTCTTCATAATTTGTACCCTCTAATTTTAAATAATAGGTTGTTTGATTTTATGAACATGTTTATTAATATTATAGTTATGTTTATCTATTTATTTTTCTAACCTCAATTATTTGTATAAGGTGATCCCACGAAATGAGGGGCGGGTGTAATTGAAAACGTGCAGAATAGGTTTTAGGGAATGGACCACCACGAGTCGCATCGCCACGAATCCTTCGTAGCGCTTAAAAAGTGAAGCAACACGAGTCGCCACGGACGCAAGGAGAAAGCGCCAACGGAAAACCGTTTATGACATTTTGTTAGACTCACAGCTAAAAATAATAACAGGCACACTCCCTCTTCGCACAAACTTCTCACACGCTCCTGGTTTCAGATCGGAGAAGAAATGGCGAAATCGAGCGCCGACGATGCCGAGCTTCGGCGAGCATGCCAGCTCGCAGTTGAGGGCACCAAGCACAAGGTCGTTCTCTGCATTCGGACCGTCAAGACTCACGGCACGTGGGGAAAATCTGCTAAGGTTCGCCAAATGGCTAAGCCTAGGGTTCTCGTTCTATGCAGTACGTGCCATTTCTCTCTCACTCTCTCCGCATTCTCTCTCTTTCCACATTTTTCGATCAACGCCGGAATAACTTTTCACACTTCTAGAACCTTCCTCACAACAAATACGTGAATCATTGAACATGACGTGTGTTGCCAAGCGTGGTCTGTTTATGTTTCAAATGTAGCAGTTTTGCATTCCGTGGCTGTCGCTAAAAACATTTAAAATGTAGTAACTGTGCATTACGTGCTCGTTTTGTCTCGTTAATGATACCTCTCTAGATGTTTTTGGTTTTGGTTCTTATGTCTTAATGGCTGTTATATTACAAGCCACTGAATATACTTTTTTACAAGTAACTATAAGAAAAAAGAAAAGGTTAAAATGAGTTGAGTTTGAAGGCTAAAATCCATTTATAGACTTAATTTTTGTAGAAACCTTTTCACTTTGTTGTGTTAACTTATGGAGTACAGCATAATTTACTTCATAGGACTTATTGTTTTGAATCCAGTTAGTTTAGCTGTTTCAGTTTCATGTTGACAGCAAGTGTGTATGTGATTAGAAACTAAAACTATGCATCTCTTATTTTAGCAGGTCATTACAGATTTTTTCACTTTTATGATGGCATAAGTGGGAGGATTTAGCATTTTGAATACTTTAACTCGTAGTGCATTCGTAACTGGTGATGTTATGGATAGGTGATTGAATGTGGTCACTTCATCGTGTGTTACTGTGGTGATGATTTGTTGAATTCTGTATTTGTTGCACTGTTGGTGACCAAGTGTTAATTTTTTTAGCAAAAGCGAAAGGTCAGCGGACAAAAGCTTTTCTTCGAGTTTTAAAGTATTCAACAGGAGGGGTGCTTGAGGTAACGTCCTTTTCCTTTCTTCCCAATTCTCTCCTTCACTGGTGGCTCAATAAGTAAAAAGTCCTGCGTGTGGCTGACATTTTTTTTTTGGCCAAAATTTTATTTTTTTATGACCTAACTGAAATGATTTTTTCCATCTTTTGCCATTTCTTCTACTTTCAACTGTAATGTATAAATCTTACCCTTGTTTAGTTTCATTCACCCTTGCTGCATGCATCGGTTAGTTATCCCTTCCTTTATGTGTCAAATAATTGCACAACCTTAGTATAAACTAGTATGCCTCTTCAATCAGAAAAAGGTTGACGCGAACAGACCAACTATTTAGCATATTCAGGACTTTTGTTGGATATCCATATAGACTAAAAATAAGATAGATTCGTAGTGTATATATATGGTATAAATCTCATCTTATTAACCAGTTTTATAAGATTGAGACTTAAAGTTCACTTCTTAAGATGATATTAGAGCTATTTGAAATTTATTATAATAAAATTTGTTGTTTGTTAGAGCTATTGTACCATCTATTATAGGAAGATTTGTTTATTAGGCCTATACTTTCACCCTCTATAGGACCGCAATCTGATTAGTCATTATTAATATATAATTCCATATGTTTCAACATGAAGAGAATGTGATGGAGATTTCACGTAGATATGATAAGATAGATTACAGTATATACCATCTCATGATATTAGTAAAAAACATGATTTTATCTCTGTTCCTAATGCATAAAAAACAATGAGATGTAGCATATTTATATTTAGCTACTCTTAAAATATAATCATTATTAATATGAGGAAATTTTCCACCTTCCTTTGTTGGTAGAAAAAATAGATAAACTGAAGCCGACCAACTGCACAGTAAATGTTAGCATGGTCTCTTTCTTCAACCTTGAATTTGCCTTAACTGGAGGTTTAAGCATATTTTTATTCACTACGAAACTTCTTGTGTTGCAGCCTGCTAAGTTATACAAGCTGAAGCACCTCTCAAAAATGGAAGTTGTAACAAATGACCCCAGTGGATGTACATTTACACTGGTAATATCCCATTCTTTCTTGCTGTCGTATCTTTCTGGTTCCGAATACAATGTTCCCAGTCTGTGGAACATAACCAAATCGGGATGCAGCCAGTTTCTATTATGAAGCTTCTTTCTAAATGCCTTTTGTATCTCTCTGTTATGTCTCTTTTTATTTGCTAATGCATATATATCTTATAGGGGTTTGATAACCTTAGAAGCCAGAGCGTGGCTCCTTCACAGTGGACAATGCGCAATACGGATGACAGGTTATACCGTTAAATGTATAATTTAGGCATGTAGAGTTTGATCCTTTATCAATTTCTGTCAGGAGAATGATTTTTGGCTCACTACATCTGTTGCTCGTCTTATAGAAATCGCTTCCTGCTTTGTATCTTAAATATCTGCAAAGATGTCCTGGGTCGCTTACCGAAGGTTGTTGGTATTGATGTTGTGGAGATGGCTCTTTGGGCTAAGGTTAATAATGGTCTTCTATTCACTTAAGTTCAAAGTTGATTTACTGCCTTTACTGTCACGCTGCAATCATTATTTTGTATTACATTATTCTTATCGGTGACTGATTTCTGTTAATCGTTACACACTATTGGTTTATCCATTTATTTATTTTTAAAAATGTGAAATAGGAAAATACACCTGCAGTTTCCGCTCAAAGTAACCAACACGGTGATGCTTCTATTGCATCTTCTGTGACTGAATCAGAATTGAAAGTCTATGTTGAAAAGGAACTTGTCTCCCAGGCAGAGGAAGAGGACATAGAGGCTCTTCTGGGAACGTAAGTTCTATCGTTTTCTTTCTTAATTTGTATCTCAGGTTAAATATCTGTGATGAATAACGATATAGTTCATGTCTTCTCTCTGCAAAGGGCTGTTGCAATGTCATAGAAAGTCTCTCTCTCTCTCTCTCTTCCCTTGCAAATTTGTGTCCATATGTTGTGATTAATATTGATACAGGGAATTCATGTACTAGTAACAGCAAGATGAGACTTAGTTGGAAAACTTAACTCTATGTATCTCACTTTACCTGCAGTGCAGGGTTTCAAAACCCACTAGAAGCACATTTTTGGCTAAGCAAATCCAACACCCAGCCTGGATTAGTTTTCATAAAAGTTTAGGACAATCCTTGTGATGTTTGCCCCCCAAGAAAATACCAAGTACTAACATGATTGTTACATGTTAAAAAGTTCAAATGAAAGTATTTATTATGTTAGTGGATACAAAGATACTTAGGTTATTCTTTTAGGAAAAGTGCTTTTGTTGGATGATATTTTCTTTTACAATACAAGTATGCAGAATTAAATTCTTGCTGAAGGTCCTGTGGCAGAGCTTGAATGAAAAAAACTGGGGAGCCAAAATAAAATTTGAAAAACTTATTCATAAGCTATTTCTTATTTCATAATTTTATCTAAAATCGTTGACTTTTTTATTTCCAGTTTTTGTTAAAAAAGAAAAGAAGAAAATTTCTTAAAATGAGTCACCTTGCAATAATTTTCTACCAAGTACGTAACTCTCATCATACCAAAATATAAAGAGTTAAAAAAAAGGCCTGTAGTAAAGTTGTACAAAAAAGGTAAAAAATGATATTTGTCGTGCATAAAATGCCAAAATATAGAGAGATAAAAGAAAACTAACACAAATACAAATACAATTTTCATTATTAAGCAGATTGCACATTACTTTGCACAAAAGATCCCTTGTGCGGGAAGCCAAGAAAGGAGAAGGGCAAAACAAATCAAATTAAAGTGAGAAAAATACATATTGAAAAACAAAGATCACATTAGTTTTTCAAAAAAGTCTTATAACTTTTAAATGCTCAAATATTCACCATCTATATATAATTGCAACTCATTCTCAAATAAAAAGGATTCTCACAATATATCCTCAGACATATATATGAAATTTTGAAAAAGTGGGAGGAGAGGCATGGGTCTCCTTTGTCACTAACAAGATCTTCCCCTGGATGGACAGACCTACTTGTGTCAAAATGGGGGGCACATGCCCTTACTTATTTCATTCTTGTAATATTATCATGTTAATCTGTATCAAACTTCTTTTGTCGAGTAAAATATGAGATGTTTATCTTGTCTTCACTATCCAACATTTCTCGGTACGCAACCTGTAGTCTTTGAATGTGCAGTTATATCATGGGTGTTGGTGAAGCAGAGGCATTTTCTGAAAGGTTAAAAAGAGAGCTCCAAGCTCTGGAAGCAGCAAATGTGCATGCCATTTTAGAAAGTGAACCTTTGATAGATGAGGTATAACTGTTCTTGAATTTTTTTTTCTTTCTTTTGCTGGTATAACCTTTAAATTATAGACTAAACAAACCATTTGTGTTAAATCGAGCTATGATTACAATTATTTGAGTCACCCATACATTTTTTGTGGTCTTCTTTATCGGGTAAACTAATTTGCTTAATTTTATCGCCCTCTTCGAACTTTAAAACCTCGTTTTGATATTTTAAGCTCTTGTATTGTCACTTCAATCATTGTAGTTGTTGTGATACAAGAAATGTCGGCTTAGTTTTACAAATATTCATGTTGCTCAACATTATGAAGTAAAGATTATTTTAATATTTTTTATGAAGTGGTTCGCACTGATAATCTATGCTTTGCAGGTATTGCATGGGCTTGAGTCAGCAACAAATAGTCTGGAAGACATGAATGAATGGTTAGCCATGTTCAACGTAAAACTTCGACACATGAGGGAGGATATTGAATCAGTAAGTGCTCGTTAAAGCTGGGAGAATAATTTGCTTTGCAATTTACTTTGTGGTGTTTATGTCAGTGTATTTTTTGGAACCCATGTTTATCAAGCTATGTAACACAAATACTGACATGGACACCGGACACGACATGATCAGAGACATTTCAACGTGTAGTCTCCAAAACATAGGACACGGAACACAAATCTATATACTAGATCATTATGAATTATTTAATTTAACAACCAACATTTATATATTCAAAATCATCATTAAACAGTCAAATATAGTAATCTAAACATATTGTCACGTGATACAAAAATGAATATTCGACTACATTTTTCTCTATCTTGTTCTTTAACCTTCGAGGAGGAGACATCTTCCCTGTGGTTAGGTCATGAAAGGTACAATAAGAAAGATGTTGGTGAACAATTCAAATCTTTTCTAAGCATGTGAATAGAGATAAGGATATTAGCCAAGCTATAGCATAGCTCAAGGAGTTACTGAAATATTACGAATGAAAATAATACTCTGACAACCCCATATTTAATTATGAAGATTCTATGAAGCTATTTGTGACAGCCCTTAAGGCATTGCCTACAATGACGGGACAAAACACAAAAAATGTCGCTTTATTGAGGAAAAGTTGGAGAGTGATCTCAAAACTACAATACGTGCCCCTTCAAAATCCTAGTAGGCGATGTGCTAACCAAAGGGACTTCCTATATAATGCTTTCAATATATTTCGAGCAAGTGGGACATGATACATCATTTGCCAGCTTAATGCTTATAACTTAATAATGTGACTAGGATTACTTTCTAATTACTGTCTTACTATTATTATGTACAAATTTGTGGCCTAAAATCTCTTTGGTAGCATTTATTTTTCATCTCTCTGATGCGTATTGTATCTACTGGCGTAAATTAATAGAGAATAAAAAATAATATGCAATTTCAATTCTCTGTTCAAGTCAATGCAGTCCAACCTTTGGTGTGGTTGGAGCATTATTCTCACTTCTTTATGGAGATGTCTTTGAATGTGAAACTTATTTGGGATAAACAGGCGTTTGATTTGGTGTAAAACTTGGGGTTTTTTTAGGGTTTCTCTTAGAAATAAGCCGAGATTGGGCAACTTTGCCTCATTGATATTTCTGTTTGTATGAAGGATCTCTTATCCACGCAGCCTTTAGTAGCATCTCCATTTTGACTTAAAGAATTTCAATGAACTTTCCTTATTTTGTCTCAATCCTTTTATGGTATCCCAGATCGAAACCCGCAATAACAAGTTGGAAATGCAAAATGTAAATAACAGATCTCTTATTGAAGAGCTTGATAAGCTTCTTGAGCAATTGAGTATCCCTTCAGAGGTATGGCTTACAGTGGTGAATTTCCATATTTTGAGTTTGATGAACTTTTAATGGCTTGGTAATCAATGATGTTTCATTGGGTGTAGTATTCAGCATGTTTGACTGGAGATTCATTTGATGAAGCACAAATGCAGCAAAACATAGAGGCTTGTGAGTGGTTGACAACTGCCATGCGTGGTCTAGAAGTTCCTAACATAGATCCTACTTATGCAAAAATGAGAGGAGTATGTTCCTTGCCTTACTTTTAATAATATTAAAACAAGTTTTAATTATTTAGAAATAGAAAGCTCAGGCCCATGCCTTCGTATTGTTTTGTTAATGTTAAACGAAGAAAATAGATTGAAGGTGACAATTTTTATTTGCATTCATTAGTTGCTTCCGTTTTGATTGGTATGGAAACTGTTTATTTTCGATGGTATGAATTTTGGGCCTCAGTGAGAAAATAGGTATTTGCAATGGCCTGTTTAGAAAACATGTGTAAGATCTAAAACTCATTTGTTTTAGTGATTGTTTCTTTCTGCTATATGTACAGGTTAAAGAGAAGCGAGGAGAACTTCAAATAATAAAGTCTACTTTTGTTGGGAAAGCTTCTGAGTACATGAGAAATTACTTTGCTACTTTTGTGGACTTTATGTTGAATGATAAAAATTACTTCTCTCAGGTATTTTCTGCGTAATTTCATGATAAACTTTTGAAGTATTAGAAATTAGAATCATTCATTTGTCACTTTGTTTGCATACTCTAATTAGCGAGGGCAGTTGAAAAGGCCAGATCATGCTGACTTGAGGTTCAAGTGCAGGACATATGCACGCCTTCTTAAGCATTTAAAGGTTTAATTATGAATGATTTACACTTTCAGCTTAAAGTTCTGTTTTGTGCGTATTCACCAAGTTAATTTCTTTGTTTCTTCCTTATTAGTTTCCTGTAAACCTGCAGATTCTTGATAAGAATTGTTTGGGTCCACTGAGAAAAGCCTATTGCAGTTCTCTAAACTTGCTTCTTCGCAAGGAGGTCTGAGATAACAACCTATTCACACTGTATTGGTGTTATTTTTTTATTTCTTGGTCATTTGGTGGTAAAATTCTTGCCGTTACTAGGTCTTTTTGAATTGAGAAAGTCATTATAGTTGAAATAAGGGAAAACTGAAATATATTTCTTGATAAAAGTATATAAGTGCCGCTGTCATTATATAGGCTGAGCCTAATAAAATAATGATTTTAAAATACTGTAAATAAGTGTCTCGCAACAATTGAAGGGGTCACTGCAAATATTGTTATATTTTGGAATAGTGCTGGTTGTATATTTACTCAAAGAATCTCAATCATTCTTGTTTTTTCAAGATCTGAAAACCATGTAGGAAGCTCCTTGATGAATACTTCAGCCAATTGAATTCTTGCAGGAAACATGTAGGCTGTAGTTATAGGACCATTGTTTAGTTTCTCCTTGATGAAGTACTGGTCTATCTTTATGTGTCTGGTTTTATTATCAATTGGCTTGTCTGTTTCCTCTTTAACTTATATGTTGTTTTCCATTACCCTCATTTTTTCTTTCATGACTCAATTCCAATTATCATATTTTATAAGGTTTCTCAACTTAAGAATTGTACTAAATGTCAAAACCTTGATTGTTCCATATGCACTTTAGGAAGTTTTAGATTAACCTTGCTATATTTTGTTCTGTATGCTTACACTATCTTGATTTTAATACAACGTTTGGTATATGTAGAAAAAATAACATAAACAATGAATTGGTCCCCTAGAATAAGTTTTACCTATTTTCTAAAATTGTCAACAGGTTCTGCACATATAAAGCTGATGTATTTCATAAAATAATATGTCACATATTATTCCTACACTTGAGAATAAAATCTATCAAATTTGACTGAATATTTCACATCATCCAGAGAAACCCATTTAATACGTAATATTAGGAAGCTTTCCCTATAGCTATACAAGGAAACTGTCTAATACATGAACATTCATTTAATATATAACAACTATTAAAATCTGTCAATTAATGAAATAAACACTTATTAATGGTTTTTCAGGTTGAAATAAAACTCCTAACTCAAAATTGTAAGACTTTTATTGCATCAATTGGAAGTATTAATGGTTTATATTTTTTGGGTCCATCTCAGTAACTGTCTCAAAAACATATGCAAAGGACATGGTGGTTTTACCTTTATCATTACTTAACCTGATGCAGAGATGTGATGTCTTGGAATTATTCTGCGAATAATTGAACAGAACATCCTTAATTTTGATGTTTTTTCATCTTTGTTGTGACTCTTTTGGCCTTCACTTAAAGGAAGTTTATGATATGCAACAATTGACAAATAAAATTGTTATAATTATGATTTGAATAGCATAACCTTGAACTTGAAGTGGGTTCATCTGTATCATGACTCTTTTAGATGTTCATGACTTGCTATAATTGACAAATTTTTGTTATAATTATTATTTGATTTTTGGTTTATATATTGTGGTTTATTATGCTTTGGTAAAATAGTAGGCATATGGAGCCTGAAGTTTTAAGATTCCTCTATAGGCCCGGGAATTTGCTAATGAACTTCGTGCTGGTGTGAAAACTTCTAAAACCCCCTCTGTTTGGCTTGAAGTCTTCACGGGGTCCGGCCAAAATGTAAATCCTGCTGACACTGCAACAGTTTCTGAAGCATATGCAAAGATGCTCACGATTTTTATCCCACTCTTGGTGGATGAGGTGAAAGTTCTTAGGATTCTCCCTTCCACCAAACTCGTTAATATTTCATGTTTCAGATGTATAAATATTCATGGCCTGTGTTTTAGAGCTTGTTTTTTGCACACTTCATGTGCTTTGAAGTTCCTTCAGCTGTTGATGGTAATAAAACTACACACAATGATGAGGATGATGATGGTATTGCATCTGGTACATGTCTCACCTTCAAGAAGTATCCTTTCTGTTTTTCTTAAACTAGTATGAATTATTTTACTACGAGGTGATCAATTGTTCCATAATTTGGACATTTCTTCTGCCTCAGGTAAAATTGCTGTGGATCTTGCAGCTTTAAATGAATCACTTCAGGATTTGCTTGATGGAATTCAAGTACGTATGTAATAGAAAGAAATTCTCTTTCTTTGTTTTTGTAATGAAAATTTAATTGTCTTGTTTTGTATCTTGTTTCTCTCTTGGTATAACTGTTAACTCATGTCAGAGGATCCAAATTCAAGAGAAAGTGGTGCAGCTTTTGTGAAGTGGTAGACATTTTAGTCCCTATGCTAATCAAGGGTTAGTCATTTTAGTCTTGCAAGAAAGAAATTGTTCTCAAGGTTATCGAATATTCAACCGTCCTTATGTTAAGTAACATGAGTTACCTCTAATCTAAATGTTGATTGTGGCACAAGAAATACTACATAAGATGTATGGATGAGAATAGATGGTAGAAGAAGAGGACTATCTTTCACGGACCTAAAAGAAGTTGCGTCTGCATCTTGTGAGACATCAATTAATAACCCATGGATTGAAAACTAAATTTCAGGAGCAATTTCTTTCAGGACAAAAGTGGTTGATGGCTAATTTTTCAGGGACCAAAACAATTAATCACAGTTGCAGCATTTGATATTTTCTCTCTTATATGCTGAACATAGCATATATCATGTTATGGTCTATAACTGATAAATATATGGTTCCATATAATTGAACAATTTGTAAAGACTTTCCAGAACTGCTCTAAAGATGCTATAATTTCTCTGATTTTAGGAAGACTTTGGTTCTGTTGTGGACTGGGCATACAAGATTGATCCTTTGTGCTGCATATCAATGCATGGAACTACAGAGCGCTATCTCTCGGGTCAGAAAGCTGATGCAGCAGGATATGTACGCGTTTTGCTTGATGACTTAGAGTCTCGCATATCCTTTCAGTTCGGTCGGGTATGTGACTAGTTTTATAAAGAATTCCCACTGCATTTAGACGATTGAGATGCTAACACAATTCATACGATTGGATTTTTTTTTTCCAGTTTGTGGACGATGCTTGCCATCAAATTGAAAGAAACGAGCGCAATGCTCGCCAAACAGGTGTCCTACCATACATTCCTAGGTGAGAGGACCTTTGGTGTTAACTTTTTCCCTCATCTCTTTAGACTATCGGGGAATTTTTCTTTTTTACTTTTGAATTACACCATCCAAAAATTTACAAAAATGAAAAGATTTTTATATAAGAGGACAAGAAGTAATTATGGAGGTGCAGGAATAATCTGTCCAAAATCTTAGTAGTTTTTGTCCAACTTATCTGTATATGGTGACCCAGTGATAAAGTTGGTGAAAGCAGACACATCAGCGTTACGAGTCGTCATGGGTTAGCCACGAAGAGAAAAACAGTCAAACAATGTAGAAAATAGTCAAACAATGCTCATTAGAAGTCATCGACAATGAAGAGTATTATCGGAGTTGAACAATAGTGACGACAAGAAAAGAAACATAAACTGAAAAAAGTACAGTTTCTGAAAAATTTACACCTATTAGCAGTGGGTCCACCGGGAAAAGCATGGATTGGGGTTCACTTCTCGTAGGCTCTTGATACCATGTCCAAAAGAGAGAAATCGATAAGACATGACGAATTCCGTATGTTTAGACCACAACGTAGCTATTCAAATTATACAGGGGAGAAAACAAAATTATAGAATATTCAGTTACCCTATTTTAGACTAATAACATGATTGGAGAATCAATCTAATTGATCCCGATATCGTAAGTTACTATATACATAGAATTCTAACATATCTTCAAGATTCTAACATACTCTAAATTGCATGATGTTTCAAAAGAATGTTTTTGAAATTTTTAAGGTGACTCTGATTCTATTTACTTTTCAGTCTGTGTTTAAAATATCATGCCTATCTTCATGTCTAGTGTTTAGCAATGTGTCGCTTGTTATAGATTTGCAGCCCTTGCAACACGGATGGAACAGTTTGTTGCAGGACAGTCGAGGGATTTGGTTGACCAAGCATACACAAAATTTGTAAGTGATTCTTTTTCAGAACTGTTTTGTTTTTGTGTAGTCTCATCCCATATTTGGTTGGCTGTCTCCAAATTCATAATACTTGTAAAAACATGATTTGTCAAGGCTGAGTGTAGGAAGTAACAACTTTCTCCTTCAAAGGTCTCTTGTTCATGTTGCTTCATCTGAGTTAGAGTAGGATTAACTCTTAAGGGGACTTTCTGGTCATGATCCAGACAACTCCCATTTCATTTCATTTATGGTAGGATTAACTCTCAATGTGGAACTTTCTGGTCTTGATCCAGATTCTCTCATAAGCCACAGAGTTCACACATGATCTGATTTAAACGATCATACACAACAAATTTCCCAGAAAAATTAGGAATAGAATAGACATTGCTTCTTGAAGCCATCTGATCACTGACTAGGGTTTACATTCAATTTATTCCAAACCTACAGCTTATAAGGACACAACTCTAGGCACCAATGTCAAAGGAACACAACTTAAATCAGTGTTATCAAAATCGGACAGGTCATACACTCAGTTGGGTTATTAGATCGATGGTTTAGTGGTTGAACAAGTGGATCACTGTTTGAATCAAATGAACAGATTTATATTTAGATACTAAATTATGTAAAAATGTATATTTAAGTTAAAATTTTCAATATAAACTAAAATATTGCTTTAGTCTAGTGGTTGTTCTTCCTATAGCTTCTTCCAAACGGTAGCTGCTAGTATCAGATCTCCAACAACATCAAACAAAACCTAGTTTATCTGATCCAATTAACTTTAATTTACATCAGTTGATGTTATTACTGTTTAAACATAGTTTAATTACATTTGCCTAAACCATTAACAATTAGAAAAGCCTGAAAAGAGAAGAGATAGAACAATTTTTATTTCTCCTGCAAAATCCATATTGTACATTATACTTCTCATTTATATGCATGTGAAATATAAAGGGAACCACAGCCATACATGCTATCAGTAAAAAGGACATGTACACGTTGATTTCAGATGTATAATTTACCAATTAAAATAAGCAAACATATTACACCAGTAAAGAAGTATTTTAGAAAAGTTTTACAGGTTTAACATTTACCTTGGCTAGACAGCCAATAATTTTGTTTTGCTGTGCATATATTCATGATTTTCTTTAGACAATGATGCATCCCAGTGAATGGAGAATTGATAGTCTTAGGTCATCTGCCTATGTTGATGGATACTACTGTCATTTTAATTGTCTCCAGCTTAGCCCTTTTGTTTGCTATCCCATTAGTATTAAATCATCATTTTTTTGTATTTCATTTTGTCTTTTGTTTTCAACATGTGACCAATATTGTCATGTTTACTGGGGAATTGTTGCTTGACAGGTCAGCATAATGTTTGTAACTTTAGAAAAGAATGCACAAGCAGATCCGAAGTATGCAGATATTTTTCTCATAGAAAACTATGCGGCATTTCAGAATAGGTAACGTTTACGCATCACCCTGCTAAATAGAGGCTGTTTCAATCGTCCATATTTCGACTTATGATTTGGTTCTTTTTTCTCAGTTTGTATGACCTTGCAAATGTTGTACCCACTTTAGCGAAGTTTTATCATCAGGCTAGTGAAGCCTACGAGCAAGCTTGTACACGCCATATTAGTGTGATTATCTACTATGTAAGTATTTTATTCTCTAATTATGTCTCTTTTTATCAACCGTACTTGAATTTATAGGCTATATAAGATGTTTACTCATTATGCTTTTCTGCCTTGGACAGCAATTTGAACGTCTTTTCCAGTTTGCTCGAAAGATCGAGGACTTGATATTGAATAATGTTGCACCTGAAGAGGTCTGTTTCGGTATAATTAAGTTTTTTAATGTTCATACACTCTTGCCTTACAGAAATTCGTATAATTCCATTTATTTTACTGAACTATTGATTGCAACATATCTCCAACATTGGTTGAACTAAACACTGCAGATCTAGTCTAAAATTCTTTTCTTGGCATCATATGTTATAAGCTATATAACCAACACAAGATGTATAGATTTTTATTTTGGATTTCCTTACAGTTTTAATAGTATGAAATAGTTTTTGTGAGAGCACGAGAAAGTAATATTCTCCCTCATTCATTCTCTGTCATCTCTTCCTACACATCTGGATTCTTCAAAACCTGATCTTACAACTTATATCAGTCTAAAATTGTGCGAGAGTCAGCAGTACAGACACATTTATAGAGCTATTAATGACACGATAATTCCAATTTCTAATTTTTTGAACCTAAATTAGGTACTCTGAGACTTTCTAATAAATACATTGTGTAATAAATAGAATTAACTTTGTGAGAATTATTGTCATTGTAAGCATAATGTTTGGGACATTTGAATTTCGTTTTCAAAGAGCATTTATAACATTAAGAATTGGGCTGTCAGATTCCTTTCCAAGTTGGGCTGTCAAAAGCGGATCTACGGAAGACGTTAAAGTCCAGTTTGTCCGGGGTAAGGGTGTGTGCCTGTTTTTTCTTTGAATACTTTCGTAAGCGACATACTTACATCGTGGATTGTGTTGGGTTTATAGGTGGACAAGTCCATTGCTGCCATGTATAAGAAGTTGCAGAAAAACTTGACTTCCGAGGAACTCTTACCTTCCTTATGGGATAAATGCAAGGTACGCTGTACTCAACCTTTGAAAATGAGCATAAGGATTACAGAATCTTTTTTGTATTGAATGTTCAGACCTTTAACTGCTTCAGCCCCCAACTTACTCTGTCTTTAGTAAGTTTTGGCATTATGCAATAGTAACGGTGTAGTCTTAAAATTTCACTTAACACGGCTTATAAGTTTTTATGAATGATTTTTTTGTTATTTACTTCTGCAGTGGATAAACTGTTAAAAATTAGTTAAAATAGATAGTGGCTGACTTTGTATATACAGTATGTTGCATTATTATTTTTTATAAGCCGTATTTTATTTGTCCAAACTATTGTGGAAGGGAGGTGGGAGTAGTAATGCGTAGGACCAATTCTGATTATTGTTTCCCCAAAACTATGACAGAAGGATTTTCTTGATAAGTACGAAACTTTTGTCCAACTTGTTGCCAAGATATACCCAGCTGAGTCAGTCCCTTCTGTGGGAGAGTTGCGAGACCTTCTAGCTTCCATGTAAATCTTTATTTATACACATTCTATCATTTTTTTCATTTTTTTTTTGGCCTGTAATCACTTATACCACATCGTAATTGGATTTACTTGACCATAATGCATCCTAAAAGGAATGCGGTCAATATTTAGCTCATGTTTAATTTTAATATTTTTATTACTGTTGCTATCTTATGAACTGCATAATTTTAAAATGTTTATAATAAGCTTTTACAGTAACCATTTCCAAAATTATACTATTTAATATTATTTTCAGAGAATTCACAATAGGTAAATAAGTGACCTAGAAACACTGTTTAAGAAATTTAAAAGGATATTGTATGCATAAAAGTATTTTTTTAAGATGCTTAAATAAAAAAAAAATATAGCCTGTGGAACTTCTCAATGAATTATATTTACTCATGTACTTCTTAATTAATGTGTTCCAAGTTGCCACATCAATTAGGCGCCATGAAAATCCAAAACCACCTTTTGATGCCTACAATAGCATTGTCTTCTCGAGTTTAAATAGTTCAGCTGTGCACTAAAAAGCTCTTCTACTAATTTAGATTTTATGAGCCGTTCAATTTTTATTTCAGTTCGTAAAAATTGAGTTTTTTTTTTTTTCATCTCTATCTTAAGAATACTTGTAAACAAGACCCAACAGATTAGCAAAACACATAATAGTATATTAAAATTGATCTAATTCATTATGGTCAGTTTCTGAAAGTGTGATTCTTTCCAATCATGTCTTGGATAGTTGAGTACCAAATTCTCTGCGAGAAACTAATCACCCGATGAACTAGTATGTTTTCGTTAAATAACATTTATTACATTAGGTTAAAAGGTTTTGTTTGAAATTTATATTTAAATAAATTTCTCTATATAGGCAATTTTACAAACAATAATTACAATAAAATTAGCTTATATATAAAATTAAAAATTGTTTTTTAATTAAGTAACATGAAATAATCTCTACTATAAATTAATTTTAGTTTATTGAGAAACTGATTTCTTTTAAAATTACTCATACAAAATTTATCAAATTTCCAAACTTATTTTTTGTTAAAAACTTTTGTGAACTTGTACCTTTAAATAGATTGAAGAATTCTGCACACAAAAAAAAAACCTAGTATCGTTAACAAATTGAAAAAATAATTCTATAATTTAGTATTATTAAAATGAATTTTTAACATGAGTAAAAAATGGAAAACATGTTGAACAATCAAGTGGATAAATTTGATTGAAAAAAGAAAACAGTTAATTCGATGGAGATTTATTATTCGAATTTTGTGGACTAGTAATCACAGGATGAAAAGCTGGATCGTAATCAATTAATAACTTTGAGACTATTGTTGAGGAGCAGTCTCAAACTTGCAAGAAAAGTCGTAGTTGTGGGATGGAGTACAACTTTTTATCCTTATTAATATCAGATGAACTCTTCGTTTCTTCTCTTTTTCACATCCTTATTCAAATTCTTTTTTAAGCCAATTCAGGCCTTTTGTCTTGAAAGTGCTAAAATTGATTCGATAATTTTCGAGTTCTTATTGATAAGAAAAACTGAGAAATAAAAAATGAAAGATTAAGCGACAAGATTTTCTTAATGAAGAGCCTCCTGCACTAAAAGTTCATCAAATAATAATGTAGCCGAGTCTTTCAAATACATTACGCAAATATATACAACACTCTTCCATTATCCAAGCTAAACTCAGTAATGATCTGCTACAGGTCTAGAGGGAAATAGCCTCAAAAGAAACGTCATCAATGACCAAAGGCACACAAGCCCCAGTAATTGAAAAGAGATCATCAATCCGAACAAACCTCCAGTTCGTTCTATCAATTCTGGGCTCGCAGGAAGCTCCTTCAAAGATAATAACAACTTCTCAGCAAAATTAGCAGCTTTTGTAAGCTGATGCAGTCTGTATGCCTGGCAAAACCATTCGGAATGTCATATAACTAATTAGAAGTAAAGCCAAATTTCAGTTACAATCCATCTAGAGTCAAGCAGCATTAAGATCTTAAATAATCTGAAAGAAAGAAAGAAGACAAACCTCAAATATAGCAGGAACTAGTGGCCAGCAAGCTGACCCACGATTGTCCAAAACTTTCTCAAATGCAAATTGTACAACACAGCCAAATAAAAAAGGAGTTACGGCAACAATTCCTGCCATGCGAAGTGATGACCAGGTTGCAAACAGAAGAACAACAGGAACGATAATCTTCAAACCCATTGTTAAAAAGGCGGAGAATAAGTATCCTCTGAGGCCAGTGATAAGACCCCATCTTTTGGAGCTGTACTGCAAATAAGGCCTCTGGACACGATCGGTCACATACAAGAATATCGCTAGTCCAACGTAGAACAGGGCATCATGGGTGAACAAACTCACAGCATCTGCATTTTATTGGTAATAGAAATGTTTATAAGAGCTGCATCTCCTCCGTATTTACAAGGTTATTACAAACAATATTGTGAGAATTACAAAATTCCATCCAGACTTTTTAATAGCAAATCCAACTTCGTAGTCCAAAGATAGTGCTCAGCAGTACACTGTTCATTAGAACTGAATTTGTTGACCTTTTGAAAGAAGATGTTTAAACAGGTCTTGACAAAGTTAATGAGATTTTGAAGTTTGGACATAACACAGCAAGAAACCTTAGCAATGCAACATAATGCAGCAAGAAACCTTAGCAATGCAACATGATGCAGGCAAAGTAGACGGGTCGTATAGCAAGTAAGAACAACAACAGCCATCCTACTTTTTGGTAGTTTTCAAGCAGTTTGGCTAATATAGTGCAAACAACACCATCCCATTTCAAAAAACAAGCCGTAAAAGGTCAAAATTCAAAGACAGTGAGAGAAAGTACAAAGTTCTACCAATACCTATTAAAATCGTATCATTAAGAAAAGCCTCCACCACATTGTCGACGAAGAACTGCGGCAGAATCAAAGATGCTATTAACGCCGCAGGAGCTAAGACCCATAAGTAAGAGCCACCCTTTTCTTCGAAGGGGGCAGATTCCGATTTCCCTTCTTCTACCGATTGGTGTGTCAACCCACAGAAAGAGACAGAACCTGGTTTACCGTGAAACGGTTCTACCCCGTTAAAAGTACTAACGGGCACACTATAACTTTTGTTTGGATGAACTTCCAAGCCTCCATTTAAACTGGAATCAGAAGCATGAACAAGAAGTCTCTGGAATTTGTTCAATCCCAATGCTGGAGGTTCCCTAATCACCCATTTCAAACCTGAAATAAAAATTAGAAAGTGTTCAAATGTTTTGGTGTCAAAAGAGACCCAATATACTACAACCAACAAATTCAATCTTTTTTTTTTACTTTTCTAATTTCTAGTGTTATTCCGAACCCAAAGACACAGTACACACACAATGAGCGGGGGCAGAAAAACATACATTTTGAACCATTTCCAAACCGAAATGTTTGCCTTTGATTAGAGAATGAAGCGTGGGTTGCGAACGTTGGTGACTGCGAGTAACATAGAAGAGTTAGAATGGTAACATAGAAATTGATTGGGATGAATAGGTTTAGGTTTACTCACAGATATTGTCCGATGATTGGAGTGAATGGGTTGAGAGGGAAGAGCGCAACAAAGGGTTTGAAGTTCCATTGTTAGGGTTTTAGAGCAGTGGGCTAACCATGCTATCCTCTGTTTCCAAAACCCGTTATTATTGTATTCCCTCAGCTACACACTATTTTTGCATATACCAAACAGTACTCACATTTTAATTTTAGAAACGTAAATATAATAATGTTTTTAAATTTCAAATAAACCATACAAATATTTTTAAAATAAGGAGAATGTTTTTACAAACTTATTAAATATATATATATATATATATATATATATATATATATATATATATATATATATATCTTTGTAATTTTAAATCACTTGTCACAAAGTAACCAAACGAGTAGGATGTGTACTTTCTTCTTCTTCTTCTAACAGACGTATTAAGGAAATTTATTTAATATCAGATTAATCATTTCTCATTTGGAGAATTTATTCAGAATAAAAGAATATACATGTAAATTGAAATGGAAAACCTAACTTACAAATTTTAAATAAGAAATCACTTTTCTTAAGAAATAAATCATTTATGCTAACCACTTAAATTAAATTAATTGTAACTAAGATAAAAGAAAATTGTATCTTTTTATTTTGAATCCTTGTTGGACTTTTTAATTGGTTTTTTAACACATTGGATTGACATTTATATTTGTTTTGTATAATTTTTATAACACATTGGATTGGACTTTATACTTATATTTATTAATATTTGAACACACAAGAATTAATCATTTCGAAATCTAGATATTTTGTTGAATGAGATTTCTTCTCCCATTATTCGTTGGAATTTTTATATTTTGTCATTTAATTTTCAATGCAAAAAAGTATATTTTCTTCTCTTCATCGATCTTATTTAAATGTCATCAAGATAAATTGAAGCTTTTTCTAGCTTTTTTCTTTTCTCTCTCTTTTGCATATATTCTTATTATCATTCTTGTGATATAAATTATGCGAATTATCATATACGATATTTCATTATTTAGTAATGGATTAATTATATTGTTAGTCCTTTCATTTTTGTATAGTTTGATTTCAAAACTTTAAAAATAAATAGATATAGTCCTCTTAATCTAATTGAGTTACACTTTTAACGTATCAAACATTGTTTTAGATTGTCATTTGAGTATTTTATACTGTTTAATATATTTAAGCTCAAATGTCAATTTCAAATGTTGTTTAACATGTAAAAATAATTTACATGATTTAGTTAAACAAATTATATCCATTCATTTTTTACGTGTCAAGCATTGTTTTAGACCATCGCTTGAGTTATTTACACTATGTGATATGTTTAAGCTCAAATATAACGTTATTTAATATGTAAAAATAATTTACATTGTTTGGTTCAACAAATTATATCATTCATTTTTTAAGTTTGGAAACCAAAATATATCAATTTTTGACAAAATATAGATTTGACAAACATATTTAACCCTTTAGTGATTAAAGTTTAGATTCAACATTTTTATGATTAGTTTTGGAATTTTCACAATATTTAAAAAAAAGGTTGTACCAGCACTATTAGAAAAAACGATATTATTAACTGTTAAATTTTGCTACCAATGCCTAAAATTCGTTAAAATATCAAAATTATCAATGACTGACTAATGATGAAAATTTTGTTGATAAACTTTACCGACAAATAAAAAAAGTTATGAGTAATTACATACGACATCAAATATATATATATATAAGTAATAATCAGTTAGTAATTAGTGATAGTAAAAATCCAACGATAAACATTTGTAAGTAATTTGTTAGTAAATACTTTTGTCGAAAATATTGTGATTTGTTTATTCTTCCTCGTCTTCCTTTTCTCGTTCTTTCATTTATTTTTCATTTTCTTCATTTTATTCATCTTTTCATCCTCTCTATCCTCTAACTCAATTGTCACACTCACGAGTTCCTTCTCCTCCTTCCAATTCTTCATTTTTTTTCTTATTGTTATCACTGCCTTTATTATTGTCATCGCTTTGTTATTATTGTTGTCACACCACTATTGTTCTCACACATTACTAATTAATTTATAAATATATTTCCTTATATTTGGTGGAAAATTTGATATCAATTTTATCGACAAACTTAATAAATATATATATATTAATGATAAAAAATGGTAGATTACCATGATATTAAATCATTTGGTTACTAATAAATTTTATCACGAAAAAGTAAAGCTAGAAACGAGAATTTTAGTATAATTTTACCAATGTAATTTATTGATATAAATTTCATCGATAATAAAAAATTAAATTATCAACGATATTTACTTACAGATTAGAGCTGTCAAAATGGGTTATAACTCGCGAGCCAATCCGGTTCACCATGAGTTTGAGTCAGGTTGATTTTGAAAAAAAATATATTTTTTGTATGTAGGTTAGATTTAAACTCGGCTCATGCTGAACTCGTGATGGGCCGGGTTGGCCCACCAACCCACCTACCTAATTTTATTTTATTAAAATTTAATTTTAATTTTATAAAAAGATATTTATTATTATTTTTTGTTTGAAAAAATTATTTAGGTTCTCTATTTTCAAAATTAATTAAACATCCGTGTTGAAAAGTGAGATTTGAGAGTGAAATTTGTTTAGATTTGAATTATAGAAAGTTTGTAACTTTTTTATTTAAAAGAAAAATTGTAATTAAGTGGGTCAGTGAACCAACCCGTCTATCCACCACCCCATGATGGGTCGGACCGGGTTCGAATTTTTCTGACTCACTAATAAACGAGTCGGGTTAGATTGGCTCACTAAGTGACCAACCCGTGGTGGACCAGACGGGGTCGAACTAGGTTACTCGTTTTGACAGTTCTATTACAGATGTTGATTGACAAATATTTTCGTTTGTTGTTCTGAATTTTACTTATATTTATTTTTATTTGTAAAATTTATTGATAAATTATGTTCTATTGATAGATTAATTTTCATTGATAAAATTATGTCGATAACTTCTATTTTCCATAACTTGAATGATGACTTTTTTTTTAATATTTTTTGAAAACATTTAAAGTATATTTTAGTATTAAATTTTATCAACAATAAGATTTTAGTGACCGATAAAATTATTCGTTAGTAAATTTTATAAGTAACTCATAATTTTAATTACCAACGAATATTTTTGTCAAATATATTTCATATTTCATATTTTGTAGCTTCCTTTCTTATTTTCAACATAAAAATTTCCCTCCCTCAAAATAATATTATAGAGATTGATCACTTTGATACATATCTTATAAAAGATATGTTTCACCATTTTTAACATAATTCCTAGGATCTTTATGTTTGGGGTTTTTGTTTTCACCATCACTAAAACAATGACTGACACGTGCCTACAAAAGTCTTTCCTTACCGCGGGCCCCAGCAATTGATCTGAACCTGCTACATGTAATACCTTAGAAATTGTAGACTAAGTGGGAATACACTTGGCAATTAATGATAGGTTGGAGCTTTACTCTTTCAAAATGGTTAAAACTTAAAAAATTTGAGTTTCTTCAATTATCTGAAGCACCACTGTTTTTCTCTTCCAAGCTCTCCTTCCACTCTTTGCAATTTTTCCTCTCAACTTCCCTTTCCATCTTCTTCAAAGTTTAATTTATAAATTTTACTTATCAGAAAATCACTAGAGCTTCCAAGTTACAAGACCACTGTTTTGAAGCGTCAAGTTCTCTGCTTTCGTCTAGTAAGTAATCCTTTTCTTCCTCTTCAAACTAGAATGATGATCATGAAAATTGACACTTTGCATGTGACAAATCTGAGTTCCTTTCCATATTCTAATTCTTACCTTGCTTAAGAAATTGATTTCATCTCCAATTTGGGGATTTTTAGGTACTGTTAATTTTCCTAAGGTGCCTTTGGGGTTATCTCTAAAATTAGCTGCTGAATTTTACAAAATCCAGGTAAGGGAAGTTAGATTTTCTTCTTGATTGTAGAATTTAACTTACTTGTATAAATTATGAAAATAACAATTTCAATTTGATTTCATGTGTGAACTGTATGTGAAATTGTGTGGCTGTTGAATGAATTGAAGAATGCATGTGCGGAATTATGTGTATATGTTCTATGAATTGGATAATATGATAAGTTACAATTTCAGAACTACAATGAGTCTGTGCATGATGAGAAAATGAGTGTTTGAGAATGAGATTTAGCTTGTACTGGTTGCTGGATAATTAGTTTAGTTAATTTTAGAGGTTTAGACCAAATTTAGGGAACTTGAGTAGTGAATCTGAGAATTATAGCGTTGGTGTTGGAATAGGTTATTGGAATCATTTAGATAAGTCATTTTTGACTTATTAGGAACCTTAAACCAATCAAAAACAGAAAACAAGTGGTAGATTTGAATTTGACCCCATAAGTAAAGGAAATTGAGTTATTTGATCCAAATTCTCTGCATAATTGTTAGAGATTAGTGTTTGGATTAGAATTGGACCCTTAGACAAGTTAGATTCAACATCTACTTCGAATTAGGATCATTAGAATTTCATCAAAGTGCCTAGAACAAGTTTGGAGTGGTGGAGTTCTGCAAAACTGCAGAATTGGGAATCTGCAAAAGTGAGCGAGGGTTCTCGCACAGCGAGAATCCAAAATTAATTGGGTTTTTCAGTAGAAATTCGCTCAGCGAGCAGCAGGATTTTCGCTCAGCGAATTTTCTACGACAGGATGAGTATTTTTGATGTTTTTGACGTTTTGGGAGCTCCGGACGTCCGTTTTGGACGTTCTTTAGGTCGTTCTGGGGGTTTTTAACTCTTCCGGATCCATTGGTGAGGGTCTCCAAGCCATTTGAATTACTTAAGTATTGGAAATTAAAGATTATAAAGATAATTGTGCTTTCTTTTCTTTTTCTTGTGTGCTGATCCATGTATGATTTTTTATTTACCTTGTATGACTATAATTAGTATGATATGATGAACTGTGAATGGTTAATAACTTAAAATCAGTAAAGAAGAGATGGTATATGTATATAAGTTGACTCAATGATCCAAGTGTTATCTCTAGGTGAGATTTGAGTTGAGTTTCTGGAATGAATATAGGTAGCTCAGTCTTGGGGGTTGCCCTTAAAGCTCTAATGACTATTCAATCTCACTTAGAGAAGAGTAGTTCATGTGGTGAAGAGCAGTAGGGGTCCTAGTCTTGGTTGTCTCCATTGTATATGGGCCAAGGTGAGTGATGATAAGTGTGAAAATGAGTTATTTTTACACTTATAAATAATCTCAAATTTTTAATTATTCATGTTTTTACTCAGTGAAAAGTTGTAATTAGTTCATATATTGTTTCGTAATTTATTGTTCAGGAAAAGATGTAAAAATGGGAAGTTGTCAGCCAATTCTTGCAGAACGGAAGTGTAAATTCGCAGAGCCAGAAAATTTAATTCGCCTAGCGACTAGTTTCGCTGAGCGAATTATAAAATTAAAGGGAAAAATTTTGGAAATTCGCCTAGCGACTAGTTTCGCTCAGCGAATAATGACAGTTAAGTCACTTAAATTTTAAATTAATTCGCATAGCGAACATATTTGTGCGCTGAGCGAATTAAGGAAGTTAAGTGACTCATTAAAAGACATGACCGGGAGACAGAAAGGAGATCCTGACACGAAAAATAGAAAAACGCTCTGGAGAACTGGAGAAGATCGTCAGGAGACCCTTCAAGACATCAAGACTTCACTTTCTGCAAGGAATTGCTGTAAAGAGTATGTTTTATATGTCTAGGAGAGGTCAGTCTTTCTGTTCATAGGAATTGGTTGTATGACTATACATTAATGTAAATTTTATGTGCAATATATGTCTCTGTTCTTGTTCTTTTCTTGACTTGCTTTAGATTATACGAAAGTATAATTCTTTTTAAAGGTTCTTTTGTACTGGGAAGTATTTTTAGAACCAGAAACGTAAGAAAAGAAACTAGAAGTGACTACGCTAGGAATAGCTTCTATACTTTTGGTCATTCTACACATCTGATTTTAATGCAAAATTATCTGTTGAATTAATTAAGGAATTAATAATTTAATGGATAATTTTAGAACTTGCTTTAAGGAATTAAACCAAGATACGTTTTTGTGAATGCTTAAACAGAGAACGTATTTTATCCAGGATGTTACTGTAATGTTAGTCAAAGACCAATTCCTAGCACACCAACTGTTTTATAAAATACCAAAAATAATTTCTTGTATTGTTTGGTGTATTTTAATGTCTAATTTAGTTATAAAAGGAAGAATTGTCATGTGTTGCACAAGTCCCTTGGGAGAACGATACTGGACTTTATCACTGTATTACTTGTAACGATTTGGTATACTTGCCAAAAAGTTATCAAGTTTTTGGCGCCGTTGCCGGGGACTTGTGTTCAAACACAAGACAATTTGAACATTTGTGACTCTTTTAGACTGTTTTGTGAGTTTTTCGTTTTGAATGTTGTTATGTATGCAATTGTGACTACAAATGTTTATGCTTTCCACTGGTTTGGTTTGTGCTTAAAGCTTGTTTCGGGGTACGCCTTAGAGCATGATTTAGCTGTTGGAAGATCCTAGGGATGAGATTTCAGCAGCCGAACTAGCTAAATCAACCCAAATTTTGCATATCACCAGGGATGGGATTGTGAGTTTGGCCCCCACTGTTCTGGTTCTTAATGCAAGTTTTGATACATTCTAAGACCAAGGGATTGAGTGAGGTGTGTCAAGCTTAGATAGACACAACAAGAGGGATCTAAGTTTTTTTACCTTAGAGAACAGGGAAAGTAATATTCATCACCTTAGGAAAGTACTAAGTGATCTTGCAACAAGAGGGATCTGAGTGAGGTAATTTAGGAAATCCATTTCTATCACTTTGCATATTAGAACTGTTGTTTGGTTGGTGTGCTCACGTTCTGCAATTTTTATTTTTTTCCTTGTCTCTTTGTTTGTGTTTTTCATTCTTCTATTTTACTTCTCTATATGTTACTTTTATTTTTATCTTTATGTTTTAGTTTTTGTATGAAATTGTTGAAGTTTCTGTGTTTGTAAGGAGGTCTGGAAAAAGCTTGAATGTGTTTTTGTGACGCTTCAGTCGCAGAGCGCACAATTGAAGCGTGCTCAGCGACCAGAGTATTTTATAAAGAAGTGGTTTGGTCGCACAGAGCACAGCTGAGGTGCGCTAAGCGACTAAATTAATTCTAAAAAGCTGTGGTTTCGCATAGCGTACAACCTTTGTTGCGCTAAGCGAAATTTGCTATTTCTTAAAAAAAAATTGTTTATTCGCTTAGCACACAGTTTCGGTGCGCTTAGCGAATATTGTGCAGATTACTTCTCCTACAACCATCACAAGGTCCTTTTTTGAGTTTGCGAAGCTCTACAATGGCCTGAGGGCATGCCTAAGTCCAGGTGGGGGAGTGCCTATGCAGAGGATGATGAGGAGGAGCCCAATCCCAGATGGACACAACAGAGTCACAAGACACATGAGAGCCAGTGGAGATCCAGACCAGATGGGTCCTGGTAGAGCAGATGGACAGATTCTCCTTTTGTGTCATGTTATTGTTATTATTTTTTTTGTTTTAGTTCAGTTGTTATATCGTGAACTTTTTTTAGTTGTTTATGTTTGGTGTTGTAAAGACATTGATTTTTGATTTAATGATTATGCATTTTCTGATTAAGTTATGTGGTTCTTGAGGATGATGACTTGTATGTTTTGGTTGTTCTTTAGAATTTATCTGTGTGTTTGAATATGACCAGATCTATGAGTGTTGAGAGCAGATGTGATTGAGAGATATAGAATTGTCTGGATATGAAATTGGTTTTTGCATGATTTTGATTGTACGTACATTCACACTTTGGTTAAGGATGGAAAAGGCCTTGTTTGATATTGATTACACAGCTACTTGGCCAGATAGCCAACCCTTAGACACTGTACTTCATTTGTAAACCCTTTTTGAACCTTGATTCCTTTCTTTCACCTTGAGCCTAATATGTTATCCTACCTTACACCTTAGAAGAGAACATGTCAGATGAATTTGGAGGTTAAGGTTGAATTCAAGTTTGGGGGAAGAAAAGATCAATATAAAAAAGAAGAAGAAGAAGAAGAAGCTCAAATTGAAAGAGAAGGTTGACCTGTGAAAGAAAATGGTATGTGATAAATGAGATATTTTTGGGATTTGAGTACTGAATTGGGAATTGAAGTTGTTCTCTTCTTAATAGGTGTCTTTGAATCCAAGAAAAACCATGATTTTTTTATTTTCTAGCCAAGCCAAGCCATAACCTGAAAAGACCTTTTGACTTAACCAATAGTGTGAAGTGTGTGAATCAAATGAAATGCAAAAGCTGATGAAGTTCTATGACAATTCCACTGTCATGTGAGGACAAACACTTGAGTGGTGAGGAATGAAGAATGTTGATTTGGTTGTTCATATTCTATGCACAGGTGATTTGTGAGTACTGTACCATGTCATATTTGTTTGAATCTTTGGGAATACATGTGATTTTTTTTTATGTGCAAAGTCATTCTATCAAAATGTCAAATGTCTCTTGTGTCGCTAATTTTTTTCTGTGATTTCCTGAGGGCATGAAATAGTTCAAGTTTGGGGGAGTTGATAAGTGTGAAAATGAGTTATTTTTACACTTATAAATAATCTCAAATTTTTAATTATTCATGTTTTTACTCAGTGAAAAGTTGTAATTAGTTCATAGATTGTTTCGTAATTTATTGTTCAGGAAAAGATGTAAAAATGGGAAGTTGTCAGCCAATTCTTGCAGAACGGAAGTGTAAATTCGCAGAGCCAGAAAATTTAATTCGCCTAGCGACTAGTTTCGCTGAGTGAATTATAAAATTAAAGGGCAAAATTTTGGAAATTCGCCTAGCGACTAGTTTCGCTCAGCGAATAATGGCAGTTAAGTCACTTAAATTTTAAATTAATTCGCATAGCGAACATATTTGTGCGCTGAGCGAATTAAGGAAGTTAAGTGACTCATTAAAAGACATGACCGGGAGACAGAAAGGAGATCCTGACACGAAAAATAGAAAAACGCTCTGGAGAATTGGAAAAGATCGTCAGGAGACCCTTCAAGACATCAAGACTTCACTTTCTGCAAGGAATTGCTGTAAAGAGTATGTTTTATATGTCTAGGAGAGGCCAGTCTTTCTGTTCATAGGAATTGGTTGTATGACTATACATTAATGTAAATTTTCTGTGCAATATATGTCTCTGTTCTTGTTATTTTCTTGACTTGCTTTAGATTATACGAAAGTATAATTCTTTTTAAAGGTTCTTTTGTACTGGGAAGTATTTTTAGAACCAGAAACGTAAGAAAAGAAACTAAAAGTGACTACGCTAGGAATAGCTTCTATACTTTTGGTCATTCTACACATCTGATTTTAATGCAAAATTATCTGTTGAATTAATTAAGGAATTAATAATTTAATGGATAATTTTAGAACTTGCTTTAAGGAATTAAACCAAGATACGTTTTTGTGAATGCTTGAACAGAAAACGTATTTTATCCAGGATGTTACTGTAATGTTAGTCAAAGACCAATTCCTGGCACACCAACTGTTTTATAAAATACCAAAAATAATTTCTTGTATTGTTTTGTGTATTTTAATGTCTAATTTAGTTATAAAAGGAAGAATTGTCATGTGTTGCACAAGTTCCTTGGGAGAACGATACTGGACTTTATCACTGTATTACTTGTAACGATTTGGTATACTTGCCAAAAAGTTATCAAGTGATAACGGATAACCTTGTGTGTGGTAGGGTGAAACCCATTGGCAATGGCTTTGCAAAGCAGTAGAGGCCACCACAAGTGCATGACCCGCCATAGCTCGATATTCATTCCGGGTCCGGACGAGTCTAAGTCTAACACTACTTAATAAAACAACAAACCATAAATTAAATAAACTGTTCTTCCTTGCTTGTTGTATTGTATGTCTCTTTTACTATGTTTAATTGTAATTGACTTGTTTTCATTGAATTCTAGCTTACCCTTGCTTTGTTTGCTGCTTGTTCTTGTTTGTGCTTGTTTTCTTTTGCAATGATCATCCAAATTGGATGTGAGCAGATATTTCAGAGGCCCCTCTGGAGCAGGTTTTAGACGTAGCTGATACGGCTGAAGTCCCTGACAGCAGCTAAGTAGTCTAGGTTGTTAGTTTTATTTGTATAGTTTAATTCCTTTATTCTTTTCTTCTTTTGAAAGACTCTATGCTATAAGTAGAGCTTTAGTCCTTCTTTTGTATTTTGGATGACTGTATTATATATACATTTCATATGAATTTCCACTCCTAACTGTTTTACATTATTATAACATGTTGCATCCACTTGATATGTCTTAGACGTATTTTGGGATGTTACACTACAAAAGACGCCTGAGTTAGCTATGTATAAATCTGTCTCAGTCCACGTGTGTATATATATATATATATATATATATATATATAAAAGTCGAAATTATAAATACATTTTACTGTATTACGTTAAATAATTGATTATATCACAAATATTAATTAACATTTATGTATATTTATATTACATTATATAAAGTTTACCAATACTTATATCTTTTATATAATAATAAATACATTTGAAATATTAAAATAATAATAATAGATAAAATTATTAATATTAAATAAATCTATTTTAATTTTTATTTATTTTAATTTTTATTTAATTTCGTTTTTCCTTTTCTTTAATTTTTTTATTATCTCAACTTTATAATTCCAACCAAGCAACAGCATAACGATAAAAGCCATGACAGGTTGAAATTTGGAAAGATTTAAAATAGAACTGTCAAGGCGGGACCACCGCCTGCATTATTTAAAGGTGGGACCGCTACCTCCATTATTTAACGATTTATTTTGTTTTGTTTTACTATTTTCTTAATTATTTTTTATTTTTTTAAGGAGAAAAATACCTCTTTTATTTTCAGAATTTAGCTTCTGTTTAATTAGAGAATGAAAGGGTGAAAAGTGAACGGATTTAAGAAAAAAAAAAGAGAAATAAAATTGTTTTGATTAAGAAAAAAATAGAGAAAGGTAAAAGAAGTGAAAAATTATTATGCATATTATATCATTATTATTATTTGATTTATTATATTTTATTTTGATTTTATCAATTAGATTTATTTGTTTAATCAATTATGAAATTAATTTTTAAATATAAATTATTGTAAAAGTTGAAAAAAACAAACTTTTCTTTTCTTAGTATTATTCACATATACATACGGGGAAATTGAATGAAGAAATTTGTGTCGATTCCATTATTTATTGTCTCTTTTTTAAATTTCATTACATTTATCTGCTTGCAAGATTTCGACATCTGGGAAGAAGCATAGCATTGGGGTTTTGACATTTATCAATGAATAAGGAAATGTTCTAGAAATTTACTTGATTGCATTCAATGAAATGAGACGCTAGGGTTTTGGAATAAGACACTAGCCGCATTCACATTGTTTAATAGTTGGGATTATACCAGTCGGTCAACATTTAATATCTAATAAAATTAAAAAAAGTATAATGATAAAAATTGAAAAAAATGTAATTATTGAATATTTCTCTCACAATTTATATTGAATTTATTTCAACTTCATTTATACTGTAATAATTTTGTAAAATACTGTTTTACATTATCAAGTATCAATTAATTTATGATCATTTAATACCCAGTATATAATTTGTAAGAAAATGATTTTTTAAAAATTGAAACTGGTGATAGATATTTAAATATTTTATAATTTTTAATTTTTAATAAAAGAGCACTTTTATCATTATTGTGAATAGACTCATTACTCTTCTTCATGTTTTCTATTAATATAATAAATAATTAAAATAAAAAATGAAAAGTAATTTAAATAAAAAACGTATTTGAATTTTTGTTATGAATTATCATTATTTTCTACTAAAACTTTATAATTATTTTTTCAATTTAATTTATACTTCTAATCATTATTTCTTTTTATATTGGATCTATATTAAATAATCAATAATTATTTTATAAATAAGTATTTGAGTTGTAACTAAAGAGATTAATTAATTATAATGAATATATTTAAATATTTGTTAACATTTAATCACATAAAATGATAATTTAATTATTTTTTAAATGTATTAATTTGAAAAAAATAGAAGGACGTTATTCATTTCTCTTTTAACTTCTAGTCGTTCACCCAACTCCAACCATCTTATTGACCACCAGGTTTTTCTTTTATCCTTTCGTTCTTCCATTCCGTGTCCTTCCAAATTGTAGTTATACACACAAAGAAGATTATTATGGCACCAGCAAACACACCAATAGATTGATATGAACTAAAAATTATAACAAAAATATTATAAATATCTACTATTCATTGGAGCTAAAATATTTAACATTAAATAAATATGTAGGAGTAGTGAGTATAGCATTTAATTATTTGTTTACTGGTGAAACAGGTACGAGTATTTATGGAAAATGATTAATAATAATTAATAAATGTTATTTACATTTAAAAAAAATTATTAAAATGAAATTATTGATAAAATAATCATTTAAAATTTAATTTCATATATTCTTATTTTTTATTTAGACATATGAAATTGAAAATACTTTTCTTAAATCAAATTTATATTTTAGTGTAACTTTTAAAAATATTTTTTTATTAATATGTTAATATAAAATTTTAATAGACTTTAAAATTTATATTTTAATATTTTTAAATAGTTTTATTTAAAATAATATATATGTTTATATATAGATTTATAAAAAATTTACGTTAATATCGAGTAGATAATGAAACAGTAACAAAATAATGAGTAAGTATTATTGATTTTTAGCACTAGCTTTTAACACGTAGGGTATGAAACGCAGAGTCATTATCCAGCACATCTCATCTCTCTATTTTGATAGGTGTACAAAATAATTCTTTTGTACACCTGTCTGCCTTCTTGCCAAGTTAGCACATTTCAGACAAACTAAAATTCATCTTTTCTACATCTCTTTAACATCATCATTTATCTCCACAAACTATTTTCTCACGTTTTGCATGCGTTTATGTTTTTGTACATAGGTCAGTCGGCTGTGGATAAAAATGTTTAAATACAAAATAGGATCAGTTTCGTTTAACATACTTGAATAATTTTTCATATAAATTTTTTATTTAAGTATTAATTACTTTGCGACTTAAGGTTGTAAAATTCATTAATTATTCAATCATAATGTTTTAGAATTAAAATCTTAAATTAATTTTTAGATTAATTAGATTATAATACATATATAATATAAATAATAGTGTATATAATTATATAATAACCCGTTTTGACACGAATTATTAAAAAAGAGTGTCAAACATTAAGATAAGACGTTGAAAATGCAGGGAAGTACCTCACGTATCATTTAACGTCTATAAATAGGAGGCCAAAAAGTTGATAGTAGTCATTCCCAGCACTACAATTCTCATATTAAAAGCCTTCTTAACAAGTTTTCTGCATTTGAAGGTCATTTTGAAGTGTAAAATGGCATCAATTTTAACGGTATCTCCTCTATTGGTGCACCTACGATCCTCCTCATGCAACTGGAAGAGCTCTTCCTCCATGCGTCCTTTTACAATCAAAGCTTCAGTCTCTGAAACGACGTCGTTGCCAGCGTCGGAGACGGCCAAGCTCCCGCTGCGCGAAATCCCGGGAGACTACGGTCTCCCTTTCATAGGACCCATCAGCGACCGCCTCGACTATTTCTACAACCAAGGCCGCGACGTCTTCTTCCAATCCCGCGTCAAGAAGTACAACTCCACCGTCTTCCGCGTCAACATGCCACCTGGCCCCTTCATCAGCTCCGACCCAAAAGTCATCGTTTTGCTTGATGCCAAAAGCTTCCCCGTCCTCTTCGACGTGACAAAAGTAGAAAAACGTGACCTCTTCACCGGCACCTACATGCCTTCCCTCGAACTAACCGGCGGTTACCGAATCCTCTCCTACATCGACCCCTCCGAACCCAAACACGAAAAACTAAAAAGCCTCCTCTTCTTCCTTCTCAAACACCGAAGCAGCCACGTCATTCCCGAGTTCCACTCAACCTACACAACCCTCTTCGAAACCCTCGAGAAAGAGCTGGCAGACAAAGGAAAAGCTGCTTTTACAGACCCCAGTGACCAAGCAGCGTTTAACTTCCTGGCTCGCGCGCTTTTTGGCACCAACCCCCCCGACACAAAACTCGGAAGCGACGGCCCAGGTATAATACCAATATGGGTTCTGCTCCAGCTTGCCCCTATTTTGACATTAGGCCTTCCCAAATTCATTGAAGATCCCATTCTCCACACCTTCCCCCTCCCTCCTTTTCTGATAAAGAACGACTACCAGAGGCTCTACGATTTCTTCTACGAGTCCGCTGGGGCTGTATTTGACGAAGCGTCGCGTCTTGGTATCTCCAAAGAAGAAGCGTGCCACAACCTGTTATTCGCCACGTGCTTTAACTCGTTTGGCGGAATGAAAATTTTATTCCCCAGCATGCTGAAGTGGATTGCAGGTGCGGGCTTGAAACTTCAAGCTCGGCTCGCGGAGGAGGTGAGGGCCGCCGTTAAGGCTAACGGCGGGAAGGTGACGATGGCGGCGTTGGAAGCCATGCCGTTGGTGAAGTCGGTGGTGTACGAGGCGTTTCGCATTGAACCGCCGGTGCCGCTGCAGTACGGGAGGGCGAAGAGGGACTTGGTGATTGAGAGTCACGACAATACGTTTTTGGTGAAGAAAGGGGAGATGCTGTTTGGGTTTCAGCCATTTGCGACTAAGGATCCGAAGATATTTGAAAATGCAGAGGAGTATGTGGCTGATAGGTTCGTGGGGAGGGAGAGAAGCTGCTGAAATACGTGCTTTGGTCGAACGGTCCCGAGACTGAGAATACCAGCCTTGGAAACAAACAGTGTGCTGGGAAGGATTTTGTGGTGCTGTTTTCTCGGCTTCTGGTTGTAGAGCTATTTCTTCGTTATGATTCTTTTGAAGTTGAGGTTGGAACCTCGTCCGGTTCTTCCTTTAACATAACCTCCCTCAAGAAAGCAAGCTCTTAGGCCCTTCAGTTCTGGACACTCATCTGTTCATTTTGTTATCCCTCTCCTTTTCACCTTACTTAATAAAAGAAGACAGGATTGTACTTGTCATGTAACATGTTTTAACAAATTATACACTTTTTTTTTATCCATCTTAAAAAATATTCTTTCACATGTCTAAATTTTTTATATTTATTTCACTGTTATCTTTTTTTATTTTTTATTTTTTTTTTCTTAAAAAACAAATCACAATATTTTAATAATATTTTTAATAATTTTTTGATATTAAATTATGTGTTATTATTTTATTGGTTCGTATATTTGAAATGGATTAATCACCAAATATTTAATAAGTGATTATAAAAAAGTTGTTAAAAAAATATTTTTTAAAAGAAATACAAAAGATTACATTCCCTAAACCATTTTAACTTTATATTCTGTTAAATAAACTTGAAAGTGTTTCATAATATTATTATTGTGTGGCTGTCGTGATTGGTGTTATTTTAAAAAACTTTGACCAACGAGGGTTGTCTAGTCTTATCTTAACTATCATGTCTCACCAGCTGGATAGGAAAGTTGTCAACCAACCTTTTCCGCAATTAGAACATAAAGGTCACTATAAGTTTCATTCTTATATAGAAAAAAAAGCATATTATATTTAAAAATCTAAGAATAAATAATATTAGTTATGATGAAAAGAACATATATTTTCCTAAGAATAAAATCAGACGAGATTTTGAACAAATATTGTTTTAATACATCATTTGTGAACTACATGGTTAACTTTTTTTACGAGGGTTAAAGATATCGGTTTTAAATTTATTTACACAATTTTATCATCAAATGTATCGTTGTTATTAGAATAATTAAACTGATTTCCCCCTTTTTTTTAAGATGATCCTCACTTTGATTAACTTTGATATAATATATAATATTTTAATAGAGAAAAAACCTACAGTTAAAACGAGAGTTAAGTATTTTGATACTTGTAAGTATATGGATTTATTTCTTAGGAAATACGACTAACGCAGTGTTCGCATAAATTTTTTCGTGTTCACTTATACTCATATACAACGATAGAGAAACGTTGATTTGTGGGATTTCGTGTGATATTTTGACAACAAGACACATTTTATCATTTTATTGATTTATTTAAATTTAAATTTAAAAAATATTTAAAATAGACTAATTACAAGCTATCATATATATGCGTTAGTCAAAAAAATTGTTAAATAGTATGGTTAAAAAGATTTTTTTTTTAAATATTGTGGAAATATTTATAAGAAAAGCGAGGCGCCAATGAAAATGCAGGAAAGGAGGAAGTGGGTCAATAACCTGGTAACACGTGTCTCAAAGTGTAATTGTGATAAGGTATGGACGACTTTAAGACAAATTTTTAAGACAAAATTTTTAATAATATTTTTAAATAACGTATATGTATTTTCTTATTAATTTATTATTTATTTATTTATTATTATATTACCGTATTCTAAATCTAATAAAAAAATGAGCGCCAATCATAAAAGTGGAGTAGAGAGAATCTCATGTAACAAGTCGTGCGTGCTACTCAAGGGGCGCTGATATTTCACTACTTAAAAGAAGCACATATATTTAACCATTGATTTGACACTTTATGAAAAACCAAAAACCCACATTGATAATATATATTAAAGTTTTAAATTCAAAACTAAGATATTATTATTTTAATATAAGAAACATATTTTTTATGTTAAAATATTAATACCCATTATATTAACGCCCATTTATTTTGTTGAAAATAAATTGGAACTTTAAAAAAGAAAAATAAGGACATCCTCACGTAATTTAAAAGCTTTTAGAAACGAAATTCTAATAATAGGTTTAATTACCTTTTTAACTTTCGGGATTGAATTTCTGTTGTTTTTAAAAATGATTTAATTAGATCTTCAAATTTTTTATTTTAGTTTTAATAGGTTCTTTCTTTTGAGTAGTTTGAAACAACGTTAAATTGAATGTATTTTTCTTTTTTCTCTTCTGTACTTGTTGGTACTTTTTCTTTTCTCTCTTTCTGTTTCTCTCACCATTTAATGTTTCACTTTTCCTGGATTCTCTCTCCACTTAATACTTATTTAATCAATTTAAAAATTTCCTCTGCACCTTTATTTTCTTGTTCCAAATCTTCATTATTTGTTTACTTTATTTTTTTTTAACAATACACACACCTATATATCTAAGAAAATAATAACCCATCCAACATTCTTTTCCCTTCTACTATTTTAAGTTTTCTAATCCCCCATACAGAAAAAGAGGTGGTGTGAACGTAACATCCCAATAAATATTACTCTAAAAGTATTGATTTATTTTAGGAGTTACAGTATAATATAGAAGAACAGTAAGAAATCAACTAAATTGAAGATAGATACGCTAGAATTTAACATTAATCCGAAACGGATACATCAACACAGCATGAAACTGAGTTACCAAGTTAGTTTACAATACAAGCATAGACCGGTCGGTAAAAATAAAGATAGTCCTATACATAACAGTCTATAAAACAAAATACGAGAAATAACTATCTCTAGGGACCGGACGGTCCAGTACTATACTCGGGGATTTCTTCTAAACTTTCTTCAGCTTGCACCGCGTCTGCCAGGTTCTCTTCCAAGGCAGTTTCCAAAATAACTTCTGCTCACATTCGTAAGAATGATCATAGCAATTGAGAAGGAAAAGACGACCGGTCGGATACCGGACGACAACATACAAAACAAGACAAATAAGGGTAAGCTTATGTACATTTAACTTATCCATTCATTATACAATCAAACATACTTTACAATTAATAAATCAATACAACATATCATTCTCATACACAAAATCAACCGTTAAGACACTGTCCGGACGGTATGAACGTGTAGCTCGGTCGTCCCTAGCACCCGGGCGGTGTAATAACTGTTCTCCCAGCTGCCGCCCGAGGTTAGCCCTCAAACGGTTATATACACATATAATCGCGGACCTCCTGCCATTCCCACACATGACCGACTTCTCTCTACTTGAGAAAACGTCCTCACGGAATATCAGGAACAAGGACGACACCGGAGTCATTCCCACATTCATACTTTACCAATCAATTTTCCAATTCGTGAGACATTCCACCCGAGGAATTCTCTTACTTAGTCAAATTTCTTATTTATTATCACTCTCATAAACAAAGTTATCGGGTCAATGACCGTATTATCAACGATAGAACACAAAATAACATGAGACCGAAATATAAATGAAAGATTTGAGAGGACGATAAGAGACGTTTATAGATTCTGACAGGCCATTCCGGCAACGATTAACAACTAATCATCAAAGACTCAATAACAACAATAACCGGGCGGTAAAATCAAAGATGAGATTGGGAAAGAGAATGGTAATCTGTTGAATAATAGTCCGACAATGAATAAAGTCTTAACCAAAAGATTAACTATAACTATTAGTCATCCGACCGGTTTGGTAAGGAATAAGGTAAGTAATAATCATATTCGAAGAATGGTCTATGACCAAACACTTCTCAAAAAGAATAATTTAGGCAAACAAACCGGTCGTTCCAATGAATAAACTTTACGAGACCATACAGTCACTAAGTGACCGGCGACTATTCTCAAAGAAGGATATTAGATTTATAAGTTTTATGTATTTTTAAGTGTCAGCCTAATACCGAACACTTTCAAGACCAAATGCTTGGTTTATGACCAGCTTTTATTAAGTACTTTACAGTGAGATTATTAAGGGAAACAATTTAAGTTTAACAACATACTAGACCGAACAGTCCGATTAGACCGAACGGAAAAATAAGGGAAGACTGAATGATCCTAATGATCTTCAATCTCAAATTCATATTCTCTAAGTTTTTCATTCTATTCATCTCTTGTAACTCATATAACAACATTCCACATTCAGTTCATGCAACTTCAAACAACATACTTTATAAACTAAACATACATCAAATTATTCACATTTGAATCATATAGAACATCAAAATTAAGTATTCATAAGCTTCCCTTACCTCTAAAGTTTAGCTGAACTTCTAAGATTCCACTAAAATGTTGAACGACCGTCCCAATAGCTCTGATTGAAAAACTAATCGGTGCACACGAAAGGTCTTGATAGCAGAAATGAGAATTCTGAAAGGAAGTTGGTGATCGGAACAGTGTTTAAGTTGGAATTTCTAGAGAGAAGTTTAGAGACTTAGAGAGAAGGAAGAGAATTTGAGAGTTCAGAAATTTGGTTTGAGGAAGAAGATGAAGATTGCATGCAGAAAAGAGTTTTAAGATTTCGAAGCTTCTACCTTAATTACTCTTCCAGAACCGGACAGTTGGCGAGTTCTCCAGGTGCCACATGGTTCCCACTAACCAAAAATCCCTCATTCCTCTTGCAGTCGGACGTATCCCGATGTTGGGAAATTAATTGTTGCTGCAGAGTTTGTCTGCCACTTTTACTGAATTTCTCCTAATGATGTCGTCACTGCACGGATTTCGATAAAGTAAATTTTAAATACTTTGCAGATTAACAAAAGGAGACCGGCCGGTCGCCAATTGGCCGGCCTGATCATACCCATTTTCTGGGTCGTGACATGAACGTTCTCTTATTATGTTTTTAATAAAAAAGTAATGTTTAAATGATTTTTTTTACATTGATTAATAATTTTTTATAATAATATTGGAGTTGATTAATGGTATTTTAATGAGAAATTAAATAATTGTTAACTGATTGTGGTAAATAAATGAAAATTTTAATAATTAAAATTGATAAAAATATGTAACAGTAGCACATAAGTATATATCATATTAGAAACAGAGATGACAGATGGATGTCGCTGCAGCTGACATGCAAGGAAAAAGTGTGGAAAAGTATTTTTGAGTGATGAAAGAGTATGATATTATTGATAAATGGAGATGAAATTATTGATTACTATGGTATGGTGATGTGACGTGATGATATGAGTGAAGTAGAGGTTCAAGGGGTAGTTGCGGTTACTGGAAAAGGTCGAAAGGCATTGCAGCATCAAGAATAAGGAAATGGAATTCGTGGACCTGGGAAAATGGCTCGTGGAGGTGAAGGTGGAGGTGGACACGGGAAAGGGAATATTGCAGGACAGAAACATGGTCGTGGAAGTGGAGGTTGAGATGGAAGAAACTGCTGAAGATGGCATTCTGATAATGTTGTGTCCATGCTTGATAACAAAATACCAATCACAAAAATCAAAACCATCTTCCTCATTTCTAACTTCAATTTCAATTACTTCTGCTCTGTCTGCATATTAACACTACCACTCACTGCCCCTTTTTATATACACAACCAATATCTTTCATCATTTACATTTAACAATCTAAATTTGTTTGAATTTTCAATGGAAATGATAAAAGACAATAATATATATATATATATATATATATATATATATATATATATATATATATATATATATATATATATATATATATATATATATATATATATATATGTCACGCCCCAATAAATGCTCTTCTTAGTGACGTTCACTTGTCACTCGTACAGCGTCCGAGGATAAGTAGTGGAAGACAGGCTCTGAACTGCAATTAATTCCCCAATCTCGGGAAACGTCCGGCGGCAAAGAGAATGAAGATCTCCGGATAGTAGAAACCATGTGGCAGAATGCAAATGGCCGACCGTCCGTTTTGGAGGCAGTATTTAAGGTAAGAAGAAAACACTGACGCTACTTTCTGCATGCAATCTTCTTCTTCTTCCTCAAACCCAACTATCTGAAACCTTATTTTTCTCCTCCTTCTCTCTAAATCTTAAATCTTCTCTCTAGAATTCCGACCACCCCTTCATCTCCGATCACCTTGCTCCTTTCAGATTTAATACTCCTGGTGTCAAGACCTTTCATCCTCACCGATCAATTTTTCAAGCGGAGCACTTTTGGACGTTCGGACAATCTTAGCGTAGAACTTTAGAAGTTTAACTGGAATAGAGGTAAGGGAAGCTTATAAAGTTTAATTTTGATTTTCTGTATGTTTTGAATGTGTGTTTGATTAATGCATGTTTGATATCTAAAGTATGTTGTTGAATTTTTATGAATGGAATATGGTATGTTGAAGTATGAATTGTATGATAAGTATAAACTTAGAGAAAATGTGAATCTGAGACCGAAGGTCATTAGGACCGTTCGGTTTTCCCCTAAAACGATCGTTTTGTATTATTGTATCGAAACTTAAATGACTTGCTTATTCAGTCGTAATAATCTATTCATTATAGAACGCTCGGTCTTATACTGGGTGTTCGGCTTTAACGTATTCAGTCATATACTGATTACTTAGCCTCATATTAACTATGTTGATTACAGTAGCGTTCGTTCACTCTGAACGTTCGTTTTTATATTGATAATGTTATTGGAAGTACTTAGTCATAAACTGAGTACTCGGGTTCATATTAATTATCTTTATTGTACTGAACGTCCGGTCTTATACTGAACGTTCAATTTGGAAGTGCTTAGTCATACACTAAGTATTCAGTCTCATATTAATTATTTAGAACGTTCAGTCATACACTGAGCGTTCGGTTTATATTGATGATGTTTATTAAAAGTGCTAAGTATTATACCAGTACACAAATTTTAAGAACATTCGGTCATAAACTGTACGTTCGGTCATACAAGTGTTCAGTATTAGACTGACACTTAACTTATGAAGTATTCGGTTTCACATTGTTAATATCATTCATCCTGAGGACGTCCGGTCATGTAAAGCACTCGGTCATAGATCTAGTGCTCGGTTTTATGAAACGTTTAGTCAGAAACTATTCGGTATTGAGTATCGGGTATTCTTCTCAACACCTTAACAACTTGGAAGTAATAACGAATGATGAATTTGATTAAGTAAGAGAATTCCACGGGCGGAATGTCTCATGAACTCGACAATAATTGGTAAAGTATGAATGTGGGAATGACTCCGGCGTTGTCCTTGATCCTGATATTCCGTGAGGACGCTTCCTCAAGTAGAGGGAGGTCGCTCATGTGTGGGAATGGCAGGAGGTCCGCGGTTATATGAGTAATAACCGTTTGAGGACTAACCTCGGGTGACAGCTGTGGAAAACAGTTACTACACCACACCGGGTGCTAGGGACGACCGAGCTACATGTTCATACAGTCCGGACAGTGTCTTGTGGTCGGTCTTGAGTATAAGCATGATATGTTGTATGATTGATTGGTTTGTATTGTATGTTTACTTGTATGATGAATTGATAAATTAAATTTACATAAGCTTACCCTTATCTGTTTTGTCTTGTATATGTTGTCGTTCGGTATCCGACCGTTCGGCTATTCTCTTCATTGCAATGATCATCCTTTTGGATGTGAGCAGGGGATACCTTGGAAGCTGCTTTGGAAGAAACTCTGGAGGACGCCGTACAGGCCGAGGAACCAGTGGAAGCCGTGCCCGAGCGTTATGCTGGACCGTCCGGTCCTTAGTATAGTCATCTTCTTTTCCTTTTATTTTGTAAACGTTCTGTATAGGAACCTTTTTAATTTTGGCCCTTCGGCCAATGTATGTATTCTAGACCGTTCGGTCTATTTTGTAAACGTTGTATATATTCCAATAGTTCGATTTTAACTTCCAGTATTTATTTTCGTTCGGTTTTGCTTATTCATTACTGTTCTCCTTTATTATTCTTGTTAACTCCTAAAAATAAATTATGGCTTTGATTATATTTATTGGGATGTTACATACATATATATATATATATATATACATATATATATATATATACATATATATATATATATACATATATATATATATATATATATATATATATATATATATAACGAATAATTGAATCATGTGATTTTTGCCAGTTCTACCATGTCCCAGAAGCCAGGAAAACAGGGGTGAAGTGAGTCTAAAAGCCAGTAATTGTTTTAGGATGATTGGCTTCTCCAACAACATCTATTGTTTGGCCAACACGAACTGGCGCTAATAAAGGCTTCAAGTTCTCATCCACAGTCAGCAAAATCCTTGGCTGTTGAAACAAATTACAGAACGTGACTGATAATAGCTTAAAATGGAAAAAGGAAGAGTCTGACTTGAAAGAGGAAAGGACACTAAAACAAACCTGCATTGCCAAAACAAGGAAGCACAGAACATGGTGATATTTCATTCCTTCAATTAGACGAATTTAGATATGCCCTCACATTATTTTGTATAAGTTTTGCTCTCTGAGCAAACTTAAGTGTGTAGAAGAAGGGTGTTGCGGTGATGGTAATGTGACTGGGGGGTTGGCTTGGAGATGGGAGGAGTTGACGAAGAAGCGTTCAGGATGGGTGCATTGAAGAAGAAGTGTAGATAATGGTGAAAGAAAGAGAAAAATGTGGAGATAATTAATAATAAGAGAAATACGAAGAGAGAGAAAAAATGTGTCAGAGAAGAGAAAAGTGTAAAAGAGAGAAAAGAAAATTACATTCAATTTAAACTTTTATAAATTATTTAAGGGAAGAGATCTATTAAAAGCAAAATCAATAATTTAGAAATTTGATTAAATCAGTTTTAAAAGTGGATATCAAACAAAAATTCAGGCTCCAAAGTCAGAGACTAAAAAATAATTAAGTCTTGAAAATATATTATACTTATAAAATTAATAAACCCCAACTCCTGACAAGAAGATTTTAGTAGTCTAAATTATCGTAAGAAATAATCTAAAACTCGTTTATTTTAGATTGAGGAAACAATGAAAAAAAAAAGAAAAGGAAAAAAAAATGAAAGAAGTTGAAAAATGGAATTATTTTCTTTGAGGTAAAGAGAGTTTAATGTAAAAAAAAATGAAAAGTTTGTAGTTGATTGATGTGTTAAAATCACATCTTTTATATATTAATGCATTTACAAATATTTTTTTAAAAAAATTGTAAAATAATTTGATATAAAATATAGCTGTTAAAATATTAATTAAATTTAAAATAAATTCTAAATGAAAATAAAATAAATATTCTAAAATATATCAAATAAAAAACCTATATTTAAAAATAAGAAAATTAAAATAAATGAGCTTACAAAATCTAAAAATTTAAATTAATTAATTTGATTTATTATTTCAATTTTTTATTTTAATTATTTATCTTATTATATTAATAAGCGTTACTATTAATGAAATATTAAAATATTTTATTCTATTAAGTATTTTCATTTCAATTATTGTTTTTCTATAATGTAAAAATGAATATAAATAAAATATCAATCTAATTTATTAACTTTTTTATGCTTTTATATTAATTCATTATTGTATTATAATATTAAGAAATTAATATTAATAAAATACTAATAATATGGTTAGTACAAAATTGCTAATGTTTATGTACCGATTCTGTAAACGTAAATATTAATAAAAGATTTACGGATTATCATTTATAAATGTACTTATTTATTTATTATTATTATTATAAGAATTAATACCATTTCTCTTAAGGAAATTAAAATTGAATTACATATAAAAATGGAAATTAATGCGAAGAACAATTGGATTTTAATAAACTATAAATATGAGGGATAATTTAAGGGATAAGCGTTATCCAACGTGATATTGCATAGAATATTTTGACCACATATATCTTTAAGGCTGCACAAAAATAACTTATTTGTACTGTATTATACTAAAAAAAACTGATTCACTCATACTAACAGTTCAGTTAACTGTTTTATGGTTCAGTTTTTAAAAACTAAACTTATAACAGTTTCTAACTGTGAGAACTGTTTTATTTTTTCCTTTTCTCTGTGTTGCAAAAAAAAATTATTTAATAAAAGAAATTATTCACATAAAAAATTTAATAATTAATTTTTAAAGACAATTTTTTTATTACAAATTTTTATATTTTTTATCAATAAATATATAACATATATAAATAAAAAAAATAATTTATATTTTCATATTTTTTAAGTTACATAAAACGTATATATATATATATATATATATATATATATATATATATATATATATATATATATATTGTGTTACTTTATTTTTTAATTTTTTATTAATAAAATAAATAAAAAAAAAATAAAATATTTTTATACACAAATATAAATGAAATAGAAAATTATAATATCAAATAATTAAAAAATTAATTTGTAAAATATTTATGAATAAAAATAAAATAAATTTTTACAGTTTACAGATATATATATATATATATATATATATATATATTAATAGTTCAGTTTACAGTTTAGTTAATAATTTAGCAGTTACTGCAGTTTAAAGTTTAGTTAATAGTTTAGTTAGTGCAGTTTACAATTCAGTTAATAGTTCAATTTAGTTCCTACTATAGTTTAGTACAACTTAGTACAGTTCAGTTCGATAAAACAAAAAACAGTTCAGTTCAGTTTGTTTGAACTATTTTACAGTTCAGTTCAATTTTTAACAGTACAGTTCAGTTCAATTTGCCCACCCCTATATATCTCATTAACTTACATGAGATTTTCTATTATGGGAAGCTTAGTTATTTTTGTTGTTTATTATTTTTGTAATTTCTCCTTGCAACGTATTCTAATTGGTCTCGCATTAATACAACTTTTCAAATTCACGACTACTTGTTATATGAAATTCACAAGCATATCTAATCGAGTCATATATACTCACTCATCTTTGAGTGATCTCATCTAATTTTTGTTATAACCAAACTATAATATGTGAATGTGATCCTCAAGCATTTTCCAGAAATTCGTGAATAAAATGATAAAGGTTATTTTAGCCGATATTCTGAATTAAATTTATTTATTTTCTGAAAGTTTAGAGGTTCAAATTTCCAATTTCTTAGCATGAAATCAGTTAACATCAAAATAGCTTGCAATTAGCTTATATCATATTTTATTAATGATTTTATCGAGGAATATATTTTTTAAACAAAAACTATTTGCATATTATTTATTTTTACTTTTGATAATATTTTTCTTTTATAATCTATTATTGTTTTTTTTTAAATATTATAGATATTTATGTTTTTTTTTTCAGATGGTTTATTTATCTTTCTACTTTTATTTATTTTTTTATGATTTACCTGGCTTTTTATAATATATTATATGATATTTTTTTTATATTTAAGAATGTCAAAATGAAAGTCCAGTCCAACTCGATTTAACAATATAAATATAAATTAAGAAAAAAACTATCGGTTTAGTCTAACTTTTATTTTTGAACCGGTAATCATTTTGTCTTAGTTTGAATCCACATATAAGGCCTATGAGTTATTTTTCACACAATTAAAAATTAAAAAAAAATTACAATATTCTCATATGAAAAACATTATGATATATCATTATTTAAAAGTTTAATATTTAATAATAAGATATATTACATAATAACATCGTGTATCTTAATATAAATATTTCTTTAATCAATTTTATCAATATCTTTTGTCTCTTATAGAAGACATTGAGAGAATAATTGAATCGAAAACAACAATAAAAGAAAAATAATTGAAACAAATATTTAAAATCAAATTGATAGAAAAATTATATGTGGTAGGTGTTGCAAAACATGGAGGCAATAGGAATATCTAGTACAATATAAACATTTTTAAAACGATTATTTCAATTTATGTATTTATTTTATTTTATTGTGTCAACATGGAGGCAACAGGGACATCTAGCACAATCAAAACAATTATTCCAATTTATATATATTTTTATTACGTCAAGTAATTATCAAGATATAAAAAATATATAAATAGATAAATGAAATGTAAATAAATAGTGATAAACTATGGATATAATTTCAAATATTTTGAAACTCTCATAAACAAGAAGAAATAAAAAATTTAATACTGATTATAACAATTTGCACTTTTATTGATTTAATTAAGCCTAATACTACGTAATTTACTTACTCAATTAACATTAAATCTAACATTATCTAACCCTTTTAACCTTTCACTGTAAAACGTAAGACTAAAATTCTTCAAATAAAACAAATAACACATTCAATACTTGAATTTGCTACTTGTTGACCCAATCGACACTACAATTATACTTAATATTAAAACAACTTCATGCATGAAGACAAAAAAATGTTATTCAACAAAATAATGTTATTCTACAATAGCTAGTATTCTTGGGATATATGTGGTTGGACCTTACTTTACTTTTATACTGTCGACAAGCATTTCTTCAGGTTACGCAACTTCCTAAACGTATTCATTACCATCTCTTGCACTTTAAAAGTGATTCCAATTTTAGTGACGACTGATATCCCAAGCAAAAAAGTGGCTATTTTGTGTTTGGTTTTTAGACGGGATATTTGTAAGAAGATTTAACGCTAATTAATAAATAATAACTATTTTTTTTAAGATTAGAATATCAATTTATTACTAAAATTTTAAAATAATAAATTTATGAATAGTTTTATTTAAATATTATTTATTTTACTCCTTTTATCCAATATAATACTTTTAATTCATCTTCAATTCCTAAGCTTTCGAAACTTGTAACAGGAAAAACCAATGTTACTTCTCAAGCTTGGTAAGCATAATAGGTGTACGGTATAGACACAAACTACAATGTGTTTGACATTTCTTAGCCCCAGAGCCAAGGCGAAATGATAAATGGGTATCCAAACATCGAATCGCTGCCACATAACCCAATGAGATGTCAATTAATATAATTCAAAATCACTTTTCATATTTTAAAATAACTAAGTTTATTTTCTTTTTCTTATTTTTTTAATTAACCTTTTAAAACGTGGGTTTTAAAGCTCTTAGATACAATGATATATTTATTAAATACTTTCCGAATGGTTTATTTTAATTTAATTTGACATGGTAGAATTATACTTAGTTATCTCTTATCTTCTAATATATTGAATAACAATCTAGAAGTTTTTAAATATTTAATGCTTAGAATTAATGTTAATTATTTTTCAATATTATATAATGTTAATGTATACATTTTAGCACTTTTACGTACTTTACATTAACAAGTTTGGTTAAAAGCATTCAATATTATATAATGCTATTTTTATTCAATATTATCTTTTATTTTTATAAAAGTATTAATGTATTTTAAACAAGGTCATGTTAGATATTATTATGAATCCTAATCCTTGAGTCATGGTGAAATCTCAAAATTCATCAATCATTTGTTATCACATAAAAATTTATTAAAAAAAATAAAGGGGAAATTATTGATACGAAGAGCTATACTTATCTTATATATTTATGTTTTAGATGATGAATAAGAAAATGGTTTTATGGTTTCTTGCACAACAAATGACATAACAATTGTTTTATCCTTATTGTGTTTGTGCTTGATGTGTTTGATATATGTATTAATTGTTTGATTGATGAATCATACTTTAAAACATATTCAACATTTCATTTTTGGAAGAAATAATCGATTAAGCAATGTATACAATCGGTTAGATTTCTCCATATCACTTGTATGCTTAACGAGGGCAAATAGTTTTGTAATAACCGATTACATTAGTTGTATAATCGTAAAACACATTGCTATGCCAATATATGTTTCATTAGTGTATTGATCTGTTTAGAATGAAAATTGATTTGAAAATTTGTTTAAGTGTTGACATAACGGATTACATAAGTTTCATAATCGGTTAAATATGTTTCATATGTCAAAACCAATTAAAACAAAAGCAAATCTGTTAAATCGATTGCATGCGCTGTATAATCTGTTAAATTAAAACAGAAGCAAAGAAATAAAAACTTAACAGATTATATAAATTTTGTAATTGATTAAAATGCGTCACGATTCAAAAAAATCATATAAATAATTGTCTGACATGTTGTTTCAAACAAATTCATTTGCATTCAATTTCATAACTAACATTTTGATTAAGTTTTGATTACAGGAGTGTCCAAGAACTGTCTTGAAGAATCAATGATCAAATTTGGATTTTACACATCAAGATTCTATCAAGAACGTGGGCTTGATAGAAAATTGTATTGATTCATTCTGCACTACTGGAGTGCACCTGGACGATCAATTTCAACATTTTGCAATCAGTGTATTATGTTCCTCTCCTCTTGTGTCAGAGGAGAGAATTGTGATTGTTCTCATTGAGAGCCGAGATTGTTCTCAAGGTGTAAAGAGAAATGAGATTGTTGAAGGAAAACTGGATGTAAGCTTGGCCGAACCAATATAAATTGCTTGAGTTTATCTTTTTCTATCCTTTCTCTTTTATTGTTGATTCATCATTTATTGTTTTATTGATTTCAAAAAAATCAAAGATTTTGCAAAGCTTTTCAAATGATCAATTTTTAAAGCAAAATTCAAGTTATCCCCTCTTGCTTGAGATATAAGACATATTTTTCTAACAAAATATTAAAAGACAGTTTTATTTTATTTGGATTTCTTTGAAAAAGTAATCCTTGATAATACTCACAATTAAAAGGTCACCATTCTAAACACAAGGCCTGTATCTCCTGCCAAAGACTCAATGAAATTCAGGGCTAGATAGAAATCTAACTTCGATAAGGCTAGATTTTGGGTTATAGGTTGGAGGTGTAAAAAATAGGATTTGGCTAACTTCTTGGATAAATACTTATCCTAAAACATCGTTTCACAACGCAAAAGATTTTATCGCTGTGAAAAAAACATGTGCTTCCCACCTTAGTGAGACATGAATTCATCATTGTTTAACTGTGTTTGCATCATTTGAGGTAATTCTAAAATGATATACAAGCAAACTATTGGATGAAATAAAGAACTATAGATCTTGTCTCAATCAAATGACTTGCTTGGAAAACTATTTGATGAAGGAGAACTCTGTTCACTCAACCATAACTCTTGGTCTTGCACCGAGACTGGTGAATTAATATTAGGCCTTTGTAATGATTTCAAAGTAATAGGCCTAGTTTGAATATTAAGGTACCCTTTACCCTTTTCTCCAACGTTCTTCGTTGTGGTACTCAATGGTTTCTCACTTTCATTGGATGAGGAAGAGCAAGAGGACAACTCCGTTGAGGTTGCACAATTGTTTTCTCCCAATGTTGTCCATTGACTCAACCTAAGTTGCTCCAACTCACAAGCCACTTCCGTCATCGAAGGCCTCATGTCCCTGTGGAACGCTAGGCATCTAAATGCCAACTCAGCCACCTTGTGTATGGAAGAAAGGGTCCGAGCGTCACTTCTTGCTTCGGGTTCAAGGAATGGGTCTATAATCTCATCCAAAAGCCCTTTTCCAATCCTATCTGCAGCAAGAGAAGCCAAGTTCACTTCATTAGGAGGACGTGAAAAGTCTACCACTTTTAGCCCCGTTATGATCTCAACAAGAACAACACCAAAACTATAAACATCGCTCTTGTCAGAGAGGTGAAAATCTTGATGATATTGTGGATCCACATAGCCAGGAGTTCCCTGTGGAGCAGTTGAAATGTGCGATATTTCGGTCATTCCAAGTCTGGAAAGACCAAAGTCTGCCACTTTTGACCTGAGACAAAAATATCAACGAAAGCTAATACATTTAAGCACTTCAGTGATCTGAAAGACTGAAATCAAACGTTTTATTTATGAACAAAAATTAGTAACAACCCATCATTGTATGCATAGATTACTTGGGATGTTGGTGGTCGAGAATTATGCATATGATGTAACAAGAAAAGAGAGACAGAAAGAAATAGAGGGTGTAAGTACCTGAAATTGTGGTCTAAAAGTATATTGCTGGATTTGATGTCTCGGTGGTAGATGGGGGGATTAATGGCTGAATGAAGATGCGCGATAGCTTGTGCTGTTTCAGTGGCAATGGTGAGTCGAACAGACCAAGGAAGACCTTGTCCTCTCTCCTTCTGCAAGTGCTGACTCAGTGTTCCATTGGGCATGAACTCGTACACCAGGATTTGTTCTCCGTGTTCAATGGAGCAACCCAACAAGCGAACTAAATTGGTGTGGCTAACAGAGGACAGGAGCTTGATCTCGTTCATTACCTGTTCAATACTGTCAGTGTCTCTGTGTTTTATTCTTTTGATGGCAACCCATTCATCGCTGTACAATTTCCCTGCATAAACCGTGCCGTACGCCCCAGTTCCCAACCGTTGTTTCTCTGAGAAACTATTCGTGGCTCTCTCAATGTCTTTGTAGGGATAGATAGGAACACCATTGTTTCCGGTGGCTTCGGTTAATCGTCTTTTTGTGCTCTTTGTGACTCTCAATTTGGTGCGCCGGCGGAAGAAACAGCATAGTGAACCCGCAGTGATAATCAGTGAAACGGCGATAACAAACCCTGCAAAATAAGCTCCGCGCAATGTTTAGGTCAATGATTAAATAAAAGTTAATATGCTTCTGAATCTAATACGTGCGTGGTTGATCATAGTTCCTGATCCTAAACATTTTCGAAACATGGAAAAGGTGAGGTTACCTCCAATTAAGACAATGAATCTGGTTGTTCCTCCACATCGGCCAGATAAGTACTTCGCTGGGTTGCATGACGAGGCTGTTCAAGTACCCAAAATCACATGAATGAATCCCAGCTAAGTAAATGCGAAATGCTAAGAAAATAGAATAAAATAAAATAAAATGTATGTCACTCGAAGGGAATGCAAAGAAAATTATGAATTATTAGGATTTGCAGCAATAAATGTATCTCGTAATATCTGGATTTTCGGCTCAATAATTGGCAAGTCTATGTCTGGCGTGCTAATGTCAAACTTCCTATTTATTTTTTATTTATAGTTTTTGAAAGAGAAACATTGGAGTAATAAAAAAGTTAAAAAGTTTAATTGGAAGCAATTTCTTGCTACGCTTTTTTTAATTACTTTTGACAACTATATTTTATTGCAATCATTAATTCATGACTTGTTCGACTACGGTCACGCGGCGAGATTATCGGAAAGTTTTATCAATCATAGTTGGAACGATTCGTGCCTGCTGAGTGAAAGGAATGTGTATGATTTCAAAATATTTTTATCTACAAAGAAAGCACTCAATAGTTTCCATTTCTTTTAACATTTTCCGTTTACTTATTTACTTATTAGATTAAAATAGTTTGTTAATATTTTAATGCATTAAATTAAATATGTTTACCTTTTTATGCATTCTGTATAAAATATACAGAAAATTTAGTATTACAGTAAAATTAAGCCTCTTTCCTTCTAGAAGAAAGAATATTAGTCCGCAATAAGTTAGTGTATAAAATAAAACTATAACATATTCGTTAGATAATCTGAATTTAATGGATTGAATAGTATTAATTGAACGGAGAACATTCAAAGAAGCTATTTTCCTTTATTAAAATACACTACAACTATTTAGGCGAATAATTGATAAGTACAAATAATCTATATCTGAAAAGACAGATTTTAGGTGAGATTTCCTTTTCTTGTACCCCGGGAGGGACTCTTCCAATTTTCATATAAAGACAAAAATGAAATATAAAAGATATGAAAATCGCGTAAAATAGAAGTAATTTACATAATTTATAATTTCTGTCGTATTATATTATTATTAAAAATTCAGTTTTAATAAAAAATTGAAAATCTAAATAACTTACGACTCCATATTCTTAATTAAATATAATAACATTTATTATTCTCTGAGAAGAAACTGTTTTTTTATTATTAAAACTCTTCAAAATTTGACCATAGCCTCCTTGATTAGTCTAGTTGACTTAAATTGCCCGTAATCATAGCTGCTCCAATAAATTAAGTGACACGCATGTTTCAGCTCCACTATTTATTTCCCTCTTTTCTTTATAAAAAATTGGGTCCTACTTCCTTTATGTCTATCTTTTCCAGGGGTAGTCTCGTCATTAGTAATTTACAGTTATTGTCTTAATTCATGTCATCTTTTCGCACTTTCTTTTCGTATTTACTAATGTCGTTTGGTTAGTTTATTATGTTTTTGTACGTAACTGGACTTCAAATTCTTCCCTTATCACCATGTGACATTATACCAACTCAGAAAATAACGTGACAATCATAGTTTTATTTTAGTATTTCTATACAATAAAGTAGTATAAAGTGATATTTTTGTTAGAAAAAATCAATTTATCATTGACAACTACTTGATTTGATTAATATATATATATTTCAAAATTTGAAAATATTGCCCCGCAAAATTGTAATTTTAAGATACGACGCTATATTCCTGGTCAATATTTTTTATTCTCAATAAAATTCCAGAATTATGTTTATTTAAAAAAGCTATTATTAAACCTCATGCAAAGTATTCATAATAAAGTATTAGTAAGATATAGAGAGAGCGAGACACACAGCATACGATAAAATTACAAAACAAGTCATTTTCATCACGGAGTTATTTCCGGCAAACAGAAACGAGAGTCCGTGATCGCTTTATGTCAGTGTAAGAGCAAAGAGCAGAAAAGAATTTAAATTATTAAAGCTTGAGCGAAAATTCAAAGGACAAGAATAAAAAGTTAGCTTAAATTAATCCTCTGTCCTAAGCATTGTTTTTTTATTGGAGGTGAAGCATTAACTTACTAATCACGAATATTATTCTAGTCCGAAAAAGAATGTTGTTATTATTTTGTGAGTGCCACGCTATATTTGTTTTCAATTTTGATCATGACGCCATTTTATACGAAGAGGATGAGTAAAGAGCAAGTTTGAATCATGAATACCTAATCTAACGGATTAATCAATAGTAGAAGCTGAACAAACAAGCTAACAGGGAATTATGGATGTAAAACAAAAATAAGGAAAACAGAACTAACCTTTATGGCAACCTGTTCCGGCCGAAAACCCGTCGCCGATGAAGCCGTCGCGGCAGCTACAGCGGAAACCGGGCTTTCCGTCAACCGGGGATTGAAGCTTGGTACAATTGGCGTGATCAGAACACAGACATCGATCTCCCTGGACCCACCATCCAAGTTCGATTGTATTTACTTCCAAAGACAGAGGCTCACCGGAGACGTCTGTAACATCTGGGAATGAAAGAGATGACATAAAGTACTTGCACCCGGAAGACTCCAATTCTCGGCGATTCACGAAACCGCTTGTTTTGTTCTCGAAGTAGCAAGTCAAATTGTCCGCTACTGTGTCGTTGCATCCCACGGATTCGAAGTGGGTCCGGACCAGATTCCCCGAAATGGAGCAGGGAAAGGGCAAGGAAGTTCCGGTACAGTTGTCTAACAGAATCACGTTTCGCAAAGTGGGCGCGTATTTGTGGCTGAAGAGTTGGCCAAAACTATCGAACGGACGAGTGCACTGAGCTTCGATGTTGACGATTATGCTGTATGTGGTGACCTTTTGGATGGGGAATTCTCCGACGGAGGCTGCTCCGGCGGTGCAATTCAAACGGATTAAGCATCCGGAGGAGAATCCGAAAGGGTAAGGGAAAGGATCGGAGGAACCGCATGTTTGGCGGCACTGGTGATGCTGCAATTGGGTAGTGGTTAATGGAATGAAAAAAATGAATTGAGCCAGTACTAAGTAGAAGCAGAAAAGCGGGTATTTTTGTGTAGTGATCATAGCAAAAGAAATATAAAGGTAGGGTATTTTTCATTTGGGAAAAGTGGAAAAAAGATAGAAAATAGACATGGTTTTGTGTTTGATGGGTGAGTGAGTTTTGTGGATGATGGGGAAGGGAAAGTAGATGAGATTTTGTAGACAGGAGTGGGTGTATTTTGATTGAAAAATGGTAAGAATTGGCTAAAGAGACTTGACTTAAGAGGGTGGTGGAGGAATTTGTTGTTTCCACGCCTAGGTCTCTCTCTCTGTTGTAGTGTCTTCTGTTCACATTCCTAAGGTGGCATAGTTAGTTTATTGGAAGGCGTAAAATAATGGCGAGAGATGGAAAAAGAAGGAGCGCAATAATGACACAAAAATATTTTAACGAACCGTTTCCAACAACATGTTTTGAATAATGCGGGTGGGTGCTGAACTGCTGGTGCAGCTTCCTCACGGGTGGTCAAGTCAACGTTCGATATACGACAAGGGATCAAGCACACCAAGGAAGGATTTAGTAGAATTTGCGCCACATTAATTGGTTCATTGCCTCTTTACAATTGAGTTTCCTATCAATTATTTTATATCGTTTATTTATGCACTTTATACTCTATAAGGATGTGTTTAATTCAGACTTTAAAAGCTTATTTTACTATTTATTTTCATTTATGATATTCAGCTAAGACTTTTACAAGTTAAAAAAAATTATATTCTCCAATATAAATTATGAGAATTTCTTAATCTGATATTCAATTGGGATTTCAGAATATTAATACAAACCATATATCATTAGATTGTTTTATTGATTAAAATTTTATGAATTTGTGTAACTTTTTATTTAAATGTATAATTATTAATTTCATTAAAAAATTCAACTATTTGTGATTTTCCTAATTTTATTTAACATTTTTTCAGTCTCAACAACAATAAAGTTTTACACGGTTGATTTATGGGTTATACTATTAAATGAATATGTGTTTATGCTGGTTAGCTAAAGTAGTTTTACATTGTAGATTGTAGAATCAAGATTATATAATGTATTTGGATTCTTAATATTTTATCTCGTAAGAGTAATTATTTATGAGACATAAATAATCTCTTTGACTACCTTTTACATAAAATTTTAAAATTTAATATTTATGTATCATATTCTTTTATAAATTTAAATATTATTTTGGTTCGTATTTTTATTTAAGTTATTTAATATAATTTTTATTTTCTTATTTTTAATTAAGTTTTTATTTTGGTTAATTTAGTTTTTTTTTATGACAGCGTATAAATAGTTAATGCAATTGTATATAAATTAAAAATATTTGCATGACTTGTACTACTTTTGCTTTAGTGAGTGGTTATGTATTGTATGAGTTGTGATTTTTTTTATTAATTAAGTGCTTAGTTGAACTCACTCCTACCAAATCACAACATAAATAATTAATCAATGGATTTAATTCAATACATCTCACTTGAGAGTATTTAAGAGACTAATATCTATTTCTAAACTGTCAAATTAATTATGACTTGTATTGATATCTATTTTTCTTTTACCTACAATTTATTTGGTGATTTTCATGACCAGCAAGAATCCACTCATTTGTAGTCTTACAGTTTTATCAATTCTAATATAGAAAGAAAATCACATCAATTGAATACAATAGCACAAACAAAGAAAGCTTCAAAAGATTGAGTATCTCACAACATCAAAATTTTCTCTCAACAAATGCAATGTAACAGTAAATACGCAAAAAAAAACACAACATCCTCAACAATTATAAATTAAGGTTCGAAACTTACTTGAAAACCACAATAAAATAATAAGAAAAGTAACACGAGCAGCAACACACCACACCACGAAACTTCAGAAGTATATAAGAACCCACCACACCATTCATGGAAGCTTCAACGTAACCCACCATACCACTGTAGCACCAAAAACACAACCAATAAACCTTCCTCAAGGAAGGAGCGAATGCAGCAAGAAAACTAGCGGCAACGACAACCAACCAGCGAGAAAGCCAACAACTAACCACTGCAAAAATGGGCACAGTTGCTCCAATCAGTAACGACAATAAATACGAACCACAATAACACATACCACAATAACAATAAAAACAAACTATTGTGATAGCAAAGACAAACCACAAACACCAACCACCACGACAACAAAGAAGATAACAATCAATAAAATATTAACATAAAAAAAACAAATGGAATCTCGGAAAACAAGAACGATTGGCAGCCCAACACAAAGAGGACAATAAAGAATGGAAGTATAGAAATAACGAGAGAACGACATAAGCTCAAAAATTTCACGAAATTGAAGTATAAAAGGAATGCAAAGATGAATATTAAACATTCTATATAACATAGTGATTAATCAATATTAAAAAAATGACTTTCTATACCCGTTCAAAGAGAAACTGATATAGAAAAATTGACAAAATATCACAATTTCTCCAAAAAAACACTTTCTATATCGATTTTAAGTCTAACGGTGTAAAAAAAATGACTTTTTATATCAATTATTTGATATAAAAAAGTTTGTAATTTATTGAGGTTTTGCCATAATGTTACTTTTTATGTCCATTCTGAGTCTAGTTGGTATAAAAAAATATTTTTTATACTAATTCCATGCTCAATCAATATAAAAAAAGTTTTAATTTATTGGAGTTTTGTATCACGTCACTTTCTATTCTATTGTGAATCTCACGATATAGAAACTTTTAAAATTTACGATGCTCTCAGACATAACTTTTTATATATCGTGTATATATATATATATATATATATATATATATATATATATATATATATATATATATATATATATATCGCAGATTTCAATCAATATAAAAAATCATACCAAAAGTGTTTATATATTAGTGAAAGTTAATCGCCATAGAAGAAAGAAAACTGAAAAACCAAATATATTAAAGTTTTGATTGATTATACACGCTTTGAACGATTAAAATTAACCCCTTTTCACACTTTTACTATCACAATATGCTTGTAAAGCTTATTATTTTTACATGACATATTATATTCTACCAATCTCCAACATCATTTAGCGTTTCCGTTTATATTTGAACATAAATATGAGAAGTTAGACGCGGAGTAAGAATGACTTCGAGGGGAAAAGCTCTGATGTTCTGTTCAACCGTATCAACAGGTCCTCCATCATTAGTTACAATATCAAACCCATGCAATAAGGTAGCAAGTATGAGTTGCATCGCTTGGAGACCGAAAGATATTCCAGGACACATTCTTCTACCTGCACCGAATGGAATCAGCTCAAAATGTTGACCCTTCACGTCCACTTCCTTGTGGGTTGTTAAGAATCTTTCTGGACAAAATTCAAGCGGATTTGCATATAAAGATGGATCTCTCTGAAGTTTTGAAAGATTAGTCAAAAGACGTGTGTCCGATGCTACATCATATCCACCCACTGTGCAATTTTCCATGGACTCGTGTGGCAAATTAAGCGGTGCAGGTGGATATAAACGTAGTGCTTCCTTGATAATAGATTCAAGATACTTCAGTTTCTTCAAATCTGATACCTCTACCATCCTTTCACTTCCAATTTCTGTATCTAATTCTTTAATGGCTTCTTGTAGAATTTCACGATTATTGAGAAGTAAAGACAGAGCCCATGCCAATGTTCTTGTTGTGGTATCTGAACCAGCCATAATTAAAGACTTACAAAATACACAAGTGAGAAACCTTTTACATTTATCTACACTGATCAACCAATCATGAGACAAGAAAGATACTGTTTGTAACATTAACAGAAAAAAATGTTCATTTAAAATTTTAATATATTTAATGTTATATTGCTATCATAGTTGTATCCGTTATTAATTTTGAAATAATCTAAATATGGATGTATTATGTTGGATGACGAAAAAGGAAAACTAAACAACCATCCTAATATGTTAGAATCGAAGATTGATTATAATTTTTCTTGTGATAAGGAAGAGAGGTAGTAACAAAGTAAAAGTTGAGACGTACCAGGCACATAGCTTTGATTGTGGTGTCAGAGTCATGACCATCAAACTCTTCACCCTCTTCAACAAGTCCAAGAAGCACGTCCATCAGGTCCTGGCTCTGTTTCCGTTCACCTGAACCACAATCCCGGTTACGTTTGTGTTCTTCAAGCCAAATCTGGATAAACCAATCTATCTCTTTCGCTGTTCTCTTCATTTTCTTCTCTTTACCATCCAAGTCCAACCATCTCAAATAGGGCAGACAGTCAGACACAGCGAGTGAACTGCTCAGATCAAACAACTCCCTGAATGCTTTTCGGATCCGTTCGTTCTCTTCGTTCACGTCGCCGTCACTAAAAAAACGTTTTCCTACCACAGTTTGGAACATAATGTTCAACGCTATGTTCCCAAACCACCTATTCATTTCGGAAAAGCCGTTTTTCTTCTTCAACCACAAATTATAACTCTCTCTCATCGCTGCTTTCACTTCGGCTTCCATCACGGGCTTCAGCGCGTCGATGCGGCGAGAACAGAGGAGCTCCAGCATGGAGATTTTACGCATCTGACGCCAGTAAGAACCGTAGGGGATGAACCCGATTGTTATTTAGACTTAGCTTCTTTTGTCTGTTGACCGGTCGGTCCGGTCGGTCCGGTTGTTTGCTTTGTGTGATTTACCGGGTGCGCGTTTTGGGCTTGCTTTGGGCTTGTTTTGTTTGCCGGTTTTGGCCTGTTGCGCGTTTACGTTGGTTATAAATAGTAACCAACCCCGCTCCTCAATGATAACTTTTCATTCAATAATATTCAGTATTCATTCTCACGCTCCTCTCTCTTATTTTTTCTCTGGTTCTAGGGTTTTCTCGAAACGCTCCAAGAACCCAACAATTGGCGCCCACCGTGGGGCAAGGATTCAAGAATTCCCAAGGAGCAATGGCAACCAAGTTCGACGTAGAAAAGTTCAACGGCGCTAATGACTTCGGGCTGTGGAAGATCAAGATGGAGGCAATCTTGATACAGCAGGGATGTGATGAAGCGTTGAAGGGTGAGTCGAGGATGAGTGATGCCATGACTCAAGAAGAGAAGAAGAAGATGGGAGATAAGGCAAGGAGTGCAATCATCTTGTGCCTTGGTGATAAGGTACTGAGGGAGGTTGCAAAGGAGAAGACTGCCGCTGAAATCTGGGCAAAACTGGAGTCTCTGTACATGACGAGATCGTTGGCTCATAGGTTGTGTCTGAAGCAGCAACTCTTTTCCTTCAAGATGTCAGAATCAAGAACGATAGAGGAGCAGATTGCAGAATTCAGCAAGATAGTTGATGATCTGGAGAATATTGAAGTGAAGTTGGAGGATGAAGATAAAGTTGTCATCCTGTTGAATGCGCTTCCAAGAACCTTCGAGCATTTCAGGGATGCGTTACTCTACGGGAAAGATCAAGTGATCACGTTAGAGGAGGTTTTGACGTCAATTCGAACCAAGGAGTTCCAAAAACTTCAAGATTCGAAGACAACCGAGGAAGGAGCGTCCGGATTGATCTCGGTGAAAGGGAAAGGGAAAAAGCAGTCTGGAAAAGAGAAGAAGCTGAATCCGGACGGTACGAAGCAGGTGCGTTGCTTCAAGTGCCAGAAGATGGGTCATATCAAGAAGTTCTGCCCGGAGAAAGGAAAGGTCGGTCGGCCACAAGAAACCGCTGATGTGGCAGAGGCGTCTGAGGGATATGAGTCGGCTGGAGTGCTGGTGGCTTCGTCTGAAGATCCTCAAAGGAGCTGGGTCATGGATTCCGGCTGCTCCTATCACATGTGCCCGGTGAAGGAGTTTTTTGAGAATCTTGATCAGAAAGAGCATGGAAATATACTGCTCGGAAATAACAAAGCTTGCCGAGTGCAAGGTGTGGGGTCGGTGAGGCTGAAGATGTTTGACAATCGTGAGATGGTGTTGCAGGCTATTAGGTATGTGCCCGAACTAAAGAGAAATTTGATTTCTATTAGTGCATTTGATCTTGGAGGTTACACCACTAAAATTGAAGATGGAGTAATGAGAGTCTGTTCTGGAGATTCTGTGGTTGCCAAAGGCAAGAGGAGGAACGGCTTCTACATTCTTGGAGAGAGAGTTTTCCTGGTACAACATGTTGTCGATCATTTTATGGGTTAATGTCTGATTATGGTGGGCTTAATGTCAGTGTATGAATACTGAAAGTATTACTTTTAAAATGACAGTGATACATGATACCAATTAACACGCTATTTTTTGTTTTTTTCTTTTAAAATTACTTTTTCATCTTTAATAAATATTAAAAAAAAATTAGATCCACCTGTGAAAAGCAAACATCAGTGTAAAGTATTATTTTTGTTTTTAAAATCATTGAGTTCTTTGAATTGCCAAAACATCTTTTATCTTCAACTGATGAACAACTTCTAAAAAAAATGTTTAATTACTCGGAAGAAGAAACAAAACGTAAAAAGTATGATAAGAAAATATAATAAAATAAATGGCATTCAAAGGGAAAGTAAAGAAAATATATATTTGTACAATTTTAAAAATTAAACCTTTTGTATTAGTAGTCAGTTAACTGTTTGAAGTGTGTTTTATTTTATGTTTTATTCATCCGTGCTTTATTACTCATTACATTTATTTTTCAATTATCGATTCATCAGTGTCATAGACATTTTTTGTAAAAGGCCTTGTCAGCGTTGAAGTTTCTGTCATCATCGAAGGCCTTCCCTAATTGTGAGGTGATCTCTATATGTTGTTCGGAACGTCCAAACCCAAAATGTGGATATGGAAAAGCGACTAACAAGCTGCAACTTTGAACCAACCGAGTTCTGTAATTTTTTAACACAGCGCCCTCGTTTCCTTTGTGCAAAAGGGTCGCAGCCAACCCTTTGTTTTTTGCCTTTTGCTTTAGAACTCAGCCTAGATGGCTGATATAAAGAAAGATAATGTCGGTAGAAAGAGAGAGAGAAAACCAAAGGATTCTTCAACAGAACCAATGGATGTGTGAAATGCTAGCCAGAGGCATAATTGAGCTGTATCCAACAATGCAGTACCTTTATAATGAGTGTTAGCAACCTCTTCAAACCACGTCCATTCAAATTGACCATTAACTAAGTATCCCAATCCTAGTTCCTATAGCAGATTAATAGGAAGCTTTTTTACTTAACTAATACTCGACCTCACTTATGTTTCAGTATTAACCTATGGAGTCAATTTATGCACGAACCCACTAGCCATCACTATAAGGCATTACAACATATCCTAAGATACATCAAATCTAGTCCCTCAGAGGGACTTTTCTTTGGTGCTGATTCTGACACACAAATCAAAGGGTTTAGTGATTCGGATTGGGCCACTTGTCCCAATACCAGGAGGTCGACTACGGGCTATTGTGTTTTCCTAGGATCTTCATTGGTCTCGTGGAAGTCAAAGAAACAAAGCACAGTATCAAGATCTTCAACTGAGGCAGAGTATCATGCACTAGCTGCCACTGTTTGTGAGATGCAGTGGATTCACTATCTCCTGCAAGATCTTCAGGTTCAGCTTACTGCTACTGCTGTACTGTACTGCGATAACGATTCTGCGAGACACATTGCTCACAATCAAAGTTTCCATGAACGGACAAAACACATTGAACTAGACTGCCATGTGGTATGTGAGAAGATTCCAGCTAAGTTTCTACATCTTCTACCCATTCGATCAGAGGAGCAACTTGCCGATATATTCACCAAGTTTCCTCATCGAACTCATCGAACTCGCTACAGATCTATCATTCCCAAGCTCGGATTGGTGAACATCCACCATCCAGCTTGAGGGGGGAGTATTATTGTTAAATATAGTTAGTGCTCCTTGGAGTTGTTTCTTAATCTAGGATTTAGGTTTTATGTTTTTCTGTTTTTCTGTTAGAAGTTTCAACCGTTTTCCTTCTTTATCTCATAATAGAACCCTATATAAGAGGGGTTCTAGCTTATTGTAAGATTGCAGAACAAACATTATAGTTTTCAGATATTTCATAATAAAACGAAGGAGTTTCTTACCTCTGGTTTCTCTCTTCTTTTCCCGAACCCACTATTCTTCTCTTCTACGAGATGTCCTTCTTCATCCAGCCATCGCCGCAGATCGTCTAATGCTCCTCTATGGTTCTGGAATTTACTTTTTCCCTCTTTTGCATGTTTGTCGAAGTGAGTGACAGCCTCACCAAACTCTATGCTACACGGAAGCTTCCAGTGAAGCCTTTTTTGCCGACATTTGGGCTTGAGACGTTTTGGGCCATTTGCTGACTGGGCCTATTCTTTAATAATCTGCATCAATGCTTCTTTCACGATCAATGCCTATGAAGCACTGCTAAATGGCTTGTTCAAGAAATCATCTTTTATGAAAATCACTCTCTTATGATTAACAACTGTTCTGATACTGCTCATGCTCTCAACATATTCAAAAACACTTCTTTTTAGTCATTAGAAAGATTCTGAAAATTTTCTAAGTGAAAGTATCAAAGGCAAGACTCTAATGTACAATTGACATCTTCAAATGTTCAATTTGACTGTAAACTTCAACAGACAAATTTAGATATTTGTCCTGAGAGATGAGTATTGATGTACTGTGTGAATTGTAAAGAGAGTGACTCAAGGAAGGGTTGAATAACTTTTTTTGTTTTCTTATGCCTTTTTCTGCACAAAATATTGGAAATAATTTCTGATTTAGTTTTCTCAAGATGCTTCTCTACAATCAGAAGATGATTAGCAGCAAGAAACCCTTTTCTTACACTTGAACGAAAATTAATACAAGCAACTACAGTAATTCTAAATGTTGATACACAACTTAGAGGAGTGGTTTGTAAAAGGTTAGCTTCTGGTACACATCACAAACTGATGCTTCTCTTATAATAGTTGTACTCTGCATCTGAATTATGAGAAAAGTTTTTTCAATTATTAGTAGTTAGTACAATTTTAAAGTAATGTTTTTAAAACAGAGAATTTGTAATGAGCAACAAATCAGACTAGTGAGTTATTTAATTGTAATTGTAACGGGCTCATTAAAAAATTGGATGTAATATGGTATTCCTTAATTATATTTATCTAAACTTTGGTCTATTGCTCAATTTGTGTTGTAGCATATTGTTGCCCTATTTTTACTTTTTCATTTTTAGAAAATACATTATTTCAAAATTCATTTTCATATAAAGAAGGAGATTACATGGTTATATTTATAGTTATAGTATAGATTTTTTAGTTTTTTAATTAAAAAAGTTCGTTTCAAAATTAGTATACCACAATTCAAAAATAGTACAATTTGATTCAAAAATAGTATAATTTAATTCAAAATTAATATAGTTCAAAAATAGGTTAAATAACATAGAAGATCGGTTCATGATAAAACAAATAATTCAGTTTATCTGATTTAATTCAGTTTAGATAAACTATATTTTGGTTCAGTATAAATTTTAATGATTCAATGTAGTTCAGTTAATTTTGTTGATGATCAAATTTTCTTCATTCATTGTCCTTGAAACTTCTATTTCATTTTTTATTTATAACTTTTGAAAAAGAAACATCGGAGAAAAAAAAAGGTTAGAAGGTTTAACTGTGAGTAACTTCTTGACAACTGTTTTTTTTTAATTACTTTTGACAATTGAATGTCACCAGAAATGGCAACAATACACAATTGCAGGTTACTCCAAATTTCTTTCTTGTATCTCTTTTTCATCCGACCCTCGAGATACTAAGGAGTACACTCAAATAAGTTTTTTTGAATTTTTTCATTATAAAGTGGTTCAAATATATGTCTATGTGTGTCATATCTACATATTATAACTAGATCTCGATTCGAAGATTATTATCTATTATTATATTATTATTTATTATACATCTCACTTAAGTATCATTCTAATAAAAACATAGATATATACTTCATGTTAATCATATTAATACAATTAGTATTTCTCAAGAAATGTTTGAAAAACATTTATACTCACTATATTTATAAAAATCTTAATTATTTTTTTATCAATTTGAGTATAAAAAGTCTTTTAAAGACGAATCTTCTCCTCTTGGAGAAAATTTCTTAACAACAAGAACTCTCAAAGCCACTATTAAGATCTTACTATATGTCTACAAATCCATGTTCAAGACTTTGATAAGATCATTGCCCATGAAAAAAAGTATGAAATTTTTTAGAGTACAAGAATAGAAAATGGTGGTGCAGAAACAATGACCTCCGGTTCGAATCATAAAAGCCCATACCGGTTTGGGTGTTGCTCCCTGCAGCTCCCCAAGTGGGACCTGTACCTCTCCACTATTTTAATTTATTTCAAAAATATTCTACACCTTCCCACTATTTTCTTTTATTCCAAAAATACCCTACACCTCCCCACTACCTTTAACAATCTTTCTCTTTCTCTCTCTACATTAATGGAGCATTTACATGGCTCATTAATGAATGATTTACATGACTCAAATTTGAACTTGTGATATATTTTCTTAAATAAGTTTGATTCAATCTTATTTTTACTGTTGAATATATATTTTTCTTTTCAAATTACTTAATAAATGGTAAAATTTTGTTCTAAATTTCTAGAAAAATGTTTATATATATGTGTGTGTGTTTTTTTTACATATAATATCTATAATTTTTAACATTATATTATGTTTTAACTCACCGACATGTTTGACTCAAATAACATGAATAAAATATTTAATTTATTAGATAAATAATATAAAAATATTATTAAATACTTAAAATATAAAAAAAATTATTTGTTAAAGATTTATAATTTATTTAGTTCTTTCATCATTATAAAGTTAGTATATAATAATAATAATATATCATTATTTACTATTAATATTATTATGTTTATTATTTTGTATTTGTATCTAACTTTTAATTTTATAAAATGGTGGAAGTACTAATGTTGAAGTTTTCTTTGAATTTTATGTTAAAAATTATAGATATTATATGTAGAAGAAACACACACACACACACACACATATATATATATATATATATATATATATATATATATATAAACATTTTTCTAGAAATTTAGAATAAAATTTTACCATTTATTAAGTAATTTGAAAACAAAAAATATATTCAACTCCATTAATGAGCCATGTAAATGCTCTATTAATGTAGAGAGAGAAAGAGAAAGATTGTTAAGGATAGTGAGGAGGTGTATGGTATTTTTGGAATAAAAAAAATAGTGAGGAGATATAGAATATTTTTGAAATAATTTAAAATAGTGGGGATGTACAGGTCTCATTTGGGGAGGTGGAGGGAGTAACACCCTTTAAGTTTTATGTACTTTTTGGTCGGTATTATTTGTCCAGTGAGTTTTTTTTTTTTTTACTTTTCTTATTTTCTACTATTGACACTCGGTTTTTACTAAATGTAGTCCTTTACACTGTATTTTTTTTATCTACAATGTTTTTTTTCTTTCCAAAACAGTCTTCAAAATATCATGTGGATATCACATGCTACCTTTTATGTTTCTTTAGAAATACTTTTCGAAACACATTTTTGTGTGTTTATTATCAGTCTGTACCAAACATCGTCAAGTTTCAGGCTTTTGGAAAGTATTATTCAAAGTACTTGGAAAACAAAATTATGCTTTTGAAAATACATTAAAAGATGTAATAATAAAAAAAAAAAGACTTTGAAAGTATTTTTCGATAATAGTCTGTTTACAATTCAAACTGCATTTAGGTAGACAACTTCTTTTCCTAAATTAGTTTTTGGAACACCTTTTTCATTTTTCATGTTCTAATAAAAATCACTTCACTCGACTCTAAAATCATAAAACATGCTTAGAAATTACTTTCTAAAAACGTTAAAACAAGAAAAGATGTATAATAAAAAGTTGTGTACGAATAGAAAGCAATGTCTTAGAAACTAATTTTTAAAATACTTTTTTCTACATTCTGAATTATACTTTTCTTATCACACTATTATTCTCTTAACATTTTTTTAAAGTACACTATTGAAAATGAAAATAAAAAAATGTTTCCAAAACAAATATTTAAAATAAAAAGAAAGTTTTATGAAAAATACTTGCTAAAACACTTTTTATCTTTTTTACATTTTGGAACGTAACTTTCGCGATGAAGTTATATACTTTTTATACTTTGAAATGTATTTTAGAATAAATTTGTAATTTATTTTAACATTTCAGACAATACTCTCCTAACTACGTTTTTTTGTCAGGAAGCAGGAAGCAGACAAGTAAGGGTAAATATATATTTTTCTAAAATTTCGGAAAATACTCTCGAAAACACATTCTATAACAGGACACATGCAAGAGAAAAGAGAAAAGTAAGGGTAAATATGTCATTCAAGACAAAAATTAACAAATGGGAGTGTATTTAGTAAAAAAGTGTTGATGCCACCAAATAAAAAACACAAATTTAACAATTCAAAATAATTATTATTTTAATTATATTATTTTATCTTTTAACTTAAAATTATAATATATTATTATATTATTTAAGTGGGTTGTCTAGTAAAAATATATATGCGGAAGTATTTCTTTTAAGGGGTGTGAATATAATAAGTTTCTTAGTAAAGTGGGGAGTATAAATAGTTGGAACCATCTTTTTGTATGTCCATCAATTTTCAATCTAGAGTTGAGTATATAAAAAATATTTGGGCCCAAAATATTCTCCCGGTGAGGGTAAAAGGGCTAGGCCCATTAGACATTAGTGCTCCACGAAGTTATTTACAATGAAGACTTCTGACAAGAAGTAGCAGAATCTAAGAAAGCTGCTTAAGGTTGCTACAATCTTCCAGTAAAACACACATATACAGCAAGCCCCAAAGAAAGAATAACCAAGAACTGAATCCATGGGACATTAAGGTATTGTGAAGTAAGAAATTTTGGTACTCAGAAAATTAAGACAAGGTTAAGATTAATTTACAAGGCAGCAAAAGCATCATCCACCCACTTCTTTCCCTGAGCAGCTGCATCGCTTGTGGTGGTGGAGAACAGGAACCCTCCCACCGCGGATCTGATCTTATTCATCCGCTTCCGGTGACGAATCCGCCGCAGAACCACTTCCTTATCGAGTTTCTCTGAGCTGTGAGTCGGTTTTATGCACAACTGTCTCGTCACAGACAAAGATTCTTTCTTCTCCAACTCTCCCAATAACTCGTCTTCCTCGGTGCCCCTCTCGCTGCTTACAGTTTCCATTTCCTTGCCGTTTGACACTGGGATTTGCCGTTTCTTCGTCGTGGAGGTGGAAGACGTATTTTGATCATCAAGTGCTTCCGAGTGTAGTGTTGGGGTGGAGTATATAATATGAGAGCTGATGGCATGGCAGAATATCTCGTTTTAGACACCATTCCTTTATTTAAGATTTTATTATTGAAACAGAAAAAAGACGGTGGAGGTGCGATATTCGAGGTGTGGTTGACACCGACAACGATTGAAAATCAGACATTAGTAATATTCTGTCTTTAGTGGCTGGTGCTATGGCGGTTGGTCGGTTTTCTTGGCCTTCTTACGGTGTTTTCCACTGTACAAGTTTTTGTACACTTAACGTTCACGCATCATAAGAATCGGATTTCACACACTTTCTCATTTATTCTCAGGTATCTTGTGGCTGGGTCTTATCCGTCATGAATAATCTACAAAGTTATAATAAAGTTTTTGTACACACGTTTGTATTATCACTACAATATCAATTTACGACATAAATTATTTTCTTTACTTTTTTTTGTATTTTATTTTATTTAAGTTATTTTTCAATGATTTATATTTTATTTATTGTCTATTTTATATTTAGTACTTTAAAAACAAAATATTTTTCCCATTATTTTAACAATATCACATATCGTACTTTTTGAATTCAATTTTTTACGAGAAAAAAAAGTGAGATGTTTCATTTCTTAAATATCATTATAAAAACAGAGATAATCTTTTATTAATTTTGTTATGTTTATTTTTTGAACTTGAATTAATTTTGGCTACATCATGTAAGAATATTTTATATATCTGATTCAATCGAGGGTTAAAGAAAATGGGAGAATAAGAATTTGTTTTTGAACCCTCACTTTTGTCCCTACATATCAATATTCCAACTTTATGTTAGAAGATTAATCATCACATTAAAAATATTATTCACTTTAAAATTCTATTTTTAAAAAGTAAGGAACGAATATATTTAAATTTTCAATGATATTGACTCCAAATTGTTACACCCCATTAAATTCTCCACTTTAGTGGAATACAAATATCAGTCGTCCGTTTTCATACATGTCAGCCGTCCGTTCTGAGTGGGAGACAAAACTGTCAGCCCTATTTAATTCCTCATCCATTGGAAACCGTGCGACATCAGGGAAGGAGGGAGTGGAATCCAGGTGGCAGCTTGGCATTGGACCGTTCGGTTTTGGAAAGTGATACAAAAGCTGGGATTTTAAATCTGGCATCATTTTCCCTGCATGTGATCTTCTTCTCCAAACTTCAGAACTCCATTTTCTCCTCCTTCTCTCTAGAAATCTCCACCTTCTCTCTAAAGTTCCGGCCACTTCCTCCCCTCCGATCATCAACCTTCTTTCATATAAATTCTTCCCTGTGCCAAGCTCTTTCATTTGCACCGATCGCATTCTCAGTCGGACGTCCTTGGGACTTTTGGGAGTCTTAGAAGTTTGCTTAAAGACCTAGAAGAATTAGCTGGAGTTAGAGGTAAGGGAAGCTTATAAATTTAATTATGATTATTGTGTATGCATGATTTGGTGAGTTTATGCTGCTGAATATATGATATTGTTGTTGAGAAATGCATGATTGATTTTGGTATGAAATATGTCATAGAGTTATAAAACATAGTAAAATGTAAATCTGTAATCGAAGGGTCATTAGGACCGTTCGGTTTCCCTAAAACGATCGGTCTTGTACTATTGTATAGAAACTTAATTGCCTTGCTTAGTCAGTCGTAATGATCTATCCATTACAGAACGCTCGGTCTTATACAGAGTGTTCGGCTTTAACGTATTCGGTCATAGACTGATTACCTAGTCTCATGTTAACTGTGTTTACTATAGTAGCGTTCGTTCAAACTGAACGTTCGTTTTTCTATTGATAATGATTATTGAAAGTACTCGGTCGTAAATCGAATGCTCGGTCTGAGAAGTATTCGGTCTCCCATTTAACTATTTAGAACGTTCAGTCATACACTGAGCGTTCAGTTTATATTGATAATGTTTATTTAAAAGTGCTAGGTATTATACCAGTAATTGAATTTAAGAACGTTCGGTCATAAACTGTACGTTTGGTCATACAAGTGTTTGGTATTGGACTGACACTAAATTTCTGAAGTATTCAGTTTTATATTATTATTATTATTATTCATTTTTAGAATGTTCGTCATAAACCAAGCGTTCGGTTTTATACATATGATATTATGTTTGAGTATTTGGTCATAGACTAAGTACTCGGTTTGATGTTACCTATCCTGTTTGGGAAAAACGTCCGGTTTATAGTATCATTTATCTGAAAGGTGTTCAGTCTTACACTGACACTTGATTACTCACAGAGTGTTCGGTCTTGTACTGACACTCGCTGTATTGAAGAGAACTCTTTTATTTTTAAACGTCCGGTTTTCAATGATTAAATCCTATTTGTTCCATTGTGGAGTTCTATGGACTTTTCGTCCGGTTCCCATCAGCTAGTCTGACTTAGCTTTTCATTGTTGAGTTGCTTATTAATCCTTTTCTTCTCTACCAGACCGTTCGGTCACTCGTTAGAACTTCTTGTTTATTTCAGTTCTTATTCTGTCTCTGACCGTCCGATAACTGGTTGAATTACTTTGATACTCGGTCTTCTCATCACTGTTGGATCATTTTTGGTATCCGTGTCGTCTATAATAAAAGGTGTAAAGGATGAATGAGTTTATATTGATTGGTTGGTAAAGTAAGAATATGGTCAGCTTTGTATTGGTGTCCATCCTGATATTCTAATGCTCACTGGCGCTAGTGACCATGTGGTGAGAATGGCAGGAGGCTCTAGCCTGGGCGGTGTGTACAACCTTGACCTAAGGTGTTTTAACGGGCTAACCTCGTGTGGCAGGCTCAAGGGTTTTCCATGCCGCGGTAACTCTGATGGTTGAATTCCAGGTTACCACCCACGGGTGCAGGGACGACCATAGCTACATATTCTTACAGTCCGGACAGAGTCATAGTGGTCGGTCTTAATGATTTATATGTTCGACTTATTATATGAGATGAATTAAGTGATATATACGTGCGGTTTGATTGTTATTCTTATATGATGATTACATGATTGAAATCTTATGGGGATTATATTACTTTGATGATATAATTGTATGTGAGTCGGATTAATTAAATTGCATAAGCTTACCCTTATATTTCCTGTCTTGTCCATGTGTCGTTCGGTCTTAACCGTTCGGTTGTTCTCTTCACTGCAATGATCATCCAATGGATGTGAGCAGAGGGTGATCTCGAAGAAGTCTTGGAAGAAGTCTCACCAGCCGTTCGGCCGAAGGTTGTGTAGGACCGTGTGGTCGGTATTATTTCCTCTTTTGTATTTTCGTTCGGTCTTGAGCTATTATCATGACCGTTCGGTCTTAGCTTGTAGAATTGTATCAAACTCTAGAGTGTACGGTTTTAATTCTATATGAATTTCATATTCCTTCCTCCTTACTTGCTTATTCATCACTGTTCTCTCTTATTATTTATGTTAACTCCTACAATAAATTATATCTTTTGTTATATTTATTGGGATGTTACATTAATGGTATCAGAGCAATTTGTTCTTAGGATAACCTACGGGTTATGGGTTTGTCATGTATTTCTTATGAAAAGATGAATCTAAATGGTATGTTATACCATTCTCTCCTATTCTAGATAGTCAATCTTAAGCTTTTACCAAATATGGCATCTTTTCTCAATTCAAATAGTAATTTAAAACTCTTCTATTTATCTTAAATGTAGTATCGTTCGGTCTCACACGAGCTTCTTGAAACCGAACGTCCTCTAATAAATACCGTTCAGCTTAGTAAGTTCTACACTTTTCCCTTTGAACCTGTAATCTCAACTTCATTGTATTTGACTTGTGTTTGGAAAACTTTGATCTGTTTATTGTTTTATGACCGAACATTACTTTATTTGTTTCCGTTCGGTCATGACCTTTGAACTCTCATTTTAATCTGATCACACTGACTCGGCCTTTGGCTATACTCAGCGACCAGTTCTATCCTTGTTATTCAAAGATCGACTAATGGCTTTGTCTTTATGAATAGAGAGAGAAGATGACGTCAAGGTCTCCTCCTCCTTCACCCTCAAGTATGGATGCACCAGAACCTACAAGATGGATGGGATCAGTAATCAGGACCATGCAACAACAAAACGCCTCACTAGTACAGCAAAATGCCTTATCCTTCCAATAGTTAGAAGCCGCTCGGTTGTCAGCAGACGCCGCTCGGTTTTCAGCAGAAAGGACTCAGGAGCAGTATGTGGAATTGATGTCAAAAGATATGACTGAGACAAAGACGTCCACTCTTTTGGATAATTGTGAACAAGAATGGAGCCTAGAGAGTTTTCTGCAACACCATCCGGCTAAGTTTAGTGGGAAGTGTAGTTCAGACGAGGCTAAACAATGGTTTGAAGATATAGAGCGCATATTTAATGCTAAAAAGTGTTCGGAAGAAAACCGACTAATCTATTCAGAATATTTGTTAACTGGAGAAGCAAGCCACTGGTGGGATCATATGAAAATGCTTTTGAAGGAAAGTAATACCCCCATTTCGTGGGTAGTGTTTAAGCAAAAGTTTTATGCTGAATACTTTCCTGACAGCGTTCGGTTTGCTAAGGAAGTTGAGTTTTTGGAGTTGACCCAAGGGAACGCATCTGTGTCAGACTATGCCGCTCGGTTTAAGCATCTTCGAAGGTTCTATACAATGGAAACGAATGAAGAATGGCTATGCAGAAAGTTTGAAAATGGATTGAGGGGTGATATCAAGTTGTTGGTCGTCGGATTATGTATTAGGAAATTTCCAGTGCTGGTGGAGAGAGCTAGAATATTAGAAAGGACAAAGAAGGAAGTGGAATGTCAGCAGAATCAACAACCCAGAGTAGAAGAACGAAGAACATCTAAGGGGAGTGTTAGTTCCAGAAGAACTCAGCACGCTCGGCTTTCTCTTTCAGAACCGAACGGTCAGTCTTCTAAACCTCCTGTACCGTTCGGCCATTCGGGACAACAAGGTTCAGTAAGATGTTTCAATTGTGGAGGAACTCATCTGAGATCTGTATGTCCTAAACTGGCAAAATATAGGAAATGTAAATGGTGTAGAAAGAAAGGTCATTATGAGCAGGATTGTTCAACAAGCAGGAAAACCAGTTCACGATAAAGGTATGCTGAGAAGTTTCAACAAAAGAGAAGATGGTGAATCTTAGGCTATGGATCGGGTCGATAATAAGTTTAGACCATAGGTCAGTGGTGTTAGAATCAAAATGAGCATTTGTTTGCTCAAACTTTCTTAGTAGTTTGAATTTCAATTATAAATATGAGATCTTGTACTTGTAATGAATTGGAAATCAGTAAGAATATAAAAGTTCTATCTCTGTCGCACTCTGTAACCGTTCGGTGTATAGTGTTTGATCGTTTAGTTATATCCTTTGCATCTCAAATCAATCGGTTAGGCGCTCGGTCTGAAACCCTCGTTCTTCTTTCGTTCTAACAAATCAAACAACCTTATATACCGTTCGGTAATGTAGAATCCAGCAATATAAATTTCACTGTGCTCGACTATGTTTGATATATTCTATAAACTGTTTTAATAACATTGTTAACTCTTTAATGACTGAACGTCCTCTTATGGTGTTGTTCGGTCATTTCTGTCAAATTTCTATTATAACTTAATTATGACGATTCGTCCTTTAGCTGAAATCATCGCTCTGATTATGTAATGCTTTGGTTCTCAAAAAGATTCTTTCTTTTTCCTGCCCATGAGATGGCAACTACATCTTCTCTTTTCCTCGCCTATAAATATGAAGGCACCTAACTCAATAAGATTATGGAGTTAGAAATCACAACCTTGTTCTCAAGGTTCAAACAAATAGACTTGGGGCAATTCTGATGTGGTCGTATCATATGGGGAATTAGGATGTGGAAAATCCTTCTGTGCTATCTTTCATTCTCCCCCTTTCCTTCCAGTAAATTAATACCGTTCGGTTTTGATTTATAATAGTCAATATCGTTCGGTTATTTTTTTTTCTTTTTCAATAGATCAATGTTGTTTGTTTTCTTTTTATAACGAGCACTTGATCTTTTCAAACCTTGCTCTTTTACCGTTCGGTTGGCATTCTTAATATTTCAAACCAATTGGTTTACCGTTCGGTCCGTTGATTAATCTTTGGCCTATGTCCCTCCTTTTGCTTATGCAACCATTCGGTAAGTTTGTATGGTTAAGAATTCATTTCCAAAAAGTATTCGGATCACTTCCTTTTCAGGTTTTCTGCTTCTCGGTTTCCGAATCTAACTCAACAAACGATTTAGCCTTTTAACATAAACCGTTAGCAAATTTTTCACCATTTTCTTAATCTCCTAAACAGACTCGTAATCAACAACAACTTTACCCCGTTCGGTATTCACTCTGTCGAACGGTTCCCCTTGTTGAGCATTTTCTATTCGGGTTTTTGAATTCTAAATTTTCAAATTTAAGAGTCTTCGGCTGTCTTTATTCTTTTGGTCATTCATTTCAGAAATTTTAGTTGTTCACCTTATTCCTTTAAAGACCGTTCGGTATTTGCCCAACCTCACCGTTCGGTATAGGTATAACTGACCAACATTTGTAAAGGGCCACATCTTCAATATATTTTGGCCTCCTTATTCAAGTGTTCTCAATTCGGACTTTAACTTCAAAATCCTCATTCAAATCGTCACCTTTCCATTTTCATTTAGTGATATCTCTCCAGCAAATTTCAATTTTTGAGGACGAAAATTTTTATTTGTTGGGGGAAATGTTACACCCCATTAAATTCCCCACTTTAATGGAATACAGATGTCAGCCGTCCGTTCTCACACATGTCAGCCGTCCGTTCTGAGTGGGAGACAAAGTTGTCAGCCCTATTTAATTCCCCATCCATTGGAAACCGTGCGACAGCAGGGAAGGAGGGAGTGGAATCCAGGTGGCAGCTTGGCATTGGACCGTTCGGTTTTGGAAAGTGATACAAAAGCTGGGATTTTAAATCTGGCATCATTTTCCCTGCATGTGATCTTCTTCTCCAAACTTCAGAACTCCATTTTCTCCTCCTTCTCTCTAGAAATCTCCACCTTCTCTCTAAAGTTCCGGCCACTTCCTCCCCTCCGATCATCAACCTTCTTTCAGATAAATTCTTCCCGGTGCCAAGCTCTTTCACTTGCACCGATCGCATTCTCAGTCGGACGTCCTTGGGACTTTTGGGAGTCTTAGAAGTTTGCTTAAAGACCTAGAAGAATTAACTGGAGTTAGAGGTAAGGGAAGCTTATAAATTTAATTATGATTATTGTGTATGCATGATTTGGTGAGTTTATGCTGCTGAATATATGATATTGTTGTTGAGAAATGCATGATTGATTTTGGTATGAAATATGTCATAGAGTTATAAAACATAGTAAAATGTAAATCTGTAATCGAAGGGTCATTAGGACCGTTCGGTTTCCCTAAAACGATCGGTCTTGTACTATTGTATAGAAACTTAATTGCCTTGCTTAGTCAGTCGTAATGATCTATCCATTACAGAACGCTCGGTCTTATACTGAGTGTTCGGCTTTAACGTATTCGGTCATAGACTGATTACCTAGTCTCATGTTAACTCTGTTTACTATAGTAGCGTTCGTTCAAACTGAACGTTCGTTTTTCTATTGATAATTATTATTGAAAGTACTCGGTCGTAAATCAAGTGCTCGGTCTGAGAAGTATTCGGTCTCCCATTTAACTATTTAGAACGTTCAGTCATACACTAAGCGTTCAGTTTATATTGATAATGTTTATTTAAAAGTGCTAGGTATTATACCAGTAATTGAATTTAAGAACGTTCAGTCATAAACTGTACGTTTGGTCATACAAGTGTTTGGTATTGGACTGACACTAAATTTCTGAAGTATTCAGTTTTATATTATTATTATTATTATTCATTTTTAGAATGTTCGTCATAAACCAAGCGTTCGGTTTTATACATATGATATTATGTTTAAGTATTTGGTCATAGACTAAGTACTCGGTTTGATGTTACCTATCCTGTTTGGGAAAAACGTCCGGTTTATAGTATCATTTATCTGAAAGGTGTTCAGTCTTACACTGACACTTGATTACTCACAGAGTATTCAGTCTTGTACTGACACTCGCTGTATTGAAGAGAACTCTTTTATTGTTAAACGTCCGGTTTTCAATGATTAAATCCTATTTGTTCCATTGTGGAGTTCTATGGACTTTTCGTCCGGTTCCCATCAGCTAGTCTGACTTAGCTTTTCATTGTTGAGTTGCTTATTAATCCTTTTCTTCTCTACCAGACCGTTCGGTCACTCGTTAGAACTTCTTGTTTATTTCAGTTCTTATTCTGTCTCTGACCGTCCGATAACTGGTTGAATTACTTTGATACTCGGTCTTCTCATCACTGTTGGATCATTTTTGGTATCCGTGTCGTCTATAATAAAAGGTGTAAAGGATGAATGAGTTTATATTGATTGGTTGGTAAAGTAAGAATATGGTCAGCTTTGTATTGGTGTCCATCCTGATATTCTAATGCTCACTGGCGCTAGTGACCATGTGGTGAGAATGGCAGGAGGCTCTAGCGTGGGCGGTGTGTACAACCTTGACCTAAGGTGTTTTAACGGGCTAACCTCGTGTGGCAGGCTCAAGGGTTTTCCATGCCGCGGTAACTCTGATGGTTGAATTCCAGGTTACCACCCACGGGTGCAGGGACGACCATAGCTACATATTCTTACAGTCCGGACAGAGTCATAGTGGTCGGTCTTAATGATTTATATGTTCGACTTATTATATGAGATGAATTAAGTGATATATACGTTCGGTTTGATTGTTATTCTTATATGATGATTACATGATTGAAATCTTATGGGGATTATATTACTTTGATGATATAATTGTATGTGAGTCGGATTAATTAAATTGCATAAGCTTACCCTTATATTTCCTGTCTTGTCCATGTGTCGTTCGGTCTTAACCGTTCGGTTGTTCTCTTCACTGCAATGATCATCCAATGGATGTGAGCAGAGGGTGATCTCGAAGAAGTCTTGGAAGAAGTCTCACCAGCCGTTCGGCCGAAGGTAGTGTAGGACCGTGTGGTCGGTATTATTTCCTCTTTTGTATTTTCGTTCGGTCTTGAGCTATTATCATGACCGTTCGGTCTTAGCTTGTAGAATTGTATCAAATTCTAGAGTGTACGATTTTAATTCTATATGAAATTTCATATTCCTTCCTCCTTACTTGCTTATTCATCACTGTTCTCTCTTATTATTTATGTTAACTCCTACAATAAATTATATCTTTTGTTATATTTATTGGGATGTTACACAAATAAATATACCAGAACAAGAACACAATAATAATGTACATCTTCGTCATGTAACTTTTTTCGTTGGTATACTAATTTAGTCACGATTATGGATGATTTTTCAGTTAATATGTCATTATTAGTTACGAAAATAATAGTTAAATAAATATTTTAAAAACTCCTTTTGAAAGTTTTATTTTAAAAACTGTTATGGATTTTTTAAAAACATATTTTCATTAATAAATACATAATTTGCACTTGTCAGACTTTTTGGCTTTGTCTACAGTTTGAATATATATATGAAACAGTATTATCATACATTTTTATATTTATTTGATTAGAATATAAAGATAAAATGTTATAAAAATATAAATTTTTATACTTTTTTAAATAAAAAATAAAAAACAAATAAAATAATATCAAATAAATGTAAATAGATGAATATAATCACTTCTCTTTGAATATGTTATGAAAAATATTTTATGAACAATTAAATCTTCCACAAGAATAATACTTTTAGAAAAATCATATCTTAATATTTTCTTTTAAATAAACTAAACGATAATCTCATTCTAATAATAGAATATTAAATCAGAAATATATTTATAACTATAAAGTGGCTGCATATAATGGGGATGACTTTGAAGTACTTGAAAGTCGTCACTTTATATCCTTCAAAGAGGAAATTTACCCTCAAAAAGCAGACTTGAATTTCCGCTCAAGAAAACGCTCCATAATTTAACCTGTTTTGTCTATAGAAGGTCAAAAGCTGAGTGCAAACGCACCAATAGACTTTTTTACACGGAAGTGGTGAATATCGTAATTGACACATGCAATTATTCATGAATATGCACGGAATTATTTGTCTAGTGATTATGACAGTAGGGGCCATAAATTAAACATTTTATAGATTTTTCTCAGACAAGTACATGAATGCTGTTGTTTGCATATGCCGTTTTCCAGTACCGCATGGTGTGGTGGAGAAAACACCCCCACAACACTAAAACTTTGAATTCAAATATAAACACAGACAAAAACACGATTTTTTGTTTGTATTTCTGTGGGTCCATTTTTCTTTCACCGGTCTTCTTGCTTCTTCTCAATGATAAAATAAAGTGGGTTGGTCATTAATTATAATATTCTGAATTATCCATAATATAATAGTATCTGAAATAATAAATTCATCAAAGATAACCTTTTAAATTTGATGATAAATATGGGAGGAGAGACGTGGTGTAAGAATGAGTTGAAGAGGAGAAGCCTTGATGTTGGTTAGTGCAACTCGTTCGAGCATGTCGACAGGTTTTCCATCAGGAGTTGCGATGTGAAATAGATGCAACAGAGTTGCAAGTGTTAACTGCATTACTTGCAAACCGAAATATAAACCAGAACACATTCTTCTACCAGCACCAAATGGAATCAACGTCCTTGTGTGTTGTTAAGAATCTCTCTGGACGAAACTCCAATGGATGAGGATATATGAAGGGATCTCGTTGAAGTTTTGAAATATTAGTCAATAGACGTGTGCCTTTTTCCCGTAGTAGTGTCTGTCGCAGCCAATATTAAGCCCTACAAATTACATAATTGAATGCTTCTCATATTTCTATACTTCTGTACCATAATTGACACAGAATGAAAAAGATTGAAAGATATAAATTTAAATTGTATGAATATACAATGTAAGTGATTATTTTGGGGGTTGCCTTCACTGAATTGGTCTGAGTAACAATGAACTTAATCTTATTAAGCAATAGTTAGTTAGAACTCAACTCAATAATAATATGAAAACGCTTCTTTGACAAGAGAATATTGACACTTTTTTGACAATACCACGTGGTTGTCAATTGGCCGAATTTGAAAAGAAAAAAAACGCTTCTAAAAATCACATAGGGGCATACTTGGAAGGGGAAAAAATGAAATTTCGTTTCGCAGTTTCTTTCATTCGCACATTGGCACGATTTCGTTCATCTCTCTCGTTCTCTCATCACTCTCTGTTGCTCATCTCTCTCTCATAAAACATCGCTCTCTGTCGTCAAGCATTTGTTCTCTCTCGCACTTTCTCTGAGTTCTCTCTCATATCATCACTGTCTCTCGCTCATCTCTCTCGCTTTCTCTAAGTTCTCTCTCGTATGATCGTTGTGCGCAGTTGAAGCCCTCTACCATATTTGTCTTGATCATTCTCACTGTTTTGTTTTTTTTGTAAGTCAAACTGCTCGAACACTAACCTAATGTCGAGTAGAGAGGTATTCTATTTTCAAGAAACCTAACTATTTTGTGCACATTGTTATGACTGCAGGTCCAATGGCATCCGGAAAACCAAGTGTAAGATTAAATGTAAATTTTTATTCGTATGGATGATGTTTTGACTGTTAGTATTTATTCTATTTTTGTTAATGTTTTATAGTGACGCCTTACTCTGAATACCACTTGATGGAAGAACCTCCAAGGAGATGACCAGAAGAGCATGGACTCGACTTGAACTCCTTCGAAGCTTCATTGATGAGCAAACATAGTGGAATAATGAGACGAACTCGAGATCAAGAGTGAAACGGAGAATGAACGGAACAAAATGTTAAAACACCTTAAACGAACGGATGAAAGCTAGAACGATTGGGGAAAAACTCTAAAATGGAGGACAAAACCTAATTAGGACCAAAGGAACCCTAAAAATGAGGAGAAACTCAATATGAACCGATTAATCAGTTCAAACGCAAGATTGTTCGGTGCAAAAGTGTTTAAACGATGCAAATGGAGGTTTAACCGGTGGAAATCGAAGAACAAACTGTAGAAAGCCGATTATCAGTGGACTCGTGAGTGATCTGTGAGGCTGCCAATGGGAGGGAGAGGGAGAAATCGCGAGTGCTTTGTGAGGGAGAGGGAGAAATCGTGAGGGCTTTGTGAGTGTTAGGGTTCGAGAACGTGCTTTGTGAGTGTGCAAGCTCGAGAGAGATTCAGAATGAGTGTGAATACCGGGTTTCAGCTTCACTTAATCAGAAATTTATTTTTTTAAAAAACTTATTTCCCATATCTGTATATAACATCTGCAGCTAACACTTGGTTCTACTGATATAGGATAATACAGGTTATATATGGATCCTATCCTTGGGTAACTTTCCTACCACCCTACGCCAACATTATATACAAAATTTATATACGGATAATCCGTATATAAAAATCCATATATAATATTCGTATATAAAACTTTTTTCTAACATCTGTACATAATTTCCGTATATAATACCTGATTTACATACGGCTCTAAATCCATATATAATGATCCATTTGTAATTCCATTATTTTTTGTAGTGAAAATTACGATGTAACACAAAATTCAAAAAGCAAATAATATTTGAATGGTGATCATTCTAACAAATAACAATCGATAGAGTTGAGATTTAAACATTGATGCTCATTATGGAATTCAAAGAAGGTTTTCAAATAATCTTCACTCTTTTAAATCTTTGGTGGAGATGACCAGTCATTTTGCTTAAATCTCAACCGAAGATTTATGTTTTTACTACTCTCCTATATTGCTTAATCGTCTAGGCCTAAAAATAATTTAAATACTCATTTTATCATTCGATACATCTTTTGAGAACAAAAATGTGACCCAACACAAGTTTAGAAAAAAACAATACCTTATAATGTTATATAATTTAAATAAAGATTAATTATAGTAAACTTTTAATGTTTATTTTAATTGTATAATAAAATTTTTATTCCCTTATATATTTAAATAACATATTCTTAAAACTAGGCGATAAAAAGTTTGTATTACTTTAGATGAATTTAAGTAAAAATATTTTATATCAATCTAAATTTATTTGATGTAGTTTTGTTTATTAAAATTGTTGTAAAATATCATATTTAAAATATATAAATACGCGAACTATTTTCTCATCAACTTAAAAAAAAATTGACATACATCAAAATAATATATATTGTAATTAAAAGTTATATTATAAAAAAATGTTTTATAAAAGAATCAGTAAAAGACGACTTAATAACTTATATGAATATAATTTTATTTTAATATATATATATATATATATATATATATATATATATATATATATATAAAATAAAATGTTTTTGAAACCATATAATGCATTTTAATTTTAAGAAGAATAAAGTCTTTCAAAATGTAGTGATATTTTTGAAATTTTTTGCACAGCTATAAGCTTTGGCTCTAAAACAACAAAAACATATCTCGGTATATGTTTTAGTCCTTTAAATAAATGAAGTATATACTAATATAGGCTCTAGTTCTTTAAATAACTAAGGTATATTCACTTCTTAAGGTTAAAATTTCATAAATATTACATTTTCAATAAAGCTTAACACAGTCATCTCTTCTATGTGCCTTCTTTAGGATTTCTCATGTTTCTATTAAAGATGCAACATTTGTTATCTTTGTAAAGCCAGACTTCTCTTACTCGTGTTTTTCTCAGCCAAACAATCTGGACAATCGTATGCTCTTCATCCTTCTCTAGTTCTAGGTATCAATTTTTTACTATATGTCACACATCTTAGAATCGAAGAAGAATATTCATTTACATATTTCAATTATTAAATTTTTGCTTCCTTCGTCAATTATGACAAAGACATACCATTTACAAAATTGACCATCTCTCTTTTTCTTCCTCAAACACTCAAGTCCGCTTACTCTCTTTTATACTTTGACACTTTTTTTTTCTCTCATTAAGTCACTCCGAGCATAAAAGCTCTTATACTAATTTGTAAGAAATATGACACACACCTAAATGAGCAAATGTTTTTTATAATTCGTTGTATTTCATTGAAGTGCGCATGTCCTTAAATAGTCGTGCACTTGAACTGAATAGAAGCATAATAACAAAACTATTGGCCACTGATCTGTCAAAGATTGGCGATCATTTAACAAGAAAATGACCGACGGTCCAAAACCGTAATTAACGTGAACAATAACACCAATTAATAAACAGGACAATAATAATTATTGATTGACAATTAATAGAAATAATTTGGAATAAGAAACTCTTACTCGAAACATCAATGCTTAATGAAAAATAGAAACCAAAAACAAAAATTGATTTCCAACACAACAACTGAAAATGAAACCGTCAACAAAAGCAAATAAATTAAAACTCGAATAAAATAACAAATAAACTTCCCAAATTTAAGTTTATACAACATGTTCTGTTCTATTAAAATTAACCCTCACACTTTTACTAGCATGATATGCTTGTAAAGCTTATTATTCTTACATGACATATTATATTCTACCGCTCTCCAATATCATTTAGAGTTTAGATTTTATCATAAATATGAGAAGTTAGACGCGGAGTAAGAATGACTTGGAGGGGAGAAGCTCTGATGTTGGTAAAGCCAATTTGTTCAGCCATATCAACAGGTCCTCCATCAATAGTTACAATATCAAACCCATGCAATAAGGTAGCAAGTGTGAGTTTTGTCGCTTGGAGACTGAAAGATATCCCAGGACATATTCTTCTACCTGCACCGAATGGAATCAACTCAAAATGTTGACCCTTCACGTCCACTTCCTTGTGGGTTGTTAAGAATCTTTCTGGACAAAATTCAAGGGGATTTGCATATAAAGATGGATCTCTCTGAAGTTTTGAAAGATTAGTCAAAAGACGCGTGCCAGATGCTACATGATATCCACTCAGTGTGCAATTTTCCATGGACTCGTGTAGCAAACTAAGTGGTGCAGCTGGGTATAAACGTAGTGTTTCCTTGATGATAGATTCAAGATACTTTAGTTTCTTCAAATCTGACACATCTACCATCCTTTTACTCCCAATTTCTGTATCTAATTCATTGGTGGCCTTTTTTAGAATTTCGCGATTATTGAGAAGTAAAGAGAGAGCCCATGCCAATGTTCCTGCTGTGCTATCTGAACCAGCCAAAATTAAAGTCTACAGAATACAAATGTGAGAAAACCTTTTATATTTATCTCCCAATAATGAGAAAAGAAAGATATTGTTTCTAACTTTAATAGACAACCATCGTATTCTGTTTGAATCAAAGATTGATTATAATTTTTCTTGTGACAAATAAGGAAGAGATGCAGTAACAAATTAAAAGTTGAGACTTACCATGCACAGAGCTTTGATTGAGGTGTCAGAGTCATGACCATCAAACTCTTCACCCTCTTCAACAAGTCCAAGAAGCACGTCCATCAGGTCCTGGCTCTGTTTCCGTTCACCTGAACCACAATCCCGGTTGCGTTTGTGTTCTTCAAGCCAAATCTGAACAAACCCATCTATCTCTTTCGCCGTTCTCTTCATTTTCTTCTCTTTACCATCCAAATCCAACCATCTCAAATAGGGCATACAGTCAGAGATAGCAAATGAACCGCCCAGATCAAACAAATCCCTGATTGCCTTTCGGAGCCGTTCGTTCTCTTCGTTCACGCCGCCGTCACTAACAAAACGTTTTCCTACCACCGTTCGGAACATAATGTTCAACGCTATGTTTCCAAACCACCTATTCATTTCGGAAAAGCCGTTTTTCTTCTTCAACCACAAATTATAACTCTCTCTCATCGCTGCTTTCACTTCTGCTTCCATCACGTGCTTCAGCGTGTCTATGCGGCGAGAAGAGAGGAGCTCAAGCGTGGCGATTTTGCGCATCTGGCGCCAGTAAGAACCGTAGGGGATGAACCCAATCATGGAGGAGTTGTAGCCCAACACTTCAAAGGTCATGGCTTTTGGACGGTTAGCGAACGTTCTGTCGTTGACGGTAAAGCACTCTTTGGCCATTTCCCAATGGCTCACAACCAGCGTTTTGTGAGCTCCCAGGCGTAAGGAGAAGATGGGACCGTATTTGTCCGCCATGTGGCCCAACGTAACATGTGGCGGTTCGGACCCTCCTAAGAGGTGGAGGTGACCAATCAAAGGCCATGCGCCACTTGCTTCTGGCGGTGCTTTTCTTGTTGCAGCACTGTGGTTTTTGAGCTTTCTGGAAATGGAGGAAAGAATAAAGAGAAATAACAACAGGCAGATTGTAAGTGGAACTGTGTAGTTGGAGAGAGGGTTTTCGTGGTACAACATGTTGACAATTTTTTCGTTGATGTCTGATTATGGGACTATGGTGTCAACTTCACTTTCAAAATCATTTGGTTGAGTGCTTTCCATTGTGTTTCAAAAACAGATGAACAGGAAAAGTGGAAATAATTGACTATAACGACAGCTGTGGACGAGATCCTAAGAATAAGTAACCTAATATACGAACTCCTTGTTCTAGACCCATTGAGTCGACAGCACTGTATTAAAAAGAAAAATTTGTAACCATTTTTTTTTTACAATATTTTTATATAATAATTTGTAATTAATTGATTTTAAATTTAGGAATTAATAAAATAGTGACAATATTATAAAAATTTATTAAAATATCATGATACATATTAAAAATAACAACAACTTTTACTGACTGAAAAGATTTTTTTAAAAAATATTAAAATAGGTCAACTTTTTTAAAACAATACTATTAGAACGTGGTTTTATTTTCATTATAAACCATATTTTAATTATTAATCTCAAATTAAAAAACTGTGAATTGAAACATGTTGAAATTGTAAATTAAAATGACTTTTTATTTCTTTTGAAAGTCTATTTTCATATGTTTTTTTATTAAATTGTAAATATTGTTAAAAATATGGACCTAAATCTGTTGGTATTTGATTCGTCGTTTTAAACTTTGACCTTTTAAGTTTTTTGATCAAAAATATTTTAAGAATAAACAGAATATTTAATTCAGGATATTTTATAAAAAGAAATTATATTCTATTCTATTACAATTATAAAAAGATTGTGTTGAAAGCCAAACATAATTTTAGCTTTTGCTTAGAATTAATTAAAACGTTCTGTCGGTGTAATGAAAAAAATCTAATTTTTTTATATTACATTTTCAAATGTTTAGACACTATAATATTCAATGAAATACCATTTTCCAAATGAAAGTACTTTTAACAATAATATAAATATTGAAATGAAAGAATATTCTATTTATGATTTTATAATTTTAATCTTCCAACCCACTCACCTTATTTACTATTTTTTTTTATTTAATTTAATATTCAAATTCAGTTTGAAATTTTTAAGAATCTTTTTTTCAAGTGTTGCTCTTTTTTATTTTGGTACTTATTTTTCTGTTTTTAACAGATGCATTGGTGATCTACTTATTCGTAGAAATTATAAAGGAATATATACAATGAGAGTACTTTTAACAACAATAAAAATGTTGAAATTAACGAAACCTGTATTTATGATTACATAACTTAATTTTCCAACCTCCCACCTTATTTATTATTGGATAGTTGAATTCCCAAATTTTTTTTATTAGTACTTAAAATAAATAAATTTCCACATTATTTTAACAATATCACAAAATTATTCTTTTCTAATTATTATTTTTTATGAAAAAGGTAAAAAAAAAAAACTTGAGCAATAACATAATGGTGTTTCATTTCTTGTAATTTTCTATCATTATAAAATAGAAAACATTTTATAATTTTTTATATTTATTTTTCTGACTCGAAGTTAATTTTGATAATAACTTCTAATATATGTAATAATATTTAATATCTCGAAAAAAATTTATAAATTAGATTTAAGAAAACTTTCAGAAAGATGATTTTTTTTTTAATTTTATTTTATCTTGATATGTTAATGTTCGAATCTTAAGTCAATAAAATAATATCGTTAAAATTAATTATTACATATAAAATATTATTCACTTTCAAATGTTATTACGATTTTATTTTTTAAAAATGCCTCATAGGATTGAAAGAAAAAAATGTATTTAAATTATTATTTACCTTATTCTTAATTTTTGTAAAAAAAACTACATATACCACTGTAACAAGAAAAAGTAGTTTCAAATATTATTCCCCTTAATTCTCATATACTTGTTTTGTCTAATATATCCAATTATCCTGCGGATATAAAGAATTTAAATATTATTTCTTTTAATCCTTCTATAACTCTTTTTAAAAATTAAACAGTGATAAAAGATCTGGATTCCAAAATAAACAATTATAGATTTTATCTCAACTCACTTAAGGTTTGAACATTTTATATAATTTATTAAATATAAAATTTATTATAAAGTACTTTTAATAAATAAAAAATTGTTTCAGTTACATTGTTCATAAGTTATATAGAAAATAATTTATAAATATTTTCATATGTATTTTAGTGACAAAAATCATGATAAAATCATTAAATTTAAAAACAAAATGTATTTTAAACGTGGTAATTAAGTTTAAAAGGTGAAAAAAAGAGAAAAGAACTAAAGGATTATTATTCCAAAAATCAAAATTCCGTTTTTGAAATTCATTTTAACACGATTATTTTTGTATTTGGAAGTTATTCACACACGTTTAAATAAATAAATGATGGTTAGGTACAAGTTCGAATTCCTATAGAAACATAGGTGGACCATTCATGATGAAATTTATTTTAGTTTAAATATTAAGTCAGTAACGGTCATGAATAATTTGTCAAGGGTTAATTTGTTTGTCCGTTTGAGACTTTTGTGAGATAATAAATAATACTAAGACTGAATTTAACTTTATTATTTTTTTTTTCTCTTCATGTTAGAGCTTAAGTAAAACATATAATTAAGGGTGTCAAATTATAAGTTTATGATAAGAAAGTAGTTGATAATTTAGGTGAATAGTTATTCTTCTATGTTAGAAATCATGTTCACAAATCCTTCTTTTTCTTAAATCTTACATGTTCACAATTTCTTCTTGTTAAATCTTAAAATCTTTTTTTTCTCACTACAAAAGAAATACTATTATTAACTTGGAAATTTTTCAAAAATATTAAAATTTCATATGATTTTTCCCTGACGAATTCTTGACGAGTTAAAATCCATTAGTAAAAACACAATAAATAAGATTTATTGATAAAAAATTATATTTATTGATAATTGTTTGAGAAAAAATTCATTAATAAATTTGGTCAATAATTAACTAAAGAAAAATTGTTGGTAATTACTAAAAAAAATATATTCGTCGGTAAATTTCGTTTATGAATTTCATGATCTCGTTCGCTTTCTATCTCCTGTGTTTTTCTTTTCCAACTTTCTTTTTCCGTGCCTCGTGACTTCCACAATTTATCTTCTTTTCAACTACAATCACAATTTAACAACATCCACAATTTATCATGAAAACAGAATCAAGGCCATGCACAAGAAACTGAAAACATGCATCTATCAAAATTAATGCCAGCAACAAGATCCTAAGACGCAAGTTCTAGTGAAAGATGCGAATAAATCATGCATTTTTTAAAATATTACAACTCGTATTATTAGTCCAGCTCCTATTATTAGCAGTGTGTTTTACACTAAATTTGTTAAAATTAAGTTGAACAAATTAATAACATCAACGAATAAATCATGCATTTTTAAAAACAATACAACTCGTTTCGTTATGTACCTAAGAGTTGGTAATAATAGGATAGTTGGACTAATTAAGAAGGAGTTAGTATTAGTAAGAGTAATGGTCTAATGACAAAACGGGTACATCAGCTAATTAAGAACTTTAGCACACTTACTTTATACATGTTATTTATACATGTTTTGTATAATTAAAATTAACTCCTTACACATTTTCACTAGCTTGATATGTTCGTAAAGTTTATTATTCTAAAATGACATTTATATTATACGACTCTCCAACGTCTTTTAGCATTTTAGATTTGATGATAAATATGAGAAGATAGACGAGGAGTAAGAATGACTTGGAGGGGAGAGGCTCTGATGTTGGTAAAGCCAATCTGTTCAACCATATCAACAGGTCCCCCGTCATTGGTTGCAATATCAAACCCATGCAATAAGGTAGCAAGTGTGAGTTGCATCGCTTGGAGACCGAAAGATATCCCAGGACACATTCTTCTACCTGCACCGAATGGAATCAACTCAAAATGTTGACCCTTCACGTCCACTTCCTTGTGGGTTGTTAAGAATCTTTCTGGACAAAATTCAAGGGGATTTGCATATAAAGATGGATCTCTCTGAAGTTTTGAAAGATTAGTCAAAAGACGTGTGCCCGATGCTACGTGATATCCACCCACTGTGCAATTTTCCATGGACTCGTGTGGCACACTAAGTGGTCCAGCTGGGTATAAACGTAGTGTTTCCTTGATGATAGATTCAAGATACTTTAGTTTCTTCAAATCTAACATCGATACCATCCTTTCACTCCCAATTTCTGCATCTAATTCCTCTGTTATTTAGACTTGGCTTCCTTTGTCTATGGACCGGTCAGTCCGGCCGGTCTGGTTGTTTACTTTGGGCCTGTTTTGTTTTGGGCTTGTTTTGTTTACAGGCTTTGCCTGTTGCGTGTTTACGTTGGTTAAATATAGTAACCAACCCTGTTGCGTATTTACGTTGGTTAAATATAGTAACCAACCCTGTTGCGTATCTACGTTGGTTAAATATAGTAACCAACCCTGTGGCTTGTCAACGTTGGTTATAAATAGTAACCAACCCCGTCTTTTCAATTACAACTTTCAATTCAATAATATTCAGTATTCATTCTCTCGCTCCGCTCTCTCTCTTTTATTCTCTGGTTCTAAGGTTTTCTTGAAACGCCCCAAGAACCCAACAATTGGCGCCCACCGTGGGGCAAGGATTCAAGAATTCCCAAGGAGCAATGGCAACCAAGTTCGACGTAGAAAAGTTCAACAGCGCTAATGACTTCGGGCTGTGGAAGATCAAGATGGAGGCAATCTTGATACAGCAGGGATGTGTTGAAGCGTTGAAGGGTGAGTCGAAGATGAGTGATACCATGACTCAAGAAGAGAAGAAGAAGATGGGAGATAAGGCAAGGAGTGCAATCATCTTGTGCCTTGGTGATAAGGTACTGAGGGAGGTTGCGAAGGAGAAGACTGCCGCTGAAATCTGGGTAAAACTAGAGTCTCTGTACATGACGAGATCGTTGGCTCATAGGCTGTGCCTAAAGCAGCAACTCTTTTCGTTCAAGATGTCAGAATCAAGAACGATAGAGGAGCAGATTGCAGAATTCAGCAAGATAGTTGATGATCTGGAGAATATTGGAGTGAAGTTGGAGGATGAAGATAAAGCTGTCATCCTGTTGAATGCGCTTCCAAAAACCTTCGAGCATTTCAGGGATGCGTTACTCTACGGGAAAGATCAAGTGATCACGTTAGAGGAGGTTCTGACGTCAATTCGAACCAAGGAGTTCCAAAAACTCCAAGATTCGAAGACAACCGAGGAAGGAGCGTCCGGTTTGATTGCGGTAAAAGGGAAAGGGAAGAAGCAGTCTGGAAAAGAGAAGAAGCTGAATCCGGACGGTACGAAGCAGGTGCGTTGCTTCAAGTGCCAGAAGATGGGTCATATCAAGAAGTTCTGCCCGGAGAAAGGAAAGGCCGGTCGGCCACAAGAAACCGCTGATGTGGCAGAGGCGTCTGAGGGATATGAGTCGGCTGGAGTGCTGGTGGCTTCGTCTGAAGATCCTCAAAGGAGCTGGGTCATGGATTCCGGCTGCTCCTATCACATGTGCCCGGTAAAGGAGTTTTTTGAGAATCTGGATCAAAAAGAGCATGGTAATGTACTGCTCGGCAATAACAAAGCTTGCCGAGTGCAAGGTGTGGGGTCGGTGAGGCTGAAGATGTTTGACAATCGTGAGATGGTATTGCAGGCCGTCCGGTATGTGCCCGAACTAAAGAGAAATTTGATTTCTATTAGTGCATTTGATCTTGGAGGTTACACCACTAAAGTTGAAGATGGAGTAATGAGGGTTTGTTCTGGAGATTCTGTGGTTGCCAAAGGCAGAAGGAGGAACGGCTTGTACATTCTGGAGGGATCAACTGTCATTGGACATGTCTCAGTAGCAAGTGGAACCGAGAATACCGCCCGGTTATGGCACTTGAGGATGGGACACATCAGTGAGAAGGGTCTTGAAGAATTGGAAAAGCAAGACTTGCTTCTGGGAGACAAACTGCAGAAGCTGGATTTCTGTGACCATTGTGTCTTAGGGAAATCACACAGGATACCGTTCGGAAAAGGGAAACACTCAACCGAACGGCCCTTTGAATATGTCCATGCTGACTTATGGGGACCGGCAAGAACCTTAACTCATGGTGGAGGAGCGTATTTCTTAAGTATAATTGATGATTTCTCGAGGAGAGTGTGGATTTACGTTCTAAAGAATAAGTCTGAAACGTTTCAGAAGTTCAAAGAGTGGCACACACAGATTGAGAACCAATTGGGGTGTAGGCTGAAATGCCTAAGGACCGATAATGGACTGGAGTTCGTTTCAGAGGAGTTTAATGGTTTTTGCAAAGAGAAAGGGATCAGGAGGCACAGAACGGTCGTTGGAACTCCTCAACAGAATGGATTGGCCGAACGGATGAACAGAACTATTCTGGAGAGGGTCCGGTGCATGTTGTTGGGATCAGGGTTGTCAAAAGCTTTCTGGGGAGAGGCTGCCAATACGGCCGTCTATCTGATTAACAGGAGTCCGTCTTCAGCTCTCAATTTTAAAACGCCAATGGAAGTGTGGAGTGGACGACCGGCTGACTATTCACACTTGAGAGTGTTTGGTTCTTTGGCGTTTGCTCATGTCAGGGGTGATAAGCTGGATTCCCGGGCGGCGAGATGTATCTTTCTTGGATACGCCGACGGAGTTAAGGGATATAGGTTATGGAGGTTAGATTCACCTTCAAAACTAATCATTAGTAGGGATGTCATTTTTGATGAAACAAGGATGGCGATGCACCCGGAAAACTCTGGAAGTGAGAAGAAGATTCTCGTGGAGGTGGAGCATACTACTAATGGAGCTGGCACGCCCGGTGGGACTGAGGAAAACCAAACGGCTGAAGGGCAAGTTGAAACCGGTCGGACGATAGCTGAGAACCGACCGGATGAATTTCGAACAGACCTTGGTGAAGACACAGATGATATGTCTGGCGAGGGAAGTCATGGAAAAGCTGCTGGTGTTGATTTGAGAAACTATCAGCTTGTTCGTGACAGAGAAAGAAGGATCCCCAAGCCAACCAAACGGCTTGGAGAGGCGGATCTAATCTGCTACGCCCTGAACGCTGCTGAAGATATTAACCGATCGGATGAACCGAGAAGTTATAAGGAGGCTCTTGACAGCAGCGACCGGCATCTTTGGCAAGGTGCTATGGAAGAAGAGTTGGAGGCTTTGAAAAAGAATAACACCTGGAGATTGGTGGATCTGCCGAAGGGTAAGAAGGTCATAGGTTCGAAATGGATTTTCAAGAAAAAAGAAGCTACACCGGGCGGTGAGAAAGCGAGGTACAAAGCTAGGCTTGTTGCCAAAGGCTTTACTCAGATTGAAGGCGTAGACTATCATGAGATCTTTGCTCCAGTGGTTAAGCATTGTTCGGTCAGAGTTCTGATGGCAATAGTTGCACATTGCAATTTGCATCTTGAACAGTTGGACGTTCGGACAGCTTTTCTGCACGGCGATCTGGAGGAAACCCTCTATATGAAGCAACCGGACGGTTTCGCTGTGGATGATAGGGTGTGTCTGTTGCAGAAGTCACTTTATGGCTTGAAGCAAAGCCCAAGGCAGTGGTACAGAAAATTTGATGACTTTCTGATAAAGCTGAACTTCAAGCGGTGCAATTATGATGACTGTGTTTACACTCTGAACCATGGCGGTGAAATACTATATCTCTTGCTTTATGTGGATGATATCCTAATTGCTAGCAGTGACAGGGGCATGATCGGTGAGACGAAAGCAAGGTTGGCGGATGCTTTCGAAATGAAAGAGCTAGGGGAAGCAAGGCGGATTTTGGGCATAGACATTAAAAGGGATAGACCGGGCGGTAATCTTTTTCTGTCACAGGAGTGCTATTTGCAGAAGGTAATTTCAAGGTATCGGATGGCTGAATCTAAAATGGCCAACACGCCGGTCGGTCAACACTTGAAACTTACCAAGGAGCAATGCCCAAAGACCGAGGAAGAAAGAAAGAAGATGGAATCTGTTCCATTTTCAAATGGGATTGGGAGCATTATGTACGGCATGGTCTGCACAAGACCGGACGTGGCGCACGGTGTTAGTGTTCTCAGTCAGTTCATGGTTAATCCTGGACCAACACACTGGGAAGCGTTGAAGTGGATGCTCAGATACATACGGGGGTCTCTCGGTACTGGATTGTCTTTCCAGAATAACTTTCAAGGTGGAGGTTATATTGAAGGTTTTGTTGATTCCGACTTTGCCGGATGCATGGACACTAGGAAATCCCGGTCGGGATATGTGTTTACACTGTTTGGGACTGCTGTTAGCTGGAGGTCTACACTACAGTCGGTTGTGGCTTTGTCAACTACGGAAGCTGAGTACTATGCTCTTGCTGAAGGAGTTAAGGAGGCACTGTGGTTGAAAGGTTTGGTTCGGGAACTTGGTTTTGATCAGAAGACTGTATGTGTTCATTGCGACAGCCAGAGTGCTATTCATCTGGCTAACCATCAGATTTATCATTCCAGAACCAAGCATATTGACGTCAAGCTGCACTTTGTCAGAAGCATTGTTGAATCCGGTGACGTTCAAATCTGCAAAATTGCATCCGAAGAGAATCCTGCAGATATGTTAACAAAGCCGCTCGCTAAGGAGAGGTTTCTCTTACTGTTGTCCAGGATTGGGTGTCTACCGGTCGGTCACTAATTGTTTGACCGGCCGTGTCCGTGTTTTATTTTTGTTTTGTTTTTGAAGCAAGTCTAGGTGGAGAATTGTTATTTAGACTTGGCTTCCTTTGTCTATGGACCGGTCAGTCCGGCCGGTCTGGTTGTTTACTTTGGGCCTGTTTTGTTTTGGGCTTGTTTTGTTTACAGGCTTTGCCTGTTGCGTGTTTACGTTGGTTAAATATAGTAACCAACCCTGTTGCGTATTTACGTTGGTTAAATATAGTAACCAACCCTGTTGCGTATCTACGTTGGTTAAATATAGTAACCAACCCTGTGGCTTGTCAACGTTGGTTATAAATAGTAACCAACCCCGTCTTTTCAATTACAACTTTCAATTCAATAATATTCAGTATTCATTCTCTCGCTCCGCTCTCTCTCTTTTATTCTCTGGTTCTAAGGTTTTCTTGAAACGCCCCAAGAACCCAACATCCTCAATGGCTTTTCGTAGAACTTCACGATTATTGAGAAGTAAAGACAGAGCCCATGCCAATGTTCCTGTTGTGGTATCTGAACCAGCCAAAATTAAAGACTACAAAATACAAAAGTGAGAAAACCTTTTACATTTATCTATCAATAATGAGAAACGAAAGAAATTGTTCCTAATTTTAATAGAAAAAAAGTTCATTTAAAATTTTTTAAGAACATATTTAATATTATTTTTTTATCATACTTGAATATGTTATTAATTTTTAAATAATCTAAATATGTATGTATTCGATAACGAAAACAAAAAACTAAACAACCATCCTAATATGTTAGAATCGAAGATTGATTATAATTTTTCTTGTGATAAATAAGGAAGAGAGGTAGTAACAAAGTAAAAGTTGAGACGTACCAGGCAGATAGCTTTGATTGTGGTGTCAGAGTCATGACCATCAAACTCTTCACCCTCTTCAACAAGTCCAAGAAGCACGTCCATCAGGTCCTGGCTCTGTTTCCGTTCAACTGAACCACAATCTCGGTTGCGTTTGTGTTCTTCAAGCCAAATCTGGATAAACTCATCTATCTCTTTCGCCGTTCTCTTCATTTTCCTCTCTTTACCATCCAAATCCAACCATCTCAAATAGGGCATACAGTCAGAGATAGCAAATGAACCGCCCAGATCAAAGAAATCCCTGAATGCTTTTCGGATCCGTTCGTTCTCTTCGTTCACGTCGCCGTCACTAGAAAAACGTTTTCCTACCACAGTTTGGAACATAATGTTCAACGCTATGTTCCCAAACCACCTCTTCATTTCGGAAAAGCCGTTTTTCTTCTTCAACCACAAATTATAACTCTCTCTCATCGATGCTTTCACTTCGGCTTCCATCATGTGCTTCAGCGCGTCTATGCGGCGAGAAGAGAGAAGCTCCAACGTGGCGATTTTCCGTAGCTGGCGCCAGTAAGAACCGTAGGGGATGAACGCAATCAAGGAGGAGTTGTAGCCCAACACTTCAAAGGTCATGGATTTTGGACGGTTAGCGAACGCTCTGTCGTTGGCGGTAAAGCACTGTTTGGCCATTTCCCAATCGCTCACAATCAGCGTTTTGTGAGCTCCCAGACGTAAGGTGAAGATGGGGCCGTATTTGTCCGCCATGCATCCCAACGTAACGTGTGGCGGTTTGGACCCTCCTAAGAGATGGAGGTGACCAATCAAAGGCCATGCGCCACTTGCTTCTGGCGGTGCTTTCCTTGTTGCTGCACTGTGGTTTTTGATCTTTCTCGAAATGGACGAAAGAATGAAGAGAAATAACAACAGGCAGAAAGAAATGGTGAGTGGTCCTGTGTAGTTGGAGAGAGGGTTTTCGTGGTACAACATGCTGTTGAATATTTTTTTCGTTTGTGTATGATTATGGGACTATGGTGTTAGCTTCATGGACGGAAACTGAAAACGTAAAATGAATAGAATTATAACTCAGTATCACTTCTAAAATCATATATAGTCGGGTGCGTTCAATTACCTGGGGAAATGTTTTTCTTGATTCAAATTAATGGTTATAATGGTGATAAAAAGATAATGAACGGAAAGAATTGCTGATAAGGAGACATGTGGATGAGGATGCTTCTTTCCACAACCCATTTCTGTATCTGTTTATAAAGAGATCAAGTACAAATATTATGTATCCATCCACAAGTATTCATTATCTTAAAAAAATTAAAATAAAAATTTAATCTATATTTTACTAAATTAAATTTAATTAAAATTATAATTAATTTATATTTGATTAGATTAAATTTAATTAAAATTTAATTTTAAACTATATTTAATTTAATTTATATTATATTTTATATATTTTTCTATAATTTTATTTATATTTTATTTTAATAATTTATAAAAATATATTTTTTTAAATATCTACATATATACATAAATATTCATAAGTTTTAAAATATTAACAAATATTTAAAAAAATTGCAATAAATAACAAATTAATTTTTTTATTACAAATTATAATCACTTAGATACTATTCATATTCGATCAATCCTTGTCATCCTACGTAGGAATGTGGACTCGTTTTTCATGTTGTTATACTTGAAAATTGTCGCTGTATTATCCTTCAATGATGGAATTCAGCCTCACATGTAAACCTCACGAGTATGGACCATTTTAGGATAAAAGAAAAAATAAAAAAGCTCTCGTTCTGAATGGATGATGATATTTTGAGAACATTTGACAACTTTTTTTACAACGTGACACATGTCATTACTTTATTGATGTATTTGAATTTACATTTAAAAAAATATTTAAAACAGATCAATCATAACTTATTACGTATGCGTTGTCAAAAAATTTGTTAAAAAAGTGTTATCAAAATAACTTTTTCCTTTCTGAACCTTCATATGGCGCTTATGATGGTGAAAACACTCCTACAACACAAACTTTCAATCCAAATAATAGTAGGTACAGAAAGATAAATTGTTGTTTTCATATAATTAACAATATATATAAGTTGATTTTTAAGGATTAAACCAGATTTAAAGTTCATATATGTATTAAACTTTATTTTAGTTAATTTTATTATTAAATTATTTATTAATATTTAATTATAACTATAAATTGATGTTAAAAATATCATTGTAATATCTAAATTTTTAGGATTTTTCCATTACAAGTGGGGTTTACAATTTTTAAAATTTAAATACCATTATTGAAATCCACTTATATAATATTGAAATTAGTAAGATAAAAACGAAATAAAATAAATACGATTACATTGTCTCTAACATTAATAGTACAAAAACTTTAATTAACAAAAGTTTTTTTTTCACTATTGCATCTCTGTCATATATCTGGAGCATATGTAACATTTGTTTCCGTATAACCAAAAGTTATACGATCTTCGCAAGACACACACAACCACAAACACAAACAAACATGAGTAAGTTACCATAACACAACCAATAAGAATAAAAATATGTACAATATAAGTAAGCACAACTTAACAATAATACCTTTCATTTACAGCGTTACTCATACTCACATAATTGTTTCTATACTATGAACATAATCAACATCCTCATTAACTATAATGTGACTATATCCTCCACGTCATCATTTCCAATCACATTGTCACTATGAATCAACATCATATGTACCTCCATCAGAACTAACATCACCATGAATTCTTCCTCATGAATCACGCCATGAGCCTTCATAATACCATAACTTCACATTGAAAAGAATCATACTCTTGTACCCTACCTCAAACATGTAGCCTCCCTAGAAGTCCTCTATAGTCTCTCCTATAGGTCTGCTCGAGTAGTCCCACCTACCTGGCTAAGGAACATGTTTCCTGTCACACAAGGACAAGGCAAACATCACCACTCTCATACAAAGAAGGCTCAATACCCGAGTCTCCCCTTTTCTCACACAAGGCCAAAGGGAGTTACTATCTCGATCGGTTGATAGTCTCAAGATTTACTAAGTACAACAAAGGGACCTATCCTCACTCTTATGCTCATCGATCAACCACACGTTCAGGTACAACTCCAACACTAACTCATTCCAATTTTAACCATCACTCATTATAATCATCAATCAAAGTTTATCATACTTCTAAACAAAGGAACTACTCTCATTTTCTGCCTAATCTTATTCATTCATCATTATTCAAAGTCTTATTCAAAAATACAATATGCTCAATGGAGTCTACTGAACAATAAACAATAAATAATATAATACAATATCAATCCAAAATAATAAATCATTTATTACTTTAATGAATCATTATTTAATTTATAATCTCATTAACTTTTTTTTATGAAATTAATTTCTTTTTTCCATTTTAATTTAAATTAATTTGATTGTCAATTAATTACTAAATGAATAATAATAATTTTCTTCTCAGAATTATAATAATAATAATTATTATTATAAATTAATGTGTTCATCTCTTTCCCTTTATAATTTATTTTCATTAATTAATGTCAATAATTAATCAATTCTATTTTCTATTACTGACATAAGATTTATTTTAAAATACCTTTATCTTATTCTCATTGTTATTTTTGTTTATTAGGTCCTCTTATCCTTTACTAAACAAGACCCATATGAGTCATGCAATACAACCATGCCCAACCCAACTAGTCCAAAACTCTGGGCTTGCAACCCAATAGGTCCAAACTCACCAAACAGCTCAATTTTGCCAGAGTCACCACGCCACCCACTGGCTGCAATCCACTGTCACGTCCGTTGCTTTATCTCGCAACCATCTAGAAATTTAATACCCTCAAATCCTAAGATCATGAACTAAATACAGGAACCCAATTCCAGAACAGAATCTGAAAGCCATAACCCCAAAAAGTTGATCATCAAATGAAACCTTACAAGATTAAGGACCAAGATTTTCCAATGCAGAACTTTTACCCTAAAAGGTAATTTGAGAAAATAAGAATACAGCAGCTAATTGAGAATTCCCAAACAAGATCAGAAACCCCGATTTGCAAGAACAGATTGCAAACCCTGACCCCTAATTCGTGAGACCAAAACCTGCAACGAAGAATCAAGCACCACCAACGAGAACCCAAACCCAAAACGCGAGCATCAGAAATCCAAATTCCCTAATTCGAAACCCTAGCTCCCAAATTACAAGATCAAATCGCAAGCACAGAAACCCCGAAACGTAACGCCCCACCACAAGCTCCGTCACCGCGAAGACGCTGACAAATGAAGGCCACCACGCCACGAGACGCAAGCCTCGATCTTCTCCTCCACAACCCTGCCGCCAAACAGGAACGCTCGCCGCGGAGACGTCGGAGGACAGGCCCCTGACGTCGCGGAGATAGAATCGCGCCTGGCCGAAAACGCCTCCCCTCCCTGCGTGAACCGAACCAGAACCGAGAAGAGAAAGAGGAAGGGAGCCCCCCTCCTTGTACCGCTAATTAGAACTGAGAGAAGGAGAGTTCCCTGCAACGTGAAATCAGAAACAGAGAGAAGAGGAGAGAAGAGGGAGAAGAAAAACATCTCCTTGAGCGACGAAGAGCCCACCCGAACACCCAACGCCGCACCATCATTCCTTTCGTGCGTCCAGGTGTGGCGAGCTCGAACCAGGAAGAGAAGGAGGAAGGAAACCCTCACGAGCTTGTACTGACCCAAAACAGAATACTAACGGGAAAAACGTTTCCAATCAGGGCTAATTGAGAGTGAATCAGTATTTGGAAGAGAAATAATTAGAAATTACCAATTACACTGTTTTTACAATTAACACAGAACTTGATCCTTAATTATTTAACAGAAACCTAACCTAATCTCTTCCTAATTATAATTAAAAGGAGATTCCAACTCCTCATAAATTCTTAATTATAATCAAAAGGAAACTCTAAATTTTTATAAACTATTAATTATAATTAAAAGGAAATTATAATTCTTAATATGATATTTTATTATAGTATTTTTTTTTAAATCATCATTTAAATATTTATTCGCTCAAATTAAATTAAGTATAGACATAAATGAAAACAAACATGAAATTTTCATGGTATAGAGATTATCATAATCTCATAGTTTTTTAAACCATCACATGTTTCAATTAATCATTCAAAATTATTATCAATAAATAAATAAATAATTACATAAGGTTTTCATATCTTAGCCAATTATAAGTCTTTAATGATAAAGATAATTGCTTTCACATTCATTTTTTTTTTCTTTTCTTTCAACTTTTGTATGTATTCTCTTTTTAAATTTCATTTCTTTCTATTTATTATTCAATAAATCCTTATTTTATAATGACTAGATTTCACCGTTGCATTTTCCTAATATTGATTCAATTATATTGATTTTTCCTAAGTCTCTTTTCCTAAGATTTAAATTCATATTGATTCAATTATAGATCCACATATCTATAAGCCAATACATCACATTGAAAATAAGACATATGTGAGGTTATAATAAAACATACTTGAGTTTTATTTATAAATTTACATTTTCGCCAGTCTTATATTAATTAATTAAGTCTATTGATTTTATAAAATTAAATTAAATTTAAAGTTTAATATGGAACTAGTTAGAAATATTTAATATAACTTTTGTGTATTGACATGATGATAAAGATATAACTTATATACATGTGTTTCGTCTTATATATCTTTTCTTTTGTTCTAAACCTCCAAAATTATAAATATAACCTTCAAACTTTAGTAAATTATATATTTTTTTATTTTCTCTTCTCTCTCACTTATTGCACTTCTGTTAGGCTTTCAAAAGCTGGTTCCGATTTTAACTATTTAAGATTTGAAATACGTTTTTCTATTTTCAAAAGTTGGCGAGCTCTTAACCAACTTTCAAAAAGTATGTTAAAAAATTGTATTTTAAAATATGTTTAAAAAATAAATATAGTTCGAAATATATTTAACGAATAAAAATATTTTAAATTACGATTTATTTATTAAATGTATTTTGAACTACAATTATTTTTCTTAAATGTATTTTAAAATATGTTTTTTTCTTAAACCATTTTCGTTAACAATCCGCAAACTTTCAAAAATCAATTAAGAGAAAAACGAATTCTAAATTTTAAATAGTTGAATTTTTAATCAACTTTTGAAAACTGATTAAAAACTAAAAGAAGTGTAATGAGTAAGTAAGAAAGAAGAGAAAAGTAAAAAAGAGAAAATAATTTAATAAAACATTAAAGTTTATATTTATATTTTTAGAGATATAAAGAGAAAAAAAAGGAAAAAAGTGTAGGATGAAATATCCTTTATTTATATATATATATATATATATATATATATATATATATATATATATATATATATATATATATAATAATAATAATAATAATAATAATAATAATATCAGTATGAATTGATGTTACAAATTTCACATCAATCGATAAACTCTCTTAATTTTATAAAATTAAATTAAATTTAAAATTTGATATCAGACTAATAAGACATCATCTAAATCGAGGTTCTAGTTATACTTAATTGTATAGATAATTTTTTTTTTCTAAATTGAGGAATTTTCAGTTTATTATCCTTCGTATTTCCTTTAATTATATAGTGTTTTTGTCTAAACGTCCGTTAGAAAGTCATCCATCAACTACTCACTAATTATCTTTTCAATTCCAAATGGGAAGTGGTATAGCTAACTTATACTTCCAATATCTAATTAAAATTCTGGTAAGCACCAAACAGTAAAATATCTATTTAACAAAATAAAGTACTTATTATGATATTTGCTTAACAAAAAGAAAAAATCTATTATAATCCATTTTTGTGTGTATTGTGTGACCGAATATACCGGACAACATACAAGAGACCTTATATGCAGAATGACCGGATAAGAGGAACGGTTCAAGGAACAACATCTCGGTCTATTTAGGACAAGACACAAGAGAGAGACGACCGACTTGGATGAACGTCATGGAACCTAATTTTGTCAAGATTCAAATAAATCTTAATTAGCTATAATGGACCGTGATTGAGCCAATATTAAGATATCTATAATCACGGGCCCATGATAAAAAACTATAAATATGAGATAAGAGATAGGTGGTAGATTTTAATGCACATTTATTAGTGATTTACTCTTGTTGAAGAGACCTTGTATTGACTTAGACATCGTAGTACATTTGACAAGTACCACCCTGGACAGACTGCATCAACTGGGTTATCTACACACGACGTAGTAAAGACAAATTATGGAGGTGTTAAGAGTAAGTAACCAAAACATGATCTAACTTAGATTTAGTTGAAGAGAAGTCAAAGTGGTTTGAAAAAAAATGAAAAATAAATTATTCCGAACACTAAATTCGGCAAGACCATATGCTCAGACATTTATTTAGGAAAATAATATATTAATTAGGGCTGGAAATATGTAACTAAACCATACTAAACTATACTCAATTGTAGTTAATTATATTTATAACAAACTAAAAGAAACTGAACTATATATCAACTGTATTGTTCAACACTTCAGTTATAAATAACTGTACTTTCACCAATTAACTGATAACCAATCCTTTCAAGATTACCGGTGTAAGTCAGTTTTATAAAACTCCTTACTTTTTCGTTTAAATTTTCCACACACCTTTTACGGAAAATATTTTGTTTTGGTTTTTAAATACTGTTCTTTTGTTTTTGTCTTTAGGATAAATTATATATTTTTAGTCGTTATATTAATCATATAAAAAATTATTTCTATCATATGTTATATATAGAATATAATTTTTACATGTTATTTATTAAAAAGTTCATATTTAACAGAAATAATTTATCAGAAATTAATGTAATTTCAAGAATAAATTATTTGAAGTTTGTTTTATTTAAAAAGTTTACTCTTAAACCTCCGAAAAATACTTTAGATTTATTTCAAACCTTATTATATTAATAAAACTAAATAGCTTTATAATATTTTCTATAAAAAATAATTAAAATTAACATATATAATTCTAATAAATTATATATATATATATATATATATATATATATATTCAAATTATTTAAAAAATTAATTTTATGGTTAAACTAAATTATATATCTATTTTGTCTTTATAATTTATGATATAAAACAAAATGAAAGATTATTTTTAACTATGATACCATATAATACAAGATATTCAAAATATTTCTGACCAAGAATAATTTCATGTCAATTTTTATTTTCTAATAAAATAAAAGTAATAATTATGAGATTAAATAATAAATAATGAATAACGATTAAATAATCAATATTAAACCATTTATGTTGTCATGTTAAAAATCTAAATAGAAAACTAGATGAAAATTAGATTGTCAAGTAAGTAATAATTCAAAACTATAATTATAAGATTAAATAAAATATGTATAATAAAATATTATATTTCTTTATATATTTGTATACATAATACAATTTTTAATTTATAGATAATGTATAAATAATAATTGAAGGTAGTTATTGCCTCACTAAAAAAAATATCAACTCGCTTATAGGATCAATTACAACAGAAAAAATACACCTAGTGACATGAGTATTCAGGGTTCAGTTTATAAAGTTAATTGAACTACAAATACAAAAGTTAACTTTCTGTAAACTGAACTAAAAAATGGTATAACTTAGGTGATAGTACAAGTAGTTTAGTTTTTATAGTATAAAAAAAGTATAGATAAACTAAAGTTTAGTACAGTTACATTAACTATGTCTAACCTTAATATTAATACACGTTTACTAATAATATTTTGACACAATGGATATGTTATTTTTATTAAATTTAAAATATGTCAGTATATTAATAAATAAATAATGAATTAGTGGGAAAATAATATATTTTATATTAAAAGGTTGTCAAAATTATTTTATCAAAATACTTTTTACTTTTTTACATGTCATGATTTTGTAACATTTATTCATAATCCAATTCAACGGCCAGTTCGATTGGGTACTCTTTCTATGTTTAGTTTGATTTAGCTGTGAAACAAAAATTAATCAAATATTATACTAATATGAAAGTCATCAATTAAAATGAGTTGAACAAGAAAATATATTTAATAAAATTAATTAATGTATCATACTTTTTTATTTTTCAAAAGACAGACTAAATTATTTCACACATAAAATTGTCATTGTTAATTTTAAATTATATTATAAAAATTTAATTTCAAGTACATATATTATTTTAAATTTTATATATTTTGTACTTTTAATTATCAAAATTATTTTATTAAACGATCAAAGTTGAATTAGTTAACATTTAATAAAAAAGTAAATATAATTTACATTTCATTTATATATTATAATTTAATAAAATTGAAATCTCTATCGTACATTTCACATTTAGAAAATCAAAGATAGAAAGAATTCTAATAATAGGTCCAATAATCTTACCAAAATAGAATAAATGAAACAATGAAAAATAAACACTTTATTATATTATATTTTATGATTGGATTTTGATTGAAAAAGAAATCAACTAAAATATTTGAAGCGAATAATGAATCAAAAATGAACTCATAAAATATGTTACCATATCACCACTAATTTTTTTTTCTTATTTATTTTCACTCAACGAAAAAGTCTCTACTCTATAATTAATTTATTCACATTTATAATTATAAACTTCTTTACTAATGTAAATACTGATAATAACGGGATAAGAACATGAAAAGATCTGAAATGCAAGTAAATAATTAAATATAAAAGTAATGATTATTTATTGGTGTTTTTGTATGATTGAAATGAACTCCTTACACAGTTTCAATAGCCAGATATGCTAAAAGCTTATTGTTCATAAATATGAGAAGATAGACGGGGAGTAAGAATGACTTGGAGGGGAGAAGCTTTGACGTTGGTTAAGCCAATCTGTTCAACCATATCAACAAGTCCTCCATCAATGGTTGCAATGTCAAACCCATGCAATAAGGTAGCGAGTGTGAGTTGCATCACTTGGAGACTGAAAGATATCCCAGGACACATTCTTCTACCTGCACCGAATGGAATCAACTCAAAATGTTGACCCTTCATGTCCACTTCTTTGTGGGTTGTTAAGAATCTTTCTGGACAAAATTCAAGCGGATTTGCATATAAAGATGGATCTCTCTGAAGCTTTGAAAGATTAGTCAAAAGATGGATCTCTCTGAAGCTTTGAAAGATTAGTCAAAAGACGTGTGCCCGATGCTACATGATATCCGCCCACGGTGCAATTTTCCATGGACTCGTGTGGCACACTAAGTGGTGCTGCTGGATATAAACGCAGTGTTTCTTTGATGATAGCATGAAGATACTTTAGCTTCTTCAAATCTGACATCTCTACCATCCTTTCACTCCCAACTTCTATATCTATTTCATGGATCACTTTTTTCAGAATTTCAGGATTATTCAGAAGTAACGAGAGAGCCCATACCAATGTTCCTGTTGTTGTATCTGAACCAGCCAATATTAAAGCCTACAAAATACAAAAGTGAGAGATACCTCATACATTTATCTACTACTAGTAATGACAAAAGAAAAAAAATATTGTTTTTCAATTTGTTTATTTCAAATTTTAAGAACATATTTATTGCTATTTTTTTTATTATCATACTTTTATATGTTATTAACGTTTAAATAATTTAAATATGTATGTATTATATTAGATAAAATAATGGAAAATTACACAACCATATATACTCTTCTACTTTTACAATGAAAAACAGATTGTGAATGTATTATAAATATTTTATAGTAACGGTAGGATGATTCATTTACATGGTCATATTTGACCACAGAGTAAAATATTATAAAAAAAAGTAAATTTTTATATTTTTAAGAACGGAAATTATACTTTAATACATAAATTTTACACATTCATTTTTTATTTTTCTTTTTGAAAATGTTAAAATTTCTCTTTTTTATGACTAATTTATTTTTGCAGTGTATATTAAATAATATATATGTTTCATTTTTTTAAAAAAGTAAAAAGAAAAAGTTATATCAATTTAATATAAAAAACAATAATATGTTAATATAATTTTTTAATAATATTTTAACACTATACATATATGTTTTTCATTAAATTTGAAATATATTAATAATAAATCAGTAAAAAAATATGTGTCAAAATATTTTATTATTAGAAAAATTGTATCAAAATATTTAATTATTTAAAAAATTTGTGTGAAAATAACTTATTATTAAGAAAATTTGTGAGCCACGTGACGAGTAAGGAATAAAAATAATAATAAGTGGACACGTACCAGACACGTAGCTTTGATTGTGGTGTCAGGATCATGACCGTCAAACTTTTCGTCCTGTTCCTCAAGCCCAAGAAGCACGTCCATGAGGTCCTTGTTATGTTTCCCTTCACCTAAATCACAACCTCTGGTGCGTTTGTGTTCTTCAATCCAATTCTGAACAAACCCATCTAACTCTTTTGCCGTTCTCTTCATTTTCTTCTCGATACCATCCAAATCCAACCATCTTAGATACGGCAGAGAGTCAGAAACTGCGAATGAACCGCTCAGATCAAACAACTCCCTCAATGCCTTTCGGAGCCGTTCGTTCTCTTCATTCACACCGTCACTACCAAAACGTTTTCCTACCACCGTCCTGAACATAATGTTCAATGTTATGTCCCCAAACCACCTCTTCATTTCGGAACCGCCGTCTTTCTTCTTCAACCACAAATTGTAACTGTCCTTCATTGCTGCTTTCACTTCGGCATCCATCACGTGCTTCAGAGTGTCTAAGCGATGCGAAGAGAGGAGCTCCAGCGTGGCGATTTTGCGCACATGGCGCCAGTAAGAGCCATAGGGGCTGAACCCAATCATGGAAAAGTTGTAGCCCAACAATTCAAAGGCCATGGATTTGGGACGGCTAGCGAAAGCTCTGTCGTTGACGGTAAAGCATTCTTTAGCCATTTTCCAGTCGCTCACAACCAGGGTTTTGTGAGCTCCCAGACGCAAGGTGAAGATGGGACCGTATTTGTCGGCCATGTGGCCCAAAGTAATGTGTGGCGGTTTCGACCCCCCTAAGAGGTGGAGGTGGCCAATCAAAGGCCACGCGCCACTTGCTTCTGGTGGTGCTTTTCTCGTTGCTGCGCTGTGGTTTTTGGGCTTTCTGGACAGAGATGAAAAAACGAAGAGAAATAAGAATAGGCAGAAGAATGAGATGGCAAGTGGTACTGTGTACTGCGTGAGAGGGTTTTCGTGGAAAGCCATCTTATTCAAGAATGTTTTTGGTCAGATGATTGATTATGGGAGTAGACTTCTTGTAGTATAAATACAGAAACCAAAAGGAATTTGGTTGGGTGCGTTCATTCAATTGATTTAGATTGATTCTCCCTGCACCTCACATGTTTCGTGGTGCACCTTCAATTTTTATTTAATTTTCATTATTGTCCCTCCATCTTATTTAATTTTCATCTTTGTCTCCATCCGGTTCTGTCAGAAGAATCTTTAATTATCAGACACAAAATCTCTACACCCAGTGAGCATTTCATTTACTTTCTTAAACCGCACTTCACTGCTTGAAATTTTTTATTTATTTTTGTTGTAATTTTTTTCTAATTTTTTGTTAATTTATTATTGATTTAATGTCTCTATACGTCCTTAATTTTTGCTAAAATTTCAAATAGGTTACTTTCTTTTTTGCATCTCAATTAAATATTATTTTCTTAAAATTGAATTAAATAGGACATTTTCGTCAAATTGAGATGACACCCTTAAGAAGGGTATCTTGATCGTATAGTTTTTTATTAGGTGACGTTAAAAATGTGACTGAATTGTATTTTTTTAATTTTTGAATTAAAAAATGAAGTATGCTCTCTATATTTCATTTTTTAATTTAAAAATTAAAAAAATACAATTCAGTCACATTTTTAATGTCACGTATGTCAACATATCCTTCTTAACGGCGTTATCTCAATTTGACGGAAAGATTCTATTTGATTAAATTTTACAAAAATAATGATTCAATTGAGACGTCAGGCGTTATCTCAATTTAACGGAAAGATCATATTTGATTAAATTTTACAAAAAGAATGATTCAATTGAGACGTCAAAGAAGAAAGAGACCTATTTGAAATTCTGGACGAAAATAGAGATATATTGAGACATTAAACCTTTATTATTAACATGTAATTGTTTTGATTATTTATTATTACGTAATTATTTATTGAATTTTATCTGTTTGTTATCATATTTTTGATACAAAAAATCAACTACTACATAAAAAATAACATTTAAAAAATTAACTAATAAATCATAAATAACAAAAAAATATTAAAAACAAAATAGTAAAAAATAAATAAAAACATATTGATTAACAAATAAATATTACAATTTAAACAAACAAATAAAATAACATAAAAGCATTAAACAAATAAATAAAACAAAAAAATATATATCAAAAATAAATTAACTAAAACTAAATAGTATTAAAAATATATAATAACACATAAACATACATGCGCAATTTGAAATGCGCTAAAAGTAATGGCGGAATTTGAAATGCGCCGAATTTTGAAGTTCGATTGAGGCATGCCGAAACGATAGGCAAGAATTAACCGGTGTTCGGATGTCGGTGTTTAGATCACAATGATCACCAGTATATCACCATAACACTTCAGAAGACAAGTTCTCACGAAAAACAACTCTCATAAACAACAACTCAATATTAGTGAAGGGAGTGCAAACAAGATTTATACAAACAGCAGACAAAAATGAAAATAAATGAAAGGTAAATAATTATAATAGGAAATAAATGAAAGATAAATAAGTTTAATAGAAGGTGCAAGATAAAATTGGTGAGGTGAAGTGAAAAACACTCATTGATTTATTGTAGCTTGGGGAATTTTTTTATCTTGATTGTAAAAATATCATATGAACAGGCACTACGAAATTATTGTTTTATAATATCACATCAGGATGATTCTTTCAGAAACCAAATTTTTTAAATAACTTAATAAAAAATTTGGATATTTAATTAAAATATAAAATAAATTATTCAGTAAATAATAATAAAATAAATGGGAGAACTTTTACCCGTGACTCCTCTAATATCCAAACTCATGTCCTAGCCAGATTTAAGGTTAAAAACAATAAGAACTTTTTGCCTGAGTGATTATTTTAAAAAATTATTCAAATAGATAAATTTTTAGAAAGAAAATATACTAATTGATATAGCTTATTTCTCAAAAACAACTTCAAACATGAAAAGTTCATTTCAAAATGTGGTTTTATTTTCATTAAAATCATATTTTATTTATTGTTAACTGAACCATTTTGACATTATGAAGTAAAATACGACTTTTATACTACTTGTTGGAAGTCATGTCTTGATATGTTATTAATTAAATTATATATTGTTAAATATATTTAAATTACATTACATTTAAAATAAATAGATAAAAAAACTAATTTTAAGAGAAATATTATTTTCAGAATAAAACAATTTGAATAATTATAAAAAGTTGAAAGAAATAACCTTCTATATATGTAATAACGTTATTTTAATTTTCATCCAACCCACCTTGTCTATATACTCTAATTTATGTCCATCGTGTTTTCATGAAATCATTCAGAATCCACCCATTTCTTTTGTTTTTGTTTTGGTTTCTTAAATCTCCACCCTTGGGGAAGTTTAAACACTCTAAAACTATAGAGGACAAATTGTTTAATAGAAGTTGAAGATACGTGTCAAAGTGGAACTTGGCCTTTACAGGGCTGAACTTATATCGGGACTCCCATGTGTAACAAGATGTGTATGTCTCCCTGTTGTGGCAGTTGTTACGTGTTTTTATCTGGTTTTTTTACAGATGGGTGTACAATCTTAGTTTTATTATTAGAATGGGTAGCATTTGAAGAAAGGAAAAAAAAAAAAAATTTTAACAACTTTTTTTAACAATTTTTTGACAACGTATACGTAACAGTTTATGGTTGGTCTGTTTTAAATATTTTTTTAAATATAAATTCATACAAATCAATAAAATAATGACATGTACTCTGTTGTCAAAAAGTTATTAAAAAAAAGTTGTCAAAATATCATTGTCTTTGAAAAAAAATTCAAGAATCTCGACAATTAAAAAGAAACTCGTGTGCACTAACTAGAAACACAGGAAATTAATGTGGTGGGAGGTGTTTTTTTTTTTAAAAAAAAAAACTAAAATCTTGCAAGAAGAAAGCAATTTTCATTGTGAAAAATGAGTCTCCTTCTGACTTTAATCAATTTTTATGACTTGAAATTGAAGAAAAAACTGAATCTTAACAAGTTAGATGGGAAAATGTCAAAATATATCTAAATAAAATTTGATAAGTAAATGTATAATATGTTATGTCGGATTAACAAGTTAATCAGACAATCAATTCTTTCATAAAAAAAAGTGATTTTCGTCATAATTAATGATCAATTTAAGATTTAGGATTTAAAACCTCGATTAAACAAATGGAATAAAGAAGAAAAGGTTTAAGGCATAATGAAAGTTAGGAAACTTTAGACCACAGTTAGACTTACTAAAAATAAAAAACTTATTTCAAAAATATAAATAAAGTCTAAATGTAAAATGGTATATATATATATATATATATATATATATATATATATATATATATATATATATATATATATATATATATAACTCTAATAAGATGTATTGGATAATGAATAGCTAGTTAAGAAGTCAATTGATTCCAAATATCGAAACAATAAAAGGTAGTAACAAAATAATTTTATAAAATAAAGTTTTTACTTCAATGTTCTCCTATAGTAAATTTTTGTATATATAAAAATAACTTTACCTTTTAAAAACAACAATAATGGGGATGAATTTTTGGACAGAAGAGAAAGTATTCTGAAAAAACAAATTGAATATGTAAAATTATTTAACCCGTATAAATCAATAATCTATACCTTCTCTAGTCTTAACAGGTATAAAAGAATGAATTTTCTATTGTATTTTATTACAATATTACCATCGTATCACTTTTCATACCTGTTTTTACTGTAGTCGGTGTAAAACGTTTCTCATATTATATTTTCCACTAATGATATACTATTTTAACTTTTATATATTTTGTATTTTTAATTATCAAAATTATTTTATTAATCAATCAAAGTTGAATTATTTAACATTTAATATAAAAACTTTTAAAATATAATTGACATTCCATTTTATAATTATAATTTAATAAAATTGAAATCTCTATCATACATTTTCTCATTTAGAAAATCAAAGATAAAAATAGAAAGAATTCTAGTAATAGATCCAATAATCTCACTAAAATAGAATAAACGAAACACTGAAAAATAAACACTTGATTATAGTTTATGATTGAATTTTGATTGAAAAAGAAATCAACTAAAATATTTGAAGCGAATGAGAAGAATTCATATAAAATATGTGACCATGTCACCACTAATTTTTTTTCTTATTTATTTTCACTGAACCAAAAACTCTCTGCTCTATAATTAATTTGTTCACATTTATAATTATAAACTTCTTACTAATGTAAATACTGAAACAGACGGGATAAGAACATGAAAAGATCGGAATCGTAAGTATATATATGATTAAATATAAAAGTAGTTAAAACAGTGATGATTATTTATTCGTTTTATTGTATGATTAAATTGAACTCCCCTTACAGTTTCAATAGCTAGATAAGTTAAAAACTTATTATTCATAAATATGAGAAGATAGACGGGGAGTAAGAATGACTTGGAGGGGAGAAGCTTTGACGTTGGTTAAGCCAATCTGTTCAACCATATCAACAAGTCCTCCATCAATGGTTGCAATGTCAAACCCATGCAATAAGGTAGCGAGTGTGAGTTGCATCACTTGGAGACTGAAAGATATCCCAGGACACATTCTTCTACCTGCACCGAATGGAATCAACTCAAAATGTTGACCCTTCACATCCACTTCCTTATGGGTTGTCAGGAATCTCTCTGGACAAAATTCAGAGGGATTTTGATATACAGAGGGATCTCTCTGAAGTTTTGAAAGATTAGTCAAAAGACGTGTGCCAGATGCTACATGATATCCGCCCACAGTGCAATTTTCCATGGACTCGTGTGGCAAATTAAGAGGAGCTGCTGGGTATAAACGCAGTGTTTCTTTGATGATAGCATGAACATACTTTAGCTTCTTCAAATCTGACATCTCTACCATCCTTTCACTCCCAACTTCTGTATCTAATTCATGGATCACTTTTTTCAGAATTTCAGGATTATTCAGAAGTAACGAGAGTGCCCATACCAATGTTCCTGTTGTCGTATCTGAACCAGCCAAAATTAAAGCCTACAAATTACAAAAGTGAGAGAAACCTCGTACATTTATCTACTACTAGTAATGAGAAAAGAAAAAAATATTATTTTTCAATTTGTTTATTTAAAATTTTAAGAACATATTTATTGCTTCTTTTTTATCATACTTGTATATGTTATTAACGTTTAAATGATTTAAATATGTATTTATTATATTAGATAAATAATGGAAAATTACACAACCATACTCTTCCACTTTTAGAATGAAAACAGATTATAAATATTTTGAATTAACGGTGGGATGATTCATTTACATTCATTGGACATGTTTCACACACAGAGTAAAATATTATAAAAAAAGTAAATTTTTATATTTTTAAGAACAGAAATAATACTTTAATACATAAAGTTTTATATATTCAGTTGATATTATTTTTTTCTTTTCACAAGTATTAAAATTTATTTTTTAAAGAGTATTTTACTTTTATAATGTGTAATAAATAAATATAAATACATATTATTCTGTTATAAATTTTTTTAAAGAGAAAAAGAAAAAGAAAAAATCATATCAAATTAATATAAAAAACAATAATATGTTAATTCAAATTTTTTAACAATATTTTAACATAACACGTTTATTAAATTAAAAATATATAAATAATAAATCAATTAATAATTAATATATGAATATATTAAAATATCGTAAAAAAATTTGTTTCAAAATATTTTATCATTGAAAAATTTTGTTAGTCATGTGACAAATAAGGAAGTGATAACAAGTTGACACGTACCAGACACGTAGCTTTGATTGTGGTGTCAGGGTCATGACCGTCAAACTCTTCGCCCTGTTCGGCAAGCCCAAGAAGCACGTCCATCAGGTCCTTGTTATGTTTCCCATTCCCTAAATCACAACCTCTGTTGCGTTTATGTTCTTCAAACCAATTCTGAACAAATCCATCTAACTCTTTTGCCGTTCTCTTCATTTTCTTCTCGATACCATCCAAATCCAACCATCTTAGATACGGCAGAGAGTCAGAAACTGCGAATGAACCGCTCAGATCAAACAACTCTCTCAGTGCCTTTCGGAGCCGTTCGTTCTCTTCATTCACACCGCCGTCACTACCAAAACGTTTTCCTACCACCGTCCTGAACATAATGTTCAATGTTATGTCCCCAAACCACCTCTTCATTTCGGAACCGCCGTCTTTCTTCTTCAACCACAAATTGTAACTGTCCTTTATTGCTGCTTTCACTTCGGCATCCATCACGTGCTTCAGAGTGTCTATGCGATGCGAAGAGAGGAGCTCCAGTGTGGCGATTTTGCGCACATGGCGCCAGTAAGAACCATAGGGGCTGAACCCAATCATGGAAAAGTTGTAGCCCAACAATTCAAAGGCCATGGATTTGGGACGGCTAGCGAAAGCTCTGTCGTTGACGGTAAAGCATTCTTTAGCCATTTTCCAGTCGCTCACAACCAGGGTTTTGTGAGCTCCCAGACGCAAGGTGAAGATGGGACCGTATTTGTCGGCCATGTGGCCCAAAGTAACGTGTGGCGGTTTCGACCCCCCTAAGAGGTGGAGGTGGCCAATCAAAGGCCACGCGCCACTTGCTTCTGGTGGTGCTTTTCTCGTTGCTGCATTGTGGTTTTTGGGCTTTCTGGACAGAGATGAAAAAACGAAGAGAAATAAGAAGAGGCAGAAGAATGAGATGGCAAGTGGTACTGTGTACTGCGTGAGAGGGTTTTCGTGGAAAGCCATCTTATTCAAAAATGTTTTTGGTCAGATGATTGATTATGGGACTATGGTGTGGGCTTCTTGTAGTGTATAAATACTGAAACCAAAAGGGATTTGATTGGGTGCGTTCAATTGACTTATATTGTAGCTGGGGAAATTTTTTTATCTTGATTTGTAATTAAGAATATCATACGAAATAATTGTTTTATAATATCACATCAGGATGCTTCTTTCACAAACCAGATTTTTTAAACAACTTAATAAAAAATTGGGATATTTAATTAAATTATATAATAAATTATTCAATAAAAATAATAAAATAAATGGGAGAACTTTTACCTGTGACTCCTCCAAGCAATTCTAATATCCAAACTCATGTCCTAGCCAGATTTAAGTTAAAAACAATAAGAACTTTTTACCTGAGTGATTATTTTAAAAAATTATTAAAATAGATCAATTTTTAGAAAGAAAATATACTAATTGATATAGCTTATTTCTCAAAAACAACTTCAAACATGAAAAGTTCATTTCAAAATGTAGTTTTATTTTCATTAAAATCATATTTTATTTATTGTTAACTGAACCATGTTGGCATTATGAAGTAAAATACGACTTTTATACTACTTGTTGGAAGTCATGTCTTGATATGTTATTAATTAAATTATATATATTGTTAAATATATTGGGCTAAATCTGTCGGCATTTTGATTACTCGTGTTATACTTTGATCTTTTAGACTTTTTTAATAAAGATTACTTTGTGAAGAAGCAAAGTTGATTTAATTCTAGAAATTTTATTAGAAGAAAATATATTTTATTTTATTATAAAACATAAATAATAACGTTGAGAGTAAAATATAATTGCATCTTTCATTAAAAATTACTTAAAACAGTCTCCCGGTTTGATAAAAGAAATTACATTATATTTAAAAAAAAATAGATATAAACACTAATTTTAAGAGAAATATTATTTTCAAAATAAAACTATTTGTAATAATTATAAAAAGTTGAAATAAATAACCTTCTATATATGTAATAACATTATTTTAATTTTCATCCAACCCACCTTGTCTATATACTCTAATTTATGTCCATTTTTCATCAAATCATTCAGAATCCACCCATTTCTTTTGTTTTTTTTTTTTTTTTTAAATCTCCACCCTTGGGGAAGTTTAAACACTCTAAAACTATTGAGGACAAATTGTTTAATACAAGTTGAAGAGACGTGTCAAAGTGGAACTTGGCCTTCACAAGGCTAAACTGATTAATTGAGCAGATGTGTATGTCTTCTTGTTGTGGCAATTGTTACGTGTTTATCTGGTTTTTTTTACAGATGGGTGTACAATCTTGGTTTTATTATTAGAATGGGTAGCATTTGAAGAAATTCAAGGATCTCGACAAGTCAAAAAAGAACTCATGTGGACTAACTTGTTTCTACACAGGAAATTAATGTTGTGGTTAAAAAAAAAAAAAACTAAAGTCTTGCAAGAAGAAAGCATTTTTCATTGTGAAAGTTGTGTCGCAAAACATTTTTAACAGCTTTGAAGTAAAAGTTGTTCCGTTATTATATTGTTATCTGTCACGCCTTGTACACAAACAATTAACAATTTGATAACCGATCGGTCAAGATAATAATAACCACATACCAACGGATTAGGTAGACAAACCATTAATAATTCGGTAATTGATATGTTAAAATAATAATAACCGCTACTGATATGAAATAATAAAAGTCCTTTATTGGTTACGTCAAAGTAAGCTTGTTTTCATATTTAAAAATATATGTTTTACAAAAAAAAAATATATAACCAATTATGAGTTATTCATTTTTTATTAAACAATATTAAACCAATCCCACACAATTTAGACAAAGAGAAGAAGAAATGAACAATCCAATTTGAATAATGGATAATCATATTTAGTATTTAAAACAACTTGGAGTGTTTTGAATAAGAAATCTCAACTCTTATCCAAAACACTTGCGTTTTTCAATTAATCAAAATTTTCATACTAGGAAATTGGGTCTCCTTACGGTAATCAATTTTTATGACTTGAAATTGAAGAAAAAACTGAATCTTGACAAATTTGTTAGATGGAGAAATGTCAAAATATATCTAAATAAAATTTGATAAATAAATGTATAATATATCCTGTCGGATTAACAAGTTAACCAAACAATCAATTCTTTCATTAAAAAAGTGATTTAATAATCAGTTTAAGATTTAGGATTTAAAACCTCATTTTGATTAAAAAGATCGAACGAATAAGAAGAAAAAGTTTAAGACATAGTGAAAGTTAGGAAAATTTAGAACACAATTAGACTTACTGAAATAAAAGAACTTATTTCAAAAATCATAAATAAAGTCTCAATGTAAAATGGTAGATAACTTATTAATTCAACATTTATTACAAACCAAACTAATTTTAATATAGAAGGATATTATATATATATATATATATATATATATATATATATATATATATATATATATATATATATATATATTTCAACTCTAATAAGATGTATTGATAATCAATAGCTGGTTAAGAAGTTAGATTCCAAAAATCATAAATAAAGTCTCAATGTAAAATGGTAGATAACTTATTAATTCAACATTTATTACAAACCAAACTAATTTTAATATAGAAGGATATTATATATATATATATATATAAATATATATATATATATATATATATATATATATATATATATATATATATATATATATATATATATATATATATATATATATATATTTCAACTCTAATAAGATGTATTGATAATCAATAGCTGGTTAAGAAGTTAGATTCCAAATATCGAAACAATAAAAGGTAATGACAAAATAATTTTATAAAATAAATTTTTTACTCCAATGTTCTCCTATAGTAAATATTATTAAATTTTTGTATATTTAAAAATAACTTTACCTTTGTTATCAAATAAGTTATATACTCAATAAAAATAATAATAGTTTTAAAATTAAAAGCAACATAAAATAAATAATTTTCCAAATCAGAAAAATCTAATTATCAAATGAATTCAAACTCGGTATAATAATTCATAATTTAAATGTTTTATGTAAACAATAAGATGACCAAATTATTAAATGAGACTAAACTTTTAAAAGAACACTTTTTTTCATATTTTGATTCATTCACATGTACACATATTAAATGAGACTAAACATGTGTCTATTTTGTGTATTCATTAATCATAATGGCAATTAAGGTTGCATGTTTACTCTAATTTTTAAATGTATCCACCTTAACACCCTCTATTTGTGTATGTCATAAATAGAGTGATAGGTATTAAATTTAAAAGGTACACTTATTTATGGAAATTGGAAAATAAATAATCAATTTTATTTTTTACAATCTCAATTCAATTTAAAGTACATATGGATTAAGGAAACTATTGAAAATTTTATTTCTGTAACACTGGTTACATTAGAAGACCTTACTCATTTATAACTTAGCCAAACTTACAAGTGAAAACATTTATTTTTTTCTTATAAATCTCCAAACTTTCTGTAAGAACATTCTGATATGTTTTAAGTGCTTCTTTAAAATTTTAGAGCATGTAAATAATCTAATAAAACCATAAGTTTGAAGATAGTGAGTGTTTCTTGTAAATAAAAGCAAAAGGTATAAATTTTTTGCTTTACTTTTTTTATAAATAATACTTTTAAAAAAATAAATATATTTTTAATCTTGAATTCAACACATTTTTTGTCATTAAAAAAATTCAACTTCGCTTGTTATTTATATTAATAACTAGGTTGTCAAAACGAATTAAAATTTGTTGTTCAATTCGATTTATCATGAATTCAAATAAAGTTTAGTTTAAAAAAATTTAAAATTTTTATACAGTCCAAAATTAAATTCAATCTATTAAATCAATAAATCTCTACTCATGAGTTTAAATTCTTTTGATTTATTAATAAATAAATGAGATAAAATTAACTCATTAAATAATCAATTTGTAAAATAAAGTAGACTAAATATGATTTGACAACACTGTTAATAACAACCACATGTTAATAAATGCATGTGTGAAATAGGTATACCACACTTTTTGTTTATTTATATATAATATTTTATATAATTTCTGATGTCAACGGAGGAAAAGGAAATACAAATTTGTTTGCTCTTATTAATTAAAAAATTGGAATTCCTCCTCTTCATTGGTTAGGTCGTTTATGAAGAAAATTGATTTGACGAGAGAGGAGGTACAAAAATCATCTTCTTCATTTGTTTTCTGAGATTTCCCCTTGTCTCATTTTTTTCAAATCTTGTTCTCTTGTTCTCCCATCTATCTCTATCAAATTTCTTATCTTACTCTATTCCTCAGATTCGTTTTTTATTGTTTTCCTCTTTCCAATATATTGCTTTGTCGGCTCTAGGCAACATTATGGTAACTATGGAAATGATTTCTATGACAACTATGGTTTTAACTCTGGAAATTGTCTATCTCCTACTGCAACATTCAAGGACGCTTTCTTTCACACCCTCACTTCAAACAACAGCTGTCAACAAAAAAATAAAATAAAATAAAAAATAAAGATAAACCGAGACATAATTTCAACCACATTCTTTCATACCATCACCTCAAACAATAAGGAAAATAATATTTTAATAATCTTTTCACAAAAATTATTATATGTAGTATATTTACCAGGTTAGACCGACCGACTAAAGGAATAATTATGAGCGTTAGTGTTATACTGATCGGGTTATCCAGTATGAGTAGTCAGATCAGATAATCATTAATGATTATTTAATATATTTAATGACTGTATTAACATATTATATTGCACAAAGAAATACCGTATTAATGAATAATTAAGGAGTTGAACAATGATGAGGCCTATAAATCAAGGTTAAATGTCCAGGTAAAGATATTTTATTTCCAATTACTATCACAAGAATACAAAAAACAATATCGTTTACTTGAGCGTAAGAAAAGTACCTTTTGCAGGTATCTCCTCCTCGATTCAGACTTGAAAAATTCGTAACAAAAAAGATAAGATGCCAGAAAATAAAAAAGAAAAATATACTTCTCGATCCTATAAAATATCTCCGAAACATGTCGTAATTTTATTGAATTTTATATTTAAACATAGTAATTACAAATTGTTATATAAATCGTTATATAAAAATTGTTAAAAAAAATTATTAAAAATACATTTTCCAAACTACAATATTTAAACATCATTCAATGACGGACGCTTTCTTTCACACCCTCGTTTCAAAATACAATTAACTGTCAACAAAAAATAAATAAATAAAACACATGATAAACTCAGACAAAATTTCAATAAATATTTTAAAAGTTTCAAATTTCTTATATTAACATGTACAAATTTTTAGAAGTATCAAATATATGAAATATTTTAAAATTTGAAAAATATTTTGAATTATATATATATATATATATATATATATATATATATATTTTTGGGAGACCTAAGTCCCACAATCACCAGTGATGATAAAAACAAAAATAAAATAAAGAAAATAAGAAGATAGCGATGATGTATAATGGTTTGTGATAGCAATTTTAATGGTTAGTGATAAGAATTTGTAAAATTTGTCACTTTCACTTAGGATTCACCAAGTGGTTGGTATTTAGCATTGTCAGTATATACTAGCTTGGCTTATTGTGATGACAATTTTAAATTTGACATAACTTGAATGCTAGCACGTTGGTCCACAAATTAAGTTACTGTCCCCTTATCAAAACTGATGCGACGTACCAATTAACTCATGAGAATAGTTACTAGCCAAAATATTTTGATGCTCAATACAAGAAATATAAGATACAATTTTATGATACAACAGATTTAGGCTATTGTGTAACATTATTGTTTAACTTGGGACATTAAATGTTATATTTCCCTTAAGCATAGATTTGAGAGGCTTCTTCCAATATACTTCATATACTCATTTCATTTATATAGGATCTTATCTTAATGAATTTGGGAGAATAAAAATTGAATTTAAAGGATTTTTTAAGAACAAAACTGTCATAAGGGTTTGAAAGTCTTTCATTCTCCTTAAACATCGATTGGAAGACTTATTTTGGTACACTTAATACACTCACCCTACTTATACGATATTATCTTAATGAACTTAAAAACAAAAACACAATTAAATTTTTTCATTAATATAAGACATAAATAAATATAATAATTATTTAAAATATATATATATATATATATATATATATATATATATATATATATTAAAATATAAATAAATTTAACAATCATTTAACTCATAATTATGAAACTGTACTTATTTAAATATAATAAATATTACAAATAAAAATAATGTAATAATTAGTCTAAAAAATAATTAATTAGTTTTCCAATTAATTAAAACATTTAATATTAGCATTGATTTATTTATACTAAATACACGCTAATCTATTACAAGGTCAAAGTGATTAAAAAAACTCATTCAAAATAATAAAAAGAAAATTGTACTTACCACACCGAATGTATTTTACAAATTCTTGAGTCACTTCATCAATTCCTATTATTCAATACTTGTCCTCCAAGTCTCGTCTGTCTTCCATCTAAAAATGAGATGTCTCTAAAAGATTATCCGATACTCAAATTAGTGTTTTGAATTAGAGATTCTAGTTAAAATTAGATTAATGCAAAACATGAAGTTAAAATAATATTAAAATACTATTTATAAAGGTATTTTGCTCACCTGAATGGGCTTCAATCATGGATCCATAGATCAAATGATCAGCTTACTTATCACGACATACGACTATTTTAACTAAGTTACCTAATGTATGAATATTTTCGATTGACATCCTAGTGAAAAACATCCTTGTTATATTTAAATAACATTCCATTGGATGCAGAAGTAATAAAAAATATGCGAAATAAATTTGATTTGTTGCTAGTATTCTAGACTGATAAAATTCATTGAATTGTATAATAATTTAAATCAATTGTAGTGAATTATAATTTATTAAATTAAACTAAATTGAATCAGGTATAAATTGAATTAGTCTGTTAATATAAAATTATTTTATTAGTTAAATTATATATTTGTTATCTAATCATATAGTATATATTATACAATAAAAATTTTCTTAATTTACTATGAGTAAAATATTGTACAAATATATTATCTATATATGACAATATATTAATGAAAAACCTATAATGAATTCGATTTTTTAATTTGATATCAAAACATTGATTTTTTTAAATCATCACTTAAAAATCAATTATAGTGGTAGTTCAATTTGAAGGTGCATTTAATATGGACATTATTCGGTATGAATCTAACTATGATGTGTGGTTACGATGGAGAGACATGATTGAGAGAGAAAAATTGTGCTATATATGTGAAAAAGTGAAACCTCCTATAAAAGAAGATAGATATCTGAAAACCAAAGAGTGAAAGGATGATGGTTGATGTTCATTAACTCGGAAATCATGGAAATGTATTTCGTTAATCTCCTGTCCTTAAATATTAATTTATAATAAAATCCACTTTAATTATCAATTTATAATCAATTATAGTTTTTTATTTATAATTAAAATTATTTTAATTATTACTAATTTTTAATTTATAAATTAAGATTTAAATTAGTTACTGTGATTAAATATTTTTAATCATTAAAATTGGTCATTATTTTAAATTTTTTATAAAAATATAAATGAAAAATTATAAAGATAGTACTAAAAAGTAAATATTCTATTTCCAAGAAACTAAACTAACAACAAATAAACCACTAATTAAAAGGCACCGTTAGATACTATTAAAACTAAAAACTAAAACCGTAGCAGCAGCGGCGTTCATAATATGTATCTATACTTTAAAGTTAAGTTTATTGTAGATATGTTTGCTAAATAGTATTGAATTTATTTTAGACTTATATGTTTACTTAACTTTATTTTAATATTTTTAGACTTTTTTTTTTTCCGAATATCTTTATCATTTATTCAATCTCTATAATATATCATTGATAATTTTTTATTAGTCGTCTAAATTATTATTGACTAAAGTTAATTAGATTCCCAAAAATAGTCGGACATTAATATATTTTACTTTTTTAAATTTAAATAATATATTCATAATCTGGGCTATTTTTAAAAATAATAATTGACACAAAATATTTTAAATCGGTTTCTTACAAAATGATTATATAGCAGTCTTCTGTCAATGAATTCAATTTTCCTAAACAAAATTTTAGTATAGAAAGATATGTAATTTTTTGTTATCAGCAATGACAAATATGAATTGAAAGAGGGGATGTGCCAATCCTTATAAAAAAAATAAGAGAGAAAAAAGAATAAGAAAGTGGAGAATGATATCTCCATTTATAACTATTCACAAAACATAAAAAAAAAATAATACTTTTTGACACACATAATTTTTTTTCATTTATTTCACATTATCTTTTTTATTTTTTTATTCTTTTTAAAACACTACAAAAATTCATTTTTTAAATTATTTTATCTTATTATTTGTGTCAAATTTATAAACTCATAGATTTTTGAAAACCACAAAAGCAGTTAAAACGAATAGTTTAACAAAGTAATCAGGACATTTCACATCGAAAATTTCAATGTATCAACCTTCAAGACTGAACCATTGAGAACATGATTGTTAGCATGTGAGCATATTCCTTCAATAGATAACATTCACCATGTTCTTTGTTCTATGTAAAGAGTAGGTGATGTGATAAAGCGGGTCTGATTAAAACCTGGAGAGGGGTGGTTTTCATATTTGTGAGTCCAAACGTGGCACTCATATCAACTTGAGCATTGGATGCTGTGGTGATTTCAAATGCCTGCAAAAGAGAAGCTAATGCCAAGTGTGTCATTTGAAGGCCAAATGATATGCCAGGGCACAACCTCCTTCCACCACCAAAGGGAAGGAGTTCAAAATGCTGACCCTTCAGATCAACACTTCTGTGCCTGCTCAGGAACCTTTCTGGTTCAAACTCCAATGGATTTGTCCATATTCGTGGATCTCTGTGTAATTTCCAAATGTTCAATATAAATCTGGTACCCGCTTTGATGTTGAAGCCACCCAGTGTACAATTTTCCGTGAATTCGCGTGGACCAGAGAATGGCCCAGATGGATACAATCGCAGTGTCTCTTTAACCACAGCTTGAAGATAAACTAAATTGTTTATATCCGATTCATTCACTAATCTTTCTTTTCCCACGTGTTCATCCAATTCATCTTTTACTTTCTTCAATGCGTCCCGATTATTTAGCAACAACGACAGTGCCCATGTCATGGTAACTGCTGTGGTATCAGTTGCTCCAGCAATCAGCATCTGCAAGATGCAACAATTAATAAAGCCACCAACCATTTCAATTTTTGAATGTAAACCAACACAAAAGAAAAAACATTTTTAGTTTTTAATTTTTTATAACAAATGAAAGAGGAGAAAGGAGATGGCAATCAATAACCCAGTGATGCGTACCGTGCAGGTGGCTTTTATGACAGTGTCGACATCGTAACCGGCAAGGTCGACTCCTTTAAGGACTGACAACAAAACATCAACGAAGTCCTGCTCTGTTTTGCTCTCATCAGTGTCTCTTTTCTGGCGATGTTCTTCTAACCATTCAGAAACGATGGTATCCATTTCCATGGCCGTTTTTTTCATCTCCTTTACTTGACCTCCCAAATCAAGCCACCCCAGAAACGGAATGGCGTCTCCAACCACAAACAACCCTGTCAAACGGAAGAACTCCCTGAAAACCTTCCGAATCCGTCGCACCTGTTGCTCGTCTTCACTTTTGGTAGAGTATTGCTTTCCCGAAATCATCCGCAGAATGACGTTGAGATTAACGTCTCCGAACCACTGCTTCATCTCCACTGACAAATAATGTGACCCATCTCCTTTGACCGCCCATGATCTGTACAATTCTTTGAAGGAGCTCTTCACCTCGGAGTGTCTAATATCCTTAAGAAGTTCGAAGCGGGTGGTGGAGAGCAACTCTGAAGCCGTAATCTTGCGCATCTCACGCCAGAATTCTCCGTAAGGGGAAAACCCAAAGTTAGCATAGTTGTAGCCCAAGAGTTTAGCGGCGGTGTATTTTGGGCGAGAAGAGACAACGACGTCGAGAGTGGTGAAACACTCCTTGGCTAACTCCCAAGAGCTCACCACCACAGCTGGATGCACACCAATTCGGATGCTGAATATTGGGCCATACTTGTCTGCTAAGGATCCTAAGGTTACGTAAGGAGGCTCAGTGGAACCACCTAAGAGGTGAAGATGACCGATCAAAGGCCACCCACCGGCTGCTTCCGGTGGCTTGAGGGTGGAACCTGGTGTACCCCTTTTGATGAGGAAAGAAATGAAGATTACGGCTGTAACTGCTGCGACCAGATACTGAATCGTAAGATCCATCGCAATTCAGCTACTATATCAAGAAAGTCTATTTCGCAAGAACCAGGGTTTTTTACTAGAGCGCTGAAGCTTTTAGATCTCTCACAGAATTATTGTCACAATCTCTTCTTCACACTGATAATGTCTGATCCAAAAAGAATCTAATTCATCTTACACAGGCACAATTTCTCTTACTCTCACCCAATCAAATTCTAAATGTATACTAAGAAATGTGTAAAATAATCGGAATGATTTCAAACTCCCAATGCATAATACAACAGAATGACAATGTCTTCATTGGTCCCAAGAATGCAAACTGATAATCAACAGTGTAATCCAGAAGTTGAAGTCATCGTGCCTCATCTTCTTTAATTTTTTACATTTTTTGGTTGACTAACGCCACAGCTTTCTTCTTCACGCTACCGATCTTTTGGCCTTATCCTAACTTTTTCTTACCCTCAACCTTTGATGAGCATGACTCAGCCGCATCTTTTGACTCGTAGAAGTGGATAGCTCCCATTTCCTTTTCATCAAGAAATACGGTTGCGAAACTGAAGTTGTTTTCAGTTCTAATAATCTCACATCGGTAAGTCAAGAATAAGGATAATGTGGTGATAGACTCATCATCTGTGTGGTACTATTGGTTTTTATTAGATCAAATATCTTGGAGTATGATAGATTTTTTCCAATCAGAAGTCATGTTAAGGATCTAGAATACAATATGAATTGACAAAAGGACACTGCTATGAAAAGATAATTAAGTTAAAAATGTTTTTTAATAATTTTTTTTATAACATTTTGACAACTTACACACATGTATCCGATGATTAATTCATTTTAAATATTTTTTAAAAATAAATTTAAACAAATTAATAAATGTGACTGTTGTAAAAAAAAATTATGAAAAAGTTGTTAATATATCCAAAATTAAAGAGAAAGAAAATTGAAAAAAAAAAGAACACAAAAGGTCTAAGCAAAGATATAAAAAAAGAACTAAAAAATAAAAGAAAAAAAGACAAACAATATTAATATAGTGTTTTGGTCAACACATATGTTTTCTTGTTAATCATACTTAATATAAATACACCAATAATGTGTTCAAAACACTTGTTTTAGTAGGTGCATTCACCCCATCTTGTTTTATTTTTTAAAAAAAATTGTTTTCAGTGAGAATGAATGGGTGATGCATTAAAAATATGTTTAATTCGCTTCATAATAATTTTAATATGTTGTTATTCCTTAATAACTTTTGTTTGACGTATTTAATATATACAGAGAGAAGGGTTCATAAAAAGAAATTACATTATAATATTTTTCATGAAAAAAAAATACAATCTAAAATATTTTTAAAGGGTAATACGCATTATTTCTTTTTAATTGCATTTTATTTTATTTTATGGTAAGTTAACCTTTATTTTATACATTAAAATGTATATATGAATTTATTAATATGAAAATTGCATATAAAGAGTGACGAATCATGATTAATAATTTTGGAGGGACAAAAATAACAAACTCAAAATTTATACACTTAATCAAGGTCACTAATACAATAAAAAAAATAATAATAAGTATATAACAGATACTAATATACTTACAAGAAATGAAATGTGAGAATTAATAGATTGTCCATTTGAAAAAAACTAGTAGAATGTTATTTGATTTATACAGTGAATTTAATGTGTAGATGGTAAAATTGGGATATTCAAAGGCATATGGAATAGATTATATCGAATGGTTTTATTTTTATATAAAAATATAATTTAAAAATTTGATTAATGATTTTTAATTTTTATATAGTTTTTTTTTATATGTTTTCTTAATAATTTTTACTAATGAATTAAGATAAAAAAAAGTCCCTTTTTTACAATTTAATTGTGGGACCGAATTTTAACCATGGTTTCAAGTTTAAACATTACTTTATTTGTGTACAACATTTAACTCATAATAATTGTAATTAGTCTGAAGACAATGTTGAGCTCATAAAATTGTACAGAGAAAGTCTGATCATTCTACATAGATACCAAATGAAGGTGCTGCTAAGAACAATGACATAATTAGGATACATAATTAAGGAGACTTTGATGTGGTAAACGAGGTTGGATTAAAACCTCAAGCGGGGTGGCTTTCATGAATGTGAGTCCAAATACGGGACTCATGTCAACTGGTTCATTGTTCGGTGTTGTGACCTTAAATGCTTGCAAAAAAGCTGCTAAAGCTAAGTGTGTCATTTGAAGGGCAAATGACATGCCAGGGCACGACCTTCTTCCGCCACCGAAGGGAAGTAGCTCAAAATGTTGACCCTTCACATCCACACCCTTGTGGGTTGTGAGGAACCTTTCTGGCTCAAACTCCAATGGATTTTCCCATACACGTGGATCTCTCTGCATCTTCCAAATGTTCAAAATCAATCTCGTACCTGCTTGGATATGGTAGCCACCTAAAGTACAATCGCTTGTGAATTCACGCGGACCAGGTAGTGGTGCAGCTGCATACAATCTCATTGACTCTTTAACTACAGCTTGAAGGTAAACTAATTTGTTTATATCAGATTCATTCACCCCTTTTTCCATCCCCACATGCTCGTCCAATTCATCTTGAACTTTCTTCAAGGCATCGCGATTATTCAACAATACCGATAATGCCCAAGTCATAGTAACTGTTGTAGTATCCGTTGCTGCAGCTATTAATGTCTGTATAAGATGCAACAAGGCCATTGGCAGTTGTAAATTTCGAATAAAATCTCCATTATTCAACCTCTTCAGTGATAAAACTAGCCTAATTCGATCTTAACCATGATTAATCAGTTTATTATCTTTCTCCTGATATCACTTCAATCCTTATCTAAACAAATATACTATGTATGTTGAACTCAATAAGAACTTTACTTATGAGACAGCTTACCAGACATGTGGCTTTAATGACAGTGTCGGCATCGTGACCAGCAAGGTCGACCCCGTCAAGAGTAGACAGCAACACATCAATGAAGTCTTCCTCTCTTTTCTTCCCATCTGAGTCTCTTCGTTGGCGATGTTCTTCTAACCATTCAGACATGAAGCTATCCATTTCTACAGCCGTTTTTTTCATCTCCTTCACTTCACCTCCCAAATCAAGCCACCCAAGAAATGGAATCGCATCCCCAATCACAACCACCCCCATCAAATCAAAGAATTCTCTCAGTACCCTCCGAACCCTCATCCGTTCCTCATCTCCATTCCCCACACCGTATCGCTTTCCCGCAACCGTCCTCAGAATCACGTTCAGATTCATGTTCCCGAACCACTCCTTCATCTCCACCAACAAATCACCTCTGTTCTCCACCAACGTTCCGTATAGTTCTTTCAACGAACTCTGCACCTCCGAATCTCTAATTCCTCGAAGCTGTTCAGCACGTCGGGTAGAAAGTAGCTCCGAAACCGTAATCTTATGCATGTCGCGCCAGAATTCTCCGTAAGGGGAAAACGCAAAACTAGCATAGTCGTATGTCAAGATTTTTGCGGCGCTGAATTTGGGACGAGATGAGACAACAACGTCCAGAGTGGTAAAACACTCCTTCGCTAACTCCCAAGAGGTCACCACTACCGCCTGATGCACACCGATTCGGATGCTGAATATTGGGCCATACTTGTCTGCTAAGCCTCCTAGCGTTTCGTATAGAGGCTGACCGGCGGAGCGACCAAAGAGGCGAAGGTGGCCGATTAAAGGCCAGCCACCGGCTGCTTCCGGTGGCTTGCGAGCAGAACCTGCTGTAGCCCATTTGATGAAGTAACTAAGTAATAGAAAGACAGCTACTCCAGCCAGCGCTGCTGCTTCCATGACAAGTTGCGCGCTTTCGATCAACTTGTATAGTTTTCTAGACAAAACATTCACCAAAAGTAAAATTCATTTATTTATGTTAATATAATGTGCTGAGAGTAGTTGTTATAGTTTCTTTTAAGGAATTTTTGTTTTTATGTATACCACTTAATTTTTCTACGTAACTTCAACATCTAATAAAAAAAATACTAATTTTACTTTTATAGTGGATTCATTTTAAATGATTTTATATTTTAAAATAAAAATATAATTTTATTGATATTAGATAAGTGGAATAAAAAATAGGATATTTTTGCTGGTACCATTAATTTTTTTAGAAAAATGAAAAATAATAATTTACGTTTAAATAATAATATATTTATTTATTATACAATAATATTTTAAATTAAAAGGACATGTTAAAGTTAATATATTGATTCTATAATGAATTTAGAATACAAATTATTTACCAAATAATTTAAAATAATAATATTTCTAATTATATTTATTTTATCTTAAATGTTAAACATATGTTCATTATATCATTAAAAGAGTTATCAATGTGTTGTTGTTTTTAGAGTAGTGAGTTGCGTTATTTTCCAATATTAATATCTTAGTTTATGTTTCTCGCTTCAGTTCCATGAGAGCAATATCTCTGACTTTAACGGTCACGAGGAAGAAAATTAGGAAAATGTCAGTGACGTGCACGAACAGTTCAAAGGAAAACAACGATGGCCACGAAAATGACTTTTGTAAATAATTGAAGGTGAAATTCAGGACCCCTCATTTGAATAATGTATATTATATTTTCATATCCTTGACCATATTTTTTTTTAGTAATATTTATACAATATATTTGGAAACACATGCGTACCCATTCTTATAATAAAAAATTAAAATTAATAATTATTAGATAGATTATGTGGATTATTAAGAATTATTTAGTAAGTTTTATTTACTATCTATTAAATTTTTTTTCTTTTATTTATTACACGAGTTAAATTACTCACAGATTTCACTTCCAATCCACTTTCTCTCATCCGCAAATCCTTTAAAAAAAATACATGAATTTAACCTCAAATCCTTCAATCCACTCTCTCTTAAATTATCTTGAGAAAATAACACACCATCATGAAATGCATATATCATCAACTATAAAATGAGATTATTATTTTATCTCTTGGGTAATATTTTAATGGAAAATATAAGGACATATAACACTGACTTTTCACTCATGTGATGTGATGGCCTAACATGAAGAAGTGGAATTTGACGAAGTTAATTTTGAATAATAAGGTAATTAAAGGTTTTATTAGAAGATACATGGTTAATTTAGTAGGCATATAATTGGGGTGGAAGGCGAGGAGTGAGAAGAAGCTCCAAGGGAGTTGCCTTAGGAATTGTTAAACCAGGACTCTCCGTCATGTCAACTGCTTCATCTAATGGAGTTGCAAATTCAAATGCATGAAGCAGACGAGCCAATGTGAGATGAAGAACTTGGAGTGCAAAAGACATGCCAGGACAAGACCTTCTACCAGACCCAAAGGGAATGAGCTCAAAGTTTTGGCCTCGAACATCAACAGCATCACTTGTCAGAAACCTCTCTGGTCTGAAAGCAGAAGGCTCTTCCCACACCCTTGGATCCCTATGAATCTTCCACAGGTTAACCACCAACCGTGTTCCAGCAGGGACATGATAACCACCCACATTGCAATCTTCTTGGGCTTCCCTTGGTCCTAGGAGAGGCCCAGCTGGGTATAGCCGCAAGGTTTCCTTGATAATGGCTTGAAGATATGCAAGGTTTCTGATGTCTGACTCCTCAACTTGCCTACCCAGGCCAACATTCAGGTCCAATTCTTCTTGGGCCTTTTTCAATGCTTGCCGATTGTTCAGGAGTAATGAGATGGCCCAAGTAAGTGTTCCGGCTGAGGTATCACTGCCACCAAGTATAATAGCCTGCATATATTCCCACACAAAAGTTCAGTAATTTCTACCTTGCAAAGCTTTTCACTTTCAGCTATAAAGTACTGTCAGAAAGAATAACTTCAGAATTTTGGTGATTTTCAGAGTTAAGCTTCACACACACATATGCATAGAGAGAGACAAGCTGATTAAGGAAACATAAAGTAAGTTATTAAGGAATAAATTAGGTTGTTGAGTTTACGAGACATGTGGATTTGATGCTGGTGTCGGAATCATATTGGAAATTTGATAGGTGACCACTCTTCTGAAGAGACAACATGACATCTATGAAATCAAGTTCGCCCTCTGTTTTAACTTCACCGTCAACTCTTTGCATACGATGCTCGTGTAGCCACCCTTCAAGTATGGCATCCAACTCCATGGCAGTTTTCTTCATTGCCCTCTCGTGCCCCTGCACATCAAACCAACGCAGAAACGGGAGCGCATCTGAAACCACAAAAATCCCAATGAGATGAAAGAACTGATTAATAGCCTTCTGGCACCGCCTTGCTTCATCATCATCACACGTTGCAGAAGCACCGAAGTAGCGTTTCCCAGCCACCATTCTAACCACCATGTTCAGAGTCAAATCCTCCAACCACCGGTTCAGTTCCACAACCACAGGCTGAGACCTGTTCTGGACCCAAGAGTTGTATAAATCCCTTATGCCCATGCTGAGTTCCGACACTCTGACGTGCTTCAGCATTTCGAGCCTGCGGTTGGAAAGAAGTTCAAGAGTTGCAATCTTTCTCATCTCACGCCAAAAGGGACTATAAGGGGCAAACCCAAACACTGCGTAGTTGTATCCCATAATCTTTGCGGCAACGGTTGTGGGGCGTGAAGCAAGTGCCTTGTCATTGGTTGTGAAACATTCTTTAGCCATTTCCCAGCTGCTAACTACAAATGCTCTGCGAGTACCGAGCCAGATGTTAAACGCTGGTCCATATTGATCAGCCATTGTTCCTAGTGTTCGGTAGAGAAGTTGGTCGTGGCCACCCAGAAGGTGTAGGTGACCAATGAGTGGCCATGCACCAACTGGAACAGGAGCTTCTTTGCTATTGTTCCTACCTCCTTTGTTTCTCTTCTTCCCGAGAAAAGCATGCCAGAGAAAGGCTGACATGGCTACCAAAATGGCTACAATAGTTAATTGCAAGGAGGAATCCATGGTTTTGAAAAGATTGTGCAAATGGGATGATGTTCAATCAATTTATATTGCAATTAGTACTGAATTTAGTAGCCTGAAGCATGCCTCATCTTTAACAACCGTTGCAAATAAACAAATTCTTACATTTTGTTGAAAAATGATGATGCTAGAACGTATTAATTAATGGAAAATGATTCTTTAACAACAAATTTTTGCCAACTTTTGATAGCATCATATATTGAATTCCGAATAAGTATAGAATTAGAGTGAAATGATTTTCCCCTTACTCAGCCTTATTATTATAACAATTTCTTTTTTCTTAACCATGAGTTGGATTCTTCCAGATACACTTTTCAATGACTTTTTATTTTATTTTAAAACCAAAAAAATATTTATGTATTCTATTTCTAAATTATAACATAATTAAATTTAGAGTTAAATATGTTTTTAGTCCCTGTACTTTGGGGCGATTTTGGTTTTAGTCCCTCTTTCAAACTATAGTACAATTTAGTCCTTCAACTTTAGAAAACTTTGGTTTTAGTCCTTTTTAACAAATTTTTTTAATTTTATTTTTTGTTTCAAGTGCAATTCTCAATTAACATTGAAGCAAAAATGTGTCAAACAGTGTAAACAATCCAAATGCTATAATGAAACGTGTTTGAAACAAAAATAAAGTTAAAAAAATTTGGTAAAAAGGACTAAAATCAGAACTTTCTAAAGTTGAAGGACTAAATTGTACCATAGTTTGAAAGAGAGACTAAAACCAAAATCGCCCCAAAGTACTGGAACTAAAAACATATTTAACCCTTAAATTTATTAATAATAAAATTATTGTTATGTGTTTCGTGCTTTTGTTGTTCTGATATTTTAAAATAAACTTTCATTTCTTAATTTATATGGTAATTTATTAAAATTGAACAGTTATATAAGAAATTGTAAAAATAAACAAAGCTGAACATCATAAAATAAAATCTGTTTATAACTTCTTTTTTTAAAAAAAATTAAAAATCCCTTGGTTCTCCCTTTCATTCTTTATTTATCACTCATTGCTGAGAAATTGGTCCAACATTTTTAAAAAAATATAAAAGTATAAAAATATCATCAAAAGGGACAAAAAATTAATTTTATTATTAATAATATTTAAAATATAATACATAAACGATTATTATAGTTCATTATTTTCAAAATTAAGTGCTTTAAATTAAAAAATCGATGAAAAATATTTTATTTATATTATATTATAACATTAATAATATATATATATATATATATATATATATATATATATATATATATATATATATATATATATATATATATATATATATATATATATATATATATAGTTGCATTTAATATAAATATATCATACGTATGCGGATTGATATAACAGTATCTAATATGTATATATTTTTAGTACAGTTTACCTTCTCTAACTGTAATAAAATGTTAGCAGTTCTAAATTTCCGGAAGTGTCTTTCAACCTTTCTATTTAGTTCCATATTACTCGTATATATCTCCAATACGTTCTAAGTTTTAAACTGATTTACTTTTCTAAATTTTAATTTTAAATTAAACATATTTTTATTCTTGATAAAATTAACTAAAGTTATTTTTAAGTCAGAACATTTTCTAAACCACCAACTACTAAAGATAAGCACATCATTATTCATGCCTCTGTCTCTTAATGTTAATTATTTTATCCTATTCTATTATCATCTGCCAATACTGTAGGTGTGGAATGACAAATTATTACAACTGATACATGTCTACGCTTGAGTATGGTCCTATAAACTTCACAAATTTTTCTCATTTACAAGAAAAAAATGTTAATAAAATTTTCTTACCAGTCTATGTTAATGGGGACTGCGTAAATTTGGATTAGATAATAATTTCTTATAAACAGTCTAAAATGCTAAATTTTTTTTTTCTTCCAGTTACTTTAGTGAAAAATAATCTATGAACATCTAACACTTTATGATAGTAAAAAGAGAGAAAAAAAAGAGGTTGTACATATAAAAACTAATTGAAAGAAATAAATAAAAAATAATAATAGGTGTTAAAAGAGTGTTAATTATATTCTTCTAACACCATTTAATAATTTTGTTGTTGTTGTTATTATTTGATTACATTAATCCCATTCAAAAATATTTTCTTCGTTGAAGTTTGATATATGAATAAATAAAAAATCATTTAAAACACACATTGATACAAGTAGTCTGATTCACACCTCTTAATAAGAGAGAAGAACCTTTTCTATAAACTAAAAGAGACTATTATATAACGTTGTAGTTTCATGCTTATACGTGATATTGATTATGTCATTATATATATATTACCGGCAAATATTACAATATTAAAATTCTCATCGATTAAAAATAAAATTAATTTTAAATAATATATGTTAGCTTAATATTTTATAAATTAATTATAAAATTGAATTAAACTCAACATATATTTTTTAATATAATATTAAAATTATATTTTAGAATCTATTTCAATAAAATTTATTGTTTGTTAAATATATTTTTTTTTATTTTCTCTAAAACTGCTATTAAACTATTGTTTCAGGTTGAATTAATAAGTTTTAAAAAATCTCGAAAAAAAAAAAGAAACATTAGGATAGAAAGAGTGAGTAAATGACATGAGGAGGAAAAGGTCAGATAATAATTGTTTAGTTAGTGATGATAAATCATCCATTAGTCAACTGATTAATCTAACTTTAAAATGTCACTGGATTAAGAATTCATTCGTTATCCATGTCAGTCAAGGAGAATGAAACATGGCAATGAATTGGTGAACGTTCAGATTAAAGTTCAGTAGAATAAAATATTTCTATTCCTAAACTAACGTTTTTTTTTTTCTTTATTTTTGTGCTTGAAATTTTGAAATATGTATTACACTTCAAGATTTCATCCTCAAATTCTTCTTTATAGAATTAGAATTTACTAAGAAAGTAGTTCATCCACTGATATTTTAGTTTATTAGTTAAAGATCTATATTTTGAAAGTAAATTGTCAAATTTGTTAAGTATTTTATGGAGATATAATTCTTAAATAACGATAATGAATTCATAGTTTTATTTTTTATTTGAACTTACACCCAAAGTTTCTTATATCATGAAAATGAGTTTATAATAATAATAGAAGACATATCGACGAATTAAGATTTATTTAGTAAATTTATAAAAATTACTTTATGAGGGTAATTTTAAAAGTTTATAATTATATTTTTATAAGATATCAAATTAATTAGGGTTTGAAACGGAATAGTTTGAAGTATTTCCTGTCTAGATTGCATTTGTCATGTTACTGGCTTGGTTTTGAAATAAAAATTATTTAATCAATTTAACTTGTAAAGTGGAAAGTTAAGAGTTTTAAATAGAAGAAAATCAATAATATAAAATTTTAATTTAGTAAATAGGAACTGGAGTGAGATTAAATTACTTGGACTCGTTCCAAATTATTATATGGTCTAAAATAAAATAAATGTTTAAAATTACTATAAGGATGTCAGTTGAACTAATTAATACATTGAGAAGAATTCAAAACTTTATCCTCGCACTTTTCTATTAAGAATAATGTTATTCTGTAAAATAATTAGATAACATTGCTCTTTTCACAACACAATGGTGGTTCCATATTTTACTAGTATTAAATGATATAGAATCTTATCTGTAAGGAGTTCATGATTAAGAATAAATTGCGAAGACATAATTAACATATTGAGATTAATAATCCATAAATAGTTTATTGTTTAAATATTGAGATCTATAAGGTCTAGTAATCAATAAATAATTCATGGTTTATCATAAAAATAGAAAAAAAAATATTTTCTAATAAGGACAAAGATTGTTTAAATATTTTTTTATCATCTCAGGATTTGATCTCTAATCAATAAACATAGAGAAGATTTTAGGATAAATAAAACCTATTTGTATATTTTACTAATTAGTTTTTTATTATCGTTGAAAAATATCTTTGGGGTAAAAAAGTTTAATGACTTAAATTTTATTTGCGTTTTTTTAGATTCAGCAGGTCAATGGACTCCTATTTTTAAACTTCCGATATAAACGAATTGCAACTAATTTTCAAAATAAAAAACATTTTTTCAATTAAGTTCAAACAAAAAAAGAAATTAAATTATTTTACTGTTTATAAATATAAATTAATTTTTACATAATCTTAAAAATGTGTATGTTAGAGGGAAAAAGAAAATTGCTTAGAATTAAAAGGAGAGTACGAGACAAACAGAAAGCAAAATATAGTAGAAAAATATTTTAATTTATTAAATAAATTTTCAAAATGAAAAAACTAAAATAAATTATCTTTTCGATTAATTATAAAAACTGTAAATAAAAATAGAAATAAAAATTAATACCAAATAAATTCTGAAGAAACTTTGAAATGTAAACTCTGATACAAATATGAAGGTGAGAATGATGTCATGACAGTGGCATAAATCTTGACCCACCAGTTCAAGATGGGTCCTCTTCTGAACGATTACAACATATATGGTCCATTGTCTGAGAGAACTATTATATTTCTTCTACTCTTTGCACTGAAAATGACATTAAAGACATATTCTGAATTCTTTGGACAGAAGCAAATGTTTCCTAGCAAAGATTTATCCTCTTCTCTCATCTCTTTTTGTAGCTAGACAAAACTCATAAATATATGTATCATGGAAAAAGAAACCGATTCATACGGATATAAAGTTGCTTTTCTCTCAGTTATAGTATAAGGGTTGCAATGTGTTGAACACTAGAGAAGAGTTAATTCTGTTGTTTCTGCGTGATCTCTTTGCAACTAGTGGGCCTTCCAAGGGTAAATTCTAGGTCTAGCGTCATATCGGAACGTGACAAAGTGCAAGATTCCAATTTCTCCTCCATGCAATTCGACAGGCCTCCATAATGCTGTCCACCCACCTGTTTAAATATTACTGTTACTCCAGAGTAATTAATTATTTTCAAGATATATGCAGTACATGCAAACTGCACTGAAACTAGTGAAAGTAATGTTTGAATCTATGGGTTCCAACTTACCATGGTTTGCTTTTCTCTCATATCAGAATACATTGAATTTATAATGGGGCTCTCTATGTAATTTATTGAATTTGTCTCCATCGATGATTGCCATGGCGTCCTGAGTGTAAAAAGTATGTGAAGAAATTAGTTAGGTAAAGAAGGTACCCAAACATGTCAAAGCAACATAGTTAAGCTTATTTTTTTGTATAGAGGCAAGCAAAATGTCAGATCAATCCAAATACCCTTTTATGATCATTGGCTTTTGATGGTAAAGCTCATAGCAATTAACTTGGAGTGAGAAGTGAAAAGGAAAAGGAAAGTCTAGCTTAATTATGTGAGAAGCCTACGTCGTGATACTGCTATATATCAGTTTTGCAAAGCTGAACTTGAACTTAATCAGCTTGTTCTGGTGATAACTTAATTAAGATCAGAGCCAAAGAACCAGTTAAGTTTCTACATTTCACAGTTGTCTCTGCCAAAGTTAAATCACTTGTCCCTAGATAATGACTTTTATGTACTTTACATTTTACTTGTACCTCTTTGTAAATGACTTAACATAAAAATTTGACGATGGAATATTACAGAAGAAAAAGACAGTGTACAGCAGTATTGTGAATGCTAAATGCAATTATACTCACTAAGTGTGTATATAAGTATAAGGAAAGTGAAAACTATAATGGACTATAAATATAATGTGGAAGGAACAGATAGATTATTAAGGTATAAGTATGCTGTTATACCGAATAAATGACATGGCGTAAACCTATATAAACCTCTAGGTTTTGTTCTAGTGACTTTTAACCACTAGCTACAATCAATTTCTCTGGTCATATATATATACATGCTTCAATATTAAATAAGTCTGTGATTAACATCAGCACACATCGAAAAAAACTATATTCAACAGTTCAAGATTAATTCTTTTAGGTTCAGTTCTATTTCACTTTGAAACAGATGACCACACCGTAACACTATATTTGTTACAGAACTGAATAAAAGTGTATAAAAGAAAAATATTGATATCATATTCATGTAAAAAGTATACACAAGAACTTGTAATATTCCTTTTTCTTTGCATCTATCTTAAACATTATCTCTTAAAATGGGAGAAGGGAAAATATAGGTGATATCTATTTCTGAGATAAAAGATGAAAAAAATAGAGATTACTTTATTTTAATATCTCAAGTATGCCATATATCAATCAATAAATGTGAAGGAAAAAGAGAGATATAGAAAAAATTGTACTAGCATACAAAAATCAACAGAGAATACAAATATTATTGTTGTTATATCCATAATGCACATATTTTGTTAGTTGTAAAATGTAAGGAAAATATAGATAAAATATACGATAGATATAAACCTATTTGGTTTTTTTTTTCTCATCGTCTTCTTTAAATAATTATTTAACCAACTACATGTTAATGAAAGGAATTACAAACACAATATAATAAAAAAAAACATGTCACAATTTTATATAGAAGGTAAAATGAGAATAAAAATTATATAAATAAAAAATAAATATTCTTATTGGTACAAATATTGTTTACATTCTCTCGTCAAGAAATTAATTAGTTTCATATTATTTATGCTGAGAAAAAGAAAGAATATTTTCACAGAAAAAAACTGAAATTATAGAAGCGAAGAAGCGTGAAATAGTGCAATGAATACCTGTGGGATTTTAGCAGCGGCTGTGGCAAATTTGGTCTCTCACAAGCTAAGGCTCCATGCAGATCGACAATCCCTGGCTTTTGGCTCAACCCTATACCTGTCTGCCCATAACCTGTAATTTAACCACCGGCGGTAGAACCATTATATATTCTTGCTTTATCAGACACCACCTTAATAATTCACATGTAAACGTTAAAGTTGTAGTCCTATCCCAACCAGTTATGTACATGTATTGTTCTTTCAGAACAGTACACTTTTTTATATTTTTTCTTTCCTTTTAATTATCATATCTCTTATTCTACCTCATAACTAGTCTTCTTTTTTTCTTAGACTGTTCAAACTCGTTTATTTATTGGTTCAGTTCTAAAAAAAAACATTAAACTTTGAAGAAGATCATGGCAACTCTTTTATCAAACAAAAAGAGTCAGAGGAAAAGTTTTAGGAATACAATTTCTCAATTTTTTATTCAAAACAGTACTAGAACAAATCATGGGCTGCCACACTCGAATCACCAAGGATTTCAAACAAAGAGAATAACAATAATAGAAGAAACGAAAATGGGGTCCTTGAGAGGGAACATCCAACTACCTGCGCTGCTTTTGTCAGAGCTCTTCACTGTTCTATACATCTGCATGAACATCCCGCATGAAATAAAATGAGAAGAAAAGTCCACAACGCTAAGATTAGCATCTAGATACCTCTTTGTCCTTAGTCTTTGTTCTAGCTTCCCCACTACGGGAGGCAATGACTAAGGAACTTTATATGTTTGTTTTGTAAAGTCAGAAAATAAAAAGAAAATTTCATTAATTACCACGAAAAAGGAACCAGGGAGAATGCAGAGAGATAGAAACAGTAACCCCACCTGCAAGTGACTCTTCACGTGAGCTAGAGTTAGATCCTTCACGTTCATTAACTCTAAGACAGACTTCGGAGTTGCCCCTGCCACCAACAAAACATGCAAACAGAACAAATTAAGGAGAGTAATATGATATCAAACTTTCATAAAGGAATGATGATCAAACTAATCATTCAAGGTTTAAAAAATGGTCTGCAGTCACTATTTCGGCCGGGACATCATGGTTTCGAGGGTTTCTTCCACCACAACTAGAACTTGCATTTGTCTGCAATTCCACAAAACGTCAAAGATCGCAAGAAACAGTGACCGCGGTTACAACCACTGTTTAAAACCTGAATCATAGCATGCAAACTATGTTTAGATCGTTGAGTTGATGATTTACTTTCATGTCCACCAAGAAGCTGAACCACATGAACAAAGTGAGCGTGGAGGGTAGTGGTCCATCGCATTCTAGGAGCTCTCGAGCTTCTTTTCACGCCTTGAATGCCTCTAGTATTTCGTTTGAAATCAACGGTGTTGGTCTGAGGTTGGTAGTTGTGGAGGTGATTGAAGTTTCTCGACCCAGCTCCTTGTATAGGATGAGGATTCAAATTTTCCCTTCCGGAGCCTAAGCTCAATGTCGGTTCACGATGACCAAGGTTGTAGACAGTGTGGCGAAAACCATTTTCGTGGCTTAAATCGCTTCCACTGCTACCAGAATCCGAGGTTGAGCACAGATCAGTGTAAAGCGTTTTGGTGGTTAATGTGAATCTGCTGCAGCTTGTTTGCAGTTGTTTAGCGTCAGGATCTGAAGTGAATGGAGGGCTGATGTTTAAGGAGAGGTCTGGCTCTGGAAAGGGTGGAAAGGTTGGCATTACAGCCTGCGGAGTGGTGCACATAGGGATTGTAGAGATCTGGAATATCAGTTACAGAAGTGGGCAGTGAGGTGGTACAATTACATAAGAAAGGAAAAGAATGTGGAAATGACACAGTGAATCAAATATAGTAAGACATAGAAAGTAGGAGGAAATGCTGAGGGAAATATGAAGAAGAGAATAGAGTGAATGATTGAAGGAGGTAATTAAAAAAAAGAAAGGTAGAGTAACCGAGTAACACTCACTGGTGTACCGTTGTTCCAATTTAAAAGTGGTTTTGAGTACGAGCTCATGACGTACAATTGCATTAAATAGTCAAAAGAGTCCTATCCGGTTCAAACAGAAGTGTTTATTGTAAAGAATGGTTGAAGTGTCTATAAATAAACAAAAGATATGTGTTTATGGTATGATGGGTTATGATTTGCATTGCTTTGGTGAGAGGTGATGGTGGGGTTTTTAAGTAGCATCCCAGTAGGGATGAAGGACGACACGGAAAGTTGTAATCAAAGCAGTGACGAAACAATGTTTAATATTGCAGAGACTAGTTGCCACCAGCAGGGAAAGAGAATTGATGGGAGTTGTTTGTTTGGGATGGTTGTTTGAACGAAAAGGTAGCGAAAAAGGAGTAGTTATTTATGGAAGCTGGGGATTAGTCATCAATAAGAAAGGACTGTGTGTGCAGAGAGTAAGAGAAGGAAATGGAGCAGCAGGTAAGTGCAGTGCAGTGCAGCAGTAAAATGTTTTTCTTTTTCTTTTTACTTAATGAGGTTGGGGTGATATAATTGTGGTTTTGTCAGGAATGGTTGGAATTGAAGAAAAACAAAATGAGTACTATTCAAGGGAATATTGGAATGGGAATTGGAGTCTCCCTATAACGTTGATGGATTGCGACGACCCATTAAAATTCTCTGCTCTTTTTGTTTCAAAATCGAGGTTTTAGTTTATCTCTTTTTAATACCATTTTCTTTAATAGGAATATTCTCGTTTTATCAAACACTGACATGCAGTCCAAAATGTAGCTGCTTAAACTTATCCTCACCCCTGATGCATTCTTCAATGGCTGCCTCATGCAGATCCATCTTTGCCGCGTTAAACCTCTTCACCTTCTATTATTATCCATCACATCTCTCTTTATGTTCAACTCACCCTAAAAGTAAGCCCATTTTACTCATTTTCTGATCCATCAAACACGCAAGATGACACAAATATGGAGTAGAGAGAAACCATACCAAGACTGTTTTTTTCACATGAATATGTTGGGAGAAATTATGGTGTTCCAATTTCCAAGTAGCAAAACTCTCTACTTTGTTACAAAAATGTCTGTTCTATACATAATGTGATACAAAATTATATCAGTAACAACAGATATGGACTCAAAATTCTTTATGCTCGATCAAACTTAAACCACTGCCAGCTATATATGATTTGTGATAATCATTTTGTTTAAGCTGATCTTCCAAAGCCTAGATCTGTAGTTATAATTGGTCAAACTGTTAGTCCGTGTACTTCACTTATTTGATATATTTATATATTAACTAAAAAATTGATTTAAAGTCATCAAAATAAAAATAAATTGTATATTAATGTAAAAATCATAGATTTTTTTTTGCATAAAAAATTAATAGTGAAAAGCTAAATAATAGCAATTCATGTGCAAATTTAACTGGGAAACTTTGTACTTAGAAAAAGCTACTGTTGAAAAAAATTAAATTATTTTTCAAACATAAGGTTGACTCACGTAGATTTGTCTTGTTTTGATCGTTTTGTTTTTTTCAATATTTTTTGGGTTGTGCAACCAGTGTCTTAATCCGTTCGTCAATTATTTGTGAACGGATAATGTGGTCTGATTTTTCCACATGATTTTCAGACTACAATTTTGGCTTTGTTCGAAAATATTTGAATAAATAGGGATAAAGTCATAACATTATAATAACAACAAAACATAGTTCTATATGGTATCAAAATCGATAATTCGCCGCCTCTAAATCCACAGACTATTTGTTCAAGTCAAGTGCAGAAAATGAGATTCAATCCATCTTTTAAGTTAATGTAATGAAGATAACCAACACCAGTTATTAATAATCGATGTAAAACATTGCTCTGGATTTCACCTTTTCACAGCAGTGTCATGTATTAGAGTGGTTTAGTAAATTGATTTGTATTTCGTAAGAATTTTTCCAATAATTTAGAAAAGGCAACTTGTAATATGTAAGAACTTTCTTTGTAGTGTTTTTATTTCTATTTTTTTTTTAATTTAGTTTGTCTGAAAATTAATATTACATCGTTTTGGGTAAGGTATATTGTTTGGCCTGTAGTGGTACCGTCTTTAAGGTTGTAGCCTAACTCAATTATTTTCCATAAAATATCTTTTTATCATTGACTAGATTTGATTATAAGGCTAACTTTTTTTATTGGTTCCAACTTTATGTGGGGTAACAAATTGGTGAGAATTTCTTTTGTATTTAATATCTTATATATTTTTTTCCGTCGTGGTTTTTTATTATTCTGTTAAGTTTTAGTGATTTCGAAGAAACATCACATAAAAATAATAAGTTTTGAAAGTGAAATTTCGACTCACTTGAATTGTTGTATATAATAAAAATTATATTTAACTAGGATTATGTTTGATGTTTCTCGTGGTTTTAACTCCTGCTAAATGTGTTACCTATAATTTGTTAGTAAAATCATCATTCCAAATGGATTATTGATGATTTTTGAAACTCCGATTACTTTCCCACGGTTTGTAAAATCCCCAATTACTTCTAACAATATGAACTTGTAGCAGTTTGAAACCTTCGTAATGCCGATAATTAATTAGATTTTAGTGTTTTTTTTTTTTTGGGTTTTCAAATCCCCATTAATTTTTTTTGACTTTGTTGCATTATTTTTTTTATTAATGTACATAAATCCCAAAACAAACAAAAAATTATAAAAAATAAAGACTTTACAATTTTGATCTTTATAATTTGCATCTAACATTGATAAAAGAAACAAAGAACAAACTCCACAACTTCAAAATCAAATAATATAAAACAAGATGTATATATAAGTTAAAACTATAGTGAATCATTATAATATCATTTGTTCTCGATACTAAAATTATTAGAAAAATAATCAAAATAAATAAATAATAATAATAATAATAATAATTGTATAAGAATAAAACAAAAATATAAATAATAAAATAATTATCAAGTCAAACAAATAATAATAAAAATACGATGCAATTATAATTGAAGAAAAAAATGAAATAGTTTTTATTAAGGCACTCAAAAGATTGTTTTTAGAGAAAAGACGCATTCAATTAATGTATAAGGCAAAACAAAATTATATGCGTTTTTTTTCAAATACAATAACTTGTCAAATTGATTGAGTCACCTAATGATTTCTGAATCTTATGAATATTAATATCTTAAAACAGTATAAAAATGCTTTATAAGAGTTTATGTGTTTATTATGTATTTTTTTTTTATAAACACCAATTTCTTAAAAGACGATATAAAAAAAACTCAGAACACCTTGTAAAAATTTATGTGTTTATTATGTATTTTTAATATACAAATAAGTGGTATTTATAGTTAGAAGAGAGAAATTTAAAAGTTAATTGTAACAAATCTGAGTAGGAATATTCCTTCATCAAATACTTAACAAAACTTAAACTTTTTCTTTAATAAACATTCCATAATTTAAAATCACCTTCTCCTGTTGAACTAGATGTGTGGAAGCCCGTCCAATATATGTATAATAATATCTGAAGAGGGCCAAGTCATCCATAAACAATCACTGTCTGCTTTTACTGAAAATGCAGAAACAGATATTGAAAATTAATTTATGTACTTCAAATTTTATAATATTTTTTCATTAATTTTTTTAAAAACTTAACTTAGTTGACTATATATACTTATATAATTTTTGACTTATAAACGTGAAAAATATTTTTTTTTTTACTGCTGAGAAGCTCACTTATTTTTGCAGATATCATGCCTTTATGTTGTACCCAGCTAAGTTGGTGAGGACCGCAGTAGGTTGGCAGCACAAACAGTTATGGAAGATAACGATGATTATTAAGAAAATAAGGATAACTTGATGTTCATGCCAATAATCTACACTACTCAAGAAGAATATCAGCATATATATTCGTATACATATATAATGCGTTCAGTACGACGAGTTGTTTTGCTGTTTCATCCAAAACCTTGAAAAGCTTTAGCCATTTTGTCAAGCATGGCAGCTTTTAGGCAAGCAGACAGGTACGCAAATGGCACATTGTCATTATAAATTAGTCGTTGGTGTCATAATAATGCAGTGATGAGCGAACACGAGGGTCAAAACCTTCCTCCATTTTCAAACATGATTCAACCTGCTAAGCTATAACTCATCAGTAGAATAGGTTCTTTTCTTTCATATATATATATATATATATCTCAAATTATCAGTCACACCTATTCGCCTAAGAGGCTAAGAGCGATTGTAAGACCCAAAAGGACATGGATAGCCGTTGGTCGCAGAGCTGGACAAGGTCAAATACAGTACTAAACAAAGGAGAATGCACTCAGACCATACGTAAACCTAAATTTACACGTACAATTTAATATTCTTGTTATGTACGTCACAAATACATCACCAACTTTAATATTCTAAAATGTTTTTGACAAATTTTAATTTATAATACTATCATTTAACAATATCGTATGAAGAATTATTGTTTGCAATATTTTTTTTTAAGGATTAAGGTGGGTTAAAGTTTTATATTAAATAAAAATAAATAATATATAAGTCAAATAAGTCATAAATTTATTGTTTTAATATATTTTTTTTGTTGAAAATAACTTTTTACCTTTTTGTATGAGTTTGTTCACAACTTATTAATACCAATTTCTCTGTTTCTTCTCAAAGAAATTTTAATCGTGTCGAAATGTTAAAAGTGAATTGAAAGTTTCATATTTAATAAAATAAAAAATAAGATGAACAATACATAAAAAAAAAATCCATAATCTTATTATGTCAGTTTTTAACTAAAATTGATTTCTAATATCACTGTCCTACTTCGTTCATTTTAGATTGATTGATGTTCTAGGATTTACAAAATTTATATTTTTACTGTGAAATGAAGTACTAAATTTTTTTTTAGTAATTACTTTAAAATTTACGAGAGAGAAAAAAAAAGTCTTAAACAAACAACAATCAAAATATGAAATAAATAACAAACTGAAAATCATGTTTGAACAAGGACCATAGACTCTGAAACTATAAATGATAATAAATGCTAGTATACGTACTGATAGTCTCCATAGCGGCAAGTGATTATGCAATAGTACAGTTTTTATCCTTAGTAATTGATGTGTGTTTGGAGTAATTTTGTTATAGTTTGTAGGTATTTATGAATAATTATCTGAGAAACGAAAGGAAGAAGAGAAAAAAGAAGTTGGTAGAGAGATTGATTTGTGGTGGGAATCTTTGGCAGGTGAAAGAGGTTTAATATGTGTGGGTATAGGCAGAGATAAGTGGTTGAAGAAGGGTAGCTGAAAATACGTAGTGGATGCAGTAGCAGTGCATATGCAGGGGTCCACTCTGTTGCAGAAAAATCATGTGCCTGTAATCAGTTCTGTTCGCCATACCCAAAAGCTTATCTTCTTCTACTCAACTCCAAATTCCCATTAAATATCACTCGCCTTACGTCTCAGGGAACCATATCAATCCAATCCAACTTCATTTCAAACTTCTTTTCAATACAACGAACTAAAACTAAGTAAGGACTTAATTACAAATGTTTTCATGAATAATGTTTTTTCTTTTTTAAAAAAAAAAAGCTACCAAACTAAAACCTAGGTCGACCACTTTATTATTTATGTTCAGAATTCCGATTGTTTTAGAAGTCAATTTTAACCTTCATCGATGCCATTCCGATCATATGGAAGACTGACATGATTTTTCAATTTTTTACTGTTGGAATAAAATATAATTAAGGCTTTGTTCTCTTGTGACGATTTGAGAGAGATGATACGAGGAAGATGATTTGAGTGGATTTGAATGAATTTAAGGATAATTTTTTTGTTGTTTTTTTGAGTGGATTTGGAAGTAAAATTTGTGAAAATTAGTGTAGAATTTGATTGATGTGAGATATTTAAAAAATTAATTTAATTGGTAAAAATTGAAGATTACCAAAATGCCCCTAATTATTAAAGTAATAAAAATGATATTTGTTAATGTTATATATAATTGTAAAAATGTTTATAAAGAGTAAAAAAGTTAAAATAATTATTAAAATTAATTTATAAAAAGTTAAAAAATTATAATTTAGTAAAATTAATTTATTTTTAAATGTAGTATTTGTTTGTAATATTTAATTGTAAAAATATTTATAAAGAGAACAAAATTAACATTGATTATTAAAATTAATTTTAAAATTTAAAAAACAAATTAGTAAAATGAAGGTGAAGTGATCAACTTTTCATATTTTTGTGGTATTTATTATTTTTCTGTGTTCTAGTAAAATATTTATGTACCCTTGTTTCCTCCATGCACGGGTGAAGCATCATCACATACATATTATGAATGTGACCAATTAAGCAAAAACCAATGCTTTTTTCAGATAAAAGGTGATACAATTTTTTAAAAAGTCGAGGGGTAAGATGGACAATTCACATTCCATCTCTCCAAATCTCACCATATTTGCAGATGGATGAACAGTGTATGCATCCCGCATTTCTTCGCAAATCCGTCCGTGCCTTTCACCATATTTGCGGATGGATGAACAGTGTATGCATCCCGCATTTCTTCGCAAATCCGTCCGTGCCTTTCAGTTCAACCGAACGCATAACATCTCGCATATCCGCGCTTTCCATTCCTCATAAACAGTTAATTCCCTTAAAGCGAACAGGAGTTAAATATTGTATATGTATAAGATGATCATCCAGTCAGTTCAAAAGTTGAGTGTTCGATCAACTTATAATTTTATATAAATTGTTAAAAAAACTGAACTTTAAACTAAAAGTCGAATTAACGATTATTGCTATTTGAATCGTAAATAGATCAGCATTAATAAAAATTTTATCTTAAAATTTATAAATAGCATTAAAATACTTTGTTACATTGATTTTAGACATTTATTGTTAACACTATGCAACATACTTTAACACTTCTTGTACAGATAGTATTCCGAATAAACCCAACATATCTAATGTAAAATGAAAGAAGAATTTTTGTCCGAACTTAGAGTTTAGAAACCATTAATTTTTGAGAAATAAATTTATCTTAATCCCTTAAACCGAAATAGTTCATAATTAGTTATTTAGTTTTTATATCATAAACAATCAAATACAGCATTATTATTTTCCTTTGTTTAGTTTGCTAACATCTTTTACTATTATATACCATTATCATAACTTATTTACTTACTTTCTCTCTTTATTCGGTAAAAGTGATTTTTTAACATTCATTCCAATATTTTTTCACGCCAAAATATTTCGGTTGTGCTGTCGTCAAGCGCTATCTACACAATTTCCTCCGAACGTCCAAAGTCACACCTGTCTCCTTCTCCTGGTCGTTTCCTCCAATTTCTTCTGATTCGTCTAGAACTTGCTTCAATCACGTTCGGCCGAGTACTTGCTAAAGGTGGTCGTTTCCTCCAATTTCTTCTGATTCGTCTAGAACTTGCTTCAATCACGTTCGGCCGAGTACTTGCTAAAGGTGCTCCAACGCTCAAGTGAGAGGATAGTCAAAGAGTAGAGATAGAGAGAGAAAGTAAATACTAGGAATAAATGTACATTCAATATAACCAATCACCTCTTACCTTTGACCTCTTATTTATAGTTGTCACCGCGGGCCTTTAATTAACAAAGTCTTAATCATGGCCCAATAGCTGGCCCAACACTCCTAATCTCATTTTACCTTAGTTTCATCTTAATGTTTCTTTCCTCACGACTGCCGGTTCACATGGATTTTTACCTCTGTCAATTGAGTTGTTATCTATATCTTAATTAGCGGTCGTATCTTCCGACCGTACAGACCCTACGGTACAATATTTATTTATTTATTCATTCATGTTTAACCAGAATTTTATTTCTATTATATGAAATTATTATATTGCTCTTATTTCATTAATCAATAATATATTGTTATTTTTAGTAGTATATTTTAAATTACTTTAAACAATGTATTTAAATACCTAGTACTTTCATTTTACATTATTTAATATAGTTTTTTATTTTTAATTTCTCAGTTAGTTTCATATATTAAATTGTTTTATTTTATTATTTCAATTATTTTTAATTTAATTTGTTACTTGAAAATCCAATAAATAACATAAAAATAGTTTTTTTTAATATTTTTGTATTAATTTTTATTCAATTATTATTTTCTTATTTATTGCATTGTAGAATTCAAAACTAAGATAAATATCAGTTTCTAAATACTAAATTTTAATCTGTTTTCAAGGCGGGAAAACAAATATTATAATCAGGCCTCTTGAAAACTACAAATGAGTTCCTTAATAAATAAAATACAACTGACTTGAGTTTGATTTTTTTAAAATAATTTATTTGAGAAAAAAAATTGATTTAAATGTATTACACAGTGGAAAAAAAATGTAATGAGTTGTGATTTGTTGTACTTCTAAATTTGAATTAAAAATTTTACTAAAAAATTACTCATATATTATTTAATAATATTTTGAAGTTTGTTGTAATTTAGCTTAAAAATTTAACTAAAAATTTATATTTTATTTGATAATAATCTCCTAACTCACATATTTTTTAATCTTTACAATTTAGTTATTTTTACTAATTTAAAAATTTTAACCTAAATTCCCTATCTTACCCTATTTATGTAATCATAATTTTTTAGCTCTAAAAATTGGTATTTTTTAAATAATTTCATTAATTAATTCTTATTTTTAAACGATCCCAGCATCTCGTTTTATCTTTTATAAATCAAATTAACTAAATTTTAAAAATTACAATAATAAAATATTTAAAAGTACATACACATAGACTATATTTATGCCAATACCATTTAAAACAAATATAAAACACTTTATTTAAATATATTTTAAGTTAATATAGATATAATATATGTAGTCTTTATAGTTTTTATTTTAAAATATCTTTAGTAATTTTTAATCTATATTATCAATTACAACTATTTTAGTATTAAGCATATTAAATACTAATTAAACTATTTCTAGTACATAATTCAGTTAACTTAAATATTTAATATTTTTAATAAATAAAAAATGTGATGTGCAATTATTTTCATATATCACAATTTACATTATTTAATAAATAATTCGAATGAAAAATATAACTTTTGTGTTGGAGTTATACGAAATAAACATTTACTGTGTTGTAAATAAGGCTGAAATCCTAGGTTTTAAGATTAAAAAGGAACAGGTTTCTTGAAACCCAAATCAAAATTTAAGATTAACTGGGAAGTAATCCCAAATATTACGTCATAAGTAGTAATTTGGAGCGGATAGAGGACAGAACAAGGAGAAGAAGGTGAAGTCGAAGAAGTGAGCGTGTTTCAGTGTTTTCTTCTCGTTTGGATCTGCAGAGAGAAGAGCCATGACCGTCTTTCACTTCTTTAACTGCGCGATTCTCACCTTCGGTCCCCACGCCGTCTACTATTCCGCCACGCCCTTGTAACTCTCTCTTCTCTCTGTTTTTCTTTTATTCACAACTTGCGCATCAGATCTATATACGTTTCTGGGGTTCATTTAAACTTCAATTGCTTAAACAATTAGCCCTAAACTTATCTATTTTATACTCAAATAACTTTGCTTGCTTCAATTGTTATAAATAACTTTGTTTTCATACGTATTGCCGATAACTTGTTTATGTAATGTTCTTTCAATGCATAGATGTATCCAATAGACTATCGGAACCCTGTTCAATTTTCGATGAACTATAAATCTTGTGGGTGTGTTGAATTTTTGAATTCCCCCCTTTTTACTGCGATGTCAAAACTAGGTCTTGTACGTTGGTTTAATGTGTTACTTAAGTAAATAGTTTCAAAATGCAGATCTGAGTATGATACACTCGGCACCTCCATCAAAGCCGCTGTAGTTTATCTTGCGACGGCGTTAGTGAAGGTTGGTGAATAAATTGATTTGTTAACTATTGTTGTGTCGTTGCACGAAGAAAGGTGACAATCTGACTTTTTTTTTTGTCCGACACTCTGGCTGTGCAGCTTATTTGTTTAGCTACTTTTCTCAAGGTATCGGAGAGTGATAGCTTTGATCCGTATCAGGTATGTATGCGAATTGCCCCTTATGAATATGCTTGATTTTATTTATGTATACTGTCCATGTAGGGAGGTTGAATAACAAATTTTAATCTTTAAATGAAGACCGCGCGTTTACGTTTTTATAGTATACCTGAGAGCTATTACAAATTCACAGACACTTAAAGTAGTTATTTCGAATACTGCATTGACATTTAGAAGCTATAATACTTTCTAGTTGTATTTTTGTGATTTTCCTTTTTAACCTTTATACCGATGTAAATTGAAATACCGTAAGAGCTAGATAAATCTGATTGTAATTTAAGATTTTTAATTTACAGTAATTTCAACGAGTTAATTATAGCTGTTTGTTTCATATCTTATGACGTTTAACATTTGCTATGCCCCTATGTTCACGTCGTATCTGAGTTTCCTAGCTAACACAACACAATTATTATTGTGTCGAGTTTTGCTCAATTCATAGTTTTATCTTAAATTATAAGGTTTAGATTGTAGAGACAGTGAAGTTTGATATCATACAAGCCATTGGGAATTTCCTATTACTTGTTAGAAGAACAGCCAAATTTTATAGGTGAACTGTTTTTTCGCAAAAAATTAAATGAATAAATCAATGCTTAGTATCATCATATCATGCTTACATTATTTTTTCTGTTCTTTGATATTTTTGTTGAACTCTCGTCCACCATAATACTAGTATGCTCACCACTGAGACGTAGTGTGTGTATTGGCTACATGAACGTCGAGGGTACTTGTTAAAGTAGCATATATAGACACTGAAAGTAAGAGTATGGCATGCCAATATGAGAAGTAGGCAGGTGTTTTTAATAGTCATACTGATTTATCAGAATGAGAGCTGAATGTAGAGGAATGATACTTCCCCTTTCTAGTATTTGGTATGCTGAAGATTGCAAATTGCAACTGTGTTTATAACTTTTAATCCCTTCCCATATGCATGGAATCGGCATAAAATGAAACACAAATCACAACTGAAATTAATAATATAAACAAGGTAACAAAACAAGAACCCAATACCTTTCAGCCTAGAGTGTAGTGAATAGGCTACTTGTCTGTGTATGCCCAGAAAGAAATCACCGTTTCATTTCCTACCAAATTAAGGACTCCGCATTCATGCATAATAGAGATGGGAATAAAATAATTCATTTTGCTTATGAAGTATCCTCTAAGATAGATACCCTTATATTTCAAGAGTTTGTTGTGCTGCCTATGTTCGAGGAATTATGGAGCACTTCTGGTGTGAGGAACTACTCTCTATATTTTCTTAGAATAATCCAAGTTTCTGTTGGACAACAAAATGAAGGCACATAACTTAACAATAGATGGCTGTCAATTTATAATTTGAAACCCTAGATACTCTCAATGTCTATTTAGAGTCATTGTTATTAAGATTCTGTCTCGAATGGTAACAAAGGCCTTTATTCTTCAGGAGTTTTTGAAGGCATTAATAGGTTTTATAGATGTTGCCGGGCTTTATTTTGCCTTGACCCAGTTGACTCACAGGAATATCTCGCAGAATCATAAATTTCAAGCAGTTGGACTTGGTATGTGTGACAAGCTATACCATTTTCTACACTTTTGTTATATTTATGTATATCTTAAAGTGATATTCTTCTTCTAGGGTCAACAATTTATGTTTCTTGTGTCACTTTACTTCTCTTATATCTGGGTCTTGGTGGCACTTTTCTTGTGACAGGCTGGGCGTTTGCTGACTCTGTACTGCATCGGTTGGCTCCTCTTTGGGTTGGTGCCAGAGGATTAGAATTTACTTGGGATTACATTCTCCAGGGCCTTGAGGCTAATGCGAATTTGGTATGTCCTGTGGTTTAGAGTCTTTTATTTTTTAGTTTTCTTTCTAATACTGAAATACAGTCCTCATCAGTAATGTTTTCCTGGAATTTGGAACTTCTTTTAATTCTACATTCATTTAAATGATGAGATTGTTTGTCTATGTTGGTAAGTGTTATTAGTGAAAACACGACTTAATTCATGTGCAGTTTGTAGCATATGTATTATGTGTAACTTTAAATGTTTCTGCCCTTGCCTCTTTACAGGTGTTGAGCATATCCCTTGCTGCACTTGGATCTTTGATGTGGCTTCGAAAAAATAAGCCAAAGACCCTCATCCCTATTATTTATTTGAGTGCCGGGATTGTAGCAACGATGCCATCTATCACAAGGTCTTTCTCCGATTCATTACGGTTACTGTTATGATATGTAAATGTGTAATTTCATATTCATATCAAAAAATTTCTACTATTTTTTCCTATGCAATACAAGTCTTTGGATTGAGAACCAAGCATAACATATGTCTTGAGCTTACCTCATCATATGCTGTTGTACTAGTATTAGATATTTTACTTGGGTATATGGTAGTGTAATTATTTAGTCAGCCATTAAAAAATCATTTTATATGTCATTTACTGAAGTGTGATATTTGATGAACTATGTCTTCTGCAGCTATCTGAGGCGTGGATTGGGGTGGCACTTCCCTAAAGTGGTAGGCTTTGAGCTGTTCACATCTCTGGTGATGGCTTTCATTAGCTGGCAACTGTTTGCTGCGTGTCAGAGACCCTCGGTGTGAGAAAGCTGTTTGCACAATGATAGAATCCTGGTTAACTATTTTCTGGCTGGAGTTTTGGTCCAGAGTCATCTGCTTCTTTTGGCAGCCGCAATGATTTTAGTTTCATAAATGTTTTATCAATTGTAGTTTCTTAATAGTTTGATTAAATTTAACACGCTTATTTATCTTCTTGCGGTAGAATGCTGACTGCTGCAATTCATTAGAAATTTTTGTCATCATCTGGGATAACAGGTTGCAAACACTTTATGTTTGAAACTCCGTAGGATTTCCCATTTTTAACCCACGCCCTGTCCATTATCGACCCGCCCATGCCTTGTCTATCCCAAACTCCAGTTTTTAGAATGCTGGCTGCAAACAAATCATTGTGAAACAACTTACGAAATTTTATATTTAACAGGGGTTCGGTTGCTGTCCATGCCCACCCACGTCGCACAAATTCACCTAACTAGTGAGTCAAGACTATATGTTTCGCTGTTTGTGGTAACGTGGGACATTTTCTATGTATCATTCAGCATATATGCGGTTTTACCGGCTTCTTGTAACTGGTCTCACTAAATTTCTACACATACCTATGATTTTATATCCTTAATTTGAGATGCGATTTGAAAGAATGTGTTTAGCATCAAATCATTTTCTGGTGGCATAATAGTATTTTGGTCGGAGCACCAGCCTCGTGTGTTAATGAAACTGAAGCGGAAGGTTACAATACATTTCTCTGCAGTTCTAAAATGCAAAAGTTCCATTTAAGAACATCTGCAAAGCTATATTTTCTTTTTTATTTACACGCCATTAGCACTGTGATGAGTAAAACACTCGATGCAATCTGTAATTTGTTGTGAGACGATTCAAAGAAATTGCGAGCGCGGTTAAATTAAATCTTTAAAATTCATATTAATCTGTGAAACTACGAAGATTATGGTTAATCATTGTAAAAAAGAATGCAATATTGACGAATTTGTCGTTATTTTTAAAAATTGTTAAGAACAAAGATAACTGGAAATGCTTAATTGTAAATGCTTAATTGTTAAGAACAAAGATAACTGGGCACTTTAAGAATAATTTTAAAAAATAATTTGGTATGCAGCCCAGAGGCCGAAACATCATAGGTTGGAAGGAGAGGTTTGGGAATGCAGCAGTTGAAGGCAATAAATTATTGACGAGAGATAATCCAATTACGAAGGAAAGAAGAAAACGATGAAATTTCAGAAATAGATATACAAGTCATAATGAAAAGAAGAACAGATGAAGCATGAAATATAGAAGGAACATATAGTGTGGATATTAATTAATTACTTGGTTATCTGATTGAACTTTCACTCTGCCTCAGACTCCTCGACCCACGCTTCAACTCGGAGGAGCACAAAGCCAACAGCAACCCCCACAAGAACAAGGCCATTGATGATAGCAGCAATTGTGAATATCTCACCGGCGGCATTGCAAGTGGATGAAAGCGCCCCTCCTCTCTTTCCTTTTCCATTGGATGCTGTTGCTTTCACCGAGCTCATAATCTTGGCGAAACCCTTCTCAGTGCTCAAGGGTAGCCCCAAGGCCACAACATCATTGCTAGCCTTGAGTCCCCCAAATGAATTAAGGCCTCTTATGTGTACCACTCTGTTCATTCTCTTCTTGGTCTTGGCAGGTGAGCTGACGACGGCTCCGGCGGTGATGTTCTGAGGACATACGACAGCTGTGGCCATGGCCATTTGATCCTCACTGCTACCCACTCACTTCAGGTGTGGATAGGAAGGGTTGTTTTGAAGTACGAAGATCAAAAAAGTGGGTATTTATTTGGATAAGGAGCTCCCAGACTGATTGGCTGATAGGCCACGGATGAGGACTTCAGATTAGATGCTTATGAATTAAAGGAATGGTGGGTCACAACTCCACCCCGTCACCACTTCTCAATTCAAATATTTTTTTCCAAATATTTTCTCTATTTTTCAAATTATCAATACCATTTTTTATTTTTAGAAAATTAAGAATACCAGTTTATTTCTCTAAAAGTTTACCAGTTTTTTTTAAGGTTGGATAAACTAAATGCACATTTAAAAAAAAAATATTATTATCAAATTCATTAATATAAAATATAAAGAAATTGGACATTTACAATCAGATATAGAAACTGAAAATACATTTATTTGTTTATTTATTTTGTCTAACTAAATACTCTTAATATGTAAATTTATTTTCATGATAAACTTTATATTGTATATTTTATATAAAATTATTTTAATAAATGATATTCTTTTAAAGTATCCAAATTTAATTTAAAAAGTAAACAATTATGAAAGATAGTGAATCAAATTAGTGATGCCCAATTGTAAATATTTTTTTAACATAAGCTCTGCATTGTTGATGGATAATGTGGTTCCTCAAGGCAGCATAATTATCTTGCAATGGGTTTCGCTTTGCCTGGGAATAGACAATTTTCAGATAAAGTGTGGTGGCTCTAGCTCAACAATTATCCATTTATCAAACTCTATTCTATGTGCAGACACCGGGAAGGATGCAAGCTCAACAAGAATGACTGATGATGACACTTGTTTTATACAGTGATGATGGTTTTGTAAGACCAAATATATATCGTAAAGACTTTCAATACTATTACTTCTCTCATATTCTCTCACTTTTATGTCAAGATATCTTAAATTTTCATTCTTTAAAAATGAAATGTAAAAGACATTTTCACGTTCAATTCAAGTTCATTAAATGCATTACATTCGTAATAAATATTGTAATAATACAATATAATTTATTTATTCTATATATTGTGTTTATAGATCTTTTATTTGAATAAATCTGATCCACATATTTAATTAATATTTTGTTCATGTCATTTAGTAATTACCTTAACTTAATAATAGTTTGTTATTATTATTTTGTCCTGATTAGGGATGACAACAGGTCGGGTCAGACACGGATAGTGTCAGGTCGGGTCAGACACGGATAGTGCCTACCCGTAACCTGATCCAACAAAAAAAATTCATCCGCTATCCGACTTGTTATCTGCACGGATACCTGCTTAAAAAATATTTGCGGATATTTTAAAACTCGCGAATATCCGTGGATACCCGCAAATATTTAAAAATATATATTTTTATAAATTATTAAATTAAAATTTAAATAAAATTACAAAAAAATATATAAAATATAATATAAATTAAATTAAATATAAATTAAAATTTAATTTTTGTCTCGGTTGAATTGGTATGAGGATCAATTGTTGTTCGTTGCTTTGTTTTCTTTTGATCTTTAATCCTTTTTGAGAATGTCATTCACTCCCATGGGGATTGTTGACGTATAGAAGACACTTCGACACTCAAGATATAAAAAGGTCTAAATAAATTTTATTAGGATAGAACAAGAAGATTGTACCTAGACATTGTATACTTATAGAGCCTGTAACAGGTAAACTCATTGATTAACCATTAGTGCAATATATTTTTAGACAATCAAACCCAATATCGTATATTTTGTAAAGAGTAAGACAATCTGACCTATTAATTAAGTCAGATTGTCTTATTCAAGAAATACATATAGGAAAGATCCTATGGATTTTTTCTCGGTTTCTATTAAAGAAATTTGATGTTTTAAAAAGAAAAATTATTAATATATTTTGTCATTGAAAACCTAATCCTACAGGGAATTAAAGTAATATTTAAAAATAATAATTTTATTATATATTTTCAAATGAATAAAATAATTTGTAAATTATTAATTGAAAAATATATGTACAAAAATAAATAATTGAATTATCTAAAAATATAAGTTAAAGATCAAACGATATTTTGAATCAAATACATGAATTTTAACCTTACTATGCAATAAATAATCAATTAAGCTTAAATAATAAGAAAATTATGCATATATATATATATAGAAACTATGAGAATACAGAGATTATTTTTTCACAGAAAAAAAAAATGAAAGGTGGAACGTTAAACAAGAGAAGGCATGCAGTGGATGGATATTAACCACCCACAACTGTTGACTTTGGTCTATGGTTTTGAATCGTAAAAGGAAAAGCAGTGGAAGGAAGAAGAGGTTGAGAATAAGGAGAAAATAGAAAGAAAGAAGATTGTCTATTTTTGTGTCCTGGAATTGAGAAATCACAGCAGAGCCTCTCGTATGGCTTGTAACTTAACCTTTTCTTCACCTCTATAAGCACTCTTCCCCTTCCAACCTAATGCATCATCTCTCTCAGAATGGCCTCGAGCTTCTTTCTCTTACTCTCCCTATTCCTCTTCTCATCACTATCATCTTTCTCCCATGCACTTTCCGATGTTGAAGCCTCTTTCATTGCTCGTCGCCAGATGATGCATTTGGAGGAGAATGAGGACTTGCCCGACAACTACGTAAGTAACTACAAAACAACCCTAAAATTCTCTCACACCAGGCTAAAAGCCGCATACATTGCACTCGAGGCCTGGAAAAAAGCTATCTACTCAGACCCTTCAAATTTCACATCAAATTGGTCGGGCCAAGACGTTTGCTCCTACAATGGAGTTTTTTGTGCACAGGCTCTAGATGACAAAAGTATCCAAGTTGTGGCTGGGATTGACCTTAACCATGCAGACATCGCAGGTTACATTCCCCCAGAAGTTGGTCTGTTAACAGACCTTGCACTTTTGCATATAAACTCCAACAGGTTTTGCGGGATCATCCCACACAGCTTTTCCAACCTTAAGATTCTCTATGAGCTAGACATCAGCAACAACCGCTTTGTTGGCCGGTTCCCTGAACACGTGCTTGAAATTTCAGAACTCAGATACATTGACATCAGGTTCAATAACTTTGAAGGGGAATTGCCTCCAAAGCTTTTCACCAGAAGTTTCGACGCTATATTTTTGAACAACAACCGCTTCTCCTCCAATATTCCTGAAAACATAGGATCAACTCCAGCCACGGTTGTGGTTATTGCCAATAACAATTTCTCAGGATGCGTGCCTTCCAGCGTCGGCCAAATGAAGTCGCTAAACGAGTTTGTTTTGGTCAACAACAACCTCACCGGTTGCTTGCCAGAAGAAATTGGAAAACTCGAAAAAGTTACGGTGTTTGACATAAGCTACAACAACTTCGTCGGCGTGTTGCCGAGGAACTTCAATGGGCTTAAGAAGGTTGAGTACTTGTCCGTTTCACATAACAAGTTTACAGGTTTTGTCCCTCGTAATGTTTGCAGCTTGCCCCATTTGGTGAACTTCACATTCGCCGATAACTATTTCAACGGAGAGGAAGAAGGTTGCGTACCTCAAAAGAAAGAACCTCTGTTGGAGGATGAGAATAATTGCATACCAGATAGGCCAAAGCAAAAACAGTCAAACGTTTGTAACGAGGTGATAAGCAAGCCTGTGGATTGTAGCAAAACCAAGTGTGGCCATGGGGGCTCTCCATCTTCCGGTTCTCCATCAACGCCGTCTAAGTCACCCTCGCCACCTAAAAGTGAGAAACATACACCATCACCACAGCCCAAATCTCCACCCACACCTTCACAACAGCAACAGCCCAGCTCTCCCCCTCCCACACCTAAGCCACAACCACCACCTACCCCAACTCCACAACAACAACAACCCACTCCCCCCACGCCTCAACAACCCACACCCTCACCACCACCACAGGATGATACCCACAGCGAATCACCCAAGAATCGTGAAAGAACTCCACCACCTGTCCACTCTCCTCCACCACCTGTCTACTCTCCTCCACCACCTGTCCACTCCCCACCACCCCCTGTTCAATCTCCACCCCCACCGGTTTACTCTCCTCCACCACCCGTTCACTCTCCTCCACCACCGGCTCACTCTCCTCCACCACCGGTTCACTCCCCTCCTCCCCCAGTACATTCTCCACCACCACCCGTTCACTCTCCTCCCCCACCCGTCCAGTCTCCTCCTCCACCCGTCCAGTCTCCTCCTCCACCCGTCCAGTCTCCTCCTCCACCCGTCTTCTCTCCTCCTCCACCCGTCTTCTCTCCTCCACCCGTCTTCTCTCCTCCCCCAGTTTACTCTCCACCTCCACCTGTTCACTCTCCTCCTCCCCCAGTTCACTCTCCACCTCCACCTGTTCAATCTCCTCCTCCACCGGTTTACTCTCCTCCGCCACCTGTTCACTCTCCACCACCTCCAGTGTTCTCTCCACCGCCACCAGTGCAGTCTCCACCACCTCCTACACCAACTCCTTCGCCTCCAGTCGACGACGTCGTCCTTCCCCCTCACTTCGGCTCTTCTTATGCTTCACCCCCTCCACCTATCATTGCCGGCTACTAGACCGGATGCACATCTTTCTACCATTTCTACTAGTTCCTAGACATAAAGTTGCACTGTAAACATATAAACACAAAAGTTTTTTTTTTCTTCTTCTTTTTCTTTAATGTAAATGTTATCCAATCTAGCTGAATGAGCTGATTGAAGATTATTTTATCCATAAAACGTTATGAAAGATAGAATAGTATTTATTATTTGATAATCTCTTTGTTTCCCCTTCATCTTTAAAATAATAATATTTTAAACAATTAATTGAATCAAATAATTGTCTGTATAACTAATATTTAATTGGATCTCGTTATTTTGACACCATAAATTTAACACTCATTTGACATTGCTACGTGTCAACATGCTATTGGCTATTTTTTTTTTTTAAATTTAGTCTGAAAAATGCAGAGTTTTTCAGAGAGAATGTTTTCCTTTTCTACCCCTGGGCATTTTGAGTTTGAATGTGAAGGATTGGTTCTGTCTCAAATTCGTTTCTCTCTCAGAATTGGTTTCTCTCTCACATTTACCGTCTTCTCCATTAACGCTCACGGACTACTCTTCTCCACAGTCTCGTCGTCTCCATTGCTCTCCACTGCTCTGAAATGGCAAGTTCCGGATTCGAGCATCGCTGGACGAAGGTAAGTTCCTTTATTGTGGGTTTGGGTATTTGGATTTGTGTTTGGGTATTCGGTTTTAGGTTTGGGTTTAGGGTTTTTTTATGGTTTCTTGTGGGTTGTGTATGGTGTTTGTTTGTTATTTGATTTGGATTGTTATTTTGTTATGGACAGTTGAGTGTGCGTCATTCATTTTCAACCATGTATATTAGCGCTCTCAACGAACGGTTAACAGAGGACCAAAGGGAAGTCATCTCCAAGACTCCATTTTTTTGGTTTTTAGAGTTCAGTGGTAAAGTGACATTGAATGCTAAACTTTTGCGTGAGTTAACCAAGACATGGGTGGATTCCACCAACTCTTTTTTTATTGCAAACAAGCATTTCAATATCAATGCAAACGCCATCCTCCGCAAATTTGTTCGGCCAACTGACTTACCGTCATCATCATCCACAGAATTAGACCAACCGTCATCATCATCCAAACAAGCAGACAATTAATAGATTAATTTACGTATGCTTTAATTTATGTTTTCTAGTGAAGGGGGAAAATTACTTTAATGGAGTACTGTAATAGTATGTTATCAGCTCTAAGACTGGTTATTGGATGACTGTACTTGTATTCAAGTTTCAATGTTGTTATTGGGCACTTTTATAATTTAGTAAGATGTCATGTAATGTTCTTATTGTAATCATTGTTTTGAGATGAATGAATTCAGCACTACTTATTTTGTCAAAGCAATCTACTTTCCTTCAATAAACACCCAAAATGAAACAAAAACACGTCAAGTTTCCTTCAAAAAACACCTAAAATGACCAGTGGTCCCCCACGTTGACACAGGTGGCTCCTTCAGTTCAACAGGATGTCCAAAACTGCACTGTGGCTCGCGTAATCGATTACAAGGCTTTTGTAAACGATTACAGGAGTGCTTTTTGTGGCAGATTACACTAAAACTCACCAAGGTTCATGTCATCACCCTAGGTGGGACCCCTCTACATCATGGGATGTCCCAACCATCACATCAAACCCTACACTCACACTTGCAACAAAAACAAGTCAAGTTTCTTTCAAAAAACACCCAAAATGACTAGTGGTCCCCCACGTTGACACAGGTGGCTCCTTCAGTTCAACAGGATGTCCAAAACTGCACTGTGGCTCGCGTAATCGATTACAAGGCTTTTGTAAACGATTACAGGAGTGCTTTTTGTGGCAGATTACACTAAAACTCACCAAGGTTCATGTCATCACCCTAGGTGGGACCCCTCTACATCATGGGATGTCCCAACCATCACATCAAACCCTACACTCACACTTGCAACAAAAACAAGTCAAGTTTTCTTCAAAAAACACCCAAAATGACTAGTGGTCCCCCACGTTGACACAGGTGGCTCCTTCAGTTCAACAGGATGTCCAAAACTGCATTGTGGCTCGCGTAATCGATTACAAGGCTTTTGTAAACGATTACAGGAGTGCTTTTTGTGGCATATTACACTAAAACTCACCAAGGTTCATGTCATCACCTTGGGTGGGACCCCTCTACATCATGGGATGTCCCAACCATCACATTACACTCACACTTGCAACAAAAACAAGTCAAATTTCCTTCAAAAAACACCCAAAATGACCTGTGGTCCCCCACGTTACCACAGGTGGTCCCTTCAGTGCAACAGGATGTCCAAAATGGACAAAAGGTTCGCGTAATCGATTACAGGCCTCTTGTAAACGATTACAAGAGTGGTTTTTGCTGCAGAATTCACTGAACTTGTACAACATTCATCTCATGACCCAGAGTGGACCCCTTGTACATCATGGGGTTTCCCAACCATGACATCCAACCCTAGACACACACTTATACGAAAAACATCTCAACTTCACTTGGAAAACACCCTAATTCGTATGGAACTTTCATACATTTCACATAACAAAAACCTGGACATTAATCATCAATCAACAATCATGTCTACATTACTAATAAGCATTCTTTATATCATTCATCTTATTCAAATAACAATTTGTAAAATGTCTTGAAATGTATAAAAGAATCTTATTCCAATAAGAAGATGTACACTGTCTTCATATATATAAAACGAAAACTAAATTGTCTTCATATATATAAAACGAGGACCATAGTGTGTTTTTAACTAAATCCAATGGTTTAAATTGTATTTTTTGGTTCTTGAGTGAGGAGAGGCTTGAACCTAATGTTCTAGGTCACCCATGATGTAGGGAGGGATCACCCATGTTCAGAACCTTGATTCAAGTCAAGTTGTTCAATGTATGCTGTCAAAATATGGCTTGTAATCGTTTACAATCAGGCTGTAATCGATTACGCGAGTCTGAACACGAATTTGGACATCCTGTTGAACTGAAGGAGCCACCAGTGATAACATGGAGGACCACAGTGTGTTTTTAACCAAATCCAATGATTTTTAACCTTTTCCAACTTGGTCTTTCAAAAACATCACCTCAAACGAAACACTCACACCTCTACAAAATGTACAAGTAAAAAACACTGAATTTGTCTTCAAAAACACCTAAAATCCCCTATGGTCCCCCATGTTATCCCTGGTGGTTCCTTATGTGCAAAAGGATGTCCAAAACAACAAACAGACTCGCGTAAACGATTACAACATCTTTGTAAACGATTATAACACACTTGTAAACGATTATAAGGTTGTTTTTTGCTGCATAGGTTGTAATACTTCTCATAAATTGGTAAGAAACTTTGATACATTGCACATAAACAAACTTGGACATCAATCACCATTCATTTGTACATTCAACATAAACAAGGTTGAAATCAAATTTCTTATTCATATAAGAATTTGTACAATCTGTTCATATATATTAAAAATACACAGTCTTCATAAACAATCTGTACAATCTGTTCACTACATTTGAACACAGGACAACTATCCTACATTTGAACACAGGAAACCTATCCTACAACCATCACCATCAATTTGAACAAACATCTGAATTTCCTTTCTGGTTTCTTCATCAAAGACAACTCCTTCATCAACTTCTTTAGCAGCTTCAAACAGAGCAGCTCCAAACAGAGCTTCTTCATCACCTCCAACAACACCTTCTTCATTCAACACTTCTTCATTCATAGCAATTCGTTGAACATGATCTTTTCTCAACAAACGATTCATGCCAATAATATAAGATGAATTCAAAGAAGTACGAACCCTCCACTACAAGACATAAAGAAAACATTGTTAATATTAACAACAAATTACCCAACTAAATAAAAGTAAGAAACTTTATGTTACCTTTGGGATTCCAGAAGCCATTCCAACTGAACACAAAATCAAAACACCAAAGAGCCCAAATATCAATACTTTGTTAGGGTTTAAAAAAATAAAATTAACACCTAAACAACAACATTATAATGAGAAGCGAAATGATACACAAAAACCCAAACCACCAAAACGCGACAATGGCAGCAAATGACGAAACAAACACGAAGCCCAACCAAACCAAAAACGACATACCTACACTACGGAGCAATGGAGAGAAGAACGAAAGACGTTGGAGAGAAGGCGAAAGTGTTCGAAAGTGTTCTCAACAAGTGTTCTCAACGGAACAATGGAGAGAATGCAGCAATGAAGATGGTGGTGGACGAAGAACAAAGAGAGAACGCAGCAATGGAGATGGTGGTGGACGAAGGAGAGAAGACAAAAGTGTTCGAAACTGTTCTCAAGCAAGAGTGAAACGAAAATGAAACCGCCAATTCCAAAATGATATTCAAACACTCATTATTCCAGTTCTGTCCCTGTCACTTTATTAAAAAAAACTGTTTCAGTAAATAAAATATCACCCAATAGAAATTTGACACCTGGACGGTGTCAAATTTGTGTCAAATGTTGGTGTCAAATAAACATTTTCCTATTTAATTTAACTATATTAGTAAATGATTAACAAGATCAATATATAACTCTCAACCATAATAAACATTAATGTTATTTTATAAGGACAATTATATATAATATTTATTGTTTTTATTAATTATATCTTATAGTTTCAGAATAAGAAACTATAATTTTTATATAAAAAAAAATTAATACACTTTCAATTTCTATTTATTCTAAAAATGTATTGCTACAAAAAAGGGAAGCTTCTGTTTTTCCGTGAGCACAACTTCAAAGTTGACATGTATATTGTTCCTCTCATTAAAGATAAAAATAATGTGTCATTTTTTGGGGTGATTTTTTAGCCTCCATTAGATGTGATGTATTGTTGTTTAACTTTCTCTACATAACACCATCTTGTGTCTTCCGGCGATTTAAAATCTTACTTTGAGATATTAGTTCCATTCTTTTTCTTTTTTAAATCATTATATTGGTTTATGTGTTTATTATTTAATTTTATTGCTTGTCCATTGAAAAATATTGAATACATATTAAAAAGTACAAAATAAAGTAATGCAAACAATTTACGATTTTTGTATATCTAACTGAAATTAGCATTCATAATAGAATAGGGTCTACTAGTTTTAAGTAAAGATGGTTATATAAAAAGGAAGGATATCTTTTGCGTCAATAGTAAAAATGCATACAAAATAAAAGTAGCCCATTTATCAATTTTAGTAAAATGAAATATAAATATAACAAGTTCCTTCATTTTCAAATATCCTCCTCTTAATGCTGATTATTTGTTTGTTCAATAACAGGGGATTCACAATGCACACAATATTAATCAATTTCTTTTTTTATAGTGTTAAACTTTCTTATATCTTATATCTGATGAAGTCATCAATTTATTGATATATTTTTTCTCTATGACCTACCAATCTATTATGCAATTTAAAGTAATGTAACTTTTTACATCAACTTTTTATGTATATAGAATATCATAAGTCATGAGTGTTGCGGTAAAGAAATAAACAATATATCTTATGAAAATTTGGGTAGAAAACAATGTTGAATATTTTGGAGTGAAAAAGGCTAACAAAATATCTTCCTCTAATTAACTAACATATGTAAGTGCTACCTCGTTGCAAAAGCGGAAAAATCTCATCCATTGATCCATGTTTATGAGATTGTAATCATTTTGAGTTTGCCATAGCAAACAATTAAGGCTGTGTTCTTTTACAGGAATTTGAGAGAGATGATTTGGAAGAGATGATTTGAGTGGATTTGAGGGTAATTTTTTTGTTGTTATTTTGAGTGGATTTGTGGGTAATTGGGAGTGGATTTGGAAGTAAAGTTTGTGAAAATTAGTATAGAATTTGATTGATGTGATAGATTAAAAAAATTTATTTAATTGGTAGAAATTGAAGATTACCAAAATACCCCTAGCTATTAAAGTAATACAAAATGATAATTGTTAATGTTATATTTAAATGTAAAAATGTTTATAAAGAGAAAAAAATAAAAATTAATTTTTTAAAATTTAAAAAATTGTAATTTAATAAATTGAAATAATTTTTTTAATAAGTTTAACTATTTAGTAAATTGAAATAATTTTTTTATAAGAGAGAAAAAAATAATAATTAATTTTGAAAATAAAATAAAATTATTTTTAAGTAAAATTAATAATTATGTGATATTTAATTATTGCTATTAATAGGATATTTAATTAAGTAAAAGTAAAATCATGTAATTAGTTATTATATACTTTATTTCTTTAATTAATTATTCAAATATGAAATATTAATTAATAGTAGCGTATTTAAAATATAAAATAAAACTTATTATTTTTTATTGATTTGTTGCCATTGCAGAGCTTCATGTCAACAAGCAAGCTGCACCTCCTCCACCATCATGAAGCTTCGAAGCTTGGAAATGCTCCAACACTGGAATCGAATACCGTGCTTGAGAAATGAAGAAGCATGGAATGGTATACAATGGCTGCAACTGAATACAACACCGCACAAACTTTTGTCTTCTTCTCCATGGGAGACATCTCTGTCCTTTCTCTCCTCCCTTTCTCCACTCCACTTTCTGTCTGGGTTTCTATGTTGGCATTCTCCTCAACCCGAAGCCACCATTGCATCCATGGGGATCTACACGTTTAACAGCGACGAAGAAAAACGTCTCTTAGATCCGGATACGCGAAACCTGTATTCGGATACCCTTCCTTCGAAAAATCATGGAAAACCTGGATCCAGATACGCGAAACTTGTATCTGGATACGCTTGGTTCACAAATTCATGGAAAACCTCTTTTTACTGGATCCGAATACATCTGCTTGTCTTCTTCATTCGCTTGAGTCGTCATCATCAAACGCCTTCGTCCTCTGCTGCAAAAGCATGGCGAGGCACATGCCAAACTCCTCACTGTAAAATTGTCCTGGAATTATAAAAATAGTAGAGGGGCATACAGGACTTTTCGCTATAAATCATCAAATCTTTGCAAAATTGCGAGATGCTAAAAAGTGGACAATCTAACAAATCCTTCCTTTTCCGCGCTTTTCTTTCTTTGCAAATCAGCGCATGCGAACGCAACAAATCAGCGCAAATTCATCCTCGCTGATTCTCGCATACAGTAAATCGCCCCAAACGAACACAGACTAAAAGTTATGCCATCACCAAATATTCCACAAAAATGGTAAAAAATATCAAGTTTGATTTCCATCTTGTAGGCTGTGTTCTTTTGAGATGATTTGTGGGAGATGATTTGGGAGAGAGTAATTGAATGGATTTGAAGGGATTTGAGAGTAATTTTTTTGTTGTTTTTTTGAGTGGATTTGTGGGTAATTGAGAGTGGGTTTGGAGGTAAAGTTTGTGAAAATTAGTGTAGGATTTGATTGATGTGATAAATTTAAAAAAATTGTTTAATTGTTAAAAATTAAAGATTACCAAAATATCCCTAGTTATTAATGTAATATAAAATGATAATTGTTAATATTATATTTAATTGAATTTTTTTACAAAGAGTAAATATTAATATTAATTTTAATATTGTGAAAAAAATTTATTTTAGTAAAATAAATTTATTTTAATAGTAATTAAAAATAGTCAAAGGAATAAAAAGGTTCAAAAAAATATTAAAAAAATAAGAGTCTTATGTATCGCCACATAATTAATCACAAAAATTAATTAAATAATAAACTATGACTAAAACGAGGAATTTTTATTTAGAGAAAATAGTAGCCTCTGACTACTCTGAAATTTTGCTTTGTTTGGTTCCATTTTAATTGCAACCGCCACTGGAAGGTGAAAGAAGGCGGAGGAGAAGCCAGACGGAGAAGGAGAAGATGCGAAAGAGGAGAGAAAGGAAAACTTATAGAACGTTGTTCAACCTTCTAAGATCAAGGCCACCTTCGTCCCTCCCCGAAGCTTCTAGAAACTACTCTCGCCATTTCTGTAATCTTCCAACTTTTCTTTTTCTTTTGTCACTTCTTCTCTCTTACCTGAAACTGGAAGGGTAAAAAAGCCATTTGATTTCAATTCATCACAAATCTTCTCAGATCAGCGGGTGATGCAAAAAGGAGGAATCCCGCAAATCTCCTTAATTCCGTCGTCGCAAATCCACAAAAGCGAACAACGCTGTCGTTTGAATTCATCGCTTTCAAATCCGCATGAACAGTAAAATCTGCTCATGCAAACATAGCGGTACAGTTATCTAAAATATATTGTTATTTTCATATGTAAAAGATAAGTAATGTGCATATCAAACTGTTCAAAAATGTAAACCAATTAGTAACTACGTTTACCTTTTTTTTAATGTTAAAGAAATAATAAAAAAATATTATATAATACGAAAGAGTGATATTGGTTTAAAAGTAAAAATAATTAAAATAATATAAAGAATAAATATTTAAGATCCTTTTAAATTATAAAACATACTTTCCAACATTCTCCACATAATTTAAAGAAATTAAAATATTTATAGTATATAAATTTGTATTAAACACTTTCTTAAAAATATTGTACTTTAGTATTCGTAACCTTATTAGTTTTATACATATTGCATAGTCCATGTGACATTATTTGTAACTTGACTTCAATTGAATTTAACTACATTTATCTAACAATATATTAACATACATGACCTGACCTGTAATATTCACGTTCATTTGTCCCTATATAAAACATATGCTAAGGAAGAACTGTAAAAAAAAAAAAAATTACAAATCCTTTTATCGTAATTATATTTCTTATAATAAACGTTATTTTTGAAACAGGAACAAATAAACTACATACAAACAAAAACTGTAAGAAACTCTATTAAGTTCAAACAATCTTTTCGTTTTGTCTTCAATTCAATTGAAAAATTGTTGATTAAAAATAATATCAAATTATTATTATTATTATTATTATTATTATATATATATATATATAAATAAATAAAAGTGAGTACTAACTTTGATTTTCTAAGTTGAAATTAGACTTAAATTTCAACTATTATTATTCTCATAATTTTGAGTATATCTCACTATACAAGTTTGACACCCAATTTATTAGAAAAAAAAAATGATGTTATTTAGTTTAAAAACACACCCAATCAACTCCAAAGTCTTCCCGATCAACTCCCAAGCCTTCCCGATCAACTCCAATTATTACCCTTACCAACTTATCATCCTTCCAAAGTCAATTTTCTGACATCCTGCACTCCTTCCTTATTCTACCGATCAGGAGTTAACTTTCTGACATCCTTCTTCCTTCCTTATTCCACCTATTAGGAGTCAATTTTATGACATCCTGTATTCCTTCATCCACCCTTATGCACCGTTCGGTGGTCAATCATCGGATTGCCACACCCAAGTCCATTATAGGACTTCGTCCACCCTTATGCGTCGTTCGGTGGTCGATCATCGGATTACCACACCCAAATCCATTATAGGACTTCGTCCACCCTTATGCGTCGTTCGGTGGTCCATCATCGGATTGCCACACCCTAGTCCATTATAGGACTTCGTCCACCCTTATGCGCCGTTCGGTGGTCAATCATCGGATTGTCACACCCAGGTCCATTATAGGACTTCGTCCACCCTTATGCGCTGTTCGGTGGTCAATCATCGGATTGCCACACCCTAGTCCATTATAGGACTATCCTGCAGTTCGCCAACCTTCGGAAAGGTCGGCCCGGATTCTTTTGTTGAAGATCCACGATCGCCAACCTTCGGACAGGCCGGTCGGGATTCTTTTGTTGAAGATCCACGGTCGCCGACCTTCGGAAAGGCCGGCCGGGATTCTTTTGTTGAAGATCCACGGTCGCCGACCTTCGAAAAGGCCATCCGGGATTCTTTGAAGATTCATGATTGCCCGAAGAGCCGAATGATTGAGGCCGAAGGGCCGAGCAATTGAGGTCGAAGGGCAGAATAGTTGAGGCCGAATGGCCGAGTAGTTGAGGCCGAAGGGCAGAAATCTTGATGCCAAAATTGGCTAAGTACCTGTGGGGCCGAATGGCCGAGCAGTTGAAGCCGAAGGGCAGAAAACTGGATGTCAGAATTGGCTAAGTACCTGTGAGGCCGAAGGGCCGAAAACTGGATGCCAGAATTGGCTAAGTACCTGTGAGGCCGAATGGCCGAGCAGTTGAGGCCGAAGGGCTGAAAACTGGATGCCAGAATTGGCTAAGTACCTGTGAGGCCGAATGGCCGAGCAGTTGAGGCCGAAGGGCAGAAATCTGGATGCCAGAATTGGCTAAGTACCTGTGAGGCCAAATGGCCGAGTAGTTGAGGCCGAAGGGCAGAAATCTGGATGCCAGAATTTGCTAAGTACCTGTGAGGCCGAATGACCAAGCAGTTGAGGCCGAAGGGCCGAAAACTGGATGCCAGAATTGGCTAAGTACCTATGAGGCCAAATGGCTAAGCAGTTGAGGCGAAGAGCCAAGACCGAACGGCTTGAGAGGTTCACCTGAGATTCTTGAGAGCACCACTCACCCTTTCCTTATGGGTACGAATGGGGATGCACGCTCGGCCCCACAGTGGGCGCCAAAATGTTTCGGATGTAGGTCCCGAACAGACTTCAAACCAACCTTCAAACCGATCGATCCTCCTTCACGCCTGAACGGGAGGAACCTGCACGTTAGCACTTCGATGATCAAGTCAGCAAGGTCACTATATTATTCAAGGTGAAAGTGATTAGATCAAAAGTAATTTACCTGGCCAACTATTCCTGTATTTATAGGCCTAGATCATAACTATGGACTGCGAACTATCCGGAACCGTCGGCCCATAGTCCCAGATATTTCGCCCACTAAATGTAACTGTCACATGTGTCTCCGAGATTATCGCCCCACGCTCTGCCTGTTGCTACATACTGTGTGATTTATTGCATCCCCGCTAGGTAACCCTCCCCCTCCGATCAGTTTCTCTCACTACTCGACCAGTCTCTCTCTCTACCCGACCAGTTTCTCTCTCTACCCGATCATCCTCTCTCTCTACCCGATCAACCTCTCTCTCTACCCGACCAGTTTCTTTCTCCACCCGATCATCCCTTCCGTCTCACCGATCCCTATACACTACAAAACTATATCCCAACATTATTTGTTTTGTATTGTGAAGAATTCAAGTATGAAGTTGAGAGTTTCACTTTGACTAAAAAAGAGTAAAATGAGCAACACATAAGGATAAAAACTCATAAATCTAATGCCTTAATGTTTTTAAATTAGAAGTGATATCAGGTTTTTCATTTAAGTTGGGTCATGGTTCGAGATTTGTTGAATTTGATTGGGTCAACAATACTAATAACAATTGAGTTAGGAGTTAAAATGAAGTAATTTTAACCTTACAAGATGTTAAGACTAAGGAAATTGTGAGATATTATGTTTAATATTGATCAGGTTTGCAAGTCCATTATTAATTGGAATAATAAAATTAATGTTTATTGTGGTAATAACTTTTATAGGTTGTAATGATAAAAGATGATAAACATGTAATAATGGAGAAACATTTAAAGTAAGATATTATAGTTAAGTGGTGAGTTTTTGGAATCAGGAAATTCATAGGATTTTAGAAAATCATAACAGCAAAAAAAATATGAGAAAACAATGAAAAAACAAAATATTTTAACTGATTAAGACTGCAATATCTTTTGACTATAACGAAAATACATTCAAATAAAATATATTAGAAAAAAAAAAGTCATTTGCCATCTATTTTCAATATCAAATCCTTTCTTATATAAGCTGTATCTGTCTTAGTTGGATGGCGTGAATGGAATCAAAATATTTAAATTATGTAAACAATCCAAATAAAAAGATTAGGAAAGTTTATTACGGTATATTATATTTCGTCTTACATGTAACATTATAATTTATGATATGATTGTTTAGTACTTAAATATAAATAAGTAAAATTTGGAGGAGCATACCTACACCAACACTAATGTATATATTAAACGTACGTCTCCTTGATCGGTAGCCCGGTCAAGTTAAAAAAAAAACATAAATTATAGACTTTTTCATATCAATTCAATCTCATGATTTAAAAAACAAATGGCTGTTTAATTCTAAGAACATAAGACAAAGTAAAACTATGTTAATATGTTTTGAGAACAAACAAAGATACATACAAACATTTATACGAAGAATGATTCCATAAATGAGTTCTATATAAGAAAAAGATTTTCAATTATTGAAACAGTGCAAGTAAAAAAACATATTTATTTCGTAATTTTAAAAGGTATATAAAATTAGATCTGAAAATTCACAATTTAAAATGTTAGAGGGTGACTGTTTGGTTTGAGGGAGTGACATGTAAAAGATATTCCGATTTTCAAGTCAGAATTTTTTTATGAAAGTTTAAATTAATTCAATTATAGAAAAAATGTAAATTAAACCTTAAATTTAAGAAAAGAATCGAATACATTAATTTATCTCTTAATAATTATTAATATCAATATTAATCACTCATCAATAGTAGTTACTGTATTGATTGTATTTTAATTCTGCTCAACTACTATCCGATCGACTATGAAATCTTTTTCTGTATCTCGACTGTTCAATCTATTTGACTCACTACACACCATACCTGATGTATCGGATTTCAGTAACAAAAATATTGAATACACGTTGATTAACTTTATAAAAATAAAATAACTTTATTAAGATTTAACTTTTTTTATTTTTAGAAGAAAAAGAAAATAAATAATATCAAATAAAAAAAAATTGTTGCTAAAAATATGTTCTCAGTTCCTGCTTGTTTCCATTCTCACTTTCGTCTTCAGTCAAACATAAAACCCGCCGTCAACTTTACTCTTACAGTTGGGAACGGACGTGTCAGCTTCTAATTAGAATTATTTTAAGTTTTCGTTACATAAATATTATTTTAATTTATGATTCCCTTTGACTTGTATCCCTCAACTTTTTATCTATACGATTTCATTAAATTATTAAATGACAAATGCACATACGTCACGTATGACGCAGAAGGAGTTCCTAAGGATTTCGCGTCGTTATTTTATTCGCTACTGCGTTTAACATATATTTAATCGATAAAATACTAAATAACTTTTAAATTCTTTATTAACCTAATTTATTTTAGGAGAAACAGTCAGCCAAATAAATAAATTTAGTAAAACTTAAAGCTTACAGAAAATTATTGAAGGAAAGAAGTTCTATTTTTGACGCTGATTTCTACGGACAGGAGCACGTGCATTTGAAAAGAACAGTGAACAAAATCATGCGTTTCCAAACCATTTTTTTTTTAATAATTTGATGTATAAATCAAATAGTATATATATTTGTTTATAATTTAATGATTAAATTCATTTTAAAATGAAGTTGAAAATTCAAGTGCAAAGAACCTGATCCCGTTCCTAATTTCTCATCCCTCATTTCCTTTGACTGTACTTTTAAAAAACTGATTTTCTTTTTTTCATGAGATAATCTTTTTTAAATAAGGCAGTATAGTGTCACAGGAATTACGCTGTTAGGTATAAAGAAGCTCATCATTAACTACAGCAAGTTATCCAATTATTATGTGAAGAGCAAATATTTTTATAATTAAGAGAAATATGGAATACATTTTCTCTAAGATTCTAACAGTTAAATCATTAAAGAAAGAAAAAATGAAAAAGGACCAACACATACATAATGCTGTAACTTTGGAACCATCTTTAAATAATAGGGTTAAATATGCTTTTAGTCCCTATATTTTGGGGCGATTTTGGATTTAGTCTCTCTTTCAAACTATGGTACAATTTAGTCCTTCAACTTTAGAAAATTCTGGTTTTAGTTCTTTTTACCAAATTTTTTTAACTTGTTTTAAACGCGTTTCTCAGTTAACATTTAAGCATAAATGTGTCAAACAGTATAAACAATCTAATCCAAATGCTATAATGAAACGTACTTAAAACAACAAATAAAATTAAACATAATAGATGTTTATATAAAAGTTATGGGAAAAAAATGTGATGATATGTCATTTCTTTCTAATCTTTTCATTGGTGAGAGTTTGAGGATCTTGGATCTTTCTCAAATTCATTCTGTCAAATGAATTTGAATCTTTAAAGTAAAGGCATGGATCATTTTGTTTTCTTTCCTCACAAATGCAATTATTTAAGAAAACACAGCATAAGGTTGTGTTTATTTGGGTTGATGTACTATGGAGAGGGAAGAAGATCCATGCTTAATTTGAAGAGTGAGTTTTCTTAAATCTTTCACCGGTGAAAAAATTAGAGAAAAAAAATCACATGATTCCATGCTTAATTACAATAATAATTCCTTTCCTTCTTGCTTTTTCGAGTTATATATTTGCAACTCCATACTTAATATAATTTTATCAATTTTAATTTTCTTACTCTAAATAATAACTTACATTTCATAATAATAATAATAATAATAATTTTATTTAAACCAGTCACTCACTAATAATGTATTTGAATATAATTTCTCTCCATTTCATTTGATGTTAACATAACTTACATTGAATTTATTTTATTTTAACTTTTACGATTAATAATAAAATAATAATATTATAATTTTAATAATAATTTTTAATTTATTAAACTAATTTCATCATTTACAAATTTTCATAATTTTTTTTTCTCAAAAAAGTTTATTTTTTTATCATCATTTCCTTAATCGGAACACTTCTATATTTTTTTATATTCAAATCTAGTTATATTCACCCTCTCAGGTTCTTTTTTAAAAACAATACACCTAGAGCACAACATGGAGAATAGGTTGTGACTAAGTTGAAATATTAAGTAATTCATGTGGAAGGTGCGCGATATGAAAAAGGAAAAAAGGTTATAAAAAAATAAAAATGAAATGAAGTCAAAGACTTAAAATTAGATGGGTGAGGGATAGGTAATATCGTAAATAAAGAATTAAGCAAAGTTTAATAATTCTGAGGCTTAAAGCGTGGGAGCCGCCGTATATAAAATCCATTTCTAAACGTAGTTCGTGTTTCATTTTTTTTGGTTTCCTTCCTTCTCACACTTCTTCTCTGCACCCAACCAAACTCTCTCTCTCTCTCTCTTTCTACCTCTCCCTCCTCCTTCTTCCGGTGTTCAGGGGATCGCGTCGGCGGCGATTCCCTACCCTGCTTGCCCCTCCACCTTTCAATTCGACTCTCTCGTTTTCGTTTTTCTGATTCCTTCTTTGAAAATGCTTCCCGTTGCTTGCTAGGGTTTCCCAACTGTCAAATCCGCTTCCCCGAAAGCACCCTGTACCTTTTCTTTCTGCAATTAATCAACTTCGTAGTTATGGCGATCCGAGTTACCTTCTCCTTCTCTGGCTACGTAGCCCAGAATCTCGTCTCCTCCGCCGGCGTCCGCGTCGCCAATTCGCGATGCGTCCAAGAATGCTGGATCCGCACGCGCCTCTTCGGCGCCACCCAGAAAACGGAACTAGATTCTTCCGCCGGCGGAGTCCGAAATTTCTCCAGGTCCAACTGCTGGGCCCAGTCCACTTACTCCACCCTCGCCGGTGAGTTTCTCGGCGACGGCTGCAAGAGCCCAATCATCTTGGGCCTGATTTCAATTATGAAGTCAACGGCGGGTGTGTCTGGGTCATCCGCGGCGGCTGCGGGTATTTTCGGTATTTCTCCATTTAAAACAAATTCCATTATTCCCTTCTTGCCCGGTTCGAAGTGGCTTCCTTGCAACGAGTCCATTCCCGACCCCACCTCGTGGGAAGTCGATAAAGGTGGCACGAAACACACCGTTCCGAACGATGTTCCCGGTTTTGGAAAGACTGGTTGGCTTTCGCGGCTTTTGAACGTGTCTTCTGAAGATGCGAAGGCTGCGTTCACTGCCATTACCGTTAGTTTGCTGTTTAAATCGTCTTTGGCTGAACCTAGATCCATTCCCTCCGCTTCTATGTATCCCACTCTTGAAGTGGGTGACCGTGTTTTAACGGAGAAGGTTAGTTACTAGTTCTGTTTGACTAAATTGTTTTTGTGATTCTGTCGCTTTTTTTTTTCCTGCTTCTTTGGAACTAATTAGGTTGTTAATGTCTGATACAGGTTTCGTTCCTCTTCAGGAAGCCTGATGTTTCAGATATAGTGATTTTTAAAGCGCCTCGTTGTTTGGAGGTATGCTTCGAAGACATTTGTTTTTGTTATTGAATGTTTTAAGGTGGTGTTAACTTGTTAATTGTGATGTTTATTGATTGATTTCTGTTGTTATGTAGGAGTATGGTTTTACTTCGTCTGATGTATTTATAAAGAGGATTGTGGCTAAGGCAGGGGATTGTGTTGAGGTATGATTTTATATTTTGATTAAGTTAATTGATCTAGTGTTGTGCCTTGTTTTTTAAAATTATAGTCTTATGCATGCTTGGGCTTTTGTTGTAGGTTCGAGATGGGAAACTACTGGTAAATGGTGTTGCTGAAGAACAGGAATTTGTATTAGAACCTCTGGCTTATGAGATGGATCCAATGGTAATGTTTGCAAACTCGAAGCTGTGGTAGTGTTTGATTGAATTATTGTGGGGCTTGACTGCATGATTAATAGTGGTTTTGTGTTTTTATCGCAGGTTGTGCCAGAAGGATATGTGTTTGTAATGGGAGATAATCGGAATAACAGCCTTGATTCTCACAACTGGTAATTTCTCAGCCCTTTTCGAACTGACTTTTTCTTGTTTATGCTGGAAGATATTTTAGTATAGGTCGACGACAGATTTTGGCCCATTTGTTGATGCTGTTCTTCTCAAAACAATCTAGCTTATGTAAAAATTTGCTATCAGATCTCAGAACTTTGAAACATGTGATTGTTCACATATCGGATTAATGATGTCTGAGTTAACTTTTATTTGCTGTTTTTTGTGTCTATCAGGGGCCCCCTCCCAATCGAGAACATTGTTGGTAGATCCATGTTTAGGTACTGGCCTCCATCTAAGGTGTCTGACTCTGACACCCTTCGTAAACTGCCTCCTAGGAACAAATCTGTGGCAATTTCTTGACATGATTCCAGCTGCTTTCTGATCTGAGGGTGATGAAGGTTTCCAGATACTTTCATATGTTCTAAATTGATAGCTTCTCCTGTTTTTGCCCAGGATAGAGCTTTCAATTCAAAGATTCTCTAAGAAGAGCCTGCGTGAGCTGGCTCTGCATACAGTTTGGGATGAATATCTTATTCATTGATACAAATTTGTCAATGACCTAATAATACCATTATGCGTTCTTTAGTGCCATCCCAGTCAAATGTGTTTCTCTTTGCTGCAGTACGGGGGAGAAAAAAAAAAGAATTCCAAATGCATGGTATGATTTTACCCCATATAATTTAACATGATGATTGATTTGTTTTGTATTCTTTCATGTATGTATACTATCTGGATGCTAGAATCTCGGGGTTAGATTTGTCATTTTGAGCTACTTGGACTCCTTGTTAGTTCCATAATCAAGCCTCCTCGTAATTTGATTCTGTAATGCCATTCAGTCGCACATGAAATTGTATTGCACAATATGGTTGCCTACTTTAAAATCAAGTAACAGTGCAATTTCGCGTTCTTTCCACTCTTTGTATTATTTTTTTCAATTTATCTTGTGCCGTAAGAGTTGTGGAGTACAAAGGGTCGACTAACTTGATCCACCTGGATCAACAAAACACTAGACATGTACGGCCCTGGTTATCTGACCTGACTACGTGGCTGAATATTTTTCTTTGCACTTTGTTTCGATAGCAGATGAAAAATGGAAAATAGAGTAAATAAATAATTAGAGGGAATTTAGAGTAAAAATTTTTACCATTTGGATTGATGGAGTCAAAAGGGCTAGAAAGAAAATTAATTTCTTTTTAAATTGTTTAATTGGATTAAAACTGCAATTGATTGATTAAGTGATAAAATTACATTTTTATTATTTTAATGTTTTATTATAATTAATAATGAAACATATGCGTGTTAAACAATTAATTATTAAGATAAATTTAATTAAAAATGTTTCTAAAATAATGTTGAAGTTATAAAAGTGTGTATAGAAAGCATTACAAAAGTAGTTTTTTTTATTAATTTTATAATGTTATTATAATATTATAGAAATATTTGTAATTTTTTTATCAAAATGAAAAGTAAAAGTAAACCATCGAAGTAATTATAACATTTTAATTTTTATTGATTATTATAATTATTCAAGAAAATTATTTTTAATTATAATAAGTAGTTTTTAAAATAATAGAAAACTAAAATTTTAATTAATAAATAAAAAATACAAAGATAAAAGAAATAAAAGAATCTGAATATTAAAAACATTCAGATAAATTAAGTCGTGCGAACTAAGTATAATAACTGATGGGATATAGATAATGTCTATTTTCCAGTATTTTTAATTATTCCCCGGTACTTTTAAATTCGCATGTTTAGGAAAAATGTTTTAACTTTGAAATGTGACGAACATTCTCGTTTCTCGCCACTTTTGTGGGTAGACATTCTATTCTTTAAATTACACAAATTAAAATCATATTTCAAGGTATGATTCAATAATTATCAGTGAAAATTATTTATAATCATGAATGAAAAAATGTATAATGATAAAATTAATGATAATTTTGAAAAAAGAAATTAGTATTATCACATTTTTGTACGATGATTAAATTTATAAGACATTTCTATTTAAATGTGACTTTTTTTTTCATCGATTCAACTTTTATGCTTTTAGTTTAAATTTAAATTTGATTCCTGAATCAAAGTAAATTTTTACTAATTAATCATTGAAGTAGTTCACTTTATAATCCAGTCGCTGTAAACACAGGCAAATCGACAACTGCTCTTTGACGTTGATCCTCTAGCCTATGTTTCAGAACTAAATCCAAGCAATGCTTTTGGTTTATCTGTTGAGCTTTTGATAAGTTGCTATTGATCAAACACTGTTCTGCAATTCCATTGGTTGTTTCACTTTCAGGGTCTCTTCATGGAGGCTTGTAATATATATAACAGATAACAGAGCTACTTAAAAATTATACTCAATGGGTCTAATAATCTAAACCTTGGTGATGTCCAGATTATCTTTTGAATCATCTTGCTGGACTTGCACCGTTTTGTATGTATACCAAGAAGCACAAAATAAGTAAAATCCAAAGTTCACAACACTTATGACGGACAACATCCAGTAGAAGTAGTTGAGCTTGTCCCTATTCAAGTTATTGCTAGCCAACCACCCTCCACTCACTTTGTTAACCACCTCAACGACCACTGTGCTTGTAAAGTATCCGAATGCCACAGAACACCAGGAGATTGCAGTGCCAAGTGACTTCATTCCTGCTGAACTTTCTGCATAGAAAAACTCCAATAAACCTATCAGTGAAAACATGTCCGCAGCTCCAAAAATACCATATTGGAACCCCAGCCAGAACACACTCATCGGCAAAGCCTCTGTGCTGTCCACCATGTTGTGTTCGATGGCTACAGACTTGCGGTGTGTTTCCACAAAACCTGCCACTGCCATGGAAGCAGCAGACAGAACCAAACCGATTCCAATCCTCTGAAGGTGTCGAATTCCGGTGGGAATCCCCGTGATTCTTCGAGCAACCGGGACAAAAACACGGTCGTATAAGGGGATTAGGATAAACATGAACAACAGAGGGATGACTGGGAGAGAAGCTCCTGGCACTTTAAAGCCCCCTATTTTGGCATTCATGGTGGTGCTTTGTTGTACTGTGAAGGTCTGAAGTTGAGCCAAACAAGTGTTCATGAAGATGGTGCTGAGTATTATCGGTAGCATGCGGATTAGGATTTTTGTTTCTTCCACTTGGGTCACTGTGCACAGTCTCCAGTGTTCGGAGGTTGAGGTACCCGTGCTGCTTTCAACAACTGCTGCTCGGTCTAAGAATCTGAGTTTATTGTTCCAAGAAAACCAAATCAGGAAACTGATAAACAAAACTTTGTCGTCAAAGAATACTAGTCAGCTGACACGAGAGTTAACTGCATTCAATCATTTTTTCCTTTAATTTCATTACCTGAACTGTCCTGTTCTTTTAAGAATTTCAACATTGTCCCCTCTTTGCTTTTCATGAATCTCATGCAGTTCGTCTGTATTATCTGGAATCTGAAGTTTTCTGTTTCTGAAGGCTACCACGAACACCTAACAGTACAACAAAACTGTGAGAAATTTCTGAAATATTGAATACTCACCACCACTATAATTTCATAGATAACATTTTTTAATTTGTAAGAGATTACTCAACATGATTTGAATAGTGACTGGTTTTTATTAACTTAGAAGGCAGTTATAGTGACAGTACCTGTAGGATTCGAAGTAGAGGACTTCCCTTTGGAACATTGTTTCGGTATAATGATTTTCCCATGCATATGAAGAGAATTGCGAAAAGAATTGCTATGGTGCATATGATAAAGCTCCAATCCCATCCCTGGTTGGCACCGATCCAAACAATGAAAGTAACACCAATTATTGATCCTATGGTAAGACTGAACAAGAACCAGTTGAAAAAGCTTGATAGTTGAGATGCCTCCTTGGGATCTTTTTCATCAAACTGATCAGCCCCCAAAGCAGGTAAAGCAGCCTTAATACCACCAGTTCCTAATGCAACAAGGTATAGCCCACTATAAAGCATTGCAATTTGGCCTCCTGTGCCAACCTTACATTCACTCATCTCGGTTACTGCTAAATCTTTGCAGGGGATGGGTCTTAATTTCTGAGACTTTGCTTGAACTGCTAGAATACCAAATCCCTGTAAATAGTATATATGTCATATTCAACGTTCACATTTAAACAACAAAAATATTAACATAAATTATCTTCTATTCTACAGTGTTGGATGTTTAGGCAGAAAAATAATCGAAACCTTTTGTTATTTATTTTAATTTTTTTTAGGAGAGAATATTCCTATCCCATTTTTTCTTTTCGTTAATATTATAGGGTTCAGAGAGAGAATATTGAATTACAAAAAAAAAACATATATTAAATTCAATTCAAATTATTTTGTTTTGCAAACACTTTATTCACATGAAATAATTTTAATTTTTTTTCTATTTAGATAAAGTGTTTTAATTATTATCAAATACGAAATTTTATTTTAATAATAAATAATAATTAACAATTTAAAATATTAGTTCGTGATATATTTTTTTTATATTTTTCACTTAAATTTGGTCAGATTTTCCAATTCATGTTAACAAAAAGTTTTTTTTCAAATTAACATTGAAGTTGTCTTTTATATGACTCAATTATTTTGGTTGAAATTAGTTAAGGCAACTCTTTTAACATTAGAATTACTTTTTCTTACTTTTCCATCCATGCCAACTTAAAAAAAAATTCTCGATCGTTTTGCAAAAACAATTCTAGTCAAGTTTGTCTAAAAATCATAAAGAATTTTAAAAATATATGTGTGTATATACATGATATGTTTGTTTAGATGGATTATGGACCATTAAAGAGTTAGATGAGAAAAAGTCAGTCATACTTTTTATTTTAATCAAACATGTCCTTATCATGTTTTATAAGTATGCTTTTTCTTTTTCTTTCTGTCACTCTGTCATTCAAAAAAGTTGTATAAAACAAATGTAATAATACAATTTCTCTTTGAGTAAAGACAAGGTACGATGTTGGAGTGAATTAAGTTACTCTTTCATGGAAGATTTAGAGACGTGTTCAGTCATGCCAGTCAAGAAACAACCAGTGCTTCAATAATTCAACACTACAGTTATAATGGTTGACTAAAGTTTTCAGTAAGAGATGTTTATTCACAAAATTATAGTTCTAACAAAAACTCATGTCGTGATGCTGAAAAACAATGCACTTGTGAGAGAAATTGGTTAAACTTACCAGCAATTCCATGCAGGCAAACAGAACACAAGTCTTGAATCTAGAGAGATAGGTATCGCTGATTATTCCACCAAATAGTGGCAGTAAAAAGGCAGTTCCCAAAAAGTTGGTGAGGGTTGTGGCAGACTTTGTTATGCTGAAGTTCATGTACCCAAAGAAGTAAGTTACTAGGCTCACAGCATTGGAAACGAAAGCCATGCTCTCTAGCCCTTCCATAGCTGCATACACACAAAGTGGAATATTTCATGTTTATTAGAACAAATCGTGTCTGGTTCACCAACAATCATGTTCTTTGAGTATTTGGTGAGAATGAAAGAACATCTATTAGGAGATGCAAACTCTTCAAATGAATCAAGATATTAGTTTTTAGTTCTTGACTATATGATATATTGGTTTACACACAGAAAAAATGAAAGGGTTGAAGCTGTTACCGTATACAAAAAGTGCAGCTCTGTTTCCTCCCAGCCTTCTTTGTTGCCTTGGCATGTTTCTGCAGATTCCCTGAGAGTTATGAAAGCAAAATTCAATAAACCAAAGCAAGTTAAAGGAGAGGTAGAGAGAGATGACACTAAAATGCACGAGACTGATCTTAAACATGTTTGAGAAACTGAATCACTTTTCCTTATCTGTTCAATTTGACGAACATTCAAAAGGAAAGAGTTGATTACCATTGTCAGTGCCTTCTTTGGTACAGAATGTGCCACTTCTTTAGGAATTAGTACTTCATTCGCCATGAATTTAAATGACAACCATGTTGCAGTTGAAGTAAGCTTTAAAAAATCCTATGTCAACTTGACATTAGAAAAATAATTTTTGTCACATTTTGTAAGCTACGTTCCTGTTCTCCTCCCCAACCCCCATAATGTAGCTGTTTTGAACTTATTAGTTGACGTAATCGCTTTTTTTTATCAGAGAACGAATTAATTAGTGTTGATGGGGTCGAATATACCACGTTAGTTTGTAGAATTGATTGACATCTTTCAACTACTTTGTTCAAATTTAAGCTAATCTTACAAAATTGTTTAATAAAGTAAAGTTTATTCTTACTTATTATTGAAATTTGAGTAAAAGAATACTTAAATTTAGACGAGTTATAGAGTAATAATTTGGTTTTGCGGTTGATGCTACATTGGGAAGGTTATTCCTTGGTTTGGGCAACAGACAAAACAATGTTTCTTATATCCTAACGTTCTCTTTCTGTTTGGATTGTGTTTTTGTCTCCTGCTGTTTATGTAACCATCCTTTGTAAATTACATGTCAGACAAGAAAACTACCTCAGAAAGAGCTAAATGCATACTTTTGGATACATAATTTCCAAAATATAAATGATTCCTTAAACTTCAAAGGTTTAGTAATAATGTCTGTAACTTAAAAATGACAACAAAAAATGTCATTGTATATATATATATAAACATGCACATTTAATATATTATTTTAATACACTTCAATTATACTTCAAATATATATTCAAACGATGAAATGTTTATACCAAAATAGCAGCATATCACGTTGCGGTGTTGTGACAAAATTATAACTATATAATTTCGTGAATACTCTTTGTTAAAAAAATGAAATAAAAAAAAAAGTCAACAAACCATATGTGTATATATTAGGAGAATTCAATTTAGATATGTGAACAAATTGAGATGCAATTAGTTTATAATATAAGGACGTGGTATGATGATTGTGGTGGCTAAAAAAAAAGGTATCTCATTTTGACAATAGAATTAAATGTGTTGACAATTGGATGAGCAGCATCACAGCGCAACATATTCCAAATCCAGCCTTTTTGTTTTCTTGCCGGGAGGTGACTAACAGTTAGAGCTAATTATGACCAACAGTTTTAACTCGTGACTAATTAAACTTAATTTACTAATCAATAAGATAGTTAAGGAACATCGGTAGCGTGTCTTTATTTAATTTTCAAATAATGAACGTTTGCTTAGACTTTTTAACGTTGTTTATTTCAATAAAAAATTATATTAGTTATGTTATTATTGATGTTGAAATTGAAAATTTTCTACATTAATTATCAATTATAATTATACTAGACGAGACTCATTGTCAATAGAACATATATAGGTAATATTATTGTTATATTTTCCAATAACTTTCATATTATTACCTACTACCTAATGCAACTAAAGCATTAGTCGTCATCACCACCATTGATGTACGTAATAAGTTTATGGTTTTAATTAAACTAATAAAAATTATTTGTCGTTTTACATTAAATATAATACTCTTTATACTCACTACAAAACTTCACATATCTTCAAAGGACAATATAATAATCAGATCGCTCAAATGATAAAAAAAAAGTTTAATTTTAGAAACTCATCGTAATTAATGACGAATATATAATGATCACAAAATTTATCAATACTCTTTATATTGATTGCGAAAGTATTATACATTTTTTTTTATGGTGATAACAAAGAGTATATAACATTATTGTAGTAAAGAAAAACTTTGTGTGTGTGTGTGTGTGATCTTTAATGCATAAGAAATAATTTGTATGCAACATAGATAAATCATATTAGTTTTATATTAAAATAAATATTTGAAACAAAAAAGAAGTTATAAGAGAAGAAAATGAGGTATGTTATTTCTTGATCCTAAAAATCTTGAATATCCACATAAGTTGTGATCAACTTGATGTCATAATTATATTTAAAGTTATTTTATTGTTTAATGTACTAATATATCAATTTTAATTAAATAATTATTTAAAAGCCACACATCATTATAATAATTTTAATGAAAATTAAGTATCATAAAATAGATCCACCACATATTATGTCAGGATGAAGTCAATTTGTCATCTAAGAAATTATATATTCATAACACTTGCAATATAATTAAATACGTTCAATGAAAAAAAAAATCTTGATTATATTTTGATTAAAACATATATTCTTTTTTTAACTTTAAAAGTTCGACTTTTTTTTATAAAGAATGAAATCATACAATAATATTGTTTATAAATATATCATTCTTCTTCACGTTAAATACCGTGTAGCTAATGATATAACCCAAGTTGCCTCCTAATATATTGTTTCTTTCTAAGTATTTTTTTTTTTTTCACAACAAACTCACATCTCATTTTTTGTTCCAATTTTATGATAATGAATGTAATATTTATGCCATTAATTTTTTCTTATTACTAATATATTTTTTTGACAATGATATTTTGACAACTTTTTTTAACAACTTTTTTACAACAGGACACGTGTCATTATTTTATTGGTCTGTATTTGAATTTATGTTTAAAAAAATATTTGAAACAGACCATTGTTTGTCAAAAAATTATAAAAAAAATTGTTAAAGAGACTTTTTCTTATTTTTTTTTCTATAAAGTAAGTGCTAATATCCGAAAATTGAAATCGAAAATGTGTATTTGCATTACACGGCAACTAAACATTATAGATAAAGATGGATATGAATGATAAAAGATTTTTAACAAATGCTAACAACCCAAACTTTAACGGAAATTCTAATAAAAAAATTAGAAAGAATATCCTTAAATAACAATTATTATTTTACTTTAAGATTACTAAAATTAAATGTAAAATCAAGTCAAATCACAAAGAAGACAAGTTTTACCTATGATTTTAAGATCTCATTTTCTAAACTCATATAGATGAAACAATTTGTAAGACAAAACTATAATTGTACAAGATAAAATGGAGATATGAAATGATAGATAAAGTATTGGGAACCTTTTTCTGTCTAGACATATGCTTGATTATTAGTGTTGTTCAGAGTATTATGATTATTATTTGTAAACCACTTCTCTGTATAGTTGTACGATTGAGATTAAATGTTTTCTCTTCAGAATGTCGATATAACATGTGAGGGTCTAATTATAACATCAGCTTATTGGGTTAATAAAAAATACGTGTAATACAAACATTTTCTTAACTCCTAATATTATTAATTAAGATGGGATAAGTAAATCCCTATTATCTTAACTTTATACTTTATAATAACTGGTTATATTTAATTAGGTTAAATATGTTTTTAGTCTCTTTGGGGCAATTTTGATTTTAGTTCCTCTTTCAAACTATGGTACAATTTAGTCTTTCAACTTTAGAAAACTCTGATTTTAGTCATTTTTACCAAATTTTTTTAACTTTATTTTTTGTTTCAAGCGCATTTCTCAATGAAACGTGCATAATTTTAAAAGAGGGACTAAAATCAAAATCGACCCAAAATATAAGGACTAAAAACATATTAACCCTATTTAATATGAGTAAATCATTAGCGCAGCTATACGAGATCTATATCGAGACTTTGGATTAAGACATCGGTAACGATTCTAGGGCTAAAGTTAATTTGCGAGAGAGATTACAAATTAGATATATTTCTTAAAAAAAAAAACTTTTTTTACGTAGAACTTGTATAGGAAAAAATATATAAAAGTTAATTTGTTATATTAGAAAAAAAAGTTTCACCTGACTTGAGGGTGTGAAAATACAAAATATACAAATAAGAAGAGTCCCTCTCATCTTCATGTTGCATGAATTTATTCTTATATATATAATCTTGAAAGTTTATATTTAGGGGTCCTAAATATTGATGTGACCTCAGATATTTAATCACAAAATTAAGTAAGTTAAACTTATATTACAAATAACTATTGATTGATGGAATATAGTACAAAAAAAATGTGATCATAACAATCATAATAACAAGTTGGTGATTCATTTATGAGTATCGTACAATTATAATATGGATAATAATAATAATTTAAATAAAGAAGGTTATGAAGCAAATTATGAATGAGCAGACTTGCAAGAGTCTTGAATGTTCATGTCAGGGCGGTTGAAGACAAGTGAATGTCATTGTCCTGTCTTGTAATTTCTACAAAGGAATTCGCATATGCAGATGCTTATGCTTATGCAGATGCTGCCAAATTAAAACAACTAAAAAAAATATTTGTTAAAATTGGTTTTTATCGCATTAGATCATTCCTCAATCAACTTTCATTCGACTTAATACAATTGGATTTTAAAAAATCTGAGTTTTTCAGATTGGGAATTTGGTTTCCCTCCTTTCTTCTTTGGAGAATGCGTTATTTTTGTTTGCAATTTTTAGTTTATCTTGTGCTATTGTGTGATCTTATTACCAAATTGATGTCCCAAGAAAGGTATATTACTCAGCGATGAGGGGTTTGTTTTTCAAAATTCGATTAAGTCCCGTGTATTAGATAAAATTGGATTTTTAATATACTTTAAATTAAATTTGTATAATAATTTAAATTAAATTTAGTTTTATATTTAAATTAACTTTAATTTATCTTACTTATCTATCTCGGTTTAATATAAAATTGGTTACATCATATATTCACTTATTATAGGTTTGGTATAATTAGATCTGGTTTAATAAAGTTTAGACTAAATTCATATTAACTTAGGCACAACTTAATAAAATCAAACTTAATTTTAGTTAAGAATGAATGATTCAATCCATTCTAATTTAAGTTTGATCTAATTCAGTCTGACACAAGTTTGGTTTACTTAAATTAATATTAACTAAAAACTTATTTTTAATATAATCTAGATTCAACTTAACCTAACTTGTATAGATCTAAGTCAATCCAATTTAATTTAGATTTAATTGACGAAACTAAACCTTGTATCAATTTGACCTAATCTAACCATTCTTAATTTATATTCAAATCAACTTGACTTGAGGTGAATCCAGACTAACTCGACTTAATGTGAATTATTTTTTATCCAACTTGACCTAAACCTAAATTAATTTAGTATAGACTTCTACACAACATAAACCTAACTCATCCTGGAACTTTTCAAAATTGATTCAACCTTGATCCCTCCTATTTGAATCCCCTCAACCTCATCAAATACAAATCTACTTGAACTTAATCTTAAACACAACTCCTTTCAGGCTAATTTGATAATAATTCAAGTTGATTAGACTATACTTTTTATCTATGTTATCGATGTTTAAATAAAAACAGAGTAAATCTAAATCCATATCTTTATTATGTATAAGACATTATATTTTGAACTTTAAAAGGTTAATAAAGTGTATTAAAGCATGACAATTTTCTCTTATGGGTAATTTTTCAAAATCTACCTATTTTAATCATTAATATTTTTTATATAAATATGTACAAATTTAATTAATTAATAATATTTATACTGCAAAGAAATATTAATATGCATTTTTGAAAGTACATTATATATTATATATCGATGTATCCTTACACTATAACAATGATGGAAAAAACAATTTATTTGGTATTTTTAAGAACATTTTATTTGCACATTTATCTTAAAACAATTTCAGTTTCAAATCGATATATTTCTATATTTGAATTATATATAGAATAAATCATTTTTTTTAATTTTAAAAATCTAAAATCAAATTAAATTATTATATTTAATTTCAAATTAAGTGTTCCCAACAAAAAAATTAGATTTGGAAATAGTAAAGAAGTGTAGAAATTTTTATTATATTTTTAATAAAAAATAGTTTGGGAGTACCACTTTTATGGAGTGCAGGAAGAGGTGAACGAAGGAGAACATTCCGTGTGTCCAACATGGCCTGGTCTTATTATTGACAACAAGTCCATCTGTTTTTCCACTCCTTATTCTTCTTCTGTGATAAAATTTCTTTTTCCACCCCTTTCAGTCTTACTGCTTATTTTGGTAAACATTTTCTCTTTTACAAGGATTAATTTCTTATGTTTTATTGTCTTTTTCAAGTTTTAATTTTCTCATAACAAAAAAAATTCCAAGTGCGTTTTTACGTATCTATTTCTTTAATCGTCTCAAGATTTTACAAGATATCTTATTTCTCACGATCATATTTGTAACCAAAATAAACATAAATTGTTCCTTTTATTTTGTTTAATCTATAATTTTGGTCTTCCAATTTAAAATAAAATATTTAAATCTTTTTAATTCTTATATTTTAATTAATTAAATTTTATGATATTTGTTCTGATAAAAAATTGAGTGCCTTTTATCGAAAACAAAAATCATCAAAATCTTTTTATGTTTTTTCAACCATTTTTGAAATTTTTGAGTAATAAATTCCGATAACAATGGTTAGAATCGTGCAGCCAAATAATCACATTTAGATAAATTCAAGATGAGAGGTGAATTAGTTTCTTTGTACGTTAAACAAAATCTCCTCTTTAAAGTTTGATTCAACAGAAGATAAGTTCCTTTAATATAATCAATGAATAATTAAAGAGAGTCAGAACATAGAAAATTACATAATATATTTTTATACAGATTCATATTAAAATATCCTAGTTAATCACTTTTAAAAAGAGATTAATCAATCAATAAAATTAATTATGTTACATGATAAAATGGTTTAGAAAAGAAAACACATTTCTTAAACTCACAAGAGATAAAATACACTTTCCTTATTTGAATCATCTTATTTGAATCACTTAAACAACTTTTTTTTAGCAACAATAATAATATTTAATCACTCGATATCACACTTGACGAAAGTTATCATTATACCTACATTAAGTTTTTCAAAGTCTTTCATTAGAAATTCTCAAGTTTTATTGACTTCTTTAACTTTTATATTCTTTGAAGTGAACTCACACTTTGTTCATAAAAATAATTTCGAAATTAGGTTTAGGAAATTAAGACTAATTTTTGTCAATAATTGATTATTGTAAGCAATGATCAATTATTGTCGCATTGCTTTTCAAATTATGTTTTCCTGTAAATTTTTGTTTTGTCAATAACATATTATAATAAAATGATACTTGATTATTATAATGACATGTTGTTGCATTATATGATAAAGCAAATATTGACGTTCATATTGGAAAAATAGTTTTCTCTTTAAATGACATGTTGTTACATTTTAAACTAAACTTAAGATACTTTAACAAGAACAACATATTCAAAAGGCAATTTAGACCAAAAAACAAAATACAAGTCTTCTAATTTATCTTTGGCTTTTTTACTTCATATTTAGACTTGGTATCATCATCAAAATCATCTTTCTTGAATCAGAAATTCCAACAACTTATTCTTTTGTCAACATATACATGCATTAATTATATGAGTATAAAAAAATATTAGATAAGTAATTTTATGCATTAATCAGATGATTCTAAAAATATACTTATTAGACGTGTTTAGCAAAAAAAAACACAAGAATTTATCAATGCATTGATTAGACAAGTTGAACAACAATAAATGTTAGATGAGTTTATCCATATAACCACTAGACAAATATAACAAAAGAATTAAACAAATTATTCCATACGTTGATTATACAAGTCTAGGAATACCCATTAGAAGAATTTGTCCATAAACTAATAAGACAAGTTTGACAATATACACATTAGATGAGTTTATAAATACACATCAGACGATATATTCATATATTGATTAAATGACTTTGACATATATTGGAACAATCTTTCCCCACACAAATTAGACGAGTCTATTAATGCACATTAGACAAATTTGCTTATTCACTAATTAGATAAATCTTGCAATATATATTAGACGAGTCTACCCATGTACTTATTAGATAAGTATAATGAAAAGCATTAGATGAGTCATGCCACACACATTAGATAAGTATGTCCATATTATGATTAGACGAGTCTTAAAATAATACACATTAGACAAGTATGTTCACACACTAATAAAAAGAGTCTTACAACACACATTAGACGAAATACATTGATTAGATGAGTCTATCAATATATATTAGACGAGTCTATTCGTACACATACTAAACAAGTTTATTAAACACATTAAATGAACCTATTTATTTTATAATTAGACGAATGTACCTATATATTGATTAAACGAGTTTAACAATACATATTAAACAAGTTTGTCAATTAAACGAATCTAACAATATAAATTAAACAAATTTATTGATGCACTTATTTGTACTTTTAGTGAAAATATTTTACATATTTTTACATATCCTATAATTTTAAAAAAACTCAATGATATTTTTCTCATGTTTTATTTATATTTTTAAAAAATCTACTGGTTATATTTTTATACTGGTTTCAGACACCTAAAAATATATATTATTTCTTTTGTAAACTTCTAAATCTTTTCTAATAAACACTCAAAATAACCTCAATTTATGCAAAAATACAGTTTAAAACTTTTTTTTTATATCAAACTTAACAAAAGTTTAAGACTTATCAAATTCCCACACGTATCATATGTAGGAAAAATTTTGATGGAAAAAACATCCTTTTTTTTTTAATAAAATTCTTTTTTTCTATTCAATCGCTTCCCTTCCCTCTCGATTCCAATGTTTCGTTTTCGTAAACATTTATCTTTTACAAGTACTAGTGTTTATGCCTCAGTACATAATGGTGTTTTTCGAGTTTTTACTTTCTCTTAACTAAAAAAAGATTATATTTTCCAAGTGAGTTTTCACACCTTCATATCTATTTCTTTAATTGTTTCCAGATTTTACAACAAAATTGATTTCTCTCACGAACATATTTAAAAGAAAAATAAATATAAATTGTTTCTTTATTTTTTTTAATCTATTTTTCTGGTCTTCTAATTTTAAAATAAAATATTTAATCCTTTTTTTATTTATTATATTTTAATTATTTAAATCATTTTATGATATTTTCAATAAATAAGTTATATTTGCTAGTCAATTGACAAAATTAAATTAAAAAAATATGTAAAATTTTGCATCAGATCAAATTTCTATTTTTAAAATAGGAGAACAAGTATTTTATTTTAAAAATACCTGTAGATTCTGTTTTCTAAAAAATATTTAATATTTTATGTTTCGATATAAATTGTGGGACCAAAGGACTGACCTTGATCACGTCGTCTTCTGTCTTTCTGTCTGCTTCTTCTGGATCTCAACCGCACGCTCTGTGTTAATTTCGACCGTCCGGTGATCTTCAAGTCTTGACCGGAGGGGGAGGTACCTGAAAAGGCGCTCCGACGCTCAAGTTAGGCGTGAATAGAGAATTAGACCCTCTGTGAGAGAGGATTGAGAGAGTTCGATAGCAAAGAATGTGCTAAGGAACTATGAGTGGAGTGTATTGGGAGTGTGAATAACTCGTACCTTGTTTGGAGTCCTCAGGCCTTTATTTATAGGCTTTGGATTGATATAAGATGAACAAAATATAAACAGAATAAAATATAATCTTATTTGGCATATCTCTGATATGAATAAAATAAGATATAACCTTACTTGGCATATTTCTCATATGATAAAATATAATCTTGCTTGACATATCTCTGATATGATATCTTCGTTTGGATTTTATTTGTGCTTGCAATATATCTGGTTGATATATTTCTGTTTAGAATATATATGATTGATATATCTAGAAATCTTTTATTCTGATGCTGGGCCTCGAGCCCAATAACTATTGGCACTGCGATGGGCCCCTGTAAGGCCGGCCGTTTGACTTTGGGGATACACCACCGTACATTTTAGTTTTACTTACCTTTAGATTTAATTATATAAACTATGGAAACAATATTCTACACTTGGCCATTCCAAACTTAATCACTAAGCATACGTGTAGCCACGTGGAGAGAGAACGGAAATGTCAAAGCAGTATCAATTATAATAATTAGTCTTTATTAATTGATTTTTTATATTTATTTTTCCTTTATTTAATTTAATTATTAGTGTTAAATATCAATTATTATAATTGATATTATAATAATTAATATTAAATTAATAAAATTTATTTCTTTTTAATTTTTTCCGATTAGATTATAAATTTGTATATTTATAACTACGAATGAAATTCATCCAAAATACTTCTCCACACGGTTCCTGAACTGCCGTCAGAAAATATATAAAGGAAATGAGGTTCGTTAATTCGGTGTTCAAAGTGTTGAAATATCCAAAAATGGGGACTCTAAAATTAGCGTCACGGCGAGCTTCATTTCTTTCCAGATTCGAAATAACAATGGACCTGCGTGAATCGATCAGCAACCAAACCGATGTTGCCCTGAGCATGACAAAACTGTTGGTATCGAAGGAAGCTCGGGACAAGAACTTCGTGTATTCGCCGCTGTCGTTGCACGTTGTTCTCAGCATCATCGCTGCTGGCTCCAAGGGTCCCACACTCGATCAGCTTCTCTCCTTCCTCCGATCCAAGTCCACCGACCATCTCAACTCCTTCGCCTCTCAGCTCGTCACCGTCGTACTCTCCGATGCCTATCCCGCCGGAGGGCCTCGACTCTCCTTCGCCGACGGCGTCTGGGTTGAGCAAACCCTTCCTCTTCTTCCTTCCTTCAAACAGCTTGTCAACACTGATTACAGGGCAACTTTGGCTTCGGTTGATTTCCAGACCAAGGTAACTTTCCCTCTTTTTCCCTGCACCCAATCCTCCATCCCCTTGTCGTGTTAGCATTCGATATTTTGCTTTAGAGGCTAACCCTTTATTGTAGGCATTCAATAATTTGTAAAAGCTTTTTGGAAGACACCTGAAAACACTTTTGTTCCAGCGTAGAGAGTAGGCTCTCCCTCTAAAGAATGAATAATGTGATAAAACTGAGATCATTAGTGTGCCTTAGTCCAATGGTTTTATTAGGTTCTCCAAAAACTAGGCAAAACACTTTTATCTGAAGAAAACAAGGAAAGAGAAATAAGCGCCAGTTTTCTTGTTTTATAGGTACGTCATTACGCCATCAACATCGTACGACTCGGACGGAGACAAGCACGACCATCGATTCATCAGGAGAAAGCGATCCCGTCAGGAATGACCGGTCGGACCATGGGAGCCTGATCGCGCTTGCTCAGTCCCGGTATGGAAAAGGATTAAATCAAGATTAAAGTAAAACACGATTACAAGAGATGGGCCGTGGATTGGGCCGCGATTAAGAGATTACTAATACCTGGCCCATCAAAAGCACTATAAATATGAGCCACAGGTGAAAGGTAGTTGGTTACATTGAATGCACATTTATTTTCACATTCTCTTTCTATCACTAGAATTCTGACTTGAGCGTCGGAGTGCCATCAGCAGGTACCCGACCGGACGGTTCTTATAAGGCGAACATGATAAGTAGGAGAGGACGAACAAGGAGGACGGACGGAACAACACAATAAATCGTGTGGAAAATAGAGTATCCAGATTCTACCGAAACAGTATTCTTTTAGAATGAGATATTCATCATTTTCTTGTTAAATATTGTTTTAGAAATAACTATATTTTGCATGTAATTATTTTATAATACCCTTCTTTTAAAGTTATAGTACCGAAAATAATAAATAAAATATAATATATTTGAAATATATTATGTTTTATCTAGTAAAACACCCAATTTATATATGGACACACATGATTATTATAATAGTTTTTATGAATGTTTTTCTATTTTAGCAGGTAGAATGTTAAACTTGTATTGTCCAAATTCTTAAAATAGTTTTCCACCACAAGAATGCTTCGAAACATTCATTAAAGAACAACGAAATAAAATGACCAGAAATAAACTTAATTTAACCATGAATCATAGTTCTTAAAGTAACCATGGTTCAGTATATAATTCTTAAGATGGATAATATCATATATATATATATATATATATATATATATATATATATATATATATATATATATATATATATATATATATATATTAATATATTATGGATCGTTGTTTTATGTATAAATGAATGCACATTTAAAAAATAGTTTGTAATTGATAGGTCATAAACTATTCATACAATATCATTAGAACTTGAATTCAATATTTATTGGTGAATACTGCTTTCAACCAAAAACTTTAAGAAATTAAATTTATGGGTTTTTTTCTTTTATAACGTTATCAATTTTTTTATATTTATCTAAAATGAACTTAAACTTATATTTAGATGTTCCTTTTTTAAATTTTACATCAGATTGAAAAAATTGTCCATAATTACTAACAATCAAAACCCATTGATAAATAGTTGTTGACAATTACCAATTATTATTTGTCATAAATAAATATTGTGATTTAGTTCTTCCAACTCCTTTTCCTTCAGTATGGTTATGGTCATTATTGTCATTTTCCTTTTCCTTCAGTATAGTCATCGTTGTTATTATTGTCATTGTCATTGCTCTCTTTAACATTATGGTTTCCACCTCTTCCTTCTTTTTTTCATTATTTTTTTTCTCTTGTATATAATTATTTATAAAAGATATTCCATCCAATTTTGTCACTAATTTAGAGGCTCATTTTATGTATAGATTTTTTTACATATTTTAGAAAAAATTGAAGTACCAATAGATTTACAATATATTTAATTTTTTTTAATTACTGATTCTTTTCAAAAAATTAAAAAATTAATGCATTTAAAAAATGTATTACAGACGTATTTTAAAAAACAAATAAATACCAATGAATTTATCAATAAATTTTAAATATATTAAATTACCAACAAATTTGTCAATAATTTTAAAAACTGTATTACCGACCAATTTATTGAGAAATTTTAAAAAATGTATTACTCAGATTTTATTGTGGAACAATTAAAGATCACAGTGGAAACTAACACCCATTTTACTTATGAAAATTGTTGACAAATATTTTTGTATGATATACTATTTGGGCCGGATGGTTGCAATTAGTAACCGCACGGTCCAGCATGCTTATTGGGCCTCAATCGTATTAATGATAGGCCATTATCGTTTCTGTTATTGGGCCAATGGTCCAGCACGACGATATAATCCATCGCGAATAATATCTTAACAATTTATATCAGAAAAGATTAAATAAGATATGAACAGCCAGGTATTCAGGTATAACCGTTTATATTATATTCTGTTTATATTTCATAATAATCTATATATACAGGGCTAGAATCGTATACCAGGTACGCTCTCTCATACACTATTCAGCTATACCATACTATTAAGTGATTTCACTCTACATTCTCATATTGAGAACCCTCAGCCTTGCTTCCAAGGCTCATCACCACTCACCCTGACTTGGGCGTCGGAGTGCCATCGCAGGTACCTCCGCCACCCGGTCGTAGCTTGTAGATTCCGGACGGTTGAAGATTAGAAGACAGCGGGAGCGCCACGTCATCCAGGTTCATCCCTTCGATTCCCAAAATATTCATACCGAAACAATTTTATTTGATAATAAACATTCTAAATTATCAACATTTTACAAACAAAGCCTACCAAACATTCAATTCGAAATACTTAAAAAAGAGTAGTTTCCAAATTAGAGAATTCGGAAATGATATTTTTTTTTAATTGGGAAGTTTTTTTTAATTCGGAACTCGATCAGGTTTTTTTCCTTTCACGTTAGGTTTCAATTCACTACACTTAAATTTATTTAGACTTTTCTAACAACACAAATCCGGATATCAAATTCCCACACGTATCATATGTAGGAAAAATTTTGATGGAAAAGACATCTTTTTTTTAATAAAATTCTTTTTTTCTATTCAATCGCTTCCCTTCCCTCTCGATTCCAATGTTTCATTTTCGTAAACATTTATCTTTTACAAGTACTAGTGTTTATGCCTAGTACACAATGGTGTTTTTCAAAGTTTTTATTTTCTTTTAACTAAAGAAAGATTATATTTTCCAAGTGAGTTTTCACAACTTCGTATCTATTTCTTTAATTGTTTCCAGATTTTACAACAAAATTTATTTCTCTCACGAACATATTTAAAAGAAAAATAAATATAAATTGTTTCTTTATTTTTTTTAATCTATTTTTCTGGTCTTCCAATTTTAAAATAAAATATTTAATCCTTTTTTTATTTATTATATTTTAATTAATTAAATCATTTTATGATATTTTCAATAAATAAGTTATATTAAAAAAATATGTAAAATTTTGGATCAGATCAAATTTCTATTTTTAAAATAAGAGAACAAGTATCTTTATTTTAAAAATACCAGTAGATTCTGTTTTCTAAAAAATATTTAATATTTTAGTTTTACTTTAGTAATGCATTTGAGAACACCTTTAGATTTAATTATATAAACTATGGAAACAATATTTTACACTTGGTCATTCCAAACTTAATCACTAAGCATACGTGTAGCCACGTGGAGAGAACGGACATGTCAAAACAGTATCAATTACAATAATTAGTTTTTATTAACTGATTTTTTATATTTAATTTAATTATTAGTGTTAAATATTAATTATTATAATTGATATTATAATAATTGAAATTAAATTAATAAAATTTATTTTGTTTTAATCTTTTTGAATTAGGTTATAAATTTGTATATTTATACTATCAGTTATCGAATGAAATTCATCCAAAATACTTCTGTATAACCAGGAGCTCGACACGGTTCCTGAACTGCCGTCAGAAAAAGGAAATGAGGTTCGTTAATTCGGTGTTCAAAGTGTTGAAATATCCAAAAATGGGGACTCTAAAATTAGCGTCACGGCGAGCTTCATTTCTTTCCAGATTCGAAATAACAATGGACCTGCGTGAATCGATCAGCAACCAAACCGATGTTGCCCTGAGCATGACAAAACTGTTGGTATCGAAGGAAGCTCGGGACAAGAACTTCGTGTATTCGCCGCTGTCGTTGCACGTTGTTCTCAGCATCATCGCTGCTGGCTCCAAGGGTCCCACACTCGATCAGCTTCTCTCCTTCCTCCGATCCAAGTCCACCGACCATCTCAACTCCTTCGCCTCTCAGCTCGTCACCGTCGTACTCTCCGATGCCTATCCCGCCGGAGGGCCTCGACTCTCCTTCGCCGACGGCGTCTGGGTTGAGCAAACCCTTTCTCTTCTTCCTTCCTTCAAACAGCTTGTCAACACTGATTACAAGGCAACTTTGACTTCGGTTGATTTCCAGACCAAGGTAACTTTCCCTCTTTTTCGCTCCACCCAATCCTCCATCCCCTTGTCGTGTTAGCATTCGATGTTTTGCTTTAGAGGCTACCCCTTTATTGTAGGCATTCAATAATTTGTAAAAGCTTTTTGGAAGACACCTGAAAACACTTTTGTTCCAGCGTAGAGAGTAGGCTCTCCCTATAAAGAATCAATAATGTGATAAAACTGAGATCATTAGTGTGCCTTAGTCCAATGGTTTTATTAGGTTCTCCAAAAACTAGCCAAAACACGAAAGAGAAATAAGCGCCAGCTAAAATTAGCTTCGATATTTGGGGATAAGATAAATGATTTAAAGTACTCCAAAAGCATAAATTAGTTTATGCATATACTTAATTTTATGTTGGGAGAGAAACTTATTTTATTTGTTTATTTTCTTATTTTCCTCTCAAACAAGTCTTTATCTAAACATTGACATTAGACTATGATCAATGCGATCTTCAAACCAAAATATTTAGTACAAATTTCAATAATGCTTTTTCATCCTTTTTAAAGCTTTAGCTATTTATAAGTATGAAATGCTTCTTATTCTGTTGATACAACCTTGGCACTGCCCATAAAATATGGAAAACATCCAATTGCCGTTTTTGTAGTCATTACCAATTTAAAATTGATCCAAGCATCTTGATTTAATCACTGGACTGAACTTGCTAGTCTTTTCGAGTTTGTGGCCAAGCAAAGTGTGTAAAAATGTGCTAAACCAGTGCTGCAATAACTTAATGAACCTCTGGTCTTTTGCTCCCGTAATTTAGTACTAGATAGAACGCAAATTTCTCGATCCTTCATCAAGTTGATTGTAGAGCACCACAACTGTCAACCTCCCTTGGAATTGTTCCCTTATCGACTTGATGATCAGTTTTTGTAGCTCTCCTCATTGCTGTCTGTTGCAGTCGTATTTATGTGTTGTATAAATTGTAATTGATTCGGTGGCATAAATATGTGGGAAAAGAAAAATTCCAAAAACTTAAGCACTTTTATTGAAATGCATGAGATAAAAAGGGCAACGTCCATTTATACAATTGATTTTAAATTTGATAATAATTTTTAATTTCTAAGGCTGTTGAAGTGGCCAATGAAGTTAATTCTTGGGCCGAAAAGGAGACAAACGGCCTTGTAAAAGAACTTCTTCCTGCTGGATCTGTTGACAGTGAAACCAGACTCATCTTTGCAAATGCACTGTACTTCAAAGGAGCGTGGAATGAGAAGTTTGATGCTTCAATTACAAAAGACCATGATTTCCACCTTCTTGATGGCAATTCAGTCAAGGTTCCCTTCATGACTAGCGAGGAGAAGCAGTTCATAAGGCCTTTTGAGGGTTTTAAAGTCCTTGGTCTTCCCTACAAGCAAGGCGAAGATAAACGCCAATTCACCATGTACATTTTCCTTCCAGATGCAAAAGATGGGCTGCCAGCTTTGGTTGAGAAGTTGGCTTCTGAATCTGGGTTCTTGGAACGCAAGTTTCCTAATTACCAATTGGATGTAGGGGATTTCAGGATCCCAAGATTCAAAATTTCTTTTGGGTTTGAAGCCTCTGATGTGCTGAAGGAACTTGGAGTGGTTTTACCTTTCACTGTTGGAGGTTTGACAGAAATGGTGGAGTCTCCTGTGGGTCAAAAGCTGTGGGTTTCTGATATATTTCACAAGTCTTTTATTGAAGTAAACGAAGAAGGTACTGAAGCTGCAGCGGCTACTGCAACTATACGGGTGGGTTGTGCTCTGTCTCGGTCTAAAATAGACTTCGTAGCTGACCACCCTTTCTTGTTCCTCATCAGAGAAGATTTAACTGGAACAGTACTCTTTATTGGCCAGGTGCTCGATCCTCGTGCTTGATGATATTAGCGACCAGACAAAATTAGTACAAAAACTCACTCCCTTGTTCTGTTCTCTTTATTTCCTTATGATCAGATGATCCAAAACTTGTTAATGTTTGAGGTGTGACTTTGAAAGAAAGCAAAAAAGGTACAAATGGATCACCTTTTATATTTGTTGTTGCCAGCAGTTATTAGTTTTTATCACGTGAGTAACCAAACATTCATGCTTTAGTGGGAGAGTGAAATTTTAATGGAGTTAATGGTGTGATTTAGATAGGGGAAGTTCCTAAAATTTGCTAATTCGTTTCGTGGAATTTCCTTAAAGAATACTTTTTTGCTTCACGTGATTGATCTCTTAACTTGTAAAGAGATGTTTGCCTTGTTGTGGTATTGGTAATCTATGACTTCAATGCCATGTAGATGTAGTATTTGTGTTTATACAGAATGCATGTTGCAACTTCTTATAATTTATTGAATGTCATTAGTGAAATTCTTGATATACAAGAATATTAACATCACAACGTTTCCGGGAAGCTGGTCATACTTAAAATGGATAATTAAATGAAAGATAATATTGAAATTACAAATTACTTATTAGTACTTACACAACATGTCAATCATGTCTTCATATGATATCTTTCGAAGTAGTGAAATGTTTGTTATGGACAACAGATTACTTCACTATCATACTAGTTTATCATTCTATTAATAAAAAAAAATTTACAACTTCATAAGAATTGTTATGTATGCTTTTAAATTCTAAATCTTTATTCTCATGAGACCATTTTTTAATCGAGCCTTAAGGTTTTCACTAGCACCTCGATTAGCTTAAAAAATCATCATTTACTACATATTTTTATTTTTAGGTAATCGGTACCTTACCTAGAGGCTGACACAGAATTTATATATATATATATTTCTAATTGGGTGATTAAACATTTTTAGATATAAAACTTGACCAAAGTTGAGGAGTGACCCATTCTCATCAACCAAAAGCTTTTTGGTATCAAGGAGAAACTCACATAGATTATTACATGAAGAAGTTTGAAAAGAGGGGATAGTAAGATGGGTGGGGATGAAAAATGGATGAGTGCATGTTCTTTAAAGTAAAAATTCTTTAAATATTTTTTATTATTTTTATCTTTGTTACGAACTTTTTTGTTTTAGTTACCGGTGGATACATTTATACATGTATTGTTTAATTTTTGTTTTTGTTGAGTGGTGGATACATTTATATATATGTATTAATAAGGCTGTTGAGGTTTACATCTCTTATGCAATACATGATTAAATGAAAGCAGCACACAAAAAATGTGTAATTGAAGTTATAACGAGGAAGAAATTACTTTGAAAATTTCCGAACAATTAAGTAATTGAGTCAGGAGATGAGGAAAGAGACGAAGAATTGTGTAACAAAGAAGCAAATGACCAATTAAATATGGTTCTCTTATTTAAAAGAGAGACTGGTATGGAAACGGTTACAATGAAAATATATACATATTTTTAATTAGTGATGACAAAATATTTGTACTCAGGTGTATTTGTGCATAGAACTTAGTAAGTAGATATTTTAAATGGGTATTCAAGAGATTATTTAATACTTATTTATAAAGGGATTGAGCTTAGATATCATACTATCTGTATTTACTTAATGGATCCATCAATAAAACATTAAATTTAAATTTAAATTTATTTTTGGTTTAAATATGTTTTTGGTCCCTTAACTTTCAGTGAAAATTGGAATTAGTCAAAATTTTGGCCTAATTTAATTCCCCAATTTTATAAATGTATGAATTTAGTCCTTTTAACCAAACAGCGTAAACAATCCAAATACTATTATGAAACATGCTTGAAACATCAAATAAACCTAACAAAATTTGGTTAAAATGATTAAATTCATATATTTTTTAAGTTGGAGGACTAAATTAGGCCAAAGTTTTGAAGAGTGACTAATTACAATTTTCACTGAAAGTTAAGAGATCAAAAACATATTTAACCATTTATTTTTTATTAGATTAAATTTAATTAAAATTTAAATTTAATTTATATTTTATCAAGTTTAATTTAATTTTCATTATAATTTATATTTTTTGTAATTTTATTTTAAAAATCTATAAATAATATTTTTTTAGAATATTCACGGATATCCAAAAATACTGGCTGAGTTTTAAATTTGAAAATATTTTTTAGACATGTATATGATAGATAACGAGATAAATAATAAATCAAATTTTCTAACCTCCTAACTCAATCTCCATAGAAACCACCTGTAAATCACATAATACACAAAAATAAGGGACCATATCATTTAAAAAATCAACATAAACATGTCACATTATTTAAAAACATAACATCAACATGTCACGTGATTTTAACAGTCGTCAAATTTAACAGTATGAGTCTAATTGAAGTAACTTTGCGAAAGTCATGACTCAATTAAGATGAAAAAAAATATTAAAAGATCTATTTGAGATTCTCACTAAAAAAACCTCACCGATAATTAAATAATAAAGATAATAAAAATATTTTAGTCAAAAGAATAATGGTTGGATACAAAATGATAGAAAAATTAATGAAATAAACACGTGTGAAAATTTTAAATGGAGTGAATAAGTCGTTCAATAAATCTGTTTTCTATAAATAAGTCGTTCACTTCCCCTTTTTATTAAATATTTTTTTTTAAGTCTATTAATAAATCTAAGCCTATACTTCTTTAATAAAATTCACATAAAATAATTAATAATAAAAACATATAAAAAAAACATAAAAAAAAGAGAGCCTATGTTCTAGAAAGAATGTCTGAGCCGATGTTGGTGGTTTGGAACAAGTCTTAGGCACCTAGAAGACTGTGGTGTTAAACTATTCAAGTCATCCCACACAACATTCAATAATGTGAAAAACTGAACCCATCGAGATGGATGGACCCGTTTTTATATCATTAAAAAAACCGTGTTTTAATTATTCCTAAAATATTAGATCTTTTTCTATTTTTACATATTTTATATTTTTATGAATAGACTAATTTAAACACTGACTATTGACATATACATAATACAACGTAAATTGGTTGTTTCTGTCATAGAATACTTAAGAGTTTCGAGGTATATAATTTAAGATCAATAGTCCGTACATAAATAATTATAAAGGTAGATAACTTAAGGTGTATTAAGTGTATTACTCTTGAACTCTACCACACTATCTTACATAAGAAAATGAAATAAAGTATGTTTTTTTTTTTGTTTTCTATTTTTACCTTGTTGCAAGTAATGCCTATTGGGATCTTAAAGAAGAAAACTACCCAAAATTTATTTTTTTCTAGATATTTATTGGGTCGTGGTTTTTAAGGATCTATTTAGAGTTTACATTCTTAAAACTTCAACAATATAATTTTACTTGTTTAAGATTTTATTTTAGACTTGTCCGAGTCACATTCGCTCACTGATTTGTGTAAAACATTCACATTGTATTTGTACTGTGAGTAGTAAGGCAGACGACCGGTCTTGGCGGTCGGGAGTGGTCTTTCGTAAGAAAAACCTCGAAGAATTCACTAGCTGGCCAAGCACAAGATAGCACCGCATTCTCCATGCTCGCCAAAGTCGCTAGGTCGACGAATGGGGAGACCAACAATCGAGTAGATCTCGTCAGCATTCGGGAATGATGCACACGATGCGTTGTCGTGTCCGCATGACTGTCTAGTCAACCGGTTCGTCGCCAAGACAATCGAACAAGCTCCTGGTCGGCCGCGCCGCCCCGCGCACCCGTCTGCGCCTGGAAAACATGGCGAGTCTAGTCAACCGGTTCGTCGCCAAGACAATCGAACAAGCTCCTGGTCGGCCGCGCCGCCCCGCGCACCCGTCCGCGCCTGGAAAACATGGCGAGTCTAGTCAACCATTTCGTCGCCAAGACAACCAAACATGCTGCTGGTCGGCTGCGCCGCCCCGCGCACCCGTTCGCGCCTAGGGAACATGACCATTCTCCAATGGAACATGTTCCTAATCGGTTGCGCCTCCGCCGCCGCATGCCCGTGTGGCTACAATGCTCATCGGAATTTTCTTCCTAATTCACCGCATCAGAGTTAAGAGAGGCAGCAGCCCGCGACAGTTTTCTTGTTTTATAGGTACGTCATTACGCCATCAACATCGTACGACTCGGACGGAGACAAGCACGACCATCGATTCACCAGGAGAAAGCGATCCCGCCAGGAATGACCGGTCGGACCATGGGAGCCTGATCGCGCTTGCTCAGTCCCGGTATGGAAAAGGATTAAATCAAGATTAAAGTAAAACACGATTACAAGAGATGGGCCGTGGATTGGGCCGCGATTAAGAGATTACTAATACCTGGCCCATCAAAAGCACTATAAATATGAGCCACAGGTGAAAGGTAGTTGGTTACATTGAATGCACATTTATTTTCACATTCTCTTTCTATCACTAGAATTCTGACTTGAGCATCGGAGTGCCATCAGCAGGTACCCGACCAGACGGTTCTTATAAGGCGAACATGATAAGTAGGAGAGGACGAACAAGGAGGACGGACGGAACAACACAATAAATCGTGTGGAAAATAGAGTATCCAGATTCTACCGAAACAGTATTCTTTTAGAATGAGATATTCATCATTTTCTTGTTAAATATTGTTTTAGAAATAACTATATTTTGCATGTAATTATTTTATAATACCCTTCTTTTAAAGTTATAGTACCGAAAATAATAAATAAAATATAATATATTTGAAATATATTATGTTTTATCTAGTAAAACACCCAATTTATATATGGACACACATGATTATTATAATAGTTTTTATGAATGTTTTTCTATTTTAGCAGGTAGAATGTTAAACTTGTATTGTCCAAATTCTTAAAATAGTTTTCCACCACAAGAATGCTTCGAAACATTCATTAAAGAACAACGAAATAAAATGACCAGAAATAAACTTAATTTAACCATGAATCATAGTTCTTAAAGTAACCATGGTTCAGTATATAATTCTTAAGATGGATAATATCATATATATATATATATATATATATATATATATATATATATATATATATATATATATATATTAATATATTATGGATCGTTGTTTTATGTATAAATGAATGCACATTTAAAAACTAGTTTGTAATTGATAGGTCATAAACTATTCATACAATATCATTAGAACTTGAATTCAATATTTATTGGTGAATACTGCTTTCAACCAAAAACTTTAAGAAATTAAATTTATGGGTTTTTTTCTTTTATAACGTTATCAATTTTTTTATATTTATCTAAAATGAACTTAAACTTATATTTAGATGTTCCTTTTTTAAATTTTACATCAGATTGAAAAAATTGTCCATAATTACTAACAATCAAAACCCATTGATAAATAGTTGTTGACAATTACCAATTATTATTTGTCATAAATAAATATTGTGATTTAGTTCTTCCAACTCCTTTTCCTTCAGTATGGTTATGGTCATTATTGTCATTTTCCTTTTCCTTCAGTATAGTCATCGTTGTTATTATTGTCATTGTCATTGCTCTCTTTAACATTATGGTTTCCACCTCTTCCTTCTTTTTTTCATTATTTTTTTTCTCTTGTATATAATTATTTATAAAAGATATTCCATCCAATTTTCTCACTAATTTAGAGGCTCATCTTATGTATAGATTTTTTTACATATTTTAGAAAAAATTGAAGTACCAATAGATTTACAATATATTTAATTTTTTTTAATTACTGATTCTTTTCAAAAAATTAAAAAATTAATGCATTTAAAAAATGTATTACAGACGTATTTTAAAAAACAAATAAATACCAATGAATTTATCAATAAATTTTAAATATATTAAATTACCAACAAATTTGTCAATAATTTTAAAAACTGTATTACCGACCAATTTATTGAGAAATTTTAAAAAATGTATTACTCAGATTTTATTGTGGAACAATTAAAGATCACAGTGGAAACTAACACCCATTTTACTTATGAAAATTGTTGACAAATATTTTTGTATGATATACTATTTGGGCCGGATGGTTGCAATTAGTAACCGCACGGTCCAGCATGCTTATTGGGCCTCAATCGTATTAATGATAGGCCATTATCGTTTCTGTTATTGGGCCAATGGTCCAGCACGACGATATAATCCATCGCGAATAATATCTTAACAATTTATATCAGAAAAGATTAAATAAGATATGAACAGCCAGGTATTCAGGTATAACCGTTTATATTATATTCTGTTTATATTTCATAATAATCTATATATACAGGGCTAGAATCGTATACCAGGTACGCTCTCTCATACACTATTCAGCTATACCATACTATTAAGTGATTTCACTCTACATTCTCATATTGAGAACCCTCAGCCTTGCTTCCAAGGCTCATCACCACTCACCCTGACTTGGGCGTCGGAGTGCCATCGCAGGTACCTCCGCCACCCGGTCGTAGCTTGTAGATTCCGGACAGTTGAAGATTAGAAGACAGCGGGAGCGCCACGTCATCCAGGTTCATCCCTTCGATTCCCAAAATATTCATACCGAAACAATTTTATTTGATAATAAACATTCTAAATTATCAACATTTTACAAACAAAGCCTACCAAACATTCAATTCGAAATACTTAAAAAAGAGTAGTTTCCAAATTAGAGAATTCGGAAATGATATTTTTTTTTAATTGGGAAGTTTTTTTTAATTCGGAACTCGATCAGGTTTTTTTCCTTTCACGTTAGGTTTCAATTCACTACACTTAAATTTATTTAGACTTTTCTAACAACACAAATCCGGATATCAAATTCCCACACGTATCATATGTAGGAAAAATTTTGATGGAAAAGACATCTTTTTTTTAATAAAATTCTTTTTTTCTATTCAATCGCTTCCCTTCCCTCTCGATTCCAATGTTTCATTTTCGTAAACATTTATCTTTTACAAGTACTAGTGTTTATGCCTAGTACACAATGGTGTTTTTCAAAGTTTTTATTTTCTTTTAACTAAAGAAAGATTATATTTTCCAAGTGAGTTTTCACAACTTCGTATCTATTTCTTTAATTGTTTCCAGATTTTACAACAAAATTTATTTCTCTCACGAACATATTTAAAAGAAAAATAAATATAAATTGTTTCTTTATTTTTTTTAATCTATTTTTCTGGTCTTCCAATTTTAAAATAAAATATTTAATCCTTTTTTTATTTATTATATTTTAATTAATTAAATCATTTTATGATATTTTCAATAAATAAGTTATATTAAAAAAATATGTAAAATTTTGGATCAGATCAAATTTCTATTTTTAAAATAAGAGAACAAGTATCTTTATTTTAAAAATACCAGTAGATTCTGTTTTCTAAAAAATATTTAATATTTTAGTTTTACTTTAGTAATGCATTTGAGAACACCTTTAGATTTAATTATATAAACTATGGAAACAATATTCTACACTTGGTCATTCCAAACTTAATCACTAAGCATACGTGTAGCCACGTGGAGAGAACGGACATGTCAAAGCAGTATCAATTACAATAATTAGTTTTTATTAACTGATTTTTTATATTTAATTTAATTATTAGTGTTAAATATTAATTATTATAATTGATATTATAATAATTGAAATTAAATTAATAAAATTTATTTTGTTTTAACCTTTTTGAATTAGGTTATGAATTTGTATATTTATACTGATAGATCGAATGAAATTCATCCAAAATACTTCTGTATAACCAGGAGCTCGACACGGTTCCTGAACTGCCGTCAGAAAATATATAAAGGAAATGAGGTTCGTTAATTCGGTGTTCAAAGTGTTGAAATATCCAAAAATGGGGACTCTAAAATTAGCGTCACGGCGAGCTTCATTTCTTTCCAGATTCGAAATAACAATGGACCTGCGTGAATCGATCAGCAACCAAACCGATGTTGCCCTGAGCATGACAAAACTGTTGGTATCGAAGGAAGCTCGGGACAAGAACTTCGTGTATTCGCCGCTGTCGTTGCACGTTGTTCTCAGCATCATCGCTGCTGGCTCCAAGGGTCCCACACTCGATCAGCTTCTCTCCTTCCTCCGATCCAAGTCCACCGACCATCTCAACTCCTTCGCCTCTCAGCTCGTCACCGTCGTACTCTCCGATGCCTATCCCGCCGGAGGGCCTCGACTCTCCTTCGCCGACGGCGTCTGGGTTGAGCAAACCCTTCCTCTTCTTCCTTCCTTCAAACAGCTTGTCAACACTGATTACAGGGCAACTTTGGCTTCGGTTGATTTCCAGACCAAGGTAACTTTCCCTCTTTTTCCCTGCACCCAATCCTCCATCCCCTTGTCGTGTTAGCATTCGATATTTTGCTTTAGAGGCTAACCCTTTATTGTAGGCATTCAATAATTTGTAAAAGCTTTTTGGAAGACACCTGAAAACACTTTTGTTCCAGCGTAGAGAGTAGGCTCTCCCTCTAAAGAATGAATAATGTGATAAAACTGAGATCATTAGTGTGCCTTAGTCCAATGGTTTTATTAGGTTCTCCAAAAACTAGGCAAAACACTTTTATCTGAAGAAAACAAGGAAAGAGAAATAAGCGCCAGCTAAAATTAGCTTCGATATTTGGGGATAAGATAAATGATTTAAAGTACTCCAAAAGCATAAATTAGTTTATGCATATACCTAATTTTATGTTGGGAGAGAAACTTATTTTATTTGTTTATTTTCTTATTTTCCTCTCAAACAAGTCTTTATCTAAACATTGACATTAGACTATGATCAATGCGATCTTCAAACCAAAATATTTAGTACAAATTTCAATAATGCTTTTTCATCCTTTTGAAAGCTTTAGCTATTTATAAGTATGAAATGCTTCTTATTCTGTTGATACAACCTTGGCACTGCCCATAAAATATGGAAAACATCCAATTGCCGTTTTTGTAGTCATTACCAATTTAAAATTGATCCAAGCATCTTGATTTAATCACTGGACTGAACTTGCTAGTCTTTTCGAGTTTGTGGCCAAGCAAAGTGTGTAAAAATGTGCTAAACCAGTGCTGCAATAACTTAATGAACCTCTGGTCTTTTGCTCCCGTAATGTAGTACTAGATAGAACGCAAATTTCTCGATCCTTCATCAAGTTGATTGTAGAGCACCACAACTGTCAACCTCCCTTGGAATTGTTCCCTTATCGACTTGATGATCAGTTTTTGTAGCTCTCCTCATTGCTGTCTGTTGCAGTCGTATTTATGTGTTGTATAAATTGTAATTGATTCGGTGGCATAAATATGTGGGAAAAGAAAAATTCCAAAAACTTAAGCACTTTTATTGAAATGCATGAGATAAAAAGGGCAACGTCCATTTATACAATTGATTTTAAATTTGATAATAATTTTTAATTTCTAAGGCTGTTGAAGTGGCCAATGAAGTTAATTCTTGGGCCGAAAAGGAGACAAACGGCCTTGTAAAAGAACTTCTTCCTGCTGGATCTGTTGACAGTGAAACCAGACTCATCTTTGCAAATGCACTGTACTTCAAAGGAGCGTGGAATGAGAAGTTTGATGCTTCAATTACAAAAGACCATGATTTCCACCTTCTTGATGGCAATTCAGTCAAGGTTCCCTTCATGACTAGCGAGGAGAAGCAGTTCATAAGGCCTTTTGAGGGTTTTAAAGTCCTTGGTCTTCCCTACAAGCAAGGCGAAGATAAACGCCAATTCACCATGTACATTTTCCTTCCAGATGCAAAAGATGGGCTGCCAGCTTTGGTTGAGAAGTTGGCTTCTGAATCTGGGTTCTTGGAACGCAAGTTTCCTAATTACCAATTGGATGTAGGGGATTTCAGGATCCCAAGATTCAAAATTTCTTTTGGGTTTGAAGCCTCTGATGTGCTGAAGGAACTTGGAGTGGTTTTACCTTTCACTGTTGGAGGTTTGACAGAAATGGTGGAGTCTCCTGTGGGTCAAAAGCTGTGGGTTTCTGATATATTTCACAAGTCTTTTATTGAAGTAAACGAAGAAGGTACTGAAGCTGCAGCGGCTACTGCTGCAACTATACTGTTGAGGAGTGCTCTGTCTCCGTCTAAAATAGACTTCGTAGCTGACCACCCTTTCTTGTTCCTCATCAGAGAAGATTTAACTGGAACAGTACTCTTTATTGGCCAGGTGCTCGATCCTCGTGCTTGATGATATTAGCGACCAGACAAAATTAGTACAAAAACTCACTCCCTTGTTCTGTTCTCTTTATTTACTTATGATCAGATGATCCAAAACTTGTTAATGTTTGAGGTGTGACTTTGAAAGAAAGCAAAAAAGGTAGAAATGGATCACCTTTTATATTTGTTGTTGCCAGCAGTTATTAGTTTTTATCACGTGAGTAACCAAACATTCATACTTTAGTGGGAGAGTGAAATTTTAATGGAGTTAATGGTGTGATTGAGATAGGGGAAATTCCTAAAATTTGCTAATTCATTTCGTGGAATTTCCTTAAAGAATACTTTTTTGCTTCACGTGATTGATCTCTTAACTTGTAAAGAGATGTTTGCCTTGTTGTGGTATTGGTAATCTATGACTTCAATGCCATGTAGATGTAGTATTTGTGTTTATACAGAATGCATGTTGCAACTTCTTATAATTTATTGAATGTCATTAGTGAAATTCTTGATATACAAGAATATTAACATCACAACGTTTCCGGGAAGCTGGTCATACTTAAAATGGATAATTAAATGAAAGATAATATTGAAATTACAAATTACTTATTAGTACTTACACAACATGTCAATCATGTCTTCATATGATATCTTTCGAAGTAGTGAAATGTTTGTTATGGACAACAGATTACTTCACTATCATACTAGTTTATCATTCTATTAATAAAAAAAAATTTACAACTTCATAAGAATTGTTATGTATGCTTTTAAATTCTAAATCTTTATTCTCATGAGACCATTTTTTAATCGAGCCTTAAGGTTTTCACTAGCACCTCGATTAGCTTAAAAAATCATCATTTACTACATATTTTTATTTTTAGGTAATCGGTACCTTACCTAGAGGCTGACACAGAATTTATATATATATATATTTCTAATTGGGTGATTAAACATTTTTAGATATAAAACTTGACCAAAGTTGAGGAGTGACCCATTCTCATCAACCAAAAGCTTTTTGGTATCAAGGAGAAACTCACATAGATTATTACATGAAGAAGTTTGAAAAGAGGGGATAGTAAGATGGGTGGGGATGAAAAATGGATGAATGCATGTTCTTTAAAGTAAAAATTCTTTAAATATTTTTTATTATTTTTATCTTTGTTACGAATTTTTTTGTTTTAGTTACCGGTGGATACATTTATACATGTATTGTTTAATTTTTGTTTTTGTTGAGTGGTGGATACATTTATATATGTATTAATAAGGCTGTTGAGGTTTACATCTCTTATGCAATACATGATTAAATGAAAGCAGCACAAAAAAAATGTGTAATTGAAGTTATAATGAGGAAGAAATTACTTTGAAAATTTCCGAACAATTAAGTAATTGAGTCAGGAGATGAGGAAGGAGACGAAGAATTGTGTAGCAAAGAAGCAAATGACCAATTAAATATAGTTCTGTTATTTAAAAGAGAGACTAGTATGGAAACGATGACAATGAAAATATATACATATTTTTAATTAGTGATGACAAAATATTTGTACTCAGGTGTATTTGTGCATAGAACTTAGTAAGTAGATATTTTAAATGGGTATTCAAGAGATTATTTAATACTTATTTATAAAGGGATTGAGCTTAGATATCATGCTATCTGTATTTACTTAATGGATCCATCAATAAAACATTAAATTTAAATTTATTTTTGGTTTAAATATGTTTTTTGTCCCTTAACTTTCAGTGAAAATTGGAATTAGTCAAAATTTTGGCCTAATTTAATTCCCCAATTTTATAAATGTATGAATTTAGTCCTTTTAACCAAACAGCGTAAACAATCCAAATACTATTATGAAACATGCTTGAAACATCAAATAAACCTAACAAAATTTGGTTAAAATGATTAAATTCATATATTTTTTAAGTTGGAGGACTAAATTAGGCCAAAGTTTTGAAGAGTGACTAATTACAATTTTCACTGAAAGTTAAGAGATCAAAAACATATTTAACCATTTATTTTTTATTAGATCAAATTTAATTGAAATTTAAATTTAATTTATATTTTATCAAGTTTAATTTAATTTTCATTATAATTTATATTTTTTTTAATTTTATTTTAAAAATCTATAAATAATATTTTTTAAAAATATTCACGGATATCCAAAAATACTGGCTGAGTTTTAAATTCGCAAATATTTTTTAGACATGTATATGATAGATAACGAGATAAATAATAAATCAAATTCTCTAACCTCCAATCTCCATACAAATCAACCATCCTCACGAAACCACCTGTAAATCACATAATACACAAAAATAAGTGACCATATCATTTAAAAAATCAACATAAACATGTCACATTATTTAAAAACATAACATCAACATGTCACATGATTTTAACAGTCGTCAAATTTAACGGTATGAGTCTAATTAAAGTAACTTTGCAAAAGTCATGACTCAATTAAGATAAAAAAAAATATCAAAAGATCTATTTGAGATTCTCACTAAAAAAACCTCACAGATAATTAAATCATAAAGATAATAAAAATATTTTAGTTAAAAGAATAATGGTTGGATACAAAATGATAGAAAAATTAATGAAATAAACACGTGTGAAAATTTTAAATGGAGTGAATAAGTAATTTTCTTAAGTATTTGTTTTCAAGTATTGTTAGTAGATTAGTATATTTTATTTTGGTTACTTGAACTTAAAAAAAAAAGGTTTGAATTAAATTTTGTTAGTAACATGACAAATGTTTGAATTAAAACATGTGGAATCTCTCTGTCTGATAATTTTGGTGAAGAAAGAGTGTATTGATTTTTAAGTAGATATCCGCTAAAGTCTTATATTAATGTGAATAAAGAAAAAAAAAATAGAAAATTACTAAGTGAAGTGTTAGTTTAAATGTTTTCATTCAAATTAATTGTTTGAGTGTATAAGAGTTAGGATAGTTGTCTATTATAAAAGTTTGTAATTTTGTCTAAAAGGACCATAAGATGTTATTTATGGATTAAATTTTGAAGTGTTAAATCATTTTACATTTTGTATGCTTTTATTTAAATTTTATACTCTTATTTCTAGACGTGTTCCACTTGTAAAGATTTTTTATTTATTTGTAATTCTAATAAATATCATACAAATATAAAATATGAACGAAGTTTAAGATAGCATAAAGTATTAACTATTTTTTAAGAAAAACAAAACTAATATTTATTATTTTATTACAGAGAAGTTATTCAATAAATCTGTTTTCTATAAATAAGTCGTTCACTTCCCCTTTTTATTAAATAATTTTTTTAAGTCTATTAATAAATCTAAGCCTATACTTCTTTAATAAAATTCACATAAAATAATTAATAATAAAAACATATTAAAAAAACATAAAAAAAAAGAGAGCCTATGATTCTAGAAAGAATGTCTGAGCGGATGTTGGTGGTTTGGAACAAGTCTTAGGCACCTAGAAGACTGTGGTGTTAAACTATTCAAGTCATCCCACACAACATTCAATAATGTGAAAAACTAAACCCATCGAGATGGATGGACCGGTTTTTATATCATTAAAAAAACCGTATTTTAATTATTCCTAAAATATTAGATCATTTTCTGTTTTTATATATTTTATATTTCTATGAATAGACTAATTTAAACACTGACTATTGACATATACATAATACAACGTAAATTGGTTGTTTCAGTCATAGAATACTTAAGAGTTTCGAGGTATATAATTTTAAGATCAATAGTCCGTACATAAATAATTATAAAGGTAGATAACTTAAGGTGTATTAAGTGTATTACTCTTGAACTCTACTACACTACGTTACATAAGAAAATGAAATAAAGTATGTTTTTTTTTTTTCTATTTTTACCTTGTTGCAAGTAATACCTATTGGGATCTTAAAGAAGAAAACTACCCAAAATTTATTTTTTCTAGATATTTATTGGATCGTGGTTTTTAAGGATCTATTTAGAGTTTACATTCTTAAAACTTCAGCAATGTAATTTTACTTGTTTAAGATTTTATTTTAGACTTGTCCGAGTCACATTCGCTCACTGATTTGTGTAAAACATTCACATTGTATTCTTTTATAATAAGATATTCATCATTTTCTTGTTAAATATTGTTTTAGAAATAACTATATTTTGCATGTGATTATTTTATAATACCCTTCTTTTAAAGTTATAGTACCGAAAATAATAAATAAAATATAATATATTTGAAATATATTATGTTTTATCTAGTAAAACACCCAATTTATATATGGACATACATGATTATTATAATAGTTTTTATGAATGTTTTTCTATTTTAGCAGGTAGAATGTTAAACTTGTATTGTCCAAATTCTTGAAATAGTTTTCCACAACAAGAATGCTTCGAAACATTCATTAAAGAACAACGAAACAAAACGACCAGAAATAAACTTAATTTAACCATGAATCATAGTTCTTAAAGTAACCATGGTTCAGTATATAATTCTTAAGATGGATAATATGTATATATATATATATATATATATATATATATATATATATATATATTATGGATCGTTGTTTTATGTATAAATGAATGCACATTTAAAAAATAGTTTGTAATTGATAGGTCATAAACTATTCATACAATATCATTAGAACTTGAATTCAATATTTATTGGTGAATACTGCTTTCAACAAAAACTTTAAGAAATTAAATTTATGGGTTTTTTTTTTTCATAACGCCATCAATTTTTTTATATTTATCTAAAATGAACTTAAACTTACATTTAGATAGTTTTTAAATTTTACATCAGATTGAAAAAATTGTCCATAATTACTGATAATCAAAATCCATTGATAAATAGTTGTTGAGAATTACCAATTATTATTGGTCATAAATAAATATTGTGATTTAGTTCTTCCAACTCCTTTTCCTTTTCCTTCAGTATGGTCATCCTCATTATTGTCATTGTAATTGCTCTCTTTAACATTATGGTTTACTCTTCCTTTTTTTTCATTCTTTTTTTTCTCTTGTATATAATTATTTATAAAAGATATTCCATCCAATTTTGTCACTAATTTAGAGGCTCATTTTATGTATAGATTTTTTTTACATATTTTAGAAAAAATTGAAGTACCAATAGATTTACAATATATTTAATTTTTTTTAATTACTGATACTTTTCAAAAAATTAAAAAATTAATGCATTTAAAAAATGTATTACAGACGTATTTTAAAAAACAAATAAATACCAATGAATTTATCAATAAATTTTAAATATATTAAATTACCAACAAATTTGTCAATAATTTTAAAAACTGTATTACCGACCAATTTATTGAGAAATTTTAAAAAATGTATTACTCAGATTTTATTGTGAAACAATTAAAGATCACAGTGGAAACTAACACCCATTTTACTTATGAAAATTGTTGACAAATATTTTATTTGATAATAAACATTCTAAATTATCAACATTTTACAAACAAAGACGTACCAAACATTCAATTCGAAATACTTAAAAAAAAAAAGTAGTTTCCAAATTAGAGAATTCGGAAATGAATTGGGAAGTTTTTTTTTAATTCGGAACTCGATCGGGTTTTTTTCCTTTCAAGTTAGGTTTCAATTCACTACACTTAAATTTATTTAGATTTTTCTAACAACACAAATCCGGATATCAAATTCCCACACGTATCATATGTAGGAAAAATTTTGATGGAAAAAACATCCTTTTTTTTAATAAAATTCTTTTTTTCTATTCAATCGCTTCCCTTCCCTCTCGATTCCAATGTTTTCATTTTCGTAAACATTTATCTTTTATAAGTACTAGTGTTTATGCCTGGGTACACAATGGTGTTTTTCGAGTTTTTACTTTCTCTTAACTAAAAAAAGATTATATTTTCCAAGTGAGTTTTTGTAACACCCCAATTTTTGAGATGTCATAGTATTAAACACATTAAATGAACCTATTTATTTTATAATTAGACGAATGTGCCTATATATTGATTAAACGAGTTTAACAATACATATTAAACAAGTTTGTCAATTAAACAAATCTAACAATATAAATTAAACAAATTTATTGATGCACTTATTTGTACTTTTAGTGAAAATATTTTACATATTTTTACATATCCTATAATTTTAAAAAAACTCAATGATATTTTTCTCATGTTTTATTTATATTTTTAAAAAATCTACTGGTTATATTTTTATATTGGTTTCAGACACCTAAAAATATATATTATTTCTTTTGTAAACTTCTAAATATTTTCTAATAAACACTCAAAATAACCTCAATTTATTCAAAAATACATTTTAAAACTTTCTTTTTATATCAAAATTAACAAAAGTTTAAGACTGACCATTTTCATCAACTAAAAGTTCTTTCGGCCTAACAAACATTCAATTCGAAATACTTAAAAAAAAAAAAGTAGTTTCCAAATTAGAGAATTCGGAAATGATATTTTTTTTTAATTGGGAAGTGTTTTTTTTTTAATTCGGAACTCGATCAAGTTTTTGACTTTTCTAACAACACAAATCCGGATATCAAATTCCCACACGTACCATATGTAAGAAAAATTTTGATGGAAAAAACATCCTTTTTTTTAATAAAATTCTTTTTTTTCTATTCAATCGCTTCCATTCCCTCTTGATTCCAATGTTTCATTTTCGTAAACATTTATCTTTTACAAGTACTAGTGTTTATGCCTGGATACACAATGGTGTTTTTCGAGTTTTTACTTTCTCTTAACTAAAGAAAGATTATATTTTCCAAGTGAGTTTTCACACCTTCATATCTATTTCTTTAATTGTTTCCAGATTTTACAACAAAATTTATTTCTCTCACGAACATATTTAAAAGAAAAATAAATATAAATTGTTTCTTTATTTTTTTAATCTATCCTTCTGGTCTTCCAATTTTAAAATAAAATATTTAATCTTTTTTTATTTATTATATTTTAATTAATTAAATCATTTTATGATATTTTCAATAAATAAGTTATATTTGCTAGTCAATTGAAAAAATAAAATTAAAAAAATATGTAAATTTGAGGATTGGATCAAATTTCTACTTTTAAAATAGGAGATAAAGTATCTCTATTTTAAAAATACCCGTAGATTCTGTTTTCTAAAAAATATTTGATATTTTAGTTTCATTTTAGTAATGCATTTGAGAACACCTTTATATTTAATTATATAGACTATCGAAACAAAATACTACACTTGTCCATTCCAAACTTAATCACTAAGCATACGTGTAACCGCGTGGAGAGAGGACGGAAATGTCAAAGCAGTATCAATTATAATAATTAGTCTTTATTAACTAATTTTTGTATATTTATTTTTCTTTAATTTAATTTAATTATTAATTTTAAATATTAATTATTATAATTGATATTAAATTAGTAGAGTTTATTTTTTTTTAACTTTTTCTAATTAGTTTATCCCTATATTTATACCATTGCATTTCAATTATCAAATAAGAAGAAATTCATCTAAAAAATACACTTCTGTATAAGCAGGAGCTCGACACGGTTTCTGAACTGCCGTCAGAAAATATATAAAGGAAATGAGGTTCGTTAATTCGGTGTTCAAAGTGTTGAAATATCCAAAAATCGGGATTCTAAAATTAGCGTCACGGCGAGCTTCATTTCTTTCCAGATTCGAAATAACAATGGACCTGCGTGAATCGATCAGCAACCAAACCGATGTTGCCCTGAGCATGACAAAACTGTTGGTATCGAAGGAAGCTCGGGACAAGAACTTCGTGTATTCGCCGCTGTCGTTGCACGTTGTTCTCAGCATCATCGCTGCTGGCTCCAAGGGTCCCACACTCGATCAGCTTCTCTCCTTCCTCCGATCCAAGTCCACCGACCATCTCAACTCCTTCGCCTCTCAGCTCGTCACCGTCGTACTCTCCGATGCCTATCCCGCCGGAGGGCCTCGACTCTCCTTCGCCGACGGCGTCTGGGTTGAGCAAACCCTTTCTCTTCTTCCTTCCTTCAAACAGCTTGTCAACACTGATTACAAGGCAACTTTGACTTCGGTTGATTTCCAGACCAAGGTAACTTTTCCTCTTTTTCGCTCCACCCAATCCTCCATCCCCTTGTCGTGTTAGCATTCGATGTTTTGCTTTAGAGGCTACCCCTTTATTGTAGGCATTCAATAATTTGTAAAAGCTTTTTGGAAGACATCTGAAAACACTTTTGTTCCAGCGTAGAGAGTAGGCTCTTCCTCTAAAGAATGAATAATGTGATAAAACTGAGATCATTAGTGTGCCTTAGTCCAATGGTTTTATTAGGTTCTCCAAAAACTAGGCAAAACACTTTTATCTGAAGAAAACAAGGAAAGAGAAATAAGCGCCAGCTAAAATTAGCTTCGATATTTGGGGATAAGATAAATGATTTAAAGTACTCCAAAAGCATAAATTAGTTTATGCATATACCTAATTTTATGTTGGGAGAGAAACTTATTTTATTTGTTTATTTTCTTATTTTCCTCTCAAACAAGTCTTTATCTAAACATTGACATTAGACTATGATCAATGCGATCTTCAAACCAAAATATTTAGTACAAATTTCAATAATGCTTTTTCATCCTTTTGAAAGCTTTAGCTATTTATAAGTATGAAATGCTTCTTATTCTGTTGATACAACCTTGGCACTGCCCATAAAATATGGAAAACATCCAATTGCCGTTTTTGTAGTCATTACCAATTTAAAATTGATCCAAGCATCTTGATTTAATCACTGGACTGAACTTGCTAGTCTTTTCGAGTTTGTGGCCAAGCAAAGTGTGTAAAAATGTGCTAAACCAGTGCTGCAATAACTTAATGAACCTCTGGTCTTTTGCTCCCGTAATCTAGTACTAGATAGAACGCAAATTTCTCGATCCTTCATCAAGTTGATTGTAGAGCACCACAACTGTCAACCTCCCTTGGAATTGTTCCCTTATCGACTTGATGATCAGTTTTTGTAGCTCTCCTCATTGCTGTCTGTTGCAGTCGTATTTATGTGTTGTATAAATTGTAATTGATTCGGTGGCATAAATATGTGGGAAAAGAAAAATTCCAAAAACTTAAGCACTTCTATTGAAATGCATGAGATAAAAAGGGCAACGTCCATTTATACAATTGATTTTAAATTTGATAATAGTTTTTAATTTCTAAGGCTGTTGAAGTGGCCAATGAAGTTAATTCTTGGGCCGAAAAGGAGACAAACGGCCTTGTAAAAGAACTTCTTCCTGCTGGATCTGTTGACAGTACAACCAGACTCATCTTTGCAAATGCACTGTACTTCAAAGGAGCGTGGAATGAGAAGTTTGATGCTTCAATTACAAAAGACCATGATTTCCACCTTCTTGATGGCAATTCAGTCAAGGTTCCCTTCATGACTAGCAAGAAGAAGCAGTTCATAAGGCCTTTTGAGGGTTTTAAAGTCCTTGGTCTTCCCTACAAGCAAGGCGAAGATAAACGCCAATTCACCATGTACTTTTTCCTTCCAGATGCAAAAGATGGGCTGCCAGCTTTGGTTGAGAAGTTGGCTTCTGAATCTGGGTTCTTGGAACGCAAGTTTCCTAATTACCAATTGGATGTAGGGGATTTCAGGATCCCAAGATTCAAAATTTCTTTTGGGTTTGAAGCCTCTGATGTGCTGAAGGAACTTGGAGTGGTTTTACCTTTCACTGTTGGAGGTTTGACAGAAATGGTGGAGTCTCCTGTGGGTCAAAAGCTGTGTGTTTCTGATATATTTCACAAGTCTTTTATTGAAGTAAACGAAGAAGGTACTGAAGCTGCAGCGGCTACTGCTGCAACTATACTGTTGAGGAGTGCTCTGTCTCCGTCTAAAATAGACTTCGTAGCTGACCACCCTTTCTTGTTCCTCATCAGAGAAGATTTAACTGGAACAGTACTCTTTATTGGCCAGGTGCTCGATCCTCGTGCTTGATGATATTAGCGACCAGACAAAATTAGTACAAAAACTCACTCCCTTGTTCTGTTCTCTTTATTTACTTATGATCAGATGATCCAAAACTTGTTAATGTTTGAGGTGTGACTTTGAAAGAAAGCAAAAAAGGTAGAAATGGATCACCTTTTATATTTGTTGTTGCCAGCAGTTATTAGTTTTTATCACGTGAGTAACCAAACATTCATACTTTAGTGGGAGAGTGAAATTTTAATGGAGTTAATGGTGTGATTGAGATAGGGGAAATTCCTAAAATTTGCTAATTCATTTCGTGGAATTTCCTTAAAGAATACTTTTTTGCTTCACGTGATTGATCTCTTAACTTGTAAAGAGATGTTTGCCTTGTTGTGGTATTGGTAATCTATGACTTCAATGCCATGTAGATGTAGTATTTGTGTTTATACAGAATGCATGTTGCAACTTCTTATAATTTATTGAATGTCATTAGTGAAATTCTTGATATACAAGAATATTAACATCACAACGTTTCCGGGAAGCTGGTCATACTTAAAATGGATAATTAAATGAAAGATAATATTGAAATTACAAATTACTTATTAGTACTTACACAACATGTCAATCATGTCTTCATATGATATCTTTCGAAGTAGTGAAATGTTTGTTATGGACAACAGATTACTTCACTATCATACTAGTTTATCATTCTATTAATAAAAAAAAATTTACAACTTCATAAGAATTGTTATGTATGCTTTTAAATTCTAAATCTTTATTCTCATGAGACCATTTTTTAATCGAGCCTTAAGGTTTTCACTAGCACCTCGATTAGCTTAAAAAATCATCATTTACTACATATTTTTATTTTTAGGTAATCGGTACCTTACCTAGAGGCTGACACAGAATTTATATATATATATATTTCTAATTGGGTGATTAAACATTTTTAGATATAAAACTTGACCAAAGTTGAGGAGTGACCCATTCTCATCAACCAAAAGCTTTTTGGTATCAAGGAGAAACTCACATAGATTATTACATGAAGAAGTTTGAAAAGAGGGGATAGTAAGATGGGTGGGGATGAAAAATGGATGAGTGCATGTTCTTTAAAGTAAAAATTCTTTAAATATTTTTTATTATTTTTATCTTTGTTACGAATTTTTTTGTTTAGTTACCGGTGGATACATTTATACATGTATTGTTTAATTTTTGTTTTTGTTGAGTGGTGGATACATTTATATATGTATTAATAAGGCTGTTGAGGTTTACATCTCTTATGCAATACATGATTAAATGAAAGCAGCACACAAAAAATGTGTAATTGAAGTTATAATGAGGAAGAAATTACTTTGAAAATTTCCGAACAATTAAGTAATTGAGTCAGGAGATGAGGAAGGAGACGAAGAATTGTGTAGCAAAGAAGCAAATGACCAATTAAATATGGTTCTGTTATTTAAAAGAGAAACTAGTATGGAAACGGTGACAATGAAAATATATATATATTTTTAATTAGTGATGACAAAATATTTGTACTCAGGTGTATTTGTGCATAGAACTTAGTAAGTAGATATTTTAAATGGGTATTCAAAAGATTATTTAATACTTATTTATAAAGGGATTGAGCTTAGATATCATAGTATTTACTGAATGGATCCATCAATAAAACATTAAATTTAAATTTAAATTTATTTTTGGTTTAAATATGTTTTTGGTCCCTTAACTTTAAGTGAAAATTGGAATTAGTCTCTCTTCAAAATTTTGGCCTAATTTAGTCCTCCAATTTTAGAAACGTATGAATTTAGTCTTTTTAACCAAATTTTGTTAACTTTATTTGATGTTTCAAACGCGTTTCTCATTGAAGCAAATATGTGTTAAATAGTGTAAACAACCCAAATGCTATTATGAAACGTGCTTGAAACATCAAATAAACCTAACAAAATTTGGTTAAAAGGACTAAATTCATACATTTTTGTTAAGGGACTAAATTAGGTCAAAAGTTTTGAAGAGGGACTAATTCCAATTTTCACTGAAAGTTAAGGGATCAAAAACATATTTAACCATTTATTTTTTATTAGATTAAATTTAATTAAAATTAAAATTTAATTTATATTTTATTAAGTTTAATTTAATTTAATTTTCATTATAATTTATATTTTTTGTAATTTTATTTTAGATTTTATTTTAAAAATCTATAAATAATATTTTTTTTAAAATATTCGCGGATATCCAAAAATACTGGCTGAGTTTTAAAAAATTCGCAAATATTTTTTAGACATGTATATGATAGATAACGAGATAAATAATAAATCAGATTCTCTAACCTCCGAACTCAATCTCCATAAAAACCAACCATCCTCACGAAACCACATGTGAATCACATAATACACAAAAATAAGTGACCATATCATTTAATAAATCAACATAAACATGTCACATTATTTAAAAACATAACATCAACATGTCAGGTGATTCTAACAATCGTCAAATTTAACGATATGAGTCTAATTGGAGTAACTTTGCACGATATGAGTCTAATTGGAGTAACTTTGCAAAAGTCATGATCCAATTAAGATGAAAAAAAATATTAAAAGATCTATTTGAGATTCTCACTAAAAAATCCTCACAGATAATTAAATCATAAAGATAATAAAAATATTTTAGTCAAAAGAATAATGATGGGATACAAAATGATAGAAAAATTAATGAAATAAACACGTGTGAAAATTTTAAATGGAGTGAATAAGTAATTTTCTTAAGTATTTGTTTTCTAGTATTGTTAGTAGATTAGTATATTTTATTTTGGTTACTTGAACTTAAAAAAAAAAAGGGTTTGAATTAAATTCTGTTAGAATTAAAACATTTGGAATCTCTCTCTCTGATAATTTTGGTGAAGAAAGAGTGTATTGATTTTTAAGTAGATATTCGCTAAAGTCTTACATTAATGTGAATAAAGAAAAAAAAATAGAAAATTACTAAGTGAAGTGTTAGTTTAAATGTTTTAATTCAAATTAATTGTTTGAGTGTATAAGAGTTAGGATAGTTGTCTATTATAAAAGTTTGTAATTTTGTCTAAAAGGACCATAAGATGTTATTTATGGATTAAATTTTGAAGTGTTAAATCATTTTACATTTTGTATGCTTTTATTTAAATTTTATACTCTTATTTCTAGATGTGTTCCACTTGTAAAGATTTTTTATTTATTTGTAATTCTAATAAATATCATATAAATATAAAATATGAACGAAGTTTAAGATAGCATAAAGTATTAACTATTTTTTAAGAAAAACAAAACTAATATTTATTATTTTATTACAGAGAAGTTATTCAATAAATCTGTTTTCTATAAATAAGTCGTTCACTTCCCCTTTTTATTAAATAATTTTTTTGAAGTCTATTAATAAATCTAAGCCTATACTTCTTTTCACATAAAATAATTAATAATAAAAACATATAAAAAAAACATAAAAAAAAGAGAGAGCCTGGAAAGAATGTCTGAGCCGATGTTGGTGGTTTGGAACAAGTATTAGGCACCCAGAAGACTGCGGTGTTGAACTATTCAAGTCATCCCACACAACATTCAATAATGTGAAAGACTGAACCCATCGAGATGGATGGACCCGTTTTTATATCATTAAAAAAACCATATTTTAATTATTCCTAAAATATTAGATCTTTTTCTGTTTTTATTATTTTATATTCATCTATGAATAGACTAATTTAAAAACTTACTATTGACATATACATAATACAACATAAATTGGTTGTTTCAGTCATAGAATACTTAAGAGTTTCGAGGTATATAATTTTAAGATCAATAGTCCGTACATAAATAATTATAAAGGTAGATAACTTAAGGTGTATTAAGTGTATTACTCTTGAACTCTACCACACTATGTTACATAAGAAAATGAAATAAAGTATGTTTTTTTTTTTGTTTTCTATTTTTACCTTGTTGCAAGTAATACCTATTGGGATCTTAAAGAAGAAAACTACCAAAAATTTATTTTTTTCTAGATATTTATTGGGTCGTGGTTTTTAAGGATCTATTTAGAGTTTACATTCTTAAAACTTCAGCAATGTAATTTTACTTGTTTAAGATTTTATTTTAGACTTGTCCGAGTCACATTCGCTCACTGTTTTGTGTAAAACATTCACATTGTATTCTTTTAGAATAAGATATTCATCATTTTCTTGTTAAATATTGTTTTAGAAATAACTATATTTTGCATGTGATTATTTTATAATACCCTTCTTTTAAAGTTATAGTACCGAAAATAATAAATAAAATATAATATATTTGAAATATATTATGTTTTATCTTGTGAAACACCCAATTTATATATGGACACACATGATTATTATAATAGTTTTTATGAATGTTTTTCTATTTTAGCAGGTAGAATGTTAAACTTGTATTGTCCAAATTCTTGAAATAGTTTTCCACCACAAGAATGCTTCGAAACATTCATTAAAGAACAACGAAACAAAATGACCAGAAATAAACTTAATTTAACCATGAATCATAGTTCTTAAAGTAACCATGGTTCAGTGTATAATTCTTAAGATGGATAATATCATATATATATATATATATATATATATATATATATATATATATTATGGATCATTGTTTTATGTATAAATGAATGCACATTTAAAAAATAGTTTGTAATTGATAGGTCATAAACTATTGATACAATATCATTAGAACTTGAATTCAATATTTATTGGTGAATATATATATATGAATTTATAAATGATATGTATAAATGAATACTGCTTTCAACCAAAAACTTTAAGAAATTAAATTTATGGGTTTTTTTCTTTTATAACGTCATCAATTTTTTTATATTTATCTAAAATGAACTTAAACTTATATTTAGATGTTCCTTTTAAAATTTTACATCAGATTGAAAAAATTGTCCATAATTACTAACAATAAAAACCCATTGATAAATAGTTGTTGACAATTACCAATTATTATTTGTCATAAATAAATATTGTGATTTAGTTCTTCTAACTCCTTTTCCTTCGGTATGGTTATGGTCATTATTGTCATTTTTTTTTCCTTCAGTATAGTCATCGTTGTTATTATTGTCATTGTCATTGCTCTCTTTAACATTATGGTTTCCACCTCTTCCTTCTTTTTTTCATTATTTTTTTTTCTCTTGTATATAATTATTTATAAAAGATATTCCATCCAATTTTGTCACTAATTTAGAGGCTCATTTTATGTATAGATTTTTTTTACATATTTTAGAAAAAATTGAAGTACCAATAGATTTACAATATATTTAATTTTTTTTAATTACTGATACTTTTCAAAAAATTAAAAAATTAATGCATTTAAAAAATGTATTACAGACGTATTTTAAAAAAACAAATAAATACCAATGAATTTATCAATAAATTTTAAATATATTAAATTACCAGCAAATTTGTCAATAATTTTAAAAACTGTATTACCGACCAATTTATTGAGAAATTTTAAAAAATGTATTACTCAGATTTTATTGTGGAACAATTAAAGATCACAGTGGAAACTAACACCCATTTTACTTATGAAAATTGTTGACAAATATTTTATTTGATAATAAACATTCTAAATTATCAACATTTTACAAACAAAGGCATTATTGATATTCCTTTGGTAATAAAATTTGTTATTTACATACAGGTATTAGAATTTTTTTTATCATCGATAATAGAATTCTCAATAATTAAAATTCTATAATCTTTTGATAAAATATCTTCAATAAATTTGATTTTAGCAATATTTTTTTTTTGTTGGCAAACTTTCATTGGTGATTTAACATTTTTTTTAGTGCTAGTTCAGTAAAAACTTTCACTATTAATGTTTTTTTCATCAACAAGGTAGATAACAAAAAAAAAAAAAAAAAAACTCAAATTAGTACTTAACTGACCAGATATATTAAAAGTGGTATAAAACCTCTTATCCAATCTAGCTTTCATGTACAAGTTTTCACAATATACACCGCTTGCTTTTTTTTTTTCACTCTCTCTTAGTGACTTGTTTTCTTTTATCACCAAAAGACACTAAAAGCTTTTGTCAGGCTATCTCCCTCTAGCAACCTTGATGCAAATGGTTTTTTAAGTTGGATAATGAGCTGAAAAACATTTCTTTTTCTTAATTAAGTTAGTGTGGAGGCAATAAATTGGTGACATTTAATAAATTTCTTCCTCCAATAAATCAAAATCATAATAAATCAAATTATTTTTTTTCTTGTCGATCACAAGTTTTTCGGTAAGTAAGATCATTATGAATTATATATAAGTTGTTTTAGTTAATATGAATTTTTTCTAAAAATAATTATTTCGTCTCTAATGCATCTATATCCTATGTATTAGACTTTAACATACTTTGATCTTGAACGAAAGATTGAGTTTTTGTTTATATAGATTGCAGTTTAATTACCACAATCTAAAATATATTTTTCTTATGATAATTCGAACCTTGTTGAAAATTTTACTTCCACAATAATTCTTTAGTAACTTCTACAATAGTTCTTTAGCAACTTATACAAAAGCAATATATTTTGCCTAATATATTTCAATACATAAAAAACAATTATTAAAAGTATCAAGTTAAACCTAGTAAAAATGCAAAAACGTGCTTTTATTGCCCCATGTTTTTCGTTAGCTTTAATATAATAAAAATAGTTTAAGAATCTAAAATAAAATTATAAGACTAAAAGGCCAAACTAAAACTAAAATTTGACGAGAAAATAGAAGTTAAATTTTAACAAACTAAAACTTTCAACAAGTTGAAAAGTATTGTCAAATACGTTTCATAAAAGATATGCTCATTTGAATTTATGTTTGTCACCATTAGAGGATGAAAAGATAAATACAATGAAATCACGAGAATAATAATAAAAAAAAGTATAAACTAAAACACTCAAAGGGCTAAATAAAAGAAACAAAAATAATGCATGTGATTAATATGTAATGAGAGAAAAAACATTTAAAGGGTGGATATATTTGCATCTGAAATTGGAAAACGTGAAGCAAGTGCGTTTGCTTGGCGGTTTCTAAGGGTTCGAATGGAGATAAGTTTTGAAAGGTGTGGTGTTTGAGTTTAGTTTAGACGTGAAAGCCCAAGTCAAGAGGCAAGACACGACTCACTCGCGTTGCTCTCTTCAATTTCCTTTATTTTGTTTTAACAGACAAAACTATTAATTTAATCTAAAGTCAGAAGTGTTGACCAAAATATTCGCCATTCAACTGAAGAGCCAATTTGAATTGGAAAATAGGGCAAGCAAAGAAGCAGCGTAGGTGTTTCCTTCCACGGGCGCTTCTTCTCGCTTTGCTTTTTTGCACACCAACTTACCAAAACGCTAAACGCAAAAGCACCACTCTCACATGACGACTTCCTTCTTCTTCTTCTTCTTCTTCTTCTTCTTCTTCTCAAACAATGAGCAACGCCAACTGTAACAAGCCTTCTTCTCCCCAACCTACGATTAAACAACGTAGGCTCACTCGACAGGGGAGGCTCCGATACCTCAGTGACAAAGACGCTGGTCTACATTCCACCACTTCTCTACCCGCTTCTCCTCTTCCCTCTTTCAAGTCCGGTTCGTCTTCTGACCATTGGTCTTCCTCTGCGGTTCCGCAACCTCTTCCGCGTCCCGACTCCCCGTTGACTCGTCGATACGATCATCATCAACTCGGATCGCCCCCTTTCGAACACCCTGGCTTTGCTTTTCGCAGGTAAACCATCGCTGCTGTTCCTACTACTGGGTCAATCGTGTTATTTTGGATTCTGAATCGTTTGCGATTGATTTTTTTTTTTCGTTTCAGAAGGTCGGTGGATCATGACGCGGTGAGAAGTATAAGGTCTACCAGCAATTTGGGTAGACCTTCTTTTGATCCAGTGGCTTCAAATGCCAAACACGATTTGAGAGTGAACATTCCACATGCAAGAGTGTTGGCAGGTGAATTCTCCATTTTTCATGGATAAGACGAAAATAATTGCTAGCAATTCACTCTCTGGTGAAACTTATTGACTTACTATATAGTTGGAATTCCTATTTGATCTTGAACTATATAATAATTTCATCTATTAATACACTTTATATATATATATATATATATATATATATATATATATATATATATATATATATTTCTGTTATCGACTTAAGTTTATAAATAATTGTTCAACGTTGTGTCTCATATATTTTTAATAAATTTTAAATTTTAATTATAGAGAATGTGCTAAAGAATATGAAGCCAGCAACCTTCTCATGTATGATCGAGGAGCAACATAAGTCCGTGTTTTTGGTTTTGTGTTATGTAAAGATTAGTCAGGGCTGTGTACACACGGTGGTTCTAAATGTCACCCGGGATTAAGTATTAAATGTAGGAGATGTTTTAGTTTTTACACTTCTCGTTTTTTGTTGCTGTGGCAGGCAATACCAGTTCATGTAAAGATCACACAGAACACTCTCAAGATAATGACTCTGAAAATGTTTCCGACTTGAGATTGCATTTTTCCGCCAAGAGTGCCCCCAACAGCATATTCTCCAGCCCTGTTACTAGTCCACGTAGATCCAGCAATGTAGATTTCTATGATCCTTCCATCATTTTTCATCAAGATTTTAATGACATTTTGAGAGTGTCACCGGTTAAAACTGCTCAGAGTCCAGACCGGACTCCTCTGCGCAGCCCAGGGAGCCTCCTCAATCCAGAGGGATGTCAGAGTCAGCTTCATAAACATAGCTCAAGAGTGTTGCCTGAAAATAATCATGTTGATGCACATCCACTGCCCCTTCCTCCTAGAGCGTCACCACCACCAGCACAGTCACCTCCCCAGCATCAACCAAGTATCGTGCACCTCACTGTAGATAATTCGCCTTCAATGAAAGGTCAATGGCAGAAAGGAAAACTTATAGGGCGGGGATCATATGGATCTGTTTATCACGCAACCAACTTGTATGTCCTTCATCTTTACTTTCGTTGCCTTCATGGGAGGTTTTAAATTGTCGTCAGGTTACAATCATGGTTTCATCTGTTATGGAAAATTACTGATAAATGCAATGAAAGAGGCTGCAACTGCGGTCACAGAAACCCCCAAGGCCTCCATTTTTGTATGACTGTGGACTGTATTTTAAACCTTGCTGTTATCTGGTTGACACTTTACCTTTCCGTACATACTCACGTGCATTCCTTTTGCGTCACAGAGAGACTGGAGCCTCGTGTGCAATGAAGGAGGTGGAAATGTTCCCCGATGATCCTAAATCTGCTGACTGCATAAAGCAACTTGAACAGGTTCTACCCCAACGTGTTTTAATTATACATTTTCAAATAGGCTGGTGTTGAGCCTGGTGTTCTGAATGGTCTCATGTTTCAGGAAATTAGAATTCTCCGTCAATTACACCATCCCAACATTGTGCAGTACTATGGAAGTGAATTAGTGAGTTACTATTGCCTCTTGTTTTAACTTTTTAACTTTGTTGCTGCCAATAACATGAAATTTGTGAAATATCTTGGTTTTCAGGATGGCGATCGACTGTACATATATATGGAGTATGTTCATCCTGGATCGCTTGATAAGTTTATGCATGACCATTGTGGAGCTATGACAGAATCTGTAGTTCGCAACTTCACAAGACATATTCTCTCTGGATTGGCATACTTGCATAGTACCAAGACTATTCACAGGTAACAACTTTTGGTGACGAACTTTTTTACCTTTCTGTAAATGTTGTACCTCTATGTACTATATACCAACAACATCTGATGAACTAGTTGATTCCAGCTAAAATCGTATCTCAAACAATAAAAAAGTTCTTATGGAATTTGTTCTTGATATGGTAAATGTTTTTTATTTTTTATTTTTTATTTTATTTTTGGTGTTTATACTGATGATCAACTTAATTAAGTACTTATTTAATGAACTTTTCTCACATGAGATCATATACCATATAGTGATGAAACTTACTGGAATAAGAAAAAAATTTTAATAAATTAACCCCAAGAAACTAATTAAAGTAAGATAAAAAGAACTTATCAAAGGTGCAAACTTTGATAAGTTTAGATAAGCTCTTCCAGCTATACCCACCCTCGGTTTCTGTTTATTTAGCTCTAAACATCCTGATTGCTATTGCTGTTCATGATTCTGTAGGGATATCAAAGGTGCAAACTTGTTGGTCGATGCAACGGGCATGATTAAACTTGCGGATTTCGGGGTTTCAAAAATTGTGAGTTTTGAAATTCTGATCTTCTGTTACTTTTATTTAGGTATAGACTATTCGTGTGTATCATCTGATTATTTTCTCATTTACAAGTGTTAACGTGACACAATGAGTTTATCAGTTATCTTTGATGGCAGTAATACTTATTTTGTTTTATCAGTTTCCTTTTCTGCTGGTCTAGTAATTTGAACAATCTGCTCCTTTCAGCTGACAGAGAAATCATATGAACTTTCATTGAAGGGTAGTCCCTACTGGATGGCTCCCGAGGTAATTTATTACTTATATTATCTATGGAGATTTAGATGGGTAATGAGTAATGACATGCCACTTTTTTTTGTAATTTGTTGATAAAGCTCATGAAGGCTGCCATAAAGAAAGAATCCAGTCCTGATGTTGCCATGGCCATTGATATATGGAGCTTAGGGTGCACTATCATCGAAATGCTGACAGGAAAACCTCCTTGGAGGGAATACGAAGGGGTTAGCACCTTATATGAACTCATTTTAGAGGATTGCACATGTTTATTTGTTGTTTAATTTACGAAGATCAATAATCCCTTATTCAAAAGAAATACTAATGCTATGCACTACATTCTGCTTGGATTTTTTTTGTCCTTTTTGCAGGGGAGTTCTTTTTAGATTTTCGGAATCTTAAAATCCCAAGTTTAAAATGATATTTTCAAAATACATTCTCTGGAAACTAACATTCACACCAACTATTTAATAACATTTCTCATTAAAATATTTCCATTGAGGAGGGAAAATTCATGATACGCGTATTTGAAAGTTTTAGGCATATGAAACATTGTCTATCTCGTCTTGAGATATTTTAGGCATGCCAAAATCACCTATAGCTTTCCTAGTCCAGGAAAACCTGATTCCTAAGTACCCCTTTAAATTGAACCATGTACTGTTTCTGTTGTTTTAAGTGTTAATTCATGGCTAAGCAAAGCATTTGAATATCCTGGCATCCTTGATATTCCTATTCATGGCATTGGTATACTTGTGTTTGGTTACCATGATAATTTAGTGACCTGGTTATTTTCTGTCCACTAGCCGCAAGCCATGTTCAAGGTACTGCACAAATCCCCAAAAATACCTGAAAATTTGTCATCAGATGGACAGGATTTCCTTCAGCAGTGCTTCAGAAGGAATCCGGCAGATCGACCATCGGCAGCACTGCTTCTTACTCATGCCTTTGTACAAAATTTGCACGATCAAGATGCTCTTCATTCACAAGGGCAAAGCTGTCCCAGAGGAGACCCTGGATCTGGAGTAAGTACTAATTATCCGAACTCCTTAATAATCTACCAATGTCAAGGTCGAAGGAGACCGATTATTATGAATTATAAACCAACCACTTGTTTGAGTTTCTAGGGGTTGAGCTGCCGATATGGTAGAATAGATTTTGGTATGATCTAGAATATTAGTGGTTCCACCCAATCTTTGCCTAAGATGCAGTGGGATTTTTCAATTGTCGAAAAGAAAGTTAATAAAACAAAACAGTTATAAAGAGATTTTCTCAGACTGAAATCATTATAGTCTCGTATCATATAATAGTTTTTCTGATGTAAGACATGGTTTGCTTATTAGTTGTCCTACTTTTTTTTTTCTCTGTAGGATGATTCAAGTAGACATAGTCCTGCTAACAGTTCAAGAAGTAATAACCGGGGAGTGCCATCCTCCATCGGCGCCCGGTTTATGCATAAAATTCAAAATTTAATAGGGTATGTTTTTGGTAATGTGCTCTCGGTATTTGATAGTATGATAAATGTTAAATTTGGTAATATGCTCCCGGATACGTCATTAGCATAATTCTTTGTTGTTTTTGTATTTGACAGTGACACTTCGAAAAAATATGACAGCGAGGAATCTAATCATGTTACTTCTTCTCGTAGCTCTCCTTGCTCGATGACAGAAATAAACAGTCCTTCCAGCAACATACCCCTCACCACCATTATGAGAATCATCAGGCACATTTGAACCATGTCACAGCTAAGATTTAGTTGAAAGTTAGAAGGACAACTATCATATATATATATATATATATTAGAAGCTAGGGGTCCTCGGTGATATTGAAAAACATATCAAGCTGGTTTGGTAAAAGCAAAGGGAAGTTCACATTCCTTGGAAGTTGCTATTATGTATATAATGACTAGATTAGGTTAGTTGAACCAATTCCCACGCGTGAAATTCATATGTAAATTTAATTTATTAATAATATTTCCGGAATAACTCTTTTTTTTGGTTTTACATTTAAGAGTACAATTCGCTTTAAATACTTCCAGACATTTATCATTGCTTGTACATGTGAGTAATGTTTTATTATTAAAAGTGCTCTATGTTAGACGTTAATTTTCTCAAATTTGTACACAAATCTTTCTTTTATTTTAAAAAAATAATTTGTAACATAGTTTTACATTACAAATGCACTCTGTTTAATTTAAAATATTACACTTACATCCGTTAATAAGGTAATTGTTATAATGATAAAATATTATAAGCGTAATTTGAGAAAATAATCTAACAGCAATATCTTTCTTTAAGATCTTTTTAAGTAATTTATACCTTTCAAGAAAATTAGTTAAAAACAATCAATTCATTTTAAAATTATTCTTACACACTTAAAGCCAAAGTGCGAAAGTTGTTGATAAAAACTTTAGTTTTATATTCTCAAGTTTTTTATTTTAAACATTTAATTACAGATATTTCAAAAAATAGTTAATACATTATTCAATTATGAAAAGTCTCATGAAGAAAGAAAAACAATTTTCTGAAAAGGGTTTTATGAATAAGAAAGATTCATATGGACTGAAGATTTACTCTATATTGGCCCATTGGTAACGCAAACCCAATTGATACCCGTGTTCTCCCCGGCGTTAGTCACGTCCGCCATTATCATTTGAAATCTATGTTGGTTTTCGATCTCCACACTCTTCACTTTCCTTTCTTTCTTTCATTTTCTTCTTTTATTGTTCTTTTTGCTGCCCACCAATCGGAGCATAGTGAGTGCCCATGAAAGTTGGCCACTGATTCAGCAGATAAAAATGGGTGCAGAGTCACAAATTCCACGAAGCTTAATCCACAGAATCTACGCTCCCTTGGCTAACGAATTTCATTTTGCACCACCAGTCTCTTCATCCAGAACAAATGAACTCGAACTTGTATGTTTCTCTCTCTCCCTCTCTTATAGTCATCCTCGATTGCAGTCTTGAATTCAATTTGCATCCTCATTTAATAAATGCGGCAATTCAACTGTGTTTCTGCATCTAATTGTTAAATTGACGAAAGGTTCGAGGTGTTCTACGAATGCTGCAAGGGTTTTCTGGTCCCCTGTTCTCTTGGGATAAAAGTGCAAACAGTTTCCGTGCAAAGAGCGGTGTTTACGTTAGCCATCTCTCACAGAAAAGTCTCCACTCTCTTCTCAACCAGTTTATCCACGCCGCTACGTGTCTCCAATCCGTGGCGATTACACTCGATAAAATTGAATTTGCAGTGCCGAAGTCTCCCCCTACTTTGAACGCGTTCGCGTCCTCTGCTTCAGCGTGCCTTCAGGTTTCTTTCTATTGCTTATAGGATATGATCCAACTTTGCACGCGCTATTCTCTCTAGAATTTTCTCTGCTCTGTTTTTAAATCAGGTTTGCTTGGTGTTGCGTAGCGGTTACGGAATCTTGCCTTGAAGGAGGAAACGTCCTCGAGCAATGCAGATGGAATAACCACTCCAACCTTGTTAGGATTGACCAATTCCTTATCGAGGTTTTTTCTTTCTTTAAATTTTAAACTATAGCAGAGTTATGCTTATGTTTGTATTGGCTTGCTAGAATTTGATTTTAGGAAAGTCAGTTTTTACATTTGGAATTTTCTCAAATTGTTCTTTTTGAAATGCATCTCTTGAAATGTAGTTTGTTTTGGTCATTGTGAGTTTGTATTAGTATCTGATGGTCCTTTGCTGAATTCAGTCTTTGCTCAGGGGCTGAATTTCTATTTCAGGTAGTGCATGAGGCCATTCCTGCTGTATACTTTGAGTTTGGTGTGTCTTTACCAGCAGCAGAACTCACTGTTCACGTGCTTGACTATCTTCATAAGAAGCTTGATGAAATGTGTCTGGTACAAGGTGGTGAGGTCGTGACTAATGTTTTGTGCTGTACATCATGTATTTTCTGAACATTGTTCTTGGCTCAGGATGATAAACTTTAGAATCTATCCTAATCACAGGAGGAAGCTAATCAGATGATGCTTTATATGTATGTTGGAAGCTTGTTGCCGTATATTGAGGGTCTTGATTCCTGGCTTTTTGAAGGGATTCTTGATGATCCTTTTGGTGAGGTAATGGTTATTGAAATTCTCATTCTTCTGGGAGAAAGAAGTTCTTTCTCATGTTGGGCCAAAGAGTGTTATGGAAATAACTCATGTTATCTTGTTTATCTTTAACTTAGAAATACAATGAGTTTTCCATTGGTGCAAGAATTGCTAATGAATGTCTTTCTGTCCTCTTGCACTCTTCAAGTCATCAAGTGGTTATGATGTTCTTTGCCTGTCACTCACTTAATCTTTATGCACAAAAAGAAAAAATCAGCCTAAAACTCCCTCCTCTTTGCACTATTGCAAGCTTTTCCAAGTATGAAATAAGTTAATCTAAACATATACTAAAATATTGCATTGATTGTGCCATCTCCCTTTTCAGATGTTCTTTTTCACTAATAAAGAAGTCTCGGTTGATGAGGCCGAGTTCTGGGAGAAGAGTTATTTATTAAGAATACTACAGGATAGCAAGTTAAGTTCAGAATTCTCTTCCACAAATTATGGCAATGATTCAACCACAGCATCAGATTACAAGGAAATGGACAGGAGGGATTCCGTCTCTTTGTCTGGTACAATTAAAGGAAAAGAGCCAAGCATTAGAGACCGTCCAGCTTGTCCCTTTTTTATTAACGACTTAGCCAAATCAATAATTTCTGCTGGAAAATCTTTGCAGCTTATGCGCTATGTACCTAATTCCTCAGTGAATTGTACCAAAGAAAGTAATTATGAGGTTGGAAGTGCCAAATGTTTAAATTATGGTTTATATCCTACTCAGAGAATGGCTGGGCTAACCTTGCCGGAAATTTTTTCTGTATCACTAGTTGGACTTCTTGGTCATGGTGACCATGTCTGTAAGTACTTTTGGCAAGAGAACTGGTACGATATTGTAACTGTTTCTTCGCATGCATCTTATGTAAATGAGGAAAAAATAGACAACGACAATAATGAAAAATTAATTGCTCCACCTTATTCAGAGAAGACTTGGTATAAGTTCTTGATTGATACATTATTTCAGAAAAGATCAGCTGACTTAAAGCTAAAATATGAACACATAAATAATGACACATTAGAGCTGAGAGGGGCTAAAGTTATTGAAGATGAAGTGCTACTCTTGGGGTCATACATGGAAAATCCAGTTATAACAGTATGTCGAGAAAATCTTGGAAAGAATGGGAACGCCTTGAAAGCATTGAATTTATCTCGAAAATTCAGCTTGCCTTCATTAAATGATGAGAGTTTAAGAAGAGCTATATTTGGTGCAGAAAGTACTGGATTTTCGGATAGTGAAGGAACAAACTATACTTTTGGCTTTCACTTTGGTGAATCCGAATACCTTCATTCACAGGATGACAGAAAGCTGTTAGAAATGTTATTTCCTTTTCCCACTATTTTACCTCCATTTCAGGTATTTATACTCGGTAGTCTGAGTACCTTTAGATTAGGATGCAGTACTTTGGTATATTGAACAGATATTTGATTTGAAAACAGGATGAGGTTCCTGTGTCAGAGCTCTTACCTTTCCAGAGAAACAGCAGTCTTATTTCTAGAGTTCTTCGATGGATGCAAAATGACCTAAGAACTACTCCACTTCCTCTTGTTATCATGCAGTACTGTCTAACCGTCTACATTCAGAAACAGGTGGGTTAAATTAAATCATTTGTCATTCAAGATTTAAGAGTATAACAATATGTAATTGCTATATTTTTAATAGGACAGGTGGATTATATTGGAGTGAATATGCTGTTAAAGTTAATGAATGAATGGAGATTGATGGATGAGCTCGCAGTGTTGAGAGCTATATATTTGTTAGGTTCAGGTATTTGCGTATCATTTAAATTGTTCTCATACTTTTTTATATAATACATTGTTCTTGAATGTGTTTTATCACATTAAGCTGGATTGGTGTGGACTAGGTTTCTCTGTTTCCTTTGTTGATTTGTTTCTTGTGCAGGTGATTTGCTGCAACACTTTCTGACCGTAATTTTCAATAAGTTAGACAAGGGCGAAGCATGGGATGATGATTTTGAATTAAACACAATATTGCAGGTAAATTTACTTGATTTTATTAAATTTAGAGTTCATCTAACTTGATGCGATCTATTATTAAAGTTAGACTAGGATATTGGTTAGATTCTAATTTATTACATTAATTTATGTTTTGAATTTGTGGAATGGGTTTTCATTTAAATGCTTGATAAGTGACAGAATTTGTAAGATCTCTGGCTAATTCATTCTACAAAGAGGACCATAGCACCCTATCTATGTGTGACTAATTTCATGATATGGGGTTTTTTAATGACTGTATCTGTTCCTTATGCATTGTTTATTTGTCTATAGATAATTTCTTTTTGACTTTATTTGTTATAACCATATAAACTTCCTTGCATGGTATCTTCTGGTTTCAAATTTATTGCAGTGCCATCATTTCTAATTCTAGATTCCAATTCTACCTACCATACAGGAATTGAACCACTGTAAAAACCATTCTCATCTGTAATGGTTTTATTGTGGAGTTTTTATATAAAGCCCATTTTGTTATCGGTATTTTTGAGGTATATTGAATCAATGGCAAAATGATTGGACATGAAGTTGTATCACAAAACATCAAACTAAATGCTTGAACAAAAATGGTCAGGCTGTTAAATCATGACTTCTACCTCCTATCTTGGTTTGGCAAATTGGTAGTGAATAAAGGATAGAGTTCATGAGATGTGGCTATTGTATATACATGCCATGATAATGGATGGTATTGTATACTCTAGCTTATTTGATAAATTAAGTAATCTTTATATGGCTTCTTTTTTTATACTATTATTTGTTTGTAATCTATCTATGCTTATCAACTACAGGAATCAATCAGAAATTCTTCTGATTGTATGCTATTAAGTGCTCCAGATTCATTGGTAGTGACGATAACCAAAAATAGTGTTGACAATGATGAGCAAGCTAGTACAGGTGGTGCTCCTTTGAGTGCTCCTCGTCAAAGTCATGTCAATAGCTTTGGAATTAATGGCCTTGATATGCTCAAATTCACGTATAAGGTCTGTCTTAATCAGTTGATCTTCCCTTTCTAACTGAATTCCTATTTAAGAATATGAGGTTCCTTACAAAAGAAAATAAAAGGTATGTTGTAAATTTGGAATTGCCAGGTCCCTTGGCCTCTTGAACTCATTGCAAATACAGAGGCAATTAAGAAGTACAACCAGGTGTCGGGCTTGCTTTTGGGAGTTTTTATCATTTTTCCTTTTGGCCTTTTAATTATTTTCATCGTTCAGATTATGATTTATGTTCCTAATATCTGGTTGGTTTTTTGTACTAACGTTTTCTACTTTTAATTTAAATAAATGTCTGGTAGGTAATGCGGTTCTTGTTAAAGGTCAAGCGTGCAAAATTCGTATTAGATAAAGTGCGGAGATGGATGTGGAAGGTACTTCTATACATTATTCCCCGTTTCTCATAAGTGGAGCATGTCCTCCCTCGACTATATCTTTCTTGGAATAAACTTCGCTATCTAGTCTTGTATTTTGTTAAATTCTAGACATTTACCAAAAGGTTTTCGAAACTTCAAACACCATCTGCAGGGTAGGGGATCTGCTACAAACTACAGAAAGCATCATTGGTTAGTGGAGCAGAAACTCCTTCATTTTGTGGATGCTTTTCACCAATATGTGATGGATCGGGTAAGCACACTGCACTAAGATAATTATAAAAGTAATTGCTGCGAGAAGATTTTCCTGCAAAACGTACTATATGAACGGGACATTATTAATTGGCAATTTGGCATTGAACACAAATAATGGTAGGGCCTTCTAGCCTACGAATAGAATTGCTAGATTAATTTCTTTTATTGCCTTCTAATTCCTTTATGATAATAACACAATGTGATCTTCCCATCCAGTATACACTCTTTCTTGCATGGTTCTGCATCTTGTGAAGGTAACCTGAGCATTTCTATCTGTCACCACAATTTCTATGCAGGTATATCACAGTGCATGGCGTGAACTATGTGAGGGTATGGGTGCAGCAAAATCTCTGGATGAAGTTATTGAAGTCCATGAGACTTACATGTTATCAATTCAACGGCAATGCTTTGTGGTTCCTGATAAGCTGGTGATTATCATATCTCTGAATTTGGGTGTTTTTGTTCTCCTTTCATTATGTTCTGACTAGAGTATTTATAAATTACTATGGAGTGAGCTTCAATAGTCTTAGCATTCGATCTTGCATTCAGGGGGCTCTTATTGCTAGCCGCATCAACAGCATCCTTGGCCTAGCTTTAGACTTTTATAACATACAGCAGACATTAAGTGGTGGTGGAGCTGCTTCTGCCATCAAAGCAAGGTGTGAGATGGAAGTGGACCGAATAGAGAAACAGTTTGATGATTGCATTGCTTTCTTACTTCGGGTATTCTTCTAAAGAACTCATTTTAACTCTGCAGCTACTGAGTGACTGCCAGTTTTATTTGGCCGTACTGAAAATAATTGGTTTTTTATACTATGACTAAAATATATATACCCAGCATTTTTTTACTCATGCAGGTGTTTGTGCAAATATTAAAGAGAAACTAGGCACATAAGAAGTTTATAAATCTATGTTATGCGTATTGTTTAAAAAATGTATAAAACATAATAAATATTCAATTGCAATTGTGAAAATCCAAATTGAAATCATATATTTTTTACATTGTCGAAGTAAAACTATAAATAATTGTCATCATAAATTACTTTCTGTAATTACATATAGAAATAACAGTATCAATCTCATTGCTTTTTTAAAATACATAAGGAGAACAACTTTTCTGTATGGTTTACAAAGAGACCACATGACTATTATACACATACTTGTATGTTTCTTTAGTTTTGTTGTATATAAATACTTTAAAATATTGGACACTTCACCAACATGTATGGGTGAAGTATTCAAAACTGTGGTATCTGATACGTGAAACAACCAAGAGTATCTGTACATTGTAGGTTTGAATACTTTATAGACACGTATCATTGAAATATTTTAGAGTATTGATACATGAAGCAAATTAAAGTATTGGTGCTTCATAAGAAATTCTCACTCAATTGTGTGCTTGCTATTGAGTGTCACAACAAAGTTGCAATAATATTATAATCTATGATATGCTCTATAACTAACAGGCAGTTAGGAATGTTGATCTCATATTAACGGTAACGATGTCTTCAAGTCAGGGAGATAATAATTTGGACCTGGCCTGTAGAATTTCAAGTTAGATGAGTTTATTAGATGCATGATAGCAGTGATTTTGAGGTAGAAAAACTAAGAACGGATATAGATATTTCCTAATTATTAAAAAAGTATTTACCGAACAAAATTGCGTTATTTAATCTCCGTGACTGACTCCACCTAGAAGGAAAAGGCTTTGGTGACATTTTTTGTGCCCTCAAAATAACAGTGCTTGTGGAAAAGAACATCATCGAGTAATCATGGTTGACTACCCAATCAAACATAGTTTAGTTTGGTCCTTGATTTTATATGCAACCATTTATTTTCGTGGATTTTCTCGCAACTAACATCTCCTTACAACATAACCACAACAATAAAATGAGGTTAGGAATGATTGATGTATATGCTATTTCAATATTTTTTAATAAAATAGTAATTTTATTACAAAATCATGATAGGTTTTGTCATGGAAAGTGATTATTCCATATATTTTTAATGTAAAAAAAATGGAAGGTACATCATTACGAATCAAAATGTAACATGATTGTATCATATACAGCTGAGGAATGATTAACCCGTTATTTGATTGGTAGCAATTTACTCATTTACCTATCGCATATTCCAAGTAAGTTTTTGTTTGCATTTAAGACCGCTTGGCATGCTGAGATTTGATCAGTACCAGAAGAATCTGGTCGTACCTCGTACCTTTACCTTTCATTTCCCCTCCCCCATCTTCCGGAAAAGAAAAGGTGAATATCTTTGAGTACTTATATAACTCGTACCCTGGATTTTTCAGGTTTTATCATTCAAATTAAATGTGGGCCACTTCCCTCATCTGGCTGATTTGGTGACCAGAATCAACTACAACTATTTCTACATGTCTGCTAATGGAAATTTGATGACTGCCTCCAGTTCTGGAAGTGTTACTTCAAGGTTGGGGAAGCCTCCTGGGTAGAACTTTTTGATCTTAAGGTGGATTGTCAACTTTTATCTGAATGAGAAAAATTCTGCGCCTGCTTTCATGTTGTAAGTATTTTTAGAATATCCTCCATTTGCTAGATCTTTGTGCTTATTAGTGACGGGGGAATTGAAAGCTGCTGTAACCCGTGATGCCTGTAACTGCAGAGCCACTTGTCTGGCAACCTGCATGAGTGTGCATAAGAAGATATAATTTCTGTCGTTGTTGTTTGTCAGCTACGTAGGATCAACTACTTTTTTGTGTAAGCCTGAGTTGGGTGGGTTCTCAAATTAAAATAACCTAAACGTGAGTAAGTCTCGTCCGTAAGATGCGACACAAACGTTCAAGATTGACAACTTTCAAAGTTCTTTGAATCGTGATGGACATCAGGACGGTAGTGAAATGTGGATCACGACTAAATGCAAGAAATGAAAGATAAGAATGTCATGAAGTTTCCAATGGTGAAAATGTTATTGGCCATTATAATCTTCAACGCATACATGGTGCCCTAGATAATAGGCCCCTCAATTATTCCCAACGCATCCAACTGTCTCACCATTCGTTTGCCTTCTCCATCATCCCACTATCCTTCTCTAATTATCTTTATCTTGCTCCTTAGAAGAAGCTAACACTAAGGTCCTTTTCTAATTCTGTCTCCTTATTTCTGCATTACACTTATTCGTTATTTGTTTTTGAATTGCTTCACTTATCTCCCAATCCAACCATATTGGGTGTTCAAAATGTCTATGCCAATGTATCAATAAGACCAACTTCTACCCAGTCTGACGCTACAATCACCTTCTAGTGCTGTTAATTGCGTTCGACGTAATTATGGATAAATTATGTTTATAACAATTAATCCTTAAAAATAAATTACTTTAAAATGCATAAAAAATAATTTATATATTATTTTAAAAGTATATGTTTTTAAATAATTATGTATTATTGATCCGGCTTTAAAACGACAAATCTAATATATTTTGATTCTGGAAATTGGACTCAAGACTCAAGGTCCACTTTGGGAAAGAAAGATCCTCTATCTCCTTGCGGGAGGATAATAACTTTCTCTAGGTCTGTAAATATAACTTTTCACTAACATTAAGAAAATAATGTTTTTTTAGCTTAAACAACTTCTCTCTAATTTTCCTAGAACAGTTATATCCTTTATTATGAAATAAAATTGAGTCTAATTCAACAAAAATAAATTTATAATGTAAGAATTATTATTATTATATATATATATAACTTTATCTCCATAGATATTTAGTACATAGAAATACCACACAAGTTTTAAAAATTAAAAAAGAAAAGTGTTGATTAAAGTGGATCTATAAAATTCCATGTTGAGTGTTGTAAAAAAGTAACTAGTTAAGTTTTTTTCAGTAAAAACTAATCATCATATTACCAAATGTGAGGACCAACTAATGCAATATATTTTTATTTAATAGATTATTTGGCTTCAAGTCCTTAAAATATAATTAGATTAAATACTTTGAGAAAGTTTTGTTACATTCTTTTCTATTTGAAATACAATTATCTTTCATAAAAAATATTATTTAAAATTAGTGAAAACACATGCTTTATATATATGTCCATTCTTTTATAATAAAAATAATAAATTTATTATTATTATAATCATAAAAGTAAAAATAAATATTTTTTATAATTTATTGTAGATATTTTTATTCATTTTGTAGGTAATTTTTTATTATGAATAGTTATTTTAGTTTAAAAAATAATTAAGTTTAAAAAACACTAAAATATAAAAGGTAAAATTGATAATGTGATTATTTAAATTTGAAAATTTGTCATTTAAAGGATAAAATGACAAAAAAAAATGCACACGAAAAGAGAGAAAATTTCTTCATATAATGATGCAGATAAAACGGATACTTTTACCTATAATACGATAATAAAACAAGGAAACAAATATTTTTGTTTGAAGATGCTTTATATATAAAAGGACGAAAGGTTAATCATCCAAGTTTTACAAACATGTTATTTTTCGTTATATTTTAATATCCAACTCTTCTTTTCTGCATAATTTACCATCACTTTTTTTAAAAAAATACACATTTTACTCTTATACCGACAACAAATTAATATTTTTTAGAAATTAATGACAAAAGAAAGTAGTTTTTTAGTTACATGTTAATATTTTGTTACATATTTAAAAAGTTAATAAATATGCAAGAATTGAAAAACTATGATGATGAAAGGTGTGAAAAAAATTAAAATAATACTATTTATAAAATAATAATAATATTAAAAGTGATAAAATATTCTTGTAAAAGAAAATGGTTACCAAACCATTCCAAATAGAAGTGTCAAAAGTAAACAAAAAGTCCAAGAAAAGACTGCTTTTGTAGTTTGTGCAATTTTGCCAAACTACTGATCAAAGTACACTCTTCTAGACGCCCCTTCACCTCATAACCAAAATCTATTTCCACATCACTTTCTTCTTGTTGCTGATTTTTATGCTACTCTTTTTATCTACCACCATTTTTGCAGGTATCTCTTCTCATTAATTCAGATCTTTTAAACTTTAATAATCAATAAAAAATAAGAATAATTGAGCAGAGTCAATTATGTTACGTGGACTTGGAATTCCAAGTATGAAAATGCAAGAGATTCCAACAATTTCAGTTCCTCTGGAACAAACATTTCAACTCACACTTATCGAGTGCGTTACTACCAGAACTCAATTGAAATCGGAAGCCAACACTGGTTGATTAATGTGGAATGGTGTTATATAAACCATGGGTTAGTTTTAGTTAGTACCACCGAATCACATCAGACGCAGAAAAGAACATGGAATTCAGCAGCACTAGAATGTTGGCACAAGCTGTATTTGTCTTCCTTATGCTTTCGACCATGGCAGAGGGGACAAAGCCTAGAACCATTTTGGTCGGAGACTCCCAAGGTTGGCGTGCGGGCACTAACTACACGCAATGGGCCATTCAAAATAGCCCCTTCCACATAAATGATACACTGGGTAAGTCAAAAACTAAAAAAAATCCAATTTCTTAGTTTACCATAAGCATAGTTACGTTATAGATTGATTATTGATGAGTTGAATTTCTTTGGGAGGTGAAGTGTTCAAGTATCCCCCACCAGGAAATTCGACGGTTACGCAGAGCGTGTACTTGCTCCCGAACTTGTGGAGCTACATAACGTGCGAATTCCGAGGAGCAAAGTTGTTGGGGAACGCAAGCGAAGGAGATGACGAAGGTTTTAAGGTTGCACTGAACGAATCGAAGCCATATTACTTTGCCTCCGCAGAAGGCAACTCTTATGACTGTCTTGCTGGTCTCACCAAGTTCATCGCTGTTCCATCAACACGCTCCACCACCTCCTCTTAATGTTTCCGTTTCTTCTATCATTTCACATTTCATCTTCTTCTTTTCTTAATCAAAATAAAACTGCATTTGATAACCATCGTTTCTGGGTTTACACTCAGTTGTCTTCAGGCTATACCTTGAAAGCCCGTGACAGTTTCCTTTGGCCCATTCTTGTTTGTCTGGCCCAAATAACAATATTCTTCCAATTCTACTTTTTCTTATGTTTAACGTTTTCTTTTCACGTTTATATTAAAAATAGGTTTTCATTTTTGTATAAAATATTATGCACATTTTTTATACTTTCTTTCAGAACATCGAATAAAGCACAATTCTATGTATTTTTTTTATATTAACAATGCCAAAAACACGTTATTAACTAAGGTTATAGAAGGTTAAAGAAAAGGAAAGTTATAGTTGGGCAGTGAAAGACGCGATAAGTATCCCTGCTCTGTGACTGTTCCTCGAAAGCAGCGAAACGCTTGGTTTGATAATGATGACGCTTACGCGTTATGAAGAAGAGTAATATTTGATTGTGGATTCCTCATCGTAATTATGTTGATGACTGTATCATATATTAGATAAGGGAGGCAAGTTCGTGACATGTGAATTAATCGAAAGTCCCAGAAAAGGAATAAAAAAGTTTATGTAAGCGTAATATAATCATATTCTATGTATATTAACGTTTTATTTTATGGATAATATAATAAAACATTAGTATTCTGTGAGGCAGTGAAGAAGGAAGCTGAATTGCATTAGTCTTCTGCTTCTGCTGCGTTTTAAACGCTTTTTCCAAGTTTTTCTATTTTTCTTCTTACAATCATACCCTTCATTGTACAAATCAAAAGAACTCAACTTGGGAAGTTCGGTCTACTCTATTCATTCTGTCTAAATATATTTGTTTCATTACTTATTAGTTTTTTTTTTTTTTTGTAAAAAGGTCTGTATATTTTATTTTTTTTATACTCGAGGATGTTAATGAACATTTTTATATGTTTTCTAAAAATTTTAATAAAATTATTTTAAAAAATCAAATATGAATTTAGATAAAAAATATTATTTTGAAGTATAATTTAAATTAAATTGTTCATTAAATATTAATGCAAATAAATTTGTTAAAAACAATCGATGAATAATAATTGAATTTTTTATTACGAATCAAATAAAAATAGACATTATTTATGTTTGACTATCGCAGGTTTGTTTAGATGCTTGCGTATTTCTTTTTCATACAAAAGGGCTACCTGGGCTTGGTTACCAGGTGACGCCCAAAAACAATGACTTTGATATTTAAATAATAAAAAAATTATCATCATTTAAAAAAAGAACTTTGTTACCTATTAACGATATCTGCATTTTAAAAATTTGTGACACTCAGTTGAAAAATTTCTTTCATTTAAAAAAGAAGGATGTTATAACCAACAATTAAATAAGAGCAAAAGTGTAGTATTATTTTTTTTTCAATTTAATACTTTAAATCATCCGCAAATATGAAGTGAAAGAGGTAGTAAAATATTCATTGGCTTATTTAGTCATCTGACTTTTTTTTTTAAATGCTAAGAACTCACTATTCAATATAAACTAAAATCTATTAAAAACTTTAAAATTATGGAAGCAGCTTACAAAACATAAAGTAAGACGTATAAAAGTATGTTATTTTCAGTGCATCAAGTGTGTTGTCTTGTTTTTTTACATATATAAAATAAAAATTGAACGAATTGACACTCTCATTCACCGAAATCAAAATTAGAACAGAAAAACTTGGACACAAAAAAAAATGAAATTGTTTTGAATAATATTTTAATCGCCATTAAGTTATTAAATCTTGAATCAGTTTCTGAATAAAGATAGTGATGATTTAAAAGTATTGATTTCGAAAATTTAATACTTTTATTTTAGTTTATACGTTACGAATTATATGGCATTGTGAGTAACAAACAGGTCTGTATCTAAAAATAGGAATAGTAAGATATTTGGTTTGCGGAAATTGTAGGAACTTTGTATGCATCATCCGATTCTCTCGATTTTCTATTTTATCTATTTATAATTGTCTGTAACAAACTCGTAAATGATACCAGCAATATGCCATGAGTAGCTTAGTAAAAGACGAGCCTTTTCATTAATTTGAATAGGAACAAGGAGAATTACAAGTTATGAAAATGGAAAGCGTGTATCGATAACGACAAATTCAGATTCTGCTACTTTTATATTTTATTCTGGGACAATACACGCATTCCTCTTTCATTTCTCATTTATGAGAGTTAACTCCCCCGTGAAGTCGATCGATTTCCTTTAAAACATTTCTCTACCTCAGACAAAAAAGGTATGTCGTTAACAAGTTTACAATTAACACAACGTTATTATCATATGTACTTCTTGTTTTTATTTTTCCAAAAGGTTGGACTCTGTAGCTGATTCCACCCAGTAGGTTTTTGGCTACCAAGTTGCGTTTTATTATCACCTATGCACATCACCAGTTACCACCCAATAAGCCAAATTCACAGGTCGGAGAGGTGTTTCTGATGTAAAAATACTTTAAAGCAGAAGAGAAAACTGCTGTTAACAGCTGAAGTCAGAAGGGTTTAAATTTAATTCCCCGATCCGTAAAATCAAATAGCTCGATAATATATTCCAAAGAGAAAGAGACAAAAACAATTATGATTCATTTAATGAAAGTTCGAGTTATCAGAAAAATTGGAAGACACATATTCCCTCACTTCCCTCGCGATCACATCTCTCATCATATCCCAAAACCCCGCCGGCGCACTCTCGGCCGAGACCCGGTGATCCAGCACGGTGTCCTCGGCCACGGCGGCGCTAGAGAGACCGGGGGGAGCGAGAGTCAACGCGGTCAACGGGTCGTCCTCGAAGGAGCGAGAAGGAGCAGAAGAAGTGGCTCCTTCGTTGTTGGCGTTGTTGACATTAATGTCAAGAAAAGCCTTGGCTCTGCGCTTGAGCGTGGAGTTCCAGTGGTTCTTAACGGCGTTATCGGTTCGACCCGGCAGCAAACGGGCAATGGTGGCCCACCTGTTTCCGTACTGGGCGTGGGCGGCGATGATGGTCTCGTCCTCTTGGGGAGAGAAGGGCCGGTGCTGGACGGTGGGGCTGAGCTGGTTGCACCAGCGGAGGCGGCAGGACTTGCCAGACCTGCCTTTAATGTAGCGGCTGATGAGGGACCAGTTGCGAGGTCCGTAGCGGTCGACGAGGCGGGTGAGGATCCGATCCTCCTCGGCGCTCCAGGGGCCTTTGATTCTGTGAGGGTTGGAGTCGGAAGAGGAAGAGTCAGAGGAAGAAGAGGCGGTGGAGGAGGTTCTGTTGATAGCTTCCATGGGAGAAAGGAGGGAGTGTTGTTGTTGTGGTTGGTTGTATTTATATAGGGAGAAGAGAAGAAGAGAGTGAAGTGAAAAGGTGCATGCAGCAGATTGAGTTATAACATATAACGGGTAAGGGAGAAGATGTAAAGGAAAAGGGTACTTCCAGGAAAGTGGGGTTTTGTATAGTTGGTGGGTGTGGAGGTCTAACTTCTATGACTCTTAAGATGCGATTTGTTTTCATATCTATACTATTATCATCATCTGCTTCTGAAAAACGAGCTTTCTCGCTGGCACACTCTGCATTTTCTTACTTTCTTTGACCATTTTCTCCTCTTTGAAATTTCCTCACCACCTTCATTTTCCATTTCTTTATTACTACTACTACTGCTACTACCCTCTCATCAATCATTTAATAATATGCTATTCTACTTTTTAATTATTCTGTCAACTTCTCCTTACTATCTTGGCGCTTTCTTATTCATAACAGTTAGCCTCTATTTAGGCATCCTCAGGTTAGAATAACAAACATAATATTCTATATTCCATTTCACACGTATATCGTACGATAAACACTCCAAATATACTCACCCTATCAAACAGCTGTAGCGAGACACCATTTGTTTATTTTTTAACTTTCTTATCACCTCATTTATTATCCTCTTCTTTCCATTTATTTTCATCCATATACATAAATAAATACAATACCTTCCTTTTTCTTACATATATTCTTTGTTAAATTCAGCTTACCAGACAAAACAAAGATAACAAATCATCTCCCTTTCTTAACACGGGCCGCAAAATCATTAAAAATAAATCGGATCACATGTTTAGCCTTCTTTCTAAAACCGGAAAAACTAAACAAATTATTGTCTTGTTCATTTACCAACTGAAATCTTTTTACTTTTGTATTTTCATTTTAATCACAACCATTTTTTTTTTATTTTCTTTCCTAAACCAAATATATCATTCAGTATTTATCAAATCAAAGGTTAAAATATTAGGTTATTTGTATATTTGTATTTGTGTGTTTATTCCCGGGTAGGCATAGTGAGTTAAAAAATAAAAGAGTAAATATATTTTAACATACGTTTTATACTAATTTCACATATTATTTTTTATTCTCTTGGTATAAAAATAATGTCGAATAAGTATAGGTGTATCAATTTAACATTATTCAAAATAAAAAAATTAAAAAAAAAATAAAAAGAGAGGTTGAATTTAAAAGTGACTATGGTAGTGAAAAATTGAAGGTGGATAGAATATTAGGTTTAGTAGGGGTGGAAGTGGTGGTTGATTGGCGTTTAGGGGTAGAAGTAGTTGTTAATTGGTGTTTTGTTGGGTGCGTTTAAAACATGAGATGACAGGAAAAGTTGAGCTGTTTAGCACACAAGAAACGTTTTTCTTTTTTTTTTAATCTTTTAATTTAAAGAGTAGAATAGAAAGATTACTAAAAAGGAGAGGCAAGTGGGGTCGAAAGGGTTTTTGACTAGTTTTTGTTTGGCTGAGGGACATAGAGATACAGCTGTAATCTAAAACAGAATTTCATCTATAACCAACCAAGTAAATGACTGAAAGTCCCGCAAAACCAAAATCTTCGTTTTCATATTTTTAACCAAAATCATATCAAATCAAACACTTCAACTTCCTCCACGTAGGAAGGTCCCACTCCAGCCTGTAAGAATCTCACGTGATTCAAATTCAATCCCTTTGACTTTTCAGCCTCTGTTAATCCACTTCTATTATATATAAATTATTATTACTTTAAACAAAATCATATAACCATCGTTTCATATTTTTATTTATCATTGGTTGGTAAGTTCCGATATACAGATTGCTACTTTTGAATATAGTTTATTTTATTTCATTAACGGTCTCCCAAGTTCACGTCATAGAGTTATCTAAACACCGAGAACATGGACCAAGTGAATTTAAAAAAAAATAAAAAATTACACCGTTAATTATAACTAGATTTTTTTTGTAAGTTTTAAATAGATATACTCCCTCGTTAAAAGTAATTATTGCATGTCGTTTTGAACAAATCATTAAAAAAAAGTAGCGAGTTTGTATATTTGATATGGCAAATGTTTTTGATAAAGTCGAAGTTGTTTTCGTAAGTAGAGTATAGAAAAATATAATGCTTATATTAAAAAAGGTGGGCGAAAGTTTTCGGTGAATAAAAAAAAAGGAAAAAATAGAGTAAAGTGTGGTTAAAAGTAGAGTTATTTTTGGAGGAAGGAAGGAATGATGAGAGAGTAGCCGCCCACGTGGCATAAATAAATTGGGTTAGGAGCGTTGTCATCCTAAACAAGGGAAGCAGTTGGGCAGTTGATAAAAACAGCTGGCACCAAACTCTAAGGCACCGACTTCTTCCTGTTCCGTTACATTCTAATTATAACTACAAAAGGACCACATTAATCAAAAACACTCTCCTTTACCCTCTCTTTCATTTACGAATACAACTCACAAATAAAACCAACTAAATAATATAATATATATATTTTAAGCTGTTCTGTAGGAAAGTTAAAAGAAAACGAAGCTTTAAGGTGTAATTATACATGTATGTGCGTAAACGACGTAAATACCTCAAAGAAAGAAGAAAGACACACGTGATAACGAAAAGTCAAGATTTTTATATTACGGAAAGTATTTTTTTGCTCATGTTTTTTCCGTCCAGTTTTGGAGAGAGCAGAGCAAGATTATGACGGGACAAAAATCTCTCTCCCCATGTTGTCAATTATGCTTTGTTTGACCTTCGGAAGAAAGATTAAAAAAGTGAAAGAAAAAATTAAAAAAATAATAATTGCAAATTGAATGACGTGTAAAATGTAAAAGAAAAAGAAAAAAAACATGTAGAATGACATAATTAATATCTATTATTAATAAAGGAAACATTAGTTTTATTTATTGTAATTTATCTTACAATTTGAATGGTGTTGACTTATGATTGGTTTAGGCGGGTCGGGTCGGGTGAGGTGGAAGGATAAAAGTGTTAGATAGGGTACATGAACGGATAGAGAGGCAGTTGCTAAGTGGGGCCCGAAATTAGCATGAATGTTTGATGCAGATTTAAATGGGTCCGGGTGTGTCCCCTTCCAACCCATTTGCCGGTAGAACTGGGCCCACTTCCTTTCTTCAGCGTGTGCTAACTGCTAATACAAATTGCAATTGTCCCCTTCTCCACTTTTATTATTCTTCTGACATTGTATTTTCGCTCCAAATTCATTTATTTCCTACTTTTCATTACATATTACCTATAAATATTTACCTCAATTTCTTCTTTTACTTTTAAATTATTAATATAATTCATCCAAATCACAACATTTTTATGTTAAGAACAGCATGTGACTAACTTGAACTAAATCTACTGTGTATTGAGTTCATTCACTCGCACCAAGAATTCAACACGACCGCGCATGCCACTCTCATCACTTCCACATTATCACATACCCATTCATTTCAAAAATATAAGAATTTTTTTTTTAAATATTTTATTTTAATTTATGATGAGCCAATTCTGTTCAACGTATCAATTTGCCTCAATCCAAGTTGGATAGACTAATTTAATATAAAGTGGTATTGTAAATCAATCGAGAATTGAGAGTTTTAAATGGCTTTGCATTGTATTTATTGTATTTTTAATTTTTAAGTTCACGTTGATGAAATAGTTTCTGACAATTTTACAAAGCAAAAAACGTGTAGTGTGTAAAAATCGTAAAACATGTGTCGATACGCCATACTTATGCATTTATGTTTGTTACATTAAATTAAAATTGAGAAATTGAAGGTGATATTGGATAGGAAAAGCTAAATACAATGACATGAAATTAGATATATTAAACTTTATCAAATAATTGTTCAAGGACTAAATTAACAAAATATAATTTTCTTTCTTTATTTTATTTTCAATTTCAATTAAATAATTGTTTCATGTTTCTCTTCCTTCCTACACAAACATAATGTAATCTGGATAACAGATTATCAACAATTCTTCATATTTTCCGTGCTTAATTAAATAACTCATTGAAACAATGTTGAAATTTATTATTTCTTTTAATATTTAAGTATTATATATATATATATATATATATATATATATATATATATAGAAATTTGAAATGATAAATATATAATTTAATAAATTTTATTTTGTTTGTCTATTTGTTTAATTTTTGTTGGTAATTGTAGGAGAACGAAAAATATATTGTAATTTTGTCGTGGCATTTGTTGAAAATTAATTAATAAATTACTGCTCTTCTTAAAGTTTTATAGTTTTATGATTGTTTGGCGGTCTTATGATAATAAAATCGAAGTAAAAATCTTGTTTGGTGGATGTTTTGGTGGGTTTGGAGGCTCCTTAAAACATTTTAAGTTGTTTCGAAGATTTGACCGACCTTGAAGATTGGACGGACTCGTTGAAGACCGGACGATCATATTTCAAGTTGTTCATTATCCCTCCTCTTTATCCAAGCCGAGTCAGCTGACACCTAGTTCGTTATCCCTCCTCCTTCTCCAAGTCGGGCGGGTACCTATCAAAGACACTGTGACGCTCAAGTTAGTAAAAATTCGACGTTCAAGTAAGTAAAAATGACCGAATGACTATCATTATGACGGTCCAATTCACACATTGATCTTCGTTAGGAGCTTTAACGACCTATTATCGTTTGTAATCTAACCATGTAGTTGATAAGGTTTTTCGCCTGGGCGACTGGTCGATCGGTCTGAACGATTGGTCGGTCGACCTTAGGAGACCGTTCGATACAGAGTGGTCGGTCAGTCTTGGAAAACCATATGATGATATAGTGGAAATACTTAAATATTATAATTGAGTTTATTATAAATCAATTGCAATGATTAAGATAGAATATCATATAAGCAATTGATAGATTTCACCATGCTTTCAAATTCAGTATTTTGGGCAAAAGTAATTTACGAATTCTTTATCCAAACTTTTTTTCTCGTTTTGTAGTAAAACATAAATGTTACGTGAAGAATAACAAAGGGGAGTTACTCCCTGCACCTCTCCAATTCCAACTCCCACCCCCACATAACCTATTTATTCCTCTCTCTTTTTTAATCTTCATGTTTTCATCTTTCCACGAATTCTCCCGCCGCACTAGCACCCTTTGCGCAACAACCACAACCGTACTGCACAACAGCCGCACAAACAGAGAGGAATTGGAAAGTGAGAGTTGCAGAGCTTCGGAGAAGGAGGTTTCAAAGCTTTGGTGGGGTGGGGGTGAGAATACGAAGAAGAATCTATCTGTGTGTTTCGAGACTGTAAAAGAGGGGGGTTATTGTAGGGTAGGTTAAATAGGACTAAAACGATAAAAATAAAAAACATAAAGGTTAATTTTGTATTTAAAAAAAAAGTCCAAAAAAATTGGGGGGGTGGGGGTTGGAACTGGGGAGGTACAGGGAGTAACTCCCATAACAAAGCTCGCTTGGACCCAATTTCATACCCATTAAGTTTCGGCCCTGCTAGTATGGGCTTTAAATATGGTCCGTGTTTTGTTGTCTCGGCCCATACTTGGAACAAATGAAAAGTCGAAATTTCCGAAGCATACCTATGGTTTTTTTTTTTTGTTTCTTTAGGCTTTTAAAATGACAATGATTTCTTTGCATGCATGATTTGGACGTTGTTAAATGGGCCTAACAGGGGATTGTGTCTAGTAATATATTTTATTACTCTTCCGCTTAAATATCTCTTCTTGTATTTACCCAAAGCTGAAATTAAATTGTTAAAGTAACATATTTTCTCACAATTAATCTTACTATAAATAAAAAGCGAATTAAATGTTATCTGTATCATGTTTAAATTATTGTCATTATATTCAAGATTGTTATCAGAGTGTATTCATACGGATATTGACCATATTTATACTAAGAAGTCTTCTTAATAACTACTTTTGTTTCGAAATTCAAAATTTAACGTCCACCTTAATAATGTTATGCACTCAACAATCAACATGTTCTTGGTATACATAAGTTATGTTAGGTATCACTTTGAAATTATGAAGCATAGCACCAAGGTTAGAGGTGTTTCATATATATGAATTAAATTCACCACGTGAAGAGAAAGTGAAAGAAAATATGATATTAATCGATTCAAATACAGTGAAAAGAATTAGTTTTCGCACATAGTTCATTAATATAAACGAATCTTATGATTTATATTGTGTATAATGTTCACGTTAGAAAAATTATCGCAATGCACTAAAGTATTTTAAATTGTAGTAATATATTTATTTAATTTTTCAGTATTTTTTTTCAATTCCTCCTTCATTAAATAAAAAAAATGTTCTTCCTTACGCCGCTTTACAGTTATCAGTTTGTTTAAGAAAAATCATGTTTGTTTATATTTATCATTTTTGAAATTTCAAGATTTTTTTTTTCAATTAAGCTCTTATTTTAATTAATATGGAGGAGAGTCAGGATTAATTATGATAACATATAAAAAAAAGACAATAAATAATGGAGTCGTGCTATACGCGTATTAATTATTCACATTTTTTCTAAAGATTTATTTTTCCAGAAAGTTTTTAAGTTCAAAATAAATTTAAAATATAATTAAAGGAAATTTCTATGAAACTCAAAGCAAAAGCAGAAACAGAGTTCAAGTAGGCATGAAATAGGCATAAGAGATATATAATAATACAAAAGTTAAAATAGAAATCAGCTTCAGACTAAGAAATTACAAATAAAAATTTCAGTGAAACGAATGCATAGATTTGATTAGATAAAAGGTAATAAAGTACTAAAATATACTTCTATCAAATGAATAGAAAGTACTAAAACTATAATGCAATATATAAATGTAAGTATGTATTTCATAAATCTTCATATATAGACTTTCTTTCTTTTATAATTCTTCGTATACACTTTTATACAAAAAAAAAAACAAAAACCTGTGTAAGTTGTATTTATAACAATTAATCCATATGTGAATAATAAGGCTTGTCTCCTGCTGTTACAGATGATTTTTCGAAACGAAAAATTACTTACTTTTAACATGGATACATTTAATTAAATAAGATCTATATAGGAAAAAGTAAATTAAAAGAGTGGGTGGTATAATCCTTAATGTGATCCCTGCTAATATTATTACTCTTGATCCATCCAAACAAAGTCTGCCTCTATTTTGTCTATACTGTGTGATTGTTGGATTCCGAGTAAACATCAAATACCTCATACCTACCTTTGTCCCCATCAATAATGACTCTTGTTGAGTTGTAAGATAATGACATCATTCATTAATTCTATATATCAATTTCTTTCTTTATTTTCCAACATTTTTCAAACCACATTTCCTATCTTAAATCACAACTATCACCCTAATAACACAAAACTAGGATAATTCTACCAATCTTATGTTAAACAAAATGCGATTGAAACTTTAGATGTGACCTATATATGTTTTCATGTGGAGTACTCAAATTGTGTTGGAATCTAAACCTAGGCTACAGCATGGGTTCAATAAATGAAAAAAGAACAATTTAGGAAAACATAACTATAATGCTTTTCTACTCAATTTTGTTTAAATTGTGAAAGCGCAAAAAAAAATTTTGATCGACCATTTAACTTTAGTTTATGTTTTGATTTCTATATTTTTTTATTACAATTTAATACATAAGGTATATTAGTTTCAATGATAGCAGAAGAAGATAATAATTGACACAATGCAGTTTAACAAAACTATCACATTAAAGCAATTTTTTAAAATTAAACAAAAAGTTAAGATAATAAAGTAAGATTAAAAGTCTTTAATTATATATATTAGTTTCGCCTCTAAGTAAGCGGGGAAAAAGACAGGCTGCTGCTGACAAATATCTAAGTTAGCAACTGTCAGTCATGACCTACAAATCTTATAAAATCTATATTATTAAAGAAACTTTTTTAACACATATTTAACGTAAATTTTTTAGTTCCGATTTATAATAGCAACAACTGTTTGAGAAACCATATAAGATGTTTTAACAATCAAAGCGTAAGAATCTCGGAAGAAATAATCCCAAGATTAAAACAGACGAAAATTTACGATGCAGAAACAAAGATAAAATATCAGTTATAATCTGTAAAAAGAATAAAATACAGAAATATAAAAAGAAATCTATCAGATGAAGTGATTTGCTTTTCATAGATCATGTGCTTTGCAAAAAATTAATATTGAATAAAATAATCGGTGCAACCTCTCTTAGATTGTATGAAACTATATGAAGAAACTACCGCAATGATACCATATTTATTACTGGATAACTTTATTGAATAAGAGACAAATTGGAAAACAGAATGCAAAAGTGACCAAAAGTAAAAATGTTAAAAAATAACTGCACGTGTATATTTATTACTTGGTATGTTATATATTCTTGTGACTGGGCATGCATTATTATTATTTTTTTCTGAAAATGTTTAGCAGAAAGTAAGTTTTCTTATTTCGTCCCAGCCAAAAAGCGACCTAATTTTTTTCTCTCCAGTACAGACATTTTTTGGGAGCCCAAATCCTTTGAAGATCTTGTAATTTACTAATGGACAAGTAAAGACATTCACAGAAGAAACATACAGTCCAGTGATAACTCGAAATATAAATGATTCGAAATCTGTGATTAATGAGTGGTATATATATGTATGGTTATTATTGGTTTTGAAAAGAATTATTGATAAGTGGGGAATGGAAGGTTGAGAATGATGAAAAACAGAAGAAGGGAATGGAACGAGAGGTTTTGAAAGAGGTGGAGCTTACAGTAGGAATGATAGATAAAGATATGATGGTATATATATACGGATATGATGATGATGATGATGATGATGATGAAGATGATGATAATAATTGATTTGATGAAATCTAGTGAGGTCTAACAAAGAAGATACTCAATTCGGGGCCTTGAGCCCCATCTGGGTTTATCATGTACAAAGACTCTGAATCCTTAGACCCGACCACCCTCTCAAACCTTGCCCTCATGTACGTCATTTCTCCGTCGGAATCTTTATGATCCGATGCGGTGGGGAGCACCCCTGCTCCCATAGACACCCCTCTCAAATGCTGCATCACGTGGAGCTCATCATCGCTCATCTGTTTCCGCCTGATGGAGTAACCCACCTTTCTCCCATTGCAATACACCGCCCACACGAACTCTTCCATCAGCTTCTTCTTGCTGCTCTTCGTCTCGCTCTCCAACGCAATCCTCATGATGTCGGATGCCATTTCCTTGTTCAAAGCACTGGCCAGCATCGGCAGCTCGATCAGAAAAATGGGCATTTGACGCGTGTCCTCTTGTATGGCCAAACTCACCCTCCCCTTGCGGTAACCGAAGATGGTCCCGGTGGTCGCGCTGTCCTTTAGCATTTTCCGAGGTCTTCCCAAGAGAGCCACCATTTTGCATCCAGAAGTCAACATGGGAAACAACTTGAACATTTTCAAAAGGCCTCCTCCGCTGGAGAATTTGCTGCTACGCTTACTCTCCCCGGTCGTGTGACGGAGTAAAGAAGCCAAAGCCGGGTTTTCCATCGGGTAACACGGGCTGGAATGCACCGATGGCATTATAGCATGCTATTTTGTACAGAATGAGAGTGATTATTTTGTACAGGATAGGATGTGTGTGCGTGTGTTTAGACGTATATGATGATATAGAGAAGGTTGGGTGTAGGAAGCTAATAAGGTGTTAAAGAGGGTTAGGTCATGGAATCTTTATAGTGGGAAAAACCGAGTGAGATTAAAGGTTGATGTAAGAAAGTTTGTGAATTGATAGGGGGGTTGAAGGTGATAAGATAAGGGGAGGGTGGACCACGGGGGTGAGGGTGGGGTTAATAAGGAAGAAAAAGCTCAAAAAAAAAAAAAAAAGAAAAGAAGAGAGGGTTGTGTTATGTTGTGGTAATGTTGGAGTGGCATGTGCCTCTCTGATCATTACTGGGAGTATCAACGTCAATTGCCTTTTTTGCTTTCTGAAACCTTGAGTAGTAATTATTGAGAGGAAGGGCGTCCTTTCCCTAACATATTTGCTGTGCGTACATGAAAATTTGCTTTTGCTTCTTAGTGACTCTCTCTTTCCTTCCACCCTTTTTTATTTTAATGTGTCAGACCATAGGTCATATTCGACAAAGGCGTGTTAGGCAGTAGAAATTATCAACAGGCCCGGTTGTACCATAACCACTCTTTTCTTTCTTTTTCCTTTCATGCCTTTATCAATCATCCCACGCTCATGCTTTTTGCACACATGGTCCGGGATCTCTCTCTCTTTCTCCATTTTACGTTTTGGTTCAATGTAATACCAGGAAGTCTAGCTTCGTGTGTATTTGCATGTCATGTTTTAAAGTGATATGAAAAAGGGAAAGAGCACAAATCGGGTAAAGAGCAAGATGGGAGAAGAAAGTGGCTCATAAAAAACATTAATGTTAATGTTAAAAATGAACAAAATGGGGTTAGCGTGGAAGGTGGGGACCTTCCACGCGAGTAATGAAAAAAGAAGAAGCAACGTCGGTATCAGGATGGTACCATGAGAGGTTGACAAAGTATGCATTAAAGTTCCTTTTACGTATGCCGCATTGCTTTGTGATTTCGGCATTCCTAATTTTTCTGCTCCTCATGTGCTTCTGTTTCATTCATTGCATATTATTATTCCTAATAATAATAAATAAATACAATAAATTAGTAAAATGTTAATTGATTTCACATATCTAATCAGGATTGAGAAAGGGTGTATCATCATCAAGTGGATTTCGAATGTGTCCAAGAAAGAATTGAAGCCAGCTGCTATAGCATGGAATTGATAGTGTTTGATTGAATGGACCTACATCACTGCAAATTTTTGTTGTAAACTGTTTCAGAGCAGTGACTGATTACCAGCCACATTGTTGTAACTATGTCCTTACTTAGACCAAACAACGCAATCTTTATTCTCTGCCTTGCACTTCCCTCCCTATAAACTATGCTTTTGATTTTTCTTTCCAAGTGAAACATCCACTTAGCCTAAACTTTGACATTATTATCAGCGCCACTTCCGAATCACTGAATCGATTACCCTAAAATAAATTATTCTCAAATCACACTTCAATCATCACTGCCTTCCAATTATTGGGCTGCTGATGGGATTCATGATTGTACACAACTTTCTTTTTTATTTCTGGTTTGTATTATCTGAGATTCAAATTGCCTGTTTTTCATTGGGGAAGGTATACATAACACTAACATTTTACCAGAAAATACACTTTCTGGAGAAAGCGAGAAGCTTTTGTGGGAAATGCTGCATCTTGGATTTGACTGTAACAGCTTGCCAAAAAACCAGTCACAATCACGTATCGGGCACAGTTTCTTCAAGATCCAAATTAAACTCTCCTTTCAATGTCTTCAATGCAAATATTCGAAGTACAACAATGTAAAAGGCTTCACATTTCAACGACACTGAGAATAGTGTACCAAATCAAGGATCAGTTCATCTTATAAAAATATTTTTCTTCTTTCTATTTCTCATTCCGAATCAACAACGCTTTTTTTTAATATATAATTCATCATTTATAATTATTTCGAATGCGTCTATATATATATATATATATATATATATATATATATATATATATATTTAAATCTTAAGAATATATAAATTTATATTTTAGTTTAGTTTTTAGTATCATAAAATTATGATCATATTTTTTAAAATTATTTTGCATGTGTTTAATTGTTATAACAATTTAGCTAACAATCGTTAACCTTGGACACGTGTCTTTACTGGTTCAATAACAAATATTTAGTTTTAAAACTATGGAATTTTAATATACGTATAATACATGATAAATAATTCGTTTTATGTCATAGATATTTTCTAAAAGAAAATGGTATATGCAATGATGGGTCCAATATTTTATGCTGATTGATTATAAATAATATGTATAGTGATTTGATTGACTCTTTTTCTACCTCGAAAAAGTCATGCTTAACATATATTTATTGGTTGAGATCATAAAATCTTTTTACATAATCTTAAAAGATTTAAACTTTACTTTTAAAATAAATATATTTTAATATAAATTTTTATTAAATATATAAATTATATTTAAGTATTCAGTGATGAACCTTTAATGGTGTGACAGGAAGCACCCTTGGCCTCCTAATTTGTTTTTAAATTATATAAATTAATATTTAATTAAAAATATTATTTTAAAATTTTAATATATTTTATATATTTGATATTTCAAAAATTTGTATACATTTATTTATATAAAGATTTGGTACTCTACCATTGAAGATTAAATACACAAATAATGATAAAATTGTGTAGTTTTAGACAGTCGAAGAAATTGTTTTCTGACAGACTGTAGCATAGAAGAGAATTGCACAATCAAAAGTACTAAAGAAAGTATATAAACAATATTTAATTGAGAGTGTAGAAACTCGAGACTGAAAGCATCACTCTCAAAATTTAAACTTTAATCATAGTATGAGAATAAACCAATTGTCTTTATATTTTTAATTGCTTTCTTTGGAACTCATTGTTTTGCATTTTAATTTATTTTCAAATGAATGATTCCTTAAAAGCAACTTATCTTTAACAAATTATAACATTTTTTTTTATATAGAAAAGGTGAGTAATATAAAGGAAAGCCACGTTATTGTGTCACTTATAGATCAAGATGGAACGTAATTAATTATATTACAATAAAAATATGCATGAACTTTAATTATTATAGTTTTTAACTTTATTTTTTAATCTAATTTTTTTTTTACTCTCTCTTACTTTCTTTTTATATTATTTAAAAAAACATGAAAGACTATTACGGTTAGTGGTTACTAATTTTAAATATTTATCTGAACTTATAATAATAAAAGTAAGATTTACAGATAAAGTCTCAAAAAATGATTATAATGATACAATTCATTATATATTTAAAAGTCATAACATTAACAGTAAGAGTTAGATTAAGAAAGAAAAAAAAAAGAATGAGGACGAGAGTCGTATAGAGTAAAACTACGTCTAAGAAGCATATCTATAATGGCTTACCACCTCCATGAGATCTATTGCCATTAATTGTTAAATATCATTTCATAAAAAAAATATATTTACAGTGAATTTAAATTAAATAATAATTGATTTACATTTCTTCAAAAATTGAAGGATGTAATTTGCCTTAAAGCACCCCTTCCAGTGAGTCTTCCCTTGTATAATTGATAGTCAACTTATAGTTCAAACTAATTTGTTGTTCCGTCGTTGTTGTCGGCCTCATTGATTTGGGCTTTTACTGGTCCAATTGACAATTTAAATGAGGCCTTATGGACACTTTGAGTTCCTTCCTATACCCCTTTTTTAAAATATTTTTGGGTGTTGCTTCCTGCACCTATCACATTTCTTCATCCATCCCATAAAAAAAGCTACCTAAAATTCCGTAATAGGGAGGGATGATTGCTGTCCAGAAAAAAAAAATTGTGTTCCAGAACTGCTTTTGTGTTCCAAAATAAATTCCGAAGTGTAACGTCAAAGGAAGAAAAACGATAGGGGTGCAGGAAGTAATTTCCAATATTTTTTTAACATATCACACGTGTTAGCCCACTTACCTTTCTGCCGAACTACACAATATTTGCAATCCATTTTGAAATTATGGACCAATCTACTTCTCGTTTTCAACTTGACTTTCCACTTCTATCTTTTATTTCAAATAAATATTTACATATATTACCAGTAAAATACAATGTAATCATTATATGGATAGTATAATTATATTTTAACATAACACAGGAATTAAATTAAATTTTAATTATAAGATACAAGAAACTATCTTAACCCAAAACATGTAATTTAATTTAATTATTTAGAGACTTACCCTGAAACTAACATAATAAGAAGGCATTTAAGAAAATCTTTCGAAGTGAGAAAATAACAAATGGCATTTACATTATTCTCACATGTATGATCTAGAACTGTGTACTAATTGTATCCACAGAAGCAATAAAACCTTACAGAAAACAGAAGCAAAAACTATGTACACAACAAGTATCTAAAATTGAACTCGTGTGGCATAATCTGTACAAATTGTGAGAGGGGCTCGGTTTTTCTTTCCTCAAGGAACTTAATAGCTTCTTTCCCCACATCACTTGGTAATTGGAGGCAAATCCAATCCAGCAATGATTCCAAGTCTTTTGCAAAGTCCAGTAAATACCAATCCAGCAACTTCGGGATAAGGAACTTTGATTTCGAAATTCCAACTGCAGCCTGTAAGTATTCCTTTTTGGCCATCTCAAGTTCGTTCTCAACCTGAGATGCTGTGTAAATTCTCACCTACAATTGAGAAAATCAGCAACAAGACAGTGCAAATCACGAAATTATTGAATTTATTGAGTGCTTAAAAGCAGAAGTTTATAATCAAGCAAATTGACAAGAGTAACGGGATTTATTATTATGCACTGCTTACAGGAGATGAGAAATATTCAATGTGAAGTAGGTATCAACTTACAGCAGGAGAGGACCAAGTTCCACAGGATAGAGCAAATGTCACCAGGGGTTCTGACAATTCTAGTCCATAAGTTTCATGATTTTTCCCTCCCTTTGATAATGTTGTCTGTTTAGAATTTAGCTGTAAGAAGCTTGGTGATTTCCAAAATTCCCACCCAAGAAAAGCTAGACTTGAAATGAAAAGAAGTCTCAATAATAATTAAAATGAACATGCTTACAAATTTGAAGTTATAAGGAAGTCTTAAAATGCCATGTTCTATAGTTGTTGCACTTAGCAAGTGTCCACCCACATTTATTGTGGCCTGAGTAACAAGAAAACAATATAAATTCTTGAACTTGTCAATGCTATTACATGTACTCAGGGAACAAACAAAATACATTGCGATCCAAGCCACAAGAAAAACTTTCATACCTTCTGCATCAGCGCAACAACCATTTCAGGACTCTCTGGTATGCCATTTTCTATGTACGCCTGAAGCAGAGCAGAACTTAAATAAGCTATCACCCACTTTAAAAACTTGTTTGGTTAAAGAAAAGGTTCCGTCAGCAAAGGCCATTTCAGATGAAACTACGTGTTGCTCTAATGGCATGATTGACTTACATTCATCATACATGAGTTATAGATGTTGATCCAGAATGCAAGCTTCTCCTGGTGGTTGAGATTATCAAAGTTGACACAGGCTAGTTTTCTCAGAAGAAGTCTGCAAATTTTCCAAATTTAGAGTAATATAACATCTAAATGACACGATCAACAAGTATCGAGGAAAAAATAATAATAATTTGAAAAGAATATAACATACTTCAACCGGTGCAGTAAAAACAAAGATTTTGCAGTTCGTTTTGGATCGAATGATTTGGCTTCAATTGCACATAATTGCTTGTATGGACCAATATCCCTCTTTCCGAATTCGAAACAGATACCATAAGGATCCCAAAACTCACTTCCTTCAACGCAGTTTTTACTAGATTTTGGAATCCATGAGTGTGGTACATTACCTGCAGAATCCAAATTCTTCGCAGTACTCATTCTCAAGAGAATGCTTGATAAACACTTCAGAATAATTTCGGATATTATATTTGGACTTTCTCCCCCTTTTGGTTTGTCGTGTAGACTATGGTTTCTCACTTCTGCAATTGGCAGGTCTTTCACCCTTAGTTCTTGCTGCATAATTGGAAAGCTTACATTTATTGACTTCAAAAACTCACTTTTTTTCACTAGTACTCCTATCAAAGATCTTAAAACTATCTTAACACACGACACACCTGCTTTTTTGGAGGATCCCAACGTTTCTGTGGTGATTTATTGTCGATGGGGAGTTTCTTAATCGGCGATTTGGTAGTCTGGCCTTTGCATATGGACTGTTTGCTACTCTTGGAAGAATTAGTACATGTTTGGTTCTCTTTTCCATGTCTATCCTCTGGAGAGACAAACAAGAGAATGAACTTAGTGAAAGGCATTCTGAATAATGAAACAACTTAACCTCAGTTAGTTGGTGGCACAAAATGGTCAGTTCCTCACTTGGAAGTGTTATAGACATAGTTTCAGATCTTGCAGCATTATCCAGCGTCTGGGAAAGGGACTCCTCTTTAACCGGTTTGGGACTACTCTGCGGACTTAAATTGCTCCCACCGGCTGATTGCTCCAGTTTCATCTTAGAGGACGACATGTACACAGCTTCCTGGTACAAGTCCTGCCTGAAATGCACAACCTGTTCTTCAAGCCTAACAATTTCTTCTTCCAGTACTGCCACCTCAGCCAGAAGTCCTAGTGTCTAGAAATTTCAGATTAAATACATCAGCCAAATGGTCATGTTTCTTGAACACGATAACCTCTTCTTAAAACATTTCAAAATTTAGTTCAAATGAGTTAGCTTTTAAGCTCTTTTTAGTTTCTAACTTGTGATTTTAAGTTTAAATGATTTATTTCATTAGATATTAGTACTGGTTAATAAAAGAGAAAATAGTCTATCTACTTTACAATTTACACTCTTAACCAAAAATAAATAAGGCATATCGGTTAGTTTGAACATAATTATTCATTTCTATAGTTATATAGACTTTATCTTTCAATCCTTATATTTAGAACTGTCCATTTTAATATATGTATTTATAATTTTGAATCTGTATTAGTCTCTACGATCTAAGTCCATAGGAATTAAATGAGTAAAATTACAATTACAGTCCATAAGTAAACTGTTAATAAAGAAAAAAACTGACAATGAAAAGAAAGAGAGAATACTAACGTAGGGAGGGAGATACGGAGGAAGACGAGGCAGAGCTCCCAAAGGCCTGTTGAAAGCTCTCTCCAATGCTCTGTGTATGTTCTCTTCACGCCTAAGCTTTTTCTTCAACCTGTCAACCTGAAAATAAGTTGGAGAATCCATCTCGGTTGGCAATTAGAAGCAAGAAAATGAAACCCATATAACAAATTGGAGAAGAAACTATGCCGTTACATCTTTCTGTAAAGCCAGTTTTCTATCTTTGCTCGATGTTTTTCCACCCTTAACTGAACCATTCGCTCTCCCTCGCGAGCTTTCCCGCATCTCTGCCTTTTCATTCAAGGTTTCAGAGGTTAGAATTTAAGTAAGTAACTAGGATCAGTTTGAATTGAAAGTGCGAGTATGTCTCAGTGTGCCAGATTCACAAGTAAAAAGCAAAAAAAGAAAAAGAAAAAAAGGTCTGAAACCTTGAGATTTATAGAACCCAATCCGATCAAGAATAACGAAAAATAAGGGTATCTTTTATTTTCCTAATTCATCCCCTCTCATGGTGCGGTACTTTGTCAATAAAAAAAAAAAATGCCGACTTTTCAGAATTTCTGGGATCATTGATTGTTAAAACTGAAGCCATAGTTTTGGATAAGAACTGTTACGCTATCATAATCATAATTAATAATAACGATGAGAATCGTAATTTAATAGCAATAATACTAATAAATGAACTTGATGTACTGTAGCAACCGTTTTTCAAAAATAAACAGAGGACATAAAATGAACCGGGTTTTGAGTTGAAACTTTAGAGCAAATTTAATTACCCTTTCGTAGGACAGCGTGATGGGAGGTTTCTTATGGTGCAGTTTGGGCTTGATGCTGCTGTTCATCTTTTCAAATTCTTCTATAAGTCTGCAACTGCATGCATATGTTGAGCACCATCAAGTTGAGTGAAACGGTGATCAAAGTGATGAGGAAGTACCCACGAGATGAGCAGAAAGAAACAAAGATGGTTTCGTGAAGCTCACGAGAAGAAGACAATGAGAGTGGGACGGTAAAATTCCACCACCTCCACTACTAGGCTTCAAGGCTTTAACCGCTTCAGGACATGAAAACGGTACTTAAAGACGCTTCTGTTAACAAAGGCACATGTTCAAGACTAAAAAAAAAATATTAAAGAAAAAACAGAACAAAACAAAACTTCTTGATATATTTTATTTTTCAGTTTTTAAGTGACTCCCTTTTTTTAAGATACCCATATAGAATAATTATCAATATAGAAGAAGCTTAGATGAATAGTTTTAAAAAAGTGATTCTCCTTTTGTTCTAAAATACAAAATAAACCCTAAAACGAAAGGGGCCAAGGCGCATGTCATGATGAAGCACAGTGCAGTTTCCATTTAAGTTCCTTCAAGTGTTCATTTTAACCCAAACAAAACGCTCCTCTTTCAAGCCTTTTTGTCTTATCCTTCTACTGTTTTTATTTTCTGTTTGTTCATTCTACCAAAAGTAAAAGTTTGATGTGGGTTGCTTAAATTAAATTAAATTAAATTTAACCAAAGGCAACTAAACCATTTTATTTTCTCCTTTTCGGACAAATTAAGAAAACTAATGAATTCAGCCGTATTCTAAATGCTTACAATAATTGGTGGTATAAATTATGTGGCAGGTGAAACATCATAAACTCTGTTTTTTTTCTAATAGGCGTCATCTGTAATATCTGGCAATTAGCAACCTTCCATTTATCAGTGATACAAAATAAGAGAGGAATGTTAAATCTAATAAAGAGAAGAAGGATGAGCATTGGAGTGTATTGTTGTGATACCTTACGAGTCTTTGTCACGTACTTATTAAATAAATGTTTGTATTTGACATGCTAACTAGTACCAAACAAAAAGGAAAATGTTTTTTTTTTTCATTAAACTAAAATATGTTTGATTGAGAAAAAAGTAGTGGTAATAGAAATGGAATCGCAGATGAAACGGCAAATAGGATGATGATATGGAAAGAAGGTAAAGCTTGTGTTTAAAACAATGGATCCATCAAAAACCACGTGACGGTGACTCCAAATCACAAGGTATCTTTATTTTTAATTCTCTTAAAAAGGAGATTATTCGCTAATTGTCAATGTAATTTAGCATCTAATATTCATGAAAGCACCCTTGTCTTTTCGTAATGTAATTTTAGCTTTTTGGCTTGTCATGCTCCTTTTCCACAGACTAGATTGGATTAGTGAGCCAACTTTATTCGCAATAATTCTCCAACACTATTTTATTTTATTACTTATACTTTTTATCTCAATTACGTCAATTAACTACTATACATTTTTCAAAAATTCATTCAATTCGTAAGTCTCCAACCAATATAATGTATTATATAATTTAATTGTTTGAAATAATACAAAACACACACACATACATATATATATATATTTGAGGAGAATTAAATTTACGATTAAAGATTATATCTTATGTGAAATCTATTGTAATTAAATTCGAAAGTTCAACCTGCAAATCCCTCTCTAGTTAATTTATCGAATAAGTCAGAGTTTTAAAAATCGACGTGATTTTGTTGGATAATTGTTTTTCATAGAGACGTGTGAAAAGAAGAAAAAATATAAATTAAAATTAATGTAAACATAACTAAATTTATATAAAATCTTGTATAAATACGCTTTTTTTTAAAACTATATTTTTAAATTATATATAAATTTATTTTATTTATTTTTTCATTTTTTTACAGAAAATTTTATTTAAATATAACACGAAATCCATATTATAAATCAAACCGTAAACTCTTTCTAACTATATCTATAGGAGTAAATGCGTAATGCACGTTGGAAGTTTTTTTTTTTTTTTTTTTTTTTTTTTCAAATTTAAGAATGTTCCATTCTAACCTCTGTAGTTACTTTAAAATAGGTAGGACACTAGGGTAGTGCCGAGGTTGTCCTTTAGGGAGAGTCAAAGAGTTTACTGAGAGAGATTCCAAGACTCAGATTATTGTTCTGTTTAATAATGGCTAAAATTTGTTAAAGGAATATAACTTTAAAGGTGACTATACTTGTATTTATACGTGAGAATGGGTGAGAGTGATAGACTTTTTTTTTTCTTCTTAGAAATATATATTAAATGTAAGACTTGATTTTTTTTCTTAAATATAAATTTTAATGAATAAAAAGTAAAAAAGTTCTATAAATATTTTTTTTTACTTCATGTAAATTTTATCATTATATAAACAATTTTATTTATATTATTTCTAAACTATATCTAAGATTATGATTTCTGAAATTCTATGTTTTCATAACAGATTATACCCTATAGGAGGTGATAGATGATACATTAAGATGAATATAATATTTTTTTATTAGATTAATTCTTTATGTCTCTCTTGGAGTTTAACCATTTTCTTCCTTTCTTTTGAAGTCTAATTAATAAGAGATGTTGGTGTTTTAAGGTTGAACTTTGTCAATTCTAATAGTATCGTTTGTATTTTTGGAAGTACATGATAATAGTTTTGCTTGTAGGCACATAACCCCTAAGGAATGAGAGTTAAATAACTACACTTATTTATGTTTGTATTGAATAGGATGGATGGATGATATTGGTGTTCAAGTATAGTGTGGTTGTTAGAGTATTAATAAATTTATTAGGAACATTAATATGAAGTGTAAAAGGGAATTATAGTCACTCTAAGTATGTACAATAGATGTTATAAATACTTAAATTAAGGTATAAATTGATAGTATTGATATTGTACGGCAAAATATACAATTCTATGGTTTTGGATTACTACGTTTTACTAAAAAATAGACATATCTTAATGTTGTTTAAGTGTCAACAAGGATAGTTATGTAGTTGAGTAATCCAAGAATAAAAAATAGACAATCATGTTACGATTCAAGATGAACTTGATCAAAAAAGAGATCGAGACAATTTTCTTTACAAAAAAAAAACTTTAAACGCTCAATCAATAAAGTAATTATTTAAGGATTAAAGTTACAACAGTGCCTACCATTTATGGAACTCGTTGGAATGTAATTAATGTTCTAATAAATAAATATTTTTTGTTCTAAAAAAGTATCTTCTAAAATGATGTAATGAAGTATTTTTATTTATTTTATATAATATATTGTGGTATGCTTGATAAAAAAATAATTAATTTAACGATCATAAATTTCTTACTTATAAACAAAATGTAATTATGCTAAAAGTTATTCTTAATGTCAATGTCAATGAATCTAAAGGGGAGATGAGGATTTGGTTTAAACAGGGAAAAAGAAAGTTATTGCTGTTAACTGATTACCTAACTTAGGGTTTATTTGGTACTATAAAGTATTTTATTTTATCAAATTATTTGACCTGCGCGAAAGATGGTTGTCTATCAGAACATTATTATTTAATCAATTAGTCAGAGAGCAAATTAATATTTTATATATTAACCCTTATTACTTTGTCAATTAGTATGATTTTTATATAATTTCATATATCAAATAAAATAAATCGTTTATTTGTTAACAATAAAAGAACTTCCTACTGAACAGGTCCTTATTTTCATAATCAAACACAAAAATCTTAACTAGAAGTCTCGTAGCCAGTTTTTGTAATAGATATATAAGACGTGCAGAAAAACAAAAATACGACTTTAAAGTAACTAGTTGTAATCATATGTTGTTGCTTTCAGTTTACGTGACATTGGATATTCCCTCTTTTTCCATTACTAATGAGAAGTGATTAACCCAAATAATCGTAATCATATCACAAACATGGGGACAGAAAACAATGTATTCATAGAAGCAAAGTCATGCTGTGAATCATGTCATCTTGTGCATATAGAAAATACATTAATTTTCTAGTAAATTAATTAATATATTCATAGAAGCTCTATCTTTCAACTTTTATTCTGTAACATACTAGCATATGTACTCACCAAAAGAAAATGTTTCAGCTTTTATTGTGATGAAAAAGCTCCATGGCCCTCTCCTTTTTTCAAAATAATAACAGTGTTCTGCGTTTCTTTTTTATAAACAACTAAGATATAAGATATTTGGTCAAGCACCACAATCAAATTAGATTCAGTTCATATATTTCAGTATCAATTTGAAACAGAAGACAGGTTATTATTGAGAAAAGTTTTCCAGTTGACAATTATGCAGCTCCTTTTTTTGCTACAAAACAAAGTCAGTGATGGTGTTTCACAACAATCCATAAGACATTAGCTAAATACCATAAACTAAAATACATCAATGTGCTAATTATGTGACTGTCCCTTTCAATTACCCTACCTCATTTACTTTTACACAAAGATCAATCAGATGCATTAAAACCACTGTCCACTTGTGTATAATTATGCAAATAACATCTCTTTTTCTGGTATAATATTTTTGTGTGAATTGGTTTTAGTAGGTGATGATTTGTAAAATTGACAGTATACTCAGGTTTGTGTTTACTCAAGTTAACTAGTAAGATTTTAAAATACCCTATGGTGAATCCGAAAGACAGTTAGAAGGGTTGCAGGAAATTAAGGTTATGCCCTGAGAAATGGAGGGGACATAATGATGTATTGGAAATACAAGTGTGATTGTGCAGAAGGTAATAATTTAGTAGCAGTGTTATTTACGACAGATTCACGAACACTCGGAAAGTTTCCATTTCATGCTGGAAAGCATAAACAGAGTCCACACACAGTAACAATGTCCTTCTGTTATTTCCTTACACGAATGGTACGCATATTCAGACCCACTAACATCTCCGCTTTATTTCAACTTTCTGGAGCCTCAGAGACAGACAGCATAACCGATAACATTACTTCAGAATGCATCAACAGGTAGCAATTTTGAAATTTAATCACCGGCTCATTCATGTAATCCTTTTAAGAACATTCAAGTAATGTTAAATGAAGCAACTTCAGATCTTAAGTTTAACTGCATTCTTAAATTGGACCACAATCTCAGTTATAAGGAAAGCCGTTAAAGATGCCCTTGAGATGTAACCCGATGTGTCTAAATATATAGATATATTTAGCAAGAGTCCGAATGGTTTTTCATCCACAAATGGAGTGAATCATTTCACCTTTTACGTTTGAAGCTTTTGAGTATGAAGACATGTTTGATGATGAAATGGAATTGGACTGTGCTGGATTCGAATGTGTTGTTATGATCACTCTTATCCACGGTTGTCATGTCACCTTCTCACAGCTTTTGTATTATTATTAATTATTGCAGTCTTAAGTTATACGCTTTTTCCGTTTTATAACGAAATCATAAGTCTGTGTGTAGCAGTTTGTTTAGCTGAATAGCACATGCACACATCCATTGAGAAATGATCCTCACTTGATCACATGGTGGTGGGGATTAGCACTGTAAATATAAGTGATGGATGGTCCTAGCCCCCAAGAAATCCATAAAATTTGCTTTTGCCTTGCTTCCCAATTAGATAGTAGACCAAAAGGGTGGAGAGGGGTCCAACTTGTCGTACCTTTTGTACGTGTCAACTGTCATAAGTTTTTGGAGTCTCACTTTAGATTTTTATGACAGTCTTCACAACAGTTGGAGTCCCTTTATGTTTTAAATCCCGCTGCCTTGTGAATTTAGAATATGACTAAACACAGAAAGATAATGACTTAAACAAAAGTTACTAATGTGGTGAATTTATGGTTAAATTGTCTAAAAATAACTCTAGCTTGATTTTTGACAAACTGGATCAAGTTTTACTAATCTCTTGATTAGTTGAGTCTGAAACGAAATCTTTAACACCTAGTAAATCATATTAAATAAAGGGATTTTAAAAGTTGTGTTAAATGTTCTATTTTGCAATTGCAAATATGTAATCATGTTTCTAAAACATTAATTTTGAAGTTGCTACTTGCACTCTCATTCTCGGTTTGCACAAATTGTAAGGGCCCCTTAAATTATAAGCTATTGGGCCTTTAGAAAGGGCACAGGCCCATCAGACCAAGGCACTAGAGTCTTTGGGAGACTTAGCCAAAAGTCAGAAACTTCATTTTTCCCATTTCCCTTCTCTCTCTAGAAACTCCATAACCAAACCCTAACTCTTCTCCATCTTCTCTCTTCTTTTTCAGAAATTTAAACCGTACAAAACTCCAATTGGTGCCTTCAACTCGTTTCTGGTGTCGGGGGCTTCAGTTTGAGCCTACCATATTTCTATTTCACTTGGTAAGTAAGTTTTCCCCAATTTCCTCCACTGTTCTTGCCTAAGTATGTACTATTTTCTGATTTTTGTGAGTCTTGTATAATTTGGTCTTCCATTCTTCACTGTTTCAACTCAAAAAGCTAATCAAAAACTCCATCACCTAATCGGTGATTTATAGGTCCGGTTTTGTTCAGCACAGTGTAAGGATTTTCTCTGATATTTTAAAACTGTGGGCTTTCCAGGTAAGGGGAGTTAATTTTATAAATAATTGTTTTTGGATATTTTAGAAAATATACTGAAAGTATGGTGTACGGATTTGATCCTGTTTGATGTTCTTACATATGATAAAATCTGAATTTCTTTGATGTGATTTATGAGATTGTATTGCCACTGTTTCATGTTCTCGGATTTTAATATGTCCTGAGCTATGTTCAATTGATCACTGTGTTTGGACTGTTGAATATGATGGTTATAATCTGCTGCATTACTATTGCCATATTTATTGTTGATTTTGGATGGGTATGAAGCTAAACTAGCTCTATTTGACTTAATGGATAGTAGAACGTATATATGCTGAGGTTGTTTTGGGTGACTGAAAATTATGTTGCACTGTTATTTTGATGGGGGACTTGGGCTGTATAGAAAACCTAGGTCTGTGAGTGGAAGTGAGGCACTGGGAAGGGTACTGGAGGACTAGAACACAGTAGCTCAATTCAGATAAATTAACCAAGCTAATTTCAGACCTTAGGATACCTTGAATGAGTAAACTGAACTTTTTAGGATACCTTCTCTGTTGGTAGGATAGAGGGAACCTAAAAACCTAGCACGTCACTGATCATAAAGTTGTGTTAAATGTTCTATTTTGCAATTGCAAATATGTAATCATGTTTCTAAAACATTAATTTTGAAGTTGCTACTTGCACTCTCATTCTCGGTTTGCACAAATTGTAAGGGCCCCTTAAATTATAAGCTATTGGGCCTTTAGAAAGGGCACAGGCCCATCAGACCAAGGCACTAGAGTCTTTGGGAGACTTAGCCAAAAGTCAGAAACTTCATTTTTCCCATTTCCCTTCTCTCTCTAGAAACTCCATAACCAAACCCTAACTCTTCTCCATCTTCTCTCTTCTTTTTCAGAAATTTAAACCGTACAAAACTCCAATTGGTGCCTTCAACTCGTTTCTGGTGTCGGGGGCTTCAGTTTGAGCCTACCATATTTCTATTTCACTTGGTAAGTAAGTTTTCCCCAATTTCCTCCACTGTTCTTGCCTAAGTATGTACTATTTTCTGATTTTTATGAGTCTTGTATAATTTGGTCTTCCATTCTTCACTGTTTCAACTCAAAAAGCTAATCAAAAACTCAATCACCTAATCGGTGATTTATAGGTCCGGTTTTGTTCAGCACAGTGTAAGGATCTTCTATGATATTTTAAAACTGTGGGCTTTCCAGGTAAGGGGAGTTAATTTTATAAATAATTGTTTCTGGATATTTTAGAAAATATACTGAAAGTATGGTGTACGGATTTGATCCTGTTTGATGTTCTTACATATGATAAAATCTGAATTTCTTTGATGTGATTTATGAGATTGTATTGCCACTGTTTCATGTTCTCGGATTTTAATATGTCCTGAGCTATGTTCAATTGATCACTGTGTTTGGACTGTTGAATATGATGGTTATAATCTGCTGCATTACTATTGCCATATTTATTGTTGATTTTGGATGGGTATGAAGCTAAACTAGCTCTATTTGACTTAATGGATAGTGGAACGTATATATGCTGAGGTTGTTTTGGGTGACTGAAAATTATGTTGCACTGTTATTTTGATGGGGGACTTGGGCTGTATAGAAAACCTAGGTCTGTGAGTGGAAGTGAGGCACTGGGAAGGGTACTGGAGGACTAGAACACAGTAGCTCAATTCAGATAAATTAACCAAGCTAATTTCAGACCTTAGGATACCTTGAATGAGTAAACTGAACTTTTTAGGATACCTTCTCTGTTGGTAGGATAGAGGGAACCTAAAAACCTAGCACGTCACTGATCATAGAGCAGCCCTGACCTGGTCCAGTACGTTGTGACTAGTCATACGTGTTGGTGACGAAGGTGAGTCCGCTGCGGTGGACATCTGTTCCCACTCCGTTGACCAATTGGGGTATGAGAAGGTGGGAGAGAGTAGAACCTTTAAGCCATGATCAGTAGCTGAATTTGATTGCGTTTGGTTTGGGGAGAGGGAATTAGCATATTGAATTCGAGTATCTGTAGCATTGGGGGTGGTTGGGTTGTTTAGGCAATCTAGTTAAGTTACATGGAACCTGTGTGAGGCATAAAACTGAACCAAAACACTTTAGAAGTGGTCTCTTTGATTTGATCCCCTAAACCATAGGACTTTGGAAATTTTAATAGAGAACCAACCTAAATTAACTTAATTCCACCCTAGGAATAAATTAGGAGCAAGCATTCTATAAAAATGAATAATTTAACGAGTAATTTCATAACTAAGGAAACATTGTAAATTATTTTGAGATAATATGTATCATAATATATATATATATATATATATATATATATATATATATATATATATATATTCTAGTTAATGTACGTAACATATATATATATAATTTAATTAATGTATATATATATATAATTTAGTTAATGTACATAACATATATATTTTATTATGGAATTTAAGATTGTTTTGGCAAGTATAATTTTAAGATTTTATGTGTGTGAAAAGTATGGAGAATGTGTTTAAATTTATGATTCGAATATCTAATACACGTTATTGAGAATATTTATTATTTAGATTACATGTATGTTTATTTTGGCAAAAAGTGTATGAGTACAAAGTGACAAAGTTGTGATCCAAGTTAAGTAACAAGTTTTATAAGTTCAAGAGAAGAGAAAATGAAAAATAGTGTTATATTAGTTCCAGAGGTCCTATCGCTAATGCCCTTCTCCTCGAAAGAGATATCAATAAACACAATATCAGTACCTGTCAGGCTTTATTTTTCCACTAACATTCTGGAGAATGTTTAAATGTTGTTTCATTGTTGGAAGTATATGAAGAGAGTTCATCAGGCCCTTGAAGCAGAAAATTTAAACAAAATGCAAGTTAGTTTCATCTCTAATATCATTTAGCAAGTTCTAGCACATAATAAAGTCGGTACCGATATACTCACCTCCACTATATTAACCATGAAGTTAGTGAACGTAGGCAAAGCTCTAGTTCTTACACGAGCTTCTGCTTCGATGTTCAAGTTCTCAAAACGAACCTCTATGGTAGGAAGATCAATTCCAACTCTAATATTATCCAATCCAAGGAACAAAAATAGGGGAAACCATTAGTGCGTTTCGATCAAAAAGACCTCTATTAAAATCAAGAAGAAAGAAATGGGATTAAGATTTTCACCTATCGATTCTGTCCTTGAGCTTGAGCAAAAACCTCTAATTGTCCTCTTCTGCAGTTCTCACGAGTCTTTCTAGTAAAGCTCTCTTTTCTTGCAACCCAAGTTTTTGTACATTGATCTCATTGGCTCCCCCATCAGGTGAGATGAGCAAAGCTTTCCTCATACGTGCAACCGTGGGAAGCTTCTGAATAACAGCCATTTGAGAGCCTCTTCATTGTTCTCCTGTTCGAATGAGTTTGAGAATATCTCCGCGTTACTGTTCCTCTAAATGGATCAACTTCCAATCCTTAAACTACCCCCACCCTCCATATATCACAAGCAAAGGCTGAACCTTTATGGCACCTCACTTGAACTGCAGACAAACAGTACCCAGAAGAAACTATAAACCTGGAGAAGCAAAAACAAAATAATTGCTTGAAAGCTACTTTACAAGTTTGCTTCTTTTGGTCTTGTTTTGAAAGACCCAGTAGTTTTTTTCTTTCCCTTTTGGTCGAATGAGATATTGTTGTATTCGTAGGATATATAAAGTATTGCAAAATACTTTTCCGTTTTGCAGAGAAACGTTATTTTCTTAACGTTGGGATTTTGCGGCGCAAACTTCGGAAGTGTGGATTGAATGAAACCTGATGGGAGGTGCTTCCCGCAAGTCTCGGCTTCCAGCGTATTCTGCAATCTTAGTGTGCCTCCAACGTTCTTTTTGTAACGTTTATATTTTCTTTTGCTGCAAGTTTTTGTTAGTCTTATACAGGAGAGAGAGGTTAGATTTTAATATTATATTATTTAATATTATATCATATCCCATTTATTTTATTTTCTTTTCAGTTAATATTCTGAAAGTGGCCAATTTTAAAATAAAACTATTTTCAAACGTGTGAGTGTGCCATAAATTCCCACAATAATCTCTTAATATAGCATTTCCTACAACGGTATCAGCACAAACCTCTAGTCCCAAAATCTGCAAAATGCATATCCAAGAAACAAGAGTCTTTTAAACAAAATATTACATGGATTGAAAGTGATCAGAGATGGATTGAAAGTGTTCGTGCGTGTGTGGGCGGGGTGTGGGTGTGAGTATGTGGGCGGGGTATGAGTGCGAGCGTGCGTGTAGGGGGGTGGTGTGTGCGTGCGCGTGCGTGCATGTGCGTGAGTGTGGGTACATGTGGATTAGGGATGACAACGGGTCGGGTCGGGCACAGATAGTGCCTACCCACAACCCGACCCGTTGGATAAAAATCTACCCGCCACCCGACCCGCTACTCGTCGGGTACCCGCTTAGAAAATACCCGCGGGTACCTGCAAAAAATTTAAAAAAATATTTTTTATATTTTAAAATAAAATTTAAATAAAATTACAAAAAATATATATAAAACATAATATAAATTAAATTAAATATAAATTAAAATTTAATTTTAATTAAATTTAACCTAATTAAATATAATTTTATTTTATTTTTAATTAAATTTAATTAAAAAAAATGTATAAATTAATTTTTTTTATTATTTTTGTGGGTAACGGGTACACGCAGGTCGGGTAGTATACTACCCGTACTCGACCCGTTTAGAAGCGGGTATTAAAATACCCGCTACCCGCGGGTAGTAAATATCCGCGGGTAGTAACTATCCGCGGCGGGTTTTACCCGCAGATACCTGTGCCCGCGGATTTTTTTGCCATCCCTAGTGTGGATGAGTGTGTGAATGTGTGTGAGTAGGAAGACATGCATGCATGTGAAACTATTAAATTTAATTTATAATTTTTTATGGAATAAAATATCGTATTATTCTATACATAAGTTTACTATATTAGTGTTTGTTTATAAAAGAGAAAAAATATTATATCCAAAATAAACAATTTTAAATATTTATGTATAAAAGAAAATATGTTTCAAAAAAATAATTTAAAATATTTATTCCATAAAAATGCATTAAATAAAGATAAATTCTAATAAGAATATATCATTTACCAAAACCAATAAAAAAAATTAAGACTGATTTTACCAAACCATATATTGTTTTAAACTAATTTTTTTCATAAAACTAAATACAATATCGAAATATTTAATTTTAAAAACTAAATAAAATTTAATTATCTAGTTTATAAAATGAAAAATGTTAGGTTCTATAGGTTAGATGGGTGAAAACAGATGTTAGGTTAGAATGTTAGGTGGGTCCTCTTCTTTTTTAAGATGTAATTGGAGCTATCATGTGATGATTTATTTTTTATTTTTTAGTATACTAAAGGAATTTTTTCAAGAGAAAATCATAATGGAGTTGCCTTTAACTCTATTAGTGACAAACTTCTCTTTTTGAATGCTTAGTTCAAACTTCAAATTATTTCTCAAACTAAATGCTGCAAAAATAAATTTATGTGTTTGGTGAATACATAGTGATTTAGGGTTAAATATGTTTTTGGTCCCTTAACTTTAAGTGAAAATTTTAATTAGTCCCTCTTCAAAACTTTGGCCTAATTTAGTCTCCCAACTTTAAAAATGTATGAATTTAGTCCTTTTAACCAGATTTTGTTAGGTTTATTTGATGTTTTAAGTACGTTTCATAATAGCATTTGAGTTGTTCACACTGTTTGACACATATTTGCTTCAATATCAACTGAGAAACGCGTTTGAAACATCAAATAAAGTTAACAAAATTTGGTTAAAAGGACTAAATTCATACATTTCTAAAGTTTGGAGATTAAATTAGGCTAAAGTTTTGAAGAGGGACTAATTCTAATTTTTACTGAAAGTTAAGGGACCAAAAACATATTTAACTCTTTAACATTACACATACATTGGAGAAACACTAGCAATAATCTCCTAACACATATCCTACCATTATTGGAAATTTATCACATTTTTCACTCTCCAATCTTATTCAATATATTATAAAATAAATAATTTTAACTGTTTATTTATAAAGTTTAGCTTTAATGAATGTTAGGTTATACTGTTGGTTGAGAAAGTGAGAAATAGGGGTAGATGAGTTTCATAAAAAAGAAAAGAACTTAGCTTGATTTGTTTAAACATTTAAGGTGGAAGTTTGTTTATATTATTAATTAAAGACTTGTACTTTTAGGTTAGGTTTAGTAGTTTTGAAAGTATGGTTTAGCTTAATATAAAATATTTGTTACTATCAATTTTAAAATGTTTTTTCCTCAAATGGGACAAAATAAAAAGGTAAATAGGTAGGTTGAATTTTTAAAAAATCATGTATAATTTTATAGTAAAACCCTTTTATAAAGCATCAATATTTTTATGATTGATGATTTTTTAAGAAAAAAAATAAAAAAAGGGTATAGAAGATATAAAAGGATATAATTAATGAAAAAGTCAAATTTACACTCAATTCCAAATATATATAGTATTAATTGAAGTGATCACATTCAGAAGATTTCACTTTTGAGGCAAACTTTTCATATTATTAACTATTACTGTCCTTTTCCCTTTTCTGGATAAACTTCACAATCATGTGCAATAAGATGGGTCCATAAGCTGAAAAAGTCTTCATTAAAGTCAATGGAATTATTACAGCCACAAGTTTTATAGGAAAATAGAAATAACCTAACTATAGTTTTATTCATTCATGCATCTTCCTAACATTTTTTCTAAATTCTAATTACATTTGATGTACATGTAAAATTCACCCTAGTCATTTTTACTATTTACCTTTTTTACATGTATTTTATTATCAATTTTCTTTACTCATTTTACCAATTTATTTAATTCTTAATAAAGTAATAGCGTGTTGCTCGTAAAATAAATATTAAAAAGATGTATTGTCATATTCATATTTTGAAATATGATTTTAGCTTTGTCCTTTTCTATAAGTTATCTTCATGACAGGTCATTATTTAGTTTCTTTAATGGACTCGCGTAATATGAATAAATTGACAAAATACAAAAATGAAAAATAAAATTAATGATAACAATCATCATGAAATAATGTAATTCATGTAATTGAATTTATCATTTTCTCTTTAAGGGAATTGATTGATATAAGAAATAATTGATTTTATCATACAAAAAAAAGCTTTAGATATTTATAAGAAAATCAATCAACAGAAATTATGAACCTTTATTTTAAAGAATTAACACTCGTTTTAAAGAGTAAGTTATACTCAGATTTTCTTCTACCATATTTAGAGACTGTAAATGAGATTATATAAAAAGTAATCATTTTTTGAAAATGTAAATAAGATTAATAAAAAAGATAGTAGTTCTCAATACAAGTTTTTACCAATAAATATAATATAAATGAAAATTTATAACATGTCAGAATTAGCTGTCATTGCTCGAACAGTAGAAAATGTAAGTATAAATATATAGAATAATTTTTTAATTATTTGATAATAACATAAAACAAAATAAATTTTAACTAATTAAATTATTTTAAATTTCTCTTTTTTTTTCCTCCGGTCAAATATACAATAAGAAATAGAAGTTGATTAGTAACATATTGCATTCTACTCTTTTATATTTTTTATTTTTAGTTTGTGTAAAATCTTTAAAACATCTTTTATATTCAGGAATTTTGAATTAGATATTTGATGTTTGTAAGTGGTTAAATAAAAGTTTGGTAACACGTAACATAATAACACATAAAATGAAATTAAGATATATTTAAAATTATTAATATTATATTAATTAATAATTTACATTTTGCTCAACCTCATAAATTTACTTATATTCTATTTATATACCATAATGTGATTAATTAGTAAGTTTCTTAGATTTCGAAAGTAACTTCATACTTCTGACACGAATTATGAATTTCACGTTTCTTGTATTAATAAAAAATAGTTTTTATTAATTTTTCTTATATGAATAAAAAATTAACTTTATAAATAAAAAACAAAATTTTGTATAGATTTTTCCTAATTTAAATATTATTTTTAATTTTCCAAAATCATTTATTATGATTTGATGTGAAATCACCAACTATATATATGATGATATAATAATTACTTGTGGATATTATTCCTCAAAAGTTCTACCAACTCTCACATCCTCAAAAAAGGAAAGCAAAAATTCAAATAGTGCTTCTTCACCTCATCCCTTTCTCCATGTATTTCTCAAATTACTATTTTGTCCTCCATTTAATAAAAAGTCAAAATGTAATTAATGAACACTTAAATGATTTCTTAACCTTCCTAACTCCCAACAACCTTCCTGTAGGGTATAAACCCTAGCATGCACCTCCTTTACTGGTTACATCAGGAGCAACAATAGTGTTTTCCTTCTTTACTGTTTTATTGACTTGAGAGTTAGTGATTCTGATTAATGGTGGTGAATTTTGTTGGTGAACTGTGCTGGTGATAGCTGGTGCGAGGAGGAAGAGGAAGCTCGGATAGCTGTGTGAGGAGGAAGACGAAGCTCGGTTCAGGTTAGAAATGAACATCGTTAACCGCCTTTCGTGGTGCGGTTAATCTTGTCGTCGTTCGAACGACGTTTACTCTTAGCCGCAAATCGAATTGCGGTCACTCCCAACCGCATTTCGTGATGCGTTTCTCCTCAACCGCCCTTCGTGTTGCGGTTTGTAGGAGTCGCAGTTTGAAGTTCATTTGTACTGTGCACGTTGATTTATATATATATATATATATATATATATATATATATATATATATATTATGTTGTATGTATGTATTAGGAGTAGGAGTCTTGTATGCAGTATTACGAGTTTTATTAGTTTTATTAAGAGTTGATGTAGTGGAGTTGATCTAGCTGTATTAGGAAGTGTGTATTAGGAGAGTTCCTGTATTGCTTTAGTTAGTGTCCAGTAGTTTCAATGGCTGATGTTTCTGACATTATAATTTTCAATCCAGCTTTAGTTAGTTCCCAGTATTTTCAATGGCTGGCTCATGTTTCTGGCATTATAATCTTCAATGCATCTTTAGTTCGTTCCTAGTAGTTTCAATGGCTGATGTTTCTAGCATTATAATCTTCAATGCAGGTTTAGTGTTTAGCTGGACTTAGGGTTCTTAACACTTTGTTTACAAAAGATGTAAAAGAAAACAATAACATGTTATAATAGTATGGGATGAGGTGTTTGCTGTCTTGATTATTTTGGAGCACATGAAGAAAGGAACGTATAGGTTACTTTTAGGAAAAATTAGAGCACCTGAAGAAAAGAACCTTAGGTGACCTGAGAATGTTATATAGTTTAAATAATTTCTATATTAGGTATTTTAAATAATTTCTATTTTAGAGGTAGATATATTTTTAGGTAAATATATTTCTAGTTATTTAATTTAAGACATAATTAATATATTTTATAATTTATATTTTAATCTTTAAATGTGTAAACTTTGTTTTAATTATTTTTAGAAAATTAAAATCTGCAAAGTTGGAGAAATTATGCAGTTTAATTAGGTTATATTTAGCTTTTATTTAGTTTTTGTAGTTTGATTTTATATTTAATTTTTTTAATTTTTTATTTGTTATTTGTTAAATTTTATAATTTTAATTTTTAATGTAGGTTCTATTTAACTATATAAGATGGATAACTATCATTTTTGAATTCTCAAATGAATTCTGATTTTATGTCGGAATTTTCTTCCTTTATAAATGAAGTCGGTGAGGATGATTACACAGATAAATTTTCCACTGATCAAATATTCCCATCACGTGCCGATATGATTGATTGGGTTCGAAAGATTGCATTTGAGCTTGGATTTGTGGTCGTCATCATAAGATCAGACACAGAAACTGGTGAACCTGGAAGAAAGACATTCGTTGTGTTAGGTTGTGAAAGGAGTGAGAAATATAGGAAGTATAAGCAAGACGTGCAACCTAGTGTGTCTGGCACAAGAAAATGTGAGTGTCCGTTTAAGTTGAGGGGTAAACCTAAAGGACATGGTTGGGTGTTAAAGGTTATGTGCGGCTATCACAACCATGAACTAGCAGAAACTTTGGTTGGTCATCCTTTTGCGGGGAGGTTAAATGCTGCTGAACAGTCAATTCTTGTTGACATGACTAAAAGTCAAGTTAAACCCTCAAATATTATTTTGACTCTTAAAGAACATAACGAAGATAACGTGACGACCATAAAACAAATATATAACGCCAGGTACACTTACAAACGATCTTTGAGAGGGTCGAGAACTGAAATGCAACAGTTGATGATGTTGTTAGATAGAGACAAATACATCCAACATAGTAGATGTATGGAAGATTCTGACGTAGTAAGTGACCTATTTTGGACACATCCTGATTCAGTGCATCTTAATGGATACGACGTACAAGACAAACAAATATCGTCTTCCGTTGCTTGAGATCGTTGGAGTCACGTCCACTGGTTTGACATTCACAGCCGCCTTTGCATTGCTTTCAAGTGAACGCCAAAATAATTTCACTTGGGCATTGTAAATGTTTAAAAGATTACTATTGACAACAGAGGGCGGTCCACGCGTTATTGTCATTGACAGAGACCTTGCTTTGACAAATGCCATTACCAATGTCTTCCCTGAGACATATCATATGCTCTGTACATTCCACATTATGAAGAATGTGAAAGAAAAATGCAAGATGTTAGTGGATAATGAAGAAGCATGGGATGGGTTGATTGAAGTATGGCAAAATGTGATGGACTGTGACGACCAGTCCAAGTTTGGTGGTTATGTTTATCGCTTTGAGTATGCCTCTACTGCATGGCCTTTATTTTTTGATTATGTGAACCGTACCTGGATCATCCCGTATAAGACATACTTCGTCAAGGCGTGGACGAGCATGGTCATCATTTTATACACATAGGATGCAATCATTTATGGAATTAATGGGAGTTAATCAAAGTTATGTAGATCTTGGAGAAGACTGAAATGAAGTTTGTTATGTAGCAATTTAATATATTTCATTTGTAAATTTTTTTTTGTACTAATTCATTGTTTTTAATTAATTGTCATATTAATTGAACTATTTCAATTGTGTCTCGTTATATAATTTGATTCAACGTAGACGATTCATTTTAACCCGTACGCCAAAATGCATTATAAATACTCAAAGTATAAGTAAACATCACATAAACAAACATTAAAAAGTAAATATATATGAATCTGTCCGTTCAAGAAAATGATGCCCGTCCACGCACATTACGACCACCTCTATTAGTAGTAGCAGCCTCGTACTCCTCAACAGATCTACGAGCAATCTGATATGTCAGATTAGTTTGCTCATAGACTACAGCGTTCTGTGTGACGTGTTGACAGCTTAACATGTTCTGCAACATCTTCATGACACGCCTCATACCACCCTGAAATGAATATAACCAAATAAATAAATTAACTATGTAAACCAAAATTGATATAATAAACAATCACACTTAGTTTCATTACATACCAACAATATATTATCAGGCGACCGTCTACGACGAACTGGGGGCACCGGATGTCATTAGGAAGGTGTCGCCTCATGCGCGGTGCAAGACTGGGTCGATCATCATCGTCAGCTGGAGTGATGTACGGGTGGGACACCCGTCTAAACCACACCAGGTATCCGTCAACACACGCAGAGGGGTCCTCAGCTTCAACGGCACCAGTAATGGCATGGTCTACATACCTCAACCAATGTAGATCAATTGTATGAATATTTGGCATCGGAAGGCTCTTAGGCGAACGTGGTATGATTTGCACAAAATCGAACTGACGCAACACGCGTTCAGGCAGATGTCAGTGAATCATGTCGCCTAGTCGGATCCATCCTGAAAACATACATATGGCCAAGAATGGAGAAGTACATCTGTGCGACATGTATGGATGCCAGATGATCGCATCATACGTGAGCCCATCCAGATATCTACGCCCCTCCTTAAGACTCCAACCTTGTCTCGAAGGTATGTATCGTGAAGCTCGTGGATGGAGGTCTGTGTACGTATCTGAGACTCGCCTCCTTCCCATCCCAGGAAGGTGCTCATATATCCAACTCTACAAAAAACATTACTTACTTATATTATTTTATACATTCCTAAAATATAAAAAAAAAACTTTGTAAAACTTAAATGTACCTGTAGAAGAGTGGAATATCCAGCTATATGTCTGACACCATAGAAGTTAGCATCTCCTAGCTGCTCATAAGTATGTGCTAGTGTAACTGCTCCCCAGGCATATCTCGAACATGCATTCAAGTCTCGCAACAGAAGAAGGTACGAGACACGAATCAATGTCCCACTCTTATTAGTAAAAATTGTGCATCCAAGCAGATGCAACAAATACGCCCGAGCAGCGCACTCCCAAAGCTCCTGCTGAATGCAATCGTGGTAGACCTTGCGGAGCCAGCTCAGCCGCACTTTTGGACCTCGTGACTTCTTCATCTCGACTGAAGCTTTGGCGCGGTCGACGCCAAGCAAGTCCATAAGATGAGATCGAGCCTCATCGTACTCTAAGTCCTCCACCTCACAAAATTGCCCCATGATAGGTAGGTGGAGCAGATTGTGAACGTCATCTAATGTGACACTCATCTCGCCTACTGGGAGGTGGAAACTGTTTGTCTCTAGGTGCCATCTCTCCGCAAGTGAAACGACCAATCCATGATCAGCATACTCGTAGGATAGGTTGACTAAGGAAGCCAACCCCAACCTGGATATATATGGCTCGATAGCCTCATGATACATTCCAAAACTTTTTAATTTTTTACCATGGCTCCTCAATTGAATCTCCCCTCGATCCTACATAAAAACACATAATTATATAACAAAAATAAATAAGCAATTAATCAACAATTAACATTTAGGTTGATTGCCAACCTGCCCTTGCCATATGGCATATGCAACATGCTGGGAATAGTGTGTAAGCAAGGAGGTGTCATGTGGACCTCCTGGAAATCCATCATCTCCATCTTCATGTTCATCTTCATCTTCTTCCTCACTATAGTCATCTTGCTCTTGAATATCCCCATGCTGAACATAGTCCTCCTCATGATGTCCCTGCTGTATAAACTCCTCCTGGTCCTCATCATCATGCTCATCAATGACGTCTGTGCGATTTTCCTCTACGCGTCTTCTACGAGCAGATGCCGTAGGTCGTCTCCTTTCATCATGTGATGAAGATGATGGCTGACCACGAGACGATGAAGCCTGTCCACGGTAAGATGATGCGCCTCTAGTTCTTACCATTTCTATTAACTAATTATATTATTAAGAAATTATATAAAAAATTAAATAATTATATAATAATAAATAACGAATAAAAATTATTCAAAAACATAAATAAATAATAATATATTAACAAATGATTAAAAAAATTAACAACAATAAATACAAAAAAATAAAAAACTTAAAATAAATTAAGGAAGTTAAAAATAAAAAAATTACGCAAATTAATTATTCTTTAATAAATAAATACGTTAAAAACAATTTCACAAACAAATAAAATCAAACTCAAAAATATATACATATTAAATAATATATACAAAATTTAAAATTATAAAAGAAAATTAACAAAATTAACAAAATATTAAATATACTATGAAAAATATTTAAAAAAATTATTTTAATATAACAATATAATTTTCGAGGGAGAAAATAAAAAAATAAAAACAAAACCCTAACCGCAACTCGCAGAGAACCACACCCCCCTCCTTTGCCGCGACTCGAACTGTCGGCTAACGAGTGCCGCAGATCCCAACTGCGGCTACCTTAGCCGCATCTCCCACCTGCGGTTACGTACCGCCGCGCCTCCCAGTTGCGGCATCCCTCAACCGCGCCTCTCAGGTGCGGCTTTTCTCAACTGCGCCCATATGCGGAGTTCTGCCTGCACCTCCCTCTGAACCAGATACACTCATCCCAACCCCAACCCAGTTCGATCTCTCTCACAAACATACAAACATATTATCAACTAACCTAATGCAAGAAAAATAACATTAAAGAAGAAGAAGAAGAACTAACCTGGACGCTGGATTTCACCACCACACAACCACACCAACAGCGAGAAAGAAGAGAGGAAGCAGTGTTAATGGTAAAATGAGTCTTAGTAAAAGAAAGAAGAAGGAGTGTGGGAAACTGAAGTCAGCTTTTTAGAAAATCAAAATATTCTTTTTAAGGGACAAAATGGTAATTTGGGAGGTGCATGGAGAAGCGGGTGAGGTGCAGGAAGAAACACTCAATTGGAAATTTTCTGTAACCACTGATAAAAGGTGAAAAAGCGGTCATTTCCTAAAAAACACTATCTTTTCTCCTTTCTTACTTTTTTACTTTGTGGATATGCAATAAGCTTTGTCTTGCCCACAGACAAAACAAATCAAATATGAAATTTCCATGACTACTATTGGGATCCTTTCGGTGATTAGGCAAGCAAATAGCAATAGCAGCAAGCAATGAGAATAAGTTTTCATTTTGGTTTCTAAGTATTGGCAATGGGCATTGAATGTGGAGACTCTTCTGGCTTTCTCAGCACACAAATTTGGTCATCAAATTTGTCTCCAATGTCTTGTAATTACAAGACATGACATGGCTTGAATGTAGTTGAAGATAACGTAAGAGACAGAGACAGGTTACCTTACATTTGCTACAGAAACAGAAGAAATGTAGGATAGGGGTTGAGAAAAGGTACAACCAAAAATAGTGGACCTTGCATGAGTTCTAATAAAAAAAACAACCCAACAAACCCCGTAACACGGAAGTTGCATCCACCATAGATCAATAATAATGGTGTTGAGTGATAGTCAAATTTGGTTGAGGTGAATACTGTTAATGAGACATGGTCACAGATTAAACGGGAAGCAACTTGGTAGCATTGTTTGTCAGCATTATGTATGTTAGTATGTATGTCTTTACGTTCAATTTTGCCTTTGCTTTGGGGAAAGGAGGACAAAATAAAACAAAAGACACAAGTTTGATATAATTTATTTTCTTAAAATGCTAATTCCGGGATTTTTTTTTTCAAACTTCTGTCTACATCTAACCAACCTTTTATGTTTAGCTTTTTTGATGGTATTCTTACTTTCAGAAATGATTTGATCTAAATTTTTTTAGGAAAAAGGATGTGGAATCAGTTTATCCCTCCTTCTAAATCTTCATTATTTGGGGACTTGTGCATAATCTCTTTGTCAGTGTGGATAATCATTTTAAAACAAGTTATTATGTGGTTTCTCCTTGTGGTCATGGAGAAAAGAATATTGAAACAGGTAAATTCTAATCTCCGCTTGAGTTTTCATATTGATAATGAAGAAATTGTTTTACTTATAGAGTTATTTACTATATTATAGAAGTTATTTTGTTTCAACAGCATCTTTATATGCTTTAACAACACCAGGATTTCGTACATGAAGTTTAAAAATCATATTTTAGTGGTGTTTGTCCAGTTGGGTAGCCTGTCAAGTACCAAATGAACTCAGACATGTAAGAATTCCAAATCTTTAACACTTTCTATCTTCCTAACTTGGTTGCCTCATCTTTGACTATGGATTAAATGCAATCTGGCTGGTATTGCAAGAAGTCAACTGGGTCTTGCAGTTTGTGGAGGTATCTCTAGAAATTTCATTGTTGCTTTTATTAGCTGTTTTTTTATATATATTTCTTCATATGCATTAATCTTTTTTGGGTGCTATATACGTTGTGGAATTTGCTTCTGAAAAGGGTGATAGAGGGTTCGGATTGAGAGTGATTCCATCTGTGTTTCATAATTAAAGCATTGTTCCTTGGTGACTAAGAATGAGATGACAAAATATGACGTATATAACACATAATATGAACTTCCATATTTCTCATATATGTATAAAGAGCAATCACTGCACAAATAAACTTGCCAATTTTAGGATTACCGATAGATGATGATCGTCTAAGGTAAAACAAACACTAAATCTACATGCATTGAAATCATAGATTACCAAAAACACAAGGCTAACATCTCTTCACAAGTTATGAAATCAATCCTGTGAAACAAAAAAGTGTTCTTTAAAGAAATTGGTTTAATACCTATTTTGGTCCCTCTTTTTGGAAGGTTTGTTCAAAGTGGTCCTCCCTTTTTTAAAAAGTTCAATAAGGTCCTACTTTTTGCAAAAACTGTGCAAGTTAGTCCTTTTTGCTAACGGCGTTAATTCTGCTAACGGCAGAGCTGCCAGCTGGCAAATATTTGATGACTTGTACAAATAAAATTCGTTTTAGTCCTCATATTGGTTTAAAAATGTTCATTGTGGTCCTCGTATTGGTTTAAAAATATTTATTGTGGTCCCGTTTTAATACATGTTAAAGATTTCACACGTGATCTAGTAATTCATGCGCTAACCTTTTGGGAAACTATAATCACAATAATTTGAAGCTTATCAGTGTAGTTTCACGTGTTATATTAGTAAGTATGGAGATGTGAAAAAAGAACGCATCAATTTTGGATTGTAACACGTGAAATTTTAGCTGCTGTTTTCTTAGAAAACCACAAAACTTTCTACAAGAACATCCATTGATAAATTTGTGAAGCTGCTTACTGTCTCCTTCCTCATCTCCTGACTCAATTACTTAATTGTTCGGAAATTTTCAAAGTAATTTCTTCCTCATTATAACTTCAATTACACATTTTTTGTGTGCTGCTTTCATTTAATCATGTATTGCATAAGAGATGTAAACCTCAACAGCCTTATTAATACATATATAAATGTATCCACCACTCAACAAAAACAAAAATTAAACAATACATGTATAAATGTATCCACCGGTAACTAAAACAAAAAAATTCGTAACAAAGATAAAAATAATAAAAAATATTTAAAGAATTTTTACTTTAAAGAACATGCACTCATCCATTTTTCATCCCCACCCATCTTACTATCCCCTCTTTTCAAACTTCTTCATGTAATAATCTATGTGAGTTTCTCCTTGATACCAAAAAGCTTTTGGTTGATGAGAATGGGTCACTCCTCAACTTTGGTCAAGTTTTATATCTAAAAATGTTTAATCACCCAATTAGAAATATATATATATATATATAAATTCTGTGTCAGCCTCTAGGTAAGGTACCGATTACCTAAAAATAAAAATATGTAGTAAATGATGATTTTTTAAGCTAATCGAGGTGCTAGTGAAAACCTTAAGGCTCGATTAAAAAATGGTCTCATGAGAATAAAGATTTAGAATTTAAAAGCATACATAACAATTCTTATGAAGTTGTAAATTTTTTTTTATTAATAGAATGATAAACTAGTATGATAGTGAAGTAATCTGTTGTCCATAACAAACATTTCACTACTTCGAAAGATATCATATGAAGACATGATTGACATGTTGTGTAAGTACTAATAAGTAATTTGTAATTTCAATATTATCTTTCATTTAATTATCCATTTTAAGTATGACCAGCTTCCCGGAAACGTTGTGATGTTAATATTCTTGTATATCAAGAATTTCACTAATGACATTCAATAAATTATAAGAAGTTGCAACATGCATTCTGTATAAACACAAATACTACATCTACATGGCATTGAAGTCATAGATTACCAATACCACAACAAGGCAAACATCTCTTTACAAGTTAAGAGATCAATCACGTGAAGCAAAAAAGTATTCTTTAAGGAAATTCCACGAAACGAATTAGCAAATTTTAGGAACTTCCCCTATCTCAATCACACCATTAACTCCATTAAAATTTCACTCTCCCACTAAAGCATGAATGTTTGGTTACTCACGTGATAAAAACTAATAACTGCTGGCAACAACAAATATAAAAGGTGATCCATTTCTACCTTTTTTGCTTTCTTTCAAAGTCACACCTCAAACATTAACAAGTTTTGGATCATCTGATCATAAGTAAATAAAGAGAACAGAACAAGGGAGTGAGTTTTTGTACTAATTTTGTCTGGTCGCTAATATCATCAAGCACGAGGATCGAGCACCTGGCCAATAAAGAGTACTGTTCCAGTTAAATCTTCTCTGATGAGGAACAAGAAAGGGTGGTCAGCTACGAAGTCTATTTTAGACCGAGACAGAGTACAACCATACAGTTTAGTTGCAGTAGCCGCTGCAGCTTCAGTACCTTCTTCGTTTACTTCAATAAAAGACTTGTGAAATATATCAGAAACACACGGCTTTTGACCCACAGGAGACTCCACCATTTCTGTCAAACCTCCAACAGTGAAAGGTAAAACCACTCCAAGTTCCTTCAGCACATCAGAGGCTTCAAACCCAAAAGAAATTTTGAATCTTGGGATCCTGAAATCCCCTACATCCAATTGGTAATTAGGAAACTTGCGTTCCAAGAACCCAGATTCAGAAGCCAACTTCTCAACCAAAGCTGGCAGCCCATCTTTTGCATCTGGAAGGAAAAAGTACATGGTGAATTGGCGTTTATCTTCGCCTTGCTTGTAGGGAAGACCAAGGACTTTAAAACCCTCAAAAGGCCTTATGAACTGCTTCTTCTTGCTAGTCATGAAGGGAACCTTGACTGAATTTCCATCAAGAAGGTGGAAATCGTGGTCTTTTGTAATTGAAGCATCAAACTTCTCATTCCACGCTCCTTTGAAGTACAGTGCATTTGCAAAGATGAGTCCGGTTGTACTGTCAACAGATCCAGCAGGAAGAAGTTCTTTTACAAGGCCGTTTGTCTCCTTTTCGGCCCAAGAATTAACTTCATTGGCCACTTCAACAGCCTTAGAAATTAAAAATTATTATCAAATTTAAAATCAATTGTATAAATGGACGTTGCCCTTTTTATCTCATGCATTTCAATAAAAGTGCTTAAGTTTTTGGAATTTTTCTTTTCCCACATATTTATGCCACCGAATCAATTACAATTTATACAACACATAAATACGACTGCAACAGACAGCAATGAGGAGAGCTACAAAAACTGATCATCAAGTCGATAAGGGAACAATTCCAAGGGAGGTTGACAGTTGTGGTGCTCTACAATCAACTTGATGAAGGATCGAGAAATTTGCGTTCTATCTAGTACTACATTACGGGAGCAAAAGACCAGAGGTTCATTAAGTTATTGCAGCACTGGTTTAGCACATTTTTACACACTTTGCTTGGCCACAAACTCGAAAAGACTAGCAAGTTCAGTCCAGTGATTAAATCAAGATGCTTGGATCAATTTTAAATTGGTAATGACTACAAAAACGGCAATTGGATGTTTTCCATATTTTATGGGCAGTGCCAAGGTTGTATCAACAGAATAAGAAGCATTTCATACTTATAAATAGCTAAAGCTTTCAAAAGGATGAAAAAGCATTATTGAAATTTGTACTAAATATTTTGGTTTGAAGATCGCATTGATCATAGTCTAATGTCAATGTTTAGATAAAGACTTGTTTGAGAGGAAAATAAGAAAATAAACAAATAAAATAAGTTTCTCTCCCAACATAAAATTAGGTATATGCATAAACTAATTTATGCTTTTGGAGTACTTTAAATCATTTATCTTATCCCCAAATATCGAAGCTAATTTTAGCTGGCGCTTATTTCTCTTTCCTTGTTTTCTTCAGATAAAAGTGTTTTGCCTAGTTTTTGGAGAACCTAATAAAACCATTGGACTAAGGCACACTAATGATCTCAGTTTTATCACATTATTCATTCTTTAGAGGGAGAGCCTACTCTCTACGCTGGAACAAAAGTGTTTTCAGGTGTCTTCCAAAAATCTTTTACAAATTATTGAATGCCTACAATAAAGGGTTAGCCTCTAAAGCAAAATATCGAATGCTAACACGACAAGGGGATGGAGGATTGGGTGCAGGGAAAAAGAGGGAAAGTTACCTTGGTCTGGAAATCAACCGAAGCCAAAGTTGCCCTGTAATCAGTGTTGACAAGCTGTTTGAAGGAAGGAAGAAGAGGAAGGGTTTGCTCAACCCAGACGCCGTCGGCGAAGGAGAGTCGAGGCCCTCCGGCGGGATAGGCATCGGAGAGTACGACGGTGACGAGCTGAGAGGCGAAGGAGTTGAGATGGTCGGTGGACTTGGATCGGAGGAAGGAGAGAAGCTGATCGAGTGTGGGACCCTTGGAGCCAGCAGCGATGATGCTGAGAACAACGTGCAACGACAGCGGCGAATACACGAAGTTCTTGTCCCGAGCTTCCTTCGATACCAACAGTTTTGTCATGCTCAGGGCAACATCGGTTTGGTTGCTGATCGATTCACGCAGGTCCATTGTTATTTCGAATCTGGAAAGAAATGAAGCTCGCCGTGACGCTAATTTTAGAGTCCCCATTTTTGGATATTTCAACACTTTGAACACTGAATTAACGAACCTCATTTCCTTTATATATTTTCTGACGGCAGTTCAGGAACCGTGTCGAGCTCCTGCTTATACAGAAGTATTTTGCATGAATTTCATTCCATCACTAGTATAAATATACAAATTCATAACCTAATTCAAAAAAGTTAAAATAAAATAAATTTTATTAATTTAATATCAATTATTATAATATCAATTATAATAATAAATATTTAACACTAATAATTAAATTAAATAAAAAAGTATAAATATACAAATTCATAACCTAATTCAAAAAAGTTAAAATAAAATAAATTTTATTAATTTAATATCAATTATTATAATATCAATTATAATAATAAATATTTAACACTAATAATTAAATTAAATAAAAAAAATAAATATAAAAAATCAGTTAATAAAAACTAATTATTGTAATTGATACTACTTTGACATGTCTGTTCTCTCTCCACGTGGCTACACGTATGCTTAGTGATTAAGTTTGGAATGACCAAATGTAAAATATTGTTTCCATAATTTATATAATTAAATCTAAAGGTGTTCTCAAATGCATTACTAAAGTAAAACTAAAATATTAAATATTTTTTAGAAAACAGAATCTACTGGTATTTTTAAAATAAAGATACTTGTTCTCTTATTTTAAAAATAGAAATTTGATCTGATCCAAAATTTTACATATTTTTTTAATATAACTTATTTATTGAAAATATCATAAAATGATTTAATTAATTAAAATATAATAAATAAAAAAAGGATTAAATATTTTATTTTAAAATTGGAAGACCAGAAAAATAGATTAAAAAAAATAAAGAAACAATTTATATTTATTTTCCTTTTAAATATGTTCATGAGAGAAATAAATTTTGTTGTAAAATCTGGAAACAATTAAAGAAATAGATACGAAGTTGTGAAAACTCACTTGGAAAATATAATCTTTCTTTAGTTAAAAGAAAATAAAAACTCTGAAAAACACCATTGTGTACTAGGCATAAACACTAGTACTTGTAAAAGATAAATGTTTACGAAAATGAAACATTGGAATCGAGAGGGAAGGGAAGCGATTGAATAGAAAAAAAGAATTTTATTAAAAAAAAGATGTCTTTTCCATAAAAAATTTTCCTACATATGATACGTGTGGGAATTTGATATCCGGATTTGTGTTGTTAGAAAAGTCTAAATAAATTTAAGTGTAGTGAATTGAAACCTAACGTGAAAGGAAAAAAACCTGATCGAGTTCCGAATTAAAAAAAAACTTCCCAATTAAAAAAAATATCATTTCCGAATTCTCTAATTTGGAAACTACTTTTTTTTAAGTATTTCGAATTGAATGTTTGGTAGGCTTTGTTTGTAAAATGTTGATAATTTAGAATGTTTATTATCAAATAAAATTGTTTCGGTATGAATATTTTGGGAATCGAAGGAATGAACCTGGATGACGTGGCGCTCCCGCTGTCTTCTAATCTTCAACCGTCCGGAATCTACAAGCTACGACCGGGTGGCGGAGGTACCTGCGATGGCACTCCGACGCCCAAGTCAGGGTGAGTGGTGATGAGCCTTGGAAGCAAGGCTGAGGGTTCTCAATATGAGAATGTAGAGTGAAATCACTTAATAGTATTGTATAGCTGAATAGTGTATGAGAGAGCGTACCTGGTATACGATTCTAGCCCTGTATATATAGATTATTATGAAATATAAACAGAATATAATATAAACGGTTATACCTGAATACCTGACTGTTCATATCTTATTTAATCTTTTCTGATATAGATTGTTAAGATATTATTCGCGATGGATTATATCGTCGTGCTGGACCGTTGGCCCAATAACAGAAACGATAATGGCCTATCATTAATACGATTGAGGCCCAATAAGCATGCTGGACCGTGCGGTTACTAATTGCAACCATCCGGCCCAAATAGTATATCATACAAAAATATTTGTCAACAATTTTCATAAGTAAAATGGGTGTTAGTTTCCACTGTGATCTTTAATTGTTCCACAATAAAATCTGAGTAATACATTTTTTAAAATTTCTCAATAAATTGGTCGGTAATACAGTTTTTAAAATTATTGACAAATTTGTTGGTAATTTAATATATTTAAAATTTATTGATAAATTCATTGGTATTTATTTGTTTTTTAAAATACGTCTGTAATACATTTTTTAAATGCATTAATTTTTTAATTTTTTGAAAAGAATCAGTAATTAAAAAAAATTAAATATATTGTAAATCTATTGGTACTTCAATTTTTTCTAAAATATGTAAAAAAAATCTATACATAAAATGAGCCTCTAAATTAGTGACAAAATTGGATGGAATATTTTTTTTACTAATTTTGTCTGGTCGCTAATATCATCAAGCACGAGGATCGAACACCTGGCCAATAAAGAGTACTGTTCCAGTTAAATCTTCTCTGATGAGGAACAAGAAAGGGTGGTCAGCTACGAAGTCTATTTTAGACCGAGACAGAGCACAACCCGCCAGTATAGTTGCAGTAGCCGCTGCAGCTTCAGTACCTTCTTCGTTTACTTCAATAAAAGACTTGTGAAATATATCAGAAACACACAGCTTTTGACCCACAGGAGACTCCACCATTTCTGCCAAACCTCCAACAGTGAAAGGTAAAACCACTCCAAGTTCCTTCAGCACATCAGAGGCTTCAAACCCAAAAGAAATTTTGAATCTTGGGATCCTGAAATCCCCTACATCCAATTGGTAATTAGGAAACTTGCGTTCCAAGAACCCAGATTCAGAAGCCAACTTCTCAACCAAAGCTGGCAGCCCATCTTTTGCATCTGGAAGGAAAAAGTACATGGTGAATTGGCGTTTATCTTCGCCTTGCTTGTAGGGAAGACCAAGGACTTTAAAACCCTCAAAAGGTCTTATGAACTGCTTCTTCTTGCTAGTCATGAAGGGAACCTTGACTGAATTTCCATCAAGAAGGTGGAAATCATGGTCTTTTGTAATTGAAGCATCAAACTTCTCATTCCACGCTCCTTAGAAAAATGTGCCTCGTTCAAACATTATGCTCTCTCTCTGCGTGGCTATGTGTATGCTTGGAGATTAATTTTGGTAAGTGTTATTTTTTAAAAATGAAATTAAAATTTTGTTTATACAATCTATTTAATTAAATCTAAAGGTGTTCAAATGCATTACAAAAGTGAAACTAAAATATTAAATATGTTCAGAAAACATAATCCGCAGTTATTTCTAAAACAGAGATTCTTGTTCTCCTATTTTAAATATCTACAATTTTAATCCACTCCTCAATTTTACATATATTTTTTAAATTTTATTTTTGTTCAAATGAATAGTAAAGCTAACTTATTTATTTAAAATGATTTAATTAATTGAAATATAAGAAATAAAAAGGATTAAATATTTTATTTTAAAATTGGGAGACCAATAGATTAAACAAAATAAAAGGAACAAATTATATTTATTTTTATTACAAATATGTTGGTGAGGGAAATAAATTTTGTTGTAAAATCTTGAGACAATTAAAGAAATACATATCGAGGTATCAAAACTCAGCTAGAAAAGATATTATTTTGTAGTTATGAGAAAAACTAAATTAGTGATTTAGTTATATAATTGGTTTGGTTCATTTTGTTATCTCATTATCTTTCGGTTTAATTTAATTCTTGAATTTTCTAAAAATAGATTTAATTTTTTTATTAAGTGGATATTAACGTTAACACATTATAAGTATCAATTCGTAAAATTTTAATTTGATCTAAATTTGAAGAGGATAAATTTAAATAATTTTAAAAAATAAAAGATCAAATTGAATGAAAATTTTAAATGCAGACTAAATTGAAAATAACTACTACTGTATACGTGTCATGACCTTGATCCAACGGTTTATTTTTTTATTATTAAACAAGTTTTAAAAAATAAAACAATTTTCTTTAAAGATTTAAAATTTTATGAATTTAACACACAAAAAACCAAATTAAAACTTTTTAAGAAATTAGAAAACTAAATTGAAGAAAAAAAATAATAAAAGAAACAAAATGAACCAAACCAATAAATTATAAAGATTAAATCATAGCTTATGATAAAATAAAAACTTGAAAAGACCATAGAACAAAAAAATAATTTATTGTAAAACAGAAAATGTTTGAGAAAATGGAAATGGAAGGGGATGAATAGAAAAAGGAATTTTATTACAAAAAGAAGAATAAGGTGTGGAAAAATGCATGGACTTGTTGTCAGTAATAAGATCAGGCCGATGTTGAACAAACCGAATTGTGAAGAATGGCCCATTACTGATATAATTTGGGGATCTCCAAGTTGACATTTCTGCTCTTCAATTAAAATGTTAAAAGAAAAATTATCTTCTCTCACTCACGACACCACTCTGTGTGGTAATGGGTTTCGTTGCTATGTGATGTGAAGAGTTTTTGTTGCTTTGCTTTTTTTTAATTTTATATTTTTTGTTATTCTGCTATGCACTGGATGAGGTTTAAAGTATGAAAATTAATGTGATATCTTAAACATTCCTAAAATAAAATAGGTATTTGAATAAGGCCATTCAGATATCAGAGAAGGTATATAAGAAAAAATTATTTATTACATTTTTTATAACATCTCATATCACACTACTTACTGAATTGAGCATATGAGTGTTTTTATAAATACCCCCACCCAATTTGAAAAAGAGAATATCTGGAAGTTGAAGGGAAGAAAATATCTTAGAGAGTAAAATGATTTTCTGGAACATTTCGGTCTCACATAAGAACAATACAAAAGACCCAAAGAATATCCAATGCTTGGAACGAGGAAATACGGGTAAAACAACGTACGTTTGTGTTAAACTTTTGAAAGTCCATCCTAGCAACCTCAAATCCACATTTTGAAAGTACATCCTCTGGTTATATTATATACATATCACAGACAATAATTAGTATATAATTGGCTTCACATGTATTAATCCAAGTATAAGCTTCTAAGTAGTATCGCTTTTACAAAGCAATAAGATTTCTCATGTTTTGCAGAAGCAGGATAGAGAACTGATGCATTCATTTTCCAGTATTAGGAAGCTCAATAGCCATAACCTTTCATGTTGCTATAAATAATCAAAAACCATAATAAGTTTCATTCTAAGAACACATGCTTTGACTCGCTGTTTAGCAAAAGGCAGGCTTCAATTCAATCTGTCTACTATTTAGCTAAAACCTATGGATGAAATGCTAAACATGGTTAGCTCGGTTCATCTTCTCCAGCATCTAGATAATCTTGGAACTATTAAGGTTAAACTATTCATCTAGTCGATATTAAATGTTCACCCAAATCATAAAAAATTGCAACGCACACAAGCGAAAAAAGTACTGAGAAGAACAGAACACAAATGCTTAGTTATTTATTTACGTTATGCTTTGTATCATTTGCATCTAACCAAGAATAAAATTTATCAACAAAATAGACCAAAAAAATAAACAACTATCTTTGAATAATTTGCATTTTCTTCTTTGACAGCTCATATATAATCTAGATAGTAGAGCTCAGATAACAGGATAATATTCTGCATAATAAAAGATATTTCAAGTACTCTCCCCATAGGTCAACCAAGAGAAGTATTAAAAAATTATTGAAATGGAATAAAATTTTAATTGTGAAAAAGGGCAAATAAATCAAGTCAATTTAGAAAATAAATTGTGAAATTTAGCAGAAACATTAGTATACCCCATAATCTACATTGTGACAGTCAATAGTCAACAGCTACTAAGTGTATATTTGGCTTGCACTCCACATCAACCCAAAATTGATCTTGGAGGACAGAAGGATGTGCTGATAAATTTTCAAAATCATTTGGAAGTGACTGAAGATACTTCTGCCGAAATGTTTTTCTTCTGCTCAAAATAAGTTGTATAAAATAGAACCTATTCAAGAACAAATTTTCACAAATTAGCCAGAAAAAAGCTCTATTTCCTGACCTCCATGCCTCTAGAAAGACTGAACCTGCCTCAGGATATGTTATGCGAAACCAATCAAATGATGGAAAGACTTGACAACATGACAGATCTTGTCATGTGTATAAGAAAAGATAACTGAGTTATTACAAACGATCTTTAAGTTATCACACATTCATAAACATAAACGAGCCACATCAGTACATTAGGCCAAATTACCTGGCCTGTTTACATAAATATTTTTCACATTAGATGGACCAGTTTAAACCAATTTGCCATTGAATAATGCGACCATGATAGGCAACTCTCGAGGGCCCGCAATTCACAAACAAATCCATGATCATCAGAGAACATGTTACACACAATGCTAGCAGTGAAAAATTGTGCTAAGCAGTGAAAATGTTCCCCGTGATTTGAGCTAACAAAGCAAAGTAAAAGCAAAAAGTGATTGTATTTGCAACTGAAAGAAAACAAAAAAAGCTATATTAAAATTAAACAAAAGAATACAATTTGTTCACGCAACCAAAAAAAAACCCAAAAGGAATCGTTTGGTAGCTGTGTAATCATCTTGATCCGAAGCCAGCCAACCTGCCCAAGATTCCCTGTTTGTACGGCAAATACGTTTTCTTTTTCAAATCCTCAGTTTCCGCTTTCTTTCTCGCATAGTGCAATTCATGGGCGGAAAGGGGTTCCTTTCTTCTGGGTCTTGGGCCTGGGCTCGGGCTTGGGATGGAAGTCTTGGGGTCTTGAGGTTTTTTGTAGAAAGCGGGAAACTTTCTCAAGGGGTCCTTGCTGGAACCTCTCCCTTCAGAGGCACTGCGGAAAAGCAAGAAGTCTCTGAGTCTCCATTTCCTTGAACTCTTTGAAGTTGACGAAAGCGAAACTGCGTCGGAAACCGAACCCTCGTTGTTCTCCTGCGCTTGATTGGATTCTTCGTCCCAAATATAGTGAGATACTCTGTTACAAGGAGAGAGCGAGCGCGTGACTCTGCTGCGATTTGAACTCGAACAAACACTCCTATCCCTCCCTCTTCTCTCTTCCTCCTCCTCTTCTCCCTCTTTCTTCTTCCCTTGGGCTTTGGAAGATCTTCTGGGCTGGGCCGGAGGGAGAAGCGGGCTTTTAACGGAGTCCAACAAATCGTCCTCGATGAGCGGCTTGATTTTGCCGCCGTCGAAAAGTTCTTCCGCAGATCGAGGGCTCTTGGATTCCCCATCAACAAAAAAGGCAAACCCATCGTCATCCTGGGTATCGGTCTTATCATTATGATCAGCACCGTGTCCATGTCTGTGTTCCAAATCATAAAGAGAATCTAATTGGGCGAAAAACCTGGAGGGGCTAGAGGGGGCGCTTAGGCAAAAATATTCCCCGAAGCGCTTGGGCGAAGAAGGAGCGCTGAGATAGGGCGAAATCCTTGCACGGTTGAAATCGAAAGGATCCCTGGAGGGACTTGCGCTGGGACTATGCGTGACCACTTCCATGGTGAAGCAATCGGGTTGGGAATACTGGTAGGAAGAGATAAGTGTTGTTGGTTATATATGCAGAGAAGGAGATGACGATGAGGATGAGAAAAGGGATTAGATTGTTTTGTTGACCAGTGACAGACAAGGGCACGTTTGGGTCCTAACCTAGCCGCCTTTTAATACCGGTGGTTTAAATTATGTATGACTTAGGTGGGAATAGAATGATGTAACAGTAATAGGAGTCCCTTTCTTACTGGACCACATGCTATGGATGATTTTCAACGTGTTGTTTGGTGACCGGCTACTCAATAATTTATAGCTTTAAGGTTGTAGCTCAGACCACCCACCCACGTTTCCATTTAACGTCCCACACCTTCTTAATTACTTACAATTATCTCTCTTTTTACGCGTATCCTATATTTAATGTCTCAATCCCATTTCTTTTTTCAATTTTCATTTCCTAACCAAAATTACTATAATATAATAAGTTTTTACTTCATATGTCACTCCATTTTATTGTTTATTGATTAAATCAAGGAATTATATGTATATTACCTTGGTTATTTATGTTTATTTCAAAATGTAATTACATGTAAACTTGGTGTTATGGTGAATATATAAAGTATTTTTTGGGTTGAAGAAAAGTTTAGCATTAAATTATCCATTTCCGTTTCTTTGTGCAGTGTGTATGTGTAATGGCAAACAATGAAGCATGATCGCATAACTCCATTAAATTATACATGATGACTTGCGTTTAGCTTGGTAATAGTCAAATAGAAGATGCTATTAAAATAAGCAACCCTTGATAGTCCTCCATTTCGGTGGCGGTAAGCAAAGGATGAACTTGAATTCTAGAAGAGAGTGACATTTTCTTTATAATAATATATCCAAATTATTCTACATTCACCACATCACGTTTCTTTTAATGAAAACATGCATCTGGACGATGCAACTGTGTTGTAAAATTCTTATTATATTATAATAACTATAATATTTTAGGTACATCTTAGGTTTTTTTTTTCATAAGGTATTAAAAGAATTGAAATTTATGCACTTTAACTTACTATTATATAGAAATATATTTAATTTCTTCATTTGTTAGGTAACGATTAAATCAAGTTTGATTTGTTATATGTCTAAACCAACCTGATATAACCTCTGTGGCAATGAAAGTCGTAACGAGACACAACAAAGTTGCCATCTTTAATATTAAAAAATAAACTAGCACTTTGACGTTACATATCATACTATGATAAGATAATTGTTATTTTAGAACCGATAACGATGGATTTGATAAAGAACAAAACTAATGAAAGCATATAAACGAACCAAAAATGTAGCATTAAATTATAAAGGCGATTAATTTGGTACATATGGTTTAAAATGACCATAAATTTTCTTGCAGCACTCGTGGAGCCAATTAATGGTAAAATATTGCATGCGTTAGGGTCAAATATTAAATGTGGTGAGAGATGAAAAGCCTTGAATGTAAACACCCACGTAGCAGTGATTTACCGTGATATATCATTCAAATGCATTGAAATTTCTTTGGTGACGAAAATGATTTTGGAAAAAGCACAGCAAGAGTGTCGTTTGAAGCCTCACACTTGGCATTTGCCTATCCTGGTGTCCTTCTGAAGTAAATGCAGCACCAAAGGGTTATCTATCTTCTGTCCCTTTCTTTCATGTCAAATATTGTGCTTTCGTCTCCTTATGGGATCTATGCATAATTTTATTTTACATATAGTATACAAAATATACCGGTTGGTGTTACAATAAGAATCAATTTATCGATAGAGGTAGCTGATCGGTTGGTAGTCATTTTAAGTAATTAAAGATTAATATTTATGGACAATTAACAGGTATTAATGGTTAATTAATGGGTTTGATTTCTAATTCTATAAATATATGATATTAATGATTAATTAATGGGTTTAATTGCTATAAACTCTATAAATATACTATTAATATCAAAGTAAAGACACTTTTGATTCTAAATCAAATTGAGACCTAGTTAAGAAACATGTTTGACTATGCCTAAGAGTATCTTCTACAGGTCAACAACTGATTGATGTGGGTTACATTGTTGGAGAGGATTAGACCATTGAGATACAGAACAAAACAAGAAAAGATAATTACCATCGGTCCCTTTCAACCGAAACACACTCAATTTAGCATTTAATTAGAAATTTTAGTGAAATCTGAATTAATGTAAAAAATAAAGTTAAATTATGATTAAAGTAATATTTATAAGTGTTGATCATAGATCTTCATTCCAATGAGTCATGGTTATAGGTATATTAGTCCAAAGGTTTAATGATTAACTTATTTATGAAAAAATTAGATTTATTTTTTATTGAGTTATCTAATGCAAACAAACACAAAATACTGATATGCCATATTTTAACTTAATAACTAATATTGTTATTAAAATAAATCAAATTTTTAATATAAGAAACATAATACTCAGATATCTGATATTCCATCTTATTAAAATCTATTTACAAAATATCGAATAATAATTTTGATGACTGTTAAACTATCCAACACCAAAAACCTTAAAAAGTATCATGTCTTTATTTTAAGTAACCCAATAGAAAAAGGCTTGAAGGGTATTCAATCACCTACGTTACACTTTCCATTTCAAATATTCTTATGAACAAAACAAAAGGTTACAAAGAACAAAGGAAAACCATGTTAGCATGTCCCGAGAAAAAAATAAAATAAGATAGGCTGAGAAAAAATGGAGGCACAGGAAGAACTTGTTCTGTAAAGGGAGTGAGGAGAAAGAAAGAAGAGAAAGCGAGTGATTTTTTGTTCTTAGTTGTGGTGGTGGTTAAAATTATCATTACCTGTGAAGAATATATTTTTAAAAGTGTGTGCTTTTGTGGTGTTTTAACATTAATATTTTTAAATTATTAATTTCGAAGAACTATTTTTAGTTATTTTAAAAGTATAAATGACTGAACAAACATTTTAAAATATAAAGATCAAACTGAAACACGACTTATTAATAATTTAGCCACAATAAAAAAGCACATGTAAAAGTTTCTTTATAAACCTCCGGATCCGTCAAACTCAAACTTAAATGCGGGTAAGGGTAAGCAATGTTCATGAATGATTTATATATAACAAATCATTAAATATATTAAGAAGATAGGGTTTTATTAGTTAATTATAAATTTATCGTAAATGTAACTAAATAAATGTGACTAAGAGAATTATTTTATAAAATTAATAAATAATAATTTAATTTGTTGAAGGATAATATTAAGATATTGAAATTTAAGAGATTACATAAAGGGTGATAATTATCATGTGAATATTCATTCCATCAAAGGAAAAAATTAATAAGAACCCTAAAATGTTTTATATAAAAAAGTTTAAAGATCAATCTATATTGTTTAATGACAAATTCTTCATGTATGTTTTCATATTTTCTGTTCTAAAGAAAATTGATAACTATTCTATTTCCTAAAAGTTTATTGCTTATTGTGTTTTGATACGGGATTCACGAATCTAACCATTAACATAAATCTTAATCTGTTTTTTCTAATTTTATGAAAAAAAATTTATGAAAATTGAGAATTTTAATTGATTATGAGTTGTAACTCAAATTCTTTTGACATGGGTTAAAAAAACCCTAATTTAAAAATTGAAAAAGTTAAAATTAAGAAATTCATAATTTATTTTTATTTATGGTGTCTCTGTTTTCTCCATTTGATTATCACTCACACAAAATTTAATAAAGATTTGATTTAACATTTAAGAAATCTAGATTTTGAAGACTCTGATTGTTTCTGAAATCCTAAATTGGAAAAGAATTCTCGATTTATGTTTGGACAATAATATTAACCACTAAATATATTTTCGTATAATAATCAACACTAAAATCAAGTTTAATAACAAAGTTATATTTAGATTGATTTATCACTTAACACATAAAATCTTAAAATCATCACATATTATCATCATATATGTATATATAATCCGACCAAATATTAATTTTCATTTGGATCCATCAATACTTGTATGATATGCATAAATACAAATATTTATGATTTCTTTATGAATTATCCGATGTCATTCATGATTTCTTAATTATCAATGACTCATTAAAAATTGTAAATAAAACAAAAATTGAATTTTATTTATTTCAAATCCAAATTAATTATTAATTTAATTTTATTTCAAAGTTTATTTTAATAAACCCATAAAACGAAAAACCAGATTCAAGTTTTTAAAACGAATCTTCCAACCTAAAGTGAAGCATCTCGCACCAGCTACCGTATGAAAAAGCTGTTGTCAAAACCATGAGGAGACCATTTTTTGAGTTTTTATTTTGAAATAACCTTCTGAGTATTTAAGTGTGTAATATGTTGGCTCAATAGTATTTATGCTATAATAATGATTTAATATTGTTTTATTTATTCTTTGTTCAATATAATTTTATATTTTTAAAAAATAATTAATGTGTTTTTTTTCCATTTTCTTCTTAAAATTGGACAATAAAAATAAAAAAATAATATCAATGTTGATATTTTTTAAAGTTTTCTTAACAATAACATAAACCTTGCTCATTGATAAGTGTCACAACCCGTAAAATCCAAAATCTTTGGCTCGGCCACGTGGCGACCGGCCGGTCTCTCTTGAGTGAGTGGGAGACAAGTTTCTGCAAGTAATTAATTCCCTTTTCTTGTAATCCGTGCAGCGACGGCTTACCAGGGAAAATCCCTGTGAGTGGGAACCAGGTGGCGACTGTATATTAAATTGGAGGATGGTAGTGGAAACCAGGTGGCAACATAGTACTGGCCGACCGCTGGTGTGAAGGTAAGAGGAAACCCTGTAAACTCTCTCTGCATGCAAATCTTCTTCTTCTTCATCAAATTTCGTTTTCTGCAACCTCAAAATTCTCCTCCTTCTCTCTAAACCTTCACAATCTTCTCTCTAAAATTCTAACCTTCAATCGTTCTCCGATCATTAGTTTTCTTCAAGAAATCTGATAGCTGGCATCAAGAGGTACAATCTGTACTAACCAGAAGACCGTTCGGAGTTGGTAAGTGCCCGACTCTTTAGGGTTCCTAGTTTTCCTACATGCATGTGCTGTTAAAGCTTGCATGTATCTTTAGACCAATTCTTCTGAACCTATAATTTTGTATTTCATTTTAGAATTTGGAAAATTAGAAGAGTCAGTTGCTATCCATTCACTGTGAAGTCTTAGCGGGAGTTAAGAGGTAAGGGAAGTTTATGATTATTCAATAATTATTTGTTATACGGTTGAATGTATGAACTTTTGGTATGTTTGATTTCTATATGTTAAAATGAAAGTTTGAATATTGTGTTGAAATGAATTCCTTGACATGTAAATTTCAAAGAGAGTATAAGAACGTAGTATAACTGATTTTATAATCGAATGGTCATTATGACCGTCCGGTTTCCCGTCACACCTTGAATTGATTTCTTATTTCTGCACCAAACATATATTATTAAGTCCGTCATTTCAGATTTTCTGTCTTACACAGAACGTCCGGTTTACAAATTATAGTATTCAATTGATAAAACGTCCGGTCTTTTACCGAGTTTTGATTCTTACAGAGTGTTCAATTTAGTAATGATATTCACTATTCCGGAGAGAATCTGTCTTTCATAAACCGTCCGTTTTTCTTCATTTTAGTCAGTTGAATTCCCTTAATAAATTTCTTTATTCGATTCTCTTTAAAGTTGGATTTCTCTTTTGTTGAGTACACTCTAAATTTATTATTCCGACCGGTTTTTTATTAGTTACGTCTGTTGACGAACCACCACTGATCTTCCGTCCGGTTGAACCACCACTGATCTTTCCGTCCGGTTTTTACCAGTCAAAATACTCTTTATCTACGTTCTGTTGAGTTTCTTACTTTAAATGGATACTAAGTTGTCGGTTATATTGAATTGAATTGTAAGAGAATTCCAAGGAGGAATGTCTCATGTTTGAAGTAAATTGATTTAGTATGACCGTGGTTATAGGCTCAGGTTCCGACTCTATTCCGATATTCCGTGATTACATCACCTCAAGTAGAGGGGGGTAATTCATGCGTGGGAATGGCGGGAGGTCCTTTAGCCTCAGGGTATTTCTATACCGAGGTGGTTCCATTGGACTAACCTCGGGTGGCGGTCTGTTGAGTGTATCCCAGCCAGGTCCACCCGGGTGCAGAGAGCGGCGAGCATACAGGGTCATACGTCCGGACTTTAGTTTTTGAATATTTTGATGATTGTTGATGTTTCTATGATGATTTCATTTGAGAAAAATGCTATGTAATATTGATGATTGTGTTTATATAATAAATGATTTGTTGAATTCTTCATAAGCTTACCCTGCTACGTGTTTTGTTTTCTTTATCTTACCGTTCGGTATCCGACCGTTCGGACGTTTTTTTCTTCACTGCAATGATCATCCTTTTTGGGTGTGAGCAGAAGGATTTCAAGAGGAGTCTTTGGAGGAAGCATTACTGGAAGAGCAACCCTTGGAGGTGCTGCCCGAGCAGTTTGCTGGACCGTCCGGTCCATAGTTTTATTTGATCTTATTGTAAATATTGTTTGTGACGGTCGGTTATTCTGTTTTGTAAAACCGTCCGTCCTAAACTTAGTGAACCTTGTAAATTTTCCAACTTGTATATTTTGGTTGATCAAGTTGTTTTAATCCAATCTTTCGTTGTTCTATTTAATCTTCTTTTCTCTACTGTTCTTTAATATTATTCTTGATAACTCCTAGAATAAAATATAGTTTGTTCTATATATTTATTGGGATGTTACATTAATGGTATCAGAGCAGTTTTATTCCTTAGAATGCCTATAGGTTATGGGTATGCTATGCTTGTGCTGTATACTCACATGATCAGTTAGAATTTTCTAACTTCTTATGGAAATTCATGAAGTTTCTTTCTGTTTTAAAACAGAAAATGGCTCCACGACCACCTCCTCAACCGGCCGACCGTGATACATCCGGCAACAATAATAACAACTTATTGGAGTCCGTTCTGGCTGCACTCCAACAACAGAACACAACTTTAATTCAGCAAAACACTAACCTTGCGCAACAGAACGCGATTGCATTACAGAATGCTGAAGCCGCTAGAGTAGCTGCGGAGTCGACTCAGAGGCAAATAATGGAGTTATTACGAACTGGATCACAGACCGGTGGACCGTCCGGGTCTTCGGTAACTAATACTGCAGAATGGAGTTTGGAGAGTTTTCTCCAACACCGCCCGGCAAAGTTTGACGGAAAGTGTAGTGCTGACGAAGCGGATCATTGGATAAGGGACATGGAGAAAATTTATCAGGCTAAACGATGCCCGAATGAAAACAGGCTGTTGTATACTGAATACCAGCTTACCGGGGAGGCAAATCATTGGTGGAGTGCCATGAAGATGTTATTGGAACAACAACGACTTCCAATCACTTGGGATTTATTTAAAGAAAAGTTTTATGGAGAATATTTCCCCAACAGTGTGAGGTTTGCAAAGGAAGTGGAATTTCTCCAACTAGTTCAAGGGGGGATGTCGGTATCCGAATACACCGACCGTTACAAGCATTTGATGAGATTTTATACCATGGGCGTGAATGAGGAGTGGCAGTGCAGGAAGTATGAAAATGGATTAAGACCAGAATTGAAGGTGATGATCTCCAGTCTATGCATTACCTCCTTTCCTACTCTTGTGGAAAGAGCCAAGGTACTTGAAAGAAATATGGCAGAAGTGGAACAGCAGAAGAAACTGCAGCAACCGACCGGTAGGGCATCTGTTTCAGCTCGAACTGGTCAAGTCGTAAGGAGGACTCCTTATACTCGGCCTATGCCGACCGGTTCTGGTACTTCCTCACAAAACCCAGTTTACACTAATTCACCAAGGCAGCAAGGAACAGTTTCTTGTTTCAATTGTGGAGGGCCACATTATCGATCATCTTGCCCTCAACTGGTGGGATTCAAACATTGTTCTAAGTGTGGAAGAACTGGCCATACGGATTCTGAGTGTAACATGGGAAATCGAGGGACTATGAGACCTCCAATTGCTGGTAGAAGTGGTCAGAGAAACGGAGGAAGGGCGCAAGCAACCGGCCGGGTTTATGCTTTGACCGGAGTAGAAGCAGCAAGTTCAGGTAACCTTATTATTAGCACTTGCTTGCTGCATGAAGTTCCTTGTTGTGTATTGTATGATTCGGGGGCAACACATTCTTTCATCTCGAAGGCATGTGTTGAAAAGTTGGGTTTAGACAAGAGTGAGATGCAGCTTGATTTGGTGGTGTCTACCCCAGCAGCTGGAGAGATTAGGACATCTACCGTATGCATTAGATGTCCTATTGAGGTAGAAGGGTACCAGTTTAAGGTAAACCTTATATGTTTACCTCTTCAAGACATAGAAATAATACTAGGGATGGATTGGCTAACAACCAATCGCATTCTCATTGATTGCGGGAAGAAAAAGTTGATTTTCCCAAGCGATGAAGAAGATTTATCACTGACCCTCGGTAAACTTCGAGAGGATCTTATAGAAGGAGCAATGTGTTTTCTAATCTTAACACGTGAAGATCAAAATGAAGAAGACCGTCCGGCAGAAAACCGAGCGGTTATTGAAGAATTCATGGATGTTTTTCCGGATGAAGTACCAGGCTTACCTCCAATCCGAGAAGTGGAATTCTCCATTGATTTAATTGCTCAAGTCGGACCGATAGCAGCAAGACCTTACAGAATGGCTCCAGCCGAGTTAGTGGAATTGAAAAAGCAAATTGCAGACCTCTTAGAAAAGAAGTTTATTCGGCCAAGTGTATCGCCTTGGGGAGCGCCTGTTTTATTAGTCAAGAAGAAAGATGGAAGCTCGAGACTTTGTGTGGATTATCGTCAATTGAACAAGTTGACGATTAAAAACAAGTATCCACTACCCAGAATAGACGACTTATTGGATCAACTGTCCGGCGCGACAGTATTTTCTAAAATAGACTTAAGATCCGGGTATCATCAGATTTTGGTGAAAGAAGCCGATATCCCGAAGACTGCATTTCGGTCTAGATACGGCCATTACGAATATGTGGTAATGCCGTTCGGCGTTACCAACGCACCTGCCGTATTCATGGATTACATGAACCGGATCTTCCGGCCGTTTTTGGATAACTTTGTAGTAGTCTTTATTGATGACATCCTCATCTACTCTAAGACTGAAGCTGAGCATGAAGAACATTTGAGGATAGTACTTGGTGTGTTACGGGAAAAACAACTCTATGCCAAAATGTCTAAGTGTGAATTTTGGATGAAGCAAGTCCAATTTCTTGGGCATATAATCTCGGCGGGCGGAATTGCTGTGGATCCGGCCAAAGTCCGAGCGGTTTTAGAGTGGGAAACTCCCCGTTCGGTTTCGGAAATTAGAAGTTTTGTAGGATTGGCTGGCTATTATAGAAGATTTATTGAAGGCTTTTCTAAGATAGTAGCGCCCTTAACTCAGTTGACGCGAAAGGATCAACCGTTCGTCTGGACCGACCGGTGCGAGTCTAGTTTTCAAGAACTAAAGCAGCGATTGACGAATGCTCCCGTGTTGGTGATTCCGGATGTAAATTTACCTTATGTAGTATATTGCGATGCATCTTATCAAGGGTTGGGTTGCGTTCTGATGCAAGAAGAGAAAGCTGTTGCTTATGCCTCTCGGCAGTTGAAGATTCACGAGAGAAATTACCCAACTCATGATCTTGAGTTGGCTGCCGTAGTGTTTGCATTGAAGATTTGGAGGCATTATCTATACGGCGCCGGTTTCAAGTATTCAGTGATCACAAGAGCCTCAAATACTTGTTCGATCAGAAGGAATTGAATATGAGGCAGAGAAGATGGATGGAATTTCTGAAGGACTACGATTTTGAACTACACTATCATCCGGGAAAGGCAAATGTAGTCGCTGATGCCTTAAGCCGGAAGACTGTTCATGTAGCAAACATGATGGTTCAAGAGTTTAAGCTGGTGGAAAGCTTCAGAGATTTAAGGTTTTACTGTGAATTTGAACCGACCGGTATTAAGTGCAGTCATATGCAGTTGTCAAGCAACATCATTGACAGAATCCGAGAAAGGCAAGTATTTGATGAAGAATTGCAGAAGATCAGCAAACCAAACGGTATCCAACTTCATCAAGATTTCAATACTGGAACTGATGGTCTTCTCCGATATAGGGGGCGGACATGCGTACCTAGAGATGAAGAATTGAAAAGAATTGTCTTGAAAGAAGCTCATCAAAGTAGACTCAGTATACATCCGGGCATGACGAAGATGTATAAAGATTTGCGAATGTGTTTTTGGTGGCCAGGAATGAAGCAAGATGTAGCTCGTTTCGTGGAATCTTGTTTAACTTGTCAAAGAGCTAAGATTGAATATCAAAAACCGAGCGGTCAGCTGCAACCATTGGAGATACCCGAATGGAAATGGGACAGCATTGCAATGGATTTCGTGACCCATTTACCCCGAACGGTCAGAAACCATGACGCAATTTGGGTGATAGTCGATAGGCTGACCAAGAGTGCTCACTTTCTTCCCATCAATTTGAAAATGCCTATGTCCAAGCTGGCTCAGTTGTACGTTAAAGAAATCATAAGGCTTCATGGAGTACCGTCCGGTATCGTGTCGGATCGAGACCCAAGATTTACGTCTCGGTTTTGGCAGGCACTTCAACATGAAATGGGAAGCAAACTTCAAATGAGCTCTGCTTACCATCCACAAACGGACGGTCAATCCGAGAGGACTATCCAGACCTTAGAAGATTTATTGAGAACAAGCGTGCTGGATCACTTGGGCGTTTGGGACGAAATTTTGCCATTGGCCGAATTTACGTACAACAATAGTTTTCATTCAAGTATTGGAATGGCGCCTTTTGAAGCCCTTTACGGTAGAAAATGCCGAACACCTCTTTGCTGGTTCCAGGAAGGTGAATCGGTGTTAACTGGACCCGAGATAGTGCAACAAACCACTGAGAAGGTGAAGTTGATCCAGGAAAGACTTAAGGCATCCCAGAGCCGACAGAAATCATATGCCGATAGAAGACGGAAGCCTTTGGAATTTGCCGAAGGAGATCATGTGTTTCTTAAGTTGGACCGAAAGACTGGCGTTGGAAGAGTCATCCGACCAAAGAAGCTATCCGCTCGATTCCTTGGTCCTTACCAAATTTTGAAGCGCATTGGACCGGTAGCTTACGAATTGGCCTTACCTCCTTCTTTGTCCAACCTTCATCCAGTGTTTCACGTTTCGCAACTTCGGAAATATATTGCCGATCCTTCGCATGTAATTGAAGCCGATAATATTCAACTCAAGAGAGATTGCTCTTTAGAAGTCCGACCGGTGAGAGTTGAAGAATCAGCACTCAGGCGACCGTCCAACAAGCGGACCACTTATGTTAAAGTTATTTGGGATGATAAAGCTGGCGACATTACTTGGGAACGTGAGGATGAAATGAAAGAAAACTTTCCTCACTTGTTTGAAGGTAACATTTAATTTTCGAGGACGAAAATTTTTATTTGTTGGGGGGAATGTCACAACCCGTAAAATCCAAAATCTTTGGCTCGGCCACGTGGCGACCGGCCGGTCTCTCTTGAGTGAGTGGGAGACAAGTTTCTGCAAGTAATTAATTCCTTTTTCTTGTAATCCGTGCAGCGACGGCTTAGCAGGGAAAATCCCTGTGAGTGGGAACCAGGTGGCGACTGTATATTAAATTGGAGGATGGTAGTGGAAACCAGGTGGCAACATAGTACTGGCCGACCGCTGGTGTGAAGGTAAGAGGAAACCCTGTAAACTCTCTCTGCATGCAAATCTTCTTCTTCTTCATCAAATTTCGTTTTCTGCAACCTCAAAATTCTCCTCCTTCTCTCTAAACCTTCACAATCTTCTCTCTAAAATTCTAACCTTCAATCGTTCTCCGATCATTAGTTTTCTTCAAGAAATCTGATAGCTGGCATCAAGAGGTACAATCTGTACTAACCAGAAGACCGTTCGGAGTTGGTAAGTGCCCGACTCTTTAGGGTTCCTAGTTTTCCTACATGCATGTGTTGTTAAAGCTTGCATGTATCTTTAGACCAATTCTTCTGAACCTATAATTTTGTATTTCATTTTAGAATTTGGAAAATTAGAAGAGTCAGTTGCTATCCATTCACTGTGAAGTCTTAGCGGGAGTTAAGAGGTAAGGGAAGTTTATGATTATTCAATAATTATTTGTTATACGGTTGAATGTATGAACTTTTGGTATGTTTGATTTCTATATGTTAAAATGAAAGTTTGAATATTGTGTTGAAATGAATTCCTTGACATGTAAATTTCAAAGAGAGTATAAGAACGTAGTATAACTGATTTTATAATCGAATGGTCATTATGACCGTCCGGTTTCCCGTCACACCTTGAATTGATTTCTTATTTCTGCACCAAACATATATTATTAAGTCCGTCATTTCAGATTTCCTGTCTTACACAGAACGTCCGGTTTACAAATTATAGTATTCAATTGATAAAACGTCCGGTCTTTTACCGAGTTTTGATTCTTACAGAGTGTTCAATTTAGTAATGATATTCACTATTCCGGAGAGAATCTGTCTTTCATAAACCGTCCGTTTTTCTTCATTTTAGTCAGTTGAATTCCCTTAATAAATTTCTTTATTCGATTCTCTTTAAAGTTGGATTTCTCTTTTGTTGAGTACACTCTAAATTTATTATTCCGACCGGTTTTTTATTAGTTACGTCTGTTGACGAACCACCACTGATCTTCCGTCCGGTTGAACCACCACTGATCTTTCCGTCCGGTTTTTACCAGTCAAAATACTCTTTATCTACGTTCTGTTGAGTTTCTTACTTTAAATGGATACTAAGTTGTCGGTTATATTGAATTGAATTGTAAGAGAATTCCAAGGAGGAATGTCTCATGTTTGAAGTAAATTGATTTAGTATGACCGTGGTTATAGGCTCAGGTTCCGACTCTATTCCGATATTCCGTGATTACATCACCTCAAGTAGAGGGGGGTAATTCATGCGTGGGAATGGCGGGAGGTCCTTTAGCCTCAGGGTATTTCTATACCGAGGTGGTTCCATTGGACTAACCTCGGGTGGCGGTCTGTTGAGTGTATCCCAGCCAGGTCCACCCGGGTGCAGAGAGCGGCGAGCATACAGGGTCATACGTCCGGACTTTAGTTTTTGAATATTTTGATGATTGTTGATGTTTCTATGATGATTTCATTTGAGAAAAATGCTATGTAATATTGATGATTGTGTTTATATAATAAATGATTTGTTGAATTCTTCATAAGCTTACCCTGCTACGTGTTTTGTTTTCTTTATCTTACCGTTCGGTATCCGACCGTTCGGACGTTTTTTTCTTCACTGCAATGATCATCCTTTTTGGGTGTGAGCAGAAGGATTTCAAGAGGAGTCTTTGGAGGAAGCATTACTGGAAGAGCAACCCTTGGAGGTGCTGCCCGAGCAGTTTGCTGGACCGTCCGGTCCATAGTTTTATTTGATCTTATTGTAAATATTGTTTGTGACGGTCGGTTATTCTGTTTTGTAAAACCGTCCGTCCTAAACTTAGTGAACCTTGTAAATTTTCCAACTTGTATATTTTGGTTGATCAAGTTGTTTTAATCCAATCTTTCGTTGTTCTATTTAATCTTCTTTTCTCTACTGTTCTTTAATATTATTCTTGATAACTCCTAGAATAAAATATAGTTTGTTCTATATATTTATTGGGATGTTACATTAATGGTATCAGAGCAGTTTTATTCCTTAGAATGCCTATAGGTTATGGGTATGCTATGCTTGTGCTGTATACTCACATGATCAGTTAGAATTTTCTAACTTCTTATGGAAATTCATGAAGTTTCTTTCTGTTTTAAAACAGAAAATGGCTCCACGACCACCTCCTCAACCGGCCGACCGTGATACATCCGGCAACAATAATAACAACTTATTGGAGTCCGTTCTGGCTGCACTCCAACAACAGAACACAACTTTAATTCAGCAAAACACTAACCTTGCGCAACAGAACGCGATTGCATTACAGAATGCTGAAGCCGCTAGAGTAGCTGCGGAGTCGACTCAGAGGCAAATAATGGAGTTATTACGAACTGGATCACAGACCGGTGGACCGTCCGGGTCTTCGGTAACTAATACTGCAGAATGGAGTTTGGAGAGTTTTCTCCAACACCGCCCGGCAAAGTTTGACGGAAAGTGTAGTGCTGACGAAGCGGATCATTGGATAAGGGACATGGAGAAAATTTATCAGGCTAAACGATGCCCGAATGAAAACAGGCTGTTGTATATTGAATACCAGCTTACCGGGGAGGCAAATCATTGGTGGAGTGCCATGAAGATGTTATTGGAACAACAACGACTTCCAATCACTTGGGATTTATTTAAAGAAAAGTTTTATGGAGAATATTTCCCCAACAGTGTGAGGTTTGCAAAGGAAGTGGAATTTCTCCAACTAGTTCAAGGGGGGATGTCGGTATCCGAATACACCGACCGTTACAAGCATTTGATGAGATTTTATACCATGGGCGTGAATGAGGAGTGGCAGTGCAGGAAGTATGAAAATGGATTAAGACCAGAATTGAAGGTGATGATCTCCAGTCTATGCATTACCTCCTTTCCTACTCTTGTGGAAAGAGCCAAGGTACTTGAAAGAAATATGGCAGAAGTGGAACAGCAGAAGAAACTGCAGCAACCGACCGGTAGGGCATCTGTTTCAGCTCGAACTGGTCAAGTCGTAAGGAGGACTCCTTATACTCGGCCTATGCCGACCGGTTCTGGTACTTCCTCACAAAACCCAGTTTACACTAATTCACCAAGGCAGCAAGGAACAGTTTCTTGTTTCAATTGTGGAGGGCCACATTATCGATCATCTTGCCCTCAACTGGTGGGATTCAAACATTGTTCTAAGTGTGGAAGAACTGGCCATACGGATTCTGAGTGTAACATGGGAAATCGAGGGACTATGAGACCTCCAATTGCTGGTAGAAGTGGTCAGAGAAACGGAGGAAGGGCGCAAGCAACCGGCCGGGTTTATGCTTTGACCGGAGTAGAAGCAGCAAGTTCAGGTAACCTTATTATTAGCACTTGCTTGCTGCATGAAGTTCCTTGTTGTGTATTGTATGATTCGGGGGCAACACATTCTTTCATCTCGAAGGCATGTGTTGAAAAGTTGGGTTTAGACAAGAGTGAGATGCAGCTTGATTTGGTGGTGTCTACCCCAGCAGCTGGAGAGATTAGGACATCTACCGTATGCATTAGATGTCCTATTGAGGTAGAAGGGTACCAGTTTAAGGTAAACCTTATATGTTTACCTCTTCAAGACATAGAAATAATACTAGGGATGGATTGGCTAACAACCAATCGCATTCTCATTGATTGCGGGAAGAAAAAGTTGATTTTCCCAAGCGATGAAGAAGATTTATCACTGACCCTCGGTAAACTTCGAGAGGATCTTATAGAAGGAGCAATGTGTTTTCTAATCTTAACACGTGAAGATCAAAATGAAGAAGACCGTCCGGCAGAAAACCGAGCGGTTATTGAAGAATTCATGGATGTTTTTCCGGATGAAGTACCAGGCTTACCTCCAATCCGAGAAGTGGAATTCTCCATTGATTTAATTGCTCAAGTCGGACCGATAGCAGCAAGACCTTACAGAATGGCTCCAGCCGAGTTAGTGGAATTGAAAAAGCAAATTGCAGACCTCTTAGAAAAGAAGTTTATTCGGCCAAGTGTATCGCCTTGGGGAGCGCCTGTTTTATTAGTCAAGAAGAAAGATGGAAGCTCGAGACTTTGTGTGGATTATCGTCAATTGAACAAGTTGACGATTAAAAACAAGTATCCACTACCCAGAATAGACGACTTATTGGATCAACTGTCCGGCGCGACAGTATTTTCTAAAATAGACTTAAGATCCGGGTATCATCAGATTTTGGTGAAAGAAGCCGATATCCCGAAGACTGCATTTCGGTCTAGATACGGCCATTACGAATATGTGGTAATGCCGTTCGGCGTTACCAACGCACCTGCCGTATTCATGGATTACATGAACCGGATCTTCCGGCCGTTTTTGGATAACTTTGTAGTAGTCTTTATTGATGACATCCTCATCTACTCTAAGACTGAAGCTGAGCATGAAGAACATTTGAGGATAGTACTTGGTGTGTTACGGGAAAAACAACTCTATGCCAAAATGTCTAAGTGTGAATTTTGGATGAAGCAAGTCCAATTTCTTGGGCATATAATCTCGGCGGGCGGAATTGCTGTGGATCCGGCCAAAGTCCGAGCGGTTTTAGAGTGGGAAACTCCCCGTTCGGTTTCGGAAATTAGAAGTTTTGTAGGATTGGCTGGCTATTATAGAAGATTTATTGAAGGCTTTTCTAAGATAGTAGCGCCCTTAACTCAGTTGACGCGAAAGGATCAACCGTTCGTCTGGACCGACCGGTGCGAGTCTAGTTTTCAAGAACTAAAGCAGCGATTGACGAATGCTCCCGTGTTGGTGATTCCGGATGTAAATTTACCTTATGTAGTATATTGCGATGCATCTTATCAAGGGTTGGGTTGCGTTCTGATGCAAGAAGAGAAAGCTGTTGCTTATGCCTCTCGGCAGTTGAAGATTCACGAGAGAAATTACCCAACTCATGATCTTGAGTTGGCTGCCGTAGTGTTTGCATTGAAGATTTGGAGGCATTATCTATACGGCGCCGGTTTCAAGTATTCAGTGATCACAAGAGCCTCAAATACTTGTTCGATCAGAAGGAATTGAATATGAGGCAGAGAAGATGGATGGAATTTCTGAAGGACTACGATTTTGAACTACACTATCATCCGGGAAAGGCAAATGTAGTCGCTGATGCCTTAAGCCGGAAGACTGTTCATGTAGCAAACATGATGGTTCAAGAGTTTAAGCTGGTGGAAAGCTTCAGAGATTTAAGGTTTTACTGTGAATTTGAACCGACCGGTATTAAGTGCAGTCATATGCAGTTGTCAAGCAACATCATTGACAGAATCCGAGAAAGGCAAGTATTTGATGAAGAATTGCAGAAGATCAGCAAACCAAACGGTATCCAACTTCATCAAGATTTCAATACTGGAACTGATGGTCTTCTCCGATATAGGGGGCGGACATGCGTACCTAGAGATGAAGAATTGAAAAGAATTGTCTTGAAAGAAGCTCATCAAAGTAGACTCAGTATACATCCGGGCATGACGAAGATGTATAAAGATTTGCGAATGTGTTTTTGGTGGCCAGGAATGAAGCAAGATGTAGCTCGTTTCGTGGAATCTTGTTTAACTTGTCAAAGAGCTAAGATTGAATATCAAAAACCGAGCGGTCAGCTGCAACCATTGGAGATACCCGAATGGAAATGGGACAGCATTGCAATGGATTTCGTGACCCATTTACCCCGAACGGTCAGAAACCATGACGCAATTTGGGTGATAGTCGATAGGCTGACCAAGAGTGCTCACTTTCTTCCCATCAATTTGAAAATGCCTATGTCCAAGCTGGCTCAGTTGTACGTTAAAGAAATCATAAGGCTTCATGGAGTACCGTCCGGTATCGTGTCGGATCGAGACCCAAGATTTACGTCTCGGTTTTGGCAGGCACTTCAACATGAAATGGGAAGCAAACTTCAAATGAGCTCTGCTTACCATCCACAAACGGACGGTCAATCCGAGAGGACTATCCAGACCTTAGAAGATTTATTGAGAACAAGCGTGCTGGATCACTTGGGCGTTTGGGACGAAATTTTGCCATTGGCCGAATTTACGTACAACAATAGTTTTCATTCAAGTATTGGAATGGCGCCTTTTGAAGCCCTTTACGGTAGAAAATGCCGAACACCTCTTTGCTGGTTCCAGGAAGGTGAATCGGTGTTAACTGGACCCGAGATAGTGCAACAAACCACTGAGAAGGTGAAGTTGATCCAGGAAAGACTTAAGGCATCCCAGAGCCGACAGAAATCATATGCCGATAGAAGACGGAAGCCTTTGGAATTTGCCGAAGGAGATCATGTGTTTCTTAAGTTGGACCGAAAGACTGGCGTTGGAAGAGTCATCCGACCAAAGAAGCTATCCGCTCGATTCCTTGGTCCTTACCAAATTTTGAAGCGCATTGGACCGGTAGCTTACGAATTGGCCTTACCTCCTTCTTTGTCCAACCTTCATCCAGTGTTTCACGTTTCGCAACTTCGGAAATATATTGCCGATCCTTCGCATGTAATTGAAGCCGATAATATTCAACTCAAGAGAGATTGCTCTTTAGAAGTCCGACCGGTGAGAGTTGAAGAATCAGCACTCAGGCGACCGTCCAACAAGCGGACCACTTATGTTAAAGTTATTTGGGATGATAAAGCTGGCGACATTACTTGGGAACGTGAGGATGAAATGAAAGAAAACTTTCCTCACTTGTTTGAAGGTAACATTTAATTTTCGAGGACGAAAATTTTTATTTGTTGGGGGGAATGTCACAACCCGTAAAATCCAAAATCTTTGGCTCGGCCACGTGGCGACCGGCCGGTCTCTCTTGAGTGAGTGGGAGACAAGTTTCTGCAAGTAATTAATTCCTTTTTCTTGTAATCCGTGCAGCGACGGCTTAGCAGGGAAAATCCCTGTGAGTGGGAACCAGGTGGCGACTGTATATTAAATTGGAGGATGGTAGTGGAAACCAGGTGGCAACATAGTACTGGCCGACCGCTGGTGTGAAGGTAAGAGGAAACCCTGTAAACTCTCTCTGCATGCAAATCTTCTTCTTCTTCATCAAATTTCGTTTTCTGCAACCTCAAAATTCTCCTCCTTCTCTCTAAACCTTCACAATCTTCTCTCTAAAATTCTAACCTTCAATCGTTCTCCGATCATTAGTTTTCTTCAAGAAATCTGATAGCTGGCATCAAGAGGTACAATCTGTACTAACCAGAAGACCGTTCGGAGTTGGTAAGTGCCCGACTCTTTAGGGTTCCTAGTTTTCCTACATGCATGTGTTGTTAAAGCTTGCATGTATCTTTAGACCAATTCTTCTGAACCTATAATTTTGTATTTCATTTTAGAATTTGGAAAATTAGAAGAGTCAGTTGCTATCCATTCACTGTGAAGTCTTAGCGGGAGTTAAGAGGTAAGGGAAGTTTATGATTATTCAATAATTATTTGTTATACGGTTGAATGTATGAACTTTTGGTATGTTTGATTTCTATATGTTAAAATGAAAGTTTGAATATTGTGTTGAAATGAATTCCTTGACATGTAAATTTCAAAGAGAGTATAAGAACGTAGTATAACTGATTTTATAATCGAATGGTCATTATGACCGTCCGGTTTCCCGTCACACCTTGAATTGATTTCTTATTTCTGCACCAAACATATATTATTAAGTCCGTCATTTCAGATTTTCTGTCTTACACAGAACGTCCGGTTTACAAATTATAGTATTCAATTGATAAAACGTCCGGTCTTTTACCGAGTTTTGATTCTTACAGAGTGTTCAATTTAGTAATGATATTCACTATTCCGGAGAGAATCTGTCTTTCGTAAACCGTCCGTTTTTCTTCATTTTAGTCAGTTGAATTCCCTTAATAAATTTCTTTATTCGATTCTCTTTAAAGTTGGATTTCTCTTTTGTTGAGTACACTCTAAATTTATTATTCCGACCGGTTTTTTATTAGTTACGTCTGTTGACGAACCACCACTGATCTTCCGTCCGGTTGAACCACCACTGATCTTTCCGTCCGGTTTTTACCAGTCAAAATACTCTTTATCTACGTTCTGTTGAGTTTCTTACTTTAAATGGATACTAAGTTGTCGGTTATATTGAATTGAATTGTAAGAGAATTCCAAGGAGGAATGTCTCATGTTTGAAGTAAATTGATTTAGTATGACCGTGGTTATAGGCTCAGGTTCCGACTCTATTCCGATATTCCGTGATTACATCACCTCAAGTAGAGGGGGGTAATTCATGCGTGGGAATGGCGGGAGGTCCTTTAGCCTCAGGGTATTTCTATACCGAGGTGGTTCCATTGGACTAACCTCGGGTGGCGGTCTGTTGAGTGTATCCCAGCCAGGTCCACCCGGGTGCAGAGAGCGGCGAGCATACAGGGTCATACGTCCGGACTTTAGTTTTTGAATATTTTGATGATTGTTGATGTTTCTATGATGATTTCATTTGAGAAAAATGCTATGTAATATTGATGATTGTGTTTATATAATAAATGATTTGTTGAATTCTTCATAAGCTTACCCTGCTACGTGTTTTGTTTTCTTTATCTTACCGTTCGGTATCCGACCGTTCGGACGTTTTTTTCTTCACTGCAATGATCATCCTTTTTGGGTGTGAGCAGAAGGATTTCAAGAGGAGTCTTTGGAGGAAGCATTACTGGAAGAGCAACCCTTGGAGGTGCTGCCCGAGCAGTTTGCTGGACCGTCCGGTCCATAGTTTTATTTGATCTTATTGTAAATATTGTTTGTGACGGTCGGTTATTCTGTTTTGTAAAACCGTCCGTCCTAAACTTAGTGAACCTTGTAAATTTTCCAACTTGTATATTTTGGTTGATCAAGTTGTTTTAATCCAATCTTTCGTTGTTCTATTTAATCTTCTTTTCTCTACTGTTCTTTAATATTATTCTTGATAACTCCTAGAATAAAATATAGTTTGTTCTATATATTTATTGGGATGTTACATTAATGGTATCAGAGCAGTTTTATTCCTTAGAATGCCTATAGGTTATGGGTATGCTATGCTTGTGCTGTATACTCACATGATCAGTTAGAATTTTCTAACTTCTTATGGAAATTCATGAAGTTTCTTTCTGTTTTAAAACAGAAAATGGCTCCACGACCACCTCCTCAACCGGCCGACCGTGATACATCCGGCAACAATAATAACAACTTATTGGAGTCCGTTCTGGCTGCACTCCAACAACAGAACACAACTTTAATTCAGCAAAACACTAACCTTGCGCAACAGAACGCGATTGCATTACAGAATGCTGAAGCCGCTAGAGTAGCTGCGGAGTCGACTCAGAGGCAAATAATGGAGTTATTACGAACTGGATCACAGACCGGTGGACCGTCCGGGTCTTCGGTAACTAATACTGCAGAATGGAGTTTGGAGAGTTTTCTCCAACACCGCCCGGCAAAGTTTGACGGAAAGTGTAGTGCTGACGAAGCGGATCATTGGATAAGGGACATGGAGAAAATTTATCAGGCTAAACGATGCCCGAATGAAAACAGGCTGTTGTATATTGAATACCAGCTTACCGGGGAGGCAAATCATTGGTGGAGTGCCATGAAGATGTTATTGGAACAACAACGACTTCCAATCACTTGGGATTTATTTAAAGAAAAGTTTTATGGAGAATATTTCCCCAACAGTGTGAGGTTTGCAAAGGAAGTGGAATTTCTCCAACTAGTTCAAGGGGGGATGTCGGTATCCGAATACACCGACCGTTACAAGCATTTGATGAGATTTTATACCATGGGCGTGAATGAGGAGTGGCAGTGCAGGAAGTATGAAAATGGATTAAGACCAGAATTGAAGGTGATGATCTCCAGTCTATGCATTACCTCCTTTCCTACTCTTGTGGAAAGAGCCAAGGTACTTGAAAGAAATATGGCAGAAGTGGAACAGCAGAAGAAACTGCAGCAACCGACCGGTAGGGCATCTGTTTCAGCTCGAACTGGTCAAGTCGTAAGGAGGACTCCTTATACTCGGCCTATGCCGACCGGTTCTGGTACTTCCTCACAAAACCCAGTTTACACTAATTCACCAAGGCAGCAAGGAACAGTTTCTTGTTTCAATTGTGGAGGGCCACATTATCGATCATCTTGCCCTCAACTGGTGGGATTCAAACATTGTTCTAAGTGTGGAAGAACTGGCCATACGGATTCTGAGTGTAACATGGGAAATCGAGGGACTATGAGACCTCCAATTGCTGGTAGAAGTGGTCAGAGAAACGGAGGAAGGGCGCAAGCAACCGGCCGGGTTTATGCTTTGACCGGAGTAGAAGCAGCAAGTTCAGGTAACCTTATTATTAGCACTTGCTTGCTGCATGAAGTTCCTTGTTGTGTATTGTATGATTCGGGGGCAACACATTCTTTCATCTCGAAGGCATGTGTTGAAAAGTTGGGTTTAGACAAGAGTGAGATGCAGCTTGATTTGGTGGTGTCTACCCCAGCAGCTGGAGAGATTAGGACATCTACCGTATGCATTAGATGTCCTATTGAGGTAGAAGGGTACCAGTTTAAGGTAAACCTTATATGTTTACCTCTTCAAGACATAGAAATAATACTAGGGATGGATTGGCTAACAACCAATCGCATTCTCATTGATTGCGGGAAGAAAAAGTTGATTTTCCCAAGCGATGAAGAAGATTTATCACTGACCCTCGGTAAACTTCGAGAGGATCTTATAGAAGGAGCAATGTGTTTTCTAATCTTAACACGTGAAGATCAAAATGAAGAAGACCGTCCGGCAGAAAACCGAGCGGTTATTGAAGAATTCATGGATGTTTTTCCGGATGAAGTACCAGGCTTACCTCCAATCCGAGAAGTGGAATTCTCCATTGATTTAATTGCTCAAGTCGGACCGATAGCAGCAAGACCTTACAGAATGGCTCCAGCCGAGTTAGTGGAATTGAAAAAGCAAATTGCAGACCTCTTAGAAAAGAAGTTTATTCGGCCAAGTGTATCGCCTTGGGGAGCGCCTGTTTTATTAGTCAAGAAGAAAGATGGAAGCTCGAGACTTTGTGTGGATTATCGTCAATTGAACAAGTTGACGATTAAAAACAAGTATCCACTACCCAGAATAGACGACTTATTGGATCAACTGTCCGGCGCGACAGTATTTTCTAAAATAGACTTAAGATCCGGGTATCATCAGATTTTGGTGAAAGAAGCCGATATCCCGAAGACTGCATTTCGGTCTAGATACGGCCATTACGAATATGTGGTAATGCCGTTCGGCGTTACCAACGCACCTGCCGTATTCATGGATTACATGAACCGGATCTTCCGGCCGTTTTTGGATAACTTTGTAGTAGTCTTTATTGATGACATCCTCATCTACTCTAAGACTGAAGCTGAGCATGAAGAACATTTGAGGATAGTACTTGGTGTGTTACGGGAAAAACAACTCTATGCCAAAATGTCTAAGTGTGAATTTTGGATGAAGCAAGTCCAATTTCTTGGGCATATAATCTCGGCGGGCGGAATTGCTGTGGATCCGGCCAAAGTCCGAGCGGTTTTAGAGTGGGAAACTCCCCGTTCGGTTTCGGAAATTAGAAGTTTTGTAGGATTGGCTGGCTATTATAGAAGATTTATTGAAGGCTTTTCTAAGATAGTAGCGCCCTTAACTCAGTTGACGCGAAAGGATCAACCGTTCGTCTGGACCGACCGGTGCGAGTCTAGTTTTCAAGAACTAAAGCAGCGATTGACGAATGCTCCCGTGTTGGTGATTCCGGATGTAAATTTACCTTATGTAGTATATTGCGATGCATCTTATCAAGGGTTGGGTTGCGTTCTGATGCAAGAAGAGAAAGCTGTTGCTTATGCCTCTCGGCAGTTGAAGATTCACGAGAGAAATTACCCAACTCATGATCTTGAGTTGGCTGCCGTAGTGTTTGCATTGAAGATTTGGAGGCATTATCTATACGGCGCCGGTTTCAAGTATTCAGTGATCACAAGAGCCTCAAATACTTGTTCGATCAGAAGGAATTGAATATGAGGCAGAGAAGATGGATGGAATTTCTGAAGGACTACGATTTTGAACTACACTATCATCCGGGAAAGGCAAATGTAGTCGCTGATGCCTTAAGCCGGAAGACTGTTCATGTAGCAAACATGATGGTTCAAGAGTTTAAGCTGGTGGAAAGCTTCAGAGATTTAAGGTTTTACTGTGAATTTGAACCGACCGGTATTAAGTGCAGTCATATGCAGTTGTCAAGCAACATCATTGACAGAATCCGAGAAAGGCAAGTATTTGATGAAGAATTGCAGAAGATCAGCAAACCAAACGGTATCCAACTTCATCAAGATTTCAATACTGGAACTGATGGTCTTCTCCGATATAGGGGGCGGACATGCGTACCTAGAGATGAAGAATTGAAAAGAATTGTCTTGAAAGAAGCTCATCAAAGTAGACTCAGTATACATCCGGGCATGACGAAGATGTATAAAGATTTGCGAATGTGTTTTTGGTGGCCAGGAATGAAGCAAGATGTAGCTCGTTTCGTGGAATCTTGTTTAACTTGTCAAAGAGCTAAGATTGAATATCAAAAACCGAGCGGTCAGCTGCAACCATTGGAGATACCCGAATGGAAATGGGACAGCATTGCAATGGATTTCGTGACCCATTTACCCCGAACGGTCAGAAACCATGACGCAATTTGGGTGATAGTCGATAGGCTGACCAAGAGTGCTCACTTTCTTCCCATCAATTTGAAAATGCCTATGTCCAAGCTGGCTCAGTTGTACGTTAAAGAAATCATAAGGCTTCATGGAGTACCGTCCGGTATCGTGTCGGATCGAGACCCAAGATTTACGTCTCGGTTTTGGCAGGCACTTCAACATGAAATGGGAAGCAAACTTCAAATGAGCTCTGCTTACCATCCACAAACGGACGGTCAATCCGAGAGGACTATCCAGACCTTAGAAGATTTATTGAGAACAAGCGTGCTGGATCACTTGGGCGTTTGGGACGAAATTTTGCCATTGGCCGAATTTACGTACAACAATAGTTTTCATTCAAGTATTGGAATGGCGCCTTTTGAAGCCCTTTACGGTAGAAAATGCCGAACACCTCTTTGCTGGTTCCAGGAAGGTGAATCGGTGTTAACTGGACCCGAGATAGTGCAACAAACCACTGAGAAGGTGAAGTTGATCCAGGAAAGACTTAAGGCATCCCAGAGCCGACAGAAATCATATGCCGATAGAAGACGGAAGCCTTTGGAATTTGCCGAAGGAGATCATGTGTTTCTTAAGTTGGACCGAAAGACTGCCGTTGGAAGAGTCATCCGACCAAAGAAGCTATCCGCTCGATTCCTTGGTCCTTACCAAATTTTGAAGCGCATTGGACCGGTAGCTTACGAATTGGCCTTACCTCCTTCTTTGTCCAACCTTCATCCAGTGTTTCACGTTTCGCAACTTCGGAAATATATTGCCGATCCTTCGCATGTAATTGAAGCCGATAATATTCAACTCAAGAGAGATTGCTCTTTAGAAGTCCGACCGGTGAGAGTTGAAGAATCAGCACTCAGGCGACCGTCCAACAAGCGGACCACTTATGTTAAAGTTATTTGGGATGATAAAGCTGGCGACATTACTTGGGAACGTGAGGATGAAATGAAAGAAAACTTTCCTCACTTGTTTGAAGGTAACATTTAATTTTCGAGGACGAAAATTTTTATTTGTTGGGGGGAATGTCACAACCCGTAAAATCCAAAATCTTTGGCTCGGCCACGTGGCGACCGGCCGGTCTCTCTTGAGTGAGTGGGAGACAAGTTTCTGCAAGTAATTAATTCCTTTTTCTTGTAATCCGTGCAGCGACGGCTTAGCAGGGAAAATCCCTGTGAGTGGGAACCAGGTGGCGACTGTATATTAAATTGGAGGATGGTAGTGGAAACCAGGTGGCAACATAGTACTGGCCGACCGCTGGTGTGAAGGTAAGAGGAAACCCTGTAAACTCTCTCTGCATGCAAATCTTCTTCTTCTTCATCAAATTTCGTTTTCTGCAACCTCAAAATTCTCCTCCTTCTCTCTAAACCTTCACAATCTTCTCTCTAAAATTCTAACCTTCAATCGTTCTCCGATCATTAGTTTTCTTCAAGAAATCTGATAGCTGGCATCAAGAGGTACAATCTGTACTAACCAGAAGACCGTTCGGAGTTGGTAAGTGCCCGACTCTTTAGGGTTCCTAGTTTTCCTACATGCATGTGTTGTTAAAGCTTGCATGTATCTTTAGACCAATTCTTCTGAACCTATAATTTTGTATTTCATTTTAGAATTTGGAAAATTAGAAGAGTCAGTTGCTATCCATTCACTGTGAAGTCTTAGCGGGAGTTAAGAGGTAAGGGAAGTTTATGATTATTCAATAATTATTTGTTATACGGTTGAATGTATGAACTTTTGGTATGTTTGATTTCTATATGTTAAAATGAAAGTTTGAATATTGTGTTGAAATGAATTCCTTGACATGTAAATTTCAAAGAGAGTATAAGAACGTAGTATAACTGATTTTATAATCGAATGGTCATTATGACCGTCCGGTTTCCCGTCACACCTTGAATTGATTTCTTATTTCTGCACCAAACATATATTATTAAGTCCGTCATTTCAGATTTTCTGTCTTACACAGAACGTCCGGTTTACAAATTATAGTATTCAATTGATAAAACGTCCGGTCTTTTACCGAGTTTTGATTCTTACAGAGTGTTCAATTTAGTAATGATATTCACTATTCCGGAGAGAATCTGTCTTTCATAAACCGTCCGTTTTTCTTCATTTTAGTCAGTTGAATTCCCTTAATAAATTTCTTTATTCGATTCTCTTTAAAGTTGGATTTCTCTTTTGTTGAGTACACTCTAAATTTATTATTCCGACCGGTTTTTTATTAGTTACGTCTGTTGACGAACCACCACTGATCTTCCGTCCGGTTGAACCACCACTGATCTTTCCGTCCGGTTTTTACCAGTCAAAATACTCTTTATCTACGTTCTGTTGAGTTTCTTACTTTAAATGGATACTAAGTTGTCGGTTATATTGAATTGAATTGTAAGAGAATTCCAAGGAGGAATGTCTCATGTTTGAAGTAAATTGATTTAGTATGACCGTGGTTATAGGCTCAGGTTCCGACTCTATTCCGATATTCCGTGATTACATCACCTCAAGTAGAGGGGGGTAATTCATGCGTGGGAATGGCGGGAGGTCCTTTAGCCTCAGGGTATTTCTATACCGAGGTGGTTCCATTGGACTAACCTCGGGTGGCGGTCTGTTGAGTGTATCCCAGCCAGGTCCACCCGGGTGCAGAGAGCGGCGAGCATACAGGGTCATACGTCCGGACTTTAGTTTTTGAATATTTTGATGATTGTTGATGTTTCTATGATGATTTCATTTGAGAAAAATGCTATGTAATATTGATGATTGTGTTTATATAATAAATGATTTGTTGAATTCTTCATAAGCTTACCCTGCTACGTGTTTTGTTTTCTTTATCTTACCGTTCGGTATCCGACCGTTCAGACGTTTTTTTCTTCACTGCAATGATCATCCTTTTTGGGTGTGAGCAGAAGGATTTCAAGAGGAGTCTTTGGAGGAAGCATTACTGGAAGAGCAACCCTTGGAGGTGCTGCCCGAGCAGTTTGCTGGACCGTCCGGTCCATAGTTTTATTTGATCTTATTGTAAATATTGTTTGTGACGGTCGGTTATTCTGTTTTGTAAAACCGTCCGTCCTAAACTTAGTGAACCTTGTAAATTTTCCAACTTGTATATTTTGGTTGATCAAGTTGTTTTAATCCAATCTTTCGTTGCTCTATTTAATCTTCTTTTCTCTACTGTTCTTTAATATTATTCTTGATAACTCCTAGAATAAAATATAGTTTGTTCTATATATTTATTGGGATGTTACAATAAGTGTTTAAAGTTCCATTATTATGATTATGGTAGGTCAAAAGATGAGGAAAAGTTTGAAAATATGATTGCACAAGTTGGTGAATCATATGTCAAGTCAATCAATTGCTTGGAGAGTAGAAAGTCTTCTAGCCTTTGAAATATCAAGTACAGGCATCTTAAATAAAACTCATTATTTAAACAAAAACTACTACGTCCACGGTGAATAGTTAATAATTGGCTTCAATTTTGAAAAAAAAGTTTTATGTGAATTCAAATGCTTCTTATTTATATTTGATTTAGGAAAATAACAATTACCTCTCCTAGTACAATATAAAAATAACATGCACTCTCTACTTGTAAAATAAATAACCATCTCCCTTACATTTTTAATAAAACAATGTTCCTACCCTATGCTATTAACTTTTTAATAAAACAACCAAGTAGGATTTCTTCGTGCAACTTTAACTTTTTGGGTACAGTTTCCTACAAAATATATATTAAATAAATAAATTATTATTATGCGTGTAATATAAGGTGATTCAGGACAGATATCGAAGTTTAAAATCTAGGACTGAGTCGGTGATGTGAATTTCCATTACTAATAGAATTTCATAATTTGATAAAAAAGAACTTTATATATAGTTAAAATTAAAAAATTAGAATAAATACATAAGAACTTTTACTAATTAACTTACATATAATTTTGATTTATTAAAAGTTTATTTTCATTTTTTGTATTATTTTTTCTAAAATTGATTATCAAAATACTCATCCAATACGCATACACAAATTATAAAAAGACATATTCGAGAAGTAACAAGGTATTTAAGCCTATACAAAAATTTAAATCATCACAAAGTAAGTATTTTCAAAATATATTGAGTTAACTAATTAAAAAATAAAACTTCATTGGAACAAAAACACACACCACACGCAAATTAAGGGACAAATACACGACGTCATCTCATTACCGAATGCAAGTCGTGTTTGGATGAAAAAAATCATAACTTCATGTAAAAGAAATTCTTCCTAAAATCAAGGACATCAGTATAGTTATAGAAGAAATATAAGCACCTATTTACATGGAAACTATGTGTCTATCTCATGATGGTAGCCTCTCCATTAGTCCTAAAAGGTTCCAGTTTTCAAGTGGAGTGCACTAGATAAGGTACATTTATAGTCATTAATTAAAAAAATTAATGGTTGGAATTTGTGATTAAAAAACAAATGCATATATGTAACAAAACTTTAAATAAATTACAGTCTCAACTACTGTATTTTAATCAATGACTATAAGTGCACTTTATTGCCTAATATACACTACTCACTTTATTAAAGCTAAATCAATCGAGCCTTAAAAATTAATACTGAAAAGAAAATAAATTTTATCCATCCACCATTCCAAATCATTATATTAATCTTGCAGCATTAAAAACGGTTGTAAACATCTCCAGGTTGCAACGAAGGGCTGAGAACTCCTACCTTAATTCATCATAGGAACCTAATGCTTCCAGAATGCTTTCTACCCAGCTGCCAGCAAGAAGGTTCCAAGAAAACAAATGTTATTAACAGGATTTCAAACCAATCTAACAAACTAAATTATCATAAGTCAATTCACGTCTATGTATAACAAAAATGTGTTTTAGTCCTAAAATTTATCGAGTAGGCAGTTAACTCCACATTACCGAACAATAATCATTTTGGTTCCTATAATGTAACAAAATTTATGATTTAATTTAGTATTTCATAGTCTATACTAGCAAAAGGGTCTCTTTATGTACTATACCAACTCAGCATCCAGTAGACCAGGAGGTGAAAAGAGGATTAATCACCGGAAGGAAATTATAAAGGAAAAATAAAATAATCATATTCACTACAATCTTTTTAGCAAGGAATAAAGAGATTTCCCCTGTTTGGCATTGTCTATATTTTTGTAGTGATTTCTAAAATTTCCCAAAGGTTTTATGTTGTCTCCAAAAAATTCAATCGCAACAACATAGTAGCATAGAAAGAAACATGACACGAAATAAAACACATGGTACCGGTCGAATATAGGCAACAGTAACAGAAAACAAAGTTTTACAAAAGGGGAAATTGAACAAATAGGTCCTAAGCTTAGTATAGCCACTATGAACTCTTGGGATGACTTCAGAGGTTATAATATTTTGCAAACAAACCCTTCTGTCCGTTAACAAAGTAAGTCATTCATCATGCATTTTGCACATTTTTATTAACTTGCATAAAATGGTCCGTTATATTAAATTATATTATATTACATAAATTCTTAAGTTTTAAATACTTTATAAATTTAAATATTTTCAATTTAGTCTCTATTAAAAAAATGTTTTACTGAGTGAAAAATATTTTTATTTTTGCCTAATTACCCGGTTGTTTGATTTTGCGTTCAACAAGACGATGCAGTCGGTACTTCATCTTGCTGTATCCAACTCGCATCTTCCTTCTTTAATCTCTTCTAACTCGCTAATCATCTTGCCTTTAGAGAGGGAAGAAACGAGTTGAATAGCTAGTTGGAGATAATATGATAGGGAATGAGCAAGTTGGTCGATCAGTTAGAGATGAGAAGATATAAGTAACGGTTATATGAAAATAAAAAATATTTTGAACATTCAATAAAACAAAAAATGTTATAGAGACCCAACTCAAAATACTCATATTTAAGAAGTATCCAAATTAGACCTTATAGAAAATAAGTGTATAACAACGAAAGAAAATGAAATCAATAGAAAAAAAAATATGCTTCTCTCATTTTTTTAAAAGACAATGACAAATGGGAGACTATCATGTGTACTTAATAATAAACATGTACCAAGTAATGAAAGTAACATGTAGCTAAAGTGGACGGAAAGATTTGATTGCAGGATTTTGAATGCTTCCGAGTCTCTCGTGAAGATTCTAAAGTTTAGGTTTCTTCAAAATGGCAGATACAGCTTATAGTGTTTTCTTTTCTAAAATGCATTAACTAATAAATTTAGAATAAAGATGAATTATTAAAACTATAGTTATTCTTAAATAGTCCAAAAGCCTATACTCAGTTCCAAAATTAGAAAAGCTTGTTAAAACATTGCGCAAAATTATTTTAAGAGGAAGAAAATCTTCTCCGTAAGACCACACAGTGAAAAGTCAAAGAAAACAGGTACGGAATAATTAGTCAAAGAAATATCACAAGAAAGGTCCGGAAAAAGAATTTCTAAAAAGTGGTTGTGATTACCCTTCGAGGCCTGGTTGTGTTGGGTAGAACACATTAGTGAAGCCCAAACTTCTTGACATTGCGGCAGTTGTCTCACCAATGCATGCAACAGAATTGTTCCACTCTAAATCTGAAAGAAGATTCTTCCAGGCACTGTTACAGCAGATTATCTGAACTAGGTAAATTATCTTAACGGGGAAACTGGGTAAACCGAAAAAGTACAATCTCTTAAGAAACGTCCCTACTTATTTCTACGGCACAAATAAGATAAAGCAAGATTTCCGTGATTCATATAGTACCAGGAATCACTCTGATGTTGATTAAGAAAGGGTAAAAAACAGTATCCCACTTAATTGGTATAAAAACAGTCATTGGATGCTTTAAGAAAGCTTAATAGATGCCCCCTCTTACACAAAATTGAATACTGACTTCAAATATACTAAACTATCCGAAGGATTGAATTGTATGTGACATTATAAAAACTTAACAGGGAAAAGAAGATAGAGTAAAAAGAAACTCACCGAATAGCAGATGGTGAAGCTACTGTAAGAACAGGGGCATCAAATGCTAGCTTTAGAACCATATGGTCAACATGTTGAACTGGAACCTGACAAAGAAGTTTAAACATAGGGGCAGCAGTGAATCTCTCAGAGATAGAGACCATAAATAGCCCACTCTAGTCTAGAAGTTGTTCCACATGCAAGAAATGGTTCGTTATGATCAAAGCTATGTAAAACCAATAGTTATATACATAAATGACAACAAAATAAAAGCCATTGTACAGATAGTTTACAGACGCCCCATGTTCTTAGGTTGTAACTTATAAACATCACAAAATAAATGTTATGGTATGTGCATTATGCGGAAGCATAAGAGAAAAAACAATTAAAGAATTATAAGAAGAAAAATATATTACCTCTAATAAAGAGAAGAGAAAATATAGAAGAATAGAAGAGACGATGAGAATTGTATTTGTAAGAGTGGAATTAAATTGAAATATACAACAACAGAGGTTTTATAGGCTACGTGGAAGAAACTAAACCACAAACTGATGAATAGCTAATATTAAAACTAATTTAATAATCATATAATTTATGCAGTAAAAATAGACAACCAATCAGAGCCATTGAGAGTCACACTCAACAATAAAAATATTGTAAGGACACGATCCTCCTTGCTATGAGAGTCAAACACTCAACAATAGAAATATAAGAGACATATTGTAAGGACACAATCCTCCGCTTTTGTAACCTTTTCCTTTAAACTGCATAACAGGGCACATGCACAACATACACACATAAATATGTACACATACATTGATAGGATGATGAGAGTGTATGTGAGGAGAAAGAAGAGCAAGTGAAGCGTTAGTTGACATTAGTGGGCCTAACTGTTAGACAGTTAGGAAGGGTGGGACTTATTTCTGTATAAATAGCTGTGTGTAATAGAAGAAAGGACTTTTGACTGTTAGTATATTCTGAACAGGATTGGTTATCCTTGTTGGGGGAGGTTAGGCTCCCAGAATACCTTCTATTCTTGTATTCTTTCTTGGAGATCAATAAAACCAGAGGTTATACATAACTTCTGCATTGCTTTACGAGTGTTATCTGGGTGAGAGATAAGGTTTCTTTAGCAGAAACCTATCATACATACATACAGGTAAATTGTTTCTCGACAGCCATGAAGTATATTTTTGGGAATTTAACACTAATAAACATTAACCTTAAATAGTTTAACCCAACTAATCATATGAAACACCAAAAGAATATGTAGGGATTGTAAGGAAGAAGTATAGCTGAAACAATGTACCGTTGTATATGTATTCATTCTAGTAACCTCAAATCCACGCTTTGAAAGTCCATCCTCTGGTTATGTAAATGTCACAGTCAATTAGCGTATGGTTGCCCTTACATTTATTAATACAAGTACTGAACTTCAGAGTATCTTTTGAAAACGCAATAAGACATATGTACCAATCTCATTGCTAGCCTTTGCTGAAGCAGGATAGAGAACGGTGCATTTATTTCCAATCTTAGGAAGCTCAGTAGCCAAAACCTTTCCTGTTGCTGGAAATTATCAAAACCATAATAAGTTTCAGTTTCAGAAGTTGAAGCTTCAAATTGCAGTTTGGTAAAAGCAATACTATGAGACAAAACCTACTGATGAAATGTTATAATCATGGTTAGAATCGGTTCATTTTCTTCAAAGTAAAGGACTGGTCAAAGTCGTGATCTCCCCAATCTAGAGCATATCTCGAAACTATTGAGGTTAAACTATTTATTTGGTCCATACAGTTGGCACTGCTTTAAGTTTGAGTCTCTAGACGAAAACAAATATAAGTTTAGTTCCAATACCTGCATTTTTGTTGAAGGATGGTCCTTGTAATTAAATCTTTATTAACAGCATCAAGGCGTGGATTATACATAGCAATGACGTGGCTAAAAATTAATGATTGGGTACTTATAAGGGTATTACCTTAAGTGTTAGTTCCAGTATAAAAAAAAATGTAAGTCCTTTATATAGAATGCTCTGAGCCATTATTTTCTTCCTTAACTCTTAATATAAGACTCTTGTCATCAAAACAACAGCCATGCACTTGTCTCCCAACAGTGGTTCGAAATAGTTACCTAAAGTCCATCGGAAGGTGACTGATGACAATTGTTTAGAGAACAAGCAAGGATGGAGGAAACCTTCAACCATAGCGGGAAATACTCATTGTCTTCTAAAATCTTCAAATAAGTATTCAATACATCATCCGCTTTTGTCAGTGACTGATAAAGATTTAAAACTGCAACTGTTAGCGCATCAGTTTTTGAAGATTGGAAGCAGTGGCCACTAGTACTCTTAAATATTTGTTGAAGGTTGAATGGAGTGGTGTTGGCAGTCATAAGGTGTGTGTATGCTATTACACGACCCAGGAATGGACTTGGTGATTGAAGCAATAAGGGTGGTTGTGGAAGAGGAATATAGGGAAGTATATTCAAGCATAAAATCTAAGAGATGCTCATCGTAGTCCCTAATAAAGGCAACATTCCCACCTGTGGTTGGCGACGACACTTCCAACCCATGTTCAACCATTATTAGCAATGCTTCTTGAATAAGTTAAGGAAGAATGTTACGACGGAAACCATCATGAATTAATAACTAAATCTAGATGTTTTCTGTTCCATAGAGGTACTCCTAAAGTAATATAACCTATAGGGACCAAGTGATTTTCATTCACATCATTGTCACTTGTCAATCATGTCAACTACATGTGACATTTAAACAAAGATGTAATGGTAGAGACCAGTCTTCAACACAAATGCAGGAGTGGAGACTAAAACTTTCTCTTTTCTCATCCAAGGAATAGAACTTAAAGTGGCATCAACTGAGCAATCTAAATGAATATTTAAACCAACTATTCATGTTACTTCATAGTCTCCTTTAATAGCCTAAAGAATTTGAGATTGAGATAACTATATATTTCTTTAGTCAATCAAGGTAAAAGAAGTGAGACTACGGGTAGTAAAATGCATGACATATTTAAATTGAGCTTCAGCATACACCAATCACACGTACCTCTTGATGGCACAAAGGCAATATCAAGGGATCGGTTTGAAGACTGCAAAGTTTCCTCGAAAATGCTTGCAGTGCCAGTCCCAACAACACCTATTTTGACATGAGGCATTCCAGAAGCTCTAGGTACAACAATCAAGAGAAAGATAATCATTTGCTAAAAAATTAAAGCGTTCACCAAACAAAAAAAAAGTATTGTAAAGAATAGAACACAAATGCTTAGTTATTTGTTATTCTTTGTATCGTTGCATCTGACCAACTATAAATTTTATCAACAAAATAGACCAAAACAATAAACAACTATCTTTAATAATTTACATTTGCATCTTTGACAACTAATGCACAATCTTGATAATAGGATAACCATGTTGCAAGTATTCTTCCCATATGAAGACCATGGTTAAAGGGAAGAAATGCAAATTGTTAAAATGGTACAAAATTTATTCAAAGTAATCAGAGAAAATATATCAAGTGGGTGATGTCACTGAAGAAAATAAATGATGAAAATTAGCAGAAATAACAAGACACTTTACAAACTTTAGTATAACCCGATCAATGTATATTGTGACTTTTTTCACTTGTCAACTAATAATTACATCTCAAATGGAAGGGTCATACTACACGGTCTTATTTTACTCTATTTGGATCCTGTTATGCCACACTATTTAAGACTCTTCAATTTTTGCTCCAATGCAAGGGTCTTATAAAGCCTACACTTTAATAACTTTTCATTTACACATAATTTTTCAAAACTTAAAAGAACAATTTTTACTCTTATAACCAAGGTCTTATTTAAGACTTAAAGTCCTAAACTTCACGCCACATCAACGTTCCTCCAATGGGGTGTCTTATAAAAACCAAATTTTAAGCTTATGACTCTGGCTATAACACTTGTCTATGAGATGCCCTAGTGCATATTTGGCTTGCAGTCCACAATAACCTTAATTTGATCTTGGAGGGCAAAAGAATGCTCAGATTAATTTTCAAAATCATTTGGATAGGACTAAAGGTTACTTCTGAAAAAATGTTTTACTTCAATTCAAAATAAATAATTTGTTTAAAATACACTGTACTCAAGAAATTTTGCACAAATTACCCAAGCACTGATAATTTACCTCCATGCCTCTAGAAAGACTGAACCTGCCTCAGGAGAAGTTATGACAACCCAGTCAAATGCATTGTCTGCATGTATCAAGTATGAGGGGAAGTAACAAATCCGTGAAAAGTTATAAGGCACTAACATGCATAACTGATCTTGTCATTGTATCAGAAAAGATGGCTGAGATATAACATGCAATTAGCAAACGATACTTTTGTTGACAAAATAATTATACATTCATAAATATCAAAGAACCACATTTAACATTATATATATCACAAATGTGGTACGGAACTCTAGAGGTCCCACAACTCATAAATAGGAGCAAGAAAGATTATATATAAAAATAAAAATATTATACAAGGAAAGAAGTATGATCAAAGAATTCAAATGTAAACTGAGTAGGAGATAATAAGGCATATTGTACGCATTTGTAGCTATAAACCCTCATTTTCAAGGAGAATATTGGTAATGCGAAGTAAGGGATTTCACATTATAAATGTCATCACTAAGAATGCATGCATACAACGTGCAGAAAGATATGACAAAATATTATCTTTTGAATCAACATAGTAGTTTAAAAAAGGAAGAAAAAAATATTGTAAAATGCAGCTAAAAGTAACATGTGCACAGCACAAATATGACTAATATCTACATGTGTTTGTGCTTCCTTGGCCACTGCTTCCTATTAAGCATGCATAAATTTATTCTAAAAATTGGCCCAATAAAAGATAAATATATAATTATCTTTACGAGATAAAAATGGCATAAGTCAAATCTTATAACACATTCAAATTTCTTGGCACGATTTTTCCTAAAACTTACCACCTAATACAGAAGGAAGCCTGTCTAAATCAGGTCCCTGCGTGTGCTCAATGAGTGGAAGCTCCAAACAATTGATTTCATGTTTAGCCTGCACTCAACATCGGAATTACCTAAATAGCTTCAGTGTATATGATTAATCAGACCTGATGACCACTACAAAACTTAAATGGGCAAGCTAAAAAGTGTGGTTATAATTTGAGGATCCTATTTTATTGACATGGCCTTGGCTCCAAACCTAGCTGAACATCTAAGAGCATGTTTGGTTCCAATTATTTTGGGGAATTCTTTCTAAGATTTCTAATTCAGAATTTCATTATAAGCTGTTTTAAACAAAATAAACTAATCCCAATCATGAAGTATATGTGTGAAGTCCCGAATGGTAAAAGATAAAAAATTAAAAAAAAAATAAATAAATACAGTATGTGCAATATCAATTTTGGATTATGCAACAATTTGTTCAGAGTAGAGAGAAATGAAAAAACATAGATGGAACTTGTATATAATGGGTTTATGAATAGATTTTCAATTCACTTATATATTTAGGGAAAAATAAACATTGGAAGCACAAGGTAATGATGAACAACAAAAGATGAAAGTTTTATTATTTCTTTTCAACTGATGATAAACACACCTCGGTAACATGGTTAAGAAAAAATAAACTTGGCAAAGCTGCTTTGAGATTCAATGAAGAAAGAAAGAGTGTGAAGAACAACAGTTTGGCGTTCATCACCAAACTGAAGCTCTTAAACTGTTTGAGAATGGTTAAATAGGATAAAGGAAATACCAAACCATTACATATAACGTGCAACTTTAATATTTATGAACGGATGAAGAATTTGTAGCTGATCGGTCACAAACATCGATCTGAGTCTTAACCGGCGTTAAACTAACAACCTAGTGTAATCATGACTAGTAACATGTGCTACGTAAAATATATTAGACCACTGTCCGGACGTTTATATTCATAGTTAAACTTTATAGTTTTAAGAGAACGTAGTTTTTACATATAATACAATAATCACAAGTCATAGAAAATTCTGACAGTAAAAATAGGGAAGAAAAAATCATAGAAAGCAGTACATATTGTCATCATTCATTTCAACCTTTAATCAAACACCTAGAGGACGGAATGGTATTCAGGTCCTAAAAATACGTAACTTAAATACTGGAAATAGGTGAAAGAGACAGCAAAAACTTGTTCGGATTGCAGGAAACGCAAGCACAGGTATGAGAATAGACACGGAAAACATGGCACAGCCAACTCGTTCAAGTTCAAGCCTATAAGATTAAGCACATTGCAATGCGGTCCCAAAAAAACAAATCGTAGCAGCGAAAGGTTAAGTGAATGAACAGAAGCGAGTACCAGAGCGGCGATGAGCTTGGAGTTCTTGCCGCGCTCTCTAGTGACGATGACTTTGGGCGCGTAATTCGAAGCAGAAGAGGAAGTGGAAGTGGAAACGGCGTCGGTGGCGGAAGAGGCGGCGGTTCTTGGTGGAGGAGCGAATAAGATTCGCCGTCGCAGTGGGAGAGGAGAAGTTGGAAAGGAGGGAGGGGAGAGAGAAAACTGTGCCATTATTGTAACGTGTTGAGCAAAGGAAGTAGCTTGGGTCCAGCTTTGCTATCAAAAACTCGACCCGTTTCTCTGTGCTTTGCTTTATTTTATTTATTAATAATTAATAAATTCATGAACTGCTCAAAATATCTGCCGACATAACCCTATTAAATTAGAGACCGATTAAATTAAGATTAAGATAAGAAGGAGTTGATGCCACGTGGCGTGCGGTGGTTGGGAGATATCGATAGCCGTTTGGCGTGTTGGTGCTTGAATTGCAATGATGAGATTAACGGTGGGGATTTGCGTCCTAATCTCCCATCCCGACCCAAATCTGCTTCTTCCGAGTACTACGTTGTTGCTCGTTGCTCTGTGCCCTACCTCCCAGCAACAGTACCATCAAAAGAAGAGGAAATAAATATATAAATATATAAAAACCAAAATAAGTAAATTTTTGGTAAAGAGAGTGGAGAAATTTGGAGGTGTGAAATTATTATATTTTTATGCATTTCTTTTATCTTTATTTTTTTATTTTTTACTTTTTTAATTTAATTTCATTTTTCCATTTGTCCATTTTTATCTCTGCAAGCAGATATCAAATCAAAGAGATCAGTTTTCCATTTTCTAGTTTTTGTCTAATATTAGTAACATAAATTGAGCAGGCATATACTACTTCAAAAGTTTAGTCATTTGAATTCCAAGTTATAAATATTGACAAATTTAGTATTACCTTCGTTGCATACATTATTTATTATTGATGCATTCTGAATTTTTAGATTATTAATGATAGGTCAGAAAAAAAAAATGGTATCCTTTTAGGTGCCACAAATTTATGAGAAAAACAAATACAGAATGTATTTAGTAAAAATTGTAGAATTTATAAATTATTTTAGTTTATAATTTAGTTTGACTAGTGAGATTCACTAATGAGGTGAATTTCAGTTAAATTTTGTATTTTTTTATTTCACACAATACAAGAAATCGATAATTTTGGATACTAAATAAATCATATTGCTTTGGGTGTATTATTTATTAGAATAATAATATTTAGATAATATTTTTTTAGAACATTTAAAATTACGTATCAATAATTAGTCAAAAATTATTTCATAATAATATTTATGATTATTATTATTGATTGTGAAATAATTTTTTATCAATCACAAATTGACACGTAATTAATGTTCAAATATTTTAAAAAAAAATTGTCTAAATATCATTATCCTATTTTTTTATTTCTCCAACTTAGAAAAGGAATAACTTTTCTGAATTTCTAATTTTAACAAAAGCACATCAGAGAATATATCTGAACATTTATAGATGTAAAAGCAGAAAAGAAATTTTAATAAAGTTCTAAATGTATTGAATTTTTTCGTTAATAAAAGCTATCTTTTTTTTATTCATTGTAAAGTATACCATTCAATCATTCATCAACATGAAGCCTTTAAATTTAAAAATGAGATGCATTGTATTCTCCATGTTATGTTATTACTGAATTCGTAATTGACTGGTGTTTTCTATTTTAAATCTAATTTTTAATTACCATCTATTGTACTGTATTTTCTGTCGAATAAATTTTCATATAATTAAATAAGTCTTCCAGGAATATACTTAAATTTTAAAGAGATGGAAAAAAAATTAAAAAAAATCACAAAAGATATTAAATTAAATATTATATAAATTTACAGAGACCTAAAATATACTTCACCACTTATTGTTGTTTTATTTAAAAATAAATGACTGTATATTATTGAAAAATTTGTAACTGATTGATATTATAAAAGTATATACATGAAAGGTATTAAACAAATGATGGGGTGGTCCATGGCTTTATTAAAAATTGCTTAATGTGGAAAGAACCAACTTGCTTTTTCTCTGTTGTTGTTGAAATGATAGCAACATGCTAAGATTAACGTCTTCACACAGTACTTATTACATATTCTCTTTGTCTACCCAAACGCACCACTTCCTTTTACAACCTATATTTGAGTTCAGATAAAAAGGAAAAAATAAAAAAACTTGTTTACCCATATTCCAAAGGCAAGTGTTTTTTTTTATGAGCAGTTAATTTTGTTATTAAATAAATTATTTATAGTGACTATTTGTGTAACATCCCAATAAATATATAGAACAAACTATATTTTATTCTAGGAGTTATCAAGAATAATATTAAAGAACAGTAGAGAAAAGAAGATTAAATAGAACAACGAAAGATTGGATTAAAACAACTTGATCAACCAAAATATACAAGTTGGAAAATTTACAAGGTTCACTAAGTTTAGGACGGACGGTTTTACAAAACAGAATAACCGACCGTCACAAACAATATTTACAATAAGATCAAATAAAACTATGGACCGGACGGTCCAGCAAACTGCTCGGGCAGCACCTCCAAGGGTTGCTCTTCCAGTAATGCTTCCTCCAAAGACTCCTCTTGAAATCCTTCTGCTCACACCCAAAAAGGATGATCATTGCAGTGAAGAAAAAAACGTCCGAACGGTCGGATACCGAACGGTAAGATAAAGAAAACAAAACACGTAGCAGGGTAAGCTTATGAAGAATTCAACAAATCATTTATTATATAAACACAATCATCAATATTACATAGCATTTTTCTCAAATGAAATCATCATAGAAACATCAACAATCATCAAAATATTCAAAAACTAAAGTCCGGACGTATGACCCTGTATGCTCGCCGCTCTCTGCACCCGGGTGGACCTGGCTGGGATACACTCAACAGACCGCCACCCGAGGTTAGTCCAATGGAACCACCTCGGTATAGAAATACCCTGAGGCTAAAGGACCTCCCGCCATTCCCACGCATGAATTACCCCCCTCTACTTGAGGTGATGTAATCACGGAATATCGGAATAGAGTCGGAACCTGAGCCTATAACCACGGTCATACTAAATCAATTTACTTCAAACATGAGACATTCCTCCTTGGAATTCTCTTACAATTCAATTCAATATAACCGACAACTTAGTATCCATTTAAAGTAAGAAACTCAACAGAACGTAGATAAAGAGTATTTTGACTGGTAAAAACCGGACGGAAAGATCAGTGGTGGTTCAACCGGACGGAAGATCAGTGGTGGTTCGTCAACAGACGTAACTAATAAAAAACCGGTCGGAATAATAAATTTAGAGTGTACTCAACAAAAGAGAAATCCAACTTTAAAGAGAATCGAATAAAGAAATTTATTAAGGGAATTCAACTGACTAAAATGAAGAAAAACGGACGGTTTATGAAAGACAGATTCTCTCCGGAATAGTGAATATCATTACTAAATTGAACACTCTGTAAGAATCAAAACTCGGTAAAAGACCGGACGTTTTATCAATTGAATACTATAATTTGTAAACCGGACGTTCTGTGTAAGACAGAAAATCTGAAATGACGGACTTAATAATATATGTTTGGTGCAGAAATAAGAAATCAATTCAAGGTGTGACGGGAAACCGGACGGTCATAATGACCATTCGATTATAAAATCAGTTATACTACGTTCTTATACTCTCTTTGAAATTTACATGTCAAGGAATTCATTTCAACACAATATTCAAACTTTCATTTTAACATATAGAAATCAAACATACCAAAAGTTCATACATTCAACCGTATAACAAATAATTATTGAATAATCATAAACTTCCCTTACCTCTTAACTCCCGCTAAGACTTCACAGTGAATGGATAGCAACTGACTCTTCTAATTTTCCAAATTCTAAAATGAAATACAAAATTATAGGTTCAGAAGAATTGGTCTAAAGATACATGCAAGCTTTAACAGCACATGCATGTAGGAAAACTAGGAACCCTAAAGAGTCGGGCACTTACCAACTCCGAACGGTCTTCTGGTTAGTACAGATTGTACCTCTTGATGCCAGCTATCAGATTTCTTGAAGAAAACTAATGATCGGAGAACGATTGAAGGTTAGAATTTTAGAGAGAAGATTGTGAAGGTTTAGAGAGAAGGAGGAGAATTTTGAGGTTGCAGAAAACGAAATTTGATGAAGAAGAAGAAGATTTGCATGCAGAGAGAGTTTACAGGGTTTCCTCTTACCTTCACACCAGCGGTCGGCCAGTACTATGTTGCCACCTGGTTTCCACTACCATCCTCCAATTTAATATACAGTCGCCACCTGGTTCCCACTCACAGGGATTTTCCCTGCTAAGCCGTCGCTGCACGGATTACAAGAAAAGGGAATTAATTACTTGCAGAAACTTGTCTCCCACTCACTCAAGAGAGACCGGCCGGTCGCCACGTGGCCGAGCCAAAGATTTTGGATTTTACGAGTTGTGACATTCCCCCCAACAAATAAAAATTTTCGTCCTCGAAAATTAAATGTTACCTTCAAACGAGTGAGGAAAGTTTTCTTTCATTTCATCCTCACGTTCCCAAGTAATGTCGCCAGCTTTATCATCCCAAATAACTTTAACATAAGTGGTCCGCTTGTTGGACGGTCGCCTGAGTGCTGATTCTTCAACTCTCACCGGTCGGACTTCTAAAGAGCAATCTCCCTTGAGTTGAATATTATCGGCTTCAATTACATGCGAAGGATCGGCAATATATTTCCGAAGTTGCGAAACGTGAAACACTGGATGAAGGTTGGACAAAGAAGGAGGTAAGGCCGATTCGTAAGCTACCGGTCCAATGCGCTTCAAAATTTGGTAAGGACCAAGGAATCGAGCGGATAGCTTCTTTGGTCGGATGACTCTTCCAACGCCAGTCTTTCGGTCCAACTTAAGAAACACATGATCTCCTTCGGCAAATTCCAAAGGCTTCCGTCTTCTATCGGCATATGATTTCTGTCGGCTCTGGGATGCCTTAAGTCTTTCCTGGATCAACTTCACCTTCTCAGTGGTTTGTTGCACTATCTCGGGTCCAGTTAACACCGATTCATCTTCCTGGAACCAGCAAAGAGGTGTTCGGCATTTTCTACCGTAAAGGGCTTCAAAAGGCGCCATTCCAATACTTGAATGAAAACTATTGTTGTACGTAAATTCGGCCAATGGCAAAATTTCGTCCCAAACGCCCAAGTGATCCAGCACGCTTGTTCTCAACAAATCTTCTAAGGTCTGGATAGTCCTCTCGGATTGACCGTCCGTTTGTGGATGGTAAGCAGAGCTCATTTGAAGTTTGCTTCCCATTTCATGTTGAAGTGCCTGCCAAAACCGAGACGTAAATCTTGGGTCTCGATCCGACACGATACCGGACGGTACTCCATGAAGCCTTATGATTTCTTTAACGTACAACTGAGCCAGCTTGGACATAGGCATTTTCAAATTGATGGGAAGAAAGTGAGCACTCTTGGTCAGCCTATCGACTATCACCCAAATTGCGTCATGGTTTCTGACCGTTCGGGGTAAATGGGTCACGAAATCCATTGCAATGCTGTCCCATTTCCATTCGGGTATCTCCAATGGTTGCAGCTGACCGCTCGGTTTTTGATATTCAATCTTAGCTCTTTGACAAGTTAAACAAGATTCCACGAAACGAGCTACATCTTGCTTCATTCCTGGCCACCAAAAACACATTCGCAAATCTTTATACATCTTCGTCATGCCCGGATGTATACTGAGTCTACTTTGATGAGCTTCTTTCAAGACAATTCTTTTCAATTCTTCATCTCTAGGTACGCATGTCCGCCCCCTATATCGGAGAAGACCATCAGTTCCAGTATTGAAATCTTGATGAAGTTGGATACCGTTTGGTTTGCTGATCTTCTGCAATTCTTCATCAAATACTTGCCTTTCTCGGATTCTGTCAATGATGTTGCTTGACAACTGCATATGATTGCACTTAATACCGGTCGGTTCAAATTCACAGTAAAACCTTAAATCTCTGAAGCTTTCCACCAGCTTAAACTCTTGAACCATCATGTTTGCTACATGAACAGTCTTCCGGCTTAAGGCATCAGCGACTACATTTGCCTTTCCCGGATGATAGTGTAGTTCAAAATCGTAGTCCTTCAGAAATTCCATCCATCTTCTCTGCCTCATATTCAATTCCTTCTGATCGAGCAAGTATTTGAGGCTCTTGTGATCACTGAATACTTGAAACCGGCGCCGTATAGATAATGCCTCCAAATCTTCAATGCAAACACTACGGCAGCCAACTCAAGATCATGAGTTGGGTAATTTCTCTCGTGAATCTTCAACTACCGAGAGGCATAAGCAACAGCTTTCTCTTCTTGCATCAGAACGCAACCCAACCCTTGATAAGATGCATCGCAATATACTACATAAGGTAAATTTACATCCGGAATCACCAACACGGGAGCATTCGTCAATCGCTGCTTTAGTTCTTGAAAACTAGACTCGCACCGGTCGGTCCAGACGAACGGTTGATCCTTTCGCGTCAACTGAGTTAAGGGCGCTACTATCTTAGAAAAGTCTTCAATAAATCTTCTATAATAGCCAGCCAATCCTACAAAACTTCTAATTTCCGAAACCGAACGGGGAGTTTCCCACTCTAAAACCGCTCGGACTTTGGCCGGATCCACAGCAATTCCGCCCGCCGAGATTATATGCCCAAGAAATTGGACTTGCTTCATCCAAAATTCACACTTAGACATTTTGGCATAGAGTTGTTTTTCCCGTAACACACCAAGTACTATCCTCAAATGTTCTTCATGCTCAGCTTCAGTCTTAGAGTAGATGAGGATGTCATCAATAAAGACTACTACAAAGTTATCCAAAAACGGCCGGAAGATCCGGTTCATGTAATCCATGAATACGGCAGGTGCGTTGGTAACGCCGAACGGCATTACCACATATTCGTAATGGTCGTATCTAGACCGAAATGCAGTCTTCGGGATATCGGCTTCTTTCACCAAAATCTGATGATACCCGGATCTTAAGTCTATTTTAGAAAATACTGTCGCGCCGGACAGTTGATCCAATAAGTCGTCTATTCTGGGTAGTGGATACTTGTTTTTAATCGTCAACTTGTTCAATTGACGATAATCCACACAAAGTCTCGAGCTTCCATCTTTCTTCTTGACTAATAAAACAGGCGCTCCCCAAGGCGATACACTTGGCCGAATAAACTTCTTTTCTAAGAGGTCTGCAATTTGCTTTTTCAATTCCACTAACTCGGCTGGAGCCATTCTGTAAGGTCTTGCTGCTATCGGTCCGACTTGAGCAATTAAATCAATGGAGAATTCCACTTCTCGGATTGGAGGTAAGCCTGGTACTTCATCCGGAAAAACATCCATGAATTCTTCAATAACCGCTCGGTTTTCTGCCGGACGGTCTTCTTCATTTTGATCTTCACGTGTTAAGATTAGAAAACACATTGCTCCTTCTATAAGATCCTCTCGAAGTTTACCGAGGGTCAGTGATAAATCTTCTTCATCGCTTGGGAAAATCAACTTTTTCTTCCCGCAATCAATGAGAATGCGATTGGTTGTTAGCCAATCCATCCCTAGTATTATTTCTATGTCTTGAAGAGGTAAACATATAAGGTTTACCTTAAACTGGTACCCTTCTACCTCAATAGGACATCTAATGCATACGGTAGATGTCCTAATCTCTCCAGCTGCTGGGGTAGACACCACCAAATCAAGCTGCATCTCACTCTTGTCTAAACCCAACTTTTCAACACATGCCTTCGAGATGAAAGAATGTGTTGCCCCCGAATCATACAATACACAGCAAGGAACTCCATGCAGCAAGCAAGTGCTAATAATAAGGTTACCTGAACTTGCTGCTTCTACTCCGGTCAAAGCATAAACCCGGCCGGTTGCTTGCGCCCTTCCTCCGTTTCTCTGACCACTTCTACCAGCAATTGGAGGTCTCATAGTCCCTCGATTTCCCATGTTACACTCAGAATCCGTATGGCCAGTTCTTCCACACTTAGAACAATGTTTGAATCCCACCAGTTGAGGGCAAGATGATCGATAATGTGGCCCTCCACAATTGAAACAAGAAACTGTTCCTTGCTGCCTTGGTGAATTAGTGTAAACTGGGTTTTGTGAGGAAGTACCAGAACCGGTCGGCATAGGCCGAGTATAAGGAGTCCTCCTTACGACTTGACCAGTTCGAGCTGAAACAGATGCCCTACCGGTCGGTTGCTGCAGTTTCTTCTGCTGTTCCACTTCTGCCATATTTCTTTCAAGTACCTTGGCTCTTTCCACAAGAGTAGGAAAGGAGGTAATGCATAGACTGGAGATCATCACCTTCAATTCTGGTCTTAATCCATTTTCATACTTCCTGCACTGCCACTCCTCATTCACGCCCATGGTATAAAATCTCATCAAATGCTTGTAACGGTCGGTGTATTCGGATACCGACATCCCCCCTTGAACTAGTTGGAGAAATTCCACTTCCTTTGCAAACCTCACACTGTTGGGGAAATATTCTCCATAAAACTTTTCTTTAAATAAATCCCAAGTGATTGGAAGTCGTTGTTGTTCCAATAACATCTTCATGGCACTCCACCAATGATTTGCCTCCCCGGTAAGCTGGTATTCAGTATACAACAGCCTGTTTTCATTCGGGCATCGTTTAGCCTGATAAATTTTCTCCATGTCCCTTATCCAATGATCCGCTTCGTCAGCACTACACTTTCCGTCAAACTTTGCCGGGCGGTGTTGGAGAAAACTCTCCAAACTCCATTCTGCAGTATTAGTTACCGAAGACCCGGACGGTCCACCGGTCTGTGATCCAGTTCGTAATAACTCCATTATTTGCCTCTGAGTCGACTCCGCAGCTACTCTAGCGGCTTCAGCATTCTGTAATGCAATCGCGTTCTGTTGCGCAAGGTTAGTGTTTTGCTGAATTAAAGTTGTGTTCTGTTGTTGGAGTGCAGCCAGAACGGACTCCAATAAGTTGTTATTATTGTTGCCGGATGTATCACGGTCGGCCGGTTGAGGAGGTGGTCGTGGAGCCATTTTCTGTTTTAAAACAGAAAGAAACTTCATGAATTTCCATAAGAAGTTAGAAAATTCTAACTGATCATGTGAGTATACAGCACAAGCATAGCATACCCATAACCTATAGGCATTCTAAGGAATAAAACTGCTCTGATACCATTAATGTAACATCCCAATAAATATATAGAACAAACTATATTTTATTCTAGGAGTTATCAAGAATAATATTAAAGAACAGTAGAGAAAAGAAGATTAAATAGAACAACGAAAGATTGGATTAAAACAACTTGATCAACCAAAATATACAAGTTGGAAAATTTACAAGGTTCACTAAGTTTAGGACGGACGGTTTTACAAAACAGAATAACCGACCGTCACAAACAATATTTACAATAAGATCAAATAAAACTATGGACCGGACGGTCCAGCAAACTGCTCGGGCAGCACCTCCAAGGGTTGCTCTTCCAGTAATGCTTCCTCCAAAGACTCCTCTTGAAATCCTTCTGCTCACACCCAAAAAGGATGATCATTGCAGTGAAGAAAAAAACGTCCGAACGGTCGGATACCGAACGGTAAGATAAAGAAAACAAAACACGTAGCAGGGTAAGCTTATGAAGAATTCAACAAATCATTTATTATATAAACACAATCATCAATATTACATAGCATTTTTCTCAAATGAAATCATCATAGAAACATCAACAATCATCAAAATATTCAAAAACTAAAGTCCGGACGTATGACCCTGTATGCTCGCCGCTCTCTGCACCCGGGTGGACCTGGCTGGGATACACTCAACAGACCGCCACCCGAGGTTAGTCCAATGGAACCACCTCGGTATAGAAATACCCTGAGGCTAAAGGACCTCCCGCCATTCCCACGCATGAATTACCCCCCTCTACTTGAGGTGATGTAATCACGGAATATCGGAATAGAGTCGGAACCTGAGCCTATAACCACGGTCATACTAAATCAATTTACTTCAAACATGAGACATTCCTCCTTGGAATTCTCTTACAATTCAATTCAATATAACCGACAACTTAGTATCCATTTAAAGTAAGAAACTCAACAGAACGTAGATAAAGAGTATTTTGACTGGTAAAAACCGGACGGAAAGATCAGTGGTGGTTCAACCGGACGGAAGATCAGTGGTGGTTCGTCAACAGACGTAACTAATAAAAAACCGGTCGGAATAATAAATTTAGAGTGTACTCAACAAAAGAGAAATCCAACTTTAAAGAGAATCGAATAAAGAAATTTATTAAGGGAATTCAACTGACTAAAATGAAGAAAAACGGACGGTTTATGAAAGACAGATTCTCTCCGGAATAGTGAATATCATTACTAAATTGAACACTCTGTAAGAATCAAAACTCGGTAAAAGACCGGACGTTTTATCAATTGAATACTATAATTTGTAAACCGGACGTTCTGTGTAAGACAGAAAATCTGAAATGACGGACTTAATAATATATGTTTGGTGCAGAAATAAGAAATCAATTCAAGGTGTGACGGGAAACCGGACGGTCATAATGACCATTCGATTATAAAATCAGTTATACTACGTTCTTATACTCTCTTTGAAATTTACATGTCAAGGAATTCATTTCAACACAATATTCAAACTTTCATTTTAACATATAGAAATCAAACATACCAAAAGTTCATACATTCAACCGTATAACAAATAATTATTGAATAATCATAAACTTCCCTTACCTCTTAACTCCCGCTAAGACTTCACAGTGAATGGATAGCAACTGACTCTTCTAATTTTCCAAATTCTAAAATGAAATACAAAATTATAGGTTCAGAAGAATTGGTCTAAAGATACATGCAAGCTTTAACAGCACATGCATGTAGGAAAACTAGGAACCCTAAAGAGTCGGGCACTTACCAACTCCGAACGGTCTTCTGGTTAGTACAGATTGTACCTCTTGATGCCAGCTATCAGATTTCTTGAAGAAAACTAATGATCGGAGAACGATTGAAGGTTAGAATTTTAGAGAGAAGATTGTGAAGGTTTAGAGAGAAGGAGGAGAATTTTGAGGTTGCAGAAAACGAAATTTGATGAAGAAGAAGAAGATTTGCATGCAGAGAGAGTTTACAGGGTTTCCTCTTACCTTCACACCAGCGGTCGGCCAGTACTATGTTGCCACCTGGTTTCCACTACCATCCTCCAATTTAATATACAGTCGCCACCTGGTTCCCACTCACAGGGATTTTCCCTGCTAAGTCGTCGCTGCACGGATTACAAGAAAAGGGAATTAATTACTTGCAGAAACTTGTCTCCCACTCACTCAAGAGAGACCGGCCGGTCGCCACGTGGCCGAGCCAAAGATTTTGGATTTTACGGGTTGTGACAATTTGGAGACTGGATGGTTGCAATTTATAGGTGGAATAATTACATTTTAAAATTATACTTAATTCTGATTAATTTACGAAAAAAACACCTACTAATTAGATTATGATTAGGTCAATATTACTTTAATACAAACTTAATATAAAAAAAGAGTAAATAATTACTTTAATACGTATTTATTGTTTCAAATGTTAAATCTTTAGTACTTTGACATGAAAATATTAAATAATTTTCGGATTGGACAGTATAGAATTAAATTATTTTTTTAAAGAATGGTCCCTAGTCCATATACTCAGAATTCTTCATACTTTCTTTAATGCAGAAGGTTTTTTGTGTGGAGTTAGAATCTATTTTCTTTGTCTCTTTGAAACCTTTAAGCTTGTTATGTTATTATATTAGAGGTTGGTCTGAGCTTGATGTTGTCCAAACTCCAAACAAGTTGAATGAAAATGTTTTTTTATCTTTGTAAGGGTTAAATATGTTTTTGGTCCCTTATCTTTTAGTCTGTATTCATTTTTAGGTGATTTATTGTTTAAGCTAATTTGCACGGATAGATTGAAAAATATTTCATGTTCGTTTGAACGTATTTGAAAGCAAAAAAAGATGATTTGTGAGATGGGAACTTTTTTCCATCTTCGCTATGCAGGAGAGATTTGAGGGTATTTGAATTGAAAAACCCCTTTTGCTCCTGTTTTCTTTATCATATGAAGCAATAGTTTCATGGCAAGACAAACCCTTTTTATTTTTGCAATTTTATTTAATAATAAAAATAACAAAATAATAATAATAATAATAATAATAATTTTTTATGTTATTATAATTTTTATTTTTTTATAAACATTTTTACAATTAAATATTATATTAATAAATAAAATTTTATATTACTTTAATAACTAGGGATATTTTGGTAATCTTCAATTTCTATTAATTAAATTAATTTTTTAAATCTGTCACATCAATCAAATCTTACACTCATTCTCACAAACTTTACTTCCAAATACACCCTCAATTACCCACAAATCCACTCAAAAAAACAATAAAAAAATCACCCTCAATCCACTCAAATCCATTCAAATTATCTCCCGAAATCATCTCCCTCAAATCACTACAAGAGAACAAAGCATTAGTGAAAATTAGATTTAGTTTCTCTTCAAAACTTTAGTCTAATTTAGTCCCCCAACTTTAGAAATGTATGAATTTAGTCCTTTTAACTCAATTTTGTTATATTTATTTGATGTTTCAAGAATATTTTATGATAGCATTTGTGTTGTTTACACTGTTTGACACATTTTTGCTTCAATGTTAACTGAAAAACGCGTTTGAAACATCAACTAAAGTTAACAAAATTTGGTTAAAAGGACTGAAAATTCATACATTTCTAAAGTTTTGGAACTAAATCAGGCCAAAATTTTAAAGATGGACTAATTCTAATTTTCACTTAAAAAAATTAAGAGATCAAAAACATATTTAATCCTCTTTTTAATATTAAATGACTCGTAATATTAATTATTAGGTTGTTTTATCACTCTTTTGAAAAAAAGGCTTTTTCGTATGTATTGACAATTGTTTTTATTAAAAAGAAAAACTAGTTAAAAGAAATCCTTTTACTGAATTTGTAGACTTCTTGAAAACAAATTTTAGTCAGAATTTCTAAACGTTCACTTAGAAAAACTCTTTAGAACTAATTCATTGAAAGCCTAAAATAGACAATAATAATAGAGTAAAAATATGTCTGCTTAAGTAAGTATTTTTTATTTATTTATACTTGTACCGATAGTTTTTTTTTTATAGTTTTAGTAAATATGTTAATTAATAATGGATGTATTTGATTTCTCAGAAACAATATTTACGCATTACGTAATTAGTCGATTGAGTATTAAAATACACCACTTCCGATCATTCTTACTTTTATTTTTATAACTATTTTTCATCTAATTTATTTATTGTTTATCGTTGTATAAGAGAAAAGAAATAAATTCTTCCTTACACATTTTAGTGGAAAAAATGTGATGTAGATCTTTCTCAATAATTTTCTTGAAGAAATATTTTTTTCATTCAAGGAATAATGAATAAATAAGAAATCACCGATGAAAATACTCTTGTAAGTGGATAACTTTTTTTTTTCTTTTATATATTACCTGATAAATAACATGTTACGAATGTAATAACATGAACTTTACAAAAATACCATTTTTGATTTATCTATCATTACGTATAAAGATAATTTTTACTTTATTTTATTCTGTGTGATTCAGCATAAGTGCTGTTCACGCAATGCCTATAATGTTTGTTTCTAAGTATTTAAAAAGATTTGGAAGCGCAGAAATACACTGACTTATGTATTTAATCTCCGTGCATATATAAGAATATTTGATGGGAAATGCAACTGAACATATATATGATTACTAAAATATCCTCTCTCTTTTTCTCTTTCACTGTTTTGAGGTTGGGTCACGAAGATAATCCTAATTACATACCTAATTAAACAACAAAATACATGTATTATCTTGAACCGTCAATTTTTTTTAATTGAATTTAATAATAATGTTTATAACAATAAAAATATGAAAAATAATAATTATTATATTAATAATTAATATAATTATATTAATAGTATAAAAAATAATAATGATAATAATGATTATGGTAAAAATCATGATTAATGATTTCTTTAATAATATTATTATTATTAATATTAATAATAATATTATTAGTAATTATTATTTAAATTGATTATATTTTATTTTAAATTAATTTTAACCAAAGAATAAAATAATAATAGTAATTTAATTTTATCTTTTAAAACTTTTTTTTTAATTTATCACATTCATCACATCATACAAAATCTTACATCCAAACAAATCACACAAATACATTTTTTAACCTAAACAACTCTATCTTCTTTTTTTCTAAATTCACCTTTTCAAATTATAGTGTTATTTGCCTTTTCTATATTTGTTTTGCATGTAATGTTTAATTTTTTTATAAGACTATTTGTTGATAAGTGGTTATAATAGTGTTTTTTATCGAGTTTCCGTGGTTTATAGGAGTATATAGTAATTTTTGTAGGTTCAAGTCGAACCAACCTTAGACAAATTGAACCTGACCGAATCGAATCAGATAAAACTAGACCGAATCGAACCAGAGTGAATTGGATTGGACCAAACCAAACCAAATTGAACCAAATCAGACCGAGTAAAGCCGACCCAAGCTAAACCAAATTAAATCATATTGAACTGAACCAAATTAGACCAAACTGAGAGGAGTTAAGCCAAACCGAACCGAACTATATCAAACCAAATTGAATCTGACTGGATCGAACAAACAAATTGGACTGAACAAAACTGAAACAAACCAAACCGAATCGAACTAAGTCATGCGCTGAGCTGAGCTTAGGATAGGAGAGACGAGCCAAGCCGAACCAATGCGAGCCAAACAAAGTCATGTCAAGCCAAGCTCAACCAATTTGAGTCGAGTCGAGCTAAGTCGAGTAGACTGAGCCGACTTGAGCTAAGGTTAGCCGAGCCGAGCCAACCTAGCCTAGGAGAGCCTAGTCGAACCAAGTTGGGCGGAATCGAACCGAGCAAAACCGAGCCAATCTGAATCGAGTCAAATATAACCCAATCGAATAAAACTAGACCACATTGAACATAGCCGAACCAAACCAAACTGAACTACATTGGACCATACCGAAACAAATTAAACTGAACTGAATTCAATCGAATTGAACTGAGCCAAACCAAACCTAACTAAATCAAAACGAACCTAACCAAGTCGAACCAAACTGAACCAATCCGATTAAATTATTCTAATAATTATAATTTCATTATTTTTTGGTCAAAATAGTAGTTTGTAATAATATTTTTTCTTGTGAACATTTCCTTTCTCTTTCCGTTGCTGTGTCCATTGAACTAAACTTGTTGATAAAAAAATTCTAAAATTTAATTAGTTAAAAAAATATAATTATAATAACTTTTAAGCCAATTAAAGTATAATGTAATTTTTAATTTTAAAGTATAAAAATGTCAAACATAAAACAGCAGTTAATTTAGCAATTTTACTAAAATCCAAATACACAATTATTATCCTGGTTCATCCCAAATCATCAATGTTAGTTTAGATTAAATATTTAGAAAATAAAATCTAACATGTTTGAGTAGTATATAAAAAGAACCACGTTTAAACTTCACTTAAAAATTCGATTCAAAATAAATAAAAACATCTGTTGAAATTTAAGAAACATTTACTAAACAAAATTTATAATCAAAGAGATAAAACAATTTTTTGCATATTTGGTTTACTTATTAAAAAATAAAATTCTCAGACAAAAAGGATAAAATAATCTTTAAGCAATTTTGTCACACTCATACAAAAGTAATATGAATGATTTTTAATTAAGGAAACACATATGACTACTTTTATTAAATTATTAAACAGGATTCCAAATCAATGATTTAGATAAAAATAACATAATATCCACTTGAAGACAAGACTCTATAAGATATAAAAGCTACAACGAATTTAATTCTTCAAAATTATGTAAAGATCTATATAGGAAAAGAAAGCGAAACAAAAAAAAAAAGAAAATCAACATAAACTAAAATTGGGTTTTAAAAAAATTTATAAAAAGCTTTTACATCGATATTTCCAAAAGAAAAAAAGCATAAAGAATTTAAATGCAAGGAAGAGGGCAAACTTAAGCATACTTAATTATTAAAACAAACAAGTTTAAATCCCATGAGTCTAAACGAATGATGATATTAATTGAATTCCTAGCTTTGGTTATCAAAATTCAACTCCACTCCAGAATTAGGAGGGATTCTTGAGAAAGTTAGAAGGGAGAATGTTAATTTGGTTGTTCAAGGGCGAGATGCTGTTGGTAAGTCCTACTCCTGCAATGAACTTAACTTACTTGCTGCTGGTGTCCTCCATAAATAGGGTATGCCCCATACGCAGCAGCATAGATACTGGGATCATGAGGAGCTGGTAAAGCATACCCATAACCATCATAAACAGCTCCCCCGTAATATGCCCCATTCCAAGGACTACCGAAATCTCCTCTAAACTGTTACCCACACAGTAATTGCAATTTAATGTTAGACACCACCAAAACAAATATACTACAAAATCTTAGATAAACTAAAGATATTATCATGTCTTCATTTTTTTTATTTGTTGAGTAAGATATTAAATCATTAAACATTTAATAAAATATACTAAATTCTACTTAAACAGTGAATATTATCATGAATCACGTGCAGCAATTAGTAACACAGGTTAACAAGTTGACAGTATCTATATAATATTCTTTCTCACTTCATTAAAAATAAAAAAGAGGAAATAAGAAGTTTATTTTCTTTTCCTTTTTTATACCAATTATCTTAGAAAACATCTAACCTTTTTAATAATTTTCTTTCCTTTCTCTCTCATTTCCAACTCAAAGAAATGCCGTTCAGTGATTTTATCAGGAGGGAAGCAAATAAACATTTTTTTTAGAGTAAATTGGCTGTTGGAAAAACATAAATTGTGTTATAAAATTGTTTTTTTAACTTCCTATGACACCAGCAGTACCTGGTAGTAACAGACATGTCAAAACTTATGAATCTAGTTCCTTCCTATAGATTAATAGAGTAGATAAAATGGCATTGAGAACATATTTCCCTGCATGTTTGACAGAGATTACCTGCTTATTTGCTGGATTGCGGCCCCACGAAAGACGAACCATTTGCTTGCCAATAGTTGTCCCATTTAGCTTCTGCAATGCCTCTTCAGCATTATTTCTGGAATGGTTGATGTAGTGGACACACACATTTTAATCAAAAACCATGTTATCTGTGAATATGTTAAGATTTAAATGACAGGGTCAGGACTCCTACCTGTTTGCAAATTGTACAAAACCACATCCTTTTCCAACAGGTATCTTAACAGAGACTATCTCACCATACTGGGAGAATGGCTGCCTAAGATCTTCAGCAGTAACATTAGGGTCAAGACCTCCGACAAATATCTATAATTGAATCAACCAACAGAAAATATAATGACAAATCAATTTTGTTTTTGGCTGAAAAAAGAACCTAATAATGAAAAGCTGAAAAGCTTACAGTTGTGTTCGTAGAATCAGCTTCAGATTGGTTGGATGTGCCATTTGACTGACTTCCTATACAAATAAAGGGACAAAATCAAATCTCAACTAGTACAGTTATTTCAGACTTTTGCAGCAGCAAGCACACGACAAACAAATGTAAAAGTTAAATTAGAGTGACATAGGCGTTGTTTGTTTACTGTTTTAGCAAACATATATGTTTTCTAAATTTTGTTTGTTTCTGAGTACATTTACTAGTGTTTGTTCCTGTACACATTTCTGTTCTCTAAAAGTTTACTCTTTGTCACTTGAATATAACCGTAAAGATGACAGAAGAGAGAGTGAGAAAAAAATTCCAATTGTTTATGATTTTTGCTTTTTAAAACACTAGGAAACAATTTTTAAAAATGTATAGATTCTAGGTATGAAATTGATTGCAAAATACCCGAGTGTAGAATTGTTTTAGAAAACAACTTTTAAAAGAAAAAGGTTATTAGGAAAACAAAGATTCAATATTTTTTATCAATCAGCTACTTGCCTACTAAGGAACAAATAACATCATGCTGAAATCACCACTCCAACAATGAATCCATGCATATAGCTCACATGTGCTTCCAATGTCTATCAGCAGTAACATGATGCAAAACATGTAAAACAGGAAACAAGCGTCTAAAAATATTTTTCTTTAAATTGAATGTATAATATCTTTTGGTGGTATTCCTTTTAAAGAAGATAATTTAATTTCAGATACTAGACGCAGTCGCTGGGATTTGGCGTACCTTGTTGATAGCCAGACGTTTTCCTAGGAGTTGCAGCACCAATACGCATAGGCCTGCTAGAGCAGTAAACTCCATTCATTTCAGTCATAGCCTGAGACCTCTCATTATCATCTCCAAACCTGACGAAACCATAACCCTTTGAACGGCCAGTATTGGCATCAAAAACAACTTTTGCAGCTTTAACAGATGGGTATCTATTAGAAAAAGTTTCATGCAACATGCTATCTGTAACATCAGCAGCTAAATCTCCTACAAAAATAGAAAGATCAGGGACATTATCTGAACGCTTGTCTCCTGTGCTAAATGATGCCCAGTTCAGGCGGAAAGGTTGCTCTGTGTTAGGCATCAATATCCCAGCATAATTCTGCAAAACTTTCTCAGCTGTGCCATGCGAATAGAATTCAACAAATCCATAACCCTCTGATAGACCAGTCTGCTTATTTCGAATAACCTTAATGGAGGAAATCTGCAAAAATGTACAATAGTAAATTATACGAAAAGCTCAGGGACCAGTTTCCATCATAACAAACAAATCTTTGAATAATCAGGTTAATGATTATTTATACTTCAGATGGCACTAGCAGATGAATGACACTGAAATCACCTTTTTCTAGTAAAAACCAGCTTACCTGCAACAACTCTACCTGTGTCTAAAACCTTCAATGCTTAAGCCCAACCCAGATAACAAAGACAAAAACCTTCAAATTCACTTAAATCCTAATTTTTCATACTTCAAATGACACAAAAGAAATTTATCTCACATCGGAAGATTTCAGATTTTTGCACACAAGCACTTAACCCTCGAACTTTCAACCGATTCAAATTTAATTAAATTGAATCAAACGGCACCACCTAAATTTATACATAGCTTGAAATGTCAGAAAATAAAATTAGAGAGAAGCTAATTGAACAGGTAAGACACAGAAAACAAAACTGAAAAGGGATTTTATCTGTGCTTCCATTGCAACATAATGCAGATGAAAAAAACTGTTTCTCCAACATTTTGGTTATATACAAAGGCAACATTCATCTTGAACTTATAATCTAATGCAACCTACCAAACTGTTCACTAGTCACCGTGACACAACATTTCTTCGTTATCCTCCTTATGTATAAGGGTTCAAACACAATTTCAAGTAACACAAGAAAAACGATAAAACCTTAATTAAACAGGTCAGGTTGAGGTTGGCTACATGATTTGCAAACAGAATGAATTTTTCAAATAACACAACCAATTTGAAAATTCTATCCAATTTCTAAACTTCAATTAGCATGTTTATAAAAAACTAAAAGTATATCACCTTTTTTTATCACACGATTACAAAAAAAAAAAAGGACCACCCTTTCTTCTTACATTGCCGAGGTTGACACCAAACCAAAACGAAATCATGCAAGAAACTTCACATACCACATCATAACAAAGAAAGCTCAATCCAATTGTCAAAAACCCACGTCAGACTCCTCATCTCACAATAATGTTGATTTGAACCCAACCTCTTTAAACAAAGAAACCGAACAGGAACAGTCTTACGTTTGAAAAAAAAAAAACAAGTAGTGAAAAAACACACTAGTACGAGTGTGTGTTAACGTGTCGGACGAGAAAACATATATACACAGAGAGAGAAGGACCTCGCCGGTAGAAGCGAAACAGCGGTGGAGATAATTTTCATCCATCCAGTGATGCAAATCGCCGACCCATACGGTCTTGTTCTCGGCGCTGGATCCCTGATGGTGCGCGTGCGACACGTGCGAGAGCTGCTGCTGGTACTGGTGATAGGCGACATAGGGCTGCGGAGGCGGCGGCGGCGCGGCATAATGTTGAGGCGGCATCATGTGGTGCTGCATTACCATGGCAGCCGCTGGGTACTGCATCGGGAGCCACTGCGGCGGGACGGGCACAGGCTGCGGCGGTGGCGGCGGAGGCGGAGGCGGCGTCTGCTGGTTCTGCTCCGTTGCTTGCGAATCAGAACCGTTCGATGTAGGTTGCATCTTTTCTCTCAATTACCGTTACGGCAAGCGCCTCTCTCGGCTGTTCCTTCTTCCTTCTTTCACCCTAAATAAATAAATAAAAATAGGAACGAGGCGAGTTCGTTACGCGAGTATGTGTGAAGTGAGAGAGAGAGAGAGAAGGGTTGAATCTGGATTTTGAGAAAGGTCGCGGTGAGGGTCTAAGAGGCGGATGATGATTTATGATTTATGATGAGGATGACGGATTCTTGGGTTGGCTTCGTGAACGCGGTTCCCCTTTCCACCCTTAGATCAAATGATGGGACGCGATCTCAACCGTTGGATCTATTAATCAGGGATATGCATAACACTCCTACTATGCTTCGCTAACTTCGGTTCCTCTCTCTCCAGGATCCGCCGCCACCTCTTCCTTTCTCTCCCTCACTCTTCACTGCATTTTTCTTATCTTTTATTTATATATATATATTATTTATTATTTTAGTTCGTTCGTTCGTGTGTTTGTGTGTGACAGTTTAACTTTAACCTCGCACAACTTATGTTACGGTGGTCAGTGATGTTGGGAAGTTAATGGCAGTGAAAACTTAACGGCACGGTAGATTGCCTTGGAATCAGATCACATGGTTCAGGACTATGCTATGCTACCATACTATCTGCGCACCGTACTACCACTTTCTCTATCCTCCTTCTGCTCTATTTTGTTCCTTTTTTGTTTTTAGAAAAAAATAATCGTTTTTTAAGGCGATAAATGTTTATATAAAATATTAAAATCAATTAGTTTCAAATTTTAATCCCACAATAGAATAAAATTTTATTCAGCCTCCAAAACCCTGATACAGGATTAACATACACTACACAAAAAAAAAAGACATCAAACAACAAAAGTAGAAAAACACAATGATGGAAGAAATTCAAAACGTGTGAGAAAAAGTTCAAACGAATAACAAAGAAATTGTACCACATTTTAATAAAAATTTCAATAAAAAAGAAGACTCCATCAAATCACATGTTAATAACAACCAACATAATATGTATAATAAAAATAGTTATTTTAAAAGTATGCCTTTACATCGAATATATTATTTAATGTAATTTTTTTTCACATTGATTCAAATTTAATTAGTATAGCATATATTTTAATATTTACTAAATTGTCACTACATTTATTTATTTACCTTTTAATTGACCCAGTACTTCACATTAATGATCGATAATGAATATTCATTATTTTTATCTTTTATAGGATAACACAAGATGCCCTTCAGGGAATTCAAAAATCCATATTCAATCTAAATCTAATTAGTCAGATTAGATTTGAAATTCAAAAATATAAATTTCCAACATCATTAAAATATATTTAAAATTACTTAAATTGGTATGATTATAAATTAGAACTAAATATTAGATTTTTGTTTTCATAATCCCCGGGTGTAATAGAAGTTGGCTATTACTATGTGATTGGGAATTACACTTGGTTAATTTAACTACATGTTACATAACATAATTGACTAGTTCAACAAGATAATCTAATTAATTAAATTTAAAGTCTTAATTTATTTATGACAAAAATATGTTACTTTTTTGTATCAAGTATCAATGAGATTGATTTCATAATAAATAAATAAATAAATTGCACACTCTACTCGTATATCTGTTTTTTTTTTATCGATAACCAAACACAAGATTCAACATTAATATAATATGCGTAAATCATAAACGGAATAAAATTATTTTTAACTAAAAAACATTAGATGATAAACTTTAAAATCTTATTTTTCATAATGTTCAACTTATATAATTTTTATTCGATATAAAATTTTAATTCATAATTAAATTCTTCAACATCCATCCGTCAAAGCAAAAGAAGGCATAACAAGCTAAGACAATATAACAATAGCACATCAACACAACTTAACCATCCCGAACTCGATTTGTTCAACATTCATATGTAGTTATTTAGCCATTAAAATCTGCAACAGCAGCTACACCTACTCAACCTGCAACTGTGGGTAGAACTTGCTTTATGATCTTTATTTGAAAAGTTGCATAACGTCTTAAGAAAACAATTTTTAACTAAAAGAAATTTAATATTTAAAACGACCGAAAAGAGTATGAAAGAAGGAAAAGAAGTTATGAGACAATCGATACAATTTTAAAATTACAGATGCATATATTTAATACTTACAGTGTAAAACGTACACAGAAATTAATGAAGTGCCATAAACTATGTGCAGGTTTCTGTATGCATGGGATATACATAACTATACACATAACTAATCCCATCTACAGATATAAATACCTTTATTATCTGTACACCTAAATCTGTATATTGGAACTTGATTTTGGAACCAGCTTCAATTCCCAATCTTTTTTCTTCTCTCCAAATGTGATGAGCATACAGAAAGGTGTTAGATTTAAATCTGGGAGTAACATTTTCCAAATATAGTGATAATATTATATTATGAAATGCAGAGTGTAGTATATTAACAGTGTATCTAGGGCTTTGGAATGTCGGCGCGTGGGGAGGAATGACCAGCACCAGGACTGTGCCCTGGATCTGTTGGTTGGAAATCGTTCACAGTCCAGTTTCTGACACTGTCGTTTTGTGGATTCTTGGTGTTAAGTGCTGCAGTTGAAGTATATTCTGCCACTTTAGCCATTTCTGTGATACTGTTTTCATGGGTTGTGACCTTTGTCTGCAATTGCAGTGGCCTTCCCTGAGCTAAAAAAGTTCCATGAAAAATCATTAAGGAGAGAAAAATAGCACTGACCATGAACTCAATCCTGGAATTGCCCATGATGAAGGTTGGCCTTGAGATTTTTTTAGTGTGAGGATTGGGAAAACTGAGATCTATATGAAGCTGTGCCTGAAAATAATGTGTGTTTTGTGAGTTTTTATAGGCCACTCAACTGAAATGAATGTATAATTTTAATGAGAATGTGGGTAAGTATTAATGGTGAATGTAAACTTGTTCATGATTATGCTCCTCCAAGATTCCCTTTTGGGAACCAATACGTGGGAGTATCTTTCAATCTAGTGTCCCTTTGAATTTTCCTACTACTATGTCTTTTGCACGTTGCATGCAACTATTATTTCGGTGTGCACTTCAATGTTCAATGTGTTGGTGTTATTAATTAACACTAAAAGAAGACTCTAGTACAATTTATGAGCAAAAGTTTCGAATCAGATTAAAATAACACCAATTGATAATATATTAGTGAATATAAATCTTATTTTACATAAAACTAAAAAAATATATTAAAATTTTGTTTAAAGTGATAATATATTTAAAAATTTAGTCTTCAGTTTATTTAGAGTAACACTAAGGAAGAGCCAATTTTAACATTGATTTTATTAAATATGATAGATCTTTAGTAAAAAAAAAGAAAAGTAACATATAATTAGTTATTTCAAAATGAAGAAATGGTGCAAAAGAAATAGTATAGCCACTATGGGAATCCTGATTAGACGTTTCTGGTTTGAAGCCAAGTGTGTTTTGGGGGGCCCTAGGCCTTGGCTAGATTCCATAATCTCACCAGTTATTGGAAGTAGTAACTGTGCCACTATTGCAGTAGACCTTACTGCAATAGGTACTATAATTTTATCAAAATTTACAAATATATAAATAACTTTAAATTATTCAATAATCATTTTTACGAAAATTATTTTCTAATCAAAACTATTTTAACTTTATAAATCTGTAGGATTTCAACAAGGTACAAATATATTAAAAGAGAGTGTAATATCACGTTTTTCAGGCATATTAACAAACATATAAATAACAAATAAAATTTACTTGAATCTTATTAAAATTGCGGAAGGCTATTGCATATTTAATAAGTTTCAGACGACTTTATGTATTAAAAGAGTCTGCATATTATTGTGAATATTTATGAAGAAATAAATAAGCGAAAAAATTATGTGAAAAAGTGGAAAAAGGAGAATATATTTTCGAGTAATTAAAATTAGACTCAATTATATTTTTTTTGTCATTAAAGTTAAACTTAAATATATTTTTAGTCCTACAAACTTAATCAATGAGTTTTGATTTTGGTCTCACAAAGTTTTTCTTTTTTTTACTTTTCAGTTTTTGTAAAATTGTAAATAATTGTCTTTTAAAATTTTAAATTACGAAGTTCGATCCTTGAATCTATTTTAGGATTACATAATACATGTTTATTTTTATGTGTACTATTTTTTTTTTGGTAAATATTTATTGCTGATATGCCATCAATATTTTAGTAGACATCACTTAAATACGCAGTTAGCAAGTTTTAGGTAAAAATTAATTGCTAATTTTAGATGAAATTAAAATAAAGGAAAAAAAATGTTCACGACATCTTAGCCTTAAAAATAAACTTGTCTCTCTAAGTTTCATCCCTGTTAATTTCATGAATGTCCTACCTATACTCTCTTCATTTGCCGAAAAAAAATAAATAAAAAAAATCCTGTGACAATTGAATTGATTATTTTGAATAGAAAAATTACATTTTAATCATTGTTCTGTTTCACTTTCTAAAATGAATTAGTAAGAAAGCATTAAATGAATAGTAATAAAAATAAAATGCAGTTGTTTTCTTAAAAAGCAGTCTTAATCAGTGAGAGAATTTTAGAAAAATAGAAAAGAAAAGCGCACTAAAATGTTGCAATGGGAGAAAGAGACATGATGTTTTGATATGCTATTAAAAAAGTGTAGGAGATCTTCACCATATTTAACTGCGCACTAAAAGTGCAAGTAAAAGAAAGGTTGATAACCTTTTGAACCCCACTTAGATCCCTCTTGTGAAAATTTCCAAGAATGAAAATTATTAGTCAAATGAATGTAATGATTTAGTCCTCAACTTGCATCAACTTCAGGGGAAATTTTGAGTGCCTCTTGAAAATCTGGGTTGGCTCCTAGAGCTGGGGAAGTTCGTCACCAGTGACCGACCGGTGACCGCTAAACAGTGAAAGGATATGTTTTGTTCCTAGCAAATTTCTCATCATATTCTATAAAAAATTATACATCTATAGTTGCCTATACGCAATGTAAAATGCACTACTTATCTAACTAAACAATATCTAACATAGATTTATAAATTAATGGTTCACTTAAGTATCTCCTAAAAAGTATTTCTAGTCTTCAAGAAAACAATTTATCCTGTGATATATTCGAGAAGCGAGTGATAGATCTTTAGTTTTGATCATATTGAAACAAACCATTTATCTTGTGATAACTAGATTGAATTTTTCTGTCATTACTTTCCAAAAAGTGGCACTGAAATGCTTGCAATATAATCTGATGTCTACTCCCTAGTCATTAAACCTTTGATATCATGTCATATGTACAAGCTATATATAGAAGCATTAGATGTTGGTCGAATGTTATTATGACAAAATCGACTACTGTGTTTGATAATTTTTTCCGAGAAACCATTGGAATGGCGTCCCTGTGAGCTCTTTCTGGACCTCATCCCAGTTTTCAATCTGCTCCGATAATGGGGCAGTGTGTATCTTTACCTGACGACTCTCCAGATCTCTGTATGGCACCCTTAGAAATTCTTGAACGTCCTTCAGTTTCTGCAACATAAAACATTCAGTGCATGCGCAAACAAAATCTCCAAGAATACACAAACAATCTTAAAATAATTAAGGTTGGAAGAACATAATGTGTCTTACAGTGCGGTTGCGGACAAGATCATCGTAATAGAGAACAATATGGCGAGTGTTCCTAAAGTATGTGATGGCTTTTGCTGCTGTCTCCTTCATTATCTTTAGCTCTGGTATCAGCAATGTGATATTCACCCGTGGTTTATAGTTGGCAAGAATTTTAGCCTGCACAACCAGAACTAAATCACTTTTCAATTGAAGTCAACAAACACAAGTTATACGAAGGAAGGAAACCAAAGTAGAAACCTCCGTTGCAGAGTGCACGTGAGACTTATGTGTTCCATTCAGTGCCTTGGCATCTTTGTCATAGGCATTCGCTAGCACTGATATCATTCTACGGAGCAAGTTCTTTCTGAATAGGAAGATTATAGAAACTCGTCTTCGTTCAAAGTATTCTCCTATTTCCTCATGATGTTCCATCAAACCCTGTATTCAGACAACTGGTGACATATTATAGGAAATTGAAAAATTTATCTTTTCAAAACAAAGATGCTAAACAGATCATCGTAATACACACGTACAATGAAACATAAGTTGAGATTAACACTATTTTAAACCTAAAATCTTAAAATAATAGTTTTTTTTAATCTATTACTATAACTCATTTGAATTGGCTATAGATACATGGCCATTTAATTATCAACATAGAAATACGTAATAATAACTTGAAGTTTTCTTACTCAGTGTGTAATGGTTTCTTTTGTACCTGATTAAGCATCCACTTGAAGCCAACAGCTGCAGAACACTCATTCTTGGAGGCACTAGAAAACCAGTCGAGATTATAAACTTGATCCATTGTCTCCAAAATGGAAGAAACGTTAGTCCTTCTTCTGCCTACTGAAAATATTTCTCCATTAGAGCTTACATTAATATGACTGTTCAAAAATGTCTCAAACCAACCGCTCCCAGATCTTTGCATTGACACAATGCAGAAAAACCGAACAGGATTGCAGCCACACTCTTCTCTGTATAATTAATGCACAACCATCAACAATTATATATAAATTGTAATGAAAAAACAATTATGGGTGACTAAATTACCATTCATTGTTTTTTAGTATTAATGAAATTGTTGAAGAGAAATAGATCCCCTCATTTCAACATATAGGTATATATATGATACCTGCTAAAGGTTTTGGGTTCTGGATAGTGCAAGTATGGGACTTCCCATTCTTCCACAGCAGGAGGATGAAGACATGGCTGCTTGAAGACAGTGTTTTCTAACAACTTGTTACTTGTGATTACACCTTTTTGCTCTACAGATATTGTGAAAATGTAAATTCCACAAAGGACGGCCACTACTAAAACTACAAACCTCAATGTTAATGGGAATTTCTTGAAAGATTTTATATCCGGAGGGTCCTGTTAAAGAAAAGTTAGCAATTAATCTGAGGCATGCAGGCAAAGCTAACTGACAAAAAAAACGATGATGAAAAGAGAAACCCAGAACTTACTTTAGATTCCATTTAAGATCTTGGTGAAGAAAATAGAAAAGATCCATAAAGAAGAAGAGAGTAGTGAAAGGCATGGTTTCATAAATTTTGTTGGAAAGCTTGAGAGATACATGGCGAGAGAAAAGGTCAGAGGGTTTACTGCCAAATTATATATATATATGCTTCAAAAAATCAGATTATTCTCCTAACTAAACCCCAAAACTATTGTATTTGTAATGTTCTTGTTTTTTTGTGCCTAACTAGTAAAGGTAGATGAATATAATTGTCAAGTTATATAAATATATTTTTTAAAGAGTTATTTTAAAACTTAAACAAATTTTATTATATTTAATACACTTTTTTTTTTCATTCTTTAATATGTTATTTAGAAAAACAAAATTAAAAAAATAAAAACCTATTACACTTAGAAAAAACCTATATGGATAAAATAATAGGACATGTATTTGAAAACATAATAAAAATAAAAATAACATTGTGTGAATCCAAATTAAAACCATATTTATTAAACATTGTCAAAATCAAATATTATACATTATTGTTATCATAAAATACCTATTTTATAAATTAGATATTTATAGACAAAAATTGGTCAAGTGTATCTTACACTATAGTAAATATATGATCTAAATTAAAATATCAGAATATCATACAATAAAACAAATGAATCTAATAAGAATCTTTATGTTATCTGAATATAAATATGAATAATATTCAGTATTTTATAATTAAATATGAAGATGAGATAAATATACAAATATTCGCCTTATTGTCACAATTCTTTCAATATCTCGTCCTCATTTTTTTTTAAATTACTAAAAACATATTTGATTTGTAATTTAAAATATTTATATAAACTTTTATTTTGTTCCATTTTAAGGTATATATTTTATTATTTTATCATTTTACTTTTTTAATAATTATTTAACTTTATATATAATAATAATAATTATTATTATTATTATTATTTATTTATAATATTTGATATGAATTTGATAATATGATGTTTTTTTATAAAAAAAAAAGATTATTTAATTAATATTTAAAACAATAAAAAGTAACATAAAAATAAGTATGCATATATTTATTTTCTGATAAAATTAAAAACATGATAAAAAGATCTATATTCATTATATATGAAAATAAATATAAAGATGGATTTTATTTTAAAACCGAATATGAAAAAGTGAAACCTGTATCAATGAATCTTACTATTCTGTTTTACCCTGACAATGGATGTAGATTTCAGAACAAACCGAAAGGATAATGAATTAAAAGAAAATAAAATAGAAGAAACCTGACAAACAATTCTTTACACTGCAATGATATAAATAGTAATTAGCTATTGTAAGAAATGTTGTCGTTACACAAAAAAGAAAGACTCAGAATACTGTCAACTAATTGAAGCAAAATAAGATTTGATCAATCTAACGGCTATTTCCTATACCATATTATGAGTTATTCTTTTTCACTAAAATCTCACGAGTTGAAGGTTTTTAGGTATACAAGAGTGATTTAATTTTTACAAAGGTTGGATAAGAAACTTTATATTATTTTTATTCTTATAAAAATTATTGGACAGGGTTTGCAAATACCAAAACAGTCAAATAAATCCATAAAATGAAAATTTTGTTAGAATTTCTTAAACTGTAAAAGAAAATTCAATGCGACCCTTTTAAGTATGATTTTATTTTGCATTATATTAATATTAAAATATAAGCACGACACTGGATATCATAAAATTTAGATTATTTATTGAATTTTTAAGAGCTATTCTTTTATTATGTTTTTAAAATAAACTAAATTTAATATTTTCAAATATATTAAAAAAGTTATATATCAAAATTGTCTATATATTTAAAAATATAACAGAATCATAATATATATATATATATATATATTTTTTTTTTCAGTGTACACTACTATTTCCTTCTTTGCTTATTGAATCACTAAAAAAAATATTTTTTATTAGCGGTTTAATTTTGTTGGTTAGCTAAATTGTTAAAAAAAATATGAATTCTGTTTAAAGATGGTAACGAGTCGGATACCTATTTATTATCTGATTCGTTGTAAAAAAAAAATTAGTAGTTAGTCATGCTGTTACTTCTACTTATTTAAAAATTATTTACGGAAATTTTAAAATATGTAAATACTCATATATATATATATATATATATATATATATATATATATATATATATATATACCGAATAATATTTTAAAAAAATATTTTATAAATTTCAAAAATAAAATCTAAATAACATTACAGAAAAAATATAAAATATAATAAAAATTAATTATTTTTTATTTTTTTGTGAATAATGAATACTTACTAGTGCAGATAGTATAATATCAGACCTGATTTATTTATAAATGAGTATTCGCTTTTTAGTACTCACGAATAACAAATGTTAAGAAATATTAATTATCAGTTGGAAAATTCATGAGCTAAGGAAATATTTGTCATCTCTAATCCCTAATTTTTTGATAGATTATTGGTTACAACCCTTAGATGGTCTTCATATTTGCAATGAAATCCCAATTCGATCTTTACCTTTTAAATAGTCTCAATTGAGTACTATTTTTTAAAATGTAATGAATTTGGCCATTTTAATGCCACGTGTGGTGTTTTTTATTTTTTTTTAATTTCTTTTAATTATTTTTTAAAAAAGGCTTTGTCAAATGATGATTTTGTCACCTGACAAAAATAGTGTAATGTGGTAGTAACAATGTAAGTATTTAAAAAGTGTCATATGAAAAATATTAATTTAATCATTTTATTTGTATTTTGTCTCACTTCAGTCATAAGATATTACATTTAACTCAAAACTTTAAAATAATAAAAAAATTATTTTGAAATTACTTTCATCAACTCAATAGTTAAGTACTCATACACATGTAATTAGTTTTAGTTAATTTGATTTATCTCTAAATTAATTATTTCCTCTAAATTGAATATCTTACTTAAAAGGAAAACATTGATCTTTTGAAAAATATGTAACATTAATAAAATATGAATTGAACCTATACATGGATATTACTTTCAACTCAATATCTTAAGGTAATTAATGATGAAAGATGATAAATTTATGAGTTTTTATTTTTATATAATATTTAAATTTTTAATTATGGTGTTGTACGTGAGTCTTCGTTGAAGGTTATCACCGTGTGAAAGTAATAAGAAGTCATGCTCCTTTCTATGAACACAGTCACTCACGAAAGCTTCAAATTGATGGACTCAACCACTCATTGGAAATATATATAATATAATATTAATATCAGTTTATATATCCTTAAGAAAGCTCTTATAAAATTTAGGTAAACGTGAATTGAGTTGACGAGTTACTTGAGTGGGAAGACAAGACTATGTCATAAGCTACAAGATGTTACTATTGCCCACACAAATGCGTGATGCCATTCAACCTCCAAGATAAGTCATAACCCTCACAAACCTAATTTGCATGTTTTCTAAATTATTGATTACGTGTGTGTAAGTTATACCATTTTTAATGCCCATCAATCAATCAAGACTACTTATTAGGTATTTACTCTTTCCAAAATTCTTCACATTTATCCTTATCTATTTTTTAATTAACTTAATTATGTATTGTACAGCGGAAACATTAAAACAGGAAATTATATATGCAAGGTTTTCTTCTTCTTCTTTTTCCAAAAATACATTATTTTCACCAGAAATTAACTTGGTTTTTATCGTCACAAATCCAAAACACACATATTATATATATATCGTATTTAAGTACGTGATGTTACGTGAACTCCCTCAGCCTAATATATATGGATGTATGGCTTTCGAGTTTTAATTAAATCTGACATATGCCAACCTAACATACGTGTGATAACATTAATACATAGCATGCACATAAAGCAATGCACAATGATATGGTGCTTGTTTATTGTTATCTAACTCGGATTTTACACATCCATTATGATGCATGTTTTAATGCAAAGTTTATGGTTAAATTTTTTAGTTTAAATATTCTTTAGTTATCTATAATGATTTAAAGTTAATTACTAAACTTTAATACAAATAATCTGTAATAATCACAGAGGTGTGGAAAAAATGTAATAGTGACGCACATCACTTGAGACAAAAACAGCCACAATCTTGACACATCTGACTAGTTTTTTCGTGACATCGAAAGATTAGGCAGAATGAATAAATACAAAATTAAAAATCACATTTAACTCAAAATTTTAAGATAACATGATGTTTATGACTCTTTCTATTACATATTATTCATCTTATTTACTTTAAATTAATGTGAAACTTCCATCTCACTTTGAATTTTTAATCAGTTCATCATTGTCAAAAAATTAAAAATAAAAATGGAAGATGAGCTAACGTATATTATATGTTGGTTCAGCCTTCATAATCATATGTTTAATTAAAATTAGAGGGCAACATACCAAAGTATGCATATATATATATATATATATATATATATATATATATATATATATATTTCTTCTCTGGGAATGAGTCTAAAAAGACTGCACCTTGAATCTATATATTCTAAAATAATCTTTTATTATAAGTTGTTAAAATATTTAAACAAAAGACTGCATCCAAAAGGGTACTCCCACATTATTACAACGTTTTACAATATAATAAAACAATTTTAAAAGTTATCTAACTCTCTACATTTAGCATAATAAACAAATGAAGACACATGTCATTAAAAGCAAAAAGAAAAAATTGAGTGAAAAATAATTTTTTTTCATAAATAAAGTTATTTTTTATCATTTTTAATGTTTTTTTCAAGATTTGAACAATTTTTTATTTTATTTTTTAACAAGTGTCTACTTCGCGAGACTTTTTCAAATGTGGATTTAGTTCCATCCTTTCTTTTGTCTTAGAAATAAAACTTGTACAAACTATCATTAATCGTTAAACATTTCGTGAGGAAAAGCCAAATGCTACTATCCACTCATTTTTGTAAACCACATTCGTAGAAACTATACTGGCTGAAAAATTTATGCGTGAAAAAGTCTAAGAGCAGTTTTTTTCTTCTTGTTTTGTCTCACAAGTATAATTCTATTATTTAAGACAATGTTTGGACTTGGATTGTTCAACGCGGGGCATTAAATGGTTTGCGTATTGGAGACATTAATCAGGTGCGTCGTAGTGTAATTTTAACTTTAATTTATCCTTTGCACGCATTGCCCTATAAATAGAGCTTTAAGAAAAGACATCAAACAACCTACGAAAAACTTGATTAATCTAAAGTTCTTCACCATTTCTTATAATAGCAAGTTTTCAATTGTGCAAACAATTTTTAAGCGTACATACAGAGACAAAGTTCAACTTTCCCAAGCGAGTATAGTAACTTTGTGAGTAAAATATATGGAGAGATCAAAGTCATCCCTTCTACAGATTCAGCCTCCAACCTATGGAAACTTAGTCACAATTCTCAGCATCGATGGAGGTGGCATCAGGGGCATTATCCCCGCAACTATTCTTGCTTTCCTTGAAGCACAACTTCAGGTATATTCTTCAAAACAAAACATCAAGAATAATAACTACGTTATATTTGGTTAGTTACTATAATTTCACGTAGTCTGTTAATTAACAAGGATGTTTACATGCAGGAATTGGACGGTGAGGATGCAAGGCTTGCAGACTATTTTGATGTGATTGCAGGAACAAGCACAGGTGGTCTTGTAACCGCCATGTTAACTGCTCCAAATGATCGTCAGCGTCCTTTATTTGCTGCCAAGGATATCAGGCCCTTTTACTTGGATCACCTTCCAAAGATTTTCCCACAACGCAGGTATATTAATTTCTATGTTCTTATATCTATCGAACAAAACCAGACTAACATAGAGAAGCTAGCCACCAAAAGTTCACATAATATTATATAACTGTTATATATATCAAGTTTATATTTACGAGCTTCAGTTGTACGAACTGAGAACAGTGGCATATGGGGATGGATAGAAAAGATGGTGAGATCATTAGGAGGACCAAAATACGATGGAAAATACCTTCGAGAAGTGGTGAGAGAGAAGCTGGGGGAGACACGTTTGCATGAAACGCTGACCAATATTGTGATTCCCACCTTTGACATCAAGTCACTGCAGCCGATCATTTTCTCCTCGTACCAAATCAAGATGTCTCCTTATTTGGATGCTCCACTCTCTGACATATGTATCAGCACTTCTGCCGCACCAACTTATCTTCCAGCCCACAGCTTCAAGAACAAAGATTCAGAAGGGAACGTGCACGAATTCAACCTTATTGATGGTGGCGTTTGTGCTAATAATCCGGTACTTACAAAATAACTTAACTTTCTTTATTTGTAAAAATATTCTTCCGAAATTTAGTATCAACAATAATGATTGGGCACTTGGTGATCCAGAGCTTAGTAGCCATGAACCAGTTAACCAAGCAGATCATTAATGACAATCCTGACTTCTTCTCCATCAAGCCAATGGAATATGGTCGTTTCCTGATAATCTCTCTGGGTACCGGGACTCCCAAGAATGAACACAAATTCAATGCTAAAATAGCAGCAAAATGGGGTCTACTCGATTGGTTAACTAACAGTGGTTCCTCTCCGTTGATCGATGTTTTAACTCACTCCAGTGGAGATATGGTTGATTTCCATCTTGCTACTGTCACCCAGGCTCTTAATTCAGAAAAAAATTACCTTCGTATACAGGTAACGTAAAGTTATCTATATACACATTTCTTTGTATGCTTTATTACAAGAGATTAATTTTCATATACCTGCAAATATTCAACTCAAAGCTGAATGATTATTTTCCTTTTGGAAAATTCGTCAACATGCAGGATGATACATTGACCGGTACAGATGCTTCAACTGATATTGCCACGAAAAAAAATATGGAAAAACTTAGCCAAATTGGTGAGAAGTTGTTGAAGAAACCAGTATCTCAGATCAATTTGGAGACTGGTTTGTTTGAACCCTTGGGAGATGGGGAGACCAACGAAGATGCTCTCAGAAGGTAACATCAAATGAAAACTACTTATATTATGATTAATGTGCCATTCAGTTCACAGGAACAACAGTCTCAAAATATATCCCAGCAATATTCTTAAAATGCTAGTTATTCATCCATTTGCTTTGTCAGACTATGCATAGTTTTTAGTGAGTAAAATTAATATTGGAGCTAAATTTTGCAGGTTTGCGAAAATGCTTTCAGAAGAGAGAAGTTTCAGAGAATCAAAATCCCCTCACACTAACAAGTCCCTTACAAATAGTTAGACATTAGTTGTTCACATGGACTTCCGTATTCTTTCCTAAAGTTTAGTTTGACATTCTTCTAATTAATAATTTAGTGCTGTTCATCGATGTAACTTAATTGTTAATTTGAAAGTTCTTTTTTTCTGTATTCTTGTTTGTGTTGGATTCTATTATTTTTATAAAGCTACATTTACATACCAGATAATAAGGTATAAAAAATATCGATGTACTCTATCCAATAACACCCTCCATGTAAAATGGACACGAAATGCCAAAGTTTTCTTTTCATCGTCTAGCTAAACTTAAATAATACAAACCATTACCTTCTTTTGACCACATTTATTCTCTCAGTACATATTTTCTATCAATTTTCTTTTCAAAATTTTTTCATGGAAAATACTTATAAATTTTGTTATAAATAATAATTTACAAGAAATAAATTGTTACTATTTTTTTTCAAAATATTTTACATATATTTTTTATAAAAAAATTACAGCAAATATTTATAAATTTTGTAATTTTATAGAAAATAATTATACGTAAAGAAATTATCTGTCAATTGAAATTTTTAGAAAAAATTTTAAAAAAAAATCTTACAAAATTTTGTAATAAACTTACAAGAAAAATCCTATAAAATATGAAAGATTATTCGTTCTTATTCACTTTTAAAGATTCTAAGTACATTAGAAAGCACTCAATATATCCAACCTTTTCTTTAACAGCATCAATATCCAACTTAGGTACTTGTTTCATTAAAGAGAAAAAAAAAATAGGAAGCTGAATTAACTTAAAACAAAGCGAATTCTTTATATAAAAACCAAGCATATACGTAACTCTCCAGATAATGATATAACCATAATCATTATCTAGAAGCGAAGGCAGCAATGCAGGGTTATAGTAACAAAATGGAGTCATGAACTTCAAATATGATTTAGGACAACAATAAGATTATGGAAAAACGAATTTTTAACAACTTTTTTTATAACTTTTTTACAATAGTTCATGTGACAGCTTATGATTAATTCGTTTTAAATATATGAACCAATAAAATAAAATGATGACACATAATTTATTGTCAAAAAATAGTTAAAAAAATTGTTAAAATACGATGATCCGAGTTTATGACTTTCTTTTGACCTTGATAAGATACAAGGGTCTATGTGTCATTGTTCATTACAACCTTGAACTCAATTTGTGGCAAAATCTAGATAGTGTGGCTCTGGTTTTTTAACCCCTGTAGGCAAATTTGCCTCCTATATTACCAATATGGGTAAATTCAAAGTCAAAGAGAAGTCGTACCACCCCCAGACGACTTCCAAAGGAGAAGTCGTGTCACCCCTGCACGACTTCATACTGTTCACATGAACAGTGATGAAGTCGTGCCACCCAAAAACGACTTATGGGCATGGTAATCGATTACTTTGAGCTTAATCGATTACCAAAATTTAAAAAACAAATTTTAATGGTTTAGAACGAAATAAAAAAAATTAAAAATAGAAAAAGTGAAGTCGTGTGGGGTTGCACGACTTCATCTATTGAAGTCGTGCCACCCCCACACGACTTCACTTTTTCTATTTTAATTTTTTTTATTTCATTTTAAAGCATTAAAAATTGATTTTTAAGTGTTTAAAATTCCAAAAAAAATTTTAAAAATGGTTAGAAATTATTAGTTTTATGGTTTAGAAGTTCTAAAATTATTGTATAAATTTTTTCTTAATAGACTTATTCTGTTGCAATTTTTTTTAATAAAAACTAATTTAAATTCAATAAAAAATATGACAAAATAGAAATAATTGTGGAAAAAATTAAAGAAATTCATTATTAAGGTTTTAGGTTTATTGTAAATTTTATACTAATTTTTTTTTAAAATTAATTTGTATAATATTTTTTACATTAAAAACATACTTTTTTTTTATTTTAGAATGAAATAAAAAAAATTAAAAATAGAAAAACTGAAGTCGTGTGGGGGTTGCACGACTTCATCACACAACTTCACTTTTTCTATTTTTAATTTTTTTTATTTCATTTTAAAGCATTAAAAATTGATTTTTAGGTGTTTAAAATTTCAAAAAAAAATTTAAAAATGATTAGAAATTATTAGTTTTATGGTTTAGAAGTTCTAAAATTATTGTATAATTTTTTTCTTAATAAACTTATTCTGTTGCAATTTTTTTTAATTAAAACTAATTTAAATTAAATAAAAAATATTACAAAATAGAAATAATTGTGGAAAAAATTAAAGAAATTCATTACTAAGGTTTTAGGTTTATTGTAAATTTTATATTAATTTTTTGTTGTTTAAATTAATTTGTATAATATTTTTTACATTAAAAACAGTTTTTTTATTTTAGAATGAAAGAAAAAAAATTAAAAATAGAAAAAGTGAAGTCGTGTGGGGGTTGCACGACTTCATCTATTGAAGTCATGTCATCCCCACACCACTTCACTTTTTCTTTTTTTAATTTTTTTTATTTCATTTTAAAGCATTAAAAATTGATTTTTAAGTGTTTAAAATTCCAAAAAATATTTAAAAAATGGTTAGAAATTATTAGTTTTATGGTTTAGAAGTTCTAAAATTATTGTATAAATTTTTTCTTAATAAACTTATTCTGTTGCAATTTTTTTTTAATTAAAACTAATTTAAATTAAATAAAAAATATGACAAAATAGAAATAATTGTGGAAAAAATTAAAGAAATTTATTATTAAGGTTTTATTTATACTAATTTTTCGTTGTTTAAATTAATTTGTATAATATTTTTTTACATTAAAAACAGTTTTTTTTGTTTAAGAATGAAATAAAAAAATTAAAAATAGAAAATGTGAAGTCGTGTAGGGGTGGCACGACTTCCCCACACGACTTCACTTTTTCTATTTTTAATTTTTTTTATTTCGTTTTAAACCATTAAAAATTGTTTTTTAAATTTTGGTAATCGATTATAAATCAAAGTAATCGATTACCATGTCGAGAAGTCGTTTTTGGGTGGCACGATTTCATCACTGTTCATGTGAACAGTGTGAAGTCGTGTAGGAGTGGCACGACTTCTCCTTTGAAAGTCGTCTGGAGTGACACGACTTTCCCATTTCTATAATTTTTTTCGAATTTGCCTTGATCCGTAATTAATGTGTCAAATTTGCCCATATCCATACAAAAACATGTGGCTCTTCGTGAATTAAAAGCTGATACGGTACTCTATTTTCAAGGAGCAACGTATAAATGAATACCGTAAAATGTTGGAGTAATTTTAGTTTAACGCCAACAACGTTCAAAGGCTCTTTGACACCTGAAAAGATTTTTGGAAGGTAATTTTTGAGATTTTCCAAACTGACTTTACTATTCAACCTTGATGTCGCAAATATTTAGCACTTGATAAAAAAAACCTTGCTATTTGGATGGCCCAAGGTTTCTGTTGCAATTTTCTTTGACAAAAAGCACAGCATTAAGTCCTAAATTTTATTATAGCATTCACATAAAATGATCTTTAGCGAGCCAAGAGATACATAATAGGCTTTAGCCATTTGGGGATACGGGATAACAGTCAAATTCAATGGCCTACGATGAGATTTGTAAAAGCAGAGGTAAGAATTGGAAGGTTTGACTATTAGCTCCTGTAAGGGATTTCTTTCCATTAGGAGCATATAACATGCTAGAATCCGGAGGTGATATGATGACTTTTTATTATTGTCTTATTGCTCTCTCTTTTTTCCTTATGTTTAGACAAACTATAAGTACATAAAATGATCTACGATAAAATACTATTGTGGAAATCAATCTTAATCAGAAAAATAAAACATTAATTTACTTAAAAAGCACAGTAAAAATGCTCAAAACATTGTTGCCCTTCAACTCTACCCACACCTTTTACTTTTTCTTTCTGAATATGGCTTCATATTTTGAAACTGCTACAGTTTCACGTGTGCATAACTTTCTCATGTAGATTGACTCTGTTCTTTTTTACTTTCTGCTTTTCCGTCTCTCTGTTTCAAACCTCTTAATAGCGTCCAACACAGTTCGGTAATTAAAAAAGCATACAACAGTTAATTATAAACAGTGAAGCAGAACAAATTTTACGGATTTCCACCTGTGAAAGATGAGAAACTCAAATTCAGAGACAAGACAACACTTCCTAAGCTTTGTTCAACTTTATTTTATGTCCCCACACAACAAACACAACATGTTACAAAACATTCAATTCACTGTTTGTTCAAACACAACATGTTACTAAAGATTCAATTCACTGTTTGTTCATTGATGAAATCAGCTATGCGTTTAATCAAACTCTGGGCTTTGTCACAATCGGGATTGAAGATGTGAAACACGTGATCCTCCCCGAGAGTCTCGTAGAACTCAGCTTTTCCTTTCCAACCACTGCTACTCAACATTTTGTGATACAGTTTCCCCCTTTCCCTCAGAATGTCTTTCTCTGCAACAATCACAAGCACCTTCTCGCAAGCCACCCCTTCAACACTCGGAGCCTCCTCCACAAACGGGTTAATCAGGGGATCATCGTTCCCTTTATCCGAAGGACAAACAAAATCCCACCATACATCCACCATCTTCTTCCTCTCGGGATCAGTAATCTCCACCCCAATTGCTTCTTTTCCCCAGAAGTAAGGGTTCACCATGACAAGACCCTTGACCTTCAATTCAAAATCATTTTTTGAAACATTGTTCAACTTCAGGGCCATGTAGTGTCCTATGTTGGCACCTGCGCTGTCCCCTGCCAAGAACACTTTCTCAAAGTCAACGTTATCCCTGAACCAATCTTCCGGGGCTTTAGCCTGAGAAGCGACCCATTGGATTGCGGCCCAAGAGTCTTGATACGCGGTTGGAAGAGGGTGTTCTGGTGCGAGGCGATAGTTGAGGGAGAGAGCGACAACGTTGGACTCTGCAACGAGTTTGTTGAGGGAGTTGTGGTAGAGAGGGTCGGAGGGGGAAGAGATGCAGAAGGCGCCACCGTGGAAGTAGATAACTAATGGAAGCTTGGCGTTTTGGGGTGTGAAATTTGGACGGTAGAGCCTGGCTGTGACGGAGGCTTCGGGGATGACGAGAATGTCTTTGGAGACAACGTTGGTGTTGGGATCGAAACCCGCGGGAACAACTTGGATACCGGCCATTCGCTCAACGGTGCCATCTTTGTGCACTCGAAGGTACGGAGGAACTTCCACGGAGATTTCCATGTGGTACTTGCAAAACAGAGAGTGGGTAAGGAAATTAAGGTTCCTTTTCTCTCTCTCTCTCTCTACTGTCTTTGTAAGTATTGTAGAGTCGAATGGCTCAAGACAAGAGTGTCTTTTACGTTCAAATATAATGAAGAATGTAATTCTTTATTTGTCAGTGTTTTATTGGTACATAACATAATTCAGTTGTTTTATTATTATTTTATTTGTAAGAATAAGACATGTGTTTAAAAATTATATTGTTTTATTGACCAACTTTACTGGAGTCTTTAATATATCTGGTTGCTGGTGACTGATGAGTTGTGAAAGTCAGCATTTTGCGCCGCACCAAATCCATAATTATTGGGTTTGCTTAAAATTTTAGGTTCTTCTGAAAAGTTATATATATAGTTTTTCTTAATTATATTTTTTGTTTTTTCTAAAATACTGTAGTTCTGTGATTTTTACTTTTGTAGTTTCAATGGAGAGGAACAAAATCCTTCTAAAATTATCAGAAGTATATAATTGTGCACCTTAAATATTTAATAATGTGATGACATATTGATCATATCTATATCTATATATAAATGCCAATATTTATTTCTGTTTAAAAGAAAAATAAATATTGAAACAATATTTTTTTTTTTACTATGAGATACTCAATACATAAGTCATAATACGATCACTTAAACGTAGATGTCTTATAGTGATGTATAATATTTATGAAACTTAACATGCAAAAAATATCTTTATTCAAGTGATAACAAGACAGTTTACACTTTGAAGAAGTGATGAACAGTATTAATAACAAAATTTAATAATAAAATTAGTCTTCTCACTCAAAATTTGATGTAAATTTAAGTGATAAGAAAAAAATTAATAAAACGAATAAAAAAGAAACTAAACTTCTCTTTTTTAAAATTATTTAAAATTGTTGTCACGTAAATAATACAACATTTAAACGAAATGAAGTTGATATACCAAAGTGTAGCATGTGTGTGTATATATATACATACATATATACATAAATACATACAGTTAAATATATATATATATATATATATATATATATATATATATATATATATAAATATATATATATATATATATATATATATATGAAATGTTTTATTAATTTAATCATATAAATAAAAAAAATTAAATAATTTAATCTTTTGTAATGAAAATTTTGTTTGATTGAAAGATTTTTTATATATAGTTTATGTACAAGAAAATTGAAAGGGAGAGTAATTTAAATATATCTATTGAAATCTAAAAGTATAAAAATATAAAAAATAATTTTAGAAAATCCTCATTCCATATAAATAAAAAATATTAAATATAAATATTTTAATTTCCTCACCTTTCAGTGGAATCCACTAAAGATGGTTTAGATTTGATTTAGATTTTCTTTGACAAATGTGATGTGAAGTGTTGTGTTGTTTTCAGCCACATACTCGCTTTAGGATTTCGGTTTTCTATTTTCCTTTAAATAATTCATAATTCATGAAAATAAAAAAGAAACGAAATTGAACAATTATTTGATAAATAAAAATAGAGAAAAAATCATGTTGAAGATGGTGTGATCATTTTAATTCAAAAAAATAAAAACAAATAAATAATAAAAATAAGTCCCTCAACTTTTTGCCATTTCCATCTTTCTCGATTCAAATAATAAATATTATTTCCTTCAACCTCCTTCTAAAAAACAGGCTCACATATTCGTATTGGCCCATGGATCAACAATGGGCCCACCTTCCATCGAATAGGAAAAGTTCAGAAGAGATTGCTATCATTTCAATCCTTAAAAATAATTTTAAAATCATTTGCATTTGCAATTTTCTATGATGATATAATATTTATATTCTTTTCATAATTTAATTCCAAGTTATATCCAAAAAGGAGGCCAAAGTAATGGAAAAAAAAAGATATCAAAAAATGATTTTGTTTATTAAAATTCGAGAGGTACATCCTAACCTACACATACCATCAATAATGCCTATGTGTAATCAATCATCCAATACACTCTGTTCTTTGTTTTCTAATTAATTTTTAGTTGATTTGAATAAAAAATATTTTAAATTGACAATAATTAATAATTAGGGTTCACATCATATTTTCGCTTTTTCATCGTCGTGTTGCACAAGTTAGAAAATACCTTTCTACTTCATCCGAAGAGAAGTTAATTTTTTTAAAATGAATGCTGATTTATTTTAAGGATATAATAAGTAATTCATATTTTTTTTTATAAAATATCGAAAGGATGGCAAGAAAAAATTAGACACATAATTAACTGAAGTATATACACAAATGATTTGATATTTGGATTTTTTTTTAACTAAGATTTGAGAATTGAATTTCAGTTTATATAGAAAGTCATAATTAAAGGTATAACTTTTTGTGGTAAAATAATCCTATAAAGAAAATAAAAGTGAAGTATATAAGATGGTAGTTTATGGACATAATTATGAGTTCAACTTTCTCACTCCCTTTGGTAGTCACAATAATTGTACTACCATTTTCACCTCCATTTCCACGACAACAAATTAATCCACGATTTGACGCTACAATTTACTTTGTTCACTTGAAAATGATATTACGAGAAAAATATTTATTATAAATAATTAACCAAAACTATCAATAAATACAACTTGTTAAAAAATTATTCATATTAGTGTATGTTTTGTGAGTTGATCATGTTGTTGATTTAGATTAACGATCGTGGTAAAAAATAATTATCAATATCATCGGTAATTTTGAATGTAAACAAAGTATAATACAAAGAAATAAAAATGATTTTTTTTAAATTTTTTTTTGAGACAATACTTTAAGTTTTTAGTTTATCCTAAATAAATCCTTTTTTTTTCATATAGTATAAACTTTAATATGGTTTCGATTTATCTTGGACTTTACGTTCTTATAAATAGACAGCTGTAAGATTTTATGTTAAATGTCAATCACGCGTTTTTTTTTTTGTCTTTCATTACAATTTATTTTTTCATGTTTTGAAATATAATAAAAATATGATTTTAGAAAAACAAACAAACAGATAAATCTTGATTTAATACTTTATTTTAAGTTTCTTTCTAGAAAAATTCAATTATAAATTTTATTACGTTTCAATGTTTGTACAAGTTATCATACAAATAAAAGAAATAAATGATGTTGTAATTTTTTTCTTATCAATAGTTTAATTCTAATTTAACATAAGAGACTATTTATAAATAGGTAAATTTTAGAAGCAATTAATATGAAGTTGAAATTAAAATATTTATACAGTTAAAAAATAAAATTTAAACATCTGCTGGAACAATATCAAAGTTTAAATAATTTTTTTAAAAAAGTAAAGTTTAACAATCAATTAAGTGTTGCAGCCATGCTCAGAAAACTGATAATACTAACATGAGTTATGGAAAGAAAAATATATTAAGTGTTTTTTTTTTTTGTAATAAAAACCATAGAAGAAGCTTTTGCTTCGGCATTCCGACATTGTTAACGTAAGATAGAGGTGAAGAAATTCATGGTTTCTTAGTACTTGGTTTCATCTTACGCGATAACCATGACTCAGAAGGTGACTTGGGCAATGGTGGAAGCAACACGGCTCTGCGGCACAGACCAAAAGGCCATCCCTCGCAGTGACAAAACTCATCAATCACTGAACGTCTCCAATGCTTGGACTGCTGCTGAAGATCGTTGAAGCTTGAACATCTTGAAAGGTTTGTCTTCACAGAATAGAATACTGACCCGCTGGGAGAACTCGAACAGCGTGAGAAACAACTTTTGACAGACAAAAACTCTTCTCTTTCGTCGTTTTCTTTATCACCATCCTCCACTTTTTTCTGCGGTGTCACTGCCTCAGTCACGAAAAGTTCTTTCGTTGCAGGAGAGTATACCCAGGAAAAGCTGTGTCTCAACACGCTTGCCTTCTGCTTCTGCTTCTGTTTCTCCATTGTGTGGCTTATCACTGCTGAGATAAACACCTGCAAACGAAGGAAACAATAATAACAATGGTTGCAGGAGAATATCCAGAAGTTTTTCGAGAATGCTGAAACAATTTATATCATGAAACCATGGCATTTTTTAAAAAATATAAAAGCCTTTAATCACAAATACTTATTTTCAACATCAATTATAATAGAAATTAATCATAACCCTGTAAAATCAATGTTAAAAATTGATTCTGAACTCAAATAAACACTTACTTCTTGTTCTTCGTCAAAATCGCCCACTGGGTACTCATCCTCAAAACTTGAAGTTGAAAGCCGTGCCCCCAAAGTTTGGCAACTGGAAAATACTTCCTTAAGAGTTGCAACAATGTATTTGCATATCTTGGGTTGGTTTGGTGGCTCTTCATGGTAGAACACACCCATGTGAAAATTTATGCATCATTGTGTTAGATAGGAACACAGCAAAGATATATATAAGACACTATCAATTCTGTAGATTTAATGTTGGAATTGACCTGCTTCATTGATAGTGGCCCAGCAGCGTACTGGGAGCCCTAAAGAGTTCTCTGTTCTTTAAGGTAAAGACAAACATAAAATGGCCTCAAGACATTTTAACTAATGGCAATAGTATTCAATTTAGGATTCAAATGTTTATTTGATTTGGTTGGGAATTTTTTGTATGCACTAGGAATTTTACATCAGGTAAACAAGTCAGTGTATGACATATGACGTCTTTTTGGGAGTACTATGCCTGTGGTACTGTACACATAAGAAATGTCTCCACCAGGTAACTTTCAACGATTTGTTTATTTATGAGCCTAGAGATAGTGCTTAATGAGTGTTACACTTTAAGTTAAAGTCATCGTTAATGGGACGTGCTACCGAATAAATACTGGTATTAGATAAATCCAATTGGATTGGTTACCCTCCAATTGAAGTTATATATCAGGAAAAAACCAGAACGGGACAAGAACTCTGGGACATGTTAGACTAAATGATCCTTATGGTATGCCTTGAAATTTGCTCACATGGTATGAAGGTTTTTATCAGAAAAGGACTTCAAGGAAAATAAAGGAAATTTGAGTGATGTTTTTATATCAGACTCAATGAATCGGTTGCTGTAAAAAACGTGGTTTAATAATTAGGTCAAGAATTTGGTTCATGACATTTAAATAATTAATTATGGATCAGATTCGGCCTAATATGTGGATTTCAATTATATGGGCAATTTGGAGTTACAGAAATATAATTATCTTTAAAGAAGTATATAGATGCACAAGATATATTCGGTATGGCAAATGCATAGATATATGATTATGGTTGAAAAATAAATTATGTAAAGTAACAACGTCTTATTTAGACTGACATCTTTATCCCGTACACAAATTAAAAACATTATAAAAAGCGCAGTCAGAAACAGGTTAATAGGATATGCAAAATCTCATAAAATATTTTGGTATGGAAGAATACAGATTTCATTTGCAGATCAAAGAAATAGACCAAGAACAGGAGAACGGAAGGCGAGAAGAGAGAAGGCAACGACACAATACATAACACAATGGCACTTGAAACAACAAAGAAGAACATAAGTACAGAGGAAGAGGAAGTTACCATGAAGACACGTAAATGTAATAAAAAATGTTTTTTAACAATTTATTTTTGATAACTTTTTTTACAACAATCTACATTATATTTTATAATTAATCCGTTTCAAATATACAAATTAATAAAATAATAACACCTAATTTATTTATTTGTCAAAAATGTGTTAATACAGTACAAATGTAATAGACAGGAGCAACTCCCCCTTACTAGTATCAAGAAAATACAAAGTACAATCACTCATTATGCTGAACTACTAAGGGACTTTTGTAAAGGTGTTTTGAGATTGCTATAAAATATGCAGGGATAATCTTATATAATACATAATATCTTGCCGCAAGGAGTTAACTTTTTAACGATAAAAAAAAGATATTTATTTGAGTATACTTTAAGTTTTAAATATAGTTTCTCGTTGACTAAATAACAAAAGAAAAGTTTGATTTTTAAAATCAGAAAAATATTTTATCTAAGAGTTACAGGATTAATTCTTTACTTCGTCCATAAGTTTCACTTGATTCTACCTTATTTATATAAATCACTTTCTGATAATTATGCTTAGAGTGCGTAATTGGTAGTTTCTCACCATTTAAGTACTTCTTTTCACTGTTACGTTTCACAAACATGGAACTAAAAAAATTGAGATAAGTAAAAAGTGTCTGACAAACGTAAGATAATGACTAAGTCTAAGTCGTTATTATTCATCGTGAGAGATAATGACTATTCTTGAACACGCATATAAGCAATACCCTTCTAAATAGTAAATTTTATAATCAAAATAACATCAATCATAAACTAAACCTAAGTAAAAAATAATGATGAATGTTAGACTTCAAGATCATATTCGACTCCGATTCAAGTAAAAATATAAAGGATTTTAATAAATATTAACATATGACAAATATAAGACTTAATTACATTTATAATTTGTTTTATAAAAGTTGAATTTGTGTTCTGGACCAGCAAAATTTCATGTATAACACTACGTTAATCAGGAAGTTAGAACAGCCACAATGGTTGCTGAAAAGTTATGCCTAAGCGGCGTAAGTTGCAAACTAAACCCAAGTAGAAAATATAAATGAATATGCTAGACTTAAGGACCATATTCACCTCCCAGTGAACTTAAAGTATATAGATTTAAATTAAAGTAACATGACAAACTTTTATGCAACCCAACCCTTTTTGAGGGATATACATGTAACAAAAACGTGTAATCATTAATAACCTATTGTGCTTGATAGTATTTTAATCTTAAGAGGAAAATAGAAAGGATTGAGCTGACAAAACAAAGTGGATAATATAAAGCCTACTGCATGTGACATACATATACACATTTTATTGTACACGTATAAATGATGACGATGTATTGAAAGGAGGGGAAGCGGACAGAACAGTTTGATGAATCATCGTCAACGCGGAGGAACAAGAATGATAATATGAGTAGGATTCTAAGTCCCACAGATACAATGAATAATGTTATCAGATAGCTTATAGAAAAACAACTTCCTCATCATTTATAAGTCACCTTTCCTAAGTGTTTTAGACCCGACCTTCGTGGAAAATCCTTGGCACTGAGGTGAGTCTGTCAAAAACTGCATTTTGACCAAAACCAAGTCCTAAATGACCATTGGGAAAATTCTTTGTTCCCCAGTTCATTTCCTACACAAAAAAACATGTTCAAGAACAGTGGTATATAATCCACGATCATGTTTGAGCTCGTGTGACGGTAGCTCTGGTTGATAAAGTTACATTTGGTGTTTGGTTATTGGACTCATGACCTAGTAATACCAGAGGCCCATGGAACGATCACTGGTGCAGAAGGGTGCGAATTTCGATACCATTCCGGATACTTATTCTTAAAATTTAGTCGAGGTTTCTCAGCCTGGATCAAAATTAGGAGTACATTAGCCAGGTGAGGAGGGGAAATAAACGACGAAAAAGAAAAATTTTAAACCAGACCTGAAAACTCGAGAGTATTTTCCTAAATCAGATAATAAAAGTATCAAAAGCTAGAATGGGGGAGAACTTACATATTTCAGCCAACATTCCTGATGTTTGTGCTGGTAAATATCTGGAGAATGACACCCAAACTCAGATGGGCAATAAACCCAGATATTGCATTTCTTTTCACCTTCTTTGGCATGTTTCGCATGATCTAAGCAAGCTTGACAGCAATCAGCTGCACTATCCTTGTGGTGTGTAAGACCCCATCTTACTGCAGAACCATCATAATCTGTATGAAGTTCAGCATGGCACTCAGGTGAAAGGGGCCTGCCAGGAAGAACCTCCTCATCTGGAGAAAATGTATACTTGGTAAGTCCAAAGAATAAATCTTAGCAAGAAATAAATATAAATGCACACCACCAGATTCTATCATGGAATGTATGCGTCGTTAATTGATTCCTAAAATCCACTCAAGTGATGAATTTTCTTTAAACAACATTGCAGGCAATGCATATAAAGGAAATAGGAAAAAAAATGGATATTATGACTGAAGAAACTGATATTACCAAACTCCTCTGCACCCTCAGGTTTGTCATCGTGTTCTTCATTGGCAACTTGAGCAGGTACCCAAAGGCCAATTTCTTCACAAAGCAGAGCCCAATCAGACTCCAAGGCTCTTGCTAGTATACCTAGGCAGTTGAAATAAGATTATGCACAAGGTGTCAAAGATTTGTAAGGCATTCATTAACAGTTTGCAAAGAACATTATCTTAAAAGTACCACACAATGGAAAATCAATGTTCATACCAGCTTCTTCATGGGGGATGGTTGAATTGGAAGTCCCCTTCACAAGAGCCGACTTGACCTCTTCCAATTTTCCCTTGCGCCAATTCTCAACTACTTCTGTATTTATTAAAATGTAATATCAGCAAAATGAGAATATCAGTTGCGTAACAAATGAATTAGGAACAAGATTACTTCCAAATTTTTTAAACTTTTCATTTAAATAACACCATCAAATTCAATGTCCAAAACAGAGTAGCTTATTGTTCGAGTAAAAAGTTGGTTGCCTTTAACCAAAGAACAAAAATAAATTGAACTCTCTGACTCAAAGTTAATGACTACCTTAAGCCAAAAGAGTTTCGTCCCTTGGCCATGAGAGCTAATATTTTATTTCAATTATAATAAATAATAACAAAATATAAACCCCTTTATCTTTTGCTAAAACCTCTCCTAGACTATAATATCTATTAATTGAATCAAAATTTCTTTAGGCCCAATTCCTGGACCTATAGACCTTAGATGGCCTTTAAGCTTTCTATCCATCTTTGAGTATTGAGTCGGGCTCAGACGACCGGACAATACACTTATAATTCATTAAACAAGGGGAATAGACTCCTTGTTCTTAGAATGAACCTTTTTTCTTAGCTCCCCCCATCCCTTTGGACACATATTATGAAATGAATGATTATACATAAATCTTCATAACATAGATTTACATGCTATGTTTCTTCACAAATCTCCTTTGTCTTCACAATGCCTTATTTTTACTTAAAAAGGAAATTAAATTGGAAAGTAGACACAGGAGCCTAGATTAGAATTTTATAAAACAAACATTATACACCCAATGCAATGAAGACATCTTAAGCGGTTGATTTTCATCCCAAACATAGTATGTGCCTTTTCATTTTAAGACCATAACAGACAAACCAGTGATCTCTATCTCTCTGTGATTCAGGATGACACATGACATGTAAAATCCAATTAAGTAGATGTTGCAAACCACATAGAAATAAATGTTATCATCTATCAAAATGATTTAGTGCCCAAAACATATAAAAAATTCAAACTATCTTCACTAATTTTGTTGTTTAATCAAGTAATACATTATAAGAATTTCAGACTTTCAACTTGAGTGACTGAAAAGTGAAAACTTAGTCAATATTAAAGCAACTACGATATTCTGAATGTGCATATTAATCAATACAAAGTCAGCACTTCATACATAGAGAGAGAAAAAGCGAGAAAGAGAGAAAGAAGAAAAAAAAGAGGGAGGGATCACCCAAGACCGTCCCTCTTATCCCCTTCTATAACTTTCTACAGGATAGATTTATCCTCAAATCGAAAAGAAAAAAAGAAAAAAAAAAACTATTCTTGTATTGAAAGTTTCTAGAATATTGTACTTATTTACAAAATCTTAGATTTACTCAAAAATTATTTTATACCTAAGTAAAATGTGTCAAAATTAATAATGCACTATCAAAATATATAAAACAAAAAGCATTTAATTATATTCTTATTGTTGCTTACGTTTTAGAAAGATTGACACAAACACTGTATACACTGATTTTTCAGTTGGATTACTAAAAATCATATTCAAGTTGAAGGGAGAAAACAACATAGAGATCTTCACCAATGAGCCACGAGCCAATAACACAAGACAACTTGACACCACATTCAACTCAAAACCTTGAGACTATAAGTTTGCGAATCTTATTTATTTGTTACTCAACTTGTCCATTTCTACACAATGTGAGACTTCAACTCATTTAAACTCCAACAATTTACCCCTCAAGTGTGATATCTAATTAAGTTAAGTTAGTCATCAAGACAAACCATTGACTTTAATACCACTTGTTGAGCAATTTGAAAGAGAACATGTGCTAACAAAACAAAAAAACTAAACAACACATTCAACCTAAAACCTTAATGTTACCCAATTTGAAAATTTCTACATAATATGAGATTTCAACTCATGAATTATAAAATGATGAGTGTTAAGTCTCACATCAGTGTAGAGAGATCTCCCAGCTAAAACTAAATATGAAATTTTTTTCATGTTCCTTCCCTTTCGTACCTAAAGTTATAATAGAATCTTCATTTCTCATAGATTACCACAATTATAACTTGTCAAAGGACATTCTATTGCTAACGAGGGATCTCATTTTTATTGCAAAAGAGGGATGCATGAGATGGACTGATCTAGGTTAATAGGAGAAAAAACAAGAAATTAAATGCAATTCCTTATTTTTCATCCAACTGTTAGAATAAAAAGAAAGATACAGTTATAAGACCAGTAATTGATGCAATTTTGTCGTAATAACACAGAAGACTAGCAATTGCTTGCAAAAAAAAACTAAAAAGTTCAGTAAGAAGATTGAAAACGCAATTTCATAACTGAAAGGCCAAATTCCAGAGTTGTAGTAAGACACAGCCTCAAGGCAGCAAGAAATTAGAGTGCAAATCATATCCCATATCAGCTTAGCAGGAACAGATGTTACCAATTCAATACGAAAATGCTTAATGTCCAACAGTGTTTATACATATAGACGTGGAATAAATAGGATTCCTATCCACAAAATTTACAAGCATACACTCACCTCGTTCCTTGGCAATATCTGCGCCACTAGAATTCAACCCCCTCAGTCTCTGCAAGATCTCATCAATTATGTTCTGTTTCAAATGCTGCGGCAACTCAACCGCCGCAGTTTCACTCGAAAGCTCCCCCTCTAGAGCCTTTACCTTTTTGCACAACGATTTCACAACGTTAACTTCAACTAGCCTCAAATGGAAGCAGATAAAGGGTTCACACTTCTTACCCACTTAATTAACTCCACGGGTTTAAATTCCCTGCGGATTTGCATTGACTCTTCCATTTTCCGAATCTGATCTGGGTTATACAAAGCAACTGCAGAAAGACACAAAAATCAAAATCCATGCAGCAACCGTTTCCACTATTGCGAAAAGGAAGAAAATCGATGCGAGTAACTTACCGTTGCGGGAAACGTTACCGGAGTAGATATAAAGAGAAGCATAAAGAGAGCGAAGAACGTAAAGAGCAACGACAATATTGAAGAAGCAAACTAAGAGAGTGGTTTTCTTGTAAGAAAAGACCCACTTCCCTCTCGCCATGTTCCTCTTTCCCTCTCTTCTTCATCCCACCATTGCAAACTTCCTCCTTTTTATGGGAAAAAAAAAGCCTGCTCCAACTACTTTAATCTGAGATCGAAGAATCGAAGAAAACCTCAAGTGACAAGCTAGCGCCACCAATTCGCGATTTGCTTTTGTTGTTGGACGGAGACTTTGTTGAATTTGATTACAAAGATTTTTGGGATTTTGGGTTCTGTCTGCGATTTCTCTTATGCCTAAGGTGGAGTGTGTGGAGACATGGGAAGAACCCTGTTTGGTTGCAAATGTATACTTCGCTTTTTGTCTGAGGTGGTTGGATGAGTTGGGAATTAGACGGAACACCTAATCATTTCGGTGATTCCGCGATTATTGATGGTGGTTCTACTAAACTACGCACAACATTTTTTTACTAACTTGCGCCTTCTTTTCAAAATAATTTATTTTATCCTATATAATACTTTTTTTTAAAAGGAATATTGATTTCTTTTTATCATGTATCATTTTTAAAAATTCAACATAATATAATTTTTTCAGTTCCTTTATTTCTATTTTTATTGTTATTTATTCAAAAATTTTGAAAAAGAAAATTGAAAACAATTAATAAATATTTTTTAAAATAAAATAATTAAATGTTTTTATTAGTTTGAGTGAAAAATATTGTTGTATAGGAATAAAGAGTTTGTACTTAAGTTCTTTAAATGTAAAAAAATATTTCAAAAATAATTTAAAAGAATAAGATGAGTGTAGAATAAGTAATCATATATAATAGAATCATCAAATAATAAATAATATTAAACAAAGAAACAAAAAGAATATAATATCTATAAAAATCTCAAGGAAAGGTCAAGTACAAGTTTACAAATTAATATTTCCTACAAGTTTGATCAATAAATACAAAGAAAGTTAATCATCTGTTTTTTTTACCAATCATTGTCATTATCCATTGCATTAAATTTGTAAACTGTGTCGAAATTTCAATTGCCGTTTAAGCATTAACTTCTTTTAGCTTGGGTTGGCGTTTAGGTAGATGTCTCATGCCCTTAATTAAACTACAGCCCAGAGTTTGTTGTCATTTTATAAATTTACTCAAAAATAATGACAGGAATCTAAATGAATTATTTAATTTTAAAATTAATCAAACAATTCATTTAAACATTTTTAGAAATTCGTATGGCTTGTTTAAGACAGTGTTTAAGTTTTTATTATCTTTCAGGCATGTTCACTCAATTTTGAAAAACTAAACCAGTTTGAATTCTTTTATAAAATTCTATTATTCTAATTACATTTTTTAAGATTAAAATTTTAATCTTATTTAGAAAAATATTTTACTTTTTTACAATTATATTTGTTTGGTTAAGATACAGTTTTCCTTTGAACTAGTTATAAACTCGCGTTTACGAACAAGTTAATATTACTTTGCGTGTTTATTAAAAGAGAAATACATATAAAATAATAATAAATACTTTTAAATTTATTATTAAGTTTTAATATAATCAACCTTAAAAATAATTTATAGATTTAGAAATTCAATATATTTATAAAAATATAAATAGTAGACTTTGTAAAAATATAAAAATAAAACATGTGTAAATTCTCTAAAAATATAAAAGATATGCAAAAATATGCAGAGTTGATTAGATAAAAATATAAATTAATGTATGAATATATTGAAATAATGTAAATTGTTAGACTCATCTAATTAATGTGTTAACAAACTCATTTAATATGTATTGTTAAAATCGTCTAATCAATATATGAACTATAGATCAAGTACATATATTGCTTACATACTATCTGACCCGTAATAAAAAAAATCACTTCTTATCGACTAGATACAAGTTTAAAAAATATCATTGAATATTTTAAAACTTGTGAATATGCATAGATACCCATATATATTTAACAAATATAGTTTACAAAATTTTAAAATAAAGTTTAAATAAAATTACAAAAAATATAAACGAATGTAAATTAAAATTTATTTTTAATTAAATTTAACCTGGTAAAATATAAATTAAATTAAATTATAATTAAATTTAACTTAATAAAATATAAATTAAATTTTTATTCTAACGATCGCGCTCAACCTATTTATAAGAGAATATTAAAATACACACTAATTATCCACTACATATTTTATCTACTACTAACTGTAAGTAATAAATACCTGTGGATACTAACCATCTATTGCATATTTTATCCACGAAAATATCTGCGAGTACAGGTATTTTTGTTATCCATAATAAGGACACGATCCTCTAATGTATGTTTTTGAACTCGTCCAATTAATATATAAATAAACTTGTATAATGTATATTACAAAATTTGCATAGTCATACAATAGTTAGAGTTATTTAATATGTATTAATAGATTCATCTAATATATGTATGAACAAACTCGTCTAACATATAATTTTAGTGTATGGAAAAAAATTGTCTAATATGTGTTATAAAACTCGTCTCATCAGCATATAAACATACTCGTTTAATGTGTTATTCTTACACCAATCTAATAACAGTACGAAATTACTCATATAATATATTTTTGTTATATTTATCTAATTGGAGATGGACAAATTCGTTTAATTTTTATTGTTAGACCTTTACTATGATTTTTGCTATATTAATATAATCAATATATAAATAGTATCGTCTAATGATTAAAAAATTAAAAAACTAATTTCAGAAACACTTTTCAACAAAATAAAATATATTTATTAGTATATTATTTTTTATATTATAATAAATAATAAATTATTTGGCTTAACCCTTTTTCTTACGTAACTTTTAAATTTTAATATTGTGCTCAATCTTTTGAAATTCTATGGCATAAGCTAAACAACAGAATCGATAAAATAAGAAAATCATACACTTGATTATCAAAAGAAAAATCAAGTTGTAACTTTAATCATGCATCAACGACAAATATGTTATTGAGAATGTGAAAATTTATGCAAAACATGAAAAATGATGTTAATTTAGTGATAAATAAAAAAGCTAAAACCTCTGTAGCAATGGAATGGATGAGAAAGGCAATGGCAGAGAGGATAAGGACAACCACCATCAAATTCTTCTTGTATTTATCTTCAAGCTTCCTCCTCTCGTACACCTAATGCTCTCGACAAATTCAAACCAAAGTTCTAAAAAAAAGTGCTCAAAATTATTTTATGGGTTGAGGCAAGACAGGACAAGGAAGGCGTAGAGTATCAGGAACACATATTTTAAAACATTTTTATATTGTCAATAAAATCTATCACTATCTATAAATCTATGTGAAGGTTTATTCAAGGGATTTTATTATAATTTAAAGATATTTAATACATTTAAACAAATAATAAATGCGAAAATTAATACATTTTCAAGTTAGGTTTTGAAATGATTTGAATTGAATTTAAAAACGAAAATAAATTTCATTAGATGAAGATTAGATTGCCGATTCATAAACATATATTTTAAACAACTTATGAAATAAAATACCCGTGGTTGAATCTTGTTTTACCGATTCTAACATGCTGAATGGATTGAATCATTGATTCTAAACGCTGTTGTGAGGTGTAAGCGATAAGCAATCATAATTCTTCTAAAACGTGTTCACACAAATATATATGTGTATTAAAATGACTTCGGTAAGTATTTATAATTAAAAAATAGTTGTTTGTATCTATAGAGATATTAAAATAGATTATTTTTTAAATTATAAGATTAATTTTAAACTTAATCAGTAAAGACAAATTTAGATAATAATAATTGTATTGATAATATCTCTCGTGAAAGTTTCTGACTTTTTTGGTGAATTCCGAATCCCATTTTCTATGCCACGAGTTGTGGACAAAGCTACAGACCTAATATGAAAAGTGGGTGAAGCAATTACCAATAGAAAGTGTTCTTCTTCTGTGTTGCGATCTTCGAGGGAGCTTGAGCTCAAACACACAACACCATCTCTGCTTGAGACAACCTTAACTTCGGTCTTTCCAAGTTCCAAGCACGGTTTTGTTTTTCCCGTGTTAGATTGTCGTAAACTAAGAGAAAGCTTCAATTGCGCCAGCCTGTCTTCTTCTCAAGTAAACCTTTTCTGTTTCTTCTTTGATCCTCTGCAAATTTTTTAATCATGTTTCTCTTTGTTAGTTAGCTTTCTGGAAAGTAAATGTTCGGAGCTCTGTTGTTTTGGCCATGGTAGGTTAAGAAGAGGAAGAAGAATGTGGGGATTTGGTGGTAGATATTACTGGGGGAGAAAGGTGGCTTCTGAGAAAGCCGATGGGATAGTTGTGGTGTTTGCATGGATGTCAAGCGAGGAGAAGCACTTGATGAAATACGTGGACCTCTACTCCTCTGTGGGATGGAATTCACTCATTTGTCATTCTCAATTTCTCAACATGTGAGTTCTAAATTTAATTCGCTATTGGGTGCTCCAGAATTATGTAGCTAATCATCCTTCTGGTCACAAACATTCATAGATGATCACAGAGTTGTGAGAAGAGAGGATTTGATTCCAAAAGTATGTGGTGATAACTTTTCTATCCACATGTAAATGTTTTGTTACAGTTTCAACTGTAACTCCACATTTTAGCCTCTAAAATGTACTCTAGAGAAGTCAAATCGAAGAAGGAAGGTTTTGCCACGATCAAACTCACCCATTGCTTGTTCAATTGTGTAAAGCAATAGATATGAATTCCACCCTTTAAAATATTTCCCCACTTAGTAAGAAAACCCCTCATGAATGACTAATAGCCCTCTTCCACCAAAGATCCTGTAGTCCTGCTGCCTTGGTATAGATGGGATTAGGGACTAAAGACCAACGACAGCACGAGGATACATAGTGCAAAGGGTATCGGTGAGGTAGCAATTACTCCAAAACTAAAGTAATAAGCAGGTACCGTACCACTAAGACATTATTATACACTGGTGGGGGTGCTAAGTGGACATTTCAAGACGAATGGCTTCAAAGCAGAAGAGGAATTAGATATTCCCAGATAAGCATTACTGGTGTGCACTATCAGTCCCTGCTTTTCGGCTGCTGATGGGACCTTCACATGTAATGAGCTCGAGTGATGCCTTGTCTTTAGAGATCCCAAATAGACAAAACTACATGTTAAAATGTCACAATAATCTAGGCTGTGTATATGGATGTTGTCTTTAGTAACTAACCTTGCCTAGGCTTGATCAATATGGTTATCCTGACCAAGTTAGGTGAAGTTTCACTCAATTTTGCAGATACAATTTTCCATGTACATTTTATAAATTAGAGCAGTTTGGATGGAAGGGTTTTTTATTCCCATTGTTGAATGTTTGAGCGAGTTGATTGTCATGCTAAAACCTAAGCTTTTGTTTGACGTATCACATGGTCAAAGTTGTACCTGTTTATTTACATTTTAGTCGTTTTCTTTTTTATTGGGTGTGTGCAAACTTTATTTCAATTTTTTTACTTGTATTATTTAAAATGATGGTTAATCTTCAAATATCCAAATCTCTTCCCTGATGGGTTTACCAGGGGAGTGATAAACTAATGCTAAGTTTGCAAAAATTATTTTACTTTAAGTCAAAGGTTCCGTTGTTATGTAAAATGTTCTATAGGTGCCTTGCGAATTTATTTATTTTCTGAGTGATGGGGCCATTGATACTTTGGTTCTTTGCACATCTCAGTCTTAATGTATACTAAAAAATGATTATTAAATTGCTATTATTTGCAGGTTCTTCCCTGAGAAAGCCACAATTCTTGCTGTTGATATTCTTAATGAACTTGTTGAGGTAAGTTTTACTGTAGTCCTCTATTTTTCTTGTCAGTCAGCACGACTTTAAGTAAGATGAAAGCTTCCTTTTTAATTTATTATAAAGTGGTTTACATATCCACGATCTTGATTAAGATTTGCAACAGAGTGAATACTGCATTTTAATCAATATATATACAGGTGCTGAAAATCAGGCAATGCCCCATTGTTTTTGCATCCTTTTCAGGCGGTTCAAAAGCTTGTATGCAAAAGATTCTTCAGGTATTCTTTTCTAGACTGATTTTTATGTTTTTACCATTATGCTATACAACCATTTAATTCTAACGTCTACTAACTCTGGTTTTCTGTCATCCAGATAATTAGTGGCAGCTCTGAAGCTCATAATATGGTACGTTTCCTTCCATTTGCAGTTCAGAAGATGGTTGAGTTACACAGATTATATAATTGATAAACTCATCGTTGTCCTACATTTGTTCAAAACATTTTAATTTGTGAAATGTGATTGAATCCAAACCCTGCATTCTATGCTCCATGATGTAATTGATCATATATTCCCTTTTACCAAGTATTTTGGTCATGTTCTTGTTACTCGGACTTATGTATTGTGGACAGTAGTTTTTGTCAGTATAATTCTCTATCTGTTCATCCACCCTCACATAAATGTATGTTCACTATTAGTTCTTTTATCTTTTTCTTTTTTCACTGCTTCTAAACTATTTTCATGGCACAGGATGACTACCAGCTAGTTAGAGAGTGTATATCTGGCTATATTTATGATTCCAGTCCAATTGATTTTACCAGTAATTTGGGTGTTCAATTTCTTCTACACCCAAATGTTTTAAAAGTCTCTCATCCACCAAGATTTGCTTCATGGGTTGCAAATGGCATAGCATCTGGTCTTGATTCTCTTTTCCTCAGTAGATTCGAGTCACAGCGTGCAGAATATTGGCAGACACTTTACTCCACCATTGTAAGTAGCTAAGAATCCGTAAACAAATTAACTATTTTCTTTACTCCGGTCTATCGAGTTATCTGCTTATCAAATAGTTATTTTGCAGAATATGAAGGTCCCTTATCTCATTTTATGTTCAGAAAATGATGATCTTGCTCCTTTTCAAGTCATTTCAAATTTTTTCCAAAGACTAAAGGACCTTGGTGGGGATGTAAAAATGTTAAAATGGAGTGCCTCTCCTCATGTAGGTCAGTATTTTGACTAATTTTTGGCATACTGATACATGAATGAGTTCTTAAGTTTATTCTCGACAAACACATACTGTGACTCAAGAAATAAACTCTAAATTATGTAATAGAAATAATTCAGCTTTTGGCCAAACTTGAGTACAGACATCAACAAACCGAGGGTTTCTCCTTAACAAAAGTTTCCTCATTCAAATCACTAGAATTAACAATATGATGCCTTAATTGCCCTATAGGCTGTGATGGCCTATATATCAATCTATGGCATCTGATGTGAACAGCATGTATTTAACAATCTTGGTAGTTAAGTGTTGAAGTTAGGAGCAGTAATTTGTTATTCTAATATGTGATAGAAAATAAGTTATCCTAATTTAGATGTCCTGTATAAGAATTGAAAATTGCCTTGAATAACAATAATTCATAAATAATAACTGATGGTAGTAATCTATTAGGGTATATTTGGTAGCGGGCATGTAAATTAGCAGGTGTTGTAATTTGCATTTTGTAGAGAGAGGATACTCTCGCTATCGGAGGTTCTGTCTCTAGGATGGAAAGTTTGTTGCTGTGATGTGATTTGTGCTCTACATTATATTTTATTGGTTTATCAGTTTGTGTTTTATCATTTTAGTCCTACCTTCCATATTAGTGGGAACTAAGATCTGTTTAGACTATCGAGTTGATGATCTGATAGTGGTTAGAGTATCTGATAATGTAGAATAGCAACAATTGGCAGGAGTGTGAAATGAAGTGGTGCAACTGAATAAGAGGGTGGGATATATGGAAGAGAGGCTTCTCTCTGGGACATTGAGGCTGTTTAGGAAGAGGGCAGTGGAAAATTGAGAATTCCAATCATAAGGATGGAACAATAGATTAAGGGTCGGATTTGAATCTCCACAGTTTGGAAGAGTACCGTATGGCAGTTAAGAAAGTGGAACTGACAGGTCAATTATGGTGCGATCAACCATACACTGGTTCAATCTGTGAAGAAATTGTCACTAGGGAAGTTGGGAGAAATAAAAAAGGGTTTGATAATCCATTTGAGGAATTAACAAAGTTGAATGTAGAGAGGAGTATATTGAGAATAGGCTGCTTGGGGAGCAATATTTGGGTTTCTGTTTCATGAGAGGACTTTACCAAAGATTCAGTGTAGGATCCATAGTTTTAACCTTTCGCCCTGCCTTAATGGCATGCAATTGGCTAGAGATATTGAAAAATTTATCAGGAGACTGGCAGTTACAGTTGCAGTCTAAGAATTGGCAGCAAGACATTATTGCATGGCCTTCAAAGTATGGAACAGGTTGCAGAGCCGAATAGAAGTGGGAATGGGAGAAATGTCTTCAAGTATGGTTTAGCGGCTTTAGATTTTTGCACAAAATAGTGACCTTGCTTCCCCTTCCATGGGTACATGCCTTCTACATCAAGTAATTTGGCGTAAACATTTTTGCACGCCTTCTGCTGCTCTGCATGCAGTTAGCTAATCCATTATTTATTTTTAGTTTTTTCCTGTATTTTATTCATTTAAATGAAACGACTTATGCGCAGTCTTTGAGAAGTAGGTAAATTCATTAACCTTAAGATGAGTTCTGCAATTTACATTCCCGCACGAGTTTGCAGGATAGGTTTCACCTGAAGTTCCAATTACTTGAGTCTGCAAACTAAAATTATGAATTTGTTTCCCATTTTAAAGCTGACAGATGCAATTATTTTCGCTAAATGTGTGTAAAGAAGGACAGAATTGATAATTATTCATGGTTTTTGTGTGAAATTGAAATGATGATTGTAACCTACTCGTTTTAGTGCAGTTCCAGTTGCTGGTTAATATATAAAGTGGGTTCTGTAGAGTAGGGGTGAAAGTATTGAACTTGAATTGAATTTGTCACAGGTCACTTTCGGCATCATCCAATAGATTACAAGGCTGCTATCACCGAGATCCTTGGCAAGGCAGTTGCAACTTATTGTTGCAAAAACAGTAGAAAATTAGAAGATGAGAAACTGGGTATAGAAGGAGCAAGAGATGAGATCACAGATCCTTTTTCAGAGTCGCGGAAAGCAGCAATGACCTCGACTAGTTTCCAGGGCTTTGCTCTTGCTCCAAGTGATAGTTTGTCTTCTAGCTCAACGGAGTATGACGTGGGCAAAGATATTGGCACCATAGCAGATGAACGCAAGGGAGAGTATATTCATCTTCCAAGCCGTCCGAGCATCAATGCACACGGGCTTCTTAGCCAAATATTGTTTGATGTTTGTGTGCCTAAGAATGTTGAGGATTGGGATATCAGATCAAGTTCGAAGAATGCTTTGTCAGCAGGTACAGGGAAGCATGTTCCATTTAATCCTATAAAATGCATGCGGCGTTCAAGGTTGTAACTTGTTGACTGAAAAATCCTCAGGTGATGTTTTCTTCAAGGTTCAAAATTTTTAGGGAGATGTAATGGGCACAAAAGACGTAATCCTGTATTACCTGAAATAAGAGCCAAAAGGACTGATAGTTACCACCTCAGCTGTTCATTAGGCACTGTGTGGACTTAAGTAATTTGATTGAGCAGCTTGTCTTTTTTAACGTAAGTTGTACAGCTACTTCAACGGAGATAAACATGGTTTGACAGAGAATATAATGGTAACTGTAATTGTAACCTTAAATTCTGTTCATAAAGAGAGTGGTCCTAATCACTGCTTCTGAGTTCGTTAAGAATCAAGGTTGTTTGACTTGTTGAATAAATGGAATGCTACTCGATCTCTTTGTCTACCAGTAAGTTTTGTCATGCATTGCTGTGTAGTAATGTCCATCATTTCTTCTTCCACAATTCTCATTCTACTTCGTAGTAGTTCGAACTGCATGGATCCATTTTGTGATTGCAGAATTCAGAAATAAAACAATAATATAAATTGGGAGATTTATTTGTTTTTATATTATATATGCTCTCGTTTGATTGATGACTAGTTCAAATAAATGGTACTTTGAATGAAAAATAATTTGAAGCTCCTGCGTTTAATAAACTAAATCAAACAAATACGGTATATTAATTTTCAACAATTCAAGAAATTTCTAAAAGTTAATTTTAGTTAGCAACTACTACAGTATAAATATTTCTTTAATTTAAGCAATTTTTACAACTTGCTGCCACAACTTATGTAATTATTAATTCATGTTATACTTTTTCCTAATCATATTCCATAATATTTTACCAAAAACTCCATCTCCTCTAATTTAGTGACTTCATTTTTTTGCCTTCATCAACTTGTCCATCTTTACATTTTGTTTCCTTATGTTGTTGCAATATAATGAATTCGGAATCTTTTTTAAAATCTTTTAACTTTTTATTTTTATTTTTTGTAACTTTTTTCTCTGCTATTCTTTTTAATAAAGTTGGTGAATCATATTCAAAAACTTGTTGGCTTGCATGATGTCTTATTCAAAAGCTTTTTCATATTATGATTATTGAAATATTTTTTAATTCTTCTCCAAAATGCTTTTTTAAAAATTATTTATGAACTCATTTAAATTATTTTTGACCTTTGACTTTTAAGTAATGTAAATCATTGAATATACTAAGAAAAAATAAAATCAATAGATGTTTAAAACAATGATTTGTTATCCCTCTTATTTTCTGATCCCAAATAAATATACTTTCCATTAATATTTTATTTTTTCCAATTCAGTTCTTGGCAAGTCAAAGAAAACAGAAAGAGTGTTTCAAGACCAAAGGGAATTGAATCCGGAACAATGAAGATATTGGTGACCGGTGCATCCGGTTTCCTCGGGGGAAGACTCTGCGACGCGCTGCTCCGGCAAGGTTACTCCGTCAGGGTTCTGGTTAGGTCCACCAGCGATATCTCTTCTCTTTCTCCACATATCGAAATCTTCCACGGCGACATCGCCGACTACGCCTCTATCCTCGCCGCTTGCTCCTCCTGCACCATCGTATTCCACCTCGCCGCTCTCGTCGAACCCTGGCTTCCCGACCCCTCCAAATTCTTCTCCGTAAGCTACCCCAACTCTCGATCGTCTATCACCGAACCGCAATTCTCAATCGCTTTCCTCATTTTCATTAGGTCAACGTTGGAGGATTGAAAAACGTGTTGGCGGCGGTGATGGAGACTCGCACGGTGGAGAAACTCCTGTATACGTCGTCGTTTTTCGCCCTCGGACCAACTGACGGAGGCGTTGCGGACGAGAATCAAGTGCAATTCAGAATCTTCTAGATGCTGTGTTTTGTGCATTTATTTATAGCTTTCTCGTACTCTGAAGTCCGATTCTGATTCCAATTGGAATTTCAGGTCCATCACGAGAAATATTTCTGTACTGAATATGAGAAATCAAAGGTCGCTGCGGATAAAATTGCGCTGCAAGCTGCGTCGGAAGGGGTGCCAATAGTGTTACTGTATCCTGGAGTAATCTATGGGCCTGGCAAGGTCACTGCTGGAAACGTTGTTGCACGAATGGTATATGATTAAATTACTACGTTTAGTTGAATCCTGGCTAGCTATATATGATTGAACTATGTTACATGACTTTTTATATACATTTAAATGAAATTCATAATGTTTAATATTTGGATTTGATTCATTTGATGACAGCTAGTAGAACGCTTCAGTGGTCGATTACCTGGTTACGTAGGATATGGAAGCGATAAATTTTCTTTCAGTCATGTTGACGATGTGGTGGAGGGGCACATTTCAGCAATGAAGAAAGGAAAAGTTGGGAGGAGGTATCTACTAACAGGGGAAAATGCTTCCTTCAAGCATGTTTTTGATATGGCCGCTGTGATTACTGATACTAAAAAACCAGTGTTTAGCATACCTTTGTGGGTGATTGAAGTATACGGGTGGCTCTCAGTTTTATTCTCTAGAATCACTGGAAAGCTCCCTTTCATCAGTCCACCGGTCAGTTCTCTCTTCTCTTTCCATACATTAATTCTCAAGGTTTAATGCTTTTTGTTTTCATTACATACTCTAAGATAAGCTTCTGTTTGGATTAGAGGTAGAAAATAAGTGGATTTGAGGAAAGGAGATAAATGATAAAAAAGGGAAATGGTAGGTTGATACACTTATTTGATATAATTTTTGTATATCAGGAGAGTGAAAAGTAATATATCAAATGAGTGTAGATATGTGTTAAAAAAAAATTTTTGATAGAAAATTATGTTGCGTTGGGATTATCTGTTTAGTTGGAAAATTTTGATAGTAGAAAAATATACCCACAGTTCTAATATAATTTTTGATTTTTTTAGAGGTAAAGATTGAATAAAGATATTTTAGTTCAAATAATAGGTTGGATTTACTCAATGAACATTGAAAATCAAACTAAGCAAAGTGGTTCGATTATTGATTATTTTTACTTCAAATTCAATAGCTGGTTCAGTTGTTGGATTATACTTTTTCAATTTAAACAAATTCAATCAATTATTATTTTTAGATTAATAAGATCTTGGAATTTACTTTTATTTCAAATTTCAAATTTTATTTTTATTTTATATACAATTATCAAATATCTTAATTTTGTGATGTTTATTATGTAAACTTTTTTTTTTTATATTTTAAGTAAAGAAATTAATGATATTTGCAAAGTGATAACTTTAGATATTTTAAACAAAATAAACAATTAGCTATTAAAAATAACAAAACACGGTACCTTGTGTTAATTTAAAATGAAAATATTTCCTTAAACATATAATTCCAAATTCCTTGTTCTTATTGTTGTGGAAATGTTGGAGCAGACGGTCCATGTTCTAAGACACCGGTGGGAGTATTGTTGCGAGAAAGCTAAAAGTGAGCTAGATTATAGGCCAAGAAGCTTGAAAGAAGGGCTTGAGGAGGTACTACTCTGGTTGAAGAACTCCAAGTTCATTAAATATTAGCTACTATTCTTGCACTTTTTTATACATATACATATGCTACTACTCTTTTGGAGTTGCATCTTGCTCTAAAAGATAAAATAATAAAGCCACAATGCCATGTTACAATGTTAGTAATCCTTTTTTTGTTCACCCATATTGCATCAACGAGTTAGTAAATTAACTTCATTGTTTTTTAGGATTCTGATGTGCTGTAAAAATTAATCGACACAAGTTTTGTTAATCTAGGAGTATTGTTTCGATTTCAGGTCTCTTGAAATAAAAATAATTTATTATGAAAATTTTTTACTTTAAAATTCGGAGTTTCATGATAATTTTGTCTTTATGAAAGTTTATAATCTATTTAGATGTTGTATTTCATGAAAGCCAATATAAAATATTTTATTTTTCAAGTAAACAAACAAAGTTATATAATAAACTAAAATATAATTTCTACACTTCATTCATTAATATTTTATATTAACTTTCATAAAATGCATGAACTATTTTTTTTAATTTAATTTAAAAATTAAACATATTTTTTCATAATAATTTAAAAAATCATATTTAATCCATTATTAAAAGACAGTTACTTTTGTCTGAATATATTAAAATACTTGATCATATTTGTAATTTTTATATAATATTATATTTTTTTATATATATTAATATGTATGTTTTTTAATTAATGAATAATAATAATAAAAGAATTTTATAAGTCATAAATAATAAGAAAAAATATATGATATATTGATAATATTTTCTAAAAATATAAATAAAGTGAAATTAAACTAATTTTTTTTATTAATTTTTAGTATTGATTACATAAATATCATCTAAAAATATATTTTTCAGACAATATTCTCAATCATCACACTTTTCTTCCAATGAAAACAACTTATATTAAAGAAAAAACACTTTTTCAAACATATTCTAAACAGTTTGACTCGCTTATTCAGAACATGACCGACCATAATGTTAAAGACTGTCATTGCATTAACAGAAGTATAGTGGTTAAAATTGAACATAAAATCATTGGAAAATTGATTCAACACTTGTTACTTATTATGGATTGAAATTGGAAAATGAAGTTGCAACTCAACCCATTATTTTACATCTAAATAGGTTGATCCAGGGAAGAAGAAGTATTGACTAAACTGTCAAATAAAAATCTCAAATACTTTCTACTAAAAATAATAATTTAAAATTAGTAATTTTAGTTCAAAATAACTCGAGGGAGGAAGCCTTTTACACATAATAAAAGATAGAAATTTATAATCGTAAATTTTTATGATTGGTATGACTAAAAACTTTAAATTCAAATTCTCTCAATCTTTATTGGCACAAATAAATTATTTTAGCGGTTTCAGATTTTAAATTTCTGATTATTGAAAAAATATACCAATCACAATTCGTACGAATTTAAAAAAAAAATAGTGCATTATTTTGAAAATAAATTCTGCAAATGATGACGCAATGTACATAGGGAAGTGGGAATGCAACGGTCGATTTAGGACACACTGCAATTGCGATGCCACAGGAGATATATACAATAAGATCAATGTAATCGAAACATAATTTCTGCTGCATTATCTTCTCCAAAGCAAAAATGGTGGCAGCATCCGCATACGAGGAGAGTCGTCGCAAGAGAGTAGAGGAAAACAGAAAGAGAATGGAAGCTCTCAATCTTCCTCTCCTCTCTCGAGCTCTTCACAAATCCCCTTCTCCCAAATCTTCTCCGGTAAACCCTAAACTTCAAATTTTAAATTTAATCCTTCTTTTATTACTTTTAATTTATTTACATCATTCATCTTATTGCCTTTCATCACCTTTGTTTGATTGAAGTTAAAATCATTCAAGAAAAGCAGGACCACCCAAAAAGAGTTAGTTGTAGTGAGAAGGTCTGGTCGTCTGGCGAACTTGCCTTCCCCTGTTTACAAAGAAGAAGTCAGCTTCTGTCTTTTCTTTCTTCCACTAATCACTTTTGGCGCTTTCATATTCCATTCTTTCTCACTAGGTGTCATCTTTTTTAACAGATGCCTATTGATCGCGTTTCTATACCTAGAAGGTTAGACTCTCTTTCTCGTCTTAACTTTCATTTTACTTTTTTTTAACTGACTAAACATTATTATTTTTCTTTGTTTTTGTAGATGTATTAGCAATAGGCACAGAGATCTTAGTAATAGAGTATACGCCTCAGATGAAGCTAGGATGGAAGCATTAGAACAAGCAGAAAATTTAATGTCGGGTTTAAAATCTGATATCCCAAGCTTCATAAAATCTATGCTCCAATCTCATGTCAGTGGAGGGTTTTGGCTGGTATGTAAAATAACACCGATGTTTTATTTTTCATATTAATAAATACTGATCATCATGGTTGATTTCTTATTTAATAGTAGTTTTCTATCGAATTGTGTGCAAATTTGATGGGTAAACAAAATTGCTGTGACATTTATTCGAATGGAAGAGAAAGAGGGAAAGGGGGAGAGATAACAAAAAAATATTTTGTATTCTACTATAGCTTCTGACGTCTCTTTGGGTTAAAAGTTACCCTAAGAGGGACATTTTTCTGTTGTATTTGAATATTTGAAGTCTTCCATGTGTAACTTAAAGATATTAAGTTGGATAATGAATTTAAGGGAAAATTGCATACGAACCTCATGTTTTCCTGGAAGACATGCTTATCTTTTCTAGTTTTAAAATACACCCACCCCGGAGTAGCACAAAGATGCTTTGTGTGTCAATAACGGGGTGTGCTACTTTATTAGACAAGGGAAGTGAGTCTCCATTTAACGTGTATGTTTATTTTTTTCATATTAAAAGAGTAAGTATAATAAGTATTGATATTTTTTGTTTTAATACAAATTTAAAGCAATCAAGGATTGGATGTAGGATTCATAAGAAAAGTTTATATCCATGTACATACAACACCACATAACTTTAGTGCAGAAGTTACTCAGTTAAATACATTTTCAGGGCCTTCCAGTTCATTTTTGCAAGAGCAATCTTCCAAAAGGAGACGAAGTGATGACTTTGATTGATGAAGATGGGAATGAGTTTCCAACAATATATTTGAAACGCAAAACAGGACTTAGTGGGGGATGGAAAGGTTTTGCGGTTGCTCATGACCTAGCTGATGGGGACGCTTTAATTTTCCAATTAATCAACCGCACTACATTCAAGGTGACTCATCATATACCCTTGTGTTTAGTTTATTACATTTTTCATATTTTTGAATTATGTGAGCGCTACTTACTATTGTTATAAATAAAAAAAAAATTTGTGATGTGCCTAATAATTAAGTCCATGACAGCTGTTTAAAACTTTAAATAATCTGTAGTATTAGCTAAAAAGACTTTTTTTACTTATGTTAGATAGTAATCTAATGTTGGATGCGGAAAGCATAAATTTAAGTTGGACGTAAAAATTCACTTTTTACAAACACGAATATTACTGAAAAAATGATAAAAAGTTCAAAATTTATGTTAGTAAAAAATTCGACATAAATTTTGTATTTTTTTTAAACTGAATTGATCAGGATTGGTTTTGATCGTCAAAATCCTGAAATTCAGAAAAATATCAATTCACATATACATACAATATAGGTCTACCATTTCAACAAAAGTTTTATAAAAAGTGAGACAACAAAAAATTACAAGTACAAATTTTTGTAATTATAAGAATTGTCAATAACTAATCTGCTCGAAGGAGTCTAACTGACTAACTCATTAACATTGAAGTGTACATCTGGTACTTCATCCTGAAAGTTTTCGAACACATGCTCCCGTGTTTATAAAGTGTTGAAGTTCCTCTATCTAGTGACGGATAAAATCTTCTTCCTAACCATCTCAATATTGGAAATGTAAAAATTTTGATGTATAAATATCGGCACCGTTGATCAATTTATTTAATTAGGTTAATAATAAAAGTGAACTTACAAGGTGTTGACATAAATGTTGTCAAATACTTAAATATCCTGCCTACTGTAGTTAAAATTGAGATTTTAGATTTTACTAATAAAATTGTACATTCATAAAATTGTACGCCCTACAATTTTGTATAGTATTTTTATTCAAATCCACACATGTATAAAATTGAACAGAATTTTGAAATAGTATGATTTTGAAATAGTATGGATCGGGATCACTCCACTACCTTCATCTTCTTGGGTGAATGAATTTAGTTTAAATAAAACTTAAACATAATTGAGACTTAATACAATTAAAAATTCATCATGTTATGTGTGCTGATACCATTTAATTAAAAATTAATATGATTAAAATTCACTCTTGATGGATGGAGGTTTCAGTTAAAACAAAATTCAAACTCAAGGTTTCAGTTAAAATAAAATTCAAACCCAATTAATGGTTAAGGGTGTTTTCTACTCCGTGGTCACATTTTATAAAAGAGTGACCATACACTGCAGGCCAACTTTGTTTCACCTAGGGTTTTTTGTTGTGGTTATTACACCATACACCTTCGTAATTCAGTTTTCTGCTAATGTTTTATTTTCAGGTGTACATTATTAGAGCGAATGGTCCTTCAAAGGATAAACAACTCGAGTGAATTGCATTTGGAGATTGCCGCCAGTAAATTAATCTAGGTATTATGTATTCCATTATAAGCATTACCACTCATAAGTTATATCAAAAGTAAGCATAACGTAACAATGAAATGTGAATCAGGGGATACTTAAATAATATTGTTTCGCATATTGTTTCACCTAGGTTTTTTGTTTGGACATCAATAACGGTGAATACTTCTGAGATGAAAAATTAAGCAACAAGTCGGTTGTAATGTTATAAAAGGTTGAGTGAGAAAGGCCTTCAGGGGTATAGTACAAACAATTATCCTTTGGAGGTTGATACTTTAACAATATCGTTTGTCCTAGGCTTTTGGACACTAACAATGGTGATTTGATAAAACCCGATAAGAAATTAAACAGCAAGTCTGTAATGTTGGAAAGGAGTACTTGTACACCTACAGAAACAGACAGAATAAGAAAATATCTAGGGGAAGAATACAAACAAACATTCATTGCTTAAGTCAAGATCCCAATACATATTTAACAAGAGGAAATTGATAATACACACCAGGTGAGAACGTGTCACGGGGATACTCAAGATATACCTCAGCATGGGATAAGTACACATTACTTAGATATAGTACCAATTAGAATCAGAGTTTCATCCTGATAATAAACCTCGACATTGTGTAAATTACCGAGACAATCTCGAAATCTGATTGGTGAATAACACAAATAATACTTGTGGCACTGTAATCATGCATGTTAAGTTTTGTCCTTTTCTTAATTTATTGTATTTATATATAGAGTTTCTTAGTTGCTTCCGAGGGTTATGGCTAGGTTAGGCACAATAAATTCCAACTTTCCCATCACATTCTGTCCGGTGGTTGCAATCACAGTCATACTAAATTTTGTATTTGTCGTCTTAAAGATACATGTGGGTCTTGTGTGTGTCATGGTGGGTGCTGTTACAGTCAGTTTCATTTTTGTCTCAATTCAACGTTGTTCATGTGAGTCTTAAAGCAGTGAAAGTTTGCTTCTGTTCTAGTCTTGCATCATTTCTGTTAGTCTTCCTTCTAATGAATCCGTTGTTATTTATTTAATCTTTTTTGCAGGAGCTCTAATATAGTGGAAGAAACGTCTTCGGGCTCAGTTTTTGTGTGAAAGACCAACTTGTGTTTGTATGTATCCTCTATGAGGAGTGCAAGTTAATGGAACTATTCTGCATCTGTAATCCATATATGCATACAATTGAATAGAATGACCCCATGACGAACTTCTTGAATCTGATGCTACTAATTGATAAGTAAGTAATTGACGAACGTTCTTTTTCTTTTTTCTATTTAAAAAACATGGAATGTGTGAAATTGTTGACTCCAGCACATAGCTGGATATGCCTTGGCCTAGCCGAGTGAAGAGCACAAAGGCAGAAAATAGTCTTGTCGCACATGTGCCATTGTGCAAACATGTCATCGTCATGTGTTTACACTAAATCACAATTATTTCTTATTTCATTTTACCTTTTTAAACTTAATAAAAATTCTATAATATGATAGCATTATAAAATAAAAACACTAATTGTCTGAGTTATATTTTGTTTTCATTAATTTGATTATAAAGAAGTCAATGCACAGAAGAAGTTAGATGTAGTTCTTAATCAAAGATGAAGCGGTAAATGTGATATCTTTTTCAGATTTCTAATTGCAGAATGTAAATTATTTAAGTAATTATTTTGTTAAAATAAATAAGATCACTTTAATTTTTGATTTTATATTCATCAGGAACTATTTATTTATTAAATGTTATTAAAAATATTTCATCATTCAATAAAAAAACATTCTTTTTTGTCATTTTTATGTATTTCATTTCATCCTATACAACAAATGAAATAAACTTAAATCATTACGATTTCGTTTAACATATTTAAAATAAACAAAATACAAAAATAACCATATTAGTCATTATGAAAATGAGAATAATGAATTAAGATGTCTTTGGCAATATCACCTCCTATATAAGAAAGTTATGAAAGTGTTTTGATGGAAGAGTTGATTGTAAGAGGAAAAGAAGAGTGCAATGCATAATAATTGATTGAATGTGGCGGAGATGCTGCTGGAATGGAATACGCGTATTTGAATTTTCATTAATATAATATCTTCTCTTCTGTTTCATCACAACGCAATACTTTCTCGGAAAGTTTGAGTCAGGGGGCTGTTTACAGCTTGCAAATTCACATCTTATTACTTTCTTACAATTTCGTTACTGCACTCTTTCACATCTGTCATTGCTTCTTCTAATCAGCTTGAGATTGAGATAAACCTATCATGTTTTTCAGTAAATCAACAAAAACAATTATTTTTTAATTTTACAACTTTCTAATGAAACGAATATCAAATCCATTTTATATTGATTCTGTCACTACTAATTGAAATAAAAGATTATGCACCATAATTAGCGGGAACTTTCTCCCACAACAATTGTCTTTATCTTTTGGAGCATTTTCTAAAATCTTCACGCACACAACATAAACAAAGGATCTTTTGATTTTAAAAAAATAATGATTTCACATACACAAATTTTGTAAATTTATTTAACATTATTAATTTTTGAATAATATGAAAATTTATTTATTTTTATAATATTTTACTTTTTTTAATATATATTAAATAAATATAAATATATATAACTTTACCATATTATTTTGTTCTGATTTTGATTTGATGATCTGTTCCTTTCGGCGTGGTGTGACGTGGATGCGCCAATTGTTTTTGTCTATAAGACTAAAATAACAAGCGCCGATGATTGCGGCTTCTCCGCATCCGATGTTCTGGTTTTTCCCCTTTTCTTACTTCAAATCAAACACCACTTTGCACACAACACATTTTTGCATTCTCACTACAACTATCAATTTTTTCTTACTTTTGTAATTATATTAAAAATAAACTCATCCTTCTAATTTTTAACTCTTTCGCAGTGTATACCTTTCTATATTGACAGTTCATAAAAATTAAATTTAAACAATTATTTATTTTAGGAAAATTTTAAAAATAAGTTCTGAAGTAAAAAGTTACTCAACACATTCTGAATTAGAAAATTATCAACTTAACTAGAAAACCTAATCAGGAGAAAATATATTATTCGGAATTCAAGAGGAGTCGAAAACGAGTTTAGCTATTTTTTAACATTATCTTCAATCTCATATTCATTCGAGAAAAGAAAAGAAAATAAAAAGTCAAACAAATGTTTTTCACTTTAGACGCTATTAACTTTGCTCAAGTGAAAGTAGATCCGATAAACTTAAGCAGTTGTTAGCCTTTTAGTTATAAAGGAAGTCAACACTTAAACGAGGAAAAAATACTTCAAACATCTTATTTATTATTAGGAGGGTATAAATAAAATAGTGTGTACTGTGTATCGTATGGACCAGATGATCTCACACCAACTAAATCATATGGTTATAAAGAAGAAAACAGCTGAAACAACGAGAAAATGGTCGAATATGATTGAACAATTATCATTAGGAACGTTCAACCTCATTCATTAAACAAGTTTTTGTTATAAGGATTGAGGTAAAAGGTAATCAGGAGTATTAGGCTGAGATTGAACCATGATTAAAATTTCACTAATCTCAAGTCCATATCAAAAATTATAAATACATGATAAAGGTAAGAAGTAGGTGATCACATTTACCATGCATTTAATATCTTTACATTCAAATTGGACGATTTTCTGACTTTAGCATTGAAGAACCTTTGACAGGTACACCTTTGGATGATGGAACAGGCATGAAGACCGGACTAAACAACTAGTGGATGGTCTGAAAGGAGAAATTGTGTCAGTGTTAAAAGTGACTTGATCTCATACCCGAAAAATATATTATTTTTTCTTCATTAATTATTTAATTACTTTAATATTATTTTCTATTTAATATTGGTTAACTAATATATTATTATATATTGATATCTGTATCTCTGTAATACATCTTTGATTTCAAATTATAAGAAAGTATTTAAGCGGTGTCTTTTTTACTATTGAATTTTATTATAACCACAATAAATATAAAAATGTTGACTTGTTCTTTCTATTCTTTCCTTAATACTTGAATTATGACAAAAGTGCAATGAATCTAATCTTACATATCAAGATAAGATATGAAAGATGATTCTTCAAATTAAATGAAGATCCACTAAAGAACCCACATATAATTAATATTCAATTAGTTTTAATCTCATGTTTTAAAATGATTTAGTAAGTTCTAATGATATCTACTTACTTCACATACTGTTCATAACACACATAAAAATACATACATTTTATTAGGGTAGAAATTAATAAAAGTTCAGTAATAATTTTACGTGGATATTATACTCTTATATTTACTTTTTGCAAACTACAGCAACAAAATATTCACACGCTTCCTATATAGTTTTAATAATTAAATTAGTCCTATAATTTTTAAAATTCTTTATGTAATGAATATATATATTTAAAATTTTGTAAAATAAAGTAGTTATCCTGGAAATTTCCGTCCTGACTCACTCTTAACCAACACCAAAAGAAAACATGTAGGGTAGGGCCTTCTAATTGTTGGCGAATTTAGATATCCCGATGTTACCCATACACTTTCTCATCTATTATTGCTTTTTAACAAATCTTAATTTACACTTTATGAATAACTCTCCCAAATTAAAATAAAATAAAAAACTCAATTATTAAATAATATATTTTAATAAACTCATACTGTAAAATGGTTTTGTAAGATTATTTATTTTGTTATTCGAGTAAGTGTTTTCAGTAATGTATTGAATTGAACATCAATCGCGTATACGACTGTGTGACAGTATTGGTTGTGATGATTTTTTGATACAATTATTTAGTTACAAATTATGATAAAGTAATTATATTTTATGATGGTTAGTATAAGAAAATGATAATAATAAAATTTGAATGGGTATATTTTTGAAGGTTGAGTGTTTTAGTTTTGGGTATGGAGTAGATTTGATGAAAAAAAGTGGAGTTTGACAGGGGCGGTAGAGTGAAGAAAACGTTGACATTGAGCGTGCCTGGCTGGCGCGGACGAATGAAACGATGCGTTTTTGCCATGTCACGTCATTCACCGTGTTCTTTGGGGGCTTAGAAAGAAAAAGAAAACGGTTCATTCATTAATCTCTCTCTGTTTCGTTTCGTTTCGTTTTGTGCTTTGTTGTCTCTGCGTTGTTGAATGCATTATTCAACCATACAAACAAGAATGCAAGCTTTGCAGAACGCCGGGATCCGCGTTTTTCGACGGCTCCATTCCACGCTGTCTTAACCTCCCCCTTTCTCCGCATTGCCATCTTATAGTAATTTCCGTACCACAATTGGTTGCTGTGTCTGATTCTCTCCTATTTAACGATTTTCTTGCAACCATATGGAGGATTAAAGCACTGCGTGTCGGTGTGTCGTGTCGGAGAAATTGAGGTTCATCGGCGCGAACAATGTCTGGTCTGGGTGAACGCCAAACGGTTCCCCTTTCGGTGCTGCTGAAGCGTGAGTTGGCCAACGAGAAAACTGAGAAGCCGGATGTTGTCCTTGTGCACGGTCAAGCCAGTGAGAATAAGAAAGGAGAGGATTTCACACTGCTGAAGACGGAATGCCAGAGGGTGGTGGGAGATGGGGTTTCTACCTATTCTGTTTTTGGGGTATGTTATGTTCCTTTCTCATACCGTCGCTTCCTGCTTTTTTCTGTAAAACTGGATTCAATGAATGTTGCAATTCGTGTGTGGGTTTAATGTGATTGTGATGATGCATCAGAAGTCAATGTGTGTGAGATGTCTTATTTTATGTATTATACACTGACATGACATTATGAGAGATAAAATTGAAAGAGCTGTGTCAGTGAGTACAATGCAAATTCAGCTTGTTGACTGCCTACTTCTTGTTGAGTTGCTTACAATTTGAAGTCAATCACTTCTTACTTTTGCTTAAATTTGATGTTTGGATCCGTATCTCAGATGTGGTTTTCCCTCCTTAGTAAGAAACTGATGGTCATAGCTTTTACGTTTCACACCGTGATTTGTTATTTTTTCTGTGAATTTTCAAACACACTCTTAGATAGTCAAAACTGGAGAGTTATAGCAAATTGCCAGTTATATGATTTCTCTGATTTTTCTTTCAACATGGAAGCCCATATTACTGACTTTATTGTTCACTGCCAAGGTTTTTCCCAAGAAGCGATTTTACATGAGTTTTCTCTCAGAATTGATTTTTCTACCAAATTGAAATGATTGTTCACCGGCTTCTTGATAGCTAGCTTTTGTTTGTGTATGTGAAAGCAAGTAATTTTTTTCTTTCTAATTCAGTTGCAGTAGTTGAATGACAAGATTTTGTTGGCGGTTTTTCGATGATGCTGATGTTAATACAAAATAAGCTATTTTTTTCTTCTTGTATTTGCATTCTCTGATGTCGATGTTTTACAGCTATTTGATGGCCATAATGGATCTGCTGCCGCTATTTATGCCAAGGAGAATCTTCTGAACAACGTTTTAAGTGCAATTCCTTCTGATCTTAACAGAGATGAGTGGGTTTCAGCGTTGCCTAGGGCTTTGGTTGCAGGCTTTGTGAAAACTGATAAAGATTTTCAAAGAAAAGGTATAAATTTTGTGTTTGTTCTTGCTTCTATTAATTATTAGCCTATGAGGCAAATTCGTGTCTTCCATCTGAAACCTTCATAGTAATGATGTAATGTTGCCAAAGAGTAATGTTGTATCTTCTATGTAACCTCGTACTTTTTAAAGAAATTATTGAGTGAAAAAGTAAACTGTGTTGGATTAAAAGTTAAATGTATTCAATACTTTTTTCATCTACTAAGCAGAGGGAATTGATGGGAAAACATTATAGAAGAACTTAGTATTATTCTTTACGTAAACAACTAGTCAATATTCTCATTTGTCAAAAGCAAAAAAAAAAAAAAAAATTAAAGAATAGAAAGTAGGATTCATGCTGAACATGTTGACTATCATGAAGCCCTCATAATATTTTTCCAACCTTAAAAAACGTGGTTATATTTTCGTCAGCTATCGCTTTAATTGTCTAATGCATACCGTTTAATCTTGTTTAGCCATAAGGGCAGTTGAGTTAATGCAGCTATTTATATATGAAAAATATTAGTAACATTCTCTTTTATTAAACACAGTATCTTCTTTTGGTTGAATTTATTGGAAATCGCTCCTTTTTATGTGTAGTGCTTGATTAGATTAAAGTTTGCTAAGCTCCCAAGTCTTTGTTCTTCAAAACTGAGTTTTCGCTCAAAGTTTTAATCTATAAATGTAGTTTCGAGGGTAATCAAACATGTGACAAAACTTATAGTTTACTTTCCAAACTAAGTTTCGAACACCCCAAATGGAAAATAAGACATTGACATAGTTGTTGGAGAACATACATTTTCTAATGAAAATTACTAGCTGAGCTGTGACTGATAGGTTTTATACTTACGAGTTACCAAGCTTTTTGTTGTATTTTTTATAACTTTTATGTTGATTTAATATACACTATTATCTTTGCTTGTACAGCACAAACATCAGGAACAACTGCAACCTTCATGATTATAGATGGATGTGTTGTAACAGTTGCATCAGTTGGTGATTCCCGTTGCATACTTGAACCTCATGAGGGTGGGATTTATTACTTGTCAGCAGACCATAGACTAGATAGCAACGAAGAGGAGTGAGTTGTTACTGGAATGGTTTATTTGAATAACTGTTGGAATTGCTACATTACATTGCAGCACCGCCTCAACCTTTTTTTTTTCTTTTAATCAGGAGGGTCCGCATCACTTCTAGTGGAGGTGAGGTTGGTCGTCTAAATACAGGGGGAGGCACAGAGGTATTTTTCTTTTTTAATTGTGATTCCTTTTGTTATCTTTCATGGAACTGATTCCCTAAAAACTTCAATACCTCTCACCACCACCCCCTTTTAGGAAAAAAATATCGCCAATGCTAAAATTGAAGCAGTCAGTGAGGCTGGTTGTCCAATGGGTTTGATGCCTCTGGCAACAGCAATATTTATCTTTTTGTGCACTACGCTTGAACAGTTAAACTAGATAAGCAGATATAAGAAATAAACCAGGTCAATTATACCACGGAGAGTTGAGAAGCGAGATAAGTGATGCTAGTTGTAGGATCATGATATTAGCTTAACAGTACTCATCACATGTCATCAATTTTCTTAATATTTTTCGGATAACTGTTGTTTACATTATTAGTGTTATACCGGTCATTTGTGATGATTTATAATGATCTTCCTTATCAATTTTCTAATATTCTCTTTGTAAAAAACTTGCTTTTAAGTTGTACTGTACTTGACTAGATTAACGATATTTGTAGGTTGGTCCTTTGAGATGTTGGCCAGGTGGTTTGTGTCTCTCCCGATCCATTGGTGATAAGGATGTTGGTGAATTTATTGTCCCTGTACCACACGTAAAGCAAGTGAAGGTTAGCCATTGCTTTCTTGTGTTTTATGTTCATTAGTTGTTTCTCTCACGCTTCACTTCTTAATTTTACTTTAATGTATTATATATATATTTTTTGTCTACTTAAGTTTAGTTCTTCTTTATTCTCCATCTCTGCTTCGTAGGCTGAAATAGTGGCATGATTCTCTTCCAATTCATAAAGAGCATTTAAATATTGTTTTTTCTGAAGATATTGCCTTTTAAATCCCGAAATGATTGTTTCTTGTTGTAAATCCTTCCGTATTTTTTATTCCCTTACAGTGCTTAATTTCTGCATTTTCCTCTCGTGTCTGTTTGTGCAGCTTTCTACTGCTGGAGGCAGGATCATTATCAGCAGTGATGGTGTCTGGGATGCTCTAACAGCAGCAATGGCCTTTGATTGCTGTCGTGGCATGTCAGCTGAGGTTGCGGCACCACATATTGTGAAAGTATGCACATCTTTTACATAAGAAATTAGTGTCAAATGATCAGCAATTTGTACTAAAATATGTACTAAAATTGGAGGGAAATATTACTTATTTCTATTTGTACCCACTCCTGCTTCTTTTCTTCCTTCAGGAAGCCGTGCATGCAAAGGGACTTAGAGATGACACAACCTGCATTGTTATTGATGTATATCCGCAGGAGAAGCCACCTACTTCTGGGACAACACAAAAGAAACCGATAAAAGGAAGGCTGAAGTCCATTTTTCGCAAAAAGTCCTCTGAATCATCATCTTACATTGACAAACAATACCTTGAGCCAGATGTGGTACGGGAACTATACGAGGAAGGATCTGCTATGCTTTCAGAGAGGTCTGGTTTCATAACATGTTTTGTGAATGTTGGCATCTTGCTCTTTAGTTATATTTCTCGTAACATGAGACATCCTTGTCCAATATGCAGGTTGGAAACAAAATATCCACTCTGCAACATGTTCAAGTTGTTTGTCTGCGCAGTGTGTCAGGTAGAGATTAAACCTGGGGAGGGTATTTCCATACACGTGGGTGCGTCTAATCCAGGAAGATTGCGTCCCTGGGATGGACCTTTCCTTTGTTCAAGTTGCCAGGAGAAGAGAGAAGCCATGGAAGGGAAGCGAACATCAGGTATTTGTTTCGTTAAAGCATCCCCGCATTTATATCCATGGATGCCTCAAGTAATGCATGTCCATAATATGGTTTTCTAATTCGACATTTTGCTTTCAGATAGACTTAGCAGCGGAAGTGACTAATGAATTATCATGTAAATTTGCATATTGAGAAACAAAGATTGTTCCTGTAACGGGAAGCTCAAACTTCAAAGCAACATTGACTTCTTTATTAGATTACAAGGGAGGCTTCTCTAAATACGGGTCTATTTTGGAAATTTTCATGAAGAACAGTGTGGAGCTTTCTGTGTTGTTCCAGTCAGGAGATCAACAAACAATTGCAGCTTGATGGAAGAATTCTGACTTAAAAGAGAGGAGTTTGAACCACCGAAGTGTAGTGTTAAAAGTGGAAATGTATGTACAACAGGACGTCGAGGTGATTCATTATTTTATTCCTTTTTTCTCCCCTTATCCATTCATCTGTATATAGGTCTTTGGAATCACGAAATCGACCTTTAATGGAAGTGGGCTTTGATGTATTGTGCTTCAGAGAGGGTATTCAGTTTCTTTTATTGGGAATACAAGGGAGTTTATTTGGAATTCATGTAGACCAGTTCCACTATAGAATAGATGTTTTTCAAAAAAGAAGAAAAAATTCGGTTCTCGTTAAGGTTTCTCAACGACTTTTTTCTGGTAGCTTTCAATTTTTATTGTTTCTTTTACCATGCCTATATTATCTATTTTTTATTAGAAATGTTTCCACCTCCCCGTCCTTTATTTTTCCGGATTAACGGGTTTCTTTCAACCCATTTCATTGTTTTTGAAAGCTGTTTTCTATCTTTTATTCGGGGAAAACCACAAGTATCTTCCGTACATTCATGTCTAAGCCTTATTATGAAACAATTATGGATGACAACTCTGTCGAATATTCAATATTCAAATTCGATATTATTGGATAAGTTAGTACAACTTCAGATAGTTGATCCATACACGTGATAGTAGCAAGTTTTTTATAAAAATAGTTTTCGTAAACATTTATATAAATGATTCTTAAGAATATTATTTTGTAAGTAAGCAGTAACTTTTTTACTCTACAAACTTTCCTTTTGCTTTTATAGGGTTTTGTTTTAGTAATAATTAAATGTAAAATTATCAAACAATTTTTATTATAAAGAATTAGAAATAAAAAAGTCCTATCAAAATTGGATAAGAATTATATATATATATATATATATATATATATATATATATATTATTATTATTTTTTTCTTCAATAATTTTATTCCTAGGAATGTTATTCCTGCCGAAAGTTATTCCTACTGAAAAAATGTGGCATTTACACTATCTCGTTCCCCACCTTCAAATTGGGTATTGATACATCATCTTTGAAGAAAGTGACTTAATTAGAAATGAAAGATTTTTTTTATACTAATGTTTGTGGAAGATGACAAGTTATACTCTTCGAGTAAAGGTTTTATTATTTTAAAAATGACACCAAGCCAAGTAAGAGACAAGAAGAGGAAAAAAAAAGAGAAAGAAGTGATAGATAGTGTAAAAACAAAGGTCGAAGAACAGAATATTGGTTTTTTCCGTAGAAGTGTAAAGCGTTGTGCATGTTGAGATTTCCCTATTTTATTAGTTTTTAGGAGATACCTAAGTGTGTGTTATCATCCAAGTTTAATGAACGTCTGGTTCAAGAGGTGTCACATACGTGTGAAATTTCCATTTCATTTTATTTTATAGGAGGCACTAAACTAAGTGTATCCACTAAAATCTTGTCAACACTTACACCAGATATGTGGGAAGAGGCAAGTCGATGGCCACCAAAATCATATCAGGATGCTTGATGATGACATGTTTAATGGTGACATGCTTGAGTAAGATTGCATCAAAGGTCTCTAGCTTTTTTTTTTTTTTTTTTGGAAAAGCCCTTTGAGATCTAAGAGGGGGTAGAATGAATTTGGAATTTGACTATGTAAGCTCTTACCAAATCTGAAATCCTAAAAAATGAATTTGGAATTTGACAATTCATTTTGCTTAAGATTATGTATTTCAGAGTGCATTCCGTCTAAAAGTGAGTTTCAATACGATCTAGGTGAATGGCTTTGCAACGGTGCAATGTTAACACACATGGACCACCCCGCAACATTCTATAGTCTCTCTCTGACAAGCCTAGCAAAGATTCACGCAACAAAACAGAATGGGAAACATAGCATCAGAATCCAAGCGAGTGGCCAAACGATATCATCAAAATAAAAGCAAACCGTTATCATAAGTATTCCGAACTAAATTCACTAAGCAACGAGTAATGCACAGGAAATCACGTCCAGAACAAGAACGATTGCGCGAAATCTAGATCATCATGCAGCTCAACAATTATCAATAAATTGTTATAGTTGAAGAAAATCGGTAGGTTGCAATCATTCAATTATTTGTTTCCTAATTCTTTGAATCTTCTTCGATAGATCTTCTGTTCTCACAACAAATGTAACTTAAACGTGCTACTCTTACACATGCGCAAACTACGAAAAGAGGAATATGTCCATTGGAAGAGAATTAAAAGAAATAGCAATGTGAATGAGAAGCTAGCGTACCTGAGAAGCAGAGAGCGTAATGCAGAGAAAGGACAGAAGATGCACAACGAAAGTGGAAAGAAGAAGGAAAAAACGGTTTCAACATTGAGATTCTGCAATTTATACTAACTTCGTTCATGCTCATGTTCTTGCCGTTGACTACAAGGACCTTCTATATGTTAGTTTAATTTTGTTTGATATAATTTTAGAAATGAATTCCAGTGACAGAACGTGTTTAGTATAAATGGTTTTGAATAATTTGTATGAATTTTACATATTCAAATTGCAAATTATAATACTATTTAAATCAATCGATACATAAATTTTCTTCAAAAACCGCTTTCACATAATTTGGAATGAAAACATGGGGTGTAATTAGTAGTAAGATGTGTCCTAAAAAGTAAATAAAACTGAAAATTTTATACATTCATAGTGTATCTTACGTGGGCAATACTCACTTTCATGCCTCTTAGAAAAAAAAAAAAAAACTGGGAAATGTTAACATAAAATTATCTTAACATGACATTACTTAAAATGAATGACATTTGTATGAGCACGTTAAGAGATTAATATTAGTAAAGGTTTCACTTTTTGATACTCAATAAATTTTTACGTCCACGTCACGTTCGTTTTTTTTATCTTTTATCTTTTTTTTTATAAATATAAAAATTAAAAATTTACTTTTTTATATAACTATATTGCCCTAACAGTAGTTGTCAAGTGATTATATTTAGTGTAAAAAAAATTTACCTATTCGTAATGTTGTCTTCGAGATATTTATTATTGATCCACTTATGTATATAAGTATTTATGTAACAATTTTGTGTTTTGTTTATTTTCATATATGTTTAATAATATTACATTATTTAATGATTGAGATTCAATATAATTTAAATATCTTTTAAGAGAGGAGAAAATCGTAAAAGAATTTTGGACTCAAAAGTTAATAATACATGGTGATTATATCCAATGAATTTTGAAGTTGAATACAATTACTATTATATAAACATTATTGTTAGATAAGTATTAATATAATAGCATTATTTCTTTTCCAAAGGAAGGTAGAAATTCAATAAGCAAAATGAATGATATAAGAGGAAACCAAATAATTAGTGTGATAATTTTTTATGATTCTTTGGTTGGGATGGAATGCGTAATGATTGATAAAGATAATTGAGTAGTCATTTCATCTGCTAAATCTGATTAAAAGCCAAGAAAATAGATAGATATCTGTCTCTAGAGAATTTATGCTTCCTCATGCAATTACGTCTAAGAAGTCCTTTGTTTCCTCGAAAAAGCTGGTAAGAATTCTCATTTTGCTTTACAGCACACATATTTTGCCATTTTCTCATAGTTCTGGAGTTAGGTCAAATTCCAATGAGAAGTGAATCTAGAATAGGTATGTTTATTTTTATTTAGAACTTACAGTTACGAAGTATGTGATCTTTAAAAAAATCGCTTAGTGAATCCTTAATTAGGTCAATACATGAGCTAAATCACGTCGAATTGACAACAAAAGTCAGCAAAAACTAAGTAATATGAATGTTGGGGATATGTACATTAATTAATTTCTTAGGAATATGCATGGAAACATCAAAATCGAATAAAGCAGGTTCTGCAAATCCATTCAATATTGCAATGATGCATGCTAAGATGAAAACGTGATCCGTTTTCTCGGGGATTTTCTGAAAAGATGAAGTACTTTATTTTTTTTTCTCTCTGACAAGTTGAAACGAAAGAAATGCATGAGTGATCCTGAATGTGATCCAAAGTAAGGTAGGTTTTGTTGTTGGCGTGGTACTGGGAAAAAGGGGTGGATATTGAATGGCTAATAAGCAAAAGGATCTCTATGTTGTGGGATTGTGAAGGATTTGTTTTATGCTATGGTATGGTGGGTTCTCTCTCTAATTATCTGAAAAAGAAAAAGACGAGAAATGTGGAATATAATATAAAATATAAGGGTGAAAGTGGTGAGGATGGTTCAGTCGAACCAAATAATGGCTCCATGATTAAGATGTTGACCTTAACCATGAATACAAAATTCCTTTATGCTTGCTGCATGGACCACCACCGCATGCACGTGTGTGTGGGTCTGTCACCACCCCCACCACCTAACTATATATATATATATATATGTATATGTATATGTATATTATACTATACGAGTTTTAAGTATATAAAAAAAATGTTAGTTTTTTTTTATAGGAATAGGATAGAGCAGTAGTCAATGTACACGTAGATGATGGGCACACTTTCTTCCCTAAACGACATTGGAGCTTCTGTTTCTTTGAGCTTTCGTGTTCATCAATGAATCAATGAATGGATGAATGGGTGAACTGAATCATTCCCAACAGCTGGCGATGATCGTGGCCCTCTCCAAATCTCTTTTTCAATTCAGCAAAAATTCGCTTTTACTCATCTCTCATTATGCTTTTTCTGTAGTCTCTTTTCTTTCTAAGTAACATACGTTTTTGAAAGAGGTACATGGTAAGAGTTAATTTTACCAAGTTTAGGAAAGTGTATATGAAAAAGGTACAAGATAAAGCATGGAATTTGACTTGGTCGTACAAAACTCTATTTGGGTGGTGTTTAAAGATTCAACCGTGCACCGTCTGGCTCTAGCCTCCTAGACTACTATAGCTAGAGTTGGCTAATCAATTATCCTCTTATAATTTAATAATGTACAAGGGAATTGGAATTGATTTATTTTTGTGCACTGATGGGAAAAAAGGTCCAAAATTTCTCGAGTGAAATCCGCCATGCCAATCCCATCTTCCTTTGGTGGCCAAATTTGGATGTTTGTGATCTCATTCCCAAAACCAGCACAACAATTGCTGTTGGAACTGATAGGGACCCAACAATACGCACCACTAACCATTTTGACACACCACAAAACACGTCTCATCTCATCTCATAAAACGCAAATAAGTGTGAAGAAAAATATGCATTCATTATTGATAATTAATATGCTTGTTAATCATCACACGTAAATAATACGCATACACACACAGTTGGTGTCTTATGAAATTTTTTTTAAAACAAGACACACCAAGTCCAACAGTGCTTTGACAATGACTCTCTCTTTCTTTCCATGTTTTTCGGTTCCCTTATCCCTCAAAAAGCTTTGTTAACATCCATACAACAAAGAAAAGATCACAGCAACTTTTTCTCTATCTCTCTCTATTTCTACTAAAAAGAAAAGATCATAGAGCGAGAATTTCACACACAAACTTGTTAGTCTTCAAGACAACCTCAACTGTAATAATGGAAACACATCATCAACTCCAAAAGAACACAGAAAACGATGTGCAAAAGAAAACTGAAGAAGGAGTCCCGAAGGCAGCTTCATCACCATCCTCTTCCCCTTCTCATGAGTTCTCCTTTACAATCTCTCTCCACTCTTCTAACGCCACAATCCTTGACAAATCCAAAACTCCACCTTCTCTTGCTGTTGATTTATCTCCTGCTGATGACATTTTCTTCCACGGTCACTTGCTTCCCTTACACCTCTTATCTCACTTCTCTTCTTCTCCTCGCTTTTCCACCAACTCCGTCGACAGTTTCACTCTCCCCATCAGAGACTTCTTAGAAGACGAAAAACGTGCCAGCTGCAACACCAGCACCAGGAGCAACATCACCATAGACAGCATTACCAACTCCAACAACAAAGAAAACCACAACAATACAGTCACAAAGGAAGAAACCAAGTCCAAGCCTGCTTTCTCATTGTTTGGGTCATCAAAAGGGCGTAAAGGCTGTCCGGTTAGAGACAAAGAAGATAAAGAGAATAGTAAGCACAAGAAGAAACTCGGGTATGATGTGATGCATGCACTGAAGAAGTACTTGAGAATGGTGCAGCCACTAGTGCTTTTCAGAGGGAAAAGAGAAAAGGTTCAGTTCCATGGACAGGCTTATTCTCATTCAGGGAATTTGATTCGGAAAACCAAGCCTGAATTGAGAGGAAGAAGAGGTGAGTTTTCAGCACCGGCATCCATGAGAACTTCTCCATCAAACAGTGGTCTTCTCCTTGCAACCGCTGCTCTTCCTCCTTCCAATGACAGCACCATGGAAGAGTTGCAAGCAGCCATTCAAGCTGCTATTGCTCACTGCAAAAATTCTATTGCAAAAGAAGAGAAGCTCAATTGCTGATACGCACGTGGTAGAAAGTATTTTTGTTACTAGTTTTGCTTATTGTTGTCGTAGCTTTGGTGTTTTATAGTATTTTAGTAATGTTAAATCTACGCCAGAAGATTGTTACACTTGGTTGCTGCCCATACGTAATTCTTGGTTTCTAACATTTGTCGGGTTGAAATTTATTTTTTAAAACAATATATATGTTGATTAACTAATAAACATTGATGATCGAAAATATAATTTACAAACTGGTAAATGCAAGTCTGGTGTGGTTTTCTAGATGTGGATAATATCTTCGTGTTTTATTTTCGCACACGCCAAAAAAATAGTATTTTACCACTGCATTGTGGTTGCAGAAAAAATTATGCGCCATTATGGGAGTTTGACAAGAAGGGCAAATGTAAAAAGTATACAAGTCAGAGAAGATTGATGATTTCTGTCTTGTAGCGAATAGTATCTCATAAAATTCTGAAAAATCTGCAACTGAGTCTTTCCATGATGAGGTGATTGAAACAATTGTCGCTCACCATGGGCCTCTCTCCTTATGGAAATGGTAAAAGATGGACTTTTCTAAGTAAAATATTAAGTTGGAGTGTCGTAATCATGAGAAGAAAAAAAAATTGACAACAGATAATTTACTCTACTGCATTGTTTTTTATTTTCATCCAAATCAATTACTGTTAAATTAGTCAAAATTCGAGATATTGAAAAATGCATTGATCTACACTGATCCATAGAAAGGGATAACAAAACAAAAATGTTTATGATTTTTTAAAATAAGACTCTGATCTCTATACATGGGAATTCTGAGTTCTGACATATATCAATGATGAGCACGCATGTAGTAGTATGTGTCAGAAAACTTCAAGTCTAAACTGCCTATATGTTTTCTCTGACATTCTCCTCGTAGATGATCTGCAATGACGAGAGGTTTTGTGTGTCTGTTATTTTTTATGTGTATTTTTTTCATTTTGTTTTAACTTTTGTAAAAGAAGGCGAATGGAAATGTATTTTTAGAGGCGAAGTACTAGATTCCCTGCCAAACAATCCGTTCTACGTTGTCACAATCATGTCCCCATTGTAAGAACTAAGAAAGACTGTATTCATGGAATCACGAAGGTGAAGTAACAACTGTCACTGACTTATACGTACGTAAAGGGTGGGACATGTTCTTTACAGGCTTAACAGTTACGAAAGCGCAACGTAAACCAACCAAGCCCTATAGTCAGAAGAAGGAGAATCAAATCATTATGCGATTATACTATTGTTTCAAATTTAACTACTTAAAAACACTCTTCTTTTCTTGGCATCAAATCATAAAGTCAAAAAGGTCAAATCACCTTTTTGTAGCCCCTACACATGAAGGCAATGAATGAAATTAAAAAGGCAGTGGAGGGTAGGAGGATTATTATATCATAATAATGCATTAAATCAATGAACGGTCGTGAATGTGGATAGGGATGGCATGGCCACAGAAGAAGCATCAAGGGGGCGTAAAGTTTCAAGTACAACAATTATATGAAGGTTATATATAATGCAGGGAAAATATATATCTATATATATATATATATTCCCCCACATGTAATTATAAGTTGAGACAGTAGTGATGAAAGTCATCAAGGTCTTGCGAACAATTAATGATAAACATAATGATGAGCTTTGATATACTATGAAAGTAGGGTTACAATTTACAAAATGTTCTCTTTATGAAGAGGACCACCATCTGCGATCGCTGTTGTACTATGAGTCGAATTGAAACAAAATCCCATTCTATTTGCAAAGTGCATGTGCTGTGTTTGACCATTCCACTTTACTATAAGGTGGAAGACATGCACAACAAAGAGGCATGGAGTACCTCTTCGTGTACCTGGTAATTATATTTAGGATAACTTCATAACTTCCACTGCTTTCCTTTCTATGCGTTGCACATCAGAACGCACACATTATCAATAAAATAAACTTTCTGCATCATATTCGCATGTTTAAATTGACTCGATTTTCAATGATATACTACAAATAAAACTGCAACTTTTTGTTTCAGGGATGAACATAAGGAAATAAGAAAAGAAAATAGTCTCCAAATGATCCAATCCCACTAAGCCCAACAACACATTCAGGACCACTCGATCTGTCCTTGAAAATGACGCATCATGCCATCTTGTTCTATATGTATTTAATTGTGATGGACTGAGATTACAGTTTGTTCATGCGATTGGGTCAAGAAACAAATGGACCAAAAGCCCAAGAACAAAACAATTTGCTGTGCAAACAGAGAAACTATAGTATTTGTATTCCAGAATGATTATAGTTGCCAATAATTTATACATAACACATAATTAAGTGTTTGTGGTATAGTTCCCACTCCTGAGCTTTATCACCAAAGGAAAAGCAGAATAAGTTTTTGGAGGAAATTAACTGCATATTAGAACTATGGAGCAATAAATATTCCAGGAAAACGTATTAGAATTAAAATATATAGCAGGTGTAGTATGGTAATGGAATACTCCACCATGAACTGGTGTTGTAAATCCACTGAAAATCGAGGTGTAAGTCCAAGAACATGTGAAGGCGATTCAAAATGGTCCCACAGATTGAAGATATACGTAGATGTGGAAAGTCCCGAGTGTATGTGTTTGTATCGTTGTATCCATTTGCAAGAAGAATAACCGGCGCAGCCATCCACAGAAAAGTTTGAGTTCTGTGTGGTCCCTTCCTTTCCAAACAAAACAACAACCTAACATTACTGGGTTATTGTTGTTCATTACTCATGACATGACGCATGTCAGAATCATTATCAGAGTTCAGTCTTATACCACCTTTCACATTGGTCCTCCAGACAAGACAACCATATTAGGCATATAATTGGAAAGTGACGGTGTCTACATTCCCTTATTTATTTATTTTTTATAATGGAAATTGCTAATAATCTTCAATTCAATATATTCATATATAAAAACTTAATCTTTATAGAACATATTTGGATTTTGGATTTTTTTTTTACCATTTATAATATCCCCCTCGTCTAACAAACACAAAGATACAATTATCTCTGAATCAAGTTTGTTGATGAAAATGACAAGTAAAGTACTTTAATGAAATGAACTGCCAAGTTTATTAATAATTCGTCATTTCTTAAATATTCTTTATCTTATCTCGATACATATATAATTTGGTCGAAATCAAAATTAGTTAAAAATAGTTTTATGTTATGATTAATGGTAATTATCTTAAGTGACATTATAATGATTTTTTATTAAATTAGGTTGCTTACACTAGGAAGACAATGGCGTGTCCGCGGAGGGTTTGTAGAAAGTGTCATGATAGAAAATATGAGTTTAGGTTTGTGATATAATAATTTGTGAGTGAGGCTGGCGAGGATGAAGAAGCGTGAAGGAAGATGCATGGTTTGATGGATCGAACTGTGAGAAACAACCCACGAATCAGAAAGCGGGCCCCACATTCCCCACCAACGACCTCTTCCTCCCGCCGCGACACACTCTTCCACCCATCGCAAAATTCAACCACCTTTCTTCTCCAGTTTACGCGTTACACTGCACCCTCCGTTCACAGTTTTAATCATTATTCTCCTCCGAAAACAAACCTAATATCCTTTATTTCACGCTTACAGAGAATTTTGCGATTCCCCTAAAATCCATCCTCTTTGATTAATTATGATCGTAATTCCATCATGTAATCCAATCCGTGTGTTTTGTTGTGTTGTTATTTCTGAGATTTGAGTGTTGCGAAAGAGAGATTGGATTTATGATAAGGGGTGGATTAATCGGGGAGGATGCAAACGGTGGGGAGAATACTGAGTCAGGGCGTGTATACGGTTTCGGGGCCGTTTCATCCGTTCGGAGGCGCCGTCGATATTGTGGTGGTGGAACAGAAAGATGGCAGTTTCAAGTCGTCGCCCTGGTACGTTCGATTCGGCAAATTCCAGGGGGTTTTGAAGTCGAGGGAAAAGGTGGTGGATATCTGTGTCAACGGGGTGCCTGCTGATTTCCAAATGCATCTCGATCATAAGGGGGAAGCTTACTTTCTCAGGGAAGTCGTTGCACAAGAAGAAGACAATTTGGTGTTTCCGCCTTCTTCTGACAATGATAAAGACGATTACTCTCGCAGGTCCAAGAGTTGCGATTATGATGCAGAGGGTGCGGTAAAGAGTAATTCTCGCCGTTCAAGAATACTTAGCTTTGTTTTTGGGAGAAGGTCTTTGAAGCAGAGAGAAGGTAATGGTGAAGCGATTGGGAACAGGGTGGGATCGTTGGAGCGTGCTGAGATTGCAGCTAACTTGTTAGACCTCAAGTGGTCCACTAATCTCTCCGGGGAAAAAGGGCAAAAGGTTCTTGCTAACTCGTCTGGGGACGGTAACGTTGTCGTGGACGATGATGAGTTGAAAGAGGAAGCTTGTTTTGGTCGTGAGTGTGACTTGAATGGGAAGGAAGTAATGTATGATATTGCAGAGTCTGACGTGCAAGTTGCGTGCGTGAAGGTGAAGCTTGTGGAAAAGGAATTGAATGGGGAAGAAGTTTCTGGGGTGAGCGCTGTTGATGCATGTGATAATAGTAATGATATTTCCAAAAACGGTGTTTCGGCTGATGGGGTTTACCGTGAAACACCAGAGACCTCCAAGTTGGGCGTGTCGTGTTCTAGTGAACAAGCTGAAGATGTGATGTACCTTGATGGCGCACCAGAATGTGAAGAAGTCCGCGTCCATGTCCATGATGAAGTCTTGCATCGTGCCACTGTACTGCTATCTGAGGTAATCTGGTAAATTCAAGGACAAGTAGTCTTCATCTATCGTTTTGGCCAGCGGAATTAGACAGAAATAAATAGCACCTTAGCATTTGAGTTCTCCTATCAAAACTAGCAATTGAAAATATAACACTGGTTACCGAGAGGCTGATTTTAGTTACTGTAGATGAGATGGATGGCTGCATTGAAGATCAGAAGGAATGACTGGGATAAAATTAAAACCTTGGCCCATTTTGATTGGAGAACATTAACATTAGTATTTATGATACTATATTTAAGTTTTGTCCAATAATAAATGATACTAAATCTTTTATGGACTTTTTACATGTCAACTCGAATAACTGAAGAGTCATTCTCAATTCTCAAAATACTTCTACTAATCCCCCTACTCACCATACACTGAAAGAATTGAAATTTTTTTGTTATTGTGTTAAATGCATTTACTTTTTTATTTAATACTTTCTTTCTTACAAAGAACTCGAACGTTTTTGTTGAAGCATATACCACTGTAGCATAGCATAATTAAATCGAGCAAACATTTAATCTGTTTTTTTTGACACTCACACTAAAGTTGTCCCTTAGGGTACAGAAGCTGTGGAAGTTATTGAGAAGGCCGATCTTGGGATGCCAGTACTGGGGATCTCTGAGTTCCATTCTGGGGTTCAGCAAATAGATTGTTTGGATTCTGGTGATATTATGTATAATGAGGTGGATATTGAAGATCAATCAATATCTACAACACCTAAAACTGTCAAAATTAGCCTAGGACATTTTTCAGGTGAGAAAGTTGAGCCCAATTATGTTATCAAACCTTCCAGCTACAGCATTCTGGATTACCAAGCCATAAGCGAGAATATGAAGGACAAGGAGTTCTCCAGCACATTATCGACTCCTCTGGACCCTGTTGATGATTGTTTACCTAGAAAAGCATCAAGGAGATCACCATCACTATGTTCAGAGGATGAAAGATTCCTTTTCAGTGACCTTGATGAAAGTGCAATCAATAATCGACCCGAGACAACACCCTTCCCTGAACATTTAGATAAAGAAGATCATGTTTCTTATGAGAATGACACTGAAAAGTTAACAGCAATATCCTGTCCCGTAGTAATTCCTAGAAATGAAGCTGCTGGAGAGAAAGTTGGGCAACATTCGGGATCCTTGCCAAACTTTTCTTCTAGAATTGACATTATGAATCAACATGATGTCCGTTACCCTTTAAGTCAATCACTGCAATCAAGATCAAAATCCTTGCCATGTGCATTTCATCCAAAAGATGATTTAGAATTTCTAAAACCTGATGAAGACAAAGGAAACAACCTAACACACGAGGAGTCAGGTACCAAGGATTATCATCATTCTGGGGAAATCAAAGATACAACTCTGAAGCTTCCCCTTGGTAAGAGACCTTGTCCAAGTTGACTCTCAACTAAATGGAAAACAATCCATGTCTTGAGGTTATATTTCACCCTCTTCTGATAGTGTACTGAACATACTGTTTTTATGGAATAATAATTGTTAAGCATTTTATAACAACAGGTTATAATTTGGCTAAAGATTCAGATGCGACTCTGTATTTTGAGCAATAGTTTAGTTTGAGTAGACTTGTATTAATAACAGCAACATGGAGAGCTTTGTCATTATTGTAGCTTTGAAAATAAACATTAGGGTGTAGCCTGTAGGTATTTACTATACTGATTCATCATTTATGCAAACAACAGTCTCTATAAACACTTGTTGTATGAAGAGATGGAATCTGACTGTATTTCTAAAGCATTCAATGCTGAATACCTGGTTGGTAAATAAGTTTACTTCTCTGTACCCTGCGGTATGATAGGTTTGTATTAAAATTGGTTATCATTATTTTTCATGGGATCTAGGCATGGTGTATTTTGAATGTTTATATGTATTTGAACTGAAAGGCATGATACCAACTGACCAAGTTGAGAAAAATTATACAGGAGATGATCCATCAACACAGAACCCTTCCCCTGCTGGAAACTGGAGACTTTGGCCTTTCTCCTTGAGGAGAGCAGGATCTAAAGATTCTATATTGCCGCCCTCTCTAAGTGATGCCAAAAACACTACTGATGGTAATTCTCTAGAGAATACGACTAGCACAGTTATGAACAAAGATAAACCCAAACCCACAGCAGGATCTAAAGATTCCATATTGCCGCCTTCTCTAAGTGATGCCAAAAACACTAATGATCCAGAGAGTACGATTAGCACCGTTATGAACAAAGATAAACCCAAACCCAATTTTAAAAAAATAAAGGTTAGGGAAACAACTCCAACTTCTGAAGAGGTAGCCTCCTTGAATCTGAAGGATGGGATGAATACTGTAACCTTCACTTTCTCTACAGCTGTGCTGGGGAATCAGCAGGTCAATAATCACGGTTTTCTATAATTTCTTTAAAGAAAATGACTCTTACTTCACGTTTGAAATATTTCGTTTACTGTTAATTTCTTATATTTCAAGTCTAACCGGCAGGTCGATGCTCGAATATATCTGTGGAAATGGAACACTCGCATAGTGATCTCTGATGTGGATGGTACAATTACAAGGTGAGAGTACACATATTTGTCATTCACTTGGGGTAGTCAGATGATCGAGCCAGAAAACCTAGGCTGGCCAGTTGCCATTTGAACTGCCCCGATTGGATCTAAATTTTTTCAGTAGATAAAGATCCTTGTTTGGTCCGTCTAGTCATGATTATTTATTCTAAAGTTGGAAGGTATAATTAGTTTCACAACTATGGTTAGACCTTCAAAGTTTACAGATTATAATTAGTTTCACAAGTGGAGATGATAAGTATGGGTTAGTATATTTAAGAAAATTGGTTGTTATTGGAATGCCAAGTACATTATGAGTAGAACATAAGGAAGTAAGACAAGATGGACAACAGAAAACAAATAGAAAATGTTTGAATCGCTAGGACTTTCAGCATCCTGATATGCTTTTCATATCTTCTGCTTCTCGTCTATTTTTGAAAGATCTAACACTGTAGTTTGTCAATTGTAATTTCTGTCTTGTTTCATGTCATTCAGGTCGGATGTTCTTGGCCAGTTCATGCCTTTGGTTGGTATTGACTGGTCACAGACAGGTGTTGCACATTTATACTCCGCTATTAAGGTTTGTTTATCTTGGCCATGTGGTTATTTAGATGTTTTGAGACTGCTACAATGTCATGTATTGTGGTTATATCCTCTAAATATAGTGATTATAGATAATTACGTATGGGCAGTTTTTGGGTAGGGATTAGGTATGCTCAAAACAAACAATTGGTTGTTTTATCTGTTAAATCCATGAAATTGCTTACTTTTATTTTAAAAGTTTTATTAATTCTGATATGATTAATTTTCTGAGGAGTTTAATAATGGGAACTGTAAATTGCCTTGCCCATAATAACTCTTTTGATCTCTTTTCACCTTGTTTTGTGTCTTTCATGGTCTTTTCCTTGTCAATTTCACATATACAGGAGAATGGTTACCAACTTCTTTTTCTTAGTGCTCGTTCAATTTCTCAGGCCTATCTTACACGACAATTCCTAGTTAATCTTAAACAGGTCATGTATAAATATAGTAATCATTTTTCAATCCATCTGGACAACAAAATTTGGAAGGAGAGAAACTCATTTACATTTTCATATTTATTTTATAAATTGCAGGATGGAAAAGTTTTACCCGATGGTCCTGTTGTTATTTCTCCTGATGGACTTTTTCCTTCTCTGTATCGGGAAGGTAACGTCTCTTTCGTCTCTGCTGCTTCTTATTGTTACATTCTTCCAAGTGGTACAGCTTTTTTGTATGAATGTTTATTGTCTTTGACGATACTTAACTTTGATTTCACAGGCAGAACAGCATTAAGAAAACAGGGTAATTAAACTGGTTGAAAAAGTTGTTTTTGAACAATCTAACACTTCACGGGGCCTTCTGTAAATTTCCCATCAAAACGTACTGATTAAACCTAATGTACAGAATCTAGGGCGAATAAATAAAAAATTCTTTTTTAATGTCTTGTTGAAGTTGTAAGTTGAAATTCAAGTAATTTAGCTAGCGAACTAGAGGATTCGGCAAAGCTGGAAATGGAAATCTGGAGGCTGGACTCTCTTGTGCGCTGTTTTTTCCTTAAATAATAGATGGCCTTTGAATGATAGGGTCATGGTATAGTATTGAACTAGGAACCTCTTCGAATAGTATAAATGGGGACAATTGAATAAAACGACAACATTCCACTTAGATTCCCTTAGATAATACGAAGACACAAGCACTCTGCATCCATAAATGAAGAAGTTTTGGATTTTTCTATGGCTTGAGTCTGATTTTTTTTATTCTAGATCGTGTAAAAAACTACCATGTAGAGGTGTGACCAATATATTTAGAACTCTTATATTTTTTATGTTTTCTTATAACTTATTGGCCAATTAATTTGATGAATGAATCAGTATAAGGATTCATCAAAGTTCAAGACTGCATGTGAAATGTCCGGGCCTCGTCAATATAATTCTGGTCTAAGACAATCATTTTCTTTTCTTTTTTTTTCTCTCTTTTCCAGTTATTAGGAGGGTTCCCCACGAATTCAAAATTGCATGCTTAGAGGTTAGTTTCATATATTAAATTAACATACTCTAATATATTTCAACCTCGTCATTCATAATGTTATTAAAAGTCAATTTGAATTTTTATGTCATCAGGTCATCAAGGATCTTTTTCCTTCTGATTGCAATCCTTTCTATGCTGGTTTTGGTAATAGGGATACGGATGAAATCAGCTACCTTAAGGTTGGAATTCCCTTGGGAAAAATCTTCATAATTAATCCCAGGGTAAATAATTCATCTATTTTTTAAAATTCTAAATATTTGCTAGAAGTTTCTAAAATGTTCTTGGATTGTCAAACTATTCTTATTTTTAATTTCACAGGGAGAGGTTGTTGTAAACCGTCGCGTTGACTCAAAATCATATGCTTCTCTGCATGCTCTCGTGAATGGAATATTCCCCCCTACGAACTCCCATGAACAGGTTTAATCTTGAAGAAGCTTTATCTTTTTATTTTCTTGTTCATGATGTCAGCCGTGGGGATTGGTACCGTGGTCATTGGAACGTTTAAAATTCAATGCAAATCATGTCGAGTGTTGTGTGAGAGAGCTGGGATGGACCTTTTTATATTTTCCTACTGTGTGATTTAAATCTTTGTTACATTATTTTGCTTGAATGTAAATTTCGTTCTATTAAAGGTTTCTTTGAAAAGCTGCATGTTGTAAATTGCCTTTTGCCAATCAATCTTTTTTCTGAACCTTGTTTGCAGGAAGACTTTAACTCTTGGAATTTTTGGAAACTACCACCTCCTGCTATAGATATTTGAAAGGTCCTCATGGATTTTTTTTGGCTCAATTATGATGGTCTGATCTGGATGGGCGCAGGCTGTGCCGCTCCAAGAATTATACGGGTAAATTTATCAGCTCTACGTAAACTACTCTGACTAGGATTAGGTTTAGTAATTAGATACTTTATATATATTTTGCATAGTTTTAACACAAATGTTTGCTTTAATCAGAAACTTCAAAGGAATATCTTTATATTTCTGCTGGTATAATACGTTCAATATTTCCCCTGGAACTGAAGTATTGAAGATATTAATTTGACTGATTTTATTGTATGCATGTATGTTTATGTGGTGTATGTTTTCACCATTCCATGTGTTCCATCGTGCATGCTACTTCATTGTTTTAGTTTCTTTGCTAATACAGGTTATATATATGTGTATCTGAGCCCAACAAGAACCACCATATTCTGTTGTTGACATGTACTCTGAATTGATTGATTGGAACTCATAATTTGGTGGATGGAACTCTTATGAAAGAGCGGAATGGAGCTTCTTCCCTGTTTGTTGCTGCGAGATCAAATCCATTTTTGTCATTGGTTAGTTATGAAATTAACCCATGACCACGTAAGTCATGGAATCCCACAACTGATATCATTTATTGATTATAGATAGATTAGTGCATAGTTAAGTCCTTTTCATTTGATTGCATAACTTGCATATGTATGTAACTGTAATTGAGTTATGCTTTATTATTCTAACAACGTATAGAAAAAGTTTATGCTTGTTTTCATTCGTTGTTGTTTTTCCTTTCCCAAAGGGATACAGTTATTTGACACCTCTCATTTCTCTTGGTGCCAGATCTCATCACATTATTACTTCTCTCGTATTTCTTTTTCTCTAAAAGGTGTAGATTTAGCATTGGATGGTCACCAAACATTATTCCTTACTTTTATGTTTCAGTCTTCTACTCGTGTAAGTTTTCCGAATTTAGTGCAACTTCCTTTATAAAATCTTTTTATATGTTGAGAGAGACACTTATATATCCAAAGTCTATTGCTCTTTGCATTTCTCTCTTCTTTCATCTCTCGTTTATCATAGAATAATGATATTTTGACAATATTTTAATATCATTTACCTGTCATTATGTGATTGATCCATGGTGGTTTTTATGATTATTATTATTGAACAATAATCATAAAAATCACCATGAACCAATTACATAATGACACGTAGATAATGTTAAAATGTTGTCAAAGTATCATTATTCTTTATCATATCTATACTTTTTTTCTTTCCTTCTTTTTTATCGTTTTATCTCAAGGTGCTTAACAACATCTTCATTCATCCTGAAATTAAATGAACTCACAGGGACAACAAAATTAGATATCAGATACTTTAGGATGTTAAAATTAAATATTGTGCATATCGTATTTCTCTTTTTATTGTGTAATTAAATGATGGTCATTTCTAAATATATAGCGAATGTTTTTAAAAATAATAAAAGAATAATGAAAATGAAATGAACTTTTTAATAAAATAAAACTAATTTATTAACAAGTTAAAAATAAAAGCTTAGATAAAGTTATATTTGAAGGACTGTCTTCATAAATAAACAAACAAATAGATAAAATAAGCTTCTCTAATATTTCCTTAAACATATAGATAAACTGTATGAGGAACCTTTCACAGTAAATTAATTCAAACTTATAAAAACTTATCCAAACAATATTTTTTTCTGTTAAGTGTTTATTGAAAAACTTATCCAAACAACTAATTTATGCATAAACTAAATTTACTTTATAGATAAGTTCATTTTCTTTTATTGTTTTTTTCTCTTGTAACCAATAAGAGAAGCCTGTATACAATAATATATAAAATATAAAGAATTTCTTTACTATCAAGAAAATGTAAAATACTTTATACATAAACTAATTAAAAATTGAACCAAATTGCATCAGAAACATTTTTAGTAATATATTTGTTAGAGTTTTCTGATTAAACTAATGAAGATGTTCTGAGTTGTCCATAATCAGAAACTAAATCAAGATTTGTATCTTGGGCGATAAGATAAGAAGGTGAGATTGTTCATTAATTTTCATTTACCAATTCTTTCCATATATATATTAGGAAGGTATGTTCAATCTATTAATTTGCATCCTTTGTGGAAGAATAAGAAATTAAGAATGATGTTGTAAGAAATTAAAAGGAAGGGATCTAAATTCTAGAATAGAATTGTCTTCTTTTGTTATGTACTCTCTGTATATGCATGAACACATCCTCTGTATGTGAGTTTTGATATTATTATATATATTTGGATTAATTCTTATATCAATTAAGGAATCTGATTGTTGTACATTGCTTTTTAAGTCTTTCTCTCTCTCTCTCTTTTATTAACTGGCATATTTATAGGCATAAAGGGTGATCTGTTAATTTATTCTCTTCGCAAGTTGGGTATATATAGAAAGTATAGATATAAACATAATATTATTCATGTTCATCATTCGTGTGTGTAGATGTAATATGATTTTCTCAAACAGCTACGTGGTGAGAAATGAAGACCATTCCAAATATTATATAACATTTCAGTTAATACTTCATGCTATAATACCTAACATCTACACATATACTTCATTCGTGTGTGTAGATGTAATATTATTCTTTTAAAAAAATATTTTATTAAAAATTTCATAATCACACAAAGATATAAATAAATATAAATCTTATTTTAGAAATCAATTTTATAAGATTAAATTAAGCTTAATTTTTTTTAATATTATATAACAATTACCTAAAATTTTTCTCATCAAAACTTGTTTATATATATATATATATATATATATATATATATATATATATAAAGAATTTTTCTTAATACATTTAATATCTTTGCTATTAATAAATGATACTTCTCTCTAAATTATCTCAAGTATAATTTATTTTCTCAAACACTTATTTCTATAATTTTTTTAGTTATATCAATAGTTAAAATTGACCTTACATTACAATTTAAATTATTTATTACAAATTTAAAATAGGTTTTATTAACTTAAATACATTAATTTATATAGTTTATATTCAAATATATTTATTTATTCTAAATTTTAAGTACGGACAATATTGGTACATATTAATAATCACCCTTTTACTGTATTGTATTGAGGACAAAAATTGTTAAAAAAATAATTATTATAATTCAAACTACAGTTAGTTTATAAGTCTCTTTAAATTAAATTTTAATTTAGCATGAGGTCGAGTAAGTTAAATTGTTCTTACTGAATTTGGAATAAGAATATCAAATGAATATTAAATAGATATTTTGTCTCTTACATTTGATTTATATTTATAGTTTTTCGTAAAATTTGAGATTAATGAGATCTTAATCTCAGTTTAATATCTTTAACTATCATCTTACCTTAATCTTTATTAAGTTTTTTTTGAATCGTTCATAATGCCATCCCACCATCATTTGTCAATCTTACTAATGTATTGGTCCTAACTATTTTAGTATCTTCTATATTCAAGTGGTGTCTCATCTTTCTTTTCAGGATAAGATATCCCTTGTTAAAAGTTAGTTATTCCTCTTAATATTGAAATTAAGTTTCTTTCATGGGTCATTTGCATTCTCTATGTTTCTTTTATTCCTTGATTTATGTATTTATTATATTGGTTTGTCCCCTGCAAGTGGTACATACTCTAATATAATGGTCCGTCTTTATCGACCGTATTTTTAGTGAATTTCCAATACTTTTGTTTGCAGAGTAACAATACTATAAACATCTCGTTATATTGTATTTGTTATATTGTCTTGAGGTATTAAAAAAGATTACGTGTATAATATTATATCGAGTAACAATACGTTAATACAAATTATTTTTTACAATATTTTGATACAACATATATATATATATATATATATATATATATATATATATATTAAATTTAAAATATGTTAATATAATAATAAATAAATAATGAATTAGTAAAAAGATAATATGTATATTGTAAATTGTAAAAAAAAAAAATCTGTGTCAAGATTTTTTTTTATTGTATATGTTGCTTCATTTGCACATAAATTAAAAAATGTTAGCTATTTTTTATTTTCACCAAAATGCAAAATCATTTGCTTTTATCACCTCATTTCCTTAATATTATTTTGCCTCGCTTGATAAAAATATTAAAACAAGAATAATGCTATATTAAAAGGGAAAATACACAAGGTAAACACTAGCGTGTGATCATAACATTGAAATGCTTGTCTGCAAACTGCGCAAGGTTTCTGAACTCCTTTTCATCGATGAAACCGTCGTGGTTGGCGTCAGCGGATCTGAAGATCTGGCCACTACTCCACGACGCAAAGAGCCCTCCGGTGAGGCGCGCGGCACGACGGAGTTCGGCTTTGCTGATTCTTCCATCTCCGTTTGTGTCAAATGCCGTCGTCAACCACCGTCTAAACTGCTCCACCGTCATCACGCGCTTTCCATCACTGGACACATTACGCTCAATGAACGCCATAATATATCTGAATGTTATGTCCACTTTGTTGTGAGCTTTGAAGCTAGGGTTGGGTATTTATGGTGTCACACACACGGTGTTTATATTATATACCAATACATAAGGAATAAGGAGCGTATCCAATATATTAATTTCTAACATCGTTGTGTGCAGATAATCATGATGATTCTGGTTGGATTAATTCTATTAAATACTTGTTTTTGTGTTTGTTTAATTATAATGACGTGTTTATTCTCTTTTATTGCAACTTGGGATTCATAATACAAAGTATTAGCACAAAGTTATCCATGCTCATCTTTTCTCTAGATGAAGAGGATTTGAAATATTTTAAAAGGGAATTTTGTTGCGTTAAAGGCGAAAGAACGTGTTATTTATGCAAACTCTAAAATAATAGTACTGGTATAAAAATACGTATACAATAGTTGAAGATTACATATTTGTTCCCAATAGTTTATAGACACTATGAATGACTTGGAGTTTACAACCTGTCCATATACCATGCACGCCAATCAACCATCAACATTTTGTATTAACCATATACACACCTTAAACATGCCTTAAACGTTTTTATTGTTGTTAAAACTTTGATTAAATAATTTAAATTCTATTATGGTCCTTATATAAATACACCATCAACACACTGATATATATATATATATATATATATATATATTCTTGTATCCATTTGTCCTTCACACATTCATCTACAACGGTTTTTTTATTTTTTTTATTTTTAAGAAACAAAAAGTTAAAAGAAATTCAAATAGATAAAGTTAATTTATAATATATAAATACATACAAATTTTATATTATAAATCAATTTTATAAGATTAAATTAATCTTAAAACTCACTTTTTAATGTTAATATAATCAAAATCATCTTAATATCATACTTTTTCTATTATACTAAACTTGTGTTCCCGACTTTCACAGTCAATAATCTGTCTTATAAATTACTTTTTTTACAGTGAAGTTATGTTATACGATACTAATTTATTAATCATATTTATAACTTTTTTCAAAATTTTCCATTTCAATAAAATAAAAAAATCCAATTTAATAAATTTTACTCACAATTCCAATAGTAACTAAATTAAGTTTAAGAGTGAGCGGAGAAGCATAGGTTTTGTCGGTTGGGAACCTTTAATTTTTTTTTTATTTGGTTCTTTTTAATATAAATACATATCTTCACTATCTCAAGTTATATCTCTCAACTTCTCATTTTCTATTTTATTTGAACATATTTAAAAAAAAATATTAAATGGCTAAAAGTGAGAGAGAGAACATAACAAGAATAAGATGCTAAAGAGAGTTTGGTCTGCATAATCCCTGACCCTTGGATGATTAATTTTCCTTTGCTAAAACTATGATTCATTTGGTTAAACAGATTTTGGGTGAATGAGGGACATTATGTTTAGTGATGGGCGGAAATAATTAAGGGATTAATGAATAGTAAAGGTGATTAAGATAAGAATGAAATGGGATCTAATTTAACAAATTTGACTCGTAATTCTAATAGTTAATAGAGATTAACAAGGAAAAAAAGTTAAGTTTGAGAGTGAATAGAGAAGCAAAGGGTGAAGATAACAAAAATAGGGTGTTAAAAAGAGTTGGTCTGCATAGTCCGTGGTCCATAGATATTTATTCAAACACGAAGAACAATAACGGCAAAACTGTGATCCCTTTGGTTAATCAGATTTTGGGTGAAAGTAAAGCATTATTTAGTGATGGGGTTAACGGATTAATGAGTAGTTAAGATAGTCAAAATAAGAAATAAATGAAATATTTAATCCAATTTCATAAATTCTACTTGTAATTTTAGTAGTTAGGAGAAGTTGAGAATATGGGAGCCAGAACAAGATGAACAAGGAATAGAAATTAAGTTTAAGAGTCACAAATTAAGCATAGTTCTGTGTTGGGTTAAGATCGTGATTTTTTATTTATTTAGTTCATTTAATTTAAATTCATATTGTCTAAAGTCATGTCTTTCAAATTAGCATTTTTTATTTTATTTAACATATTGTCAAAATAATTCAAATTCATGAGTTAATCTAATATATTACGCATTAATTTTAAGTTATTTATTTGAATTAAATAATGAATTGAATTGATTTATTCACTCATTCAATTTTTTTAAATTATGTTATTATATTAAAAAATATTTTTTTAATTATCGTCATTACTTCATTTATCCATTTACTTTGTTACTTTTATCATTTAAAATGAATTTTATTTAGACTCAATTACAATTTTTTTAAAATAAAAAACTTATAATTAAGGTCAAATCAGATTCAATTATCAAATTATTAATAAATAAGTCAAATTAAATTCAGTAAGTTACCAAGTAACAGTATATTAAGCCAAACCAAGCCGAACTCGGTGAGCCGTTTTTACAGAGAGAGGGCCGAAATAATTAATGGGTTTGTTAAGATAAGAAAGAAATGGGATATTTATTTATGTTTATGTAGTTAAGGCGAAGGGATTGAGTGAAGAGGAAGGCTAAGATGGAGTCCCGCGGACACTCAAACCCGCTTCTGTCGTTTTCCAGCTTCGTCCATCAACACTGCGTCCGTCTCGGGGCCGACCTCACCACTCGTTTGGATGACACAAGGCGAGCCCTAGCTCAAGCTCATCAAAATCTTTTGTCCCCCAAACATGCCCTTGCCGCCACTGCCACATTGGGCGCCAATCACGTCGCCAAGTCCCTCATCGGCACCTCTGTTTACACCGTCAGCAATTCCAACAATGAGTTCGTTCTTATCTCCGACGCTGACGGTGCCAAGTCCATTGGATTGCTCTGCTTTCGCCAAGAGGACGCCCAAGCCTTCCTCGCTCAGGTTTCTTCCTTCCACTTTCCTTTATTTTCATCCTCTTAATTGCATTCTCCTAATTCTTTACTCCCTGTTTTAGGTTCGATCAAGTAGCAGAGAACTTCGAAACAAGGCTAGGGTTGTTCCAATTACTCTCGACCAGGTCTTTCGCAATTTCTCAACTGTCTCGTCCTAATGCCGCTTTTGTGAAATGATAAATAAATGTTAATTCGGATTTCTGAATTATGCTCTGGCTTTTAGTTAGTGTTGTTTGAATTGATGGCTGTCATTACTACTATTCCTGTATGATAGTGTGTTGTGATATATATACATACACATACACACACATATATATATCGGCAATCATTATGTTGATTCTTACTTCATTAGCAGCATATGTATTTTGCCAATGTGAAGCCTCTATCTATCTACTGACGTTAATTGACCTATCCATGCTTGACATTCAATAAAGATGTTGATGGACTTCTATCATTTTGAAAGTCACGTGGTTGTTAAGTACTTAATTATGACAGGGAACAATTCTTTTTGAAAAAGTTGAATTTCCATTTACCTTTGAATCTCTATATAAGTGAGACAATCCCTGTCACTTATTAGGAGCTTTGCAACATGAATTTTTTGTACACCTTTGTCTTTACTATCAACAAGGGGAGGCTATGCCATTGACTGCAACTGGATCATTTTTTTAACGCATGAACTGTGGTGTTAATCTTGTACCTTTCGTGGATGACTTTTCTTGCACAACAGGTATACATGTTGAAGGTGGAAGGCATTGCATTCCGATTCTTACCTGATCCAGTTCAAATAAAAAATGCTTTGGAGGTTAGCATCTACAATTTTTGCATGACCATTTCAGTTCGGTGGCAATGACAATAATGGGCGAAAAAAAAAGAAGCTTTGATCATGTTAGCTGAAGTGTGGGAATTAGTTCTTTGGCATTAATTTAAACTAAATTGTACATAAAGACGTAAAATATGTTAGTGAAACATATAGGATTCCTAGATTGTGCTAAATGTAACTTCCATTTCATGTTTATCAGCTCAAACCAGCCAACAAGGGAGGCTTTGATGGAGTTCCTGTTTTTCAGGTGTGTTCTCTTTTCTTTCTTTTCTTTTTTCTGAACTTTGGATGGTTTGTTGGGACTTAAAAAATGGTTTTAGTTTGTCTTTTCATCTATGCATTATTTATCAGTATAACACGGCAACTATTACTATTTGTTCAGTATACTTGAGTTCACTTTTTCTCACTGAAATATTTGTCAATAATTAACTGCAACTGTTGTACAGAATACATATAAATATTCGAGACTGATAACCTTAAGTCATTTCACTCACTATTTTAGTAATTCCTTGCTTCGGTGCTAAATTGGTGCTGTTGTTGACTAATAATTATATATGCCTGCTTACAGTCTGAACTTTTGGTTGTGAAGAAGAAGAACAAGCGTTACTGCCCTGTGTATTTCTCTAAGGTTGTCTGATTCGTTGATCTTATCATTATTTCACAGTCATTATCTAGAATCATTAGTCATTTGCGTTTTTCTTCATAAAATATAAGTAGTATATAGTATTTTATCATTTTTCTGGTTATATTGACAGGAGGATATTGAGCAGGAGCTGTCCAAGGTTTCCAGGGCATCTAGAGCACCTGGTGCTTCTCAGCAAATAGTGGTATAGTATCCTCCATCCTTACTCTTGTTACTTGGAAGCATCTTTCAAAGTATTCTGTTTAAGTTATTATACTTTTGTCGTTGCAATGTATCAGCAAAGCTGCTCGCTAACTTGATAATCTTTTTACCGCAAAAACAGTAGCGTATTTAATTTAGTTTAGCCCTAATTTCGTGTTGCTAGTGCTATGTGCTAGACTTACCTTGATTCTTGAATAAATATTAACTTATAACTTCCTGTATGATCAACTTGAAAACTTGCTGAATATTTGGTTGAATCATAGTTGTTTTGTGTACTATATTTTCCTGATAACCATGACATCATTGTCTTTTGAGGAAATGATTAAGGCAAGAGATGCTTGTGTTATTTAAATTTGGCTTTGAATCAAAATGGGCTAAGAAACAATTGTGCGGATGGAATAATTAGTTTTAGCCCTTTAAATGGTTTACATTTTGCCAATGCTCGTTTTCCATCTTAATTGTGAACAAAGCATCTTCCAATGGATGGTTTCAATGTAAAAATAGAATCATAGGGCTTGTTTGATTGAATACAATTTTTTTTTTCATTAACAATTACAATAATGGTGTGTTTTTAACTGTATTCCTTGCTTGGAAAAGTTGTGTACGAAATGGTGAGAACTTAGGGGCTTGGAATGAAAGATTTGTTTTCACCATTTTTTTTTATAAATCTTTGAAAGCAGGACACAGCCAACCAAAAAAAAAAAAAAAAAACTAACATTTTTGTAATTCTTACTGGAAATAAGAAATGAAGACAGAATTTTTCCAAACCAAACAAAGCACGTTCATGTGTAAACCCTTGTAATATGTCTTCCACAAAAATGGGTTAAAGGGAAAGGAAGAAACTTGTGTTTTAGTAAATAAACTGGATTTAGATTTTTGTGTGTGGAAACCACATTGTTCCTGTCGGTTAATATAAATTCTGATATTCTGTTAAGTTTCTAGTGTTGTTCAAATAATACAATAATTTGCATGCTCGAGTGAATTTGTGTTTTTAATCAATCATTCGTAATTTATTTGAAGTTTATGTTTCTCTGTTTTTTTTATATATAAATTAACAGGTTGGTAGCTTGGAGGATGTACTGAAAAAAATGGAGGTAGTTACCTCTGCTTACAAGTTCTATAGCTTATAAGCTTGGCAGTGGTCTGAATTCTGATAAGTTCTGTCTCTTTCTCTCGATGCAGATGAGTGAAAGGAGTTCAGGATGGGAGGATTTGATTTTTATTCCCCCAGGAAAAAGTCACTCTCAGCACATACAAGAAATTACTGAATGATTTCCAGGTTGCAAACTTAAGCTAACCATAATTTCATGTGTTTTCCTTGAGAAATTGGATGTTATTGTTGTCGCAATTTGATCAGCTGGTGAGATGCCAGGACGTCTGCCTTCAAGTTTTGTTATTCTTGTCTTCTCAATAGAAATTCCTTCTGATGTGAACGCTGGATTAACATTCTCAGTGGATGTAATGTAAGGAAAATGTGAATGTGAGAGGACATAAAGGCTAACGTACATTTCAGTTATGAGGTCATTTTACTGTAGTTGAGCATGCTATGGGAGGGGTGTTCTTACTCATACGTGTACAGATAATTTATTTGTTTCGGAAATAGCTGTGTAATCCTTTTCATTGAATTCTACAATTTTGTGGAAGAATATGGTTTTCGTTTGCATTTGATATCCGATCTGTTTTTGGACAAGAGATCTAGAATTTTCTTTTTGGTGGAAACTAAGGAGGACTAACAAGATTCATCACATCTCTGTTAGCAGGTTTTATTTTATGCTGTTTTATTTAGTTTAAATAATGATTAAAGTTTTTTATTTTATGCCTTTAAAATAAAAGGTCTTATGCTGACCTATTATTAGGGGTTCAGAAGCTGATTTTTAGGAACGTAATCTGTAGAAGATTTCCCACTCATTTAGGATAGTGGGAAAGAGCAATTACTTTCTTTTATTATAAAAATGATTGTAATCAAATGCATTAATAACACAATCAGAAGATTATTTTCAAAAGCGTTTCTTACTTTTATTGAGTTCACGATTTGGTATCAAAACTCCTTCACAGGCCTGAATCAAGAAACAAAATTCACACGTGAGTGAGAGAGAGAAACACGAGAGTTTTTTGTATCTGAATTGGGCTGGGAAGAGTGATACACTGTGAGTTTTTGGGAAACTTGAGAGTGCACTTCGAGATGGCAGAAAACGGAAAATATGTTCAAACTGTTATTCCAAAATTTGATGGTCACTATGACCATTGGGCAAAGCTAATGGAAAACTTCTTACATTCTAAGGAGTATTGGAACTTGGTGGAGCATGGAATTGATGATGTTGAAGACAAAACAAAAGCAACAAATGCGGATCTCAAAAAGCTCGAAGAACAACAACTTAAAGATCTGAAGATAAAAAATTATCTCTATCAAGCAATAGATAGAGAGATTTTGGACACAATCCTAAACGATGAAACGTCCAAAAATATATGGGACTCCATGAAGCATAAATTTCAAGGATCCACAAGGGTGAAACGTGCATAGTTGCAGGCTTTACGTAAGGAATTTGAGATATTGCAAATGAAGGAGGGAGAGTCAATGAATTCATATTTTGGCAGAACTTTAAAGATTGCCAAAAGCATGAAAGCAGCAGGAGAGAAAATTGAAGAGAGTGTCATAACTGCAAAATTCTTGCGGTCTATGATTACTAAATTCAATTATGTAGTATGTTCAATTGAGGAATCCAACAACATGAACACTATGACTATAGATGAATTGCAAAGTAGTCTATCGGTGCATGAGCAGCGAATGACATACTCAGTGGAAGAATAACAGGTTATGCAAACTGTATTTGAGGAGAAATATGGAAGAGGAAGAGGGAGAGCAAGGGGAGCCTTCCGAGGTAGAGGAAGAGGGAGACAAACATTTAACAAAAATGAAGTTGAATGTTTTAAATGCCATAAACTTGGACATTTTCATTATGAATGTCCAATGTGGGAGAAGAAAGCAAATTATGCAGAAATGGAAGAACATGAGGAAGAGATCTTACTAATGGCTCTCGTGAGCAGCAAAGAAGGAAGGACAACTAATTGGTTCTTGGATTCAGGATGCAGCAACCACATGAGTGGCAACAAGGAATGGTTCTCAGAATTAAATGAGAACTTTAGAGGCAAAGTCAAGTTGGGAAATAATACTCACATAAATGTATGGGAAAGGGAATGGAGGTAAATGGAGTGAGGCATGTAATTACGCATGTATTTTACGTTCCTGAAAAACAATTTGATGAATTCTAGTAGGATGTTTGTATCCATGGGAGCATATACTTGTTTTCAGATAAATGCAGAAAACAATTATCAACTTTGGCACAACAGGTTCGGGCACTTAAGTTATGATGGTTTGAACTGTAGGGAGGGGTTCCACACTCACATATACACATAAGTCTCCACACTGATAAGATATTGTTCGTTTTGGGTCAAGCCCTGAAGGATTTGTTTTTGGTACCACTCCAAAAGATCTCTTATCAATGGCAGTTGTATATATAAACTCATGTCTATCTCTTATTTTTTTTTTATTTGGGACTTTGTTTGTACCCAACAATCTCGAGCACGATTCATAGTGGGATTGGTTCACCACCTGAAGCGAGTGTGGTTGACCCGCTGCCGCGCTTCATTTCATCGAATGATTGAAATAGGGAGCATGACATTGGTCTCGCATATATTGGCCCCACTTTTATTTGATCTGATAATTCTTGGATGTGGGGACATAAATGTGATAGTTTAACAGCTACTGGGATGTAGTGTAGCCCTTCAAAACTTCCCCCGGAATCATTTTTGGTGATATATGATATGCGGACGCACAACCTGCAGACATTTGTTTATATCAATTTTGAACGAGCTAAAAGATATTTTTTATTAGATATATTATAAACTATAAGGAATTGGTGAGGACTCGCAATTGAGAAACGAAGAATAGCAATCTCTCCTTGCATGTAAGAGAGTGACGTGTCAACCGAATAGTTGGCGAGCCTTGTCCTTGCACTTTGAAAGTTGAGCATTTTTCCAGTGTTAATGGACTTGGGGATTTTATTTCTCTGCCCCTGTGGTTCTTAACAGATTTTAGCTACTGATACCCAATGGTATATGGGTAATTTCATATCTTTGTGCCTAGAAATTTAGTTGACCATTGGCCTGTGATATAAGTAAAGCCGTTTTGTTCGGATTCATTTGTCTCGTTCGAAAGGAAATATCAAAGCAAGGAAATCACACTCGGAATTACGTAAATGATTTGAGATTTACTCTTATTTTCTAACTGCTACTGCAACTACTACCGATCCTTACTCCTTATTCTCTTCACTATATTTAACTACTACATAATTCACACCTAAATTGAATAGTGGGAAGTTCATTTAAATACGTAGTATAGTCCTCTCCACTCGAGCATCGCTGATAATACTACCCACGGGATGCAAGGTTTGAGTGTTCGAAAGATGCTGAAGACAATGCCATCTAAAGCTTTGATCACCATAATCAATTTTGTTTTCCTCATTGTCTTTCTGCTTGTTTATGCCACCATTCTTCCCCATCCATCTTCTGACTATTTGGAGAATGCGAGCTCCCTTGTGAGGTGCTCCTTGGGCGAATGTCATCACAAGAAGGTGAGCCTATACTTTAGTGGAATATCATTTTTTTTTTCTTTCTTGTGTGTATAAGCTTAATTCAAACTTCAGCTGATGTGCATGTGAAGCACGCACTCTATCTGCCATTATTTATCCGATCTTCAAAACCTGTAGGCAGAAAAAAGCCTGAAAATGGTATTGGAAGAACCTCAAGAAAACCAACACAGGGAAAAGAATGTAGTACCAAGCTTTTTTGGCGAGATGGGGAAAGGAACGAGGATAGGGATGGTGAACATGGAAGAAGGCCTTGGGAGAGAATGGAACACGCATGGGGAAACCACGAGGGTTCATTTCCAGAGAGTATCACAGTCTCTGAACTGGACAGACTTGTTTCCTGAATGGATAGACGAGGAAGAAGAGAATGACGTGCCGTCGTGTCCGGAGATACCTATGCCAGAGTTTGCAGAATATGGATGCATGGACATCATCGTTGCCAAGCTGCCATGCAGGTATCCCGAGAAAGGGTGGAACAGGGACGTTTTTAGGTTGCAAGTTCATCTTATAGTTGCGAATTTAGCCACAAAGAATGGGAAGAAGGATTGGAGAGGGAAGACTAGATTGGTTTTTTGGAGCAAGTGTAGACCAATGATGGAACTGTTTTCATGCGACAACTTGGTTAAGCGGGAAGGTGAATGGTGGTACTATGAAGCTGACATGAATAAGTTACAACACAAAGTTTCATTGCCCGTCGGTTCGTGCAAGTTGGCCATGCCTCTCTGGGAACAAGGTGAAAAAAATTACTTTCAAACACTTTTACACTCACTGCATATTACAGATATACACCATTTATACCAAATTTAATTTTCAAAATATTACTAAGATATGATCAAGTAGTATTTACAAACGCGATTCTAAAAGAAGTTTTATTGTAATGAACAACTTTAAGTTTTTTTTTTAATTTAGTGAAAAAAGTCATGTAAAAATTTATTCTTTTTTATAATTGTTTTTTGAAAACAGCTCTTTACATTATAATAGTATTTTCAGCACTTTCTTCTAAACACCAACTAGAAGAAGCGTAGTGTGGCAAGAATATGGCTGATCTTACAATAGCTGCAACAAGTGATGGCCATATATTTCTTCTTCCTTCTCAAGTTTATCGTCTACAAAATGCATTTATTTTCTTCATCTCAAAAGCCAGTCATCTGGCTAAGAAACCCACTGGATTAGGTTTCATAAAAATGAACAAACAAACAAACATTAAATGCACACGCTACATTACTAAAATTTTAAAATGCCCTAGCAATGAATGAGCTAATAGTTAAATGTTTGTGTTGGTCATCACAATCTTTATCGAAAAGTATTAGTACAAGCATGTTTATTTGAATTTTGGTTAAACCACCCATACCAACCATGCAACCACTTCACTTTTCCTGCGATGTGAAGGTAACCAACTATAGGATTATGATCCCTCCACCCATACTGTTTGCTTCATTCAGACGATGAAACAAAGTCGATAAAGATGTAATCAGCTGGGATATATTTGGTAAAACATGGGCTGGAATTTTTTTTTTAATTAAATACTATAATCTATTGTAACATTTTTCATCAATTTCTACTACTTTTAGCTTGTCCATCTCTTTTTTTCTTTCAAATTTGGAACTTCAATTTTCACTTATTTTTTGCTAACTATCTTTTTTTCCACCAACCTTTTTTTTTTCTTTTTACCATAGTAACATTCGTTTGCCATTGTTCGTAGCGTAAACAAATTCCGTATCCGCCAAAGAGGATGAATTTCACATCCATGCAATATTTTATAACATCTCTAAGTCTATGGTATTCGTTTCAATCATCTGTAACCAGACATTTCGGACGAATCTCCACAATAATATTTTAATGTAATGAAATATATACACTTAAACCACTACTTCTCTCTTGTAATACTAATAATTTAAATGCATTAATAAAATTTGATTAAAAAATCAAGAATAGTTTTCGAAAACTGAAGCAGTAAGTAGTCAGAGATAAAAATACATAAACTTGGACAAGTACGTCGTCTTTCTTATAATATTAATAATAAAAAAATAATATAAAATTAATAATATGAATTTTCTTTGAAAAAAAAAATAATTGAAAATTGAAGTTGAGAATTTGCAGGAAGGAAGGAGTTGTTGAAGAGTGAGAAAAACGGTGGGAAAATGAAGCGCGAAGCCTATGCGACAGTGTTGCATTCCTCGGAAGCATACGTTTGCGGCGCAATAACACTAGCACAAACCCTCCTCCAAACAGGGACCAAACGCCACCTAATCCTCCTCGCGGATAAGTCAATCTCCGTTCCCAAATGCAGGGCCCTATCGGAAGCGGGTTGGAAGATCCGAATGATTACCCGGATCCGAAACCCAAGGGCAGAGAAGGGAAGTTACAATGAATACAACTACAGCAAGCTCCGACTGTGGCAGCTCACCGACTACCACAAAATAATCTTCATCGATTCTGACATCATCGTTCTCCGGAACCTGGACATCCTCTTCCGCTACCCGCAGATATCCGCCACGGGGAACGACCAATCGATATTCAACTCCGGGATAATGGTGATCGAACCTTCGAACTGCACGTTCGGCGAGCTGATGCGGCTTCGCGATGTCATCGTTTCGTACAACGGAGGGGACCAGGGGTTTCTGAACGAGGTGTTGGTGTGGTGGCACAGGCTGCCGCGGAGGGTGAACCTTCTAAAGAATTTCTGGGCGAACACGAGTGCAGAGGCAAGGGAGAAGAATGCGCTCTTCGGGGCGGAGCCGGCGGAGGTGTATGCGATTCACTATCTGGGGTGGAAGCCCTGGCACTGCTTCAGGGACTACGACTGCAATTGGGACACCCTGGAGCAGAGGGTGTACGCCAGTGACGTGGCGCACCGGAGATGGTGGAAGGTTCACGACGCCATGGAGGAGGGTTTGCAAAGATTATGTGGGTTGACGAAACGGCGTCGCACTGAGCTGAAGTGGGAGAGGAGGAAGGCTCGGAGCATGGGCTTTTCTGATGGACATTGGAAAATCAATATCACTGATCCCAGACGATTTAACTCTCTTCTCATCCACTAGGTTAGCGAAAATAGTTCTTAATTAAAGTCTAAGTTAAATTAATGAAAATAATTTATTTAGAAATAGTAATAGTTCTTAGTCTTAATCTCAATCACTATAAAAGAAAAACATTCACTTAATAAACAAATAAACATTAAGCTTTTTCTTTTAGTGGAAATTTTTGTTGTTATTGTACTACTAAAATGTAATCTGATTTTTGACATTTGAATTCTTATAATTTCCACAACCTGAACTTCCTTGTGTCACCTATGAGAAAATGTAGCTGATTTAATATGGATAAGCCTCCGAAGGGTCACCCAATAGCATGGATGATAATACGAATAGGTCCGGCCCAAACCCGCATTTAACATGCAAAATGTAAGTTGGGTTAGTTGGTTTTGACCTCCGAGCTTATCTGTGTAATTCTTTCTTTCCCTCTTTTTAATCGATAATAATATATCTTATAGAATACATGTGCCATTTTTTTATTGAATTTAAAATATATTAATAAAATAACAAATAAATAATAAATCAATGAAAAAAATGACACATGTGTCAAAATGTTATAAAAAAAATTATATCAAATTATTTTTTTTTCTTTTCTAACACGTTCTGAAATAGAAATCTGAATAACAAGACATAAGACATATACATATGCGAAAAATGATAAAATCATGTTAAAAAGAAAGGATACAAAACACTATATTTTTATTCTAACGTGAAAAGGATATATATCACAAGGATAAAGAAGGTAGAAGGAAAAAAATATTTGTCCACAATGTGACTCTCTAGAACAATTTTAAAGAGATTCGTAATTTGGATTTTTTTATTAATTTTCTTAATTATTTCTATGTTATGTTTTCAAAATACATTGATTTTAATGTTTTGAAATATAAAAAAAATCTGTTTTAATATATCAAAATCAATTTATTTTAAATGCATAGAAAAAAAAATCATCAAAGAAATTGGACTAGATTTATTACAATACATAAAATAAGATTAAATCGACTCAAACTTAATATTATTACAATACATAACATTGAGAAGATATTTAGCATTCAAATTAATCCACTTAAAGTGAATAAAAAAATCGTATCGATATCTTATGTTACTGTTTTGTTTCGATTAAATGAAGATTAAAAAAAGAAAGAAAGAAAATAAAAATTAAAGATATTTGAATTGAATAGATATTTGAATTGAATATAAAAGAAACTGAAAAGTAAAAGACAACTTGTGAACAACTTATAATTGATCTCAGTGATGTAATATAATGAATTTTGTTTATATATTCACAAATGTAATTTGTAAAATAATTTTTAAAAGTAAAATAATTTTTAAAATATAAAATAAAGTTAAAAAATTAAATTCAAATAAAAAGGTTATTACAAAAGTTTAATAAAACACACTTTTATTTCAAATTAAAAAGTACATTAAAATAAAGTAATTTAAAAAGTATTAAAATTTAAACTAATAAATTTGATTTTATTGTAATTTTATATTTTTATTTTATTTTACTGTAATAAAAACATAAATAGTAAGAATCTATTATATAAAAAATTATCAACTGAAATAAAATATAATTAATTACATTTTCAAAGTAATTAATTATACAAATAAGCATAATAAAATATCTATTATAAAATGAATGTGGTAAATGCGATTTTTTATAACTGTTCGTTGACCCTGGAAACAGAAAGCTTAAAAATGAGAGAAGCATGGCACCCAATTTTTCTTTTGTTTTTTTTTTTTTTCGTTAGAAGGAAGAAAAGATTGATTATATATGCACCGACTTGTGTGATGATTCCTCGATTGACGGAAACGGACACTTTGAAAATGTTATGGGTTTATAGATACATCATTTTCGAATATTTAAAATAATATATGTAACACTTGTCTTATTGAAATATGAAGTATCGTACAAGTTTTGCCTCTATTTAATGGCTCACTGGACTTAACGGGTCGGATTAGTTTGAATTTTTTACTTCAAAATATTGTTTTAATTTCTCCATTTTTACTAATTTCCTGTTTATTATTAAGCAACAAAGTAGTTTATATTTTAGTTTCTTTTAAGACGTAGAAAATTCATAACATATATTTAGGCAAGTTGATTTCAAATTGAAAATAGTTTATAATAAAAATCGTAGAAAAAATTTAATTGCAAAATTATTAAAGCTAAACACAACTTCTCCTTCTGAATATGATAAGAGATTTCGTTATCCAATAATTCGTTTTCATCTTTGCGAAAATGAAATCCCTAATTTAAAAGCATGACATTTATATTAAAAAGACTATGAAAAATTGTAAATAATTCCAAAAGTGATATAATAAAAAAAAATTAATTATTTTTTTGTATTTAGTTGAAAAGTCATTGCATACTTCTTTAACCCCACCCAACAATGATTCTCTAGCAAAAGCCAAAGTTTACGCACATATTAAACACAACTTTAGTGTCAAACCAACCTTCCACGTGGCATCATTGGGTTGGTAACCCATAAAACCAAAAGAATAAAATAAACCATGGCCCCCAAACTTTAATTTACACCCTAGCTAGTTTTTCCTAATTGAATTTTCCATTGTATTTTAATTCCGAATATCAATTTTCAATTCAGTTAAATTAAAAACTTAAAATAAATTCATTTAACTAGTTATAAAGTAATGATTTTCTTAATCATAAATTTAGAAATATAATGACAGTGTGTTTCGCACCTTATTGCAGACATAATTATTGGGTGGGTAATTCGTTTTAAATTTTAATAGAGTCAATGATAAGCGATACTAACATATAGTTAAATTAACAAATTATAAATTCAAGATGAGCATGTGCTAATAATAAAATAAGCCCTCACAACGTTTATCTTGCGATTTCCGAATGTGGACCCCACTCTACAACATCCAACGGACGAAAACTTGTTGGACTTTTTTGGGCCCAAGGTTCGATTAACGAGGTCCACTTATTGGCGGATCGCGTTACATGCAAAGCAATGTGAATGATGGCATTAAACTCGATTACTAAAGAAAACTCATTAATTAATATTTATTATTGATAATGTGTGCATTAGTGTCGGTATCATGAATGTAATGTAACGGATCTCTCTCTCCATTTACACGGTTTGCCATGCTGGAATCTACATCATTTACTGTCCGCGGTCACTTTTGTATTAATTACTCAGCTTTTTTCAAATTCTTCTAAAGTTACTTCTTTTATTTGTATGGAGATGGAATTGCATGAACGGTTTGATTTTAGGTCATTTATAGCAGTAGAAAATGCAAAACCAAGAAATAGAATCTGGACCACCGACCAAGAAAAAGGTATGCAAGGTGGGTAAGCTAACTGATCTCATATCTGCACTGTATTATGAATTAAATACTATTCTTGCGTTAACTTACCTCTGTACCAACTACGGAAGATTAATTAATTGGTAATGCATTGTAGCGGCGTACGTAATTATAGTTTTGATTAGCAGGAAAGATAATTATAGAAGTAATATTCGTAAGGGATGAGTTAATTATTTTTTGTTGAAGGAAGAAATTGATATTTGATATTTGGTAATTGATAATTGATATTGGAGATGAGAGAGAAAGAAAAGGAGGGTACAGATGGATCTAGCCGCTGTGATGAGGTAGGCTCCACTAACTGTGTATCTTTCTTTCTATTTTTCTGTGTTCTAATTTTGGCTGCAAATTTTTTCCACCTTCATTTATTTTTCCCCAACCTAATTTTAATTTCCTCCTCAGATTTTGCTGCGCAATTAGAATCTATCTCTCCTTCCCCACTTTCAATTTTCTCCTTATTATTATTCGTAATCCTAATCTGGTATGTTCTTTCTTCTTCTTTCAACGCCTATTTCACTTCATAATCCCGTTTCTTTGTTTAATTTCTCCCTCGGTTCTGCTCTGTTCTGTTTATCTGTGATCACGTCGTAGCATGCAAGTATTTGTGAGTATCTAGAGCTAGATGTCACGTGTTTTGCAAACGCTTTCTCTCTCGTGAGAAAATTATGGGGAAGGAAACAGAGCGTGTGAATGTCCTCTGGCTTTAACAATGGTCAGGAATTGACTTTTCAGTGTTTTTCATTGCTTTTTGTTTTCTCTCATCAGAATTTTCTTCACCGCGTCTTTTCCCTGCACCCGACCGCCTACTATCTTTAATGACTCAAGTCTTTGCTTTCAAAAGGTTTGCCACACAAGAGATGGTGCATTGTTCTGGTTTATTTGTATTTCTATTTCTTGGGGAAAATTACTGGGGAAATGTTGACGGCTTATAAATTAGAAACAGGAAATATTTATTTTCTGTTTTAACTATTGTTAAGATTACTTTTTCCTTTATTTTTATTTTTTTTGCCGATATGTTCTGTCTTCTTCTGTGTTTGTCATTGTAAATTTCATAATGTTAGGATTTGTAGGAACGTCTATCAAGAGAAAGACGAGTGAGCTTCCGTGTGTTATATGACTGCTTTTTTGTTGATCAAATATCAAGAATTGTAGGTGGTTGATAACTTTAGATTGCTGTTAATCATGGTTGGAACTTGAATTAAATGAGATCTTTATCTCTGTTAATAGTACGGATTGATTTTAAAATGCCCTGTTTCATCCATTTCCCTTTGAGTGAATTTGGTTGTGATTTATGAAATTACAATTATCCATAGAAAAGTTTCAATCTGTCATTCGGAGTTTGAAAACCTAAAACCTGGGAAACAGTTTTTTTCTTATTCAGGAATCGGATAATCCTTTGAAATTTTCATTTTAACTACCAACAGAGACGATGATTGGTAAAAGGAAAGTAATTAAATGGTATATGTAGAATTCAATTCTCTATTGATGACTTGTTCTTGTGAATAGCAATTTCGCTCGAAATTGAAACTTATACATGGGGATTTTTAATTTCTAATTCGATTGTATTATTTTGGAAGGCTTGTATAGGCTGTAATTCTCTTGTTTTAATTTTATTTTCTACTGACTCAATTTTCTTATTATTGTTTAGTGGTTAGACACTTTTAGCGCTCCCGATTGATCCTTACAATGGAGGATGTTGAAGACAAGATACCCCCTGTATTCTCTTCAAAAATTACTGAAGAGACACCACTTGCAGAACATGTTGGAGACAAACTACCGTCTGAATCTTCTCCAAAAATTGCTAAAGAGACTTCACTACTGGCAGAACTTGTTGGAAACAAGACACCATCTGAATCTTCTCCAAAAACTGCCGAAGAGATACTCCTGGCTGAGCTTGTTGGAGACAAGCTACCATTGGAAACTTCCCCAAATATTTCTGAAGAACCACTGGTAGAACTTGTTGGAGACAACCAACCGTCTGCATCCTCTTCCAAAATTAATGATACACCACCTGCTGAGTATGTGATAGAGAACTCTGAATCCTCTTCTAAAGTTGCAGAAGAGGCGACACTGGCAGAACATGTTGTCAACAAGCTACCCTCTGAATCCACTACAAAATTTTCTGAAGAGATGACACTGGTAGAACACCCTGAAGAAAACACCGAAGTGATAAAATTACCCAACAATCAATCTTCCACCGAAGCTCCAACTGTCCCACTTAGTAATGCAAAATTGGAGTCTGACACTCATTTACCACTGGATGGGTTCCCTGAACAAATATTTTTTCCAAATTCTAATGATTTTCTAACTGTAATGCAAGAGGAGAGTGTTTCTTTAGTTAATTCAGTTGCAAACCCAGATGCTGCATTTGATGTAACAGAAAAAAGGCAGCAGGTCACTTCAGTTGAAGAATCAAAACCAGGTGCTCTAGAAAATGTTTCTGACGGGCATGCATTGCTGGATAATGTTTCTAATATCACTGCTGACAGTGATGTTAATGATGAGATTAGGCGTTCAGCTTCCTCTTCTGAAGCAAAAGATTTGCCAAATGATCACAATGAACTTTTAATGACCATGGGAACGGTTGGTTCACTCCCCCATGGCAAGACGTTTGATGAGAAAAAACACATTATCGATACCAGAGCTCCTATTAAATCTGTCAAGCAAGCTGTTTCAAAGTTTGGAGGAATTGTGGATTGGAAGGCTCATAGAATCCAGACTGTGGAGGTAATGTCTTGCATTTTCAAGCATCGGTTTTTTATGACAGTTATTTCCAATTTATCTTCTTCGTACTTCTATCTTATAATTTCAAATTATATTGACTGTCCGTTTGCTTCTCAAAGCTAAACCTATACAATAATGATGGGATAGGCAAGAGGTAGATGCTGTAGTGGGTATAAAGATGAAAGAAATAGTATACTTGATTAACAGTGGCAGTTGCAACATCCACTGGTGACAGAAGGTTAACCAGGCCTTTTATGTTAATGTTGATAATAGAAGTAAAAAATATTCTGCGAACATAAATTACATTACAGGGCTAAGCATTGGCGTGGCACACATGTTGCAGAAATTTGGAACTTTTATTTTCTACATATTCCCTCAATGCTTTTTATGGGACATATTTACAAATTTTCCTTTACATAAACTGTATATGTAAAAATTACTGACTTGGTAGTTTGTTGCAGGCCCTTCTGATGCAATTGTCTCTAATTTATGCCACTAGAATATGAGCTCTGTTATTTTGGGTTATAAGTGTCTGTGTATGTGTCACCCAATATTTAGGCAGATTTATGTATGCTATGATCAGCCTAGTGTGTTGAACAGAGTAATTTCTTGAAGTTAAAATCTCTGCAGATAATGTTTATGACATGGAAATGCTTTGAAGTGGCATTAGAGTAACAAAACAAAAGTCGGAAGTATTTTTTGAAAACGAAAATACTTATTATACTGAAAACATGATAATAAAGAAAACAAATTATATTGGTGAACTTATGAATTCATTTTGACCTGAGATGAACTAGAAAATGAAGTATATGTACTTTTATGCCTATATATGTGCTTTCTAATGTCCAATACTGTTTGTTTTCTAAGGAAAAATAGAGATACTGATGATCATTCTTCCTGCTATGCATATTTGTTTGTCTGCTCGAACTGCTGTTAACTTTAGTTTTTCCCTGGATGTACAGAGACGTGATCTTGTAGAACATGAGCTTGAAAAGGCACAAGAGGAGATCCCAGAGTACAGAAAACAAGCAGAGGATGCTGAACAGGAAAAAGGCCAAATGCTTAAGGAGTTAGACAGTACAAAGAGATTAATAGAAGAATTAAAACTTAACCTAGAGAGAGCAGAAACAGAAGAGCGTCAAGCAAGACAGGACTCAGAACTTGCAAAGCTCAGAGTGGAAGAGATGGAGCAGGGTATTGCAGACGAATCTAGTGTTGCAGCCAAGGCACAACTTGAGGTTGCCAAAGCAAGGTATGCAGCTGCTGTTTCAGATTTAAAAGCTGTGAAAGAGGAGCAGGAAACATTGCAGAAAAATTTTTCTATCTTAGTGAGTGAAAGAGACTTAGCTATTAAGAAAGCTGAAGAGGCCGTTGCTGAATCAAAGGAAGTAGAGAAGTCTGTAGAGGATTTAACTATTGAGCTAATTGCTGCAAAAGAATCATTGGAGACTGCCCACGGTGCACACTTGGAAGCGGAGGAACAAAGAATAGGAACAGTCATGGCAAGAGATCAAGATTCCCTTGATTGGGAGAAGGAACTTAAAGAGACAGAAGAAGAGCTCCAGAGACTCAACCAGCAAATTTTGTCTGCAAAGGAACTCAAATCTAAATTGGATACAGCCTCTACTTTACTGATTGATTTGAAAGCTGAATTATCTTCTTATATGGAATCAAAGTTAAAGCAGGAAGGTGACGAAGAAGGAAACTCAAAAGGAGGCCCAGAAGAACCAGAGAAAAAGACCCACACTGACATACAAACAGCAGTTGCATCAGCCAAAAAGGAACTTGAGGAAGTGAATCTTAACATAGAGAAAGCAACCGCAGAGGTTAGTTGCTTGAAGGTAGCTGCTACATCATTAAAATCAGAACTTGAACAGGAAAAAGCAACTCTTGCCACCATCAGACAAAGGGAGGGAATGGCCTCCATTGCGGTTGCATCTCTGGAAGCTGAATTGGAAAAGACCAGATCAGAAATTGCTTTGGTCCAGATGAAGGAGAAAGAAGCTAAAGAGAAAATGACCGAGCTTCCCAAGAAGCTACAAATTGCGGCTGAAGAGAGTAGTCAAGCCAACTTGCTTGCTCAGGCAGCTCGTGAAGAGCTACAAAAGGTAAAGGCAGAAGCAGAGCAGGCCAAGGCTGGAGTAAGTACCTTGGAAAGTAGATTACTTGCAGCTCAGAAGGAGATAGAGGCTGCAAGGGCGTCTGAACATTTGGCAATAGCGGCAATTAAAGCATTGCAAGAGAGTGAATCAACTAGAAGCAAGAATGCTTTGGACCCATCCAAAGGAGTAACACTTTCTTTGGAAGAGTACTACGAGCTTAGCAAACGAGCACACGAGGCAGAAGAGCGGGCCAATATGAGGGTTGCAACTGCTAATTCTGAAATTGATAAAGCTAAGCAGTCTGAATTGAAAGCCTTTGAAAAGTTGGACGAAGTTAATAGGGAGATAGCTGCAGGAAGGGAATCTTTGAAAGTGGCGATGGAAAAGGCTGAAAAGGCTAAGGAAGGTAAATTGGGCGTAGAGCAAGAATTAAGAAAGTGGAGAGCTGAAAGTGAACAACGAAGAAAGGCGGGAGACTCTGGCCAAGGAGCGGTAAACCAGAGTAAAAGTCCTAGGGGTAGTTTTGAGGGGAGTCATGAAGCAAATAATTTTGAGCGCACTGGTGTTGCAACTAATGCTGAACATCATTTTCCAAGTCCGAAGGCTAATGTACATCCAGACTTTGATGAAAGTGGATCATCCCCAGAAACAAAACAAGGGAAAAAGAAGAAAAGGTCACTTTTCCCGAGGGTTTTGATGTTCTTTGCTAGAAGAAAAACACATTCAACCAAGTGAGGATAATCCCAAATTGTACGGCAGATAACTTAGCAGTCACCCGTTTTGGATATCTCAAAGTGACTTTAAATATTGGAATCTTCAACTGCATGAACCTGTAAATGTTGGCAATTGTTGTGCTGTGTATTTGATTGTATTCTCTCTCACTGAAGGGTTGGTATATGGTCGCCTGCTGAGTGTTTTACGTGGAGATAAAAATAAATTCATCTTTAGTGGGAAAGAGAAAATTAGATGATTCTGTATTGTGTATAGGCTTCTGATATATTGAACCTCAGGCTTTTGTAAAGATTTGTTTGAGATTTTACCAAATGAAAGAAAAAGGTTTCCGAGTCTGAGACTTATTGGAAACACCTCATTAGATTGGAACAGGGAAGATACCTGGAATGTTGCAGATCTTCTGATGCCTGGAATATACCGTATATAGGCTGAAGTCTCCAATGTTTTCAGACAATTTATCCAGATCACTCGCCAAATTGAGTCTTTTTACAGGTTCAGCACCCGCTTTTCTGTATTAGTTATACATCTAACTTATATTGCGATTTTAATTCTTGTCAGTGATAGATTTATCCTTTGTTCTGTTCGCATTTTTTTTCTTATTCATCATTAAATTTTAACACAATTAGATTGATGGAATATAGAGGACATGAAAGTAGAAAGAAGAGATTTTTTATAAATTAGTTTTGCTTGGTTTCATTTTTAGGAAGGAAGAGAAATGGAATCCTTTTTAATCCAATTCTTGTTTCTATCCAATTTTAGAGGGAATTTTAAACATTTCAAGTGCAATGATTAAACTATCAATACTTATGTTTTGTAATTTAATTTGAAGTTATAAGATCACAAGACTAAAATAGTTTTTAAAATATTTTCTCTTTCTCTGGGAATTAACAAAAATAATAATTCTTCCTTTCTATTAAAATTAAACTAAAGAAAAATGTTTAACAGAAACTCCATTCTTCTCTTTCCTCTTCTTTAAACCTAAAGTTCTTAAATATTAGTAAATTATTTTAATGATCCAATTATAGCTCCTTTCATGAACTTCGCAACGTACGAATGTTATCCTTGTGATTATGGAAATACTGCTCAGTATCCCTGTTTTATAAAAGTTAGGACAACTGCTGATGCTGAACCTGAAACATTCCATAGATCCTTACAATATTTTTAATATAAAGCATATAAAGAAAGGGAAATTCGTTGTTCGACTCTCCTCGAAGTATTTCATTTCAAATTCTTAAGAGCTATGCATCAAAATAATTTAATTCGTACTCTATCCACAATTAAGAAAGCTTCTTAAAATAAATCGATTTGCTTGCTAAAGTGGAAATCTTCAACGGTTGTTAATTTATTAATTTTTGGTTTGAAGGTTGTTATAATTTGATCTGAAAAGTTATATGAACTAAAATGGAAAACACTTCTTAAAATGAAAGGTTGTTATAATTTTGAGTCATTTATTTCCCCCAAAAGCCTAAACAAACAATGAAGTCGATTGAAAATGAATTAGAATACATTTGCTTCAAGACAACTACAACTAAACTTGATCCTTGGCCTCAATGAGATCAAGGTGGAAAAAATAAAAGTAATTTCGTTTTATGGATAAGTCCAAGCCATACAGCACTTCGTAGAACTAAGAACTAGAATTTGCAATGGTCTGAATAATAGTTTTATGCCATGGATTGGAAAGATGCTCCACAAGGTTGTCAATTGGTCCAACGTGAGTCACCGAAGCTTGCACAAAGAAGCCAACCATTGCCACCATTGCAAGTCGACCTGTAAATAGAATATTTACAACTATTGGTAACGACCTTTTAGGGACATTAAACTTTTATTGATAATAAGCATCAAAGAACTAAGAAAGAAATATACCATTTTTAATCTCTTTAAGCTTCGAATCATGAGCGTTTTTAATGTCTTTAGCTAGGCCAAGAGGATTTAGCAGAGGACCTCCTGGGTACCTGTTTGAAACATCCATATACACCTCAATGTCTACTAATTCAAGAACTGTAAAATCACAATGCCCTATGAGGGTTATGCCATTGTTGACAATTATTCATGTTCAGTACGATAATTAAAGAACATGAAGAATGGTAAAAAATTTAGAATATATATACACACACACACACACTGTTATTGGAAATGCCAATACCCTGGTTCTAAGCCTTCCAGTGAAGCTTCCAGTCCAAAGAAGGACCCCTCTTTAGCCTGAGATCCAGGACTAACAAAATCCATGTACCTTTTTGTTTCGGCAAACCTGTGGAAGCAAAAGTGAAGTCATATGAACTGGCCTCTTAATTCTCTAAAGAATAATGGAATTATGAGAATATGAATTCATGACGAAAATTATACCCCATCAAAAGTAGTTGAACAATGAAGAGTGTCTGTGTATTGGCAAGGTCGTATTTTACTGCACCAGCTTCAAACCAAACCGGTATCTTACTAACTCCAGTGACACGAAGCAGCTGCACAGATTACCAACTACTACTTCAGGCAAGGACTCTAATAGTTAGTAATAACTAAAGAATCTTGATATATTTTACCAATTTATCATAAAGAAGTTTTCTACATTCAACTTTTAGTATAGGTTCATGCGCAAGTTGTCACTCACATCTGTCACAAGAATTCCCAATACCCCAAGCATTGCAAAGCGGGAATGAACCAGCTCTGCCTGCACATACCACCTTAAGTTTTCAGGATCCTCTCCAAGCCCAAGTGGGTCAAATCCAAAATCTCCAGCCAGACTGAAAAGCATACCATTATATGAAAACCTGAATAGAGAAAGTAGCAGTAGAGGAACTAGGAATCATATCCTCACGTTCCATCAAGATAAGGTGGGGGATCAAGTCCTGGGAGCCATGTAGGTCGCTGTTGCGCTGCTACACAAGTTTGTCTATAACGTGGAGTGACAGCAGCAGAATGCCCAAGCCACGAGACTCTTCCTGCTGGTGAAGCTCTATCTATGCTCTTACTATTGAATAAAGAGCGGGTTTGAATAGGAAGGCCTCTTCCTACTGCTACTGCCACCATTGTTTTCTGATTATCTGCTTCTGTGCCCGGCCTCAAATTTGTGACTTTCCCAACAACCACATTAATACATATTATTGATTTAAAGGTAAAAAAGTTACAGGGGGCCCACTTATCCACTGAGATAGAAGTTGGATAACAAACGTCTGCTTCTTGGGCCTCATGATAAAATACATTTTCCTCCAATCTACAGACATCCCTTTTAGATGACCACACTAGAAATCATAAATTACTTCAGCTTCTTCCGTAAGAGCAACGAGAGGTGTGAACCTTTCCCAATTTGTACAATCCAGGTTTTTTTTATTTATTTTTCATACCTTTTATGTTTTAATTGACATAGTGTATGTAACGCCAAAACAAGCAAATTAATGGTGGAAGTTCAGCATGTTCGCTCTACCAGCACTTGTTGAGGCGCTAAATAAAAAGGATCTGGTAAATGAGTGAAAGGGAAAAGATATTGAGATAAAAAATTATACAATTGAACATGCTGGTACAATTGGACAATCAACACTTTTCCTGTATATCCGAAATGACATCAATATCAGCTACAATTGAAAACATCCTACGTACAACTGAAAAGTCTTTAAATGAAATATATGAAACGATATTAGTTAAGCTAAGAGAGCAACAATTGTTCACTGGCTGTGTATCATCGCTTGCCAGATATGCTGAAAGAGCTAACTTTCATTGGTGTTGCTATGACTAGTGGCGCTTCAGGAGAATCGCTGACTGCAAATCTGTCATGCATAAAACGGCTCTCAACAATGGAATCGTCCCTAAGGACTATCTTGTAGCAGTAGCAGCTCTTAAGACCCTGCTGGTTACGATAGCACTCATGCGAACCATCCTTGACTTGCTGGAAGTTCCATATCACACTAAACTTCCCCACAGTGGCTACTATGTGCCGCTCCTGCTTCCCATTTTCTGTCACCTAATCAACCAAGAAGCAGAAAGAATAAAAATATATTTCCACGAGATTAAAACAAGAAGGGAACAATAAAAACCAATATATATCATTTCTCAGCAGATGTGGGAACAGCCCAGACACAATCTTAGCCCAAGGGAGAAGAATAACCTTTGCCTGGGAAGAGTGCCTATATAACCAATAAAAAACTCAAGATCATATTATTAAGACAATAGTTAAGTATATGCTAAAGCTGGCGCAATTATCATGTGGCAGCAGGAGTGTGGGAAGAAAGGGACATATTTCCTTGTGAGATGGAGGGAAATGAAAACAAAAAGGAGGTAGAAGAGGACATTATCGCGTGAAGATATAGGTGGGAGAGTCAAGACCTATCCAAGAATCTGAGATACCTATAATTTCTATCTGATCAGTTCAGAGAGAGGAAAGGATTAGTGATATCATATGTTATTAAGAGCATAGTTTTAGTTATAAGACGGTACTACTTCTCAGTTTTTTCTGTTCCAGTTCTATCGATGCATGATAATGTTTTTCACAACTAGATACAAGGATAAAGCTTCAGTTAACAAAACAAAATAAGAGCACAGCAGCATATTATAAAAAAGATGCAACAAAAGGAAAATTTATAAGGCGATAGCTTTCAACCTTAAAACGGTCTCCTGAACCAATAGTAAAAACTTCATTTGCAAAAATATTCATAATGTAATAACTCCTTGTATTGTGATTTACAAGTAACACCAGCATAATACAGGCTAACTGTTCAATAGCAAACATGCAGCAATGTATAAGGAAAAATATATTTATTGCCAAAATAATGTACTGTGCACAAACTTAATAAATTGAGTAAAAAGAATAAAGGATGCAATTGAGAAGAACAATAGGACAGCAATGTTAATAACAACATTTAATTAGATACCATGACAGTTCACAAGCAAACGATATTATAATTATCACATTTTTAATTTGCCACACAACAATAAGCGAAGCAAGCAGAGAACTTAATTCAAACTTACCCACGAAAACTGTGCATTCCGGAACTTGTTATTCGCTCCAGCCAAATGGGAATCAAGAGGGGTGAGCTTCAACAACCTGGGCGCAGCAATCTTGTTCCCCATCCTCCCAGAAAAACCAGTCTTTGTCCTTCCATCTTTGTCAGTAAAGAGGGTACAAATAAGAATCAAGTATGTATCAGTAGTACCCACGATCCACTTGCCATCGAAGGTAACATCCACATGAGTGACAGGAGATCCAAGGCCAGGAAACGCAGTCTTCGCTTGCCTCATTGTGTTCACCGAATACAGTCTTATCTTTCCATCCAAAGACCCTACAACAATGGACCCATCACCGGTAGTGGCAAAGCACTGAAAATTAGTCCCCCTCGAAAACTGATGTCCCTGAGCCCAATTCAATACAGGGGCATTCGAATCAGCCAAGTTCTGAACCATCCCATTGCGATCCCTCATATCCCACCTACAAAGTCTGTTATCATCCAACCCCAGAAATGTTGACCCAGAGGGATCCAACTGTGCTCCTTTACAATCATTGGTAATATCCCTCATTGTAATCTCTGTACCGTCCTTCCCAAACATCCATTCACTAACCACCTTCCCGGTCTCAATATCAAGCTGATGAAGCCCCGTGGAGTGAAGCTTTCCGCCACCCATTGGACTCATCAGAAGCATGTTCGTCTCAGCCTTCATAAGAAGCGTCTTCTTAGGGGTAGAATAAGAAGACGAATCCCCACCCCCATTTTTATACCCATCACTGAAATTCACGAACGCACCCTTCCCGTGAATCCCATGTGCGAAGTTCTTCACAACCTGAATCCCGTTATCACTCACCAAAAAACTGTTATCTAAAGCACCCAATGCAATGCTCTGAATGCCGCCGTTTGAAGCTTCTTCGAACTCTTCTTTCAAATCCTGATTTGCCCTAACCGGAGTGGAGCTTTTGGAGAAAGTTTCTTCTGCGTCTTCCCACATAGTATCGTCCGCGGCCTCGGGTTTGGCCCACACCATGAAATCCTTGCCGTAGATCTTGAGCTTATTTGCTTCCGTCGCCTCGACCCCGTGCGTGTTCTCGAAAAGACAGTTCTGGAAGGAATCAATGAAGTCGATTTGGTCTTGCACGGTGAAGAACTTCATCGCCCAGACGCCGCGCGCCACGAAGTCCACACGCCGCTGGTCGGGGAAACTCTTGAGGCCAATCTCGGGGCCCACCTTTGCCCGGATTTTGGAACCGACTTTCATAACCCAGAACGGTTGTTCTCTGCTGCTTTCGTCGTCGTCCGTATCGTCGTTTTCGTCGTCGGTGTCGGCGTTGGAGTGAGTTTTGACGAAAGAATACGTGGTGAGTTTGTCGGAGATTACCCACTTGGCTTTGGGGGTGTTGCCGCCGACGTGGAGGTAGAGTTTGACGGCGTTTTTAACAGCGGGGGTGCTGGAGGAGGAATATTTGAGTTTGAGGGCTTTGAGCTTGGCCTCCACGTCATCAAGGGATGAAGTTGACAGCGTTTTTGGTGGCCGTTCGGAGCTTCCTCCATGGGCGTCTTGGTAGGTTTCCTCCTCCTCCTGCTCCGAATCGGATGAATCTAACAGATCTTCGCGGCTGTGAGAGGATCCCATGGACTTTATTTCTATGAGATGAGATCCGAATTGTAACTTGGGGATACGAAGAAGATGGTGATGATCCTAAGTTCGAAATTTGAAAAAGGAGCGTTTGGGGTTAGGGTTTTTAAATCGCAACGGGATGGAACGCGTGTAAAGTGGGGCCAACCTAAGCAACCTCTCGATTTCAATGTCTTAACCCAATATAAATTATTCACATAACTCACTTATTTTAATTTCCTTCAAGTTTATAAAATATTTAATTTTATTTTATCATAAACTATGGTTTTATGATGTTTAAAGTAAAATTTCAGTAAAACTTTATCATACTAAAACTATAACGACAACTTAAACATGTTAGTTAACCAAATTTGTAGAAATTTCATAAATTTAATTATTTTCATATTTATAGAAAGATTTTAAAATTTAACAATTTAAATGCTGCTTTAAGATATTTTCCCCGTAATCCAGCGGCTGTATAATTTTATTTTGTAGAAGCATGATAACACTTGAATATTGGTTTCAGTGTTTCGCAAGTCTTCTTTAAAATTCTGAAGAATAAAGACATAAATGTTGCTTAAACAATACACTATTTATATTTAAATATATGAAATTTATTTTGTAAAACGAAGTTGAATATATTTATATAATAATTCATTTTATTTATAAATAGAAATTTTTGGAGAGGAAGAATTTGAATGACGTGGGGAGTAAACTTTCGTGAGTTAGCTTCCTTGCTTGCTAAGGCTTTTCAAGAATGGATAATACCAATTTTTTATTTTAATTTAATTTATTTTATTTTAATCAACCGTCATTATTAAATTCCATAACCGAAAATGGACACAAACACGCAAAGCCCTCCACCGCTTTCTTTCTTTCTTGGATATCCTATTTCATTGGATAATCTTAGTCGTTGATGCTTAGATCATGTATGAGTGACTTGATTTTCAATTATAATTATAATTATTGACACGTGACAATTTTCTTTTAAAAAAATCACAAATTAACACGTAACATATAAATAAATATTACCATCGTTTTTACCGTACTAACATAAATATCTACTTACATAGCATTTTCAAAAAGTAATTAAAATCTAATACCGTAATTGAAATTAAAAAAAAAACGAAGAGCAAGTTCAGAAAAAAATAAAATAATGATTACTATGTATATAAAACATTATATAAAATTGTGGTGATGGGTCCGGTAACATCTCAATACTGAAAAAGATATATTGTTTTTCTAATTATAAACATGTTGGTAGCCCATTTTGCTCGCAGAATCGCAGTGTCAAATTTTAAAACATGCTTACACTAAGGCTGTTTCTTCTTGCACCCCGTTAATTTGTCTCTGCATCCTATGGTAGACATGCTTGCATATTCATTTCTTCTTGCACCCCATCATTAATTTGTCAAATTCAAAACGCACTAAATTAATTTTGAAAATGTTTTTTCGGAAGACACTCACCCATTTCAATTTGGTTATAAATTCTGATGCATTAAAAAACAGACCTCGGTTGGGCACAAATTGTTATTATTTTCTCTTTGGGGTGACACTTCAATGACACTAACACCTGAACATCCATCTCCTCCATGGTCTCTCATCATATCCCTCACCCTTGCTACGTCATCCCACCTCCCAACAATGGCATAAAGATTCGACATTAAAACATAAAATCCACCGTTTTGGTAATTTAATAAAAACAAATTTTTCGCCAAGCATTCCCCAAGCTTTACTTCATGTTGAATGCAACAAGCACTTAACAATACTCCCCAGACAGCAGAATCAGGCCGAGTTTCCATGTTGTTAATAACCTCCATTGCTTCTTTGAACAACCCTGCCCGACCCAGGAGACCAACTATGCATGCGTAATGCTGCAAAGTTGGTCTCAAACCATACTCTTCTGTCATGCTACGGAAGTATTGAATTCCTTCGTAGACAAGTCCGCCATGGGTACATGCTGCTAAAACTCCCAAGAAGGTGATTTTATCTGGTGCTAGCCCTTGTTCAAGTAGTTTGGAAAAACAACTGAAAGCTTTGTGTTCGTGTCCATATAAACTATAACCCGATATGATGGAGTTCCATGTTGCTAAACACGGACCGTTGATGCTATAAAATACCTTTTCAGCATATTCTAATCTTCCACACTTAGAATACATATCTATAAGAGCAGTTCCTGTAAAATCTTCCACTTTCACATTGTTTCTAAGAATATATGCATGCAGTGTCTCTCCAATCCGCAGGTACCCAAGCTGGCAACATCCTGAAAGTAGACTAGCGATAGTGATGGCATCTGGTTTTTGTCCACATGTGCTCAATTGGCAGAATAACTCCATAGCTTCACTTGATTTTGCAGCCTGAACGCAACCAGATATCACAGAATTCCAAGTGACCAGTGGTTTTTCGCTCCTGTCAAAAAACAAAGATAATGCAGCTTCTATCTCATCAAATCTTGAATACATGCTTATTAGCCCATTTGCAACCAAGCAATCATTAGTCAGCCCGTTCTTCAACCCATAACCATGGAAAGCACATCCAATGGAAAAATGAGACGGATTAGTGATTCCATGCAGGACACCAATTAATGCAACTGCATCTGGTCTAATGCCTAGTAGCAGAGTTTGGGTAAAACACTCCACCGCAGACTCTACATCACCTTTTTCCGAATAGCTAGAGATTATCGCAGTTAACGAAATCAGGTCCTTTGTGGGATAACGCTTGTAAAGCAATTTTGCCATATCTGTGAGCCCTTGCTTTGCATATAGACAAACCAGGGAGGTTACAACAGAAGCGTCACTGGTAAAGCCACATTTGACAATATAACAATGGACTGTTTCGGGAACAGCATTAGCTGACGTAAGGTTCATCATTGTCACTGGACTGGGTTCCAAACCTTCCTTTAGCATCTCTTTAAAGCACAAAACCGCCTTGTCCGAAAAACCATTTTGGCAATAGGCACCAATCATGGTATTCCAAGAGATAACATTTTTCTCACCCATCTCTACAAACAAGAGTAGGGCTGCTTCCAAGTCATCGCATTTAGCATACATAGAGGTAAGGGCATTATTCAACTGAGGATCCAAACCAAAGCCAGCTTTGATCCCAAATCCATGAACGGATCCACCTTGAGGAATAAATTCGCGACGACCAAATGAGGGCAACAAACTAGCAATCGTTGTCTGGTTAGGCCTAAAACTCTCTCTCAGCATCTGCACAAAGAGCTGAAAAGCATCACGAGGGAGCCCATTTTGTGAATATCCACAAATCAACACGTTCCATGAAACCACATCTTTTGAAGGCATATCTTCGAACAGTTGGTGTGCGTGGTTGGTGAACCCAAGTTTCATGTAAAAGTCAGTGAGAGCGGTGTTTACATACATAAATTTTTGAGTGGCCCGTTTCAACAAGTGGGTTTGAATCTGGTTGGCTTGTAGGGTCGCAGAGGGTGAAGCGCGAGAGAAAGAATGGGAGGAAAGGCATGCTTTGATGAGTAAAGAAAAGGTAACATCGTTGGGGATGGCATTGGCCTGCAACAGTTGTCGGAAGATAAGGATTGGAAAACTTGCATCCTGCAAGAGAGAGTGAAACAGAGAAAGATTTGTTTTAGAAGGCAACTTCATTTCATCATCCTTTTACAGTTTCCTTCTGACATTTATCTTAATTGTAACTTCTAAGAATAAAAAAAATTAGTCAAACATAACGTTCAACTCTTTACAAATATATTGTAAGTGTTACCAGTTTTTATTAAAAAATAAACTTAAAAACATTAAAATTTAAGAAAACACGTTGCCAAACAGTATTGGTAAATATAAAGATAAAATTATTTTTCATTAACATTAAAAATAAAATTTTAAAAAAAATCTTAAATCAGGCAATAGAATTTAAAATATAAAAGAATGAAAAAAAATATATATACTAAAAATCAGAAACCACAATGAGTGGATATGGGGAGTGCGTGTCTTCTCCTGATTCGAGGTTTGATGTGCAGAGAGAGATATGGCAAAAGCGCGCTTTTGGTTTCCACAGTTCCACTGTACCTGTTTTCTGGTAATTCACTCTCTCTCTTTCCTTCATCTCTTCTCTTATCCATTGAACAAAATCAAATCTCACCCTTCTCTCATTTTCCCATGCTCTTTGTTTATAATTCATTTCCAGTGCTTCATACCATTTGTTTCTTTCCTTTGCCTGAATTTATGCTTCCTTTATTTCGTTTATTCTGAATTCAAGTTCAAAATTAGAATTAGAGTGAATACTTAGTTAACCTCGCTAGCAGGGTAAAAGAAAATGCTTGAATTGCATTCAATGGTAGCTGTTGTTGTTATTCACAATATATTTATATAACATGTTCTCACTTTGGAATAGAATGATCTTACTTTTGCTGTCAAAAGCAGGGCTGAGTGGATGTGCAATGTCTTAGGGATTTGATTTCTGATTGCTGCTCCTTCAGGACTCTGTCTGGCTTCCAGTTTGAAATCCTTATACTATCGTGGCTATGTCTAATCTTTGTGTTTTTATATAAACATCAATGTCTATTGTATCACAACCATTTAGAATCATTTTCCGTTTCCCAAATATAGTCCACATTTTAGAGATTTTTTTCTTTTTTTTCTGTAACCGCTATACCTTGGGAAAGTCATTTTCCTTATTGCTCATTTTATCCTTTCACTTGATGATGCTTGTATATGATATTGGAATCAATTGAAACTCAGCAACCTTTTGTATGAGGCATCACTGCTACCGGCCAACTTATCAAAATTTTCTATTCCAAAATCTTTATTACGAGCAGTGTCAGTTTTTGAATACGAAATATGCAGCAGGTTGTCATTCCTGGGCAGATTAGTAAGTCCTTTGCCAGTGTTAGAGTAGAGATACAAAAATCAGTTAAGTGTAGAATTTCCCATGTAGTTTTCAGCTTAGTTGCCAGGGACAGGCATGGCAAACTATGTCTTGGTCAGACAAAAGTTGAACCTCTAGCGAAAATCAGGCACACGTTATTGTCTAGTAGGATAAGAGTTGCTGATGAATATCAAGAAGGGTTATCTGATGAAGATGAAGATCTCTGTCCCGTTGAATGTGTAAGAGAATTCACCACTGATGAAGAGTTCAGCAAAATTCTGGAGAAGTCTAAAGAAACTGGATCTTTGGTTGTGGTAGATTTCTTCCGCACCTCTTGTGGAAGCTGCAAGTATATAGAGCAGGGTTTTGCAAAGTTGTGCAAGAAATCTGGCGATCATGAAGCTCCGGTAATCTTTCTAAAGCATAATGTAAGTATCTGTTTCCTCTAGATAGCAGACAAATATTTGTGTTCCTATATTCTGTACAACAGTTTTTTTAGATGAATTTTTCCATACAGTAAATAATATTACACTATTAATCAATGAAAACTATTTAATGTTTGATTTTTAAAGTAATTATTGTAAAAGACAACAAGTTTATACACACGATAACATGTAATTGGAAGACAGTGTCATTAACCTCTGCACTATCAGCGTATGTCATTTTATTTTATTTTCCAGGTCCTATTAAGATTTTATTTTGAGTAAACAGTGTATATGGGACCATCTGAACGATCTCTATATTGTCGTCCAATCATAACGGTTATGAATGATAAGTTTATTAATATTGTCAAAACTCATTAGTGATAATTTTTAACTATTTTATAGTGCTATGTAAAGTTCCTTACAGAAATAAGTGCATAAAAATTAAAGTCTTTATTTGTTATGTGTGTGTTTCCTGTCTCCATTTTGCAAACCTCTTTACAGTTTGCGGAGAAGAAATTCACGATCAGCTAATATTTACATTCTCGAAAAAAAATTCATCATGATTTTTAGGAGCGTAAAATGAAAAAAAAAAAACAATTTTATCCTAAATTAAAATTAGTTCCTCTATAATCTATTAATAGAAATTATTTCATATTACATTTTCCAAAATTTGATTTCTAATTTATACATACTAATTCTAATTTACAAAGGAATTAGGTTTTATTTTCTTCCACAGAAATTTATCCGACGACAGCTTTTATCATTGTCACTCAAACTAGAGGCTTTATTTGATTAATTATTAGATTGAACATGTCAAAAGTTAATGTATAAAGACTCTTACTACGCTATTGCTTGCAGGTAATTGACGAGTACGATGAGGAGTCCGAGGTTGCTGATCGACTTAGAATCAGGGTATATCTCCTCTATTGATTACTGATTATCAAATGAAACTTAATCTTCATAAACTGACAAAGCTAAGCATCAAACATGGGTTAATCTAAATGTTTGTTGTCCAACTTCTTTTCAATGTTTAGTGGTTAGTGTCTCCATTTGCACCATTTCTCTTGTTAACTTTATTTAACTGGTGCACAATGTCGTCTTAGTTTTGGTCTTCTCTTTCTTCACCTCACTGTTATGGTTAATTCAATCTTCTTCCAATCGGCAATAGATATGTTGTGCATGATTTCTGCTACTGGGCATTCATGCTCTATAATACGATGAGTTTGAAAAGGAAACAAAATGATGCAGGCCGTGCCTCTTTTCCACTTCTACAAAGATGGCGTGCTGCTGGAAGCATTTCCAACCAGGGACAAAGAAAGGATTGTTGCAGCCATTCTCAAGTACTCATCTCTTGAAGCTGAAGATATCTTGGGTTAACTTCGTACGGGATGGGGTCAGTGTCCCTGGGACGGTTGTGCACTGCAGGGAAATTAATCGATTTTTAGTAAGTGACAATGTTTGTTAAACAGCATGCTGCATACTTACCAAAACACTTCAGTCCTTTCCTATCTGCTCGAATTCACTTTGTTAGGACAGCATATTGCTTCCCAAGTATCTAGCGAAGAGTTTATTGTCCACTATGATACACACCCTTTACTTCCGTAGAGGTTATATATAAATAAAGTTTTACTTATCTAGCTTTCATTCTATTATTTATTTATTTATTTATTTTGTTTTTTATTGATAAAAAGTTAATTAAATATATCAATTTTAAAAATGATAATTTTATACTTCTAATAATTAAATTCTAAAACTGCATTACAATATCGAAGTACAGTATTAGTTTTATAAATTAACATACATTGGTTATAAATTCTAACTATATACTTATTAATAATAATTGATAATTGAGTGGAAAAAAATTACGTGGTTACGCTTTTGAAGATTAGAAAATTCAATATGAAAATCAAATCAAATAAATAAATAATAGAAAAAAAGGTAATTAAGGCATTCTTATGCAATTTTTTTTTGTAGCGATTCACATGACAGTTCTTATATAAGATTTGCGCTATGTAAATAGTAGTTTTTAAGAATTGAGATCATTATTACATGATTAAAAAAAACTATGATAACACAATTACGTTTTTTTTTAATTATTAAAGATTTATCATGGGGAGAAAAAATTAATAAGTTATTGAGACGGGCATTGTAGATTCTATTAAACACGAGTTAAACAACTTTTCTATAATGATCACAGATGTTCTTGAATGTTATCAGTCATTCACAAGTTAATTGAAAGTAAATATCTAATGGACAAAATACATCTAATTGATATTACTCGATATAGTAGTCTTTGAAATTACAAACTTTACTACTTTATTGCATTACTTTTTTAATGAAAAGTCAACATTTTATTTCAATAATCACATTATAATTAGTAAAATGAAGACTATGGTTGTTAGATTTAAATTATTAGTTTTGAAGGACAACACATATTATTAAGTTCATTATAAAAGCAAAATTATTGTGTCTCCAAAACTATTAATCTGTTATTTATTTATTTTGAGGGAGGGAGGGGGAGCTGTTTGTACACCAGAAGGCAGTTTTAAACGAAATCATATAAACTTCATTTGAAATTTGGAGATTGTCTGCAGAATATTGTTAATTCATCTAGAGACTCTAAATTGACCTCAACTATAAATTACAAAAAATAGTAGAGATCACAATGAGAAATGATCAATCATTTGGCATTGGGCGGCCAATAATAAATAGACGCCCAATTCATGTAGAGACTGTAAATTGACCTCAACTATTTTCAAGACAAGAACTGGTGAGAACAATTCTATGCCCTTTTTCCATACGGGTTTTCATGGACCTGCACTTCCGGTCCATATATCAAACGGCAACGCTCTGTAAATGAACCAACCATCTTAGAGGCTACCTCCTTAAAGAACATTGAAGCAATCTGATCACCATAAAAGAACATCTCATTAGCAATAACAAAATAAAAGTTCAAAATATAAATTACATAACTACAATCTCTGTAATCTAAACAGTGTTGTGATGAAGTCAATTTTGTGTAGGTAATTATATGAATACAAATGCAGATGCATGAGCATAGGAGGGAAAGCTATGCCATAATACTGGTAATGCTATTGAGCAGTACTACTAATTAAGCCTTCTCCAGTACGCGAACGACATACAGGTTCAGTGCTAGAAAAGGAAAACTGAGGACAACATAGGATGGATTTTTCAATCAAAGGTTAAAGACAAAATTTAAAAAGAAAGCTGTGGAGAACATATACATTATAACACAGTTATACCTGTCTGTAAAGTGGAGAGTGAAATTTAAAATCCACCAAGAAATAAAGATTGCAACTTCCAGGAACAGGGCCAGGGTTAAATTCCCATACGTTTATTAAATGGTCAAACAAGGTACTTTCTGACACGGTTGTCTGAAAACCAAAAAAAAGAAAATATACAGTATAAGTACAACAAAGTATCAATAAGCAGAACTCTGCTCCAAAAATTTAAAAAGATAGAAAGAAATGAAGAGAAAAACAAAGATCCGTGTTCAAGAACAGAACATATTTGACTAATCTAACTGGTTAGTGCGTAAAGAATCTAAAACCTAATCATTCAATTTTCTACTAAAATTGATCGGAACCAATCGGCATTCAGGTAATTATAAAGATTTGATATGAGAACAATTAAAGTATTTAACAATAGCAGCGTTAAACTCAGCTGTTCAAAATCTTCATTTCATATTCCAATGCTCATTTCAGCACATACATCAAGGTAGCTAGGTTATAGTAGTTCACTCTGAAGGATTTAATACTCCAGAAGTATCATACCACAGATGGAATGGCCATATCATGCTCAAGCATCACAATAGCATAATATGACAAAAGTATACTCTAAGCCTAGCCACAGTTGCAGAGAAAAGATACTATCAGAAACTACAAAGGAAAAATGTCCAGCCTTAGCTTGCCCCATCTCCGAACAAGAACAGACTGAGACGTGGGAAATTCATTTTACGAACAAGTCAAGCTTGTGAATTTACAATTTTACTACCTGGCTCATAGATTGATAGTGCTAAAAGAAACGAAGCCAGAGCAATATATAAGTTACATGTAAAAAGTAAAACCCAGAAGAAAAACTCTTCGTTCAGTGAGATATCTAATTTTGTTAATGGATATTGAACATATAAACAATAAATTTCCTTAAATAACTACCTGAAACTAAGAGCCTAATAATTAATTAAATTACTGTAGACATAAAGCTAATAATCAGGAAAACATGAAACAAATACCTTAATTATTGCCTATTAATTATGAAATAAATATGTAGATGAGGCATCAATAACGCTGACATTGATCTCAAAAACATTATACGACGTTATAATTCTAAATATTATCATTTATCTTGGAATATATAATAACCGTAATTATGTTGATAAGCTACTGGTCAGGCTACTAGTTAACTATCCATTACTAAAATGCAGTTACTTTTGATTAACTCTTAACTACCCCTTGACAACTCAATTGATTGCAATCAAGCTACAGACAGGGAATCAAACATGCTGCACATACACAATTCTTCTGAATAATTTATTTTTTTCAACATATTATTCTACATATAAAAGTTCGTTTCGCCATCCAGATGGGCCTAAAAAACATAGACCTTCAATTAAAGTATACAGTACAAGGTAAAGGAAGAATAAAGGCAACTTTGGAGATGGAGTGAGGAACCTGTTGCGCATTACTGGCAGAAGGGACTGCGCCAACATGCAGCAATCATGCAAGGGAACAGAATATCAAATGGAGGGATATGTGCAGTCATCTTTCAGGGTGCTTTGGTGTGGATTATGGCAAAGGGAAGAGAAGGCATAGGGTAGGTAATTTACCTCTGTATTTATGTTTTCTGCTATTTCCATTCTAATCAGAAAGTGGATCTCTAGATTTTTCCTACCATGTCTACAGTAAATCAGTATCTATCACGCCCGTTTGAGATTAAGCTCAAAATTCCACTTATTAAGACACAAGTTGAACCTCTGCAACATCTTTTTCAAATGAGCATGAGCCTGCTACTTGACAGCTTGACCAACCACAGAAAAATGTAAAAAGCTATATACAGACATATTTAAAATTTAACTTTAACTAGTTTTAAGGTGTTCCATTTTTCCTTCCAAATGTTAAATGGATGCTACTAAGTCTGTCCCTCACAGAGATGGTCACAGGGGAATTGTATTGTTTATGAGGAACTGTGTAACATCTCCACATCAATGACATTGGTGAAGGGACTCAACTACATCAGTTTCAATGATAACAAGCAAAATTGGTCAGAATGAACTAGAAGGATGCAACTTTTTTTATAATAGAGTCTTTCTGCATCTGCAATTAAAATTAAAAAAAAAAAAAAAAAACACCTGTGGAGTTGGCACCCGTTGCAAATAAAAGCCATCAAAATTTTCAATCAGCATTAATGCTTTTAGCACCAAGCTGCAAATTTTCCAGATAAAAATTATGCCAACACATTAACAGACATTAGCTTGCATAAGCCTATAGATCTCATTAACTATGGAATTTTAAGCAATGCACTACCAGCCAACAACAACCAACCAAAAACTATCACAACCATGATACTCTGGAATGCAAGCAAAACATAACTAAAATACACTGGAGATGATTGAATACCTTTATTCGCTTTGGCCTGTCTACTTGTACATGAGAAACATAACTTTCAACAAGGAATTTAAATCCGATCTCCAACTCGGCATCAAATGATCCGTCTGGATGGTGTCTAAGTATGTCTGACCTTTGACACCATGGAACAAAACCGTGATAGAACTCAACAGCTGCAACAACATCAAATAATTGTTCCGGAGAGTACCTAACAATAAATAAATAAATATACCGGTTAACACATAAAAAGAATGACAATGAGACACGAGTATAAATATCCCGCATTCAACAATAATTACATGCAAGGCCAAGATAATGACAGATTATTAGGTTAATCCAAATCAACAGTGGTCCCGACCAATCTCTCCTTAACATGTATTCAAGTTTTTCCATTTAGGCAAAGAAATTAACACTTGATTACATGTCATGGGGATAACAGTCGGGATCGCGATGGTCCCGGACTACCTAGTAATTTATCTAGGATAAGGTTTTACAGTCTCAAATTCATAAAGCTTCTTTTTAGAATCCAAACACAGAATATTTATCATATAATTTCAGTACTCGAAGAACAAATTTAAAAGCAAGCTTTCAGCCACCATTTTAACGTATCCTAACATGATGAAACTAGTCTGACATAAAAAAGAAAGAAGCTAACTTTCTTTTAAGGATTGAAATGAATCGGACAAGAAGACACTAGTTGAGCCACTCATAAAAATGTTTACAAAAGGTAACATATATTCTGAATCATTGACTGTAGAAAAGTAAAATCGGAAAAATCTACAACCATAGTAACAATAACATGCTCTATTACCCCAAAACGCGTCTCTCCTCGTAAGTTTTGGATAGAATCCCTTCTTCACCATCTCCACATCCAAGAAACTGTCTAGTGTGAACAGCATTATAATTGTTATTATTGTTACTATTACTAGATCCTCCTATGATAGAGGAAAAGCCGATGCGAGAGACAGAAGGCTGAATGTGATGGCCGGTAATGGCTGTGATTGATCTGCCCTTGCTCGACCTAATCAATTGACTCGCACCGCTTTTGCGTGATGCTAAGGAGCAAAGGGCTTTCGAGGTCGACAAAAACGGCGGCATAGTAACTCCGAAAAAACTTGGGATACCTAATCTAATTAAACTTGGAATTATGAGAAAAATCAAAACTTTGCACCTTCCACGGTTGCAATAAGGATGCAGCCAGGACCCCGGCTTAGCTGAAAAATCGATGGAATGAGAACCGCGGATCCAGAATGCGAAACCCTAGGATACCATAAATAGTTGAACAGCAGAATATTCCAATGGAAGGATACGCGATATCCTGAGAAGAAACTCAAACGGAAAGAGAGAATGGGATGTGCTTGCGAATTTATTGGGTAGAACAACTACGAATTTGAGGGGAAATTTGGTGATTCTTGTTTATCAAGAAAATATTCAAACATGAAACCACCGCGCCACGTGGTTGATTAGGTCATTTTAGTTAACTTTTTCATTCTTCAATATACTGTCAACCGCCGCACGACGTCGTTTATAATTGAGTACACACGTGGGCAGCGTCGCTGAAATAGGGAAACCCGTCGTCCCCCTTTTCTTGCTCTCTTTTTTGTTGTCAGACTCTTATGATGTCATTCGAAAGATGCAAGTTTGTGAAATTCTCTATGTTCATCTTAAATCAACTTACTCATTAGTGTTAATGGGATGGTTTAAACTCTTATAGTGTCTGATTCACTAAAAATCTATCAGAGTGTATTTTTATATTTTGATACTAAATTCAATTTAATAGATTGAATTAAAATTTTAGAAAAAATCACTTAAAATTTTAATTTTCAACAACTAATACTAATCTAATTACAAAAAATGCAAAGTTTAAAAATTAATTTAACATAATTGATAGACGGATCGATAAAAAGTTTATCCAAATTAATTTAAGACTAATAAAAATACATATGTGATCACTGTGTTTATGATAAAAAATAATAATGACATTATAATTATAAAAACAAATATAAATAATTTTTACGATTTTATTGCATATAGGTTTTATTTCTCTTGTTGATAAATTTTGTTTATTTAATTTTTAAAAAAATGTCACTTAAAAAGGTAAAATCGAAAATATATATATATATATATATATATATATATATATATATATATATATATATATATATATATGTATGTATAAACAGCAAAACGAAAATTATCCTTTATATATAAATATAAATAATAAAAATATAATACAATTTGTCTTTAGTTAATTTTTCTAAATTAATAAGTTATAATTAATAAATAAACATCACGTAAAGTAAATATAATTTAATGTTTAAATAGGAGTCACAATACTTTTTTATATATGAAGTGGGATAGAATAAATTATGCTCGTATAACGAGTTATCATAAGTTTTAATATTTTCAATTTCTAACTTATAGAAAGATTGATCATATGTTTTAATATTTACAATTTCCAACTTTAAGTAATTCTAACTAACAAATATTTTAATCTTGTTTTTTATCAATATATCACATAACAAAAAATATTTAAATAGAATTGAACTTGTTTCGGTATAGGGTCGATTCACTTAAGTCCTATATAATTTGTTTTCCAAAACTGTTACATCACAATGTCATATTTCACTACTTAGTTCTCTGTTTGGGATGGTATCTGCCAAATGTTTTCCCATGTTAAAGTTAATAATAATCCCATTAGTAATCTGCTGTAATAAATGTATAATTAATGAGTGTCCCTACCTCTTACTTTCACGTGTATTTATAGTTTTAGTTATGAGTTTTCAATTAAGGAAGCCTTAAGCAAGACCCAATCACAATCCATTTTCCCTTAACCAATATTTTATCCTAATCATGTTCAGAAGCTTACCTGTTGTGGCTGTCAAGCCTCATCGTTATCCAAATACCGTGACCGTCCAGAAATCCCCTAGTACAAAACTTCTTTGTAAATTTTCTAAATACTTCATTTTCAACAAATTTATTAGAAGTTCATCCACTGATATTAACAAATCCATTAGTATTAAAAAGTATAACAAAAGTTTTCTCTTTATTGAATTAAACAAATTTGGAATTCTAGATCACCCTTGCATAATTTTCCAATCTTATGTCATTTGTTTCTTACCAACCTCCTTAATAAGTTTCTCATATCAACTATTTGAATGTTTAGTGAAGGTAATGATTTTGTATATTTTACAACTAGCTTTATGTAACCTGTATATTATTTACAAATTATATTATCATGTTGTAATGAACTCAAACCTTCAAAAAAATTATTTATAGTTTTTTTTTCTCGTAGTTTTTGACATGTTTTTTTTAAAGCTTATTATTTATATGGTTTATATTTCAAAGACAATATATCAACTTGGTTTTTGTTTTTAATCGTATCAATCTAATCTCTAAATTCGTTAATGTGCATCAATGTGTGATAAAACTTATCAACTTTTTTATCGAGCTCAACAAAAACAATGCAAAAATGCGGTGGTTGACTTTTCACTGGGTTTGTTTTGTTTTTTTTTGTTCTTATATGGATGCCTGAACTTTAATTTGAAATTGTTATAATCAACAACACTAAAACGTGATAATTGATTACACACGCAACTTATTTAATTCTAAGGATGTTGGAATCAATTCCAAAATTTTCTTCGTATTCATGGTATTGATTATAATCTCAATTCTTTACATTGACTACGGAATCCGTTTCAACTTGTATGAGAATTGATTCCAAGAAATGTTCATCCTTAACTTGAACCAACAAAGTGTATTTTCACATATAATACCCTTAAACAAGTATTATTGTTAAGAAATTAAAAAATCATTTCATCTCACATATCTCCGCTTTCTCTCACTTTCTAAATATAAACATAATTTCATCCTCAAATTTGTGTTCACCAATATTTATTACCAATTATTCACCCAAACAAACACAGCACATATGGTTTTATATTAAAAAACTCAACAAATAAATATTCTAAAATTTTAAAGTTTAATGATTTGTGATTTCTTCTTAAGTTTTAATTAAACAATTTTAGTGTATATATATATATATATATATATATATATATTTATATTATATTTGAGGTTTTCCTTAAACGAATCCTTTTAAATAATAATATAATTTATTCAGAGATTAATTGAAAAATACGATGATTAAATATGCATTATAGAAAATACCTATTTAATAAATATAAAACACTATATGCAAAATTAATTTCCATTTATTTTATTTTTTATTTGTATTCATATGTGAATTTAGAATACAATATTTTCCGTGAAATTATCAGTCATCTATTGCATCTAAAGCTATATTAGTTCTTAATTTTTGTTTTAATATCCGTTAAAAAGATAAAAAATCGTGAATAATAGATTGAAATGATAACCCATTGGGTGAAGAAAATGGGTAGAGGAGAGGGAGCTGAAGCAGCTTCTTTATCCTAAACTTGAGTTTCCCGCAGAGCTGAGAGAGTGAGTGATGAATAATAGAAGAATACGATGTTAGTTGGATAATTGGGTGAGCTGAGTGATAAATTCGACTCCAACCATGGCTTTGCCTTCTTTACTACCCAAAACGGCACCGCATCTTCTTTCCCTCACAAACCCCTTCTCTTCCTCTCCCTCTACTCTCATCGTACCTTTCCGCTTCCACTTTTTCTCTCATCTTCCTCCTCTCTCTCTTCTCAAAGCCGCTTCCTCCGCCGGCGATAGTTTGCGCAGCAAGCCCCTCATGTCCCAAAGAAGGGGGATTTTGGAGGAACACGGCAGCCAAGCCTTTGAGGAAGAAGACGACGACAAATGGATTGACTGGGAGGACCAGATTTTGGAGGACACAGTTCCTCTCGTTGGTTTCGTCAGGATGATTCTCCATTCTGGACAGTATGTTTCTCTCATCAAACCAATTTCCTGGCTTTCCTTTACTCTATGCCTATATATACATACTATGACCGTATTATGCAATTGCAGTTGAAACTACTAATATATCAGTCAGTCTACTCGAATCCAATGCAGATCATATACTAACTGTTTAAGTCTTACTCTACTGTTTGAGTGTTTTAACCTCTGCACATCACAATAAACAGTTCAATCATCAGTGAGTACGCACAAGACCTGCTCTGAAGTTTCATAGTAATTCCTGTTATACAATTTCAGAACTATGTCTTGAGAAATAGCTGCAAAAATGCGTAAACAAGACATAGGCGGATTTGTTTAAGCAAGTTTGGAGATTTATGTATCATGGGAGTCTTCAATTTCATTCCCCATCTTATTTCCTTGTCACCTCTTGTATTTAAATCTGGGTGTTCAGAGTTCTTAAATAGCTACTGTTGTGGTGCTATTGCTTTGAGTTTCCGTGGATTTGCAATTGTTATCCGTCTTCCATTGTAGCTGCTATGAGTATCATGGTTGTAGCATGCATCCTCGTGATATATAGGAGATGGAAATCAAGTGTGAGACTAAGTCCCTTGATAAAAATGAAAAAATGAGGAAGTAGAATACCTTATAAAAATAATGAAAACTCAAACTTATTGTTTTAAGATTTTGGTGTCAATTTATGTGATTAGACTCATGTTTTATCGGTGTTGTCTCTTTACACTAAACCTCTTCCCTCAATAAGCCCGATAATATCTAGCCTATTGAAATTTTTTTAGTTAATATTATGCCTATTTTCATTCAATTTATATTTATTTGCTTACAACTTAAATTGTGATGTATGTATAATTGACATATATAGTATATTTAACCTATTATGCGACTTTCTCACTATTTACTTACAATGGTATCCACCACTGGATATAACAGTTTATTGACTTTCACCATTTTCTGCCATCCATAACTGATGATGCTGGGTGTTTGAACTGATTAATCGCAACACTGCATGCCTCTAAGGTTATGTCCATAACAATATAACTGGAAACAAGAAAAGCAAGGAGTGAGTACTTTTATACGGGTGCAGGAAATGCCCTCTTTGTTGGTAAGGGCCAGGGAAGTGGGAGTCCTTTTTATTCAAAGTTCCAAACCACTTTTGGGCTTTCAGGGGATTTCAATTTCCAGAACTGAAATCTATAGCTGTAATAGCAGTCAAATTGATAAAGACGATTTGGATATAGAAGATGATGATTAGTGAAACCTATCTAGGAAACTTGTATTTGACATTTTGTTGGTATTTACTTGTATGTTTATACACCTATGGCTTTTTATTGATTTTTTATGAATGTATGCATTTTTGAGTAATTTCTATAATTTTTGATAATTTACGCATATACTATATAACAATTTTCAGAGTTGTGCTTATCCTACCATTTGTTATCCCTCTATAGAGTTTCTGGGGCAAGTTGCTATGCGCTGCTATTTAGGAAATTTTGATGATAGCTTGTTACAAATTCTTGCCTCAGATATACATGTCCTGGTCTCATTTCTCTTGGAATTCTAATACCTTGTTGCAAATTCTTGTCATAGATATGAAAGTGGAGATAGACTAAGTGAAGAGCATGAGAAAACCATTATTGAGAAGCTGCTTCCCTTTCATCCAGAATTTGAGCAAAAGATCGGATGTGGAGTTGATTATATCACGGTATCTCTCTATCACACACACTTTTCTCCTTCTTACTCACAATTCGCACACACACACAATATATGCGCTAATTTTGTTTACAAAAGGCCTTCCCAATATTACTTTCTTTTTATGATGAATTTTGTAGTTTTAGCAGTCTCTTAGATTAGATACATGGCCGTAACATCAGGTGTTCGTCCATTAAAAATTTTAAAATGGCTCTGGTTTATGGTGGGTGATGGAAAGCCAGCTTAACTGTGGTTTCTCGGTTGATGTGAGACAGTGGGGTGCTTTCATTGCATTTGCAGCTTCCATCACCTTCATTGTGTTGGATGTGAGACAGTGTGGTTAGTCCTCTCCTGTGTCGTCTAGTAATGCAGCCTAAGTAGCGATTATAAGTTTTGGATAATTTACAACTTATTAGCTGGATTTGGAATTGAGTTTGGTCCCGAGCTCAAATTCCAATGGTGGGGACCCACTAATAACAGGATATGTCTCTGACAAAATGCAGGGTGCAATAGTGCAAATTGGTTTATTGCTGGGAAAAAGAATTAATTGGCTTTTGTTAATTCATGGAGTGCTATCTGATTGATTTTGTTTTATGAAAAATTTATGCCACTGATTTGTTCATCATTGGTGATCCACTCTACATTTCACTCGGCAAAATGGTCCCTTGCAATTAGAGAACTCCATCCTTAATATTGTTAATGACTGAACTTAAGTATCTCTTCTGTCTCTCAGGCTCTGCTACAGATAAGTTTTTTCAGGATTTTCATACTAAACTTGTATTGATTTTTCCAGTAGGCCAGTAAATTTAGTGCTCCAAATTCGTCTGCTTTGCTCAATCTTTGTCCCATTCCACGCTAGTTATGAATTCACATGATACATGTACTTAGAAATGTTTAGCCCCGTAGAAGCCTTTTGCTGCTATCCATGTGATGTGTGTAAAAAAAATCAATTATACCGACATAAACCTGAATTTTAACCATGTTTAAAAAAAATCCAAATAATGTAAGTAGGGTTTTAAACCAAGATTTCTACTTTTTAGCAGATAATTCAGTTAACTGGTTTTAAAAATTTAATTTTGACTTACAGTTGGCTTTTAAAACTGGTTGTGGCTAATATTTTAGCGAAAGCTGGTCCTAGACAAGTTTTAAAACTTATTTTGGTTTAAAACTGTTAGGATCAAAACCAGTTGAAATTAGTTTAAAACTGGTTCGACCAAAACCAAACCAGTTTTAAAATCCGATTCTTATAATTTGTTGGATTTGAACTGGTTTTACATTATATAAAGCCCTCCCGGCTAGCCAAATATGGCCTTTGACCTTGGTGTTACCATCACGTGTGTAATAATTTTATTCCTGTCTTAGCTGTTGAAAAGTAAGGTGCATAGTGCATTGACTGGCTTATTCTCTCTAACTGTCTGCCATCACTTTCCGACATTAGCTTTTGAAAAAAACTCATAAAAATCAATAAAATATGTATTTAATGCCTTCATTGTCTCTCGAATTGAATTACACCCAATCTGTTTTTTTTGGGGTTGACTGATTACACTTGGTTTGCGATTTTTGCGTGTTGCTGAAAGTTTTCTGTTCGCTTTAAAATTGACAGATTGGATATCATCCTGATTTTGAACGCTCAAGGTGTTTGTTCATTGTTCGACAAGATGGTCAAGTGGTTGATTTTTCATATTGGAAATGTATAAAGGGCTTGATCAGAAAGAACTATCCATTATATGCAGACACTTTCATTCTCAGACATTTCAGGAAGAAAAGTCGTAATTTGTGAAGTTAAAACTGTATTATGCTGGTTGGACCATTTTATATTAGCGTTCGCTTTTTTTTATTTATTTTTTATTATTTTCGTGTTTTCTTATTGGTAGCATGGTATTTTAGAGGTCAGAGAAAAATGGTGCACAATTTTTTTGGAGTTCTGAAGAGTGTTTGATATTTATCGACTCACTACAAATGATTGCCACTCAATACCAGAATTTGTTCCCATTTTATTGACAATATTCGTAGTGATATAAAAGTATGGGAATGTAGATGATGTAGATGATAATGTACCTTTTAGTGCATATATTTTTTCAATTTGTAGAATTGAAATTCATTTTATACCGTTTTACACCCCCTTTTGCTTAGAGTGAAATAAGGAAGAAATAATTGGAGATGATGGAAAACCTTCTATTGTTTGTTTAGAAGTGAAATTAGGAATGAAATCTCCGTGGGCTTGGACGAGAGGAATTGTAATTTTTTGTTACCTTTTTAGTCTGAAATACAATTTTTAAAATGTAAAAAATATATTTTAAAAAGTTCATTTCAAAATGAATGGAAGGTGTTACAAGAAAATTGTGGGATAGGATGAATTTATATTTTTAGTGCCGATGAAATGTATCATGATATAACTAAGCTGGGCTTTTGTTTATTGATTCAGTGGACATTTCTTCTAGCACCCGCATTATTTCTTTCTACACCCCCAGTCAAAGTAAAAATGGCGGAGCTGACTCCATTAGAACCGAGTCTGCATGGACTATTTTAACTCACCATTTACATGTTTTTATATAGGTTTTGTTTAAGAGTTTGTAGATGAAATCGTTAACTATCTAACCAATTTAACTGTTTTTAATTAACTTTCCATTAAAAAAATTGATTTATTGAGTGTTTAAAATATTTTTTGTTTTTGTTTATTAATTAATTTTGTTATCTCGTCTTTTGATTAACTTGTTTATTTTCTTTTTAATCTTTTGAATTTGTCAATTCGTTTTCTCTCTTTAAAAAAGAATGAGAATATTCAATCCATATGTTATTTACATTATTCATATATTAATATGTCAACCTTTTTAACATGAAACTATTTATAATTTTGGTGTTTATTTTTGAAGTAATTGGTAATTATAACAAGTTTCAAATATAAGTACATAATAATATAAGAATTTAACTTTTGTTTTGTTTTCTTATTTGCCAACTCAGAAAGCACCAAATTTCCTAATATATTTATTTCAGAAATTCATTGAGTCGTTGACATAGACGAATCGCAGTGGTCCACGCACCTAACTTTTACTTTGAGAGCATCCGTGAAGCCTCCACCACCTTATTATCCTCATCAAAATTTCATGACAGTTTTCCCACAAAATTTATTACCAATTAAACAACCAATTTTTTAAATTTTGCTTCAGCTCTTCAAACCTGCATACCACAAGTGCCACGTGTCTCCTTTGTTTTTTTAGTTTTACTATAATAGGACAAAGTTGGGCTATCAAAAATTTATCCAACTTATTTTCTTTCATCCTTCCATAGCCTATAAAATATTTTCTTCCTTTTCCAATTATATTTCATATTTCTCTACTTCAATTGTTCTCAATAATTCTATATATGTTCATCTACTACGTTGGTGTAAAAGGTTGTGGTTTTGTGGAGAATAATATTTTAATTGGAACCACTAAAATACACGAATTATGAATACTCATTTGAAGCTATTATGGATATACTTATAAGCAAAATGACAAAGAAATTGATTGTCCTTTTTCACGAGTTTATCACAATCTTTAAGAGAGTTAATCCTTAAATGTTTATGATATCTATTCATATATGAGGTTCATAAGTTCTTAAAATTTTGTTGGTTGATGACAAATATTACATTATTGATAATGTTTAATGGTTATCGTTAGGACTAAGTTAAACTTTGGACTCTGTTGAAAGATATATCAATTATTTTACTAAAATTTGAGTGAGATCTTCAATTTTATTTTACTTTTAAAAAGTGACATATCATAAATATTTTATATCAACGAATATAATTAGTTCAAAAACTTTGTTAAATAAACTTATCACATAATCTCTCGTCATATCTTTAAAAATAAGCATATAATACATATAATGCAAATTAGAATATATATATATTTATTAAAAATACTTTTTTGGAGATAATAACTTTGACCTAATAGACATTAAATCCATGATGTTTTGAGAAAAAAAAAAATCTCTTATTATAATCTCAACTCACGTGCTTAACATTTTGTGCGTCCTTGACTTTTTAATGTGTTCTGTTGTTTGAGATAAACTATAATTTGTAAAACTTGAGTGTCGACTTCTGATTGGTTCCTAGCTTTTTTAAAACCCACTCACTATTTATGCAATTAAATAGCAAAGGTGACTTACACAACTGCATATGTTCACATCACACAAGACAAACGCTGAAGACCGAAACTCATTACCAATTACTTTATAAAAGAAAAATAATTATGTTAAGAATAGGTCCAGATCAATGTTCTAAGTAGTGTAATATTTATTTTTGAGCTATTTAGTTGTTAATTGGTGAAGTAATTAATTTATTCTATAAAATTAGTAAATATTTGATTATTTAACCAATTAGCTAATACATGAATATTGTAAAAAAGAAAATAGAATAAAGGAGAATGGACTAAAAATGTAGGCATAAAAAAAGTAACAGGGGAGAGATGCAGAGAATAGAGATTCTTTGTTGGTTGTGCATGTGGCATGCACTAATGGGGTGTGGTAGCTAGAAGTGTTGGTTGGACACGTGTTTGTGTTTCTATTTTTGTTGGTCCCAAACATAATATTAGAATGTAATGTGGTTTTCTCTTTGCAACACCTGTACTCTTCATGTCACTTTCTTTCTCTCCATTGCTTCAAAAACTGCTTAGCTGTTCTAACTACTTTCGACCTTTCCAGACTTATTCCCTTTCTCAACCAACAAAATAATATCATATGTCTCTCTTTCCTATAAGAAATCCATCAAACCTAAAAACACTCTTCTTATTACTGTCTAAACAAACTACCTCAAAATCAAATCTTATGTTCTGCGTTCTCTTTCGAGTGCCTTGTCTCACTTTATTCACACAAATGAATAAATAATTCAATGAATGACACTTCAAATTCACGGCCAAAATTTAAGGGTTTTATTGCACCCATTACCCAAAAATACTCTCATTCTCATTGCATTTCCTTTCATAGACAAACGGAACAAATACAACTGGTCTCTGTGTTCTTGGTATATTCACGATTTCATCTTGAAAACGGAGTCATGGGAATTGATTCATTCGCATTAGAATTATATAAAAAAAAATTGCATTTGTGAATATCTATAATAAATATTTTCAAATTATCTATAATTGTAAAAATAATAATTGTCAAATTTGTTTAAGGTGACTATCTATGCAAACATATAAACAATAAGAAAGAAAAAACAAAAATAATCCTATTAATAAGTTTTATTCTTTCCATCATATTAAGAATATCCAATTAGACAATTTAGATCTCATCTATTTTGTCCAAGTTTGTAAAAAGTGTAATTTAGGAGCACATATAAAAAATAAGAACTCCAAGATATGAGAAGACAATGAATCTTTCATTACAAGTTAGTATAACTTTAACACTCCTAACAAAATTAGGTTTTGGATCAATGAATAAAAATAGCTCCTTGAATTGATTTATTCAAACAAAGTACCAAATACTATTTTACTTTTAATCTTCTGTTTAATTAGTCCGAAATAAGAGATTTTTACGATATTGTATTGGAAAATACTTATTGAATTTTTGGTGATGGTGTTAATTAATTTTTGGAATGATTTATAGTGTTTTGCTAGATGCATTTTTCTTTTTACATGTGTTCCTTATGTTGTCCAGTTATATTTTTTAGCTAATATTTCTTAAGTCTAGGCTAATTTTGTTTGGATTCTGCCTCTTTTTGAGTGAAATTTCTCTCTTGCAATCCATGCACAATCTTCAATTGACTCTCCCTAAAAATATTTCTAATTGAATTTCTTATGGTGCTAAAATTCTGAATCGAAAGATAGCAACACGTTTGTTATATATTTTTTGTGTGTATGAATTTAATTTGATTCTCATGTTTTTTTTTTGTTTTTTTCAATAATATTTTTCATATAATAATAAATTATTCGTGTGTTTTAAAATATTACTCTAACGTATATACCACAATACATAATTATGTCTCACATATATTTTATATATTAGACATAATTATGCATGTAAGCATGAGTTTTAGTCTAGTACTTGCAAATATAAATTTAAAGATTAAATATGTTTTTAGTTTTATAACTTTGATATAAAATTGGAATTTGTCACTGAAACTTTAATATATTCTAGTCTCAAACTTTAAAAATGAATGGATATAGTTTTTTTAATCGAATTAAGTTAATTTTTTTTTACGTGTCAAATACATTTCATGCTAGCATTTAAGTAATTTTTACTATTTGAAGTGTCAAACGCGTTTGTTAACTAACATTAAAGAGGGAACATGTCAAACTATATAAACTACTCAAATGCTAGCATGAGATGTGTTTGACACGAAAAAAAAAATTAACATAGTTGGATTAGAAGGATTATCCATATCTTTAAAGTTTAGAAACTAAAATATATCAAAGTTTCAAAAATGGACGTGTTCCAATTTTACTTTAAAATTCAGATACTGGAAACATATTTATCCTAAATTTAAAAATATAAGAAAATATATCTTAAAGCACAACTTCAATAATAAAAAAAACATTTACGAAAAAAATCATACTTTAAATAAAGAGTTTTGTACTGTTTGATTGTTTTGTCAACTATAACTCGAATGAGCCGACGACAAATCACAAGTTTAAATGCGATCAATTGCCTAGACAACAAGTCACAAAACCTGGACGGTTATCTAATAGACCCAACAATAGTTCATGAGACTGAATATTCTGAACATGACCAAAGTAAAACTCCAAATTTTTTTACTCAAGGTTAAAGTATGATTACTCCCGTTTAGATTGTAATCAGGTCGAATTTAATAAAAAATCTACCACAAAACTTATAAATAAATGTTTGAGGTAAAAAAAGGTATGTTACACAAACATTTGTTCCTTTTTGTTTAAGTTAAAATGACTTTAACACAAAAATACATTTGACTTGAACGCACAGAAAAGCCTTCTTACCAAACTCATTTTGAACTTGAGGCGACACGTAAAAAGTAAAGTAATTAACCTTGATTCCACGTCTGAAACAAGTTTTTATTGCTTGACTCAAATTTATGTTTTCGAAGATTTTTTGTTTTTTTTTCATTTTGAAGTCTTCTTAATATCATTATATAGTTATCCATTACATTCTTTTTTAAGTTACACATTTTAAAATTTCTTTATATTATATGTTTGAGACTAACTATGAATGTGTGTTCTAATTATACATTTTTATAGAGTTTTGCTTAGTATTATACGGTTGAGATTAAAAAAGTGAATTATCATATAAAACATACTGATTAATATTAATATTGTGTGTCTTTTTTTATCATATATGTTTAATATTAAGAAAGTATATACTATCATAGGGTGATTACTTTGAGAAGTATAATGGTGAAAAATATTTTATAAAACAACAATACCATGTTGTCGAAAGACTGGACAGTGGTTTCTTAAAAATAGACAAAATGTAAAAGTACGATCACAATATGAAAAGAAAATTGTGTTCAAATAATAAAGTAAATAGTATGCAAAGAAAGTGAGACTGAGATAAAACACAATTAAGGATAAATGCTTTGGCAAACGTAACTCACACGAGAAAAACAAGAATGAATGTATGATGTAATAGGGTGTTAATTTTGACACTGTTGTAAGTTTTTTGGTCTAAACATGAGTTATATGCGTTGTTTGTTTTTGTTCTGTATGTGCATGTAGTATTAGTTTGAATGGGTGGAAAAAATGGGAGTCATGATATAACAACAGAAACCCCAATAGGTAGTGCTCTTTTTCACGCGGAATTGACAATGCTGTTTGATTGTCCTTTTGCAATCCACTATCACTATGCATACATATCCACTTAATCCCTAAATTTACACTTTTCCTAAACACAACATCAAATGCATCTATACATTTTCACCGCCTAATTAACCACTTACCTATTACCACAACATATTAACATTATTTATTACTTATTTTTTAATGAACTGAATTTAATTTTGAGGGGAATTTGTTTATTTTATATATCTTTTCTCTTGAAATAGTTGACTACGTATGGTTTGGATGGTAGTGTGAAACAAGTTTAAAACAAAGACTTTGAAGATAAACATTTTTTTTTATCTCTTCTATATATAAGAAAATAGTTTGCAAATTTGAGACGTGAGGAGCAAAAACACCTCGAAACTTTTTTTTTTTTTGTAGTTTGTGAGTGGACTAAAGATAGACGTGGATGTAAAATTTGTGTGGACGAGATTATTTACGACTACTTTAGCTTAATTGTTTTGACTACTACAATCCCCAAATCCTTATCTTCCTGTTTCTAATTCTAGTTAAGAAGTAGGTTTTGTTTGTACTCTATTCATAGTTATTTTAATTCTTAAATTAATTTATTTTTTTTTTTGTTTATTCATGCAAACGCGACATTAATATTTTGTTTTAACTATAATATCCAAGGAATCATTCAATCTGGAGTGATTTTTGATGTGGCGAGATATTATATTCAATGATTAGTTAGTATAAAATTTTATGGACAATTTATAACAATGCGTGTGTATCACAACAACCATTTTAATTCTCAACCAAACATTTCAAAGTCAATGTTTCCTTACCTATATTAAATATTACGTTTTATCATTTCACGGTATATTAAAATTTAACATAATTTGGAACAGTTGCACAAAATTTTAAATCCACCACGATCTATTGCTGGATCGAGAAAAAGCACGACATTGATAGTCAGTGATATTCAACAAATATATTTGTTTAATAAATGAAACCAAAAATAGAAACATATAAATAAATCTAAATTTTCGATTGGGTCATCCTTCGGCTTAGAACATTGTTCGCAACGTTCATTTGACACGTATTACCAAAACGATTTATATATATCATTTTCAGACTTGTAGCATTCCAATAAAAAAAATCGGTTGAACTGAGGAAAATTATTATTTAATTTCAAATTTGTTATTGTTATTAACTATTAAAATAATATGATTCGCTTCGATACATATATTAAACAAAAAACGATTCAATAAAAGTTATTAAATGAAACAGTATAAACATATATCTATAAAAAAATAACTACATATTATAATTAATTTTGATAATTTTATTATTATTTATAATAAATATTATTATTATTATGTTATTATTAACTAATTATTATTATATACTTAAAATAAATACTATTTTAATAAAAATATATGTCTGCAAGTTGATTTTATATATATAATTAGTATTTTATAAGAAATATTTATTTAATAATTACATTATTTATTAGTCAAATGATCATATTAATGAAATAATAAAATTTGAAAGTTTTTAACTGTATTAAAAGAGTAAAATATTGGTTGCCCTGGACTGTGTTTATTTGCATTATTGTTTTTCTTAAAAGACAATATATGTTTCACGTGCAAAATCAAATGGAGAGATGCGGACATATGGACCAATGTGTGTATTACCTTATAAAGATCTCATGTAACTTAAAGATCTTATTTTGTCTCCATAATTTACAAAGAAATCAATCCACACATATACAACTTTTTCATCAACATTAAACAAGAAAATTTCAATATATATATATATATATATATATATATATATATATATATATATATATATATTGTATATATATATACGTGTTAAACCTTTAGTAAATAGTAAATATAATGTAATTATTAGAATGAAACATTACAAGCTGTAAAATTATTTTATATCTATCCACGTGGACCGAAGAGATGTTTTATGTTTTTGTTTCACATTATTAAAATAAGATAAAAAGACGATAAAATTGCAATACCGTTGGCTAATGTAAAAATTATTATAGGAGAAAAACAGTGTAAGAAATAATAATATATAAGTAATTATATACAAATAAAATGGAATATAAAAAACTTGGATAAAAACTCACAATTCCTTTAATTAATATGAATGCACAAGCATTTAATTTTTATTTTTTTTTGCCATCCTTGTTATAAATGCTTTTGAACAGTAGAAGGAAGAAGTAAAAAGGAATGAATTAGAAAATAACTGCATCAATAAAGTTTGGCATGGATAAAAAATTTAAATACATTAGTCAGGATTTGACTTTTAACAACATGTATTAAAAATAAAATTTTGGACAAGCCAACAAATGATATAGATATTTCATGGTTATTTTTATTTGTAAAAATAAAATAAATATCAAAGAATTTCTAATAACTCAATATTAACAAACTAAGTTTAACCGTTTTAACACTTCAAGAACCTCAATTCTAAATTTAATCTGTAACAACGATATAAAAATTGTTATTTACAAATACAAGATTAAACAATAAAGTCAATCAAGGAATTATTTTTCTTGTTTGAGACTAGAAAAGTAATACCATTTTTTAACCTAATTACAAATCCTAGTTTTTATTTTCTGCATAACTTTAATAAAATATTTATTAATAACAAAATGAATTAAATACATTAATAATTAAGTATGGTATACTTTATCATCTGTGGTTTCTTTCAGCACTTTTATGATACATACTTTTTTTTTATAGGATAGGAAGAAAAGTGTTATGGTGAAGCACTTTATTTAATTTTTAAAAAAATTGGGTGGAAGGACAGTGTTCAGTGCAAGGAAGAAAGCAGGAATTGGTGACCATACCTTTATCAGAAACGTGTACGGCTGAGATTCTTCCAGAAAGCGGAATACTATTGGTTGGCTATCACATCGCACACAATCCTTTTTCATTGGTACACCTCTCCAAGTCGGCACTCTGCAAACTCCATTATTATGTCCTTCTTATCATATTTTAATGCTTTCTTTATTATCACACACATCTTAATAATAATAATAATATTATTATTTTTACAAACACTCGTTCAAATTTAGATTCATTCTAATCCATATTATTATTATTATGACTCTTAAAGTTTCTATTGAAAATACTTTTTTTTATTAATTCATAAATGTATACCTTGGAATATTCGTTAATAAAACGCGTCTTTAGTTATTTGTGTTCTAACCTAATGTAATAAAATAAAAAATTTGAAATTAAAGTTCTTTATTAAATAATCTTCACACAGCAGCATGCGTGAAGCTCTTCTCATAGTCTGTCTGGTTACTTTATTTTCGAAACAAAATATGATGCGATTGTAAAATTATTTATAATAAAACTTTATCAATCAAATATAGTTTCTAAAATTTTAAAATGTAAATAAAACCACAGTTCGACGAGACTCTTCTATTAAAAATAAATTCAAACCAGTGTATATTTCATAGATTATTATTAGCATAATTTAAAATAACGTTTAAATATTTTTGACCTAATAACATGTCACTGAGCACAACTTATGAAACATACATTTTAATTTCCGGTGATTTTGGATAATAAACCTACTTATCATATTTATTTTTTATCCTAATAAGAAGAGCAAAAATATCTTGAAATAAAAGAAGATATTTATATATCTAAAAGGAGCATTAGATATATTTTAGGAAACTAATTCAGTCATATATCCGATATAAAAGCAAGAATAGGATGAAAGTTGAAATTAAAAAAAAAAAAAAGAGATTTGAATTGAATTAACAAGATAAAATAAAAAGTTAGAAGATTGTTAGTGTGAGGAGACAGAAGGACACTTGGCGTAAGGTTGGAGAGGGAGGAAGGAGGAAAGCAGGAAAGGAAGTGTAAACTCTCATCAGACACGAAAATCATACCAAATCGGGAATACCTAAGTTTTGTAAAATAAATAGGAAAGGTATTGCTCTTGCTATTGCCCTCCATTCTTTTTATATGCTTAAAAATTCTTATCTGCTTTTATTCCTCTCCACTTTCTTATTTCTATCATTCACTTCAAACACTCACGCAACGATTCTCTTAACAATATCATCTACTAGGGTTCAAATTCGGATCTCAATTCATCTTATTACTAGGATGCTACATGTAATTATTTCCTCTATAATATGTATAGATAAAATAGGTTACCGAGATAAAATGTAAGTGTAACACAATCCAACTGTATCGCACTCACTCACAATAGATTAGTTTCATCGTTCTTGCAAGCTCTCTGCTCTTTTTTTTTTTTTTTTTAGGTTTTTCTTTGGATGTAAATAGTTTCTATTTGGTAGGTAATTCATGATTCTCTGAATTTCCTGCTGGAAAATTAAGAAACAGACTAGTGTTAGTTTTGGTGCGGAGGAGGGGAAAACTGAGATTTGGATTCGGATCAGGTTGGGATTGTGTTTGGTTGTTCATAATTTCGATATGAATTTCAAGAGCTTCGGGAATGAAGCTGGTGGCGACGGAGGAGGGAGACCGGTGGGGAACTTCTCCCTCACGCGGCAGCCGTCGGTGTACTCGCTGACGTTCGACGAGTTCATGAACAGCATGGGAGGTTCCGGGAAGGACTTTGGCTCCATGAACATGGACGAGTTGCTCAAGAACATTTGGACGGCGGAGGAGGTTCAGACAATGGCTTCGGCGGGCGTTGCCGCCGAGGACGTAGGAGCCGGCGTCAGCCATTTGCAACGCCAGGGGTCGCTTACGCTGCCGCGGACTCTGAGCCAGAAGACAGTGGATGAGGTTTGGAAGGACATTTCGAAGGATTACGGTGGGCACGGCGGGCCCAATCTTGCACAGACGCCGAGACAGCCCACTTTGGGAGAGATGACTTTGGAGGAGTTTCTGGTCAGAGCTGGTGTTGTTAGAGAAGACGCGAAGCCAAACGACGGCGTTTTCATGGATCTGGCTCGTGCAGGGAATAACAACGGTTTGGGGTTTGGGTTCCAGCAGATGAACAAGGTTTCTACTGCTACCGGTTTGATGGGTAACCGGTTGAACAATGATCCACTGGTGGGACTTCAGTCTTCTGCCAATTTGCCTTTGAGTGTTAATGGGGTGAGATCGTCCAGTCAGCAGCCACAGATGCAGAGTCCACAGTCTCAGCAGCAGCATCAGCAGCAGATATTTCCTAAGCAGAGTCCTATGTCTTATGCAGCTGCTCAGATGCCCCAGGGAATGGTGAGGGGTGGGATTGTGGGACTCGGTGGTGATCAGGGTTTGAGCGTGCAAGGTGGAGGGATTGGTATGGTTGGTTTGGCACCTGGGTCAGTTCATGTTGCTACTGGGTCTCCTGCTGCTAACCAAATATCCGGTGATAAGATGACCAAGAGCAATGGTGATACCTCGTCTGTCTCACCGGTTCCTTACGTCTTTAACGGAGGCATGAGGGGGAGGAAGAGTGGAGGAGCTGTGGAGAAGGTGATAGAGAGGAGGCAGAGAAGGATGATAAAGAACAGAGAGTCAGCTGCCAGGTCACGGGCACGCAAGCAGGTGAATATTTGTTCCACTATCCTAAATTTATCAATCATAGTTCTCTTGCATTTGCATATTCAAATGAACAATTACTTAAATGCAAAAAGACTGGTTTAATTTCTCTAGTTAGAACATAAAGATATCAATGGGTTGATGCAATCACTCTAAACATGTACATAGGCATGTTTGAGTAAATGATTTAATTAAAAAGTGCTTATGTCATTAGGGCTTAATCTATAACTTTGGGTGAGATCAAGCTAGCATGAAGCTTATTAAAAGCAGCTAAAAAGAGCTTTGGGAGGGTTGTAAGCTACATTTTCAAGCTTTAATTAAACACCTTTAACTTTCAGTTTAAATGCCTAAATGCAAGACGAACCTATGATAAAACTTGTGTTTGTCTACAACTCATCTTTGGTCTTGCAACCTCCATCTACTGGTATGAGATAATCAAATGCCTGCCGTTGCAGACTGTAGATTTTACTTTCAATATCAGAATGGAGGGAGGAGTAGCTGTAACATTTTTCATGAAAATACGCCACATAATTTTCCATAATAGGGTTAGTGAATGTTCAGTTCTAAAATCGAAAGAATATGATGACGATATGCGTCATGTTATTTCTTTACTAATAGTAATACTGCTCGGCCATTGACGTTCTGCTTTTATCCTCTGTGAACATGCTGTATACCTTGAAAGATTATGCAGCAGAATGGTAATATGATAGCGATCTGATCTGATGAAAGGTGAAAGATTTTGAGAAGTTACAATCATGAGAAGTTGTAAAGATCCAGGTTATTACAAGGTAATTGAACAGCTGGTTGGGAACATCACTAACAGTTGGATCATCATAAAATCCAAAGAAGCATATAATAAGTAAAAATGTATTAACTTGCAAACATCACTAACAGTTGGATCATCATAAAATCCAAAGAAGCATATAATAAGTAAAAATGTATTAACTTGCAAGACACAACGTGGGAGGAAGTGCAGGTTGAAATTTTGTAACATGTATTTAGTTTTCTGGTGTAAGTTCGGCCTCACATTTTCATTTTATTTGTTTCAGGCTTATACCATGGAATTGGAAGCAGAAGTTGCAAAGTTAAAAGAGGAGAACCAGGAACTTGTGAAAAAACAGGTAATTGTGGTTATTGATTCATGTCACTTCACATACAAATGCAAGCACCCATGTATACGAATTTATGTCGTATGTTCGCTTTAAAATTTTCCCTAATCGACATTTATTTGCGTATTGCAGGCTGAAATCATGGAAATTCAGAAAAATCAAGTAAGTGTTTTTTTTTTGTCAGCATTCCATTTACTCCTTTTTATTTTTCGTTACTCCTTGTAAAGTATTTTGTAGACCTTAATTTAGCGAGTGCTGTAACCTTATGTCATGTTGCATGACTGATTGATTGGTTAATATATATCATGAATCAGGGTTAAATTTTCTACACGAGTACATATTATTTTGTCAGTCCTTAACTAAGACCATTTTTTTCCACAAAAATTATTCACCGACAAATGGAGCATTCTGAAGATAACATTTGGTCACAAACTATGTCAATCAGCGGCACAAATTGGTGCGCTGGTCATGTTAAACTTGTGATGAATGAGGTGGTAGGTTTAGTGCAAAACTTTGCTACAATGATAGACTTGATTTGAACTACCAACTAGTGTAGGTTCTTCTGTTAGTTATGTCATGCAATTAATTACTAAAACAAGTGTTTCAGTCCATTTTTATTTGATTAAATATCTGTCAATGTATTGTCTGTAAGGATCACTTTTTTCTCTAGTTTAGTCTTTGTCTCTCAGACATTTTTTCTTTGGTTTGTGGGTGTTGAATTGATTTGATGATCATTATGTAAAGCTAGTAAGAAATATGTTTTAATATAACGATTTAAATGAACTGAAAATCCTGTTCACCTAGTAATTATCAATCTTACATTAGTATCACATGAAAGGTTGTAGTAGAGAGACATCAGCAATAATCACTTTCAGTGAATGTATTTTTGAGATCAGAGATTTTAAGCCATGGATACCAGTTTACTGATCTGTTCATATTGCTTGTGTCAAAAAAGTCTTTTGGAATAATCTGTTACGAGTTAGGTTGTTTTTTGTTTTTGGGGGTGGGTGGGTAAATTTTGTTACGTTAGTAGAGGAGTGGTTTTGGAATTTCAGCTTAGAAGTCTCTAGGATTTTCCATATAAAGAAATGTCAGTTCCGTGCGGTGCATGTGCTTCTGGTTTAAATTCCTGGATAAGATATCATATCTATATACAACTATCACGTTCAGAAGTTTCATCATATTAGCCTGTCATGCCCCAAACTTGGAGCTATTTTGATGAGTAGAATACAATTTTACAGTGATTATGAACTAGAATGTCCTATTGACGAATTGACGAATTGACGAATTCTTTTTTGATAAGGGTTTTCTCCCCTGCTTCGTTGTATCAATATATGTTTAGGACTGTCTGCACTTGTTCCAGAATTGTATAAAGCTAAAACATAGGATTTTCAAACTCGAACGAAATACTCCCATTTCAATGGACTTGATATAACAGGGGGAAGATTTCGAATGAAGTTGTCTGTTGATTAATATTGTTCTGTCTTTGTGTTTTATTCTTACAAGTTGTTACTGTAATATGCAAGGACTTACTGATTCAAAGTATATATTGTAAGAGATTACAAATTGAAGCATCCTTATTACTGAATTTGCTTTCATCCGATAATATTGCAGGTTAAGGAAATGATGAATTTGCAACGAGAAGTCAAGAGAAGACGCCTCAGACGAACACAAACTGGTCCGTGGTAGAGTGAAGATTGTACTATGATTCTACCGTTAAAATATATGTACATAATTATAAAAACGTATTCTGTTGTAGATCGAGGCTCTGGTAGTTTTTAGATTAGCACTTGGAAACTTTCACTTATTACTTATCTTTTGAACACGTTAGGAAGGGTATGCATAGTATCATGAGAATATGTTTCAGCACACATCCAATTTCTTGTCACCATTGGTTAGACAATCTTGTGAAGTGGCACATTTCCTGGATTTGATTTGGTGAGATTGCGTGTCCAATGTATGCACTTCTCTTCATTCACCATACTTTAGTTACGAGATCTTCCATTTTATCATTTGCATATCTAAATGAGAATGAAAAGTCAGACATCTTTCGTCAACTCTGGAGGAGATAATTAAGTAAACCAAACCAGTGTGTATTTTTCTTCCGCTTCTGGGATTCAGAAGAATTCACGTAAAAGTTGTGTATTGTTTCTGAATTCATGAAAGTGGTCACTACTATTGTACTGAACATGGTTAGTATCTTTGGGATCGGGAGCTTAACGAGTAAATTAAAAAATAACTTTGAAATTGTAATCTCAAAAATATAAAAAAGAAAGTAATTGCTCAGATAGACAACTGTTAAGTCATTTTAATCACTAAAGACAAGGATTTATTAATTTTAATTTCTACACACAGTGATGCCATTTTAATTCTTGACTACGAAAACTATTAGTCAGCTCTGTTCTTCAACTTTAATATGCATTCCTCAGTTCAATCCGTGTTAGCAAGAATCAAATTGGACTACTGATTATCAAATTTCAAGTCCAAAATAATTGCCAATTTTTGAACAGAATCAAATTAACTCACTAATTGTAATGAAATAAATTAATAACTATATAAGTCAACATTAAATTTACTACTTATATAACTTTAAGAGATTTGTAATTTTCAAGTACTAATTTGACACACTAAAGGTGAATTAAACATGTTAAATCTACAGTCAGTCTGATTTCTCATTGAGTTCCCCTAAGAATCTAAGATGCACATTACATTCCAGCATAGCTTGTACAAGCAGACTCATTATTGGACTTATTGGTTCAATCTTCAAAAGGCAAATTCTTCCTGTACTCAATGTTTTCATAATGCACCTGCATGGGATGGTGAAAGACTTTTTACCCATAATAATAATAAAAAAAAAAAAACAAAACTCTACCTTTTGTATTGTATAATCATGTGTTCGAAAAAAAAAAAGATTCTGAATTATGCACCATAAAATGTATTTTTGAATCTGAAAACGCTTTTCAAATTTTACAATTTGAAATGAAATTTGAATTTTCTATTGAATCAGCAGAGAATTTAAACTTTTCAGAATATATTTTCAAATTCAAAGATAAACTATGAATTACATAATTCAAAGTATACTTAAAAACTAACATTTCAAATTATGTAATCCAGTAGAAATACCTTAAAAATTATATAATTCGAAATATATTTTAAAAATATATTAAATTGTATAATTTAAAATGTTCAAATTACACGATCCAAAATATATTATTTTTTTAAATACATTCTAGATTGTGCGCTGTCTTACTTTCCGGTATGTATAATTTTGCTGTCTTACCTGCGGGTATGAATAATTTTGTCACTTTGCCCGTAGCCAAAATGGTTGGCATGGCACAGGTATATGAAACTCTCTAGCAACTTCTTCCTGATCAAGATTTCATCGTCAGAAATATATGTAGAAATTTAAGAATGAAATTCGATTTCAGCTGATATAAAACGAATTACAGTTCCGTAGAGATGAGTGCTTCAAAGGCGGGTTCTTACTGGTTTTGTTTCTACTGCAGCTGTATGATAATAAAGGCAGTTGGTAAGAATGCAGTAGGGCCGCCAAATAACTCTACTAAGACAATACATCTCAGAGATGGCAAACATTTCATGAGCAAAGCCAATTTGTATACAGGTCGAGCAACTGCCTCATCATGAGGGGGTGTGGCATTTTGTTCATCTTTCACTTAGAAATTTATGAAAGGTTGGACAGAGTCACTTCTTCTCTGAGAAGCATTGGCTCTGGGATGACATAGGGATATCTTCTGTAATTGCTTCTGTTTTTCAATCAATCATACAATCTTTCTGTTCCTCTTGAACTGGGTTCCTATCACAGTAATCAATACAAGAAAATACTACAACCACTACGAAGGAGACCTCAGTAATGTAAAACTAACATAAATTCAATATACTGAAACAGAACTAGCTGCATTCGCCAGAAATCAAATCATATAATAATAACAAAAAATCAACAGCTGAAATGAACCCATCAAAATTTTATCAGTGTCTTCGCCATTGCTCTTATTCTACGAGCCAAGAACAATGTTGTCACATGGCTGGATGAACGAATATATTAGAGGTACGATCATATGCTTGCAACAGTAAAAATTCACACCACATTCTATAGCATCCATTTCTCATCTCCAGAGCTGAGAATTACTGTTTGAGACAATTTGGCGGGAAGTCTTCATGTCTTTGTAAATAACAGACAAGAACCTACAACTATTGGGGACAGCTGGAATTGAGTTTCATGTCTTTCCAGGAGATCATCTTCCTGCGATCCCTTCCTCTAAAACATCTACCCAGGAATCGACCAGTAACAGGCTTACATAAGCCAACATCAACCACGGAAGTACAATTTGTCCTTTCAGACGATGGGAATGCCTCATCCAAATAATAGTCGAACAACATGGCAAGACAACTAATTTGATGAGCGAGTACATAATTTTGTTGATTGACAGGTAGCATCCTCAGTATGTGTAGATTGACCTACAATTTAGAAATGGTAGCACAAACAAGGACCATAAGCAGGACAAAATGAATAAAATACGCAACACTTGTATGATGAAGATATATTAGTTATTCTTTTCCTCTTTTTTCTTTTGTACTTTATACTTTATTGGGGGAACCCCGGCGAGGGAGGGAAAGGAAGAGGGGAGAGGACATGGGCCACAACGTTCTATCAAGAACTTACAAGTGATCTGTGGTTCTAAGAAGCTAAATTGTTGCTATGTATTACCGTCCCATCCCATAATTCCCATTCCAAAGAGAATCATATCCACACACAAGATACTAATAGTTTTACTCCAGTAACATCTTGAGTGATTAATTACTCACCTCTGCTTCCATTGCACGGAGTTCATTATACCACTCTAATCCTAACTTATCACGCTTTTCCCCAGAAGATATACAGCGAACGCTCAATGCAAAAAGAGGAGGCCTTAGAGGATATTCCATACTGATCTTTATCTGTCAAATGGTAAAAAGTCTAGATGAAATTACCAATAGTTCACTGAATTAAACTGAGCAGATTAAGGAGAGTATCTGTTTACCTTAGCTTCTAAATTAACATTGTTCTCATCTGCACTGATTTTTCTGCAAAGAACCAAACAAAATTCCTTGAGCCCGTGATCCATCCATGATACAGAATTTCTGTCATGGTAATTGGATAATGTACTTTCATGTTCTAGTTCAGTCTGCGCTGGTTCATCTATATCACTTTCAGTATCCAGCAAGAAATCAGAACTGTCATCAAACTTTTTGAAACTCTGTGACCTGATTTTATTGAGTGGAGGAACGATACTTTTAGAAATCAAGTTCAGCTGTGTGGAATGGTCAAGCTTGGACATGTTAGGAAGCAAAGTTGGAAGCTCCCCATCTTCTGTAATACTCTCAGGTTCTGTTTTTGTGACATCAGAACGTTCATTTACATCAACATCCATTGGTTCCTGTACATGCTCCTCTTCATCGATGACAGCAGGAGATGAGGACTCTCTAGGTACAGGTGGAAGTCTTACTGGTGACCAACTATCCAAATTGCACAGCGGAGTGTGAAAAGCCCAAGGAACACTTCTGCAGGACAAACGAGGCCAGTCAAGCTTTGCGAGAGATTCTAGCTGTTCCCTGTAAGCCAGTGAAGAATTCATCAAATTAGAACTCAAGTGTACCCAAGCAAATAGGTAAAGCAAGATTATCAGATATGCTCGAAAATAGAATGAATTTTACGAAATTCAGGATACACACAACCAGATCTTACAATAGGAAGGCAAAGCTAAGAAGCTAATTCAAAAACATAACCAAGGCAATGACTGATAGCAAACTTTAATTTGATCAAAACATGATATTCATCTTCATTAATATTAAGATAGGCCTTCAAATTCTAAAACTGCAAACATACTACAACAGTGACTCACAGAAGAGCCAATTGAGCTTTTCTTCTATCGCGAATTCTCTGCAGAACTGTCAATACTCGGTTCTGCTGGCGATATAGTGAAAGACCAGATATAACATTTTCATTCTTCGCTGCTCCACTGTCATCAGTAAGAAGTAAAGGAGACACCTCAGGCAAGAATTCAATCCCCGCCAAGTGCTGAGCCCATTTGTAAGGACGTGAAGTTCTTAGAGTATTGAATGCTATAGCATCTTGGACAAAGAGTTTGGCAGACTGCACCAACATTCAAATAGAAATAAATGGCATATAATAATAAGTTAGAGAATAGATTAACAGTTGCGGGAAGAAAACAAATCATGCAATAACTGTGTAAAGGCACTACAACCTGCTGGGGAAGCTCAAGTCCCGTATCATTAGGGAATAAATTACATAATATATCGTTTTCCGGACCTTCATTAGAACCTTCTATTCCAACACATACAACGTTCAACTTCACCAAATACTCAAACCTTAGGGTAATAAGTTTGGAAGATTTTGAATCAGAATGCTGATCTTCGTACACATGGATAATGATTTTAAGTGGGTGAACTTGAAATATTCCCCCCTGGTCAAGGCTCTCCTTTGCTTGAACCCTCCGTGGCCTTTTCCTCCGTCTCTGACCATCTTCTTCTTCATCAGGAGCATCGTCTTCCAATTTTGAACTCTCCACTGTAGTGGAATTGTCTGAATAATAAAAAAATCATAGTTAATCCTTAAGTTCCATTTTGGTATGTTGGAAATAACATAAACCCATTTAAACTTCGTACAGATATTCCAAAGCCATGCCAGGCACACACGTAGAAATATTCTAAAATTTTAAACATCCACTTAATTAAGCCAGAGAAAAATGAATTAAAGACCATTAATAAAACATGACCTACGGCAGTACTTCCATACTAGTGATAAATTTCCTTTACTGTATTTTTATCACATTTTAGTAATAAAACCAGTGACAATTTTCAAAATATATAAATATCGCAAGTAAACAATACAATTGATGTGAAGTTCAGGTTTAAAGTTAATTCATTAAAGAGATAATGTCCATGGGTATAATCCAGTGTCAGTAGAGACGCTATCAGCTGCAAGAGTACAGACAACACATATTCAAACAAGAATAACGCTAAAATTAAAAAAATCAACTATCCATTACCATTGTCCTTGTGAGCCTGTTGACGAGCAAAAGCTTGAGCATCTTTCAGGCTTCCTATAATCTCCAGATCAATGGGTTCTCCAAAGGCCTCCTTTTGAGCCAACAACTGTGAGTAAATCACGTATAGGGCTGGAGGAAGTAACTCTGCAGAATGATGCTGCTTTAATCTCTTAGTATGATGAAGCCCGAGCTGGTTTTGTACAGGCAAGGAGGCCTTCTTAAGAGATTTGAGATGTGATGGGAGACTTGTCAGGAACTTCTTTCGGTTTGCAATAGTCTGCAAGAGGATTTTCTTCTGCAGTTCCAGCTTCTCATGAAGTTTGCAGAGTTCTTTACGCTGATACAAAATTGGAAATAATAATTATAAGCATGCCTACAACTATTTGCAAGAAAAATTCAAAGCCGCTCGGTTACTACAGGAATAGTAATAGACAAATGAACCTTTGAAAGACTACAACTATTTGCAAATAGTTGTAAGCATGCCTACAACTATTTGCAAGAAAAATTCAAAGCCGCTCGGTTACTACAGGAATAGTAATAGACAAATGAACCTTTGAAAGACTAACCCTATGTTTAGATCGGTTACTGAAGAAAAATGTATGCATGTATATAGATGTGCATGCATTAGTCATATCATAGATCGATATGGAAATCCCACCTTAGATTTGGTTCATATCTTAGAGTTGTCTTAACTTTGAGCTTGCCTCATATAGTAGTAAGCAAAACAGTTCAGTTGATAGTTCCACAGATTTAAAAAATATATATATATATTCGACCAATTTTCCTGAGTTTAAGAATTATTATGTATACATATGTTTATTTGGTTTAAATTCTAACTAGTAAGTGCGTGTGTGTGTAGTCTTTCGTTTGAAATAGTGTTCTCCTAATGAGGATCTTTTTTGAAAAGAAACTCAAATTCATTACGAAGTTCTATAACACTATTTTGGATTTGATACGGTAGTAAAGAATCATAGTTAGAGTCGCTAACATCTATATGATCTTCAAAATTTTCATGTTGGCTTCATCCCCTCCTTGGGTTTAACTATAAGAGCAGTAACTTCTCGACAAGGTTCTAAAGATTAGTCTGCAACCATGATTTCAATCACAAAATCGAAAATTTTAGAGTTTTTGCAACTGTAACTGAGGTCGCATTCGTCCACAATTTGCCAAATATCAAGGACTAAAAAATAACATGAGTACAATTAAAAACCTTGCTTCTAGCTTTTCAATGCAAAACATTGAGGGCTGAGGCACACTGCATAAACGTCTGCCAGAAGCCAATATAATAAAAATGAAAACGTACAATAACTATATTGTACATTTCTTTCTGTTTCACTGTCCCAATTTTCCAATCCACCTAATTTCAAATTGTCAAGTAGACTCGTTAAGTAGGAATTTTATCGCAAAGTAACCTGGAATAACTCGAAATTGAGCCTCCGGAGCATGAGATTGTGCGCAGCGTCATTCGACAAAACGGAGTCCTTGATATCTTGTGGAGCGTCGCGGAAAAACTCCTCCTCGGGAACAAGGTCAATGTCAGGATATTTCGATTTGAAGTCTTTGCAGGCCTTTATCGCCTTAACATAGTGGTTTTTCTCGTACATGAGGTTGTGAAGCTGCAGCGTAGTGAAATCCACCGGTGCCTTGGCACGCTCCGTTTCGGTTTTGACGCGGTCTTCCTCGAGCAATATAGAGCGATTTGCCTGGAAGCAAAAGAAAGAGAGTTACAAAGCCTAAATCGGAGAATGAGAATGAAAGAGAAGTGCGGAGTAGAGTACCTGGCGAAGAGTGATGAAGTGTAAGAACATCTGAGTAGCGAGATCCCGAAGATGTTGTTTAGGTTTTCGGTCTTTTTTAATGGAGAGTATTTCGGCGACGATGTTCTCTACGGAAGCCTTGCTGTTGCGCAACATTTCGTAGGGTGATTCCTCCGACTTGTGAGGCTCTGAGGAATGCTCCTCTTCCTCTACACCACCTATTGATCCCTCTTCTATCTCACCGTCTTCCATTGATTCTCCTCTTTTCTTTCTCACAACCTTGACCTAAACTCCTTTTTCTTCCGCTTCTCGCTTCCAAGACAATGTCAGAGACAACTCGTTTTCTTTCTCTCCGATTACTACCTTCCTGCACTAAATTCCGACGGCTACGACGGAAGACAATCAAACTGCAACTATTGCTGCTTAATCAGTGTTCATCGCTCCTCGGAGGGGTTTAGTTCCATTACATTTTTAAAAAAAAATATTTAAATGATTAAATAAAACCTTTTCTTTTTTTGCAGATTAAGTTTAATTTTCATTTATTTAACGAAATAATGGCTTGGCTAATTGATATTTTTTAAAATATTTTCTCTTTAAATTTTTATTAATTACTGTGTGTTGAAATGTGTTTTTCCTTGTGTATATTATTTCAAATGTTTGAAAAATCTTATCAAATCATTTTCAACTAACACGTACATTAGAAATTCTAAATTTCTAAAATTATATAATCCAATCCAGACCCAAATTCGTACTATTCACTCTTCTGTATCTTTTTATTGTTCGTTTCTTAACAGTAATAATAAGGCAAAAAAACACCGAAATGTTTGTAATTTGTTTTTAAAATTATCAAAATTGCCGTTTTTGAAAAAAGAAATTTAAAAATAGATAAGTGGAAGGAATTTGATACAATTTTCCCTTAAAAAGGTCACGTTAAAATGATATGATTTTAATGTAGAATATTTCTAAGTTAAAATCAAGATGACACAAATTTAATTTAAAGCATTTTGAACTAAAATCACATTAAAAAAATATTTTAGATTGAAATCATATTATTTTAACATGATTTTTTTTACATTAAACTTTAATATGACTTGTTCATTTTTATAATTTCTTTTAGAATTGTTAATTTTGATAATTTTTGGAAAGCCAATAATTTTTGTAAACATGAAAAAAATTTAATTGAGAAACATTTTGTGCATCTTGAAGGCATCAAACAAAAACATTATTTTTCTCTATTTTTTTTTTCCTATTATTTCACACAATACTCCTCAAAATAATTTATACGAATCATTCAGTCGTTTGTGAAAAAACACATGGTATTGGCTATGAAAAAAAAAAAAAAGAGGTAGAATTTGGGCTACGAAGTCTCTAAAACTTCAACCTATAGAAATATGCACTTGAATTTCTCTTCCATAAATAATGAAATTAGCTAGTGGGCCTTTAATCATCATAATATTCTAAAAGAAAATCCAAAGAGCTCGTCGTAGTTTATATTGGATGTATTATTAATTTGATTTGTATTAAACGTATAACTGTTTAATATATTGTACATCGAATTTTTTTCCTAAATGTGTTAAAAATTATGAAAAAGATTTACAAATTTTTAAATAAAGACTATTGAATTCATTTCATTAATAATATGCCAAAACTTATCAAGAAACTTGGTGATAATGAATTCCCTGAGATTTAGTAGGTGTTGGAGTGGAAGCAGTTAATGAAAGGACCACTTATTATCTTATCATCTCACAGAGGAATCAAAGCACATATGAAGATGACAATCCAGTATTCACTATTTAGTCCTTTTCTTCCATTGTTAATGTTATACAATTATTATTTTTTATCTCAAATTAGTGAACTTTTTAATAAATCACACTCCATCATTTTTCTTCCTTCAAATGCTAAAATTCGAAAGGATTTTTACATTTTTAATACCATTTTCAATGTTTTTTTTCCTCTGATAATTTTCTTAAGTCCATGTTATCATAGACTATATAAGCGTTCGTGTTTTTTTTTTCCTTAGTCAAATATATCTGATCTTCATACAATTAATTATCTGTAGCATTACTAAATACATGATCTTCTTATCATTGCTATATACTCATCACTACTTTCAATGTTATTATTAAAATTATTGTTGTGACCATCATTATTAATGTTATACATTTATCTCACGCATCAGAATAATAAATATTTTAATTTTATATTGAATTTTTAATTATTTTTTTGTTAACTTTATTTTCCAACTGGTATATTTAATTTATTTGTATTATTTATTTATTTTCACTTAATGTGGAAGATGTTATTCTATATTTAATTTATTCCAAATAAATGTTTTTCTATATTTTGACTTATATATTCTTTTCTTTTCTTTTTTTTTTCTAATTGTATTATATCTAATGGTGAACTAACATATAAGATAAAAAGTCATCGATCTGAATTATCACTAGCATATTAGATGACAAGTCATTAATCTAAACAATCACTAGTAAATTAAAGGACTGATTTTCAACTCAACTGATTAATTAATAGACTGGACAACAATGTATCTACAATGTTCAACTAGCATACTCAACAACGGGTCATGAATCTAAACAATCACCTAACAGACCGAACGACGGACCATCAACCCAGATGACCAACTAATAGATCTGAAAGTTGACTATCAGATTGACAACTAACATACTGAATGACACAATCTATCAATCTCAACAAACAATTAACAAATCAAATAACCAACTATCAAGTTATAAGGTCAACTATCAACCTGACAATAAATCAGCAGATAATAAATCACCAAATTGAATGCTTTAAACATATCAAACGAATCACTAAAATCGATTGTTTAAATAAGACCAAAGTATATAAATTCCAAAATAATTTTACTTATTAAAACATGATTAGTCATAATTGTATCGTAATTATGCTAACTTTAATATAAAAAAATTATTACAAAATCTATAAATAAAAATTTGAGGTGGAGAGATAGGTTACATATTAAGTATAACATTAATTATTTTTTGTCTAAATTAATTGGACTTTAACTTCTACCTTCTATATATGTACCATGGAAATAGTTTGGATATTGTAGACTTAACTTCACATCCAATATATTAATTTTTAAGTTTTTTTTTTCACTTCTAATATAAGTTTTAGTAAGAAAGGTGGAGCAAAACGACAATATTTATTATAATATTATTACTATTTGATCACACATTGCTTTTATTTCACTGATTGGTTACATAAATAATTTGAACATGTTATGTGCTGTTTCTTTTCACTACACATGGTATTTTCTTTCAGAGCTTAAAGTTGCTGCTGAACATTGAATTCTCCATCTTTGCGTCAATCTAGAGAAAGAATTTGGTTAAAATGTTTTTGGCTCATCTCACAGCAAAAAATGTACATTCCACTAAAAACATTAGATTGTGTTTGTCAAGTTCTTCTCCCCCAGAACGCTACACTGTCCAATTCAATCCACCAACATTAACGGTATTTTATATACTGTTTTTGTTTCTATATTATTTTCTTTTTGTTTGGCCATATCCTTTCTATACTCTTCAAGACCATTCTTATCAGAATTCTAGTGGCTTGAACAAAAGAAAAAGATTCACATGTAGATAGTTCAAATCTTTAAGAAAGATTTATTATATATGAGAGTTGAATAATAAGTATATATTTGTTAAACCAGCAAGTAGATAATTTAATTAATAAATTTATAATGCTAAAAAACCTTTGTTGATTCACATTCTTTTAACATATTTGTTAAACCAGCAAGTATAATCTTTTTTTTATCCTCACTGTTTTACCAGATTAAACTGATTCAAGAAAGAAACAAGTGCATATAGACTGTAAACATGTTCAATGAATGCATATATATGTTTTACGTGATTGTTATTTTGGAGAAGTTTATGTAACTTTTTTAAGTGATGAATTAATGAAATAAGTGCCTCTAAAATAATTCAATGCAACCACTACATGTAGAGATATTTTTATTTATTGCACGTGATATTTTGGATATTTAATTTTATATATATAAACAACGGTTGGTTAGCACTCTACCCTTGAATTACAGACAACTTGGCCTCCCATGAAGTGAACCAATTAAAGTTTAGAAGATGAGAGATGTTAGAGTCACGACAAGACAAGCAAATAGCCATTTCTAATATCTTTCTCTTTATCTCTTCCACCTCTCCTCAGATACTCCATACCATCCTTTTTCTAGCAACCAAGTTATTTTCTAATCATCTTACAGATACAGATTTAATTCAGTACAGTATTAACATGTTAAGACGAATTTTTTTTCTTCCCTAAATACAAAATTGCCAAGAGTCAATGCATAACATTTTGACGGAAAAAAAATTAATTTAACAAATATTGCATCTAAAGTGAAAAAAGTACATATATTCATCTAATTCTAATTTAAGTTATTAAATGCAAGAATAATATTTCCAACTCAAAAATGCTTATTATGCGGAAAACATATTAACAAAGTACAGAATCCATGTAACAAAAGACAATATAACGTAAAAAAAAAAAATACATACTACAAGATTGAAGCGGAACTAATCAAAGAAGAACATCAATTATTCTTTAAATGTATAGGGAAGAAAAATAAGGGCAATCTTGAAAGCGATGTTCCCCTAAAACATAAATATGTAGTGTAATGATATCACTAAAATCACGAGACATATTGCGTCTAACAAGTAATGTATGAAACATAGTTGTAAGAATAAAAGAACAATTAAAATTATAAAACGAAGTTTCACTCAAAATGTAAGATTTATTGGTGAAGATTATATTAAAAAATTCTTAAAATTATCCATAAAATATTATCAATGAAAATAAATTTATCAATAAATATGAAATGTTAATAGATTTTATTGATAAATTTTAAAATTTTAATTATTGATAAGTTTTTCTGATGAATTTATTATTTACAAAGAAAAAAAATTGGTTGATAATTCATCAATAATATATATTTTATTTACTTATCGATTAATCTGTTAGATAAAAATAATAATAGAATTTTTATCTAAATAGTCTAATAGGTATATAAGTGGTAGAAATGGGATCAAACCTCTTCGTCTTGATCTCCTTTTCAAACTAAAATCTCATTCTTCAAAATTACAAACTTTTAGGATTCTTCTTAGTATATATATATATATATATATATATATATATATATATATATATATATATATATATATATATATATATATATATATATATATATAATTAATGATTGTCAACAAAATACACTCACAGATGACAATGTATGTTTAAATTATTGACTTTCTATTGAAACATTAGATCCAGATAGATGGTTATTATTTACTTATTTCACAACATGCTAGCTTCACAAATAAAATAGTTTCCACTAATCCTACGGACAAAATGCTACATATAAAATATTATGAGATTGTCATTAAAAATATTAAGGAAATTTGAAGTTACTATTATTATTAAGCTGGAAGAAGTTATTTGGGCATCAGCAATGGTTAAGTTATAAATTAAGAATTTTTACTTAAGGAAGCTAAGTAAAAAGCTTATTATAATTGTACTTCTGAAATAACAGGCATGTTTTTTTTAAGAAAATTAGATAGATCTCCTTAATTCTAAATGGTAGTTATATTCTGTTTAACTTTTAAAAATAAGTATTTAGTTATTAAATTGTAATATAAGAAGGGTAAATTTTGAAAATAAAGAGGGCATATAAGTAGAAGCAGTGTGAGGTGGAGAAACACGTAAGATTTGGGGTGGAGGAAGCAGATGGCGATCACGTGTGAGGGGATGAGGTGGAAGGACGTCATGGCCGTGGCTGATAGTAAACGCAACCACCGCATTGGTGTCAGATAATCACGTGGATTTCTCATGCATCTTCTCCTCTATCCCCGTGCTTTTCTTTTCTTCATACGTTGCTAAATCAACTTCTTTTTTTTCCTTTTCTTTTTTCTTTTGCAAACTATTTAATATAAACCAGATTTGGCTGTGTATATTATTGATGATGATACACAGCATCAGCAGCTAAGTAATAGTGCACTAACACGACCACCTTACAGCTCGCATCATCTTCTTTTACACCGTGTCAAAACTTTGTCGTCTTCAACTTTTCCAAGCCTCGGAAACCCTCCCATTATGGCCGTACAGGTGTTCCAAACACCACCACCATCATTTCTTTCTGCATTCATCTTGCATATTGCTCCCTCTCCCCCAACCTAATTACAATATAACACGTCAAATTCAACTTATTTTTTAAGTCAGATTAATTTATCTATCCCCCACTCTCTTTTAAGTCAGATTAATTTATTCCAATTACGTTTGGAGAACAGAGCTCGAACTTTTTGCCGTAAATTTTTCTTGTTGTTGATAACAGTTTAACACAAGTCCGATATGAAATGCGGCGGATAGGTGCATACATATAATTAATTTGCACCAATATACATATATAATCCAGAGAGGCTAAGCCTTAATTATATATATAAGAGTATTAATTATGAATGGACTAACTAGGTTTTACACACTACGGGAATCTTAATCATAGGTATTAGGTAAAGGAAAATAAGGGGTGAAATTGGAACTGGAAGTGGTAGCAGTCCTAATAGAACCAGACATAGCAACGGGAAATCCTATCCCTGGTGCATTAATACCGACAAGTGGCCTAATATTGTTAGCAGAAGCGCGTTCCAGCGACTGAACCTGCGTTTTCAGAAATTTGACGTAGTGAATTGCCTCATCCAACATCGACGCGGTGTCCATCTTGGTTCCTCCAGGGACCAGTCTCTGCAGGATCCTTATCCTCTCGCTGATCCTCTCTCTGCGGTGTCGCGCTGCCACACTCTGAGGGTCCTTCGAAATCTTCACGTTCCTCCGCTTCGGCGCCTTCACCGACTCCGGGTCTATGTGTATCGGCTGCATCGCCGCCATCCTGAATATCATCTCCCTCATCGCCGCCATGGAGCTCCGCTTGTCACCGTAAGGGTTTGCAGTTGCAGTTGCAGTTGCACCCTCGGCTGGGGTTTGTTGAAGCATTATTGGGGTAGGGTTGTTGGTGTTGTCGGAGAAAGAGATTAGAGCGGAGGATGTGGGTGATGGTATTAAGTGCGTGAATGAGTAAGAGGACCAAGGTAAGGGGCTGGGAGGGTTATTATCTAGTAAATCTGCTAGTGGCATGGTGCTACCACTGCGTATATTGTTGTTGTTACTGTAGAAGCCTTCTTGGGGATGAAAACCATCCATGATGTTGGTGTCACCATAGGGTTCAGAGAATTGAGGGAGGTGTTGCATCATCATGGTCGTGATGTCCATCTGCTGCTGCTGCTCCTCCTCCGGCTTTAACTGCTCCACAGTGTCCATTAATGGGTTGTTTCAGCTTGTTCAAGGAAAAGGTGAAGTGAAAATGGTGAGAGTGAGGTGTAAAGGAAAAAAGATGGACAAGTATTTAAAGGGTAACTGAAAAAACTGAGAAAATTAGCAGAAGGGTACAGAGGGATGGGAAAGAAAAAGAAGAATATATATTTAGCAGTGGAGTCGGGAGTTGAATTTCTCTCAGAATTTGCAGTGTGAGAAGAGTTTGTTAGAATGGTGAGAAAGGAGGGGGCAATAGTGAAAAAATATAAAACCAATATAATAGTGATATTGGGAACAGACTGCAGAAAATCATCAACACCTGGGAAGCGGTGACTCTCTACATCTTTATATATATATATATATATTTTCAGAAATGTTAACATGTTATAATATTGTTCTTATAAACTATATATTACTGAAGATACTAACCTGTGTGAAATCAAGTAATTACAAAAATGTTTGGTGAATTTTGCTAGCAAAACTCAGATTATTTATTTTTTAATAAATAATAAAATACATGAAAATGAGTATGTTAAAGAGCATATTGTTAATGCTCTCATTAAACAAAAGGAAATAACTGAAAAATACTAAGAAATATTATTTGTAAATTTTATTAGTATGTACAACTAAATTAACAAACTCGTTAAATAATCAAGAAACTGGGGAATTCAACATATAATTGTCATTTAGTGGTTTAAAAGAATATGATATGTACATAGTTTTTCATATTAATACAAACACTCGAACTCTTTGTTAATAAGTCAGTCTTATTATTCAAGTGAATATAATTAGTATTTTTAAAAGGAAAATGATATATATGCAAGTATGTAATATTTTATTATTTAATACATAGGGGAACCATTGCGTTGGAAGATATATAACTTCTATTCTTTCCTTCGTTATCGCGTTTATGCTATAAATTGTTGTAGTAAAATAATTTACATTTATTATTCTTTTTAATGTATAATTATAGATTCACTAAATATTGGAAGCAGAAATTTTTTATTTTTTATCATGTATCACAATCCTTAGACTCAACTCTAAGCACTACCCCTCCAAAAAAAATAGCCATGCTTTATAAAAAATAAAAATAAAAATCTTCCATAAAATTTCAAAGCTCTGTTTAAGAAAACTAGTGACATATAATATTAGACATAATGATAGCCTAGTTATTCAATATTTATGGGGGATTTATATTTAGCTTATTGGGTTAACTGAATAAATAATTTTTAATAATAATTTTGCATTAATAATTATTTTGATTAATTGAAGAAAATATTAAGTACTTCGTATATTTTGAAAACATTAAATAGATAAGATATCGTTCAATATTTATTTATAAATATTAAGAAAATTTGAAAAATGATAAGATAATTAAATATTAATTTAATAATACTTAAGGATGGTGATCCGGGACAAATCATACAGTCAATTCACCGGTAAATGTATTTTAGTTAATATTTATATTTTTACCAGATACTTAAATTTGAGATTAAAAAATTATAATAAAATTTTAAATATTGTTTTTCATGTAAGTTGATGAAAAAACTCAGAATTATGCATGATGGATTAAAACTATTAACTCATATTTTATGTAATTAGCATTATATATAGATTATTCTCATTATATTCCTAGTTTAGTTGTGTGGATAATAAAATATTAATTTTACATTTAGATTTCAGTGTGAATGTTATAAATAAGGTGAATATTTTTCTAAATGCCTGAATTTATGGTTTTAGAAGTGATTGACTAATAATGAAGGGAAGGATGATCGTATTGTAGTGAATGATAAATGAAAGATGCTACGTCACCTACGTGGCATTGAATTTGAAGGCCATGTATCTTTCATAGATAAGTGTCCAAAATAATTATTGTCATCTTTTATTGACATTTATATACATTAAATGTTGTTGGACTCAGCAATTCTTTCAACCAATTTAAGTAAACTTGTTCATTGTACCTTACACATGTTTATCAAAAAATACTTCTTATTTTAGCACTATAAAATTCTATAATAATATAAACTTCCAGGCAATAATATCATTGATTCTCTTTGTCCCTCATTAAGGACATACGCAACTACTTATTTATAATCATTTCCAAAAAATGATTCTAATCCGAGAATGTTTTCTGGCTGTATTCTTAATGCGAAAATCAAATTTGATTTCTTAATTCTCTTTAAAAAAAAAAAACTATTCTAGCCATGAGTGTTTCTTTTAACTATTTTTTTTTATTATAGTAGCAATCAAGTCGTATAATAAACTTAATATATATATATATATATATATATATTTAAAATATTATATAAGTTTTTTAAATTTTAATTAATTAATTATTATTTTTAATGGAATGTTTAAAATAAAATTATTATTATCTTATATATCAAATTATTTTATTATATTTAATAATTGAAATTTAATGTGTAAGTATAAAAAAATAAATTGCAATATTATTATATATTTACATTTTTTAAATAATATAATATAAAAAATAACTTTTTAAAATTATTTTTTATTTAAAAAATAAGTTTGTTGACTAACTTATCTCACATCACCAATTTAGTTGGCCAAACAGAACATAAAGATAAATTAACATATTAGAAACTTAAACCTAATTCATCAAATCTTGACGAAAGAATTATTATAAACTTGTGTTTTGAGATCCTAAATAAAGATATTTTAAATGCCTTTATGAATAATTCTCATTTAAAAATTTAAGGTTAGAATCCACTGAGAAGTGAAAGTATCAAAGTGCTATCCTATCTTCTTGTTTTTTTTTTTTTTTTTTGTTTACATACGATGATACTCTTGCATACAGGAATTTGGTGGTACGAATTTCTGGTGTCATTCATGTTTTATCAACTAAATTGTGAAAGAGAAAAATAACGGTTTTGGAGAATAACTTCAATGTCACTTCTCGTCAAGAGGAAAAGATTTGGGTGGATGAAATATGTTTTTAGGACTGTGTTCCTTCACGTGCCCATAAAAAACATTTATATAATAATAATAATAAAAAGGTAAAAAAGTAATTTTAGATTTAATTTATTAAAAAGGTGATTTCACATTCATTAAATCTTTTTTATACTTTCACAAAGTTAATTTTCAAATCCATTCAATTTTATTTTCAAATATTTAAACAAAACACAAAAACTTTATTTTCAAATACATTTGTTCAATCTTTCTCAAATTCATCTTTACAAATAAAAATATTCTTAAAAAATTTGGACACATATGTGGTAGTGTCAGTAAATATTATTAGATAATTTCTCAATTTCAGGTGGAGATCACTTTTGGACCATTGGATGAAAATGAGTTGGACATGTGACAACCATCAATGAAAAGTGCTATAGCAATGTTAATTTGATTTTAATGATTGAGTGTTGTCTATTATTCCTTGTGTGACACACATGTAGTCTAAAAGATTATGCACTCTTTTATCTAAAGTTGATCAAGGACTATCTCCTAAAACATATATATATGAGAAGAAATTGATGAAGAACATTTACAATTTGAAGAATCTATGACAAGTTAAAGATTAAAACAGTTTTTTTAAATCTTATAATGTTTCGTGAAAAAGAAAATTTAAACAACATTAAGATCATAAGCACAATTAAACAATAAGTTAGATAACCAATTTCTTCCAAAATTGTTATTAGAAGATGTATCACTGACCTAAAGTTTATTATTTTGCTAGTCCAACAGTCACAATATACTTTTTTTCGTTGAGGACAATTTCAGGTGTATGATTTTGCTGTAAAAACTAACAAAAGACCCAAACAAAAATTTTCAAAGCACGTAGATCTATTGTTTTGAAAAACTTATTTACAATATGTTGTTCAAACCCTAAATTGGATGATATATACGTAGTCTAATATAGTATAAATTTACTAAACTTTTGATGATATACCACGTACTAAAATATATGCAATTCACTAAATTTAAAATTTTAAAAGCATGTTATACTTTGTAATATTCTTTACACCATGACTGGATTTTACGATTCTAAAAATTGTAAAAAAAATTATAATTTTGTAGTTGTCTGATTTCAATCACAAATTCTGTAATCAATTTTGGTCATAAATTTGGTTACAGTTCAGTCACGAATTAAATCACTAAAATCAATTATGCATATACTAATGACCATTTTTTTTAGTTATTAAATGAGTTTGTTTTGATTAGTGATAATTTTAGTCATGAGTGAATTTTGAATATATTTTTGGATTATATATAAAAAGTATGAAAATAAAATATAAAATAAGGGAGGGGAGACAATTGTCTGCAAGAATAAGTTGGAGAAGATAAAAGGAATCCAAAAGGGACAGATTATGATTTTGGTGTGTGCTATTTTTATTTCTTTATTACATTATCACCCTCATCACCTTATCCTTTCTTTTCCATATATCTAATATTCATTCTCATCATTATTAGTATTATTATTATTACCATCACATTGAAATAAAGAAAAGATTGTGGCTTGCAGATTTGATAAATGATGAAACACATATGACTGAATTACATTTAAAGAAATTAATATTTAAAAAATGAAGTTGATAACTAATGAGATGGTTACAATATTTAATGGTCCCAGGCAGGTCTCTGTCTGTGAGAAATAGTGTGCCTGCTGCAACATAGCGTGAGCATGCGCGTTTGTTGCTGCATGATTTTCATCGCTCGCAACTTGAATCATTTTCTGCATCTCCAATTTCAACAATTCTACCCTTAATTAACTCATTTTGAATTTTCAATTTTTTTTAGTGAAGTTCATACGGAGCATGTGTACAGTGGTTTGCGTCATCATGTCATCAAGACTTTCTCTTTTTATATGAATATTTTTTAATTTTATTTATTAATCTGATTATAAAATTTTATTTATTTTTTTTCAAACTACATATTTTTACGGTTTAAGTATAATGTTTTACGATTTTTTTTAATTTTACATATTTTTTATTTTTTAATAAATAGATTCATACAATTTATTCTAGTTTTTTTTATTAGATTTGTATATTTATTTATAATAAATTATTTTATTAAAAAATTATAATTTTTTATATAAAGCTAAAAGCTAAATTTAATTTAATATTTATAAATTAATTGAATAAAGAATTTGAAGAGTAATTATAGCTAATAAATTAATTTAAATATATTGTAATTATGATAATAAAAGAATTAATATTGTGATTATAAATAAACCTAAATGTTTTACATTCATATGACTAATTTTAACTTTACCTTAAATTCTTTTCCAAATATTTCTAGCTAGATTGTTTGATTTTATTTTCTAACTTTTTACACACAAAAACTTATTACAAATTATTTTAATCAAAATATACATTTATCAAAATTAATTTTAAAAAAACAACCATTACAGTATTTAATTATGATATTTTTTCTATTACAATAATTTCAATATATATTTAAATTATCTTATTTATTATAATCACTCTTCAAATTTTTATTCCTAATTAATTTATAAATATTAAATTAAATATAATTTTTAAATTCATATTTACATGATTTTGTACAAAAAAAATATAAATTTTTAATAAAGTAATTTATTATAAATAAATATAAAATATATAAAAATAAAGAAAATTTGTTCTTCAACAAACAAAATTGCAACAGTAAAATTAAAAAAACAACAACAAGAATTTAGTTTTTCAAAACATTAAATTATACTTACAGTAAAAAAAGTATAGTTTAAAAAGAATTTAATAACCTATTTATGTCAATAAAATTAAAAATGTCTATAACAAGAAAATAAAAATATAAGGTGATGGTGATCTCATGAGTTGGATGTTCCTTCCTTAATTTAGCATCTTTTTTCTTTGAAGTGCAACTAGCACAATAAATTCATTTGCCATTTAAGCCCACAATTTTAAATATCCAGAATTCACAACTTGCTTCATCCATACAACCAAGGTAAGTTTAGTGTTTCAATTCCCTATGCAATTATGTCAATTAATTATCATTTTGCAACAACACAAAAAAGCAACTACTGGTCCACCTCCTCTCTTTTTTTTATCATCCTGCTTCCCCTTTAATTTCATTGTCTTTTTTCATCTCACTGATTAAAAAAATAAATATGTTAACATAGATTTTTTTTATAGTAAATATGTAATTTTTTAATTAAATTTAAAATATATCATTATCATAATAAATAATGTAACATCTCAAAAATTATATGCTAAATATAATATAACAGGATATATCATTATAGTATAGTAAGCAGCTTCGGAATGTAAATATATAATAGAGTTTACATTCATCCAAAATGAGCTAAAATTTTAAAATTCTAAATACATAAGAGGTCTCTCAAAATAATCGAGAAGTTCTAAGAGAAATCCTATGGATTAAATACAACATCTAAACTACACAGTTCCTCAAAATATAAACATCTGAAGAGATCCTAAAAGAATCTAAAGGCTAGGGCTGGGTCCTCTCCCTCCAAAGCCTGCTCCAGGGGAACATCCTCAGCCTCTGCTCACATCCAAAGGGATGATCATCGCAAAAGGGAAGGCAAGCACATACAACACACACAATGCAAGGGTAAGCTAGGTTGAAAAACATACAAGATAAGTCCAAATTTAAACTAACATATATATAACAACATGCACACAAACAATCAAATAAACATTCTATCAGATTATACATTAAATGGAACTAACTATCATGTTATACAATCACACACAGCATGCAAAGACCATAACACATTACAAAATAAGACCGAATGCATTTTGTTGATACCAATGACCGACCGCATGATTTGACCATCCAGACTAGTATGAAACGTCGAGTTCTAGGGCTTTGTGCACTTGTTGTGGCCCTACTGCTTTGCAAAGTGATTGCCGAGCGGTTTCACCCGACCACACACAAGTGTAAGCCCTTTACCGAATAATAGGCCTCCACGTAGCACCCTATTACTAGGACCTCCTGCTATTCTCACCACATGACTCATCACTCTCTAATTGAGCATGGATAGTCATTAGAATGTCAGGATAAACCCCATATGGAACTCCGACCATTCATACGGTCAATCACAACAAACCATAGGACACCACCATGTAACCTCCCTTGAGGATCATGGAATTACGTCCATTAATCATACTTTTAAATTTGACACACAACTCATGATTTTCAACATTCATACACTTGTACATGATCATACATTGTCATTTGAGTCTATACAGATCATATATATAATTCCTACATACTCAGACATTACATACTTTCACAGAAATATCATTTATTAATACAAGTTTCTTTATAGCATTTTATTACCAACACTTACTTAATTTAAAAAGCTTGGAGACCCTCAACAATGGATCCGGAAGGGTCAAAAACTCCCAAAAGGACCTAAAGAACGTCCAAAACGGACATCTGGAACCCCTAAAACATCAAAAACATTAAAAACACTCATTCTGTCGCAGAAAATTCGCTCAGCGCAAACCCTATGGTGCGCTGTGCGATTTTTTCCTGTCAGTAACCCTTCGTAGAGCGCACAGAGTGCGCTAGGCGACTCTGCATAATCTGTAGTGCGAAATTCTGCAGATTTGAGGAACTCACACACTCAAAACTTACTCTAGGCCATTTGGTGAATTTCTAACACTCCAAATTCGAAGTATAGGTTGAATTAAACTTGTCTAAAGGTTTACACACACTCCTAACATCAATCTCTAGTAATTATGCCTCAATTTAGGATCTAAAGTTTCAATTTTAGTTACTAAAAAGGTTCAATTTCAGATTTACCATTTGGAAAGTGTTTCAGGCCATTTTGATGCTACTAATAAGTCATATTTGATTTAACTAAGTAACTTTAATTGCCTAGACCAGACCCTAACCTCTAACTCTAAAAATCACTAGTTTAGTTCCCTGAATTTGGACTCTATCATTATAATAACTGAACTGATTTCCCAATAATCTACATAACCTGAAATCACAACTTCCAAACATTCAACTCACACACCATCCTATTTTCATACCAGTCCACATTCATATCATTCAAAATCACATAGTTCACAGTTTCTTAGAGCACACATTCAAGAACACATATTCATCATTTCAATTCCAACAATTACCACAGAAAATACACATGCATCAACTTAAAGCCTTTAAACAGAGTATCAACATAATCAAATTAATTTCTACCAACCAAAATTAAACCTAGCTTCCCTTACCTCTAATCGGCAGCTAACCTTAAGGAGACTTCAACCACACCCTTGCACTCTAGAGAAATTTGAAAGTACCTATAAATCCCCGATTGGAGATAGAAATCAGATTTTTATGGCATAATCCGAGTTAAAATCTGAGGAGAAACATAGAAGCAGTCACATGCAACAAGTAGATTGCATGATCATAGCTCAAGAGTTACAAAGGAAGGGGATTCAACTCACCAGTATATGGACAGTGAAATTGATCAGTAGAAATGATTGTTCTCAGCTTCAAGATTGTTCAGAAATTTCCTAATCAACAAACAATTGATTTAGTGAAGAATGACTTAGAGAGAAGGCAGACCTTACCAGGATTTAGTTTCTAAAAAGGGAAAGTGGTTTGTAAGAATGAAACAGTAAAGGTATTAATCTTTATTTATGTTTGAGAAAATAAAATTTTGATTCCTTACATTAAATAAATAATGAATCAATAAAAAATTATACACACATTATTAAGAAACTGTATCAAAATATTCTTTTTTTTTAATTTTAAATTAGTACTCATCTCCACTTCAAATTTTAAAAGACAAACACTTGTTTATATTTATTGAATATCGTTTTGTTCCACATTTCTTTGAGTTCATAAGAGATTAAATCATCTCTCATAAATTCCTCCAGTCCAAAAATAATAAATCTAATTATCTTATTTTTTAAATTTCTTGTAGTCTTAAACAATGCTTGAAACTTCCTATTTTATCATACAACATTAACTTGTGGATGTATACAACATTTTCCTTCTTTCGTGTACTATGTACTTTCCTCCACTGTTGTGTGCTAGTTTGTGTTGTACTAAACATTCTTACAAAATGAGAATGTTCCGTTAACATATCAAAATTATGTAACATGAATGTCGACTCAGATGGTATAAATATTACACAATAATAATAAAAACATCCACATAACTTATAATTTGAGATCATCATCAGTTTATAAGACCAAGATGCACTCTATTTATATTAGGTAAATCCAAAACTTTCTATTCACCATTTTTTAAATGATAATTCCACAACTAATCAGGTGATGATAATTAGTGATGAATTTTTAATAAATATTTTGAAAATGTCAAATTTCTTTTGTAAATAAATGTTTTTAAATATCAAATATATAAATATATCCATTTTTTAATTATTTATTAATTTATATATATAATTTAGGGTTCAAGATCTCCATCAGATAATCCGCTATTTATAATAATATTATAAGATCAAATATCTAGTTTAAGCTATCATTAATTTAGGATTAAGAAGAATATATGTCATTTTTACAATTCAAATGGTAAAAGTTCATTTAAGTAAGGATAAATTTTATTCTTTATTCTAAAAAAGTTAAATGTTAAAAACCTTACTAATTTTATAAAATTAAAATACACATAAATTACATCTTTTAAAATGATATAAAAAATATCGAAAGTTTATACTAAAAAATTTATTATTTGTTAAATGCAGGTATTAAACCACTCAACGATTACATATCCATAAAAAAATAAAATAAATTTAAAATACATAAATATATCAACTTATTTATAAAACTAAATAAAATTATGATAAAAACAAAATAGGAATCAATAGAAAAAAAAATGCTATACTCTTTTAATAATATGAGTAGTTTATTTTTGTAAGTTAATTTGTTTTCAAGTTGTGGTTAAACTTCTTACCTATAAAAAGAACGTTGAAGACCAAATACTACAAGCAACAATGACTCGTGAGCAAAACAATCTTCTTTGAAATATCTTATGGACTGTTCTAGAAACTTTTTTTTTTATATATATAATATATCTTATCACCATGTTCTTATATTCTTATTTTCTTTAATTTCCTCTTCTTATCTAACTAAATTGTTATTTAACTAAATAGTCTACTGCCCCTGTCCCAATTTAAATATCATTAAATTAATTTTTAAAAAATATAAACCAAATCTAAAATGTTAACATAACTATTATAAACAAATAACTTTCAGTCGTTTATCATATGTTATAACTTCAATATAGAAATATATGATAATAAAAAAAAGTTTCAATCATCTATCTTGCAAAAACATATAATATGTTTGGAAAAGAAAATTGAACTAGCAAATATTAAATCGATGGTCTTTGAAATGGGAAGTAGATGTCACTTTCCATCAATTCACCTGCATAACTAAAATTAAACTGTATCATTAAAATTAGAGACAAAATCCTCGAAAAATGCTATATTCGTTGACATATTTATTGCTTTATTGACTAAAATTATACATTGGGTTTACGTTTTAATAAAGTAGTGTTAGACCCATGCATATACAGATTTTTATTTCTTTTTCTTTTTATAAAAATGTTTTAAGAGAAATAATACATAATTGTTGTAAAAGTTTAGAAAATGATATTTTAGAAATGGTGGTAGTCTAAAAATAGTGAGACTCAATTCTTTTAATATAAATGGTTTTATTATAAATAATTTTATTATAAAAAAGTTTCATTATTTTAAAACGTATCATTTCTTTATAAATCACTTTTTTAGAGTTCTTTATAATCTTTTTAAGAGTTCTAACTTTTGAATCATCTATTTGACGATCAGAAGGTGTTTAATCGACCACATCAATGAGGTCTACGTTTTTATTCTATCGGTTTCTACAATAGAGCAAGTAAGTTTTAACTCATTTTTGCTCTTCACTCTTTATTTGAGTCCATACATGGAGATTTCCATCGCTTGTGTGTCTTGATATTTTCTTAGAGCTCTTTGTCAATCAGAGGTCCTAAGGATTCTCCTTGGTCTCTTTTCAGTATTTATAGAAATTCTTTGCGTTTTAAACAATCAGTGAGACGTTCTTAGAGCTTTATAGTTTCTTGTGAGATAAGGGAAGCTAGAATTTGTTTTAGAATGTGTTTGTGTTATAAATTTAGTATCTTTATGAAGAATAATATGATTTAAGTGAAATTGTTATTTTCATGCTAATACTCTTTGTGTTTAGATTATGATAAATGATCATATGATGTTTGGATGCTTGATATGGTATGGTTTCATGGTTGTTAGTGTATGATTGTGTTTAATGAAATGTATTGAAGTTTGAAATTGAAGTCAAAGTGTTTGGAGTGAAGAGGAATCAAATACTTGATTTGTAAGGTTAACAAAGGAGGGTTTGATAGATGAATTGGAGGGATAGGTGTTGGGGTGAGAGAGCAATTGTGTTTTACGGCTGTTATGAGGTCATTTAATACTTGTTAGAATGGTTAGTTAGTTGAACTCTATAACTCTAATCTAGACAATGTTAATAGTATTTTTATCAATGTTTTTGATTGATTTTAAGTGTATTTTTGGGGTTTAGAGTAATGAGATTTTAAGTTGTAGGTTGAGTCACATGATCAATTTAAAGGTTATTGATAAGTTATTTCTAACTTGTAAGAGTCCCTAAGCTACTTAAAAATGAGTTAGAACATGTGGGTTTCAATTTTGATCTCTAAATTGAGATTTTAGTTGTATTTTAGTGGATGCATTGTTGTAAACAGTTGGTTATTAATTTAATATAGGTTATACGTTATTGGTTAGGTTTAAAATAGTCTATAATCCAATCTAGAAGTGTTAGAAGTTGGTAAAAATGGTTAGAAGATGTAATGGGTGATCTAGAAGTGCTAATTTTGGAGTTTTTAGTGCTGCAAAATTATGCATTCTAGCTGGGCTAGCAGAATTGGCTAGCTGGGTGAGCCAGCTCGCTTAACTTGGAGAGCTTGTTGTTTTGACTCTAGTCGAGCGAGCTTTTGTAGTTTTGGCAGAAATTTATAGTGGCTGAGCAAGCCAATTTGCTCAGTTTGGGAAGCTTACTGTTTCACCTCTATCTGGGCGAGCAAAGTTTGTTAGTTAGGCGAGTGAGTCCTTTTTCCTAAGTGTTTTTAAATCATTTTACCTATGTGTATGGTTTTAAAAGATATACTAGTTTTTTATATGATCTATGAAAATGTGAAGAACTTATGTTTAAATGGAAATAAGGTTATGTTTGAGTACGTATATGGTTATGTATGATATATGATGAAGATGATAAGTATGTGATTGATCAAGTAAAATGGTTTAACGTGCTTTTGTTATGATACATAAAGTTGTATGTGTATTGAATGAAAAATTGTGGAAATGAGTTTCAAGGAGGAACTCTTCTTAGTGATTTCAAGTATTGTAAGTATGAATATAGGAAGCTTAGTCTTGAAGTTCATCCTGACATTCTAATGATCATCCATTCTCAAGTAAAGAAGGGTGAGACATGTCGTGAGAATAGTAGGAGGTCCTACTCAACCTTGAATTCCTCCATCATTGTCTTCATCGCAATTGAGCACCCTTTCCACGCATTCAGTTTTGCATCAACTCTTCCCTCCAAAGCATTCATTTTTCCCTTCATCTTTTTGCACAACCTTTGATCTGACAAGTTAGACCAATTTAATCGACTTCTTTAGTCAAGAAGCCTATCTATCATTCAAAACAGCACACACACAGCCAGATAATTGGGAAACAAAACTTTATTACTCTGAAATCAAATAACACACTGCCAACTGGTACAACACCTAACTCTCAAGGGAGTATTCTCCCTCTACATGAACAACCTTTGTCTACACACAAAGAATTATACAAAATCTATATCCTGTCACCAAAACTCCTACCTTTTTATAAAGACAATCCAACCGGCTAACCAACTTCTAACTAATTTCTAAATTGTTTCCTTCTATCCTACACCAATTATATTTTATTGCATTATATCGTATCACTCTCCTACAAACTTAGTCAAAACTAATAAGGAGATATTTAGGAATTTAAATTAAATAGCTCCAGATTCAAACATGAAACACTCCTTATTGTCTCAATAGCAAGAAACTAAGTTTTTCTTTTGGAGAGTACCTTCATTAAGAGGTCAGCCCACTATTACAACGAAACTACCCCTTCCTTCTGTACTTGTGTAAGAAAATAAAACTTAAAGATTGAAGTGTTTGGTCTTTCAATGAGAAACTATTGCTACATGATTATCTGAAAAAAACTTGGTTATCTATGCTTTTGTACTTCTCTAAGAAAATAAGATAAATTGTGACGTCAACAATATAAAACAAAGAATATCCACAACAATATACAAAACGAAAGCACACCATCAGGGGACATTTTTCATATTTATTCGGAAAAAGTAAACATACGAAAAAAAAATAAAAAAAAATGAACTTTTAGGTGGTCAAATGTTATGAATAAAATTATTGAAAATCTAGGATCTCACCACTAATAAAGTAACTATGTAGAACTATTTTCCAATTGCTAGTGTCTTCTCATGTAATAAACAATAAAAGAATAAACATCGAAGGCTACCTGCACAAGCAGTTTTTGGTTCATGCACAATCACTATTTGTCAAATAGACTAATAGAAAGCAGAGTATAAGAACAGAAAACACCAGCATATTTTTCTAAACAATAATATTACTCACATGTTTAGATCAAGAATGCCATAAATCTCATCATAGAGGACAGTACGCTTAATGAAAATGTAAAATGGGAACTTAATAATTTAGCACCTGTTGAACTAAATTCAATGCTAATTATGTAACTGTGCAGTCAACCAGTTCAAGCATTGAAAATAGCCTCATCTCAAAAGCATTTTTCTGTAATAATAATAATAATAATAACAAATTTTCCTTCGAAAAATAACTTAGAAATAAAACCCATCACGCCAAAGGGTGAGAAATCGGAATCTATGATGATCACGTTTTGTCCTCAAAGGTACAGAAGAGTAACAATGTGGACCATGACAATGCTATCTTAAGGGTGCCTATAGAACCCAAAAATTTAATCAGATGAGAAAAACACATACCAAATGAATATTTTAGCAAACATACAAACTTTAGAAAACAACCACAATCCAAAGTTTCCGTTCGGGTTCAGGACAACATAGAAAGAACAAAATTTCTTGGACACAGCTTAAAAAACAACCATAGTACAACTTCTAAGAAAATGATATAACAGTAATAAAAAACTCCAAAAAAACCTTAACAATAAAATCTTACCTGATAGAACAAAACTGAAGACAAAACAAACTTGGGGATTATGCTCCAAACATTTGTTCATCATGAGAGATAAACATTAGCATTTCAAATCCTTCTTTGTCATTTCAAATACTACTCTGAAACATTACAAACGAGAGCCAAAAAATACAGTCTTGGAGCCATATGAAAGGGTGCTCGATAGACCATTTTGCCATTCAAGATACAATTCTCCAATTTACAAAGCAGGGCTACGTGGTAAAATGACTAACAAAGCAGTGACAGCAATGCAATGAAAAAAAAAAAAACAATTTTGGGGATAACTGTCATGATTCTAGACATTAATATATTTCCTAACCGTTTGTTATCTTAGTTTTTATATTAGATCATAATTTTATTTGGTTATATATCGGTCCATTAGAGAAGTGTGTAGAACTAGAGTGATGAGTGTCATGGTACGAAGTAAAAAAATCAGAGCACTCAATGAAGCTTTTAGACCAAAATTCATCATTTTGAACTATTCAGTGTCAGGGAGATTTAAGAACTTTGATCCATTGCAGAGAAATCGTTGAGTGGAAGTGCGAGAGAGAAGGAGGTGGTGAAAGCAGGTCCAATGCTCAAGGATAATTTCTGCAATGCATTAATTGGGCTGCAGCTTGCATGCACAATGATGATTGTTGATGGCCCATTTGAATAGTGTTATCTTGTTTTTTATTGTGTGAATAGTAATGTATTATGTAACCAAGATTTTGAGGTACTTTGTACAGTGATAAAGGCACAAAGCATGAGGTCCCACTGCCACCACCGCAATAAATCAATGCTGAACTCAACCGGTCTATATTAGTATTTTACAAAGTTAATTGCTCTTTCACTCTTTTATTATAACCTAAGACTCTATAGCATTTCTACACTTGCTTGACTATTGTTTTTTAATTCAGTTTTTATTGCTAAGTAACCAAACTAAATTATTTCATGGAAGTCGACCAAAAATACGAAAAGAAAAATTAAAATAAAAATAAATTTATATTTTAGTGTTTGATAAGTTTAAGTCACTTTAATATGGAGTTGAGTTTACGACGTAACAATCACTTTAGAGTTTTTTTAATATAAAATAATAGTGTATGAAGTGAAAAGTTAAATATAAGTTTTATGAAGTTAAAATCAAAGTAAATGTTCCATTTAGGATTGGGGTAATGGTGAGAAGTATAAATATATTTTGGCTTAATATCTTTATTGGTCCTCGTATTTGTGTGAAAATTTTAGTTCGGTTATCAAGTTTTGAACTGTCTCAATTGGTCATAATTTTTGTAAAAATGCATACATTTTATCCCAACCGTTAACTGATCTCAAACGGCGTAAGTTTAGGTGACGTGGTATGCTGACGTGTTGGCTTAATCCCTCTTGGTCCTCGTATTTGTGTGAAAATCTCAGTTCGGTCCTCAAGTTTTGAACTGTCTCAATTGGGTTATAATTTTTGTAAAAATGCACACATTTTACCCCAATCGCTAACTGATCTCACTGTGCAACAATTATCTTCTGCTATCAGTGGAATAATTAGCTTAAAGGCTGGTGATGAACCTATAGGTTACCAAGTTGATTCATTTGCAAAAAAGGCTGTGAGACTGATTGCACTGGTTATGTGAGTTTTCCGGTGACTTTATTTTTTGAGCCGACGAGATAATCTGTGTAAAATCCCTGATTGTGTAAAATCCCTGATTTTCAGAGAGATAACTAAAATCCCTAATTCAAATAAACTAAATAATAAGAATTGTGCCACGTGAAACACTGCTTCTTTTAAAAAATAATTCATATAATTAAATAATACACGTCAGCATGTCCTCTGGCTACCACGTCAGCTAAACTTAACGCCGTTTGAGATCAGTTAACTATTGTGGTAAAATGTGTATATTTTTACAAAAATTATGACCCAATTGAAACAATTCAAAACTTGAGGACCGAACTGAGATTTTCACACAAATACGAGGACCAAGAAGGGATTAAGCCAACACGTCAGCATACCACGTCAGCTAAACTTAACGCCGTTTGAGATCAGTTAACGGTTGGGGTAAAATGTGTGCATTTTTACAAAAATTATGACCCAATTGAGACGGTTCAAAACTTGAGGACCAAACTGAGATTTTCACACAAATACAAGGACCAATAGAGGTATTAAGCCATATATTTTATATGAAATTTTAAGTGATTATTATTATTATTATATAAGAAATTATAATACTTCGTAAATTTAACGTAGAATTTTAAGCATTGGATTGAAGCTTTACTCAAAATAGCTTTTACCTTCTTTTTATTTATCTTATAATACCACTAGTTCAAGATTTATAGAGATAAAATTAATTAATTATATTTACAATTTTCACACTAAAATATAAATTTACATAGACATGATTTGAGTTCTGTAAATTATCTACTCGCATAAAACAATCAATAATGGAGATTGCACGTATATGAATAGAAATTATGAATAAACTAAATTATCACTTCGTCTTTTTACAGATATAATATAAAATATTACTATAATTTAAATTATTGATGCTCAAAAATTAAGTTGTAAAATAATTTAATATGTAGAGTATCAATTCTTTAAATTTATTTAATTAAAAATATTAATTCATTAGTTTACTTAAAAGCTATTCATATGATTAGGTGAGTTTTTAAATATGTATTTATAAATATTAGTGAGTTAAAGTTTTAGCCTACATGGACTAGTATGTTAGTATGTTTTAATAGTTTTCAGTAAATAAAAACTAGATAAATGAAAGTATAATAAATTGATTGATTTTGTTATGCCCAACTTCTAAAATCTTAAAAACTTAATAAACAACTTATTAAAATAAATACACACTCAACTAAAATAATGATTTTATTTGGTGTATGCTTAATTTTTTTTCAAAATTAATTTTTGAAATATTTTTATTAGCTTCAAATTTTAATACATTTTTTTTATTTATATGGTTTCAGTTATGGGTCAAAGATACAAGTATTTGAAGTTCTGTGTGTGTCCAAGTGTTCATTTAAATAACAACCCCTCTTTGGGAGGTTACCTATAGTTGCAAAAGTTAGCAAATATTAGAGAGTTTTAACAATAAATGCGTAATAAATATGATTAATCTATCTCACTTAAACATGTATTTATAGATTTCAGTAATAAATAGGTAATAAATATAACCAACACATCTCATTACCTTGTATTTATAAATTTTAGAATGGATGGTTAACATAATTTTAATTACAACTCAAATAATAATGATCATGTTTTGACTTAAGTTAATCATCATAAATCTTAATTATTGTTTAGAGATGATAGTTGGGTTCACGTTGTCCAACTAATTTACCTCTTAATAGTTTATTGAATGTTACCAACGGTGTAAATCGTTCGGTTGATTAGACGATCATATAGTATAATATTTCTATTTTTTTTTCACATAATTTTGTGTTCTATTTTTTCCTTTTGTTGGTTTTTGAACTTAAATTTGTTCTTTATATAATTATTTTTTTCAACTTTAAGATAAAATGATTTTTTTAATTTATATTCTTACTTTAATTGATAAGGAGAGAGAAAATTAGTTATTGATAACAGAGAAAAAAAAGTAACAACACATTGAAATGAGAAAAAAAACTGAAAGAAATATAATAGGTATCTCACTTAAAAAATTACTTTAAAAATAAGAAAATTCCTTGGTTTAAGCGAAAAAGGTTCAAAGGACGATTATAAAAGCTATACAACGAGTACAAAATTGTATAGATTTCCCATTATGATTTATAAATACAAAGATTAAAATAGAAACAGGAATAAATATTTTTATTAAGATATAAAAAAAATATTATACTTTTCTTAAAAGTAAGATATAATATATTAAAGCTAGAATTAGTAGTATAAATTTTTGTCACTTTTATTGGGCAGTTATTTTAGTTAAATAAATTAGAAAATGCTGCATAGTTATGTCAACATTTACAAGCATCGATTTTGAAACTTTTTTTTTCTATCACATATTTCACTTTTTTTATAAAAATAGATTTCTTCTTAAATATTATTACTCGTTAAACAACTTAACAACAGAAAGGAAGTGATTTGTTAATTGAAGAATTTTTGAGAAAGAGAAAGTTTAGAATTGTTTTTTGTTTTATAAGCAGGAATGTTGGTTTGTTTTGAGGCGAAATTGAAAGAAATACTTTAGCGAGTAGTTCGATGCGGTGTGTAAGATTTAACAACAGCTCTATCCAATCTCAAATGCGCTTAAAAGCGTTAAACCGAAAGCTTCTTTTGGCAGCATGATCGGTATCCACTTTTGAAACCCATCACTCACTTTATCTTCTTCGAACTCCAACTCCATCTCACTACTCATCTCCACTCTCTTCTCTCCCCAGACATTCGGACCTGAGCCTCATCTGACATTCCACTCTCTACACGTGCCAATCTCACCTTAAACAAACCAAAAAATCAACATTATTAATCATTACTTAATGCAAACACAACTGCACTAGGGTTTCCAACTTTTTTTTTTCTCTTTTATTATATATTTTTACGCTTTTATCTCTCACCTTGTCAAATTTTTGTACTCCTTCTTTGTTTGTCTAAAGACTCAAATACAAATATAGACATTGCTTGTTGTGCTTTCTCTGATGCCTTTCAGGGTTTCTCTGTTTGAGATTTTAATACTCGCAAGAGTATATATATGGTTATGAAATTATGAATACATGATATGTAATATAATAAAATAAGTTATAGAACACTACTAGCTAGACAAAACATTATGGGACACTTTACCCTTATAGGGATGTAGGAGTAGGGCAATGCGACAAGAAAAGAAGAGTGGACTCAAAGGAGCAAGAATCATGAACTTCCGGGCAAAGGCACAGACACATGATACATTGATTGAATGCTCGTGTTATTGTCTATGTAAGAAACAAAATATATATGGAGAAAAGTTGTGGGAAAATAAATTGTGAGAGAGTGAAGAAGGAGAGAATGGAATCCTAAGAATGCTGAGAAAACGCTATTCAGATGACTACTCAAAGTGGGGAAAGGCAAAGGTTTCTGGTCCTCAGAAGCATAGAAGAAGCCTTGATAGAAACATTTCAAACAACATTTTCAGTCAAGCTTCCCTTACATTTCGCTTTCATCGAATAATTCACTTCCTTGTTCTTTTCTTGTAAACCTTCCAACACCATTTTGAATATTTTATTCCCGTGATCTTTCTCTCTCTACAGTTCTCCTTACGTTCTTATGGAGGGAAAGGAAAGGATAGGGACTTTCCTTTTCTGCCACTGACAATTTACTACCTACATTTTTCTGTCTTTTTTTTTTCGTTTTATCTCGTATTTGTGATTCTTATCTATCTCTTTCTTATAGGATATTTACGTGTCAATAACTTCTCATTTACTAATAATAATATGTTAGTAGCACTATAAATAACCCTCGCTCTAAGAACCATTATGATAACCTTTTTTCTATGGAATCATATATAGTACTGTACACAATCTCGACATCAAACAAAAAGATTGATCAAACTTGATTACTAAATATTATTATTTAATTAAAACGACTAACCACAAATCGTACATCTAATAATGGGAATATTTTTTGAACGAATCAGTGATTTACTGTCAGCTCCTTTATAGTATGGATCTTTTGTAATATCACTCGTCTTTTCATCGGGTTTTGAATTGAGATGCAATGTATTTTGTGTTCTTTGCTTCGTACACGGACACCATTAATGAGGCTAGCTTCCTCAAGAAAGCCTTGCAAATTTGTCTTTAGGCCAGCCTGTTACATTCTCAGTTCTCAGCTTTTTACCCAATAAAAACTGTAAGCAACTCTTTATCATTAACTCTCTCTCTCTCTCTCTCTCTCTCTCTCTCTCTCTCTATCTCTTTTTCTCGCTGGCATTAGCATTAATGCAACTGGAGGCATGCAGATACCAAAACAAGCGAAAGAGACTATGAACAAACAAGACGAAAAAAAGAATGATCCCACACAATCCTGGGCAATAAAGTGTACCAATGAAAATGAGAAAAACTCGACCTGAAAGAGGAGTTGAAGAACATTAAGTTTGCTTTAATTTCTGACCTTTTACACTAACCAAAACCCACCTACATCAATAGATGATGGGCCGGGAACAAAGATAATAATATCGGCGCTAAGTTATATGTACACAGAATCACAAAAACAGTCACACAAACGAACCCACGCACGCATACACGTTTCCATCAATATCATCTGCTCCTCCAAGACTCAAAACTTGAGAGTAGTGATATAAAAATTAAGAAAATGAAAACAAATCAAAGCAAGTAAAAGAAAATTAAGCTAGCTTGGGATATCAAAGTTCTTAGAATCTATCAGTGGAACTAACAAGTGGACGGAGGCATGAGATTCAACCCCAAGTCATCCTTTTCCAAAACCAAACGAGCCTTGTTGGTCTCCGAATTAGATCCATAATCGGGGTGCACCCTTTTCTTTGACTGCAGCGACACGCCAAAAAGCTTTGTCTTGCAGCTGTTAACGTTACCGCTAGGCCCTTCAACAATCGTTATAGAACTCCTTGATGTGTTGGTGGGGGAGTTCACAACATAGGTCTGAGGTTGATGTTGCTGATGTTGAGTTATTGGAGTAGTTCCTTGCTTAGGGTTATTAGAATAATACCCCAGAAGCTGGTTCATTGGCCTTTGCATCATCGAAACATTGCCCCCATTTATCGGAGTTGCCGACGGTGTATTACACAGTAGCAAAGAAGAAGAGTAAGAGTTGCTTGGAGCAACGGGCTTGACATGGTTCTGAACGAAATAGATAATGTCATTGTAAAGCTTCTTCATGTGCGCAAGTTCCGACATGAGCATGTTGTTGCTTCGCCTGAGTCTCTCGTTGTCCTCGGAAAGCGCGGTGACGGAAGTGCTGTAGTTGGCTGCACCGTTCATCAATGAGGTGGCTCCACGTGGCGGAGAGTCACACCAATTGGTTTGGTCGTCGGAGTCGTTGGAGGGAGAGATGCTGACTCTGCTGGAAAAGGGAAAGAAAGTAGGAACGCTAACGTTGACTCCGAGTGGAGAATGTGAATGGTGGTGATGGTGATTCATGCTCCCTTGTTGAGGCTGAGCGGTTTTTCTCCTATGGATCTCGCACAACAGGTGTTTCTCTCCCTTCTTGAAGAATTCATTGGCGAACTCCCATCGGTCTGGTACAATCTTTCTGAAACCCTAGTTCATGCATTTGAAATCAACCATGTTAATCGAAAGAACAAGAAAGGAAAAAAAAAAAAAGAATTGAAGAAGGTAGATGGTATGCGAATAATAGTACATAGGTGTTGAGCTGGCGAACGAAACTGGAGAAGTTGTTGTGTTTGAAGTAGTTAGGAAGAAGGTCCCTGGCGAACTCAGGAGGACGCCAAACGACGAAAGTGGTGTCGTCTTCACCCCAAGAAACTATGTGATCTGTGGCGGGGTCGTCGACGAGTTGGTATGTTTTGGTGAGAAAAGGAGCTGGCACTGATTTGTGTGAGTCCAAGGAGAGTAGAATGCCTTCACAGTTGTCAAGAAGAAGAGCCATTGGAAGGGAAGAGGAGAGAAAGAGAGAAAGAGAGAAAGAGAGAAAGAGAGGGTGGTGTGCGTATGAATGAGAGTGAGAATGAGAATGAGAAGGGTGAGATAAAAATGTTTAGAGAAAGAGAGAGAAAAGAGGTGGTGGTATGAGGTATGTGGCATGTTTTATACATATATTAATTTTGTATTATTTAAATGTGGATGGATGTATTTGAGATTATTGTATTAATAATGTTTTGGGTGAAAGGATATTGTCTGGTAGGGGGCATTATATTTTTGTTACCCTCATCGGTTGTGTTGTGAGAGAGAATATGTGTCTGTCTGTCTAGGACTGTGAAATAAGGGCCTTTCAAGGCAAACCCGTGACTCACTTTCTTTGTTTCTCTCTCTCTCTCCTTCTACGTGTGTGGGTGATGCAGAGAGAGGCTTCTGAGTTCTGACATTGATCCCGCGCACACCCACTTAAAATCACACACAAGAGGAAGAAGGTGCAGGCAGACCAATGTTATCTATATATCATCTTTTACAATTCAATTGACCGTTCAACCCTTTTCTCAACTCTTTTTACTTTTATTCCGTTCCATTAGGGGTAATCAGTCAAACACTTGCTACGTTACAGCCTTTTTCCTAATCATTTTATAAACAAGTTTTAATGTTTTTAGTTAACCGTTTGTTGTTGTCGTTGTTGAATAATTAATTTGAATGTTTGTTACATATATATATATATATATATATATATATATATATGTGGTGGAATGATTATGTCATGTATTGAATTACGAATTCCAAAGGGAAGGGAATCTCGTAGAGAAGTACAATCTGATATTTGACAAACAATGTGGTTTTTGTTTTGGGTATTGACATTACATTTTCCGTATCCAAATAAAATATTGGAATTGGAATCAAGCAAAAGATGCATCAGAAATGTGAAGAAGGTGGGTTTCACTTCACGTCAAACGAGTGTCCTCTTTTCACAATTTGTAGCTTTCCTTTTGTTGTCTAATGTCACCAGCCAAACACAGTCCCTAATTTCGAATCCCCATCAGTTATTTTTTGTTCTCGCCTCTAGCAGATATAATAAGGCAAATGATACATCGAAGTACGTGATGGGAATTAAAGACTGTTGTGGCTCATCACATTTCTTCCTTCCATTGCTTCTATCATTTCTCTCTTTCATGTGTTTTCCTTCTTCTTCTCATTGAAAATAAAAATAAAATTTCAAACTTCAAAATCGTGTGCTAGAGACGTATGCTCACTGTGGCCACTAGTACCTTTTACTCGCTAGCTTACAATAGGTAGCTATAGCTACCCGTGTTTAGCTTTCCTTTACTTTTACATTACATTGAGCCTCCAACTTTGGCTCGGCTTCTTTTCCTCATGTGTCCAGGTGATTCAATTGAATTATTGACCCCAAAAGTTCCCATGAAACAACTAGCCAAAATTTCACACCTTTTCCACCTCCATTATATATATATATATTTTTTTTATTTCTTTCTTTTTCACATTAATCTACCTTGTATTTGTGTATAAGTAAAACATATGAAGAGGCCAATTAGCAAATCATGATTTCACATCAACAATCCATGCAACGAGTTTCTAATATTTGTTTGATTGTTTAGTTTTTATTTCTGGGTGGGTAGGGTTGTGTTTGCACAGTAAGCTAGAGGTTTCATAATTTAAAAGAAAAGAGGAGGTAAAAAAAGTTGCTTGAAAACCATAGAGTAATAAGTGGAGAAATAATTAAAATGAGAAGAGCATTGATTTTGTGATAATAAGTGAAAGTGGAATAGTAGGGACGCAGAAGCAGATTGAGGGCCAAAGCAAAACAATGGGAAAATGATGACTAATTATTTCCGATAGATACCACAACTGATTATTTTGATAGTGTCTATCATTCTCATTATTGGAAAAACAAAGCTAAACTGTCCCGGTTCCCCACCCATCTACTAATTATTTCTCACTTTACAATTTTCTTTGCTTTCCTCATTTAACAATCTCAATATACTTATAAATAATAATATCTCAAAAGTGCCTCAATACCCAATTCAACCTTCCAACACAACCTCTAACTTTATCATCGCTCTACCCAACACAACAACTATTAACAATACCAAGGAAGATAACATCATAAAAAACCTCTTTAAAGGAAAATTTATGCTATTTATTAAGTTGGGAGAATGAATAATGAAGAAATAGAACATGAGAACCTTTTTTTATTTTTTTTCTAATTAGATCTACTAAACTGAACATATGATCAATTATTAAATGACATAATCCAAGTGTGAATTACTAATAATAAATTTTAAATTTGTAAATCTTTATGATAATAACAATAAACAGTTAGAAAAAATGTTATAAATAGATAAAGTTATTTTTCTTTCTAACAATGTATTTTTAACTAAACGACTTTTCTTTCTATTAATTTTACATCTTTGTCTTTTTTTTTTTTTACCTTTTTCATTTTGTTTGTTGCATAGGGTTGATAAGGAAAACTGGTCTCCTACGTGGAAGTTATAGAAAAAAACTATGATTTACTGTCCACCAAAGCTGGTGTTTACTAACATTTTTTTTCTCAAAACTTAACTATGTATTTGTATACGATGTTACACTTATAATGGTAAATAAATATTTGGAAGAGAATCAAAATATACATTTCATGGTCAGTGGAATGCATTATATTGCTAGTGTATATTTTTAAAGTCCATATGAATAGTTTATTTTTTCTTAGAAGTTACACTGCCAAAGTTAATCTTATGCACATGACAATTTTTAGAAGTAAATGAATTTTATTGTATACTGTTCTAAAGAAAAAAAATGAAAATTAATATTGTAGTTAATTAAAACAAAGTTTTAGTTCAAAATACTATTATCCGTGTGATGGATTTAAAACAAATTTGGTGTATAACTTGTTGATTAATTGTTATAGAAATATCTCATTACTTTATAATTTTATTATATAAGTGATTTTATTTCATAATAATTATTTATGTTGGAATAAACAAGTTTTACAGAGTTGAGTTAAATAAAGTTAATTTTTTAACATGGTATTAAAATTATGAGTTATAGTTTATATACTTTGTTATTTATTATTTATTGTTTCACTTGCAATAGAATACTGTGAAATTATTTATTGATGTTTCACACTTAAAAAGTATATATTTCAATAATGGTGTATTAAAAATTTAACATATAAATAAGATCAATTACAACATGTAGAAGGATGCAAAATCTCGTTTTATAAACACTCTATTCTCACAAAATGTATCAAAATTTTAAAGATAAGTATTATAAATAACTTAAAAAATAGAACGACAATCACAAATACCTTTATTAATAAAGCCTAATCACCTAAAATTAAGAATAAAACCTGTGAAAGGTTTTCCATGAAGTTGTACACAATTTGAATGTTTTGGTTTAAAATTACTTAATACGTTTAACTAGAAAAAAAATGAAAAGAAAGAATGCGCTATATATAATACAAATTTAGTATTCAATAAAAAATGTAAAAAAATTAGAAAATACTTAGAAAAAGGATCATGTATATGTTTTTTTTAATTACTATAATGAAATTAGCATAAAAATGATACTAGAAAAAAAATGATAAATCATATTTATTTAACTATTTCTTGGAAGCTTTATTTAAAAATGCGTATTATAAAAAAAATTGTAAATCAGATTATTGATGTTTTTTATCCTTGATCAAAATTGATACGGTTTATGGGATTTAAAGTAGTTAAGTTTAGTAACCAGTTCCTAGTTTTACATACTAATTTTCCTAATCAGAAAAACCTTGGTTAATTTGAAACAAAAGTCTTAAAAATATATGTGATTTATTGTGATATTTATATAAATTAAATTGAATATATCGTGATATTACACTAATATTGGTTGTGAAGTAAAATATTAAAAAAATCACTGCTTTGGATAGAGAAAAATTTTAAAAATATATAAAAAAAAGTGAAGATAAATTTTATTATAAGTTGCTTTGGTAGATTTGAAGCAAGTTTAAACCAAATTATAATATTAACTCAAAAAATAATGTATGAGGAACCAATATTATTCCTCAATATATGAATAAAATACAGTTTTTTTATCTTGAATGATGTCCAAACTTAAAAAAGAAAATATATATAGAAAGTTATACTAATTCCATAACTTGATTTAATTTCTATTGGAAAATTGCAAATTTTATAGATTATTTTATTTATTCAGGTTTACATTTTACATATATTTATACACTTGCTACAGTAAAAGGATACTATAAGGGTTATTTATGTAACAAGAAACGGTTTCCCAATCAAAACATAATAAGGCGAGGTAAAAAAAAAAAAAATCACTTCAATTCATAACTGAAGCCAAAAGTTGAAGATTTTTTTTTAATTATAAGAAAATTGAAGTAATAAATAAAAAAAATACAAAAAACATATTAATTTTACTAACCAAAAGTAACTCAAAAACACAAAAAAAAAAAGTAAAGAACAAAGAAACCAAAACTATTGTAAAGAAACACGTTTAAGAATGAAATACCACTGAGGAGGGATTCATATCATGTCAATGACATTTGGAGACAACGAAAAAAAAGTGAAAATAAAAAGACTTATGTGAACTTACCTTCTTTTTTTTTTTACCATTATAGATATATCGTCTCAATTATTTTAATAACCAAAGTAATAAGTAGTGTATGACCTTGGTTATATTAAGAACCGATGTAAAAAACATTCCAAAAATATTTAAAAATAAAAGTTTTGGAGCTATTTTTTACTTTTTGGCTTACACCTTTGATTTCTATTCTTTGTAAAACTGAAGAAAAATTGTTCTGTAATACTAAGCATTAACCATTGAAACCTTCATTTACAAGATAACCATGTTAAATACAGATCAATCCAAAAGGGTATTTTTTAAGAAAGTATAATCTATTATTTTATAATTGAATAAACAGTAAATAAATTATTTGCAAATATTCTAAAAAAAGTAACTCTGATTTTTTCCTGAACTGGAGTTAAAAGAATGGTTTTACAAACAAAATTACATTTGGTGAAGAAGTAAAGCATAAAAATATTACGGAAGAAACAAAATATGTGTTGTCCTTTATTCAGTGATAGACAGAGATTAGTGATTTTTGTGGTTTTATTAAGGTGGTGTACGTAAATAAAAGATAGACGAGTAAAAAGAAGCATGAGAACTGAGAAAGAATGCAGCATGAGCTAACAATGCCGGCAGCTTCAAGTCCCAATAATGAAAGGAGAATGGGGAAATGGATGATGCCTTGTAGTTTCTTCTTCCCCTACTCTATTATTGTATTGTAGTGTAGCATATGATAGCATTGATAGTAAGAGAGAGAAATGTAAAAAATGAATTAAGAAGAAGAAGATGTGTATGTATGTTATGTGAGAAGAGGAAAGGACCAAAGTGATAAGTATCTGGCAAGTTTCTAAACAATCATGCCCTTGTTTCTATTTCTTTTTGCTTCTTCTTCTGCACCCCTTCTGCTTCTTCCTAACCTTTTCTTAATTCCCAATTCCCAGTTCACACCCCCCCTGACTCTTTCGCTGTACTCTACTGCACCAGTGCAGCAGAAGCAGCAGCAGCAGCAGCAGCAGCGGCTGACATGGAGACAGTAGTAGTAGTCCTTTTTATTTTTTATGCATCTGAGTATTACTAGTCTCGTGATTCTTCTTTTGTTTTTTTCTCTTCCTAACATATATTTATTACCACCACCTTATTCCCTTGTTCATGTTACGTGCTTATTTATGGGAATTCTCGACACAATTTTTTTAAAAATAATTTCTTTCATCACTCTAAGCTACTTCAAACCATCATCTTCTTCTCCACCTAGCTAGCTGTACAATTATCAATCTTAACCCTTCTTCTGTCCTTTTCCCTACTATTAACCTCGCTCTCGGCTGAATATTAAAGAATTTCATCGACATGGAAACTTTCTCCATGTTTTCACAGTCCATAATACTATCTATCCAGAATTATGCCCGCTTGATTGCCTTGACCAGAACAGCATATAATTTGACCTAATTATATGTGTTTCTAAATGAAAGATAATAACTAGACTGGTCCTCTCCCATGTGGGCCCACCCAAGTTTTCTTTAGGGGTATTTTGGTAAAAGAAGTGAATAGAGTTTTTGGACTTTAGTTGTTAAATTGAAATGGAAGAGTCCTTGCATTTGTTTTTTGGCATTGTGATTAGGGTTGTATTATTTAATAATTAGATAGAGAGAGAGAGAAGATGTGGAGGGAGAAGAGAGGAAGGAAATCTAGAAAAAGAAAGGCTGATTTTCCCTCACAAGTTGTCAGGAACTGAGACAGATCCTAGTGAGCCCACCAAGGGGAAAATCACACCCAAAATTCACCCAACAAACAAATGAAACTCACATCCCTCGCTCTCTCTTCACGCACTTCACACTCACTCACGTTCAAGAGCCAAGAAGATTCTATTCTAATTTCTAAAACGCAGTGAAAGTGAACCAACCCCACCTCCAGTCACATGACCACCGCCGGTGTACCTCTCAATAAAATCATTTTTCTTATTATTGGACAAAACTCCAACGCCAATTTCAAGAACAGACAACTTCAAAACACACACCCAATACGGATAAACCATTTTCTTTATCAATCCACCCAACCATTTCTTTTTTTTTAATTATAAATTCAATTCTACCCTTAAGCTACCAACATCCTATCTTACTAACCAATATATCTATTTAATCATTTTGTTAAAAAAAAAAACAAATTGTATTCTCTATACGACAAGTCCGCTGAACTTGTTTCTTTCTTCTTCTGTCTGTTTCCGCACTCCTTTTTTGTCTGTTTCACTGACGCCTCTTCAATTTCCATAAAACACACATTTTATATTAATTAAATTACAACATACAGATACGTACATGCCTGTAAAATTCAGGAAAAACAAATATGGAGAAGAGAGACAAATGAGCTGTTATGATTGGATTAATAACCAAAGAAGAGGGTAATTAATGTGTATTAGGAAGTAACTAATACGAAACACATATATATTTTGGCTATGATGTACTTTTTTGTGTGTGTAGAATTATACTGAGAGATGAAAGGGAAGAGGGAAATGATCAGTATTGGTTAAATGGAGGGTCACGAGGGGCTATGAGGCTATGACATATGAATCCCACGAGGAAATGACACTGATAATAATGTAGAGGACAACATAGGCGCTTGTTTTTATAGTGTCATTTAAATTTATGTAGAAACATTCGTGTACCTCAGCCCCAGGTTCTTTTTGCTCTCTTTGTGTATGGAATCATTCAAATATCTCTCCCACATCACACTCCTGCATAAATTTCCTCAATAACGGACACCTTGCGTTTTCTTTATTTACTTTCTTCTCTAATTCTTGTTTTTCAACAACAGATACTTCTTAACAATACATTCCTGCTATTTAAATATACATTTCTTTAAAAATACAGTTATTAAATGAAAATTAAAAAAATTGTTTGATTTTTTTTAAATGAAAATACTATTTCATTCTTTAATATGTATATGTTGTGGTGAACATTGCTTATTTTTTGGAGATAAAAACCTTTTTTTTTTAAATAAAATTCCAAGTTTAAATTTTGCAAATCGAATCAAAAGTTACAGAGTTAGGTCATTTTGTTACTTCTCGGATCTTTTGTTTTTTAGAACAGCCTTTTATTGAATCAAAAGTTTTTTCTTTTGTCTCTCTATGTATGCACCTTTTCTTATGAGCAAAGCATCATTAAGAGGACAAAGAGGTTCTAAACCACATACAATAATTAGACGTACTATATTAGAAAACCTAAAAGGGAAAGTTAAATAATAAATTAGGACAACTTATTTTCAGGAGTATTTTGATTATTAGAAAAACTCATTTTTTGTATTTGTAAAAGAAAAATTAAAAACCAAAGTAGTAAATGTAAAGTGTGTGAAAATTTATTAAGCATCAAAATAATAGTAGCATTTATGTTATTCCATATCCAAAATCAAAGCCTTCTTCTTGAAAGTTAAAAGTAACCTAAATAACCATAACATGAAAAATGAAATATCTAATAGAAAACCATTTTCCCTTTTAAAATTAAAGTTCAACGAAAAAATATCTGAGTAAAAGTCCACAAAACTAAGTCATGCCCAAATTACATTCTGAATTTTTTCATCATAATTAAAAATAATAAAAAAAATACGATAATTATGTTCCTCAACGTAACTATAGCAACTATATTTTTTACAGAAAAAAAAACTCAATTGTAGCAACCTATGCAGAGTTAATTATCAATTATATATAAAACAAAGAACATATATATAACACAGGCACATTTTTAAAAGTGGCAAAAGTATATACGAGCTCCCTCTGTCGAGACTGGGTAATACTATAAGTAGCTTTATATCTAAATACACCCAACACTTCAAAAGTGCAGTTCAAATGACCATAAATGCTAACAAAATTATTGTTAGCACAATCAGTAACTGCGGATTTTTTTTTCTTGTTTAACAAAGAAAAAAGAACATAAGTTTTATTGAGTTGTTAATTAGTACTAACATGTTCAACCTTTATCAAATAAAATATTATTAAAATAGTAAAATAACAGTAAATGTGACAACATTGCAGAAACGAATGGAAGAGCCAACCTGATAAAGATTGATAAAAGGAATAATTACTCTCCCTCAGATAACAGAAACGCAATCTATAATGAAGACTTTTTCTGTTTAATTCGAAACTTGATTAAGATAGCCATATACAAAAAATGTTATATATAATTAAATTAGTTGTGGTTTCTGATATGATGTAACAAATTTCATGTAAAAAAACACTTGGTGAGTAATTAAACAGTACGTACTAAGCAGGTCCAGGGAAACTGAATCTTAATTACAAGTAGTGATATATAATATTAGGGAGATGTTTATATATGAAAAGCAGATGTAACATACATATGGAAAACTAGTATCCATAATTGATGAAACGAAAAAGTAACACATAGAATAAAAAGTATGATGTACATGGGGGAAATGGGTTTGCATGCAAAAGTTAAATTGTCCTGGAAAAGACGTTGTAAAGCAGCTTCCTGGAAGAATATTAATATCTCTATGATCAAAATATTATACATGCATGGCATATTGATACCTCTCATCAACAAAAGAAAGTTCATTTTAGCATACTTTAGAGTTACATTAAAAGGAGAGAACAACAAGAGAGGTCTTTCTTCCTCTGCTTTTCAAAACTTTCTCTTTTTTTTTCCCCTCTCCTTTCCCCCCTTTTTCTTTCGCTTTATTTTCTTTCTTTCTTAAAGCCATCCATACGATTTCTACGTGAAGAAAAAGAAAGATCCTTCTATATTTATTATGCGATATATGATGATGAGATACTTTGGCTCGTACCAAAGAATAAGAATAGAACGGGGTAGTATATTCATATTCATATTCTAGTTCTACCACCTAACTTATCAAAACACCAAACACCGTCTATCTTTTCGTAATTTAATTATTGAAAAGAAAAGCAAGTAGAAGTATTGCGTAGTTGATGGGATGTTGGGCCTAAGAAGGTGAGAATTTGAAAGAAAGTTTAAATTTGATGGATGATGAAACACATATATATTTGCAGCATGCATGGAGGCATGCATGGCCGACCTCGCATGTCTAGCAGTGGGACCCGACCTAAAATGTGGTTTCAGTACAATTAGCATTAAAATGTAGATGCTTGACCTAAACATGATTAAGCAAAAAGATGGAGTGATGGAAGCAATGGTTTGGTTTAGAAATAGAGTGTGAAGTATAGAAGAAGGAAGATATGATAGATGGATAGATAGATATCTAGGTAGAGGTGGGAGGTAACGGGGAACATAAAGTCTGTTGGATCACATGCATATCACATTCTTTTCTCCTTCTTCTTCTCCTTCTCTTCTTTTCATACTGTGCCTGATTAATCGTTTAAAGAGAAAAAAACAAAAAATAAAGGTGATTACTAAGCAACAAAAAATTAAAAGGGGGAATGGTTAATTCCACATCCACATTCCATATTCCACAGTTTGAAGGCTGCTTCTCCTACACCCTCCTCAATCCAAGGGATTCCATGACATGATGAAACTCTCCTTCCTTCTGCTTCTGGGTCCCCCACCTCATCATTTCATGCATATACTTCTAAGACCCACCTCTCTCACGTCCATAACTTTGCAAACCATTTCCTTAAAGTGCCATTTTTTTCTCATGCCACCCAATAATGCATCACTTCATCTTCATCAAAATGGCAACCACCCTCACTCACCACCACTCTCATTATCCTCTTGACATCGACTTCCAGTAAACAACCTAAATTAACTGAATCACAAACCCTTCCGCTTTTATAATTATGCTGTCACCGGAAAAAAAAAAAAATCATTTCATTTGTTCCATAGATTCCAACTGTCCAGTTTCTTCCTTCAATCTTTACCCTTTTTGTTCCTTACACAAATACAACATGTACTGTATACGCATATGTCTACATCTATAATGCTAAAAAACACAGTTCCCTTGCCACCTAATTTTCCACTAAACCAATACCCTTTTGGCTGACTCAATCATGTCTCATATAAAGTTCTTTTCGCTAAGTGATCTGATAGGGATACGACTCTCGTTCGATTAACCAGGGAACTAACTAATCTCACGTTTTCCCTTTACAATCTGGTTATCTAGACACTGTAACGACGGGAGGTTTCTTCGTACATATAACTTTAAATCACTAATTAATAAACTAATCTCTTTTAAGTTTAAAAATTACTGGAGAGAAAATAAACTTTTTCTATGTATAGGAACAAAAGAGAAACCCTAATTATAAATTTATAATAGACCTAACTATCTGTCTATTACGCACACTTTGTTGTTATCTTTAAAAAATGTAGCAGCATCCTTTTTACGGGTTCAGTTCATTAATTTAGTGGCGCTGGGACTTTCTTTTACACTTTCATGGACACTGCATTTTAAAGTAAAGCTTCCATCTGCAAGGTAACTGATTAATGAATCGAAATCTTTCTGTTCAAAAAGTTAACAAAATGCTATACGTCTTATTCTTTATCAAACAATTTATTTTCTGCTTTGGATGACCTTGTGTTATTGGTTAACTTTGAATTCCAAATATCTTCATGCAGAGTCTTTGTGAGATATCGCATCACAACAAAATTAATAACTTGGTCAAGTAGAAAAAAGACATTATTCTTTACTTCAAAATGAAACTTTTTGACCCCACAACCCTATACGTCTAGTTATCCAAGGTGCACTCCAGAAGAAAAAAAAGAAAAGAAAAAAGTATTCCAAACTATATTATAGTTCTGGACGATATTTGCCCTGGCTGGCTTTCACCAGTTTGCCGCCGTGAAAGTTTGCCGGAGGATGAAACTCCCCTTCATTTGCCGGAGGTGTCTTGTTCCTTATGTGCCAGTAACTATGTAACAGTATTTTTTGCACATTAATTCGTATATAAGATATCCTTTATTTACCTCAATTTAATCTTTGGTTCACACTAACTTACTTATTACTTGAGTATTGAAGTCCTTACATATCGTGACCATGGAGTTCCTTCTTCTGTATAGTGTTCATGCCATAATTCATCCCTTGCAGTCTTTTCAAAATTGCTTCAGTCTTCGAAGTATCTATCTATCTTAGTGCTAATTAAGAAAAATATACCATGGGTTTTGTTTTCATTTCCTGAAGCAAGAGACCATCTTCCTTGTTTTTATTGGCAAGTGCAAATTTTGATTCATATCTTGTTCAAATTATTAAATTCAAAGGAACTTTTCTGAAATAAAATAAAAGCAAAAACAATAATGAGCTGATGAATATGGTAATCTTTCCACAAGATGTCGGGTTTTCTAGTCATCTATGTTTATATACATTTTTTTGAGTATTTTAAATACAATTGTTTAATATTTCGTGTGTTCAGAATTAATTGTTTTCTAGGTTTAAATATTCTTTTTTGTTCTGTTATTTTTTTAGGGTATTAGTTGAAGGACTAAATTTGGAAGAGTTGGAAACTTTCATTTAGATCAAAATATAGAAACGAAGCTTGTTGTTTGAGTTTTAAGCTGTACCAAATTGGGCAGTTTAGGCCTCTCCTTCTAAAATAGGCAAAGAAAAAGTTACCGAGTGTTTTAATTCACTTAATTTCTCAGTAGTTTAAACTGAGACGAAAATACTTTTAAAATTATCACAGCAAAAATAAGATATAAAAATGAGTCAATTTTCACGAGTTTATTTGAGTTAAAAATGAATAAAGGTTGATTTTTTGTGAGTAAAAAATATTGTCACTTCCTTTTGGGTTACTGAATTGACCTATTAAAAAATATTTTGATCTTTCAATTTATTATATATATTTAATATAGTATAATCTAAACAGATGGGTTCAACTCATTATTTTATAATAATACAGTCAAAATGTTTATCTATTTTAATAAATATTATGATAAAGATAGCAATTAAAAATTAAAATGTAAGTTTATATAACTTGATAAACAAATAAATTAAACTATTCAAACATTATTCTAGTATTTAAAACCATGAAATTATCAATCTACACAATTAAATGTAGGAAATAATTATAATAAAAGAAACTTGTAAAAAAATGATAAAAAATTAATAAATAATTATTGTTGATAGGTTGTAAGTCAAATTCTTTTCAACCGAGTTGAAATCTGTTTAATCCATATATTAAGTGAGACATGTCCAACATAATATTTTTCTGAAAAAACTACATTTTTTAAATCTAATCTAAATCGAATTGAATTGAATCATAAATTGAAATCTATTTTGACATTTATAATATTTTGATGATAATGAGTTAATTAATAATTATTTGTAAATCATATATTTTGTGATTGTAAGTGCTCATTTGAATTTAAATTCGTTTTAGCTTCTTTGTTATTAGGGATGAGCATCTCAAAGGTGTATATTGAGGTCATGTTTGGTTTAGCCACGAGAGATGCACAAAATACATGAATTGTAAAAGCTAGAAAGAATAGCTTCTCCGTTTGACATGGATTTCAATGCAGTGTATGCTTGTCTAAAATCGTAATCAAACATACACTAATTCCATTTGCCTTCTTTATTTAATTAAGAACTTATTTGACTAAAAGTTTCACATGTTTTAAACTACAGCAACATTCTTTCTATTATTGCTTGCTTTTCTTACTTATGTACAAATATTTTTTTTCATTTGTTAAAGCGACGTAAAGGAAAGCAGAAATTATTAAAGAAAAGGCGATTATTTGATTCCCAAGATCGTACTAATACTCTCTCAATTTTGATGATATAGGAGAAAGCATAGCTTTTTACTTTGATTGTCCTAGTTTTTCAACCTTTCATTTAGCAGATGTTGGATTTCTATTCGTGGACCAATGTAGCTAGCATGTTCCTACTTTAGCTATTTGCTCTAGATATACAATCATATATGATTTTTAGCCAGTTTAGATTGATTATTAGAAAAAAAAATATTATCTCTAATGATAAAAGCGAACTATGGTTCAATTTGAATTAATTTAGACACATCTAATCTTTTTTAATCGGAATTGAATCTACTATTTAATTAATTTTACCTTCTTTTTGTTTATCATAAAAAAAACACGTATAAAGAAGCTTGCCCAATTTATTAAATATGATTATGCCCATTATTTTTGTTTATTTTTATATACTTATTATCATGAATAAATCAACTATTTGTATTTTTTATCTAGTTTTTTCTTTAAGTTTAGTGTATTTTATATTGTTTTATGTTTGTTTTACGTCTAATGTTTTTGTTTAAGTGTATGAAATAAATGAATAGAGAGTCATTCCGATGGAGGAAACAAGAATTTAAGAAAGTATGTTTTAGACAAGAAAGATCAATTTAAAATAAATACTCGCATTAGGCGTCACTAAAATCACATCGAGTGCATCAATTACAGAGTGTTGTTAAATTGTCTCGGACTGTGTGTCACATTTGTGGGACTAAGCACCACGTGCCCTTACATAAGTAGTGTTGAGCGACAATTTGACAAAGGCTATTGATTTATTGCATTGAGCAGGGGTCATTGAGTGGTGTTAACGTTGACACATCAAAAATGGTTATTGATACATGCTTCTTGGGAGGGTTTTAAATTTTTCTCTCCTCCCACACTTCATTTTCCACTTAAAGTAACTGGGAGAGGCCTTTAGAGACTGTTTGGAGAGACTTTTTGAAGTATTAGGAAGTTTTTCCTTCTCCTCCTTGGGTTTCAATTTTTGTCAAAGGTGACTTTGTCCGTTTCGGATTAAGGAAGAAAATGGGTAACGAATTGAAGATGGAAATGTGAAGAGCACTAGTGTAAGGAAGGGATTTGGTACAAGTTATTTCAGACATTGTGCTTCGGTTCCAAGCGAGGAAAACAAGAGTGTATTTTTGGCTTCTATTATAAACCAAAGCTTAAACTTCCATATTAGGCTTTAGTTCTTATCAGAACCCAAGCCTAATCCTTATTTTTTTTCTCCCATTATTTTGAGTCTCCCCTTCCATTAAGTGTTTTGTTCTTCTTTATCATTATTTTGAGCCTCTTCTTAAACTTCCCATTATTATAAACAACTTATGTAGGGATGGAATGTTTGGCACAAGTGTAAATTTTTTGAAAAGTAACCCAAAGCACATGTTTAGGCTTTGGTTATTTATAAAATGGAAGCCTAAACATGTTTAGGCTTTGATATTAACAGTAACTGAAACCTAAAATTTTGTCTAAAGATTAAATAAAAAAATACTAATAGCAGTTTTCAAATTAATGGAAACTTTTAGACACCAATCCTTAGACAATCAGGATCGAATTGTGTGTATGCTTCAATTTTTATTAGAACTAAAACTTAAACTTTCTTAATAATTTAAAAAATGTCAACGCGTTTTAATAGGTTTCTGTTTTCTTAAAACTGAGACATATTGGACGAGGGTAAAGTTAAAGGAGTTTTTCGCACTAGTGAAGGAAGTGTGGTTGGAGCTTAGGGTAGAGGCAAAGAATCTTGGGAAAAGATTTGCATTTCTCTTTAATTTCAATTTTTTTTCCCTATCTCTTCAATTTGCATTACCTAGGTTCTCTACCAGAGAAAGCAAAACCTATTATAGAGGTTAGATATAATAAACTGATTTCTTGTGTATTATATGGTGTTAATACATATGTTTTTCCATTTCATGTTAATATTTGATTTTCTATGCTTAATTTTTACTTTGATATGATCATTTATAACATAATATTTAGTTCATTAGGTGTTTAAAAATGTCTTTTAAACTTGAAATTGAAATTATTAAGTAACTAATGGAATTTGTATTTAGGATATAACTTAATGTGTGGTTGCTTGCTTAAGATTATAAGAGTTAGAATTTCATGAGTTATCGTAACTTTAAAGTCACTAGAAATAGGATTTGAATATTCTTGTAATTTGATTTTAAAATGAAATTAAAATTGAAATATTTATAAATATATAAAAATGAAGTTGATGAAATTTAATATTGATAATTATAAATATTCTATATTAAATTTCTATTGCACACTAACTTGATAAAATATCAAAAAGGTTATGTGAACTTTTCTGTCAATTAAGTTATAAATTAACTTCATTTACAAAAGTTGAGATGTGTTATATAAATCTATATGTACATACCAATATTTTTACTTGTTAGATGCTGTCGTACACTTCTCACATTATATATGATCGCCTTTTAAGTCTCTTGTCCAAATTACAATTTACTTAAATATGTTAAAGTTTCTAAAAAAAAGTGTAAATAGGTTTGTATCTCAAATGCTCTATCATGATAATAAAAATATCTTTTTGCTCAAAAACATAGACACACTCAATAATACTTAAAGCAAATGCGTACCTCTCTGTCATTTCTTTTTTTCTTCCATCTGTTCTCTATATATATTATAACTTGTTACTCATTGGAAAACATAAATGCTAATTATATAACAATTGGTGAGATAAAAAAAATTCCAAACTGACGAATTAATTACAAAAAAGAAATTGATGCTGCAACTGCATATTATGAGTGATTTGATAATATATGGGCGTATGATATATACTTGAATTAAAAAAGGTGAAGAAAGAAGAGACAGAATAGGATTATTGGACATGATGTGGTTAAGTAATTAGAAAAAGAAGGGAAAAGACAAATAATGAAAAGTAGTGTATGAGATTAACAGGAGTTAAGATTTGGTACGTGGAAGAGAAAATAAATTAATGAGTATGAAAAAGTGGTGGGGAGAGAGTAAATGTGCATTAAGATAATGCAGATAAGGCAATTAAAAGGTAGGTGGAGATATAATGAGAGAGGAAAAACATGGTTTTAGGGTTATAAGTATGAAGGAGCTCATCACTGTTGCCAAAAGTGGAACCAACATCCTATTATGGTCCGGGGCTTCTTTGGTGTTTGGCTTTATTTGCAGAACAAGAGTGAAGCTGTTTTCACGTCCCACCCAAAAAAGCAAAGCGTACGCACCAACTTTTGTAGGTTTAAGTGAAAGAACACAAGCGTACAACCACGTAAGACAAAGCGTACATCCTAGTTTTCCATGCTGGACACTACCTTCAAATCCCTTCTCATCATTGATTTTACTGTTTCAGTTATTCAATATAAAAACAAGTTGGTAGTAGAAGAGGAGGTATTTGGATTAATGATGAATGTGAAAATAAGGATAGGGTGAAAAAGAAAAGATAGGATAGGGACCAGCATGTATATATATGTAGTATGTATGTATGTATATATACTGGAGGTAGGAGTTATATGTGTGCATGATTCCGTAAGGTAGCATATAAAGTTAGTGAGTCATCTCCGAAAGTGGAACAGAAGGGTAAAGAATATTGGGTTGGCAAAAGAACAAATGTTCCATTTACGTGGGGGAAGCTTTGCATCAGAGCGCAATATCAATGAAAAGCAGAAGCTGTGGGCATAAGTAGCTACATGGTTCAGCTTAAAGAGGGAATAACTTTGACTGCAGAAAAGAACAGAGATATTGGTGGAGTCCTAAAATAAATTCATTATGGTATAGATGGTTTGAGTGGGGAAAAAAAAGAAAAAAGAAGAAGCATATTGTGATACAAAGTGGAAGGAAGCAGGCCTAGAGAATACCCCACAAAGAGAAAGAAGAAAAAAGAAAGTATAAAAACAGCTTTATGAGAGGAATAAGAGGATGAGGTTGCATGATTGAAGTCCTTCAAATTTACAACATCATATACGCTTAATTTTAGTTGTAGAATTTAGAAGAGTGATTTTTACTTTTGAAGAAAGAGAAAGAAAAAGGCAAAGGGGGAATGAGTAGGACAGGACTAAGATCAGCTGGAATTTTGCGGTGGAAGGTGGTGGAAGTGGAGAGGAGGTGGTGGGAATAATTATAATAACAATAATAGATTGCAAGATATAGATAGTTATAATCATGGGCGAACCACATTCACTTTCCTCTTTGTCATCACTTTCTAAGGCATGATTAGAAAAAAGTTCACCAATCTTCTCCACTTCCTTCCTTCTTTCTTCCTCTTTCTCTCTCCCTTTTATGTTCCCAACAACTTCAATATACATCCACAAAAGTTTCTCCTATTCCTCACTATTAAACTATTACTTAACCAATAACAATAAAAAGATTATTTGTCTCTTGCTTTCATCTTACAAAACATTAATATCCGCTTACACTTTGCCTAATCACTTCTTCAAACTCATTTTCTTAATCATGCATCTCTCTCTCTCTTTTTATAAATAAAGCTTCGTTTTTAAAACTAACCATTTCTGTTTTCATGATGGAAGAAATAGGGTGATTCACTTAGCCCAACAAGCAGCATGAATTGCAATTGGGTCATACAAAAAGGGATTAGGGTTAGTTGAACCTAGTCAGCCCAACCCATCTCATCATTAGGGCCTATTTTCATCATAGGAATCGTTGAAGCTCCCACAAAGCTTATTTTTGCATGACCTAAGAAAAATGCTCACTTTTGATTTCCTTATTGTGTAGCTTCGATCGAATTGGATAGCCGACTGTTAGAAGGAACTGTATGAACAAGCGGTAAATTCATTCGTTAAAAATATTGAAAGGGAGAAAGCCAGTTTCAAACACTCAATTTTACGGAACGCAAGATTCATATTTTCTTATTTACTCTAGTTTGCTTATATTTTTACAACAACTATAATCACAGACATACTTTAAAACCTTCAAAAATTACCACACAATGTTCTCTCACTCCTCTTTATTTGATTATGTTAGCTTCTCTTGTCTCTTTTATGTTGTCCCACTTATCAACCTTCATTTAGTTATATTTCAATTATTTCCCGTTTTACAACTTAATTAAATTCATTTAAAACTTAATAACATCATTTTTTTTTTGTATCCAAAACTCAATGCACACCAAGTCACCGATTCAACATTTACCAAAATGAATTTGACATTCCTAATAAACTTTAAACATTATAAATCAACACATAAACTAACCGTTTGCACCTAATTCAATTCAATCCATCTCAAAATTCATCTTTCTACTTCCCATGATTCAGATACTTAATTGGGTAAAATTCTCAAAATCTATTTAGCATTTCACATGAAACAATTTTTCAAAATTAAGATCTCAACCAACTTGTAAGATACAAAAAGTTCACTCTTAAATAGCATATAGTTCTTGCTATATGCTCATTGAAAAAATTATCCAAGAGTTCGGTAAAATTAAGCAAATTCTAACTTTCTCTCGAAAACTTAATTTACAAACAAAACATATCAGTATAAATCTAAATTAGTATAGATTAAATTATTTTCAAATATCACATATAGAAACAAAATCTCGTACATACAACCACACCACAAAAATGAAAAAGTTAAGATCCAAAAATAAAAAAACTCATTTAAAAACACAGTTTGGTTGGCTTAAATTATTCTAAAATTTATTGTTTTCTAAATTACATTTTCTTATTAGAGAAAAAAATGAGAAATCATATCAAAATTTTAGGAAAATAAATCATAGAGAATATGAAGAAAAGATATTTAAAATTATGATAAACTTTGTAATGTTCTAAAGTTCTTTTAAAGTTATTTCTACTAATCCTTAAAGTTAGTTCCTAATGTTAGCATCTATAAATATGACAAATATTTTTATCTCCGTTAAAAATAAATAAGAAAAGGTAAAAGGAAAAATAAATGAAGAGTTATGGGTTGGTAAAAGAGATTTGATGTGATGTGCAAATACTGAACGCCAATTATTTAAGATAGAAGATAAAAAATGTTTTGAAACAAAAATATATGCAAAAAGATCTACACAAGGTTAGTGAATTTAAATCTTCCAGACTATCACAATAAATAAATAAATATTATATATATATATATATATATATATATATATATATATATATATATATATATATATATATATATACTGTATGGTCTGGACGATGATAAAACCACTCTCACAATCAAACATTCAGATGATCATGGAGATCCGAACACAGTTAAACTGATAAAGTGTAGAAATTCTAACTCAGAACGGTCAAAGATGTAGGATCTGAGTCCGTAATCATGTCTTCCTACAAAGATTAAGGTAAGTGCTAATTAGAAGTATTGGATTGGGATTGTTGGACCGTGATTAAGATTTCGCTAATCATAAATCCATGACGAAAACTATAAATATAGGTCAAAGGTAAGAAGTAAGTAGTCCACATTTACTGCATATTTGTTACTAGTGTCAAAAGTTATTGTACGACCAAACCGAATGATTTTTTAAGAGAAATTATATAAGCGTTGGGAGTTACTCGACCTCACACCCGAAACAATATAATATTAATCTCAACTTATAATAACAACTCCTATATATTTATATACGGGTGTGGTTACTAATTAAGTTTCAACATGGTAATGAAAATATAATTTTTCTCTCAAGTATAAGAAATATTTTCTTGTCCTAAAATTAAATTTTTTGATGACAAAGAAGTTAAATTATTTTTCTTCTTGTAGACCATATGATAAAGACAAAAGTAAAAATACTCATTAATATTTTGTTAGGTGTTTATTAAGTAAAGGAGGAAGTTTTTGTAAAAAAAATAAAAAATACTGCTTATAAATAGATAGGAAAGTATTAGACTCTAAAATATAAAAAAGGGGATTGTCATAAGATTTTAAGAAAATCATTCATTTGTACTTTCTACCCTTGTCTATGGCTGTTACCAGGGCACAACAATTGATATTTAGTGTTTATCAATTAACAAATTCTAAAAACATAATGAGTATTATCAAAATCAATAAACTTCATTATTTAATAGAAAGACTAGAGTATTTATTTCTTGAATTACAACATCTAACGTTCAATGGTAAGTAGTGAAAATATACATACAGTGGTTAATTTTTGTTTTTCTTTTTATAATAATAAAAAGTAAGAAAATTATTCTTATTATTATAAAATTAAACATAAATAATTTTTATAATTTTATTATAAATAATTTTTATTTATTTTATAGATAATTTTATAATTAAAAAATTATTAAATTTAAAAAAACGATAAAATTAAAAAAATAATTAAATTTAAAGGAACAGTAAAACTAATAAAATAATTATCTAATTTTAAAAAATTAAAGGGTAAGTTTTGAAAACAAATTGTTTGTGTGTGTGTATATATATATATATATATATATATATATATATATATATATATATATATATATGTGTGTGTATGTATATATATATGTATGTATAGATGTATGTATAGATGTATGTGTTTTTGAAATCAGATTTTTCACCTTTAATTTTAGTATGGCTTTCTCACAAGCATTTTGAGTTTAGTAAAAAAAAATAATTTGAAAAAGCTTAATTATCATCTCATACGAACAATTTTATGCTATAAACAATAAAGAAAAAGCTTGAGAAGTTCTAAAAAATCTTGTAACACTCGTGTTAGTGCAAGTGATCTGAATGTCTATGATAATGACCTCCTTTTCTATGAGAATATCCATCTCTTATTAGCTTAGTTTTGACTTTTCTCACCATCATGTAAATGGGAATCTTTTCCCTTTGTCTAAGAGTTCCACCCCTAACATTCATCATGCCCACGTTGAGGAAAGAAAGGAAATGTAGTTATGAGTTCTAAGTTTGTTAATACTGATAATAATAATAATAATAATAATATAATTAAAAAAGAACCACCGCACACTCTAGATATGATTCTTACATTTGTATAATATATTATTGTACCTAGTTATCCGTTCAGCATAAAAAAAAAAAAAATCATAAACGAAAGCAAGCCTTGTTAACTTGAGTTAAGAAATTGCTCCTTCATCCAAACCAATCCATCACCTAAACCGGGTGATAATTGGCTATTAGATAAATAAACAAAATGATATAACAAATTCCAGGGAGGGAGTGTAGGGGAAACCTTTGTCAGACAGGTACGACAATTTACTAGGCTACAGATAGAAGAAAAAAAAAAAAAAGGTATGATGACAAGGCAGCAGCAAAGCGCCAGAATTTCCTGGGTAAATTGTGCATTTTTCTCTTCATGATCATGGTTATTGTTGCCTGAGGATAGAGTCACAGACATCATGTTGCCAAGCCTGTTGTCTTACAAATAGGACACAGATTCTTATGCATTAGCCACTGTTTGATACAGTCACTATGGAAATCATGGCCGCAGTCAAGCGTTCCGATATCATCTCCATCACCATAATCTTCCTGCACTCAATGTAATCAAGTGATGAGACCTGTGTAAACAAGCACGCAGGGATATTTAAATTAAGTCAGCTAGTCAAGTTTACCTGACAAACACAACAGGGTTCTGCGTCAATCTGAGATTCTCTTTCAACCGAGTGCTTTTTCTGTTTCAAGAATTTCAATACGGCTTCCTCACTCAATCCAGTACTCACATTTCCAATGCGCTCTTCCAGAGCCAATAACTCCTGTTGTTGTCATAAATGTCAAATGAGAAACTCTAAAATGAAGAAGCAATTAGAAATATAATCAAAGGATAAAAAAAATTGAAACTATGATTAAATTGATATACTAATATTTGCATCCACATGAAGAAATGAATTCTTACCTCGTAAGACATGTTATCAACATCAAGTCGCATATCTCTGTGTCGATCATGAACATCAGCTATTCCAGAAAGAAATGACTGATGATCAAGGATCACAACATCCTGTCACAAAATGAAGACTTACACTACAAGCTTACTATAAAATATCCATTAAGCCAAAAATAGTAAATAAACAACCAAATTGGGATTATGAACAGATAAAAAAGATGCACCCAGTCTTTCATACATCACAGTTCAAAGAAAGTAATAGTGTATCGTCCAGTTGAAAGAGAGCTTCTAACTTAGTTACAAGATACAATAGATAATTACCCACTACACATTTTGGGAACAAGGACAGTCAATCATTACAGGTCAGAAACATCTCGATAGTCGGTCAAATGGTAAGTAATGCCCCCACAAGAAGCTACTTGGCAAGATATTTCTTCCATCAGAGATCAGTTTTCCATCTTAAAACCTTGAAGACAAGCTGTGGTGGAGAAGGGAGGTATTGTTGGATATAGGAGAAAGGAAAGATTAAAATAAGGACATATATAGTTCGTTATATATGTTTGTGTTAATTGGGGTTCCTTTCTGATTTCTGTTAAAGCCTGTTAAGGAAATGTATTTTCCTTTATATAGTGACGTGGTTTCACCAAAAGGAGGTTAGGAATTTTGATTGTGTAAACTGGGATTTCAAGGGTAGAAAAGTAAAGTGCTCCTTTTGGGGGTAAACCTATTAACCTTGTTCGCTTTTAATTTTTGGTACTTGGAGAAATAAATAAGTAATTCGTGATATATTTATGGGGGAGGAAGGAGTATTTGTTTCCAAGTTGCACTTCGGCAATCTCAGAGTGAGCCTCGGTCAATTGGATCATAGGTTTCAAATTCTTTTCTTTTTGTTAAAATTAGTAATTTCAAAACATTCTTTGTTAAATATTTTATAGAGTAAATGCTTTTAAATATAGACTATATTATTTAATATTTGATGAATGGAATAATAGAATATTTCAAAAATACACATTTAGTCAAGAGAATAATGAAGTAAATTGAATGATAGCTTTATTACTATTATTATTTAATAATTTTGGTCAATTTGGGTTGGGTATGGAGTTCATCATACATAACCTGTCACTCAACCTATAAGAGATTGGTTGGGTTGGACCATGATAGCAGAGAAAACCCAACCCAATTGCAATGAAAACCAGACTCGATATGTTAGGATCGGATTATCTGATCCAACACCCCTAAACCTCAGACTAGAACCCGTCATTTCTCAAGAGGCTAACAATTTGTACAAGCTAATTAAAGAAAGAAATTAAATTCAATAATTATACAGAAAGAACTCTAAGTTTGTTAAGGGGTTGTTGTAGTTAGAAGAGAGTTTAATAAACTATGGTAACAGTTAGTTAGGCTGAAAGAATAAACAGGAAAATTAGAGAGGGGTGGGACAAACTTGCATTTCAGGAAAAGGAGGGAGAGAGTCCTGGATCTGTTGAACATCCAGGAACTCACCATTGTTTTGAGATTTTCCAGTTCTTGGTATTGTGCCCTCATTAGAGTTGGATTAGGAACTAGGGTTGATTAATACAGATTCATCATTTTGCTCACAATATTTCATACTGCTCTACAGAAACATATAAGCCATACTAATAATGTTTAAAATTTTGCATTCTTCCAATTTTTCTCAAATAAGAATTTTATCATTATTACTTGCAACCTATGGACAGAATATACCTTCCAGAATCCCAGTGTATGTCCAAACAAAATCACAAATAAATCAACATCGTTGTAGGCCTGTTAAGGGCAATGTGACAACTCAATCCTCGCTGCTAAAGAACGGGACAGGTAATTATATTTTTTGTATTAGATCTGTATAGGGATTAAACAGTCTTTGAAGTGTTTATCGCATCAGAAAATCAGATAAAGGTAAAGTAACATCTATCTGTCAATATACACCATTAATTTAGAATAACTAACCTCGAATCGCACATTCCCACCTCTACGCACAATGCCCAACACATTCCGGAGCTGCATCATGGAAAAAAAATGTCATGCAAGAGAATAGTTATTCAGAAAAAAAAAAATACAGCAACTTTTAAGAGTATTTAAATAACAGCTTAAATATTGTCAGAAGGCAGAATAGGACATTGGTAGAATGTTGTTTTATTAGCTACTGAAATGTTTATTCCTTTCTAATCATGCTATTAGGAGTATATTCTTAGTATTTAGTAACCTCCGGGAAAAGGTTTTTTACCGGCTTTATCCTACTTTGGATCTTTATGAATATTATAGGCTAGTTATTGAAGTTCAATACCATTGAAGCATTGGAACTACATCAAACTATTGTAGATCCAAAAAGAGCGACCAAACCAAGTGTGATAGCCAGAGCAACTAAACGTAGGAGTAAATGTTATCAAAATTTGCTCCTAGACTCATTTTGATTGTCAGAAATCATTATGAAGGGTTAAATTTAAGATCACCTCCTTCAGCCAGGAGTTTGCTTTAAATAAATTTGAAGCCAAATATTGTTCATAGCATAGAGACAAAAAGGAAAGAAGCTTGGCTAAGGTTCATAAGAAATAACAACTACAGGCTACTCATCAGCCTAACATACCATGCAAACCAAATCTTCAGAATTGAAGCTGCAATTTTTAAATAGACAAGTATCCACTTAAATAATTTCTGAAACAAAAACTAAAATTTCAAAGAAAATGGTGCCAATCATTTGATGCCTCCAAACACTTGATATAATCATTAAAGCAACAATCTTTACCAGCAAAAAAAAATAAAACTATGAGTATTGAAACACAAGTAAAAAGAAAGTTAAATACAAACCTCGGATACTAGCCTACTCCCTTCACTTGCAACATCCAGAGCGCGCAGTGAATAAGGAATTCCGAATTCACTTTCCCCTTGTCTATCCATCCATGGAGATGATCTTGGATTTGCCCCAGTCCCAGATGATAATGGCCTCGGTTCAGAGCTTGAAAGGGCAGTACGCAAGGAAGAATAAGCATTGCTTGGATTTCCAATAGGATCAGAACCAGGAGAAAACAAGGACCGACGGACATATTCAGACAGCCTCCGTGGATGTTGTTGAGGATTAGGACGAGATACCCAATTTGAGGCAGGAGAGGGGTTGGTAGCTGGATTGGATCCAGTCCGTGATGAAGAGACATTTCCTGGAATACTTAAATTTTCACTACTTGAACTTGAAGCTCTAACTGTTGGATTTTGAACCAAATTTCTTAAATCAGTTGCAGGTACAAAGACGGGATGTTCCAAAATATTTCTAGACATTCGCCTTGAGTTTGCATCTTCTTGGTCTCTGTCGGCACATATAACTGGGTTTGATGCATGGATATTTCTTGAGCTAGAACCACCATTCCATCTAAACGATTGCCTATTCCTAGGCAAAGCAGGAACATGGATTACAAGTGGCTGGCTTTGAGGAACCACGTTATCTATTGGTGGAGCTGATCTCAAGTTCAGAGAATTATCAACGGAATGAAACCTTTGTGATGCTTGAGAGGATGAAGAAACACCAGACTGCCTAATCGTGCTCCCAGTTGAGAATGCAGCGGGAGGAACAGAATTTTGTTGACTCAAAGGATTTAACCTCAACCGGAAATTCCTGTGAAAGCTTTCTGAGCTTCCTGCAATGTTTGAATCAGGAACGTTTTCAGATGCTTCATTCCCCATTCCCAGGCCAAGTCTTGCATTAACCTGCTCTGAGGATACAGCTCTGTTTGAACTGCTTCCAGCATTATCCTGAGTAGGAATCGCATGCCAAACACTACCATCTGCATGCTGATTGTAGCTAGAACTTCCAGCATCTGAAGATTGTCCATTATTTCCTTCAACAGCCTTTCTTTTACAAGAGACTCGCCGAGTATCAAGAGAACTTGGCCTGCCATCAGAACCTTCGACCAGGAAGCCACTATTTGCAGAAGGAAGCAAAAAAGAACCAGATCCAACATTAGATGGCAAGCACTCATTTGATGACCCACTAGACATGTGTAAGTTAGGGAGCTCCAGATGTTGACTATTATCATCACCACTATCCGCTAAACCTGCATTTAGGTTGAGATTCTGGGACATTAAACGAGACTCAGGACTGCGCATGTACACAGGACTTGTGTTATCATTGTCTAGAGAAAGTGTATTGGTTGGTTCAAGGCCCCTTTCTTCTAGCCTTGCACCAGGTAACGCACCAGCAGTAATGGCTGATGTCCATCCAAGTTCTCGTTTCGGCTCATTATTGTTAATCTCATTTGGGGTATTGCTAGAACTTGGCTCCCCTAAGCTCCATCCACTCAAATTTTGCCATTCATGATCAATGGAATTCACATAAGGTGAGTTCATATTACCAGGAGAAAGTATATAATCAGGTATTTGATTTTCTGCAGGATTCACATTATTCCAGCAAATCTGCTGATCCACAGTCGAATTACCTGGCGTAGAGCCACAATCAAATTCTAAGGTTTCTGGCATTGGACCAACTGTACCTCTCTGCCCTTGCATTGAAGGAATCTATTGATTTCCCGCACAAAATAATTAAATATATGAAATTAATCCCTCAATAAACCACCAATAAGCCAGGCACTAAACTTAGCAGCGCTGTTCAACAAACCAAGAAAATGTTCATCAGGAAAACTCAACAATCATGCAAGAAAATGTTCATGTAAGATGTAAATCACATATGCTTCAGTAAAACCTAAGATATAAACAAAAGTATCAGAGTACAAGGCAAACTCAACAATTAAGAAACAAAATACAAAATCAAACAAACCTCAAAACAGGAAGGTCATCTATTAATAAAGTCAAAGAGTAACTAAGAAGCCAATGTGTAGGTGCTTCTCAATCTTATGCCCTAACCTTCTCAATTGGCGTACAGAACAGGCATGCACCACTACCCAATCCTTGATAATCAGTAAGAATCTTGCAGTACCAATTCCCCTAATGCAGCATTGGCAATTGATTAGTCCCAGAAATTCGCGCACCCCCTGCATAAAATAGACGAAACCTCAGCGACAAAGTCAGCACGTTCTCATAAAACTCAACGAATAAAATCGGAAAAAACAAAGAAACAAATTTTTTTCACAAGATCAGCTCCAATGTTTCAACACACCAAACTAGGTTCAACAGACACATAACCCAGCTGAATTTAAGAGACTCTAGAAAACAAGAACCAACAACAAACTCCGCAGTTGAACAACCAATCATCCTTAAAGTCCCCCTCCAAAAAAGAGCATAACTTTATAAATTTGTGAAAAGCTGCACATCATCAAGTAATCAGAGCACAAAAAATAGGTTAAATGGAAGAAACTCACCAGATGAAACGCAAAAAGGCCGATCTAATTGGTTAATCAAGGTATGAGTGAGTCAAAATAAATAGAGAAAGAAAGCGACCATGTTGGATACGGGGGTGCTTTTTATTCGATTTAATGTTCCCTTTCCTCCTGGTAGAAAACGAAGAAAGGCAAGAACAGTGAGAAAAGGGGAGAGAAGAGAGGGTGTTGGATGGTGGAGGATATCAAAATCGGATAGAAAACTGAAAAAGAAGAAAAAATAAACAATAATAAAATAAAAATGTATTGCATTGAAGACAGAAATCTTCAATTTACAAAACAATCCAAGGGATATGTATTAGTACATTAATTTAAATTATTGTAAAGGCTCTAGCCTCAAAAGAAGGAAGATAGAAAATGAAAATTAAAAAAGAAAAAAGAAAAAAAGAGTTACATTGGTAATTAACAGTAATAATTAATAATTAAATTACTAATGGGTGATTCCAGATTGAGAAAGTGGGGGGAAGGGGTGGCTGTTTGGCAGATTACCAATTGAAGTGAGATGAGGTGCGTGTCTTTACTTCTGACCTTACTCAATCCATATGGCTCTGCCTCTGTCCCAAACAGATAATAATGATCTTAATAAATTATCCGTGCCTCTATGCAACCCCTTTTCCCTTTTCTGTTCCCATCTATTCTATCACTCCTTCTTTCTCTCTCTTCTGCTCTATTGTACTCTGTGTCCATGGAAAACAAAAATAATACACTAATTCATGCATTAGATCCTTTTGCTTTTTTTTTATGGGGTATTCAATAAAGTCTTCAAATAATAACAAAATGTAAAAAGAAAATTAATATAACATCTGGCGTTAAGAAAGATCCTCACAACTCTCTTAATTGTATACAAGATTTAGGTAATTGTGTTATTCAAAAATTTGATCGAGGTGGTATTAACGATGAATTTCATCTTAGATATGGGTAAACTGTAAGTGATGATAATGTAAGAGTTGTTAGACCAGTCTGATGTAGTAAAGATTGATAGCCGAAAAGATTGTTATTTTCAATGAATCTGTGTAAATTATTAGTTACACAAGCGATTCATGTAACATGTCAAATGTTTGTTATTGAATACTTGAAACTTTCAGTGGAAGAGGATATGTTTTTTTCCATTTATTTAGTGGATGTTCACCAAAATTTCAATACTATAAAGAATTGAACATAAGAAAATTATTATAAAAATGAAGAGTTTATTTGAGAAAGATGAAACAATCTAATAGGTTTCTTGGATATATAAGGTTTAGATAGTTTTATATCATTGATAAGTTTCTAATTTTTGTTAGAAAATTGGTATTATAATAGTTTGCGATTTTATCGGATTATGAGTTTACAGTTTTGTCCCTAAAAATTATCATAAGAAGAGTTTGTAATTTTATAAGAAAAAATTATAAGAATTTTTAATTTTATCAAATGAAAAAGAAGGTACACAAGAATAATTTGTAATTTTGTCCTTAAAAATTGTAAAAAAAAAAAATTACAGTGTGGTCGGACAAGAGACAGAGACAAAGATTTGCAGTTTTATTCCGAAAAAGCAGTTTTTGACAGAAAAATAAATTAAATGTTAAGTAATATTTTTTTTTAAGTATTCATCAATTTGGAAATGTTCTAGTTTTTTTTACCTAAAATATGTGAGTAGCTATTTTAATTTTACTGGAAAAAGAAGATAAAATAAATAAATATAATATAAGTTAACTAATTTGTTTTTATAATTTTGAAGATAGAAACCATTTATTTTAAGAGAACAAAAATCTAAATTTTATTATAGGGAGCTTATGAGAGAATTTTTTTTAAGAAAAATAAAGAATAAAAACATTAAAAAATCAATAATTCTTTTTAAAAGAAATAAAATTTGATTTTCCAAATTTTATGTTAAAATTGGGTGTGTTAATGATGTATTATATATATTCATTTAACTTATATTATCTAATAATAGATTATCTTAAATTCTGGAACTAAAAGAAATCATTTTTGGATGGTCAAAAGTTGATATCTATAAAAAAAATTAGTATTGTATGGACTGTTAAATTAAAGAAAGTTATATTTTATCTCAGAAAAAGGTCTTTAATCATGTGATTATTTTTTTTGTAAAATTATAAATAAAAAAAAGTTCTTCTTGTATCATAATTTTATACTTAATTATTTTTTTTATCGATAAAAAAGGATAGATATATTTATGCTAATATCTTGTGATAACTTGTATATTAGAGGGAGACAATATGATTCCGTTGATATATTGTTATACCTTTTATTTTAAAAAGTAGGAGAAAAGTTATTTATCTTTCTTTTGGATTAACTACTCATTTCTCTTGAGTTGTTGAAAAAGAACAAGACATATATAAGTTTTCAATAAAATGGACATTGTTTCAATAAATAATTTTAATAATGCTTACTCATAGAAAAATGTTAGAAGATTTAAAAAACACTTAGATTTAAGAGATACATTTAAGACTTAAAAATTTATTTGTTGATGGTGTATTTTATTTAAATTAGTAGACCAAGATTCAAAAAGTATAACCGAAACAACAAAGCACTCAGGAAAATGTTTATTTTTCATAAAAACCTCTTTCATAATCAATTATCACTAATAATAATCGATTATCTCAACTAATTTAAAAATTTTCTAAAATGAGAAAAATATTTTTTTTGAAATAGTTTATGGAATAATCAATTATTACTTATGACTAGAGCTGTCAAAACGGGTAACCCGGCCCGACCCACTACGGGTTGGTCACTTAGTGAGCCAACTCAACCGGACTCATTTATTAGCGAGTCAGAAAAATTCGAACCCGGCTCGACCCACCACGGATTGATGGATAAACGGATTGGCTCACTAGTCCACTTAATTACAATTTTTTTAAATAAAAAAATTACAAACTTTCTATAATTCAAATCTAAACAAATTTAACTATTAACATGGATGTTTAACTAATTTTGAAAATATGAAACTTAAATAATTTTTTCAAGCAAAACAAATAATAAATATTTTTTTATAAAATTAAAATTAAATTTTAATAAAATAAAATTAGGTAGGTGGGTTGGTGGGCCAACCCGGCCCACCACGGGTTCAACCCGCATGACCCGGGTTTAAATGAGCCAGGTTGAAATCTGACCCGCATAAAAAATACAATTTTTTTAAACCCAACCAGGCCCGAACCATTTATTTGTTACCCATTTTGACAGTTCTACTTATGACAATCAATTATAAAGGGTAGTTGTGAATAAAATTTTCAAATTCTATTTTCAAAAATAAAAGTATATTTATTTGTCACTTAAACTTATTTTTAAATAACTTTTCACTCGGAGATTTATAGTTGTGACGGCTAAAGAAACTCTAGTGTGTTTGTGAAAATGAGCTTTGAAAAACTTAGTGTGGATAGAGCGAGAATTTTCACTCAGTATGTCTTAAGTGATTAAGTACTGTTGTTATTGTTAGAAAAGTTGTTCATCCTTTATGTGTCAAAGGAAGTGTCGTTCATCTCTTGTATTTTCAAAAAAGATGTTTTCTAACCTTATTTTATTATTTGTGATTGTAAGTTGTCATTTGTTAGTGATTGATTAATCTCTATTCAGAGATAGACAAATAATTAGATGCAGGATCTTTTGATCCAAACCATTATAAAATTACTGGTGCAATTTTTTCTTTCCCTGCACTCTTTATCTTTTTTGTTATTATTTTAAAAGAATTAATCTTTGTTATAAAATCATTTTATAAGAAGAGAACATTTAAAAAAAAAAATCCAATTTTATCAACACACCATTTCACTTGCTTTTGATTTTTGTTCATACATGAACATTCCACTACCCAATTCTAACACTTGTTTGTTGGCACGTTTTAATAGGAAAGAAAATTAATAATTAATTTTATTTTAATGATTCTGTATTTTTAGTTTTAATTAATTCTTTCATCTTGATTTTGGTTTAAAAGTTGGAATTTAATTCTCACTTTTTTTTTATTTTTTTATTAAGCCTTAATTTTTTAAAACTTTTCGTCTTTCCCTTAATACCTTACATATGATATTAAAGGATGTTATATCTATTCGTAATTTTTTTATCATTTTTTCAACTTCTTATATTACTTTGTAAAACAAATTGTTGTTTATGTGGAGTGACACATGTCAATCAAATATATTATTTAATATTTCATTCAATCTTTATATATTTTTTTTTATTTAATTCAATCCTATTTTTTTTAACTGAAACAATATCTCTTTTCAAATTTAGACGGAATTTATTATTTGTAAACTGATATTTTTAAAGACTTGTAATTTAGTCAACACAAAAAGGATATGTGGCAACAGATAAGAGGAGGATGGATTTTAAAACTAAAAACACTATTTTATATCAAAAATCTGATTTTTTTTTTGAACCATTTCCTCTTGTCTGGAAAGCCACCATCTCTTCCAAGCTCTCTTTCTGCTCCTTGCATTCTCCCAAATTCCCTTCCATCTGAATCATTGCTTTCCATTTCACATACGCCTAGAACATCTTGACGTCGCGGGCTTCCTGTGGCACCGATCAATCTTTGCTTTCAAAAGGGGGTAAGTTGCTCTTCCCTCTTTTCTCCATTCTTGAATCTTAGAACATGCAATCTGCTGATTGCATGTGTTTTTTATTTCCTCCTTTCAAATTCCTATCCAATTTCAACTTTGAAAACTGTTTTGATCACCATTTTGTGATCCATAGGGTTGAGACAAAATTCTGAAAAAAGTGAGAAACAATAGGAACAAGCTTTGAGCTGTGTTAAGGAAAATTCCAGGTAAGGGAATCTAGATTTGATTATTAGTTATGTTTGAAATAGGCTATGTTGTTTTAATTGATTTTGTTTGAAATCATTGAATTATTGCATGTGAAAACTCTTTAGAATGTATCACTGTTTAACTGGATTAATGATTGCATGTGTTGGAATGAATACTTGTTGATCTGTGTGTGGTATAATTGAGTATATAATGGATTGGAAATTGGTATAACTAGATGTAAGATATGGAATTGAATGTCTAGAAGTGATAATTTCAGTTATGCAGTTGTTTAAATAATAAGCAGATGTTAGTTATAGTGTACAAGTTGAATTTAGGGAAGTGGAGAAGTGATTTCATGAATTTGAAGTCAGAGGCAGATCTAGACCATTGGGGTTACTTAGTGAAGTCATTCTTGACCTGTTAGGAGCCTTAAGATAACCAAAAGCAGTTTACAAATGGTAAATCTGAAATTGAGTATCTAAGTGAATGAAAGTAGAGTCTTAGATCCTAATTACATGCATTACTACTAGAGATTCATGATTAGGAATGTATGTGAGCCCTTAAACAAGTTTAAATTCACCCATACTTCGAATTAGGAGTGTTAGAAGTTCACTAAATGGCCTGTAATGAGTTTTGGGTGGGTGAGTTCCTAAAATCTGCAGAAATTCGCTCTGCAGATTATGCAGAGTTGCACAGCGCACTCTGTGCGCTTTGCAAAGGGTTACTGGCAGAAAAAATTCGCACAGCGCACCACAGGGTGTGCGCTGAGCGAATTTTCTGCGACAGAATGAGTATTTTTGATGTTTTTGAGGTTTTGGGAGTTCCGTACGTCCGTTTTGGACGTTCTTTAGGTCGTTCTGGGGGTTTTTGACTCTTCCGGAGCCATTGGTGAGGGTCTCCAAGCTATTTGAATTACTTAAGTATTGATAATTAAACGTCATAAAGATATCTGTATTAATAAGTGATGTTTTTCTGAAAATATGTAATGTCTAAGTATGTATAAGTTGTTTTTATAACATAACTAAAGTATGATTGTGTTCCATGTGGTGTAATATGAGTCAATTATTCAAGTGTTATCTCTCGGTGAGATTAAGTTAAGTATTGGAATGAATATAGGTAGCTTAGTCTTGGAAGTTTTCCTTAACACTTTAATGACTATTCAATCTCACTTAGAGAAGAATATGTTATGTGGTGAGAGTAGTAGAAGGTCATAGTCTTGGTTGTCTCCATTTTAATGGGCCAAGGTGAGTGATAACGGACTAACCTTGTGGTGGTAGGGTGTAACCCATAGCAATTGGCTTTGCAAAGCAGTAGAGGCCACCACAAGTGCATAACCCGCCATAGCTCGATATTCATTCTAAGTCCGGACGAGTCTTAGTATAATATAATCTAATACAACTGTCTTTTAGGTTTGTATGTTACATGCTTTCTTGTTATTCTAGTTTAGCTTTATTTACTTGTATACTTTTTGAAAATCTAGCTTACCCTTGCACTGTTTTGTATGTGTTGTTTGTGTCTGATTTCCTTTGCAATGATCATCCAAATTTGGATGTGAGCAGAGGTAGGAGAGGTTCCATTGGAGCATGTATTGGATGTCTCAGATGTTGCAGATGTTGCTGAGTAGTATAGGCTAGTTAAGAATATATGTACAACTTAGTTACTTTACTGTCCACCTTGATTATGTTTTGAGATACTTCACTTATGTATATAAGTTCCACTTCATTTTTTAATTCGCCCTAGTTTTGGATGACTGTATTATATTACAATTCATCTTAAAGAAATTTTTAACTATTTTACCTTATCATATTTGGCGCATTCCACATGATATAGTATTATATTTTCTGGGATGTTACAATATTTTTATTAAAATTATTTTTCAACTTATTAAATTAAAATAATTAGAGTAACTGTATACTAAATTACTTTATCATAATAATAATAATAATTAAAATTTAATTTATAGATATTAATTATTTAAATTACTGAATATTATTATTATTTTAATTATATAATAAAATTGATATTTTAAATTATTTCTATGTTAAATTTGTTTATTTTTAATCACACAAATATATATTTTATATTCTATTTTATTTTAAATCAAACAATACTTCATTATTATCATATAAATATTATTATATTTATAAGATAAATTTAATTTCTATTTACGAAAGTAATAATTATTTAAAGCTACTATATTATTAGTCCATATTTTTTATAAGATTAAAAATAATTAATTTAAATGGAAACTCATTGGAGTTAGTTAAAAAATAATTTTAGAAATATTTAATAAAAATATTAATTTCAATATAAATATTTGTATAACATTTATACAAATAATATATTTGATTACAAAGGACAATATTGTTTAATTTTTTTTTAAAAAATACTTAATTGAATTAAATAGACGTATATATTCAATTGAATATACAACTATGTGACGTGAGACTATCTTACCACATGACATTAACGATTCATAATATAGTAAATGTTTAGTTCTTTTATTAGTTCATTTTCACATGTTGTTATTGAATCATGTTATGATTATACATTGTATGAGAATATATAATAAAGGGTCTACTAAGTTATGAAAATCATTTACACATACTTTTTTGTAATGTATTTAAATATTATTTTGAAATTTTAATATTATAGTTGTATATTTATATATACGAATAATACTTATATATTTATCTAGTTCCATTAATATATATATATATATATATACACACATATGTTTGAATTTAAAAAATACAACGTTGGTATGAATATAATTTAAAATAAATTGCAATGCACTACACATTAAAAGCTCATGTCACATAAAATATGATAAGCTTTCCTTTTTTTTCCAAACCTATTCTCTCTATTTCCAACTTTGTCTTATACTTGGAGGAGGAGTGTGACACCCCGGCACTGACAAGGGCGGGGAGTGATCGTCGGTGTAAGAGGCACAAACAAAGAGCGGTTCCTGACAGGCTACCAGTGGAAGGGGTACATGGACGAGTCGAACATACACCGGAAAGAGAGAGATCTAAAGATTGTATAGGTATGGGACTATACAGTTGAAGGATAGGTTAAAGGAATTGATTTGGCTACTCATATCACCAAAATGCATTTGTTTTTCGGTAGCCTAACCCATAAGAACTCCATGGTTAAGCGTGCTTAGCCTGGAGTAATTATGGGATGGGTGACCTTCTGGGAAGTTTTCCCGGAAAGTGTGCGAGTGATGACAAAGCACACTGGAAAGCCTCGTGGTGATGTGTGAGGGCATTCAACAGTCCCTGTAAGTTGTTGGGGCGTTACAGATGGTATCAGAGCCTAGCCTCTCCCAGTACGGTGTGGTTCGAGGACGAACCGACGAGACGAGTCGAACATACACCGGAATGAGAGGGATCTCGAGATTGTATAGGTATGGGACTATACAGTTGAAGGATAGCTTAAAGGAATTGATTTGACTACTCATATCACCAAAATGCATTTGTTACTGGAAAACCTCGTGGTGATGTGTGAGGGCATTCAACAGTCCCTGTAAGTTGTTGGGGAGTTACAAATGGTATCAGAGCCTAGCCTCTCCCAGTACGGTGTGGTATCGAACATACACCGGAATGAGAGGGATCTGGAGATTGTATAGGTATAGGACTATACAGTTGAAGGATAACTTAAAGGAATTGATTTGGCTACTCATATCACCAAAATGCATTTGTTTTTCGGTAGCCTAACCCATAAGAACTCCATGGTTAAGCGTGCTTAGCCTGGAGTAATTATGGGTTGGGTGACCTTCTGGGAAGTTTTCCCGAAAAGTGTGCGAGTGATGACAAAGCACACTGGAAAACCTCGTGGTGATGTGTGAGGGCATTCAATAGTCCCTGTAAGTTGTTGGGGCGTTAAATATGGTATCAGAGCCTAGCCTCTCCCAATACGATGTGGTTCGAGGATGAACTAAGTGGAAACTGGTAGACATGTGACACCCGAGCACTGACAAGGGCGGGGAGTGATCGTCGGTGCAAGAGGCACGGACAAGGAGCGGCTCCTGGCAGGCTACCAGTGGAAGGGGCACATGGACGAGTCGAACATACACCGGAATGAGAGGGATCTGAAGAGTGTATAGGTATGGGACTATACAGTTGAAGGATAGCTTAAAGGAATTGATTTGGCTACTCATATCACCAAAATGCATTTGCTTTTCGGTAGCCTAACCCATAAGAACTCTATGGTTAAGCGTGCTTAGCCTGGAGTAATTATGGGACGGGTGACCTTCCGGGAAGTTTTCCCTGAAAGTGTGCGAGTGACGACAAAGCACACTGGAAAGCCTCGTGGTGATGTGTGAGGGCATTCAACAGTCCCTGTAAGTTGCTGGGGCGTTACAGATGGTATCAGAGCCTAGTCGAACATACACCAGAATGAGAAGTTGCTGGGGCGTTACAGATGGTATCAGAGCTTAGTCGAACATACACCAGAATGAGAGGGATTTGGAGACTGAACTCCATAGTTAAGCGTGCTTAGCCTGGAGTAATTCTGGGATGGGTGACCTTCCGAGAAGTGATCGTCGGTGCAAGAGGCACGGACAAGGAGCGGCTCCTGGCAGGCTACCAGTGGTGGGCATGTGACACCCGGGCACTGACAAGGGCGAGGAGTGATCGCCGGTGCAAGAGGCACGGACAAGGAGCGGCTCCTGGCAGGCTACCAGTGGAAGGGGCACATGGACGAGTCGAACATACACCAGAATGAGAGGGGTCTGGAGACTGAACTGCATAGTTAAGCGTGCTTAGCATGGAGTAATTCGGGGATGGGTGACCTTCCGGGAAGTTTTCCCGGAAAGTGTGCAAGTGATGACAAAGCACACTGGAAAGTCTCGTGGTAATGTGTGAGGGCATTCAACAGTTCCTGTAAGTTGCTGGGGCGTTACAAAGAGTAATTTTAATTCTCATGTACAATTGTTGATTCCTTTTCTATATCCTATAAATTTAAAATGATCATTTTATCCTTCTTAAAAGTCATTTACAAATTATCATTTCTGAAATTTGGAATTTTTAGAACTTTTTTTTTGAAAAAAAATAATCGGAATAAGATTTCTAGATTAAAATTTTCGAAACACATAACATGGATTCTAAAATGAGCTTTTTATAACATAATTTATGGAACAAGTTTTTCGGACTGCATTTCATGTGTTTCGAAACTAATTTTTCGTAAAAGCTTTCCAGAATAAAATTTTCAAAACAAATGAAATGCGTTCTAGAACAAGTTTTTCATAACATATTTATTTGCAATGCTTAATCTCTATCTTCTTCCTCTGTAATAACGATGACACAACGCCTGCGGTAGAGGTAGTGACAGGAGTGATGTGGTGTAGTAAGAGAAGGTGTTTTAGTTTTTTGCTATTGATATAGGAGTGCAATTAGTAATAAGGGAGGTGCTGGAAGCAAATATCCTGTAGTTTCATCAAGATTGCCTCTATTGGCCCATTATCCCAATAAGAATTACCACGTATATAAAAAGTTCAAATATGAGAACAGGTCTTTGAATAAACTCCAAAAAAAAATGTCAAAGCCCACTTAAGCAAAGCCTAGCATATTTATCATATCTATTCAATTTTTCAAATTTTTTTATAAATTTTACCTTCAAACTTTTAACTTTTACTTTTAAATGTTTTTAAAAAAACAACACAAATATTTTCTTTAAATATATCGAAATTCATGAACTCACTGTCTAGAAATCAATCCTCGTAAAATAACACGTCCTTAATCTACTAACGAGATTCAAATTCAATGATTTTATTTTTTAACGATGAAAAAATAAGGTAAAAGATATTCCCGCATACAAGACAATCAAGATCATTAAAAGATATTGAAAGCAGATGACAGCTCACCTTATGATTTAGTTTCAACGAAGTCCACAACTATAAACAACACGTTTAAAACAGTTATGCTCAATAAAACCACGTTTGTACGACGAATCCCAATGTCACCAAGAGAAAAGGTTAGAAAATGTGTTAACCTAAATATGATAAAAATTATTATGTTTGACTCTCAATAAACAATAAAATTTTAATAATTTCATGCAAGAATATAATGACAACTCTAATTTAAAATCTTAACTATAGTTTTTTCGTATTGAATATTATTTATCTTATCCAGCTTCATCTAATCTAATACGGGACTCCTAAATTTCTCACATAATTTATTCTATCAAGTGTGATTCCTCCGCACATTTCAAAGTCCTAATCCTCCTTGAAAATATTTTATTCACAAGTCTCTTGAATAATTTTTCTCACATACCGTGTCAATATTTTCAAAATCTATCTATATATATAAACTTTTCCCAATAGACTCTGTAAATTACTTTATAGTGAATACAAATTTCTTTCTTCTAAATTGATTTTTGTATTCTTTTTTGTACTGTTTGGAACCCAATAATTGTTTTAAAAATGTTTTCTAATGTTTGTTTAAAGATGAGACAACTTAATGTTACACTCCTGAGGGTTATATATGTACTTAGACCTAAACTAACCATAACAAATGATCTAATTTGCTTATCTAGACAATTCCATTCATTCTTACTTCAAAATTATCATATGTTCTTACAAACTATGTAAATATTAACTCCATGAACTTATTCAACCTTCTTTTTTAAAATATTTGACTTTCTTTTTCTTAATACTCGTCCTTTATAAGATAAATAATGGTTGTGTTTGTAAAAGATACTTTAACACTTAAATCAGCTTCTAACGTCAATAATATTAAATGAGTAAATAATGAGAACATAAAGAAAATACCTTGATGATTGTGCTATTTATAATATAATTTATTATTTTTATAAACTTTTACCTAGAAGGCTCGAGCTTGGACCTAGTGGCTCGTTTACCTTGTTTGAGTCAGTTGTTTGATTGTATTATACTAAATTACATAATAGTCATTGCACTATTATTTCTAGTAGAATGACATGTAGTTGGACATGTCAACTACTGATGGTCATAATGCTAGTGGAACATGTTTGGATGCAAGCATTTAGGATACATTAGGTTATGTTATGTACCACATCGTCTAATGACGAGACCAATATTGATGTGTATTCAATCATACACAATACACCATGGTTTAGTTCAAAATAAACCTCAGATATACCACTAGAGCTACAACTAATTAGTATTAGAGATATCCAAATTTCAAAACATCTTTAATCAATTAACATGGTCTATAGTATAATATTTAGCTTTTGAAACCTTTACAATGATACTAAAAGATGATGAAAGCAAGAACAATATAAACCAAATTTTATGTTGAATCAATTATTTAAGAATCTACATTAAATTTCTAACAACTTGAATTAGAATTTCACTAAAATATCAAAAATTAAGATTACAATATTCACTTTTATAAAACCTACACTTTATATATGCAAAAACTTGAAATACCTTTCAAAATTTTAAACCAAGGTAATGTTATACACAATTATACAATGAAAGAAATACAAAAATATAATAACAAAGAGATATGAAATGAATATGAAGTGCAATTTTTGCATCTCAATATTAGGTCAAGCAAAAAATTCTTAGAACCAATCCAGTTTTCTTTGACTCTGGATGGAAACTTGAAAAATTGTACTAATCTCTCCAATAACTTTTAGATATTTCTTTCACTTGTTTTTTATTTAAAAAATATTTACTTTAAAAGAAAGTTAAATTTTAAACAAAAATAATTTTATAATAAGAATAATTGATTATATTATTAACCCAATCAATTAATTTGACATAATCAATGTTCATTCTCAAAATTTAACATAATCAATTATATTAATAACTTAATAACAATTTTAGCACTTATACATTTAACAATGATATAGTTTGCGTCATAACTATTTTTAATCCATATATTATTTTTAAATCCATTTTAAAATAATCTTTGGCTCACAATATATTTAGGATAATAATTGTATATATGTTTTTTAAAACTGTAAACATGACCAATAATATATATATATATATATATATCCCTAATTATAAAAGAAGTATAAGGAATAATTTTTATATAAAAGTTTACTTAAAATTTTGATTTTATAAAATTGGAAAATTAATTATTCTATTAAATAACTATGTAGATTAGAATTTATATCTGATTTGTTTATAAATATTTATGTTTATTGCACTTGATTTTCAACTTAAAGGAGTCACATGACATTATATCCGAAAATATTGCAGAGTGACTCAATTGTTTCATGACAACTAAGTGATTTAAATTTAATCAAATTATAATATTTAAACAATTATGTTTTAATAAAATAAACTGCAATATACATTCCAATAAATATATAACCAAAAGCTATATTTTAATGTAGGAGTTACCATAACAATAATAGAGAACAGTGAAAAGATAGGCACAAAGGTAGAAATGGAATATGAAATAATATAGAGAATTAAAAACTGTACAACAAGATGCAAGTCTGATTACAATTCACAGAACTAGACCGAATGGTCTTGGTACAGTACATGACCGAACTATATTACAAAAGGGTTTATCTAGACCGAACAGTTTTACAAAATACTTAACCGAACGGTTATCTAAACTAAGCGAAAAGTAAAGTCTAATCTAAGGACCGGACGGTCCTGCACAGCTCTCCGGCAAGACGTCCAGGGGTTGCTCCGTCTGCAGGGCTTCTTCCAAGGTTTCTTCTTGAGCACCCTCTGCTCACACCCCAAAAGGATGATCATTGCAGTGAAGAGAACAAAGCGGACGGTCAAATACCGAACGACAACATAGACAAGACAAAACAGATAAGGGTAAGCTTATGTAAATTCAATTAATCATTTTCATGCATTTTTAAAAACATACACATAAATCACATCCATCAATGTCTCAACCACAAATCATTAGTGAAGTATATCTATATAAGAATCCGAACGGAAAAACATTAACATATCCACTTTCTCTAGACTCTGTCCGGACGGTATGACTATGTATGCTCGCCGCTCTCTGCACCCGGGTGGACCTGGCTGGGATACACTCAACAGACCGCCACCCGAGGTTAGTCCAGTGGAACCACCTCGGTATAGAAATACCTTGAGGCTAAAGGACCTCCTGCCATTCCCACGCATGAGTTACCCTTCTCTGCCTGAGAAGGCGTAATCACGGAATATCAGGATAGAATCAGAACCTGAGCCTTAGCCATAGTCATACTTTACCAACCATCATCAATCATGAGACATTCCTCCTTGGAATTCTCTTATATAAACAATCAAACCGGACAATAACTCTATAGAATTGTAACATTGAAAACGAAATAGACCGAGTCAAGGAAAACCAAACGGAAGAATTAATGCAAATTCAACAATGAAAGTAAAGAGGACTTAACCAATGAAAACTGGACTGAAAAGTCACTAGAAGTTCAACAATGAAGTAAAGAGAACTTAATCCATAAAAACTGAACAGAAAGTTCAATAAAAGTTCACAATGGAAGCAAAGCCGGACTAGTAAATGAGAACCAGACAGTTAGAAAGTAATCGTACGGAAAGTCAATGAAAACTCAACAATGAAAGTCAACGGACTTAATCAAGGAAGAACGAACTGAGTCAACGGACTTAGTCAACATATTTAGTCAACGGACGTTTTAAATAAAAGAGTTCTCTTCAATAAAGTGAGTGTCAGTACAAAACCGAACACTCCGTGAGGAATCAAGTGTCAGTGTAAGACCAAACACTTTTTAAATAAATAATATTATTATAAACCGGACATTTTTAAGAATTCAAGTACTGGTATATGACCTAACACTTTTTATAAATATCATCAATATAAACCGAACACTCAGTGTATGACCGAACGTTCTAAGTAATTAATGTGAGACAAAATACTCAGTCTATGACCAAGTAATTCTATGCCGGACGTTCCGTGTAAGACGGACGTTCAGTGTAAGACTGAACAATCCGAACGACTAACTAATAGCATATTTTAAGTTCAGCATAAAGGGACCAGATCAAATGTTTGAAGGGGAAACTGAACGGTCCTAATTAGAGCTGTCAAAACGGGTAACCCGGCTCGACCCGGCCCGGCCCACTACGGGTTGGTCAATTAGTGAGCTAACCCAACCCGGCTCATTTATTAGCGAGCCAGAAAAGCTTGAACCCGGCCCGACCCACCACGGGTTGGCTCACTAGCCCATTTAATTACATATTTTTAAAATAAAAAAATACAAACTTTCTGTAATTTAAATTTAAACAAATTTCACTCCCAAAAAATTATGTTAAAGACCCTTGTTCTTGTTGTCTCCAAATTCACTAATAAAGATTTTCCTAATATCAGAACAATTCCGACAATCAATAGAAAAATATTAGTAAAAAAAACAGAGAATTAGTATTCAACAACATCAACAAAAAAATTAATAGTTTAATCTGTAACATAATTTCCCAAATTCAAAGATATCAAAAAGAGCTTGTTCAAATAATGTATACTCAAATTGTTTAAATAAAATGAACAAAATCTGATACAAGCATGTCAGAAAATGAAAAAATTATTCCATGTCTTTAAATCCCCCAAAACAAAAAAACAAATTCGCAAACCCCTATTTTTGTCATTGTAGGGTTTTTGAAAAAAAAAAAGAAAGAGAAGTGAGAAAACAAAAATGTGGAGAAAAGAGAAGAAAAAAGGAAGGGTGTTTTACCTGCTCCTTGAAGAATTTCAGTGGAGTGAGGGTGAAAGCACCGTCAAATTAGAGCAAGTACAAGTGAGAGTGATTTGTGAGAGCAGGGGTTACTTTTTTGGTATATACAGTGAGTGAAGAGAGTATTTTATTTTTTACAATTTCATAAATAAAATAATAAATTAAAAAAATAAAATTAGGTAGGTGGGTTAGTAGGCCAACCCGGCTCACCACGAGTTCAACCCGCATGAGCCGGGTTGAAACCTGACCCGCATATAAGTGGGTTGTATTTTTCAAACCCAACCCGGTCCGAACCCGTGACGGGCCGGGTTGACCCGTGGGTTGTGACCCACTTTGACGGCTCTAGTCCTAATGACCCTTTGATTACACATTCATTTTTTCTAAGTTTCATACATTTATTCTAAGTTCCTAACCAGGATAAAACAATTCATACAGAAGCATATCACATTTCATCATACCATTTAAATCAACCAAACATACATTAAATCATGCATTCAACCATATACGAAATCATAGTCAAATTTTATAAGCTTCCCTTACCTCTATTCTAGCTAACTTCTAAGGTTCTACTTCTATGATTTTCCAAAAGTCCAAAGTGCTCCAATTGAGAATCCGATCGGTGCTTATGGAAGGTCTTGACACCGTGAGTAATTAATCTGAAAGGAGTTTAGTGATCAGAGAGGAAGAGGTGGTCATAATTCTAGAGAGAAGTTTGAAGGTTTAGAGAGAATGAGGAGAAAGACGGGGTTCTGGAATTTGACTCTGAGGAAGAAGAAAGGTTGCATGCAGAAAGGGTTGCCAAAATTTAAAATCCCACCTTAAATATGGCCTCAAATCCGGATGATCGGTCCATCCTCCAACTGCCACATGGCTTCCACTACCAGGAACTCTTCATTTTCTTTGCAGTCACACGCTTTCCGAGAGTGGGGAATTAAATGCACGACAGATCCTGTCTCTCATTCATCCTAGGATGCTGAAGGGAAGTGACACGTGGACAACACTAAGAAGGGGTTTTTAAATGGAGTGTTACACAATCTAACTATATAATTATAGATTTTAATCTTATATGATAAATTTAATTAATAAGAGAAAGAGAATAACGAGTTTAATTTCCAATAAAATAATTTATTAAAAAAATTCTATATTAGATAATAACTTCAGAAATTTTATTGTCACTAAAAAAACATGTAAAAAAAAATAAAGTTAGCGATAAACATAATTATTATGAATGTCTTAGAAAAAAAACTATACTTAATACTTTATTTGATGATGATTAATAATAATTATTCCCCATTAATCTTTTATGTTATTTTTATAGCTGTCAAAACAGGTAACGGTTCGAACCGGTCCGGCCCACCACGAGTCAGAAAAACTTGAACTCGGCCTGACTCACCACGGATTGGTGGGTAAACGGGTTGACTCACTAGCCCATTTAATTATATTTTTTTAAAATAAAAAATACAAACTTTCTGTAATTTAAATTTAAACAAATTTTACTCCCAAATTATGTTAAAGACAATTCAAAATAATAATAAAAAGTACAATATAATCCAAATGTCATCCAAAAACAAACACAAAAAACATACAAATAAGTTTCTTATATTCATCATTTTTTGTTCATTATCCATTTACGATGTTAGAATCTTGAATAGATAAATCCACAATATTCTGCTCTCTTGAATCATCCTGAATGTCAAACCTACCTGAATGTAGTCTATCACATCAATTGTTGTAACCCTTGACCCTTGTTCTTGTTGTCTCCAAACTCACTAATAAAGATTTTCCTGATATCAGAACAATTCTGACAATCAATAAAAAAATATTAGTAAAAAAAAAGAGAACCAATACTCAATAACATCAACAAAAAATTAATAGTTTAATCTCTAACATAATTTCCCAAATTCAAAGATATCAAAAAGAGCTTGCTCAAATAATATATACTCAAATTGTTTAAATAAAATGAGCAAAATATGATACAAGCATGTCAGAACATGAAAAAAATCATTTCATATCTTCAAATCTCCCAGAACAAAAAACAAATTCGCAAACCCCTATTTTTGTCATTATAGGGTTTTTGAAAAAAAAAAGAAAGAGAAGTGAGAAAACAAAAATGTGGAGAAAAAAAGAAGAAAAAATGAAGGGTATTTTACCTGCTCCTTGAAGAATTTCCGTGAGAAGAGGATGAGAGCACCGTCAAATGAGAGCAAGTACCGTGAGAGTGATTTGTGAGAGCAGAGGTTACTTTTTTGGTATACACAGTGAATGAAGAAAGTATTATATTTTGTAGGGTTTCATCAATAAAATAATAAATTAAAAAAATAAAATTAGACAGGTGAGTTGGTGGACCAACCCGGCTCATCACGGGTTCAACCCGCATGAGCCGGGTCTAAATGAGTCGGGTTGAAATCTGACCCGCATATAAGTGGGTTGTATTTTTCAAATCCAACCCTGCCCGAACCCGTGACGGACCGGGTTGGCCCACGGGTTGTGACTCATTTTGACGACTCTAGTTATTTTTATGTTTTTCTATAAAAAAAAAGTTAACATTTTCTATTTCTACTTTATTTTTTATATTATATTAAATTAATATAATTTATAATTTTTTAAAATTGTAAAAGTTCATTCAAGTTTAGAGATACTTCTACAGGTACAAGTAAGAAGTTAACGACAAAGTTGTCAGTACCACGATGTTGACATATCTGCTACTCGAAATATTAACGAGTGTTTCTTTTTTAAGTTTAGTAGATTTATTTTTATTAAATTAATTTTTTGATGTATTTATTTTGGTACAGTTATAAAACGAATTTAAATATTAAACACGTGATAAATCGATCCTCATAGGAGATGATATTTTCCAGTTGTATGCTTTCAAGTAAACAGAAAAAAGGAAATAAATTTGAAAAGCTATTGTTATAACAATTATTTATTTTTAAATAAATTCATGTTAGAAATTGTTATTGTATTAAATGGATATTTTATTAAAAAATAAAAGAAATAAAAAACTGTTTATTTTTAGCCTTTCAAATATTTTAAGGGTTTATATTAATTTCTGTAAGAGAAAAAAATTAACTTTAAATAGATTAACTATAAAGATATAAAACAAGAAAAAAAAATCAAACTGAAAAAAAATAATAGAATACAATCTGAAAATTTCAATTATATGAAAACTAAAACCTTATTTTATAATATCAGTCTTTAATCTCTCTCAATATATTCATTTTTGAAAGGGAAAAAATATACAACAAAATATACGGATTTAATTTTACATAGATTAAATTTAAACAATGAAACACTTTAAATAGATTAATTATAAAGGATATAAAACAAGTAAAAATCAAACTGAAAAGAAAAATGAGAATACAATCTGGAATGTTCAAATATATAAAAGCTAAAACCTTATTTTATAATCTCCGTCTTTAATCTCTCTCAATATATTAATTTTTGAAAGGGAAAAAATGTACAAAAAAAATGTAGGAATTTAATTTTTACATATAAAATATGAAAAAAAATCATTAAAATTGAAGATTATTTTTACCTAGAACAAAACTTGAAATTGTAAGTTATACAAAATATAGTAATATAATTTCTAATATCTCAAAAACACACCATTTATACACCAAAACATCTTTATTACAATAAAATTTATGAAGGAACTACTTTACTTAAGTATCTTCCAAAGAACATGTATTTAATGTAAGTCTTATAATCTAACAAGGGTTGTCTCACAATCAAAGTTTATCATTACAATTATAGTCTAATGAATAAGTCTTACACGATATATAGTAGTGTCTGACTCATAATCATAATCCACTGAATAAATCCTATCATTCACTAACGTCTTACTTACATTCATAATCTACCAAAATCCTTAATGTTAGTTTATGTGAAACAAGGGTAATTATTTTTTTTTATATACCCCATAGTGCAAAAATATTTATCAACTTTTCACCACTTAATATTTTAATATACAAAATTTTCCAAGTCTTAATTTAATTACCATGTTAGGTAACCAACCCATTCACCATGTATCTTAATTTCATTTCATTTATTTTCAATCACATAATTCATGATAATCACATATAAATTTCATACAAAGTTTGATCATATAAGAGAGCTTATTTAAACACAAATCACAGGTTTGAAAACAAACAACTATTATTTTAAGAAATTATTGTCTTTTAAGCTACATATCTCCAAGATAATCAACCGCTCAAGTTAGAATTCATCACTTGAGATATGTTCTATTGCTTGAGCAGTATATTTTTGTTTTTTTTTAAAAGAATTTATTAAGTCTTTCCCTTATTTAAACATAGAAAAGAGCGTTTAAAACATTCAAACCCAGAAAAAAAAATTTAGTCTAACAATCAAAATTTTCAAAGATAAAAAAAAAATTATGATCTCTCTCTCTCTCTCTCTCTCTCTCTCTATATATATATATATATATATATATATATATATATATATATATATATATATATATATATATATATATATATAACTAACTGTAAAAGTCATTACTATTTATTGGAAAATTAATTCTTCCCTTCTGATAATTACTCTAAATATAATTTGTTTAATTTTAGAAATACGTACGGTAACTTTGTTCTTGAGGAAAAAGAATTAAAAATGAGTAAGTTATTACTTTTTTACAGAAAAAAATATATTTTGATATACATAAAGAATTTAATATTATTTTCTTTTGCTTTTACTCTTAAATATTTTTTTTTATTTTATGATTATTTTATTTTTGTACTATAAATTATTTTATCAATTTGGCTAATATAATATCACTTTATGCGTGGATAATAATACAATACCATATGATTTGATGTATTATTAGAAGGACGACATTGCCAGTTGTTTCGATAATAATGCAGTCAAGTAATTTAAATTCATTTAAAAAAATTTCTCTACCACATTTTTATTGACAATTTTCCTTTCAAAATATTCTAACGTTTTTAATTATGACAGAATAATACATATTTATATTTATTTGCTATATATTATAAGAGTGAGATAATAATAAAAAAAGTAAATCTTTATATTTAAAAGAAAAAGTTTAAAAAAATAATATTAAATAAAATATATAAAGAATTTGTTTGTGAAAGTATGTTTTTTTTATTATTTATCATGACTTCTACCGTTTCTTTTCTTTGGGTATGGTATAACAAAGTTGTAGTGTTATTATTTAAAAGGTTTAATTATCTTTTTAGTCTCCAAGTTGGAGGTTGAATTTCTATTTTGTATCCCTTTTAAAAATGATGTTATTTGATTCCATGTTTTAAATTTTGTAAAAATTCGGTTCCGTTAAATTGTCAATAACAACGTTAATTTCATCTGACATTGAGCATTTTTTTTCCTTTTTCCTTTGCATTTTCTGTAATGTCCAGCTTTTTGTCTCTTCTTTCTCTTCTCTCTCTTCCCATTTTACAAAATTAAAAAGATGGGAACCTTTGAACACCACCCATCTTCTTCCTTTGAACACTACCAACCTTCTTCTTCTGGAAGCTTCCGTGGGCTGGAGCTTCTTCTGTTAAAGAAGATTAAACGTCGGGGATGGATTGAGAACATCTTCCACCGATCTTCAATACCATATTTCCTGTTTGCAATCTATTCGCACCCCTTTTTTCTCCATGTTTTCGTTCATTAGGTTTGGCAGGGACACGAGAAAAAAAATAAAGCTAATATCCCACGTTTTGGCTTCCAGTAGTACCCTGCATTATATACACAATCTTCAAAGTTATTATAGATCAGCACGCTGAAGCTTCTCGGCGATCCCCATTTGAACAACAAGACCGTCAGCCTCACCGGCGACCTCGTCGTCCCAAACTCTGCTGCTGGCAGAGTGCTTTAGGCATATCAAAACATGTTGGTCTGCACCAAATTATCACTTAGTATTAGCAGCAGTTATCAAATAGAAGAAGGACCTGGTTGGGTGGCATCTATCTGAGTATTTGCTTTTTGCAGTACTTAAAAAATATACATCCACTTAGATATTAGCTGGCAGCTAAATGTAGGATAAGATATTTATCTAATTAATGATAAAGTAATTTAGATTATAGAACATATTTGTGCACCGTAAAAAGAGAGGAGGAAAATGTTTGTGTAAGAAGAAAAGAGAGAGAGAGAGGCCACAGTGGGGAGTAGAGAAAATGAGAAAATAAGATAGCTTGAGAGTATGTTGTGTACACCACCGTGAAAGAGAAAGAGAGGGTGTAGTGGTATGTGTTGTCCACCAATATATTGTGAGTTATGTATGTTGTGAGTGGGAGAGTTTAAAAAGTGTTGTCATTGTATTATGTTTATGTGTTCTAAATAGTTGTTCAGAAAATTTTATATAAAGAGTATATTTCCCAGATATTACATAAGTGATACCCATATCCTATTCTTATTCCCATAAAAATTTCCTACAATTTGAGAAATGATGGAGATGATCGAAAAGGAAACTGTTTTGAAGTGAGAAAAGTTATAAATATATAAAAGATGAAGAAGAGATGGAGGGTGATTATGAGTAACTATTTTTTATATAACATAATTTGAGGAAGTTAAAGAAAATGTACGAGAGGTGAGGTAAACCGGAATGGTCCGCTGCATTAGATGGTAATATATTGAAGAACAAAAGAGATAAAAAAGATTGAGGAAGGAAGTGTTATCTAGACCCTGAAAGACGAACAACAAAGAGGTATGCATCACTGTTACAGTCTGAGGGAGCAAAAGAAGTGGTGGCTCCTTTATTGGAGGATTTGAAGACATAGGAATAAAGGCGAGAACCCAAAGAAGTGGTTGGTGGCTTAAGAACAGTGCAAAGCGTTAAGTTAATAATAGAAGAGAGAAAGATGCAGGAAGAACAGATAATCGTGGAAGAGAGTGAGAAATGTGGAGGTGGTTAACGGAAAGAGAAATACAAAAGAGAGAGAAAAAAAGTGTTAGAAAGAGGAGAGAGAAAAAAAATGTACAAAGTTAACGCCGTTACAACCTACTTAACGAAGGGACTTAATAACAATAAAATTAGTAACCTCGGGACCAAATAACATCATTTTTTAAAAGCGGGTATAAAACAGAAATTTACCCCTTAACTTGAGGACTAAAAAGGTAATTAAACCTATTTAAAAATTTAATACGATATTTATTTTTTATTTATGTTTACTTTATTTAATATTAAAGTTGACTTTTTCAAGATTTTAAATTTATAATTTTTTTCAATCTAATTTATTTTATGAGGGCTTATTGTGCATTCATTCGCTGGTTACTTTTCCACTTATCACTCACGCGAACATTAAACACTAAAAAAAAATTTAATTTCACATTAAATAAAATCAATAAAAATTAAAACAAAAAATAGTCTTAAACTTTATTTAAACTCACTTTTAAAAAATCAATCTTCTAATTAATATTTCAAATAATTAATATTTTTTCCATGATAATATATATAATTCTAATTTGTAATTTTATTTTTCACACGACAGTGATAAGAATGATTTGTCAGCATTTCAAAACGTACGGAATAAGTTAGTATTTATAGATTGTCCTCCAAGCAGATGGATATTAACCTTGTATTATCTCTTCGAAGCAGATCCTTAATTAAAGGCGCTCTTGAACTGGCGAAGGAGCCATCACGATTGGGTGAAGATGAGGTATACTTTTAATGTGTTGTTAATGTTGTTTCAAAGAAGCTATTAATATTTGACTAATGATACATAACACACTTTTATATCCATTTTAACATACAGTAAAAAAATAAAATGGTTATAAAAATATAATTTTTTATATTTTTTAAAAAAGAAAAAAGTAAAAAATAAAAAAAATAATATTACATGAACATAAAAATTTATATATGTCAAAGAATAGTTTTTTTAGTATTAATGTCTTGGATTTGTGTAAAGATTGTCCAAAATAATTTCAAATTTCCGAAATATCTGTGGATATTTCAAAGGAAAACATTATTATATGATAGAAAAAGAATAATAGTATCATGACATATTTTTACATTCATTTGACACGCATTACAAGTATAAAGTAGTCATAAAAATGTAATTTTTTTTTCAAGAAAAAAGAGAATAAAAAATAAGAAAGAAAAATAATGTAAAAAATTTATATACACATAATATTTTTATATTCATTTCACATTATTCTTTTTTATTTTTTATTTTTTACTTTCTTAAGTTTATTCCAACCATTTTGTGATGAAAGCATTAGCTTTCGTAACATAAATTCATACGACAAAAACTACTTCTAAACCAAAAGGGGTACAAAGTATATTGTAAAATTACTGCAAACATTTCAAATAATTAGTACTTTTTTCATGATAATATATATATAATTTTATATTGTAATTTTATTTTTCGTGGTGCTAAGAATGATTTGTCAGCATTTCAAAACTTTCCGAATAATTCTATATTTAAAGGATCGTAGGAGTAGCATATCTGATCATAATAAGTTTTTGAGTCTTTTCGTAGACTTGGTAACACAAAACACAAAACGGAGATGTGCAACAGTTCGATGAAGACGATGGGTGGCCCTGTAGTGCATAAGGTTTCAGAATGCTTCGTCAAAGCGAACCACTCCACCCAAGAATCAAACCAAATATGCCACTTAACACCTTGGGATATTGCCATGTTGTCTGCACACTATATCCAAAAGGGTCTTCTCTACGAGAAGCCTGCAACCCTTGTTGATGAACGTGATTTCATAGAAAATCTGTTGGAAAAGCTCAAACACTCTCTTTCTCTCACCCTCTCCCATTTCTATCCATTGTGTGGTCGCCTTGTCACCCACAAAACCAAAAACCCTCCCTTCTATACTGTTTTCGTCGATTGCACAAGTAATTCCGGAGCTAGATTCATCCATGCAACTTTAGATATGACAATATCTGATATCCTCTCTCCCGTTGATGTCCCACCCATTGTTCAATCATTGTTTGATCACGATAGAGCACTCAACCACGATGGTCACACCATGCCGCTGTTGTCCATCCAAGTAACCGAGCTAGTGGATGGTGTTTTCATAGGTTGTTCCATGAACCACTCTCTTGGTGATGGCACTGCTTATTGGAATTTCTTCAACTCGTGGTCAGAGATCTTCCGAGCTCAAGCTCAAGGCCATGAACATGATGTTCCCATATCGCACCCTCCCATTCACAACCGCTGGTTTCCGAATGGTTGCGTTCCACCACTCAATCTTCCTTTCAAACACCACAACGAGTTTATCAGCAGGTATGAAGCACCTATGATGAGAGAGAGAATATTCCACTTTTCAGCAGAGTCTATTGCAAAACTGAAAGAAAAAGCCAACTCGGAATGCAATACCACAAAAATATCTTCGTTCCAATCACTGTCAGCACTTGTTTGGAGATGCATAACTCGGGCGCGGTGCTTGGCTCGTGATCAGAAAACAAGTTGCAAGTTATCGACAAACAACCGTACAAGAATGGATCCGCCACTGGCTGAGGAGTACTTTGGAAACTCGATTCATACACTGAATGCAGGAACAGCGACCTCAGGGGAATTGCTTGAGAATGGTCTGGGATGGGCAGCATGGAAGTTGCACATGGCTGTTATAAATCATAACGACAGAGTGGTGTTGGGATGGGTGAGAGAGTGGTTAAAGTGTCCTCTAATATATCAACTTGGTCGTTATTTTGACCCCTACTGTGTGATGATGGGAAGCTCACCCAGATTCAACATGTATGGGAATGAATTTGGAATGGGGAAAGCAGTAGCAGTTAGAAGTGGGTATGCCAACAAATTTGATGGAAAAGTTACGTCATATCCAGGCCATGAAGGAGGAGGAAGCGTGGATTTAGAAGTATGTCTTTCTCCATCTGTTATGACTGCGCTGGAATCCGACCAGGAGTTCATGGATTCAGTTTCAGCTTCCAATCCTCTCTAGATCATTTATCCACAATTAATGTTGTACCTCTAATGCTGCTGTCTGGTTTATGCGTATGTCAAAACTTTGCATGTTGGAATCAAGTTATTTGGTTGGTTATGAATTTATTATTCAACTATTAACAAAAACAATAGTTATAGGTGTATCTGATAACAGGTGTGAAATTTCATCATTAAATTTTGATAAAAGTAATATACGTAAACAGCTATTTAGCATTGCTATAAATTGACAATCGCATATAACTTTCTAGAAACTAGATACTTATTAACAATGAATTAAAATAATTTAAACTAAAAAACTCAACAGCAGATTAATAAGTTTTTTAGAAATAAAATTGTATAAACTATGAAAGTAAAATAGAGTTAAATATGTTTTTGATCCTCATTTTTAAGTGAAAATTAGAATTAGTCGCTCTTTGAAATTTTGGTTCAATTTAGTTTCTCAACTTTAAAAATAGGTTAGTCATTTTAACCAAATTTTGCTAAATTTATTTAATATTTTAAACGTATTTTATGATAGTGTTTGAGTTGTTTATACTGTTTAATATATATTTTTTTCAATGTTAATTGAGAAATATATTTGAAATCTCAAATAAAGTTAATAAAATTTAGTTAAAAAACTAAATTCATGTCGAATTTTGAAAGGAGACTAATTTCAAATTTTACTAAAAATATAAATTTAAGTTAAAATATTTTGTAGAAGAATTCTGAAATAGGTTTTGTTTGTTTGATTCACAACAAGATAAGAATGTTTTCTTTTTAAAAAATATTTAATTATAAGAGTACAAAACTTAATTTTTGTTTAAAAAGATCATAGTCATATTAAAGTATGAGACTTTGGTTCGATAACTACAGTGATTTACGTGTTGAAGTAATATTGGCGGGGTGCACCAAGCAGATTTGGCTAGAAAGTCTGATGTTATTATGGCTATTAGAGAAGGAAAAAGACAAAAGAAAAGGTTAAGATAAGATAATGTATGTGTGGATTTGAAATTATGGGAAGAGGTTGCCAATTACTGTGGGACACGGCAGTGGCGAATACCTCGGCCCCGTTTATTTTATTGTTTTGCTATAACCATTATTTACTTACTCTAACATAAAAACAGAATGTTTTCTAGAAAGACAAAGTACATGAAATTGACTAGGATAGACTTAAATAAAACAATGTACGAGGATTAAAATAATTTTTGTGTGTGATATGATTTGTAAGAGTTATTAGAAACATATTCAAAACTTTAAAAGATGTTAATATATATATATATATATATATATATATATATATATATATGTATATATATATAATATTAAAATAAATAATTAAGTACATTAAATTTTATTGAGTTTTTAATAATTTTTAAAAATATATTATTTTTGTTTGAAAATGACTAATTAATGAAATATTAAATAAATTTTTATCTAATTTTCGTGTAACTCAATGAAACTTATCATCGAGATAGCATATATATATATATATATATATATATATATATATATATATATATATATATATATATATATATATATATATTATTTAGCAACGCAATTTTAAATAAGTATTTTTTAATAATTATAAAGTTACAATATATGAAATCATTTTGTAGAAAACTACATTACACAAATAATATATTCATCATGGGTTCTGAGACGAGTATAATTAAATTTATCTAGTCTTATTCTTATTTTTTTATATTGAATTAATTTAATCTAATAATTTATTTTAATTCACAAAAATATTAGTGTTATTACATTGATTCTTCAAATCTCTCTCGTGATTCTTTCATCATAGAAATTAAAAAAAAAAACATAATACTTAAATTAAAAATTATCCAACCATATAAGGGATGAATACCACTTTCTAAATTAATAACTCTTCACTTTTATATAATACTTTACTTCCTCATTCTTATTCAATGTAAAATTTTGACTTATACTTAAAATTCTAACAATTGGAAAATCACATCATTCATCTTGATTTTTTAAAAATAATATTAATAGTATAAAAAATAATACGCATACAGTCCTTGATACTTATTATGAGAAATAATCCTATTAGCCATCACAAGTTCATATATGCTCAATTTTTTTGTAATAATTTTAAAACAAAATTTAATTATTATTATTGTAGGACAAAAATCAAACAACAACATGTACTCCAACAATCTTAAAAAAAAGAGAGAGCATTAGAATTCAAACAAAAAGAAAAAGTGTAACTCTTATGAAAAAATTGTTAGATAACTCTACAACTATCATGTTAACAGTATATCAAAAAGAACGATAAAAACAGCCTCTAAACTAAGGACACTATTAGCATTAAAAGGAAAAACTATAAATTTAACTTCATCAGAATTAGGTCATTTAATAAAAAATTGACTTCATCATCAGTCAAAAACAAAAATATAAAGGACAACAAAGAATTGCATATCATTAGCAAAAATAACATAATCAATAGGAACAACGTATTGTAAATTAGTATACAAAGGCAAAGCAGATTCCTCAGTCAGTTAGGATAAAAAATAATTTGATTATCATTACGCAACTTAAAAATATTATATCTGATCATGTTTCTATAAATTTTTAAATTTATTGGTAAAATTAAATTTTATTTCTTTTAAAATTTATTTATTTTAATTAAATAAGTAATATTTTTAAAATTATTTTCTTTTTATTTTATGCTTAAAAAAGTTATCCAAATAAACTCATAATATAGTAAAAGACAGAAAAAATAGTGAGATGTGAGTATTATACAAATATCTCAATAATTATTTTATTTAATTAAAATGCAATATAGTTTATAGAAACATTTTTTTATTTAATTTCTATTAAATTCTGAGTTTTTTTTGTTATCCTTAATTAATTTATTTTTGTGAATGGTTTAAGTTCACGTTAACTTGAGCTTACAGAATACACATTTAACACATTTCTTGTCGTCCTGAAATTTTCTTGCTGGAGGAGAAGATAATCATTTTAATTTTTCTCTTGAAATAATTATAGTTGAGAAAAGAGAATGGAAAAAATCATTTAAATCTGATTCACTTTAATTAATTTTAGTCTCTTAACGATTTAATTGTATGTGATTTCTCAAAATTTTAGAATCAATTAATTTGGTTTGTTATGAATTTATTATTCAATTATTAACAAAAATAATAATTGTAGGTGTATCTCATTAACAGGTGTGAAATTTCATCATTAAATTTGGATAAAAATAAATATTATACGTAAACAGGTATTTAGTATTGCTATAAATTGACAATCGCATATAACTTTCTAGAAAGTAGATGAGATATTAACAATGAATTAAAATAGTTTAAACTAAAAAACTGAACAACTAATTAATTAGTTTTTTGAAATAAAAATTGTATAAACTATGAAAAAAAATATAAATTTAAGTTAAAATATTTAGTAGAACAATACGGTGATTCACGTGTTGAAGGAATATTGGTGGGGTGGACCAAGCAGATTTGGCTAGAAACTCTTATTCTCCTATGGCTATCAGAGAAGGAAGAATACAAAAGAAAAGGTTAAGATGGTGTGTGTGTGTGTGGATGTGAAAATTATGAAAGAGGTTGCCAACTAACGTGGGACACGGCAATAACGAATGCCTCTGCCACGTTTATTTTATTGTTTTTGCTATGACCATTTCCAACTTACCACTAACATAAAAACAAAATGTTCTCTAGAAAGACAAAGTACAGGAAATGGACTAGACTAGACTTAAAACAAATGTACTGGAATTAAGATAATTTTTGTGTGTGACATAATTTGTACGAATTATTAGAAACATATTCAAAACTTTAAAAGATGTTAAGAAATATATATATAATTACATAAATATTAAAATAAATAATTAAGTACATTAAATTTTACCGAGTTTTTAATAATTTTTAAAAATATATATTTTTGTTTGAAAATGAATAATTAATGATATCAAACAAAGTAAAAGTGTTAGAAGTGGATTTTAAGCCTAATTTAATCCCACAAAATCCTCAAAAAAAAAAAAATATAGCTAGAATAAGCTCCAACTTGGATCTGATACCATATTAAAAAGTGGGTTTGAAACCTAATTCAACCCTACAAAATCGGTTTGGTAAGGTGAAGTTTGCACTTACTTATATATTATGAATTGACGTTATCTCTAGTGAATGACTTCGACAAAAAGTAATTAAAATTGGCTTTTATTTGATCTAGAATAAAACTATGACTTTTCCTTTACAAATACTCTTATTTATGTATTTATTTTGATATTTTTTAATAGAAAGTATCAAATGTATTTTTTTATTATAAATTTGGTGTTTTTTCTTTCATATTTGTATTTCTTATTTTAATAAAAATTTTAAAAAGACAATTAAATAGTAGGTACCAAAGTTGATAATAATCTCTAATTTAAATTTATTTAGATGGGAAACTACAATGAGTTTGGGTTATATTTTTGTCATAACCATATAATAAATTTTACATAATTGTTGTAGCCTCTTGTTTAGGCTTAATTGAATTGTTAAATATTTTGTTACATTACTTTTTGTGCATAAAATGATTGTTAATAAATAAAATTCATATTGAATATATTTTGATTAACTATATTTTTAAATATTTACTATAAATAGAAATTGTTAATAAAGAGGACTATATCATTTATATTAAAACTCAATTATTTTAACATAAAAAAGTTTTAATATAAATAGTTATGTTATAAATGAGTTTATTATTTTAAAACACATTATTTCTATCTAAAAGTCACTTTTTTTAGCGTTCTCTTATTTCTCTCTAATAGTTTTTTTTCTTCTCAGTTTGATTGAAAAATCAAGACCTTATAATTGATCCTTGTAGCGAAATATTCAATTTAAACTTATGAGTTTTTCCATTAATGCAACTTGAGTTTAAGTTTGTTTTCTTGTTTTTTTTATTATCCAATGCAGGTGAGACTTCTTCCAATTGTATGCGTCTTAGTCATCTAAATGAGACCTTACTGATAAGTGATCAGAACCGTATATCTTGATCATTCTTTTAATGTTTCTATGTATAGATAGAACATCCTGCAAGTTAGGAGAAGTCCGCTAGTTAAAGTCTTGTGAGCTACTGGTTTAGGTAAGATAAGCTAGTTGTTTTGGTGTGCGTGAGTTTGATAAATTTGATGTTTTTCATGTTGATGATTGATTTTATTTTGACAATGAAGTTAAACTTTCATGAAGAATCTGATTGGTGTGTTTTGCTTTGGTTTTGTGTGATTAAGAGATTTTATAATATGAGCAATTAGACAAATTAATATGAGATTTTATGTATAAAACTATTTCGAACCAATGCATTGAGAAAGAAGTATTAATTTTGATCAATCGAATACGTCCAAGTTTCCTTAAAAACACAAAATGCAATTGCTAATATCTGGTATAACACTGAACGATGATAAATTGATACAAAGTACCAACCTTTCTGTGCAGGTTTGGGAGCACTTAGCTTTAGGCCGTTGAGGGACAAACGTCGTATTTTGTGAATGTTTTGGCGTTGGGTGGCAATGAAACACTACTGAACACCACTTTTGTACTGCAAGTCTAAAGTATTTTAGCTCAAAGACACTAAGAGATAAAAAGTGTCCCTGAGCACTCTCTGCGAAAGGTTTGGCGTTGAGCGCGACATCTGAATGCCAATTTGTATGATTGAATCTGTTTTCTTCTTTGATTGTGAGATAAATATGTGATGGAACTGATGCATGTTTATACTGTTGTTTATTATTAGTTGAGGTGATGATATGGTTGTGAACATGTATGGTGTCAATGTTGAAGAAATTTTAAGGAAAAACTCTTAGTGGTATGACTTTATTGTATGCAATGACATATGAAATTCAGTAGAGGGGTATTATGACGCTCTAATAACCTTTCACACTTAAATAGAGTAGAATATGTTATGTTGTGAAGAGTAGTAGAAAATTATAGTCTATGGACTTTGTTTAGTCACAGACGCAAAAGGGATTAACCTTGTGTATGATTAGGTGATAACCCCTTGAAGCTATGTCTCTCTAGAGTCTAGAAATCACCACATGTGCACACCTTCAGTGAGTTCCTATGTCAATGACATGTATTCAAATATGTGAGTTTAATATCAAATGTTTATGTGAAAATATAATTTATTGTACCTTACCTATGCTCATGTGTATGACTTGATCTTACTGTGTATAATAACTCTTTTGTGCACCAACTTACCTTTTCGTATGTTTAATGTTTTTCGTATTTGTTTGTCTCTTTCTTTTGCGATGATCACCTTAGTATGAACAGAAGAGTGGTGTTGATACATCTATAGTAAAAAGCGATGATGCTATATAGTAGTCTCTTTTCACTTCTAATAGTTTTCTTATATAAGAGTTTTAAAATAACTTCAAATTATTTTTAGTTGTTTTTGTTTATATTTATTATTATGATGATTTATTTTTGAAAATAATTCTATTACTATTATATATATATATATATATATATATATATATATATATATATATATATATATATATATATATATATATATATATATATATATATATATATATATATATATATATATATATATATATATATATATATATATATATATATATATATATATATATATATATATATATATATATATATATATATATATAAATATGGGGTTTGCTAACGCGCACGCTGTTTTTCAGTTGGTACATTTTAGCAATGTGTACTGGGTTTTAGTAGACAAAAACATCCTTATATCATGGATTCTAAGTTTTAAGGTCAAGGGTATTTTAATAATTTTCATTCTCAAAAACTAAAAAAAACTCCCCAAACCCGTACTCACCTTTCTCATTCCTCTCAGCCCTTTCTCTTTTATCTCTCTCACTCAAATCTATCTTTTCTCTGTCATCTTTACTGTAGCTCAAATTAAAAAAATCAGAAACACTAGCTGTTAAACAATTTCTTACAAAAAAAAAGATTTTATAATGAGTTTTCATTTTATAATTTCTGTCTTATCTAACTTTATATAATTTTTTCACAAGCATAATGATATATGAAGGAATTGGTAATTCGCCTGAAAAAAAATCAGAAATACTCGCTGTTAAACAATTTCTTACAAAAAATGATTTTATAATGAGTTTTCATTTTATAACTTTTGTCTTATATAATTTTATCTAATTTTCACAAGCATAATGACATCAAAGGAATTGATAATTGGCTTGGAAAAAAAAATCAGAAACACTCGTTGTTAAACAATTTCTTACAAAAAATGATTGTTAGAATGAGTTTTCATTTTATAATTTTTGTCTTATCTAATTTTGTCTAATTTTTACAAGTATAATGACATCAGAAGGAATTGGTAATTGACCTGGAGGTTTTTTAAGAGATGATGATTCAACATCTGCAGATGATGAAATTAGAGAGGTTAGTGAAAATGATGAAATTGAAGAGATCTTGAATGAACCTTTGGTTGAAAGCGAATATGCCAATGACTCAACTCTTTACAAAGGTAAATTGTTTAGCGACGAGTATTTCTATTTTTCTTTTCAGTTAAATCTACCATAGGATGAATAAGAAAATGTTAGAGTGAAAAAGATGAAAGAGAAAGGGTTGAGAGTAATATGGGGAGGTAAGTAAGAGTTTGGAATTTTTGGTTTTTGTTTTTTTTTTAGTTTTGAGAATGAAAATTATTCAAATACCCTTAACTTTAAAATCCATAATATATGAGGGTATTTTGTCTACTAAAACTAAATACACATTACTAAAATGTACCAACTGAAAAACAGACATACGTGCATTAGCAAACCCATATATATATATATATATATATATATATATATATATATATATATATATATATTTTAATATTATAATATTTTATTAATTTTAAGCTACTATAATATATTGACTTTATATAATGTATATTATAGTTTTTTTTTGGCAAAAGTTATACATGCAATTCGATTAGTGAATAATATTTGGTTTAAATTATAATGATATTGGTCTCTTCTTTATATAATTATAAAAAGCTTGAATTATTTAACTTAAAATTGTAGATATTATTTACATTATTTTTCCCACGGCATCACTGTGCTCACCTGATCTCCTAAGTTATCTGTCATCCTGTGGATACAGAAAGTTTATCAGAAAACATGTGGCATTTGCATTACCGAAGTTATCTTGTACGGAAAATATGGCTGAGGACAGAAAACACGCTCACCTTCTACATATATCACTGTTGTTTGTTTCGAGTTTTAGTACAATTAATTTTATAAGATTAATATATTACGTAGAAATATCTATTTTTGTACAATTATAAACGAGTTTAAATAAACATGTCACGAAGCATTGGTGGTTGCAGCAGTTGTAGCAGGATGATATCTTCTTTTTCCGCTTAGTCTGCTTCCAAGGAGAAGGAAGGAATTAAGAAAATTCTTTATTTTTAGTCTTCGAATACATGTGTTTATTAATTTTGGTAAGAGAAAATAAAAGATTTACCTTTACATAGTTTAATTAGTACAAATATTTATATTAATTATATATATAGATATATATTATGAGATAATTTATTTTATTTTATTAATTTTATAATGTCTTATTTTATTATTTTTAAATTATTAAAATGAATTTTTATATCAACTAATTGATAAAGAAAAAAAATATATTTATTGACTTTATATAATCTATATTGCAAAAGTTTTTTTTAAAGTTAAACATGCAATTAGATGAGTGAATATCAATATTTGGTTGAAATTAAAATGATATATTGGTCTCTTGTTTATAAATTTTAAATTTAACACCCGCAATAATTCAATAAAAATGTGTTACAAGTGATAAAAATATAATTGTAAAAAACTTGAAATATTTAACTTAAAATAGTAAATATAAACTACATATATATGAGAAAACAAAATTTTAGTAAAAATATCAAAATATTCATTATACATGTTTGACACCCGTATCAAATCAAGATTTTTTAAGTTATTTGCATGGATACTGATTTGATGGTTCACTATAAGAAGTAAGAAGTCGATCTTGAGAAATTTAACTTGGAGGAAGTTGGCCTGAGTTTAGATTGGAAGAGGTCGGTATGAAAAAACTCGATTAGGAGAAGCTCGTTATGAAGAAACTCGACTTAAAAAAACTTATCTGTAAAAGCTCGATTTGATAGAATTCAAACTATAAAAATTCGACTTGAGTGAACTCGATCTAAAAAAGTTCGGTTGGAAGAGTTCGACTGAACAGACATACGAAACAATTACAATAATACAGTTTAATTTTGATTATATCTCATTACATGATAGTTTACTTACTTTATTATTTTTATATATAAAATAAAAATAATTATTAAAAAAACGTGTTATATATAAAATAAAAACAATTATTAAAAAAAAACGTGAGTACGCACTACTTATATCATTTTCTCCTCGACACCACTGTGCTAACCTGTTTTCCTATGTTATCTGTCACCTTTGGACACAGTTTATCAGAAAACATGTGGCATTTGCATCTGCCGACGATCTCTTGTCCGCAAAATATGGCTAAGGACAAGAAAACAGTCTCACCTTCTACAGATATTACTGTCTGTTTCGAGTTTTAGTAGAATTAAATTTACAAGATAATATATTATGTAGACATATCTAATATTTTGGTACAATTATAAAATGAGTTTAAATAAACATGTGACCAAGCATTAATGGATGTAGCAGGATGATATCTTCTTTTTCCGCTGAGTCTGCTTCCAAGGAGAAGGAAGGAATTTAGAAAACTGTAATTATAAAATATATCTAAAATAATTATGGGAAAAACTACTTAATGATCAAAATGCGGACTTTGTTGCATTTCATTTTTTTCATCATAAATGTTTCAACACCTATATCTTTTTTCTCACATTAATAAGAAGATCATAACTAAAAAAAACATAAAGATACAAAAAAAAACAATAGAATAAGTTAATATAAAAAAAGTTCTAAAACAATTAAATTATATCAAATTTAAATTAAACATTTATGAAAAAAATAACTCATATAAACACACGTAAATAATTGACATTATACTTAATTATTCGGAAACACGCCTTTAACATTAAGTTTCACTGTAATAGTGTATTTGTAGTTGTATTTATACTCTACGTAGTTATAAACAAATAAGTTATCATCCTACTACTCACAATGTTAGTTTCCTTCGCGCATAGGACAAGAACAATTTGGTGGCTAGGATCTCTTGCCATTGTTTGCCCTCCACCGTTTCTCTTTATATGAGTTTAATAATTAACAGTATATCAAGATACCTACCTTTTGAACCTACCTATGTTAATGTATACACTACATATCACCACCAGACATGATTTCTCTTTAAAATTTCTCAATAACAATACCACACATTTTCCATAAAATATCATCATCTCAATAAATCCTCACAATACTCATACATATAAACATAAAGTCCATTTCAAATTGCCAAAGAAGACAAATGAAGACACACACGCACTAATACTCAAAGGCTGTGTTCACAAAAGATGACACTCAACGCTAACATGATGCTCAACGACACTTTTTGTTGAAGTTTATTGTTTCAGTTAGTTTTAGTTATGTTACTGCTCTGTAGTAATAAACAACTAGGATTAGTCTGTTAGCCCCTTTTTCTTAACCCTTTAAAAGGTTAAGGTTTTTCTTCTTCTCGGTTGTAAGTTGACAGTAATACATTTACAGAATCAATACGATATTTTTCTCTCTTACCTCTAGCGGAGCTTTCCTTCCGACTGGTTCCCTTTCATCTTTTCTCATTCGTCGTTCCCGATCTCTTGCTTTCCGCTTCTGTCGCCATGGAGACCTCAAGGTCTTTCTCTCTCTTTTGCATTAGTCCCGCCTATCACATCTAGTGATTTCTCCCGAAGCTTCTCACACGTGAATATTAGTTTCGTGGGCTTTCTGTTTTGGGCCTTTATTATAAGGCAAAGGGCCTTATTATAATATGGTATCAGAGCTTTGAGTTCTTTCTGCATAGCTGTGACCCATTCGTGGTTTTCTTTGGCTTCATTATATGTTTTAGGCTCATTATTGGCTGATATGGCCAATGTGTATTTTAAATGCTTCTCCGAGAGAGAGTCATAACACAGAACACTGGAAATGGGGTAGGGAGTATTGTAATTATTCTTAACATGTAAAAATTTGGAAGAGGAATTATTAACCTGGTGGATGTAATCATTTAGATATCCGGGGACCCTTTTAACTCTAGTGGGTCTTCCGTTGTCTTCTCTGCCAGCAATGTCATCAACACCAATATCAATGATGGTGTCTTCACTGTGATTAGATCCCTGCTCAGCATTACTATTCTCAAGAATATTTTGAATTCCATCATAGTTTTGACTACACCAATAATCATTAGGCAAAACACTTTCAATTTCTTTTTCATTACAATTGGTCTCATTATTCTGTTGATCGCTGTAAGGAAAAACATTTTCATAGAAAATAACATTCCTGCTTAGAAATATTTCTCTAGTATTAACATCAAGCATGATATATCTTTTAACACCATTTTTATAACCTAAGAAAACACCTTTTCTAGCCCTAGAATCAAGTTTGTGTCTGTTCTGTTCTAAAGTGGAAGCAAAACAAAGGCAGCCAAAGGTTTTTAGGTTCAAATAGGTGGGAGGAGTATTATACATTAAATCATAAGGAGTTTTACCATTTAGAACAGGTGTGGGTAAATCTATTTATCAAATAAATAGCATGAGAAACACCATAAGACCAGTAGGCAGTAGGAATACCAGATTGTAAAAGGAGACTGCGAGATTTATTTAGTATGTGTTAATGTTTACGTTCAACAATAGAATTCTGTTGAGGAGTCTCTACACAACTCTTTTGGTGTTCAATACCATACAAGTCATACATAGCAACACAGTTAAATTCAGGGCCATTATCAGATCTAACAGTTTTAATAGTTTTCCCAAACTGATTTTTAATTGTTAAGATAAAATTCTGCAGAAGATCTCTAGTTTGGCTTTTATTGTTCATCAAAAAAGCCCAAGTATGCCTACTGTAATGATCTACTATAGTAAGAAAGTATTTATGCCCATGAATAGAAGGTATAGAGACATGGCCCCATATATCACAGTGTATTAGTTCAAAACAGTCAACAGAAACAGTAGTGCTTTGAGAAAAGGGAAGTCTATGTTGTTTAGCATAATGACAAATATCACAAACAATTTTAGATGACATTTGAACATAAGGAAAGCTTTTACATATTTGTTCTATGATTCTGTGACCAGGATGGCCCAATCTATAGTGCCACAGATCATTATTGACATGTTTACATGAAAGTACAGATTTAGGAATACAATTCTGATTAAAGATAGGAAAAGATTGCAGATAGTAAAGTCCTCTATAAACGTTAGCATGCCCAATCATCTTCAAGGTAGAATTTTCCTGAATCTGACAAATCTTAGAAGAAAATGTTAGAGTGCAATTTAAGTCCCTTGTTAGACTTTGTACATATATTAGATTAAAGGAAAATTCTGGAATGTAAAGAACATTGAAAATGATGAAATTTTCTGAAAATTGGATGGTTCCAGCATATTGGGCTGTAACCAGAGAATTATTTGGGAGTCTAACAGATATTGGTTTAATTTTATGAAATGAAATAAAATGTTTTCTTTCATGGGTTACATGATCAGTAGCCCCAGTGTTAATGATCCAAGTAAAATTACCTTGGGTGTCTCCAGAAGTATTTCTCTGTATCATTTTTAACAGTTTTTGGATCTGTTCAGGAGTGAAATTCTGCATAGAATGATTACCATGTTCCTGTTGGACACTCTGTGTTTGGGTAGAAGTAGAATCATCTTTTCATACATTAGCATAACTCCATTCATTCTGGTTTCCCTTGTCCCGATTGTTTTGGTGATCATTTTTCTTGTACCAAGGTGGGTAGCCATGTTTAGAATACCACTCATCAATAGTATGATTCATCTTGTGACAATGGGAACATTGTTTCCCATAATTGGGATTTCTCCCTCTACCTCTTCCTTGCCCTCGTGAGCTAGTGCCACGACCTTGAGATTTCCAAATAGCCAGAATTTTGAAAGAGTCATTCTGGTTTCCCCTGTCCTGATGTTGCCTTTCTTGCTGCATAAGGAGAGAAAAGACCCTGTTGATGTTGGGAAGGGGCTCCATCAGAAGGATTTGAGTTCGGACAATTTGATAGGTGTCATTGAGTCCTTTGAGGAAGCAAATAACCTGTTCAACCTCTCTGTATTTGAGAGAGATTTTAGACAAATCACAAGTGCATGGGTTCTGGCAGGTGCAGCAGGGTATAGGCCTGAGAGATTTTAATTCTTCCCAAAGAATTTTTAAGTCTGTGAAATATTGGCTGACATTTCTTTCTCCTTGCTTAATAGAATGAATATCTTGTAATAAATCTGAAATTTTGAAGTAGTCTCCCTTAGAGAATCGTTCTTTGAGTTCTTCCCACAAATCTTTGGCATTGTCAACATAAATGACGCTTTCTGCAATCTAGGTTGAAAGGGTCTTGATGATCCAGGACAAAACCATTGTATCACATCTCTCCCAAGCTTCAAATAATGGGTCGGTTCTTGCTGGCTTTTTGATACCGCCATCAATGAATTTAATTTTGTTTTTGGAGAGAATAGCTCTTTTCAAATTTCTACTCCAGGATGAGTAATTTGTGTCATTAAGAACCTGGGAAATAAGAGTTGTACAAGGATTTTCACCAGGATGAAGATAAAACGGGCTTGAGGGATTAGTGGTGGGATCTGGCTTAGTGTCCATCAGGCCAAGAATGGGTCAAGATGTCAAGAACAATTCAAGAACAGATCAAGAAACAGGTTTGCTCTTCTGATACCATATTATATGGAACCACCTCCAGGGCTGGACATTCATAGAAAAGGCCAGGTTTGCAAATTAACCAAGTCTTTATATGGGCTTAAACAAGCTAGGAGACAGTGGTTTGAAAAGCTGTCCTCTTTTCTACTTTCCGTTGATTACACTCAATCTAAATCTGATCATTCCCTTTTTATTAAGAAAACATCCACTAATTTCACAGCTCTCCTAGTGTATGTCGATGACATTATCTTAGCAGGACACTCTATCAAGGAAATAGACCATGTAAAGAATATTCTTCATTATGCTTTCCGGATCAAAAACCCGGGAGAGCTGAAATACTTCTTATGCTTTGAAGTAGCCAGATCCAAGAAGGGGATACACCTATGCCAGAGAAAATATGCTTTAGACATTCTCGAAGAGACAGGAATGTTGGGATCCAAGCCCTGCACTACTCCCTTTCTAACTGACACCGGTTCTTTATATAGAACAGAGAATTACTTGGCTAATCCCAACTCCTACCGCAGACTAATAGGGAAGTTACTTTATCTCACTAACACTAGACCTGATCTATGCTTCACTGTTAACCTTCTTAGTCAATTTGTTCAATCTCCTACTGATTATCATTTTCGGGCTTTGCAGCACATGTTTAGATATATCAAATCCAGTCCATCACAAGGTCTCTTCTTTGCTGTTGATTCAATGTCCAGATTAAAGCCTTCAGTGACTCGGATTGGGCTACTTGTCCTAATACTAGAAGATCCACCACTGGATATTGCATCTTTCTAGGATCCTCTCTTATATCGTGGAAAACTAAGAAGCAGAATACTGTTTCCAGGTACTCTACCGAAGCCGAATATAGAGCTCTGGCTGCCACTGTGTGTGAAATTCAATGGGTCTCTTACATCCTACAAGATCTCAATATTGAGACTACTACTGTTGCTGCGCTTTATTGTGACAATAAGTCTGCCAGACACATCGCTCACAATCAAAGCTTTCATGAAAGAACTAAACATATTGAACTCGATTGTCACGTTGTCTGTGAAAAGATTCAAGCTAACCTTCTTCATCTCCTACCTATTCGCTCAAATGAACAACTCGCTGACATTTTTACTAAGCTACCTCATCGCGTGCGTTTTCAGTTTATTGTTCCTAAGCTTGGATTGATGAACATACACAATCCAGCTTAAGGGGAGGCTGTTGAAGTTTATTGTTTCAGTTAGTTTTAGTTATGTTACTGCTCTGTAGTAGTAAACAACTAGAATTAGTCTGTTAGCCCCTTTTTCCTAACCCTTTAAAAGGTTAAGGTTTTTCTTCTTCTCGGTTGTAAGTTGATAGTAATACATTTACAGAATCAATACGATATTTTTCTCTCTTACCTTTAGCAGAGCTTTCCTTCCTATTGGTTCCTTTTCATCTTTTCTCCTTCGTCGTTCCCGATCTCTTGCTTTCCGCTTCTGTCACCATGGAGACCTCGAGGTCTTTCTCTCTCTTTTACATCAGTCCCGCCTATCACATATAGTGATTTCTCCCGAAACTTCTCACACGTGAATATTAGTTTCGTGGGCTTTCTGTTTTGGGCCTTTATTATAAGACAAAGGGCCTTATTATAATACTTTTCAACACTCAATGACTAAAATGCTCTATACTTGTAATACAAATATGACGCTCAAAAACACCATTACACCACTCAAGACTATAATTTGAAAAAATGGATGCTCAGTAACATCCTGCACAACGCTGTACCATTCAATATACCATTCTTTTTAATGAGTATTTATTACATGTGAACAAGCTTTTCTTTATTTGCTTATTAAATTAAAGGAGGACAAATATCGTGATATCCATTTAATGACTCATAAAATGTCTCAAACAAAATTAAAATGGTTAGTTGAATTGAAATTATGTTCAATCCTTAAATTAATTAATTAATTGTGAGTTTAAATTTTTATTAAATGACATATGGAACTATCTAGATCTTATTAGAAGAATGAATGTTGTTTCTGTTTAGGTGAGTGGGTGGAATTACTGTAGATAATGAATGAGCTTTGTTTGAGTTGTTCTTTAGAGTATGGTTTTTTAGTTTGATTATAAGGATGTTTTACTATCAGAGAGTTTATTTTTTGAGTGATCTAGGAGTTTGTTCTGAGTTTCTTAAAGCATAAGGAAGGTCGAGGAAAAATAATTTAAGATTAAGGAGATTAGGAAATGCAAATGAATATCACTTTCTTGAACTATGAAGAATAGAGTCAAATTTATAAGACGGAAATGGACCAACTATTAAGACAGAACTACAACTCCAAATAGAATTTCGCAATTCGAATCAGGAACCGTTTCTACAGAAAACCATCCTTCCCCAAAACCCATTTCAAAGTTCAAAGTAGAAATTAGACTGCATAAACAAAACTTTTAGATTGGTTCTCCAATTCAAACTTCTAAGTGTATTGGTCCTAATGTTATAAGGGTTTTGGACCTGCATATGACAAAACCAGATACATGTAGATCTGTTATATCTTCCTCTGAATTCTTAATAGCATAATTTGATACAAATGTTAAAAAGTTATTTGCATTTCATCATATTTTCTAAATTTAATCAACAAAAGCACATTCTCAATACTATTGCTAATTTTTCTCTCATTTCACTCTACCTGAGAGGCACGTGAAAATTAATCATATATTACTTGCTATTAAATTAATTCTTTCCTTCATCTGTTCTGTTATTTCAACCAACGGGGTTCTCCTGCAAGTAGAATCAAACATCCTGACACCTCAATCGCATAAAAAATAATCTCGTCATTCTTTATTCAGAGTTGTGTAAGTTGGAGTTGTTTCAGTCTCTCAACATGCTCTACGCCCTTCCTTTCATCCACAAGTATTGAATCTCTTGTTCTTTTCTTCCACTTGTTGAATACGTTCTATAAGCGTTGCAACATCAATTGAGAAGTAAAAGTTACCACAACATTCTTTCCTCTTAATATATATAAATACAATTTAGAAGAGTCCATCAGAGTCTATCACCATTTATGTTCCACAGGATTTCCATCAAAAACCAAACCAACAACGATCTTCACCGTTGAATCAACATGTACTCCTCTACATTTTACATACAATAGAAAATTGAGAAGCCAACAGATTTTGGAGACTTTCAAAAGATGAAAATCATTTAAATATTTCCGATTCATGTGCAGAGTAAGCGAAACAGATATGATGTTATATAAAATGGCCTGTCGAAAAACATGGATTATCTACTCTGGTACATGTTACCTTATTTTTAATGATCATCTGCTGAACACGATCAACAAAGTCGCTAGTGTAGGGAAATGGCCACAGAAACAACTTCCATAAACTCCTCATCCGATTCTAGTAAGCTCATTGCTTCGGGCGAAATGGACACTTCCAAATCTATGCTCCCCCCTCCTTCGGATCCTGGATATGAAGTCACATTCCCATCAAATTTGTTGGCATATCCGCTCAGAACTGCAGCAGCTTTTCCCATCCCAAATTCATTCCCATACATGTCAAACCTGGGCGAACTTGATATCGTCACACTACGCGAATCAAAGTGCACACCAAGTTGGTACCCCATAGGGCGTTGTAACCACTCTTTCACCTCGTGTCGCACTGCTCTGTCGTTTTGGTTTGCAACGGCCAGGTGCACCTTCCATGCAGCCCATCCTAGATCATTCTCCAGCAATTCCCCTACTGTTGTCCCCGCACTCACCACACCAATACAGTTTCCAAAGTATTCATGTGGCAGAGGCGGCTCCATTCTTGGTCGATTATTCATGGCCAATATGCAGCTAGTTACCTCATCATGTGGCAGCTGACGAGCGCGTGTTATGCATCTCCATACATGAGCTGATAAGGATTGGAACGAAGAGATTTTGGTGGTCTTGGACTCTGAGTTAGCCCTTGCTTTCAGTTTTGCTATTGACTCTGCTGAAAAATGGAAGATTCTCTTTCTCAGCTCGGGTGCTTCAAATCTGGTAATAAACTCGTCGTGATGTTTGAAGGGAAGATTGATTAATGGATCACAACCATCAGGAAACCACCGGTTATGAATGGGGTGGCGTGAAATGGGAACACCGTATTCATGGCCTTGAGCATGAGCTTGAAAGATCTCAGACCATGTATTAAAGAAATTCCAATAAGAAGTTCCATCGCCTATGGCGTGGTTCATAGAACAGCCTATGAAAACACCATCCAATAGTTCAGTGACTTTAACGGACAACAGAGGCATGGTGTGACCATCATGGTTGACAGCTTTTTGATGACCAAAGAATGATTGAACAACGAGTGGGACGTCAACAGGGGAGAGTATGTCAAATATTGTCAAATCCGAAGTTGCATAGATGAATCTAGCTCCATGACTGTTGTTGCAATCAACGAAAATAGTATAAGTGGAAGGGTCTTTGTTTGTGACAAGGTGGCCTGCCAATGGATAAAAATGGAAGAGGGTGAGAGAAAGAGAGTGCTTGAGCTTCTCCAACAGATTTTCTATGAAATCTTGTCGATGAACAAGTGTTGCAGGTTTCTTGAAGAGTAGACCCTTCTGGATGTAATCCATAGACAGCATACGAATATCCCAAGGTGTTAAATTGCATATTCGGTTGGATTCTTGAGCTGGGCCAAACGGCTTGATAAAACATTCTGAAACGTTTGTAACGACAGTGGAATTCATCACCCAAGCTCTCACCAAAATTTCGGAGTTGTTTTGCAGATATGTTACAGATGTCTGAACTGAATCGGTGGATGTTGGAGTAGTGTAAAAAAGCAGAGGATTGTATAAAGATTAAAGATCCATTTACTCGTTATCTTTAGGGTTCGAGTAAAGAGTGGTCTTAATTCCTTATCTAGTTGCGTTATGTTATTAGACAGTTGATGGTTTATCTTGGTGACAAGCTCAAACGATTATAATGATCTCTATATTAAAAGTCTTTTTTAATTGTGGTTGGTTTGGAATACTTCCGTTAGATAAGAAATGTATCACGGTGGAAGGCTTAAGAAAAATTATTCAGAACCAAGTGGAAATCTAAATCTCACATTGGATAGAAATAAAAAAATAGAACATTATATAAAAGATGAAACAACAACTTATTATTTTAAAGTTTTAGGTGAAAAGTAACACATCAAAAAAATTAAATTAAAAACCAGTATAATAATTATGGTGCAACTAACCTAAATGAATTACTTTTCCTTAGTTTTTTCAGATTTAAATTACTTTTTAGTTTCCGAATTTTAGAAAATATATATGTTTTTGTTTTTGCATTATTTATAATGTTAGACTGGTTCGTCATTATTAAGAACTGCACGTCAATAATTATATTTTTCACTAAAATAATAGAATGGAAATACATTTTTTAATTGTTTTTGTTAAAATATTTTACTAATCCCTAAAAGTTTGAGTTAAATTTTATTTTATTTTTCTAAATAAATTTGGGAAAGTCGTTTTTTAATTCCTCAAAAATAGAATTAACATTTTAGGTTTCTCAAATTTAAAATGATTCATCTTTATTTTAAAGTTGATATTTTAAACTAAGATATACTTTTAGTAAAACAATTTTAGTTGAAGTGTATAATGAGAGAGTTTTGTGGATACAGAAAAAGTTTATCAGTAAACATGTGGCATTCGCATCTGCCGATCTCTTGTCCGCAAAATATGGCTAAGGACAAAAAACACGCTCACCTTCTACAGATATTAACTTTACAAGATAATATATTAGGTAGAGATATCTAATATTTTGGTACAATTATAAAATGACCGAGTTTAAATAAACATGTGGCCAAGCATTAATGGACGTAGAATAGGACGATATTTTCTTTTTCCGCTGAGTCTGCTTCCAAGGAGAAGGAAGGAATTTAGAATATTATTTATTTTTAGTCCTTCAAATATATGTACTGGTTTATATTAATTTTGGGATTGTAAAGTCCGAGAAAATAATACATAAAAATGGGCACATGTGACAACGCATGATAGGTTGAGTAAATATTTGTAAAGTAAAACAAACTTAACATTTTAAGTTTATTTACTTTCTGAAGAGGAGCCACCTTCTTCTACGTTTTTTTACCTGCATCACCATCTCTCCACCTCAACTCAAAGTTTAATAATTAGTCTTTTGATTTGAAGTTGTCTAGACCATCAGACCTTCAAGATCAACACTTCCAATTGTTAAATAACGATAATCATACTGATAGAAGAAACAAAGAGGCAAAGAATAATCTGTGTATTATCTTAATTATACAGATGCAAATATTTATACATCAAGATTATAACAGAATTAGTTATAATTCTATCTAATCTATCAGCTATATAGACAGAATAATAACAAACAAAAATAATAATAAACAAGATATTAAATCCTAACAAGATATTAAATCTTAACATATATTAAATCCTAACAGCCCCCCTCAAGCTGGAGAATGAATGTCAATCATTCCCAGCTTGGAAACCAGCTTGGACAGCAACGGACGAAAGCGAACTAGCATAATGAAACTTCAACTTGGACAGTAATGAACGAGGGTGAACTTCATAAAAAATGGATGGTAACTTGCAGTAGCAAACAACAACAAACTACAAGAATAGATGAAGGGCCTGCAGTGGCGAATAACAACAAACTGCAGGGATTGGATTGCCATCAATAGTGGCGAACATCAACAAAACTTCAAGGGACTTAACTGCCCTAAACAACAACAAAACTTCAAGGGACTTAACTGCCTTAAACAGCAACAAAACTTCAAGGGACTTAACTGCCCTAAACAGCAGCAAAACTTCAAGGGACTTAAGTGCCCTAAACAGCAGCAAAACTTCAAGGGACTTAAGTGCCCTAAACAACAACAAAACTTCAAGGGATTTAACTGCCCTGAAAAAGGAAAAAGAGCAACCTTGATGCTCTGAATAATTGCCTGGAGGAGATGAGACATGTGACAACGCACGATGAACTTGAAAGAGGAAAAAGAGCAACCTTGATGCTCTGAATAGTTGCCTGGAGGAGATGAAACAATCTCACTCTAATGATACTCAAACAAACTCTGAATTTGATAATATTGGAAAGAAAAGGCCAAAAACCAGAACTTGACTAGGACAATTGGAGCCCATTAAAAAACACAGGTTAAAAAAAGAGATTTTTAGGGGGCTGCCGGCGGCCATGATGGCCGACTGCCGGCAGACAGCAAAGACAACGGATCAGACAAGCTCTGATACCATGTTAAATAACAAGAATCATATTGATAGGAGAAACAGAGAGGCAAAAAATAATCTGTGTATTATCTTAATTCTGCATAATGCATATGCAAATATTTATACATCAAGATTATAACATAATTAGTTATAATTCTATCTAATCTATCAGCTATATACACAGAATAATAACAAACAAAAATAATAACAAACAAGATATTAAATCCTAACAAGATATTAAATCTTAACATATATTAAATCCTAACACCAATCGATCAATTTCTCTTTTTCGCAACTGGTAAGTGAAACCCTTTTCTAGGTCACTCTAGGGTTGGGAACATGCACTGATTCTGTTGCATGAAATTAGTTCTGCGTTTCCCATATAATTTTAACTTCAATCTTGTTTTAAAGATCTACGTTCTATCACCTAATGGTGGTCTATAGGTACTGGTAGGATTCCTGAGGTGTAAGGCACTGTGGTTCATCTGTGAGTTTGGCAGTTAGAGTTAGAGTTAAGGGAAGCTAAGATTTTTAGTACTGTTTTGCATACTTTTTGGTTGCTGGAATATGGCTTTTGTGTATTTATGTTGATATAGTGCATAAGAGGTTGTTTTGATGATTCTACTCTTGGTTGAAGTGGAAATATGTGGTTCTTATATATGAACATGTTATGAGGAGTGATTGTGTTATGAACTGTGAAATTAACGTCTTTGAACATGTATGTAGTCCTTGAGACGATGAAATTGAATGGCTAAATGCATGCAATCTGTTTAGTAACAATAAGGGGGTTGTTTAATTGTGAGGTACTGATTTAAGGAGGGTTGAGAGGAAGTGAGATGGCCAAAATGGGTAAGGGTTGGAAACTGTTTTAGGTATTTAGAGTAGCATATGTATGTCACATATGACTTAAGAGTATCAAATTAGTTAAAAACAGTCACAAAGTAGTGAATCTAATTTTGAGTCCATAGGTTGATGAAAGTTCAGTCTTAAATTGGAATTCTGTGCATAATCACTAGAAATTGATGTTAGGAACATTTTTGGACACTTGGGTAAGTTTAATTCATCGTATACTTCGAATTAGAGATGCTAGAAATTCACCCAGTGGCCTAGAATGGGTTTGAAAGGGTAAAGTGCTGCGAATCTACAGAATTCGGATCTGCAGAATTTGCAGATTCGCAGAGCGCACCAGGAAGGGTGCGCTGAGCGAATTTTGTATGGCAGATTTAACGTTTTTTATGTTTTTGACGTTTTGGGAGTTCCAGACGTCCGTTTTAGACGTTCTTTAGGTCGTTCTGGAGAGTTTTTGACTCTTCCGGAGCCATTAGTGAGGGTCTTCAAGCTGTTTAAATTACTTAAGTATTGGTAATTAAAGGTTATAAAGAAATTTGTGTTAACAAGTGATGTTTCTGTGAAAGTATGTAATGTCTGAGTATGTATGAGTTGTTTTTATGACATAGTTGATGTTGTATGATGTGTATATGACTTAGTATAGCATTGGATGTACTTATACAATTTTAACATGGTACTTTATTGATTCAAGAGGAATAACATGTGATTTAAAGTGGTTAGATTGAATATGAAAGTAAGATCTCTAGGTGAGATCAATTTAGTGTTTAGAATGAATGTAGAGGCTTCCATATGGGGGTTATCCCTAACAATCTAACGGTCTTTCATTCTCACTTAGAGAGGATTGACGTATGTGGTGAGAGTAGTGGGAGGTTCTAGGGTAGGCGCTATCACTGGAGGCCTATCACGCGATAACGGACTAACCTTGTGTGTGATCGGGTGAAACCCTTCGGCAATGGCTTTGCAAAGCAGTAGAAGCCACCACAAGTGCACAACCCGCCTCAGTTCTACATACATTCTAAGTCCGGACGAGTCTAGGGGTCACAACATGATAGGATACTTGATTTGGTTAATTGTATGAATATGATTTCTAAGTTTGTGTTAAATGATGACTTGCATGCTCATATGTGTGAATGTTCTTCATTATATTAGATTGGTTTGAATTAACTTGTATGTTTTTAGAAACCTAGCTTATCCTTACTCTTGTGTGTGTTGTATGTGTTGTACTCTTTTCTTTGCGATGATCATCCACTTGGATGTGAGCAAAGGGAGATGAGGCTTCCCTAGAGTAGGCATTGGAGGAGACAGATGCAGCTGCCCCTAGCTCTTAAGACTTTCCTTTAGTTTGATTTAGACAACATTCTGTATTTTTGAAATACTCTAAAAACTTGTACTTAAGTTTTTTTTTTTAAATTTCAGTCATATTTCAGATGATTGTATGTCTAATACTGTCCTCTATTAACTCGTAACTGCTTTCTCATACAATAATAGCTGAATGCTATTATATGTATGTCTATATAATATTTAGGATGTCACATGGATGAGACGAAAAGACAACAAATTATTATAAATTTACCTTTACATAGTTTAATTATAAACAATAAAAAATATTAAAATTGTTTTTTTAAATAAAAAGCCTGAAGCTTTAAACTCACATAAAAACAAAAACGAAAAATTAAATATATTTTTAGATCTTAAATTATATTGCATTTTCTTTTGTTTCAAATTTGATATATGGATTCTCCTCAGGAATGACTTAACGATTTACTCATCTACCAAATACTATTGGGTAAAAAAAAACTATATCTCTTAATTAATAAAGTGAAAAAATTAAATACAATATATCAATTTTAGTAATTTACAATTATAGATAAAACAAAACAAAACAATGTCTTACCATTTAAATATATAATACTAAAACAATTATCAAAACTAAATAACAGTAATAAGAAAATATATCTAAAATAATTGTTTTTTTTCTATTTTATTTTATTTTATTTTGATTTTTCAAATTTTATTATTTTTTATTACTTTTTGTTATTTGAAATTTAATACATTTTTTTAAACGCATTTGAAATATGTTTTTTTCTTAACCGATTTTCAAAAGTCAGTTAACAGTCCGCTGATTTTCAAAAACTAATTAAGAAGAATGTATTTTAAATCTTAATTGACTTTCTAAAACTGTTGAACTCTTAAACAGCTCAAAATCCGTTAAAAAGTAAAAAGATGCAACAAATGGAAAGAGAAAAGAGAAAAGTAAAAAGAAGTTAATTTAATAAAAAATTGAAGGGTTAAATATGCTTTTAGTCGCTAAAGTTTTAGTGATTTTTGGTTTTAGTCCCTGCATGAAACATTGATGGCATTTAGTCCTCATAGTATGGAAACATGTATGTTTAGTCCCTAATTTTGGACGACGTCAAGTTTTTGCTTAAGTGTCTAACGGCCGTACCACCTATTCATTCTGTCACGTAGAATTTATTTTAATTTGGAATGAAATTAAGCATTTTAGCACGTGTTTTGGTGCTTAAAATGTGATTTACAAGAAAAAGAACTCACCAAAACATATTTATAAAATTGAAGGTTATATTTATAATTTTTGAGATACTAGAATAAGGAAGGGAGGTGGAAAGAGAAACACTTTTGAAATTATGTTCAATCCTTAAATTAATTAATTAAATGTAAGTTTATCCTTAAATTAACTAATTAAATGTAAGTTTAAAGTTTTATTAAATGGCATATGGAACTATTTAGATCTTAATAGAAGAATGAATGTTGTGTGTGTTTAGGTGAGTGGGTGGAATTAGTGTAGATAATGAATGAGCTTTGTTTGAGTTGTTTATGGATTTTGAGTTTGATTACTAAGATGTTTTACTATTAGAGTGTTAATTTATTAGTAATCTAGGAGTTTGTTTTGAGCAGGGGTGGGCAAACTGCACTATTTACACTGTAAACTAATTATAATTAACTACAAAATAGTTTATATAAACTGGACTGCATTAAAAGGTAGTTTAAGAAAACTAAATTGAACTGTTTCTTAGTTTAGTTAACTACAATATAGTTAAGTAAACTGTTTTCTAATTTAATAAAAATAAACTTGTCAATTTTTAAGAACCAATATTTTAAAACTGTATGTGTGTACGCTTCTGTTTATCAGTTCTTAAAACTGTAATATTAATGATGTTGCACTAGCACGTTGCGAACTTGAATTAAAATTGTTATCCCAAATGTATAAAAAAATTGCTATGACACTTGATGTGACAATCTCTGTCACTACTGCCACATTCATCTAACCTTTCAAAGTTATATTATATTTGACTAGCTTTCTATTAGTTTATTTATAATAATAGATATTTTTAAAATAATAGGAAATTATTCTGACTTAAACAGTTATCTCATCTGCCCTTTGTTTTGATCGAAATGACTTTTATTAGTGTTTTTATGTATCAAAATTACTCTAGAAAAAGAAATTGATGAAGAAATATTTTATATAGCAGTGCATATAGCGTCGCAGAGGAAGAAATTCCGTATATAAGAAATATAGTCGTATATATGTAATAGAGTTATAAAGTTAACTGTACTAAAGTGGAATAAAGTTCAATTTATTTTAAGTGAACTATAAAACAGTTAATTAGTTTTTAATTAAAATAAGTTCAGTTTTTTTAAGTACAGTGTATAATACAGTTAATTGTAATTTTAGTATAATTTATTGAACTATGCCTAGCCCTAGTTTTGAGTTTCCTAGAGCATAAAGAAGGTCGAGGAAAAATAATTTAAGATTAAGGAGATTAGGAAATGCAAATGAATATCACTTTCTTGAACTCTGAAGAACAGAGTTAAATTTATAAGACAGAAATGGACCAACTATTAAGACAGAACTACAACTCCAAATAGAATTTCGCAACATAACATTAATTATTTCCTTCATCTGTTCTATTATTTCGACAACGGGTTCTCCTGCAAGTAGAATCAAACATCCTGACACCTCAATCGCATAAAAAATAATCTCGTCATTCTTTATTCAGAGTTGTGTAAGTTGGAGTTGTTTCAGTCTCTCAACATGCTCTACGCCCTTCCTTTCATCCACAAGTATTGAATCTCTTGTTCTTTTCTTCCACTTGTTGAATACGTTCTATAAGCGTTGCAACATCAATTGAGAAGTAAAAGTTACCACAACATTCTTTCCTCTTAATATATATAAATACAATTTAGAAGAGTCCATCAGAGTCTATCACCATTTATGTTCCACAGGATTTCCATCAAAAACCAAACCAACAACGATCTTCACCGTTGAATCAACATGTACTCCTCTACATTTTACATACAATAGAAAATTGAGAAGCCAAAAGATTTTGGAGCCTTTCAAAAGATGGAAATCATTTAAATATTTCCGATTCATCTGCAGAGTAAGCGAAACAGATATGATGTTGTATAAAATGGCCTGTCGAAAAACATGGATTATCTACTCTGCTACATGTTACCTTATTTTTAATGATCATCCGCTGAACAAGATCAACAAAGTCGCCAGTGTAGGGAATTGGCCACAGAAACAGATTCCATAAACTCCTCATCCGATTCTAGTAAGCTCATTGCATCGGGGGAAAGGGACACTTCCAAATCTATGCTCCCCCCTCCTTCGTATCCTGGATATGAAGTCACATTCCCATCAAATTTGTTGGCATATCCGCTCAGAACTGCAGCAGCTTTTCCCATCCCAAATTCATTCCCATACATGTCAAACCTGGGCGAACTTGACATCGTCACACTACTCGAATCAAAGTGCACACCAAGTTGGTACACCACAGGGCGTTGTAACCACTCTTTCACCGCGTGTCGCACAGCTCTGTCGTTTTGGTTTGCAACGGCCAGGCGCACCTTCCATGCAGCCCATCCTAGATCATTCTCCAGCAATTCCCCTACTGTTGTCCCCGCACTCACCACGCTAATACAGTTTCCAAAGTATTGATGTGGCAGAGGCGGCTCCATTCTTGCTCGATTATTCATGGCCAATTTGCAGCTAGTTACCTCATCATGTGGCAGCTGACGAGCGCGTGTTATGCATCTCCATACATGAGCTGATAAGGATTGGAACGAAGAGATTTTGGTGGTCTTGGACTCTGAGTTAGCCCTTGCTTTCAGTTTTGCAATTGACTCTGCTGAAAAATGGAAGATTCTCTCTCTCAGCTGGGGTGCTTCAAATCTGGTAATAAACTCGTCGTGATGTTTGAAGGGAAGATTGATTAATGGATCACAACCATCAGGAAACCACCGGTTATGAATGGGGTGGCGTGAAATGGGAACACCGTATTCATGGCCTTGAGCATGAGCTTGAAAGATCTCAGACCAAGTATTAAAGAAATTCCAATAAGAAGTTCCATCGGCTATGGCGTGGTTCATAGAACAGCCTATGAAAACACCATCCAATAGTTCAGTGACTTTAACGGACAACAGAGGCATGGTGTGACCATCATGGTTGACAGCTTTGTGATGATCAAAGAATGAGTGAACAACGGGTGGGACGTCAACAGGGGAGAGTATGTCAAATATTGTCAAATTCGAAGTTGCATAGATGAATCTAGCTCCATGACTATCATTGCAATCAACGAAAATAGTATAAAAGGAAGGGTCTTTGTTTGTGACAAGGTGGCCTGCCAATGGATAGAAATGGAAGAGGGTGAGAGAAAGAGAGTGCTTGAGCTTCTCCAACAGATTCTCTATGAAATCTTGTCGATGAACAAGTGTTGCAGGTTTCTTGAAGAGTAGACCCTTCTGGATGTAATGCATAGACAGCATACCAATATCCCAAGGTGTTAAATTGCATATTCGGTTGGACTCTTGAGCTGGGCCAAACGGCTTGATAAAACATTCTGAAACGTTTGTAACGACAGTGGAATTCATCATCCAAACTCTCACCAAAATTTCGGAGTTGTTTCGCAGATATCTTAGAGATGTCTGAACTGAATCGCGGATGTTTGCGTCGTATGAAAAAGAATGCTGGTAAAGCAGGTAATAGTCAGTTTTCATCATCAATATTAGGTAAGAGGACCAATCAAATTCCAGCTTTATGGCCATCACGTTCATACACGATGCCTTAGAATTGTTTCTAGTAGGATCTCACCTAGCATAAAATTTAATATGTTCAGTTTTAGATAAGACTTGATGTTATAAAAAATATATATATTCTTTTATTTTAAAACATATCACTTTGTTAATAATTTAATAAAATATTAAAAAGAGTATGAGTTTTATAAAACCATATAAAACATTTAAAAAATTAAATTAAAAACACGTATAATAATTATGGTGCATCTAACCTAAATCGTAATACAATTACTGTAATAACTTTTTGTCATTTTAATGAGTTACTTTTCCTTAGTTTTTCAGATTTAAATTAATTTTTAGTTTCCGAATTTTAGAAACTATATAATTTTTTTGGTTTTAAAATGATTCATCTTTATTTTAAAGATGATATTTTGAAAAATTTACAGATGTAACTAAAATATACTTTTAGTAAAACAATTTTAGTTGAAGTGTATAATAAGAGAGTTTTAAAGAGAGACATGATGACTTTGCGAGAACAAGGTGATCTCTGAAACATGAAATCCTAAATAAAAGGACATTATTGCTTTAGCACAACATCGTTTCTGCTTAGTAAAGAAGAGCAGAAGAGTGTAACGGTTCTGATATGGAATACATGTTATTTTAATGGCAAATCAACGAACTGGGTTGTGCAGAAGATTGGGCACGGAAACAGCTTCCATGAACTCCTGATTTGATTCCAGTGCACACATTACATCAGGGGAAAGGGAGACTTCAAAATCTATGCTTCCTCCTCCTTCACGTCCTGGATGTGCGATCACGTCTCCGTCAAATTTGTTGGCATACCCACTGAGAACTGCCACCGCTTTTCCCATTCCAAATTCATTTCCATACACGTTGAACCTGGGAGAACTTGATATCATCACACAACTGGGGTCAACCATCACACCATGTTGGTAAATCACTGGATGCTGCAACCACTCTTTCACCATGTCTCTCACCACTCTGTCGTTATAGTTGGCAACAGCCACGTGCACCTTCCATGCAGCCCATCCTAGATCATTCTCCAGCAATTCCCCTACCGTGCTCTCTGCGCTCACCACACTAACAGCACTTCCAAAGTACTCGGCCGGCAGAGGCGGTGCCATTCTTGACCGGTTATTTATGGCCAATTTGCAACTTGTTCTCTCACCGTGTGCCGTCTGACGTGCCCGTGTTACGCATCTCCAAACATGAGCTGATAAGGATTGGAGCGAAGAGATTTTTGTGGTTTTGGACTCTGAATTTGCCCTTGCTTTCAGTTTTGCAATAGACTCTGCTGAAAAGTGGAAGATTCTCCCCCTCAGAATAGGTGGCTCAAATCTTCTAATAAACTCGTCGTGATGTTTGAAGGGAAGGTTGACTAATGGGCCGCAACCATCTGGAAACCACCGGTTATGAATAGGATGACATGAAATCGGAACATCGTGTTCATTCCCTTCAGCTTGAGCTTGAAAGATCTCAGACCATGCATTGAAGAAATTCCAATAAGAAGTGCCATCAGCGATATTGTGGTTCATGGTACAACCTATGAAAACACCGTCCACTAGCTCAGTAACTTTAATCGACAAGAGTGGCATGGTATGACCATCATGGTTGACTGCTTTGTGGAGGTCAAAGAATGAGTTCACAATAGGAGGGACATCAACGGGGGAGAGGATGTCAGATATTGTCATATCCAAAGTTGCATGGATGAATCTAGCTCCTCTGCTGTTGCTGCAATCAACAAAAATAGTATAAGATGAAGGGTCTTCGGTTTTGTGGGTGACAAGGCGACCAGACAATGGATAGAAATGGAAGAGGGCTAGAGAAAGAGAGTGTTTGAGCTTCTCCAACAGATTCTGTATGAAATGATGTTGATCAACAAGTGTTTTTGGCTTCTGGAAGAGTAGACCCTTCTGGATGTGGTGCAAAGACAGCATAGCAATATCCCAAGGTGTTAAATGGCAGATTCGATCTGATTCTTGAGCTTGGCACGATGGCTTGACAAAACATTCTGAAACGATTCGAACGACGGGGGAATTCATCATCCAAACACAAAAGTTTCAGATTTCTGTTGCAGATAACTTATAGATGTCTGAACTGCACTGAGCTGGGGAAGTTTGTCTGAATATGATCAATACAGGTAGAGCTACTCTATAATCAATAGTTTCAATATGGACCGACCAAATTCACTTGAATTTCTCAACTTGGAGTTCGGTGTGACGAAGGAGGCCATCTATCCTTTAAAAAAACTTGATTTTATCTTATTATACGTCACCTCATACTTTTTATAATTAACATGGTTCTTTCACAGGAGTACATAAAATGTTTATGAAATAGTAAGTATTCAATCGAAAAGCTTTTGGACATATACAGAAGTTAAAATTAATTTCCATTTATAAGTGTTTCATATTTTGTATGTTGTTATACAGAAAAATAGTTGGAGATTTACATTTTGCAGCGGTAGTCGTTATACAGATGGTCGGAGACAACTTAGATTTGTGTCGAAGAGAGGTCGATGGGGTAGCATTTCGTTTGTGAAGAGTGAATGAAGACACAATGACATGTATCTCTGTGTAACTAAAGAATGCAGTCAAACACCAGCTGCCAAAGGTTTGCATTGCCGTGCACGTTCAGCCATCTTTCCTTCTCGTCAACAAATCAAATCTAATTACTTTTCTGACATTTGGTATAAACTGTTACCCATTAGAATAATGAAAAAGTCTTTGAAAATAACGTGGTACAAAGACAAAGCAAATTTGTTTGGGTTTCGCTACTAAGCTTTGGCCCACTACACTATTGTCAAATAAAAAAGAAAACATTTGATTAAGCTTTTGTCTTTGTAGAGTTAAAGTTAAATTTGGAGGCTCATTCCGACTTTACAAGTGGATATTATAAAGAAATCATATTAGACTTAAATTTATTTTTTAGCAGGTTGTGTGAAGACGAATTAGAGTTAAATTTGGCTTCCTAAAATTTTAGGTAATGTTTAGGACTCATTATCCTTAGTGAAGGACCAAAACCCTTAAAATACTATTTAATTACGTGTTTAAAAAATTTAATTTAATTACGTTTATTTTGTCTTTATGGTGGTAGGTTCAGGGTACTGTGTCAGCAAATCAATTTTGATAAGATCATTAGTTTTAATATGGATGTTATAATAAGAAAAGTTAGGAGTTTATAATAAAGACGAAACATTTAAAATAGAAATAAATAGGAAAAAATTTAAAGGTGATGGGAATCCAAGAGGTCGGATGTGATAAAGAACAAAAATTCAGATAAAACAAAGAAAAACAAAGTGTTCTAGTTAATTGGATTCTCTGCCCTTTTGACTATAACATTTTTTAAGAGGTTGTGTAATGAGAGGCCTAAGAGCCACTGGGACAACAAACCCAAACTCAATTCCGGTTGAGTCATTAGTTTTATTAAAAATGTTATAATAAGAAAAGTGAACAGTTGTTTAATAAAAAAGAAGCATTTAAAATAGAAATGATAATGTATAATGACATGTTTCTTCATTTATTTGATATATAATATAAAAATAAAAAAAAATATAAAAAAAATTTAAATATTTAAAAAAAAAGTAAAAAATAAAAAAGAATAATACAGTGGAGTTTTTAAAGGTGATGGAAATCTAATAGGAAAGTGAGTGGTCCTTAAATAATATTTCTCCAAAGTGAAAGACTTGCAGCAAAGTACAAATTATCTTATTTTGAGGATGACATCTTCAACACATTCAAGCACAAAACACGTAGTGAGGTGATCAAATAGAAAAAGAAAAAAGAAAAAAAAAACAAAGAAAACACAACATAGTGAACTAGTAGAAGAGACTGGAGTGAGAAGTTGCATTGATGAACTCTTGATCCGATTCGAGCGCTCTCATATTATCTGGCGAAAGGCAAACTTCCAAATCAATGGTCCCCCCTCCTTCACGACCTGGATATGATGTCACTTTCCCATCATACTTGTTAGCATACCCACTTCTAGCGGCCACTGCTTTTCCCATTCCAAATTCATTTCCATACACGCTAAACCTGGGCGAGCTACCCATCATCACGCAGTAGGGGTCAAAGAAACTACCAAGGTCATATATCAATGGACATTCTAACCACTTTTTCAGCAATTCCAGTACCACTCTCTCATTATACTTTGCAACAGTCAAGTGCAACTTCCACGCTGCCCATCCTAGACCATTTTCTACCAATTCCCCTGTCGTTGTTTCTGCACTCACCACATAAATTGAGTTTCCAAAGTATTCCTCAGGCACCGCTCCCATTCTTGGTCGATTGTTTATGGCCAACTTGCAACTTGTTCTTTGCTCGTACGGTGGGGAGCGGGCTCGAGTTATGCTTCTCCAAACAAGTGCTGATAATGACTGGAATGAAGAGATTTTTGTCGTATTGCACTCTGAGTTGGCTTTTGCTTTCAGTTTCGCAATAGAGTCCGCCGAAAAGTGGAAGACTCTCTCTCTCAGAAAGGGCGCTTCAAATCTTCTGATAAACTCGTCGTGATGTTTGAAAGGAAGATTGATTAGTGGGCTGCAATCATTCGGAAACCATCTATTGTGAATGAGTTGCTGTGAGATGGAAACTTCATATTCATGTCCTTGATCATGAGCTTGAAAGATCTGAGACCATGTATTGAAGAAATTCCAGTAAGAAGTTCCATCACCAACAGCATGGTTCATGGAACAACCTATGAAAACACCATCCACTAGTTCAGTGACTTGGATGGACAACAATGGCATGGTGTGACCATCATGGTTGACTGCTTTGTGGTGGTCAAAGAATGAGTGGACAATGGGTGGGACGTCAATGGGAGAGAGTATGTCGGATATGGTCATGTCCAAGGTTGCATAGATGAATTTTGCTCCATCACTGTTTTTGCAATCAATGAAAACAGCATAAGAGGGAGGGTCTTGCGTTTTGTGGGTGACGAAACGGCCCGCTAATGGATAGAAATGGGAGAGGGTGAGAGAAAGAGAGTGTCTGAGTTTCTCCAACAGTTTGTCTGTGAAATGATCTGGATGAACAAGTGTTGAAGGCTTCTTGAAAAGTAGACCCTTCTGGATATAGTGGCTACTCAACATTGCAATATCCCAAGGTGTTAAATGGCATATTTGGTTTGACATTTCAGTGGGGCGGTGTGGCTGGACGAAGCATTCGGAAATGCGACGAAAGCCATGGGTAACCATGATGCAGATGAGCACTCACTCCAACCCAAACTTATATGGCATAAGCTTAGAGATTTTAGCACATTTATATTTCGTTTGTCAAATCTGACCAAGAAATAGTTACTTTTTCGATGAATGGTAGGGTAGGTAAATGATTCATTCATACTGTGATTTTATCTACCCTAATTACATTTTTTTTTTATCTTTCTTCTTCGTATTACATCACATGATTTATAAGTCTATCATTTTTCTTCTCTTTTTTATAAATATTATTACACAGTGTTCATAATCATTACTCTTTTATAAAGGAGGTCCTCACAAAAATAAATGCAGTCAAAGAAGCAAGTTGCCTCAACCACAATAATGCAGTCAAAGATCAGTCTTTGTTGCCTTTTGTATACAGCAATTATTCTCTGTCAAAACCTACTCAATTTGTTTTCTGCAACAAGAGCTTAAGGTTAAATTTAATGCAATAGAATTAAATAAATTAAATGGATTATTTATTTGTTTAGAATGCAAAGAGTTAGTTTAATGTATTAGTTACTAAACAATTATAAAAAAAATAATTGTATTTTAATGATAAAGTTTATGACTTGGAGATGGAAAATTAAATATAAGTCTTATAAGTTGTAGTGTCTAATTGACATGTAAAATTGTAACAAAACAATAAAGGTGAGGGAAAAGTTTTTATTTACTAACAATTGATATTAAGAGCAGTTAGTATGAGTATTTGAGTACTTGATAAAAAAGTGTTTTAGAGCTAGAGAGATAACCAACTTTATAAATAATGTCTCTTTGTCTTTGTCTCAGTTGACAAAAAAAAATATAATTATGACATCAAGAGTTGAGTTTACACTGACGGTCAAGGTCGACGAGCGAGATGTTCAAACTTAAAGAGATCGAGTTATTGAAGTCACATGATCAAGGCTTGTCTAGCGAGATGTTCAAGCCTAAAGAGACTGAGTTGTTGAAGTCACAAGGTTAAGGCTGGACCAACAAAACATTGAACCTGAAAGAGCTATGTTGAGGCCAACAGGACAGATGTTGAAGCCTAAAGGGGTTAAGTTGAGGTTGCACGGACGAAACATTAAAGCAGAAAGAGGCTATGTTGAGATTGGCAATCAAAGTTGAACAACTAAGATTGAACAAAGCTAACAGGTTGAGGTCGAAGGAGGTCGTGCAGTTGAGGCTCAACAAAGTCAAGAGGTTTGAACGACTGGACAATTGACTTCTTCCATTATACTGCTTATCTAATTTCTTGTGGTTATAATGAGAGTAAGAATGATGCTTGATTAACCCCACGGTGGGAGTAAAAGTGTTTTGGAATAGGCCATGACAAGTCTTAACATTAACTGACCGGTCTCCAATTGGTCACTTCCAATTCCAAGTGTTGTTCGTCAAAACCCCTCAGATAGTACTCTCATACTAAAATGAGTAAGTGATCAAGCGAAAAAGCATTAACTTCAATGATGAATGTGTTGTTTATAGCCATAAAAGTCATATTTTAAACTTTTATCTATAATAGTTGTTATAAATTTTTTATTTTTTCTGACTTAATCACAACCTAATCATACCTTAATAATTGATTTATGATTATTATTTCTGTTAATACGATTTTAATTATGTATTACTATTTGATCGGAATATTCAATCCAACATGATTGATCAATGGTCAACCAATAATGATCGATACACAGATAATACACATGGATCATAGAATGATAGACTAGAAGTAGGTCGGTCCAAAGAGTGAATACATAGTACCGTGAACACATTCTCTGCAATATCATCTCTAATTAACTTCCATAGTTACATTACTGTTACACTAATCATTCAGCTACTGTTGTTGACAATTGTTATAGTAAACTGAGTTCGAATTGCCACGCGCTATAGTTTTGTTGGCTGTAGCATGTGCATGTATTTGTTTGAACTTGCCTTTTGCTAAATAAACAATTAGAAGATTTTTTTTTTTAATTTTGTTTAAATATTAAAACCTTAAATAACTAATACCATATTGTGTTTACATAGTTCATCTACAAAAGCATTAAAGTAATACAAATTATCCCATTTTTATTATACTAAAAAGTTTTTTCTTTTCAATGGAAGAGCCTTATTCATAATATATATTTTTGTATTTTTCTTCCTTCTTGTTTTTTGCTTTTAAAATTTTGGTCGAAGTCACATCATGCTTTAGAACGTTTTTCATTTTTCTTATAAAATCATATTTGATGGCACGTTTTTATGTTTTTTTTTTATAAATAAAATAGTTGGAATTTTTTTTAAGAAACTTGCTCTCCCCACTCACTGTTATTTCTCAGATGTGAAAGGTTGCATGATCCGTGGACGAAGACGAGGAGAGTGGCTGTACCTATATTGGCTTTTATGATAACACAGAATTGGTAATGAATGCTGAAAATGACATGCTGAGAAAATATCAAATTGAAACAAATGATCTTTAAATAAAAACATATCTAGTTGTAGTTAAATTTTTCAGTGTACAAACAAATGATCTTTAAATATTTTTGTGGTAGATTTTAGTAACTTTCTTTTATTTCTAATTTGTTCTTACTTTTTTAAGATGTTTGTTAATAGATTGATTAAAATATTAAGACCACAATGCATATATAGTTTGATCCAGAGTGACAGATTAAGAAATAAAAATTGCTATCGAAATCTGGTTTGATAAATTAGAAAGTAAAAATATGTTGGTCTTTTAAATTTGTATTTCACTTTCAGATTGGCCATGGCATGAAGAAGAAAGATTGGATAGGATGGAAGAAGAGCATTAATCCTGAAAGCAATTGGGTACAAAAGTACAAATTCCTTGTGAAAGAGAGTCGTGTCCCAAAAGCCTCCATATTTATCAGAATCCGTTGCTTTAAACCAGTTAAGCATGACCCATTTTGAATGTCTGTCTAAATGAACGAGATAACGACTTTTAAAAATAAAGTTGTCTTTTAAAATATATCTTCTTTGTTTTAATGTTATGTTCTTAAACAACTTATTTATATCTCTACTTTTGTTTAAATGTGTTTGTTTCTATTATTTTGGACGTAATTACAATATTCTTCTAATTTTGTGGAGCCCAATACCCTGAACTCAATTTTTGCACAATGATCTCAACTTCTCTAATAACTGCGAAGCGATAAGCTCGATTTGAATTTACTTAAAATACATTTTTACTCACTTTAAAAGATTTAATTAAGTATATTATAGTTTAAATATTAATAAATAAATTGAGATGTACATATTTTTTTATAAATATAAATTTTTATATCATAATTAAACTGAAATAAATAATCTAAAACAAATATATTAAATAATATAATAAATTTTAATAATAAATAATAATTTAGAATTATATTAAATAATATAATTTAGAATTCTAAACACTTTTAAAGAAAATATTTCATTTTTTGGTATAATTATTAGTATAAAGAAGTATTTTTATACTGTTAAAAAAGTTTTTGTTGTGTACCAGAAATAGGAATCATAAAAAGTATTGGATTTTTACATCAGTTTTAAAATAAAAAATCTTTCCTTTTATACTAATTATGATTATAGTGTCGACTGTTATAAAAAGTTTGAAATAATTTATTATGCTTTTAATTATAATGTTGTTCCTCAATTTTCAATAAAAAAAAAATGGGTCAACATCTCAACAATATGGACAATACAATTTTGACATTAATTATAAAAAACAAAGATAAGGTATAAAGCATAACATGTGGAAAAAGCATCCAAGAGCTGCATACATCAAAGAACCAACTTGGGCGTTGCTCCCGTACACAAAATTATCAATGAAAACCTAAGATTATAGAACATTTGGGAATGGATTATTTCAAAAAATCTTTCAGAAATTAAAAAGAAAAACAAACATTTTTTCCAGAATAAGTCGAACATTTTCCTACCGTCTCCATCATCCACAACTTCTTCATTCAAATCCAAAAATAAGCTTTTTCTTCCAAGACTTCCATAAGAGGATCTACAACTTTCACTCTTTTCTTCCTCAGGTGTGTTCACTTGGAGGTGGTGGGGAGAGACTGATTGGGGGAAAGTGATTGAGTGGATTTGAGGATGATTTTTTTTGTGTTTAGTTGAGTGGATTTGAAGGTAATTGAGAGTGAGTTTTGGAGTGAATTTTGTGAGAATTAGTGTACGATTTGATTGATGTAACAATTTTTAAAAATTTGTTTAATTGATAAAATTTGAAGATTACCAAAATGCTCCTAGGTATTAAAGTAATATAAAATGATATTTGTTAAAGTTATATTTAATTGTAAAAATGTTTATAAGGAGAAAAAAAAATAAAAATTAATTTTTAAAATATAAAAAAAATGGTAATTTAGTAAATTGAAATAATAATAATAATAGTAAAAACTATTATTATTATTAATATTATTGTTATTATTATTATTATTAATATTATAAAGAGAGAAAAATCATTATTATGATTATTATTAATTATTATTATCACTATTATTAATTATTATCATTATTATTAATTATTATTAATATTAGTTATTATTATTATTAGTTATTATTACTAATATTATTAACTATTATCATTAATATTATTAATGATTATAAGCGTGCTTTTTATTTTTTATTTTATTGTCGTTTAATTACATGGACGTAAGTTATTAAAAATAATTTAATGTTATTAAATGTTAATAAATAAAATTGTTAAAATAAATAAAATTATATATATTTTTTCTAATAAAATCCTATCTAGCAAACCAACACTAAATGATCATATGCTTCGTCCAGTGCTTTCGTGAAGTGCTTCAGGCCGGCGCATCGTCGCATCGTTTTGCCAATGACGGACATCGTCGTCACTCCTTCAACAACCATGACATGTCATCGAGCTGTCTGCAACGCCTGCCTGCAATGGTGGAATGGAGCTTCTCTAGGTTAGGCTCTGTGCATTCTCCACGTTCCTCACAGTTCAGCTGGCCTCCACCTCCAGCACAAGCTTCCCTCAAATGGAGGAAGGAACGTCACGGACCCCAATACAACTCGTCCCACACGAAACTGGAACCAGATAGCGTTCATGGAACCCAATACGGAGGTCTTGCGGAGAACAGGGAACCAAATACGCATCGTTGGAACCGAATACCACCGGAGGAGAGATCTGCGACAAAATGGGCAACCGAAAACTCCGATGCTGTAACTGGATACAACTCCTGCGTGATCTGCGAGCAAATGGGTAACCGGATACTCCTAGGCTGTAACCGGATATAGCTCCTACGTGATCTGCGACAAATTGCGTAATCGAGTACTCCTACGCTGTAACCGGATACAGCTCATGCGTCAATCCTTCAAAGATCTGGAACCGCATACTCGAGTTGTGTAACCGAATACGCCGTTGCAAAACTTCGTGCATTTCTACTGTTCACCGTCTTCTTCAGCTTCAAGTTGTGACTGTGTGTCTGCAGGAATCTTTCCTGTTCAACGCCTGTGTCAAGCAACTTCCAAAGCTCAGGGAATCTCTACAACCATGGGAAGCTTTGCTCGTGAATGTACAGTATCAGTGGGAAACAGCTTTGCTCGTGAATCTATGAGTATGTGTAAAAATATATTATTCAACAGTATGAGTATGGGAAGCTGTTCTTCTTCACGCGTTTTAATTTATCTTCTTGGAATCGGTTCTCTTCTTTTCAGAATGGATGTTGTATGTACATGCAGGGAAATGTATAATACAGTGAGGGTAGGTGTGACATTTCACTCACAATCCCTCCAAATCTCTTCAAAGTTGCGGGTGATGAAAAAGGACGTTATCCTGCAAATCATCGCTCGCAAATCCTTTCATCCGAACACGAGTTTCTTCTTAATTCATCGCTCGCAATATTCCGTGAACAGGGAATTCACCTCAAGTGAACACACCCTCAGAGTTCAAAGAGCTTACGTTCTCTGGTGGGTCGAGTGCGGAGGAGCTGAGCTGCTATAATGGCAACAGTTCCAATGGAGTGTTGCTTTCTCGACTAGTTGTTTGGCTGGTGGCATGGCAGATCTGGGCGCGGTGATTTTGGTGGCGTTTCGTTTTTTCTGCAGGTCCACGGTGGAGCTCCAATTTGCTCCAGTGAGGTTGGTAGTTGTGGCGTAACTCCAGTGGCATGTGGTTACTGCATGTGTTTGTAGGCTAAGCATAGGGACACTGCGGTGGCTGGATGGAGTACTGGGTTGTGGGTGAGAAGGGAGAAGATAAAGATGACAGTTTATTTCGGCGTAGACACTTGCTCGTGCTCTTCTCGCATAGAAGAAACCCTAAATGTGAATGTGGGAGAGAATATTTGTTTGAGTGTTTGCAAATAAAAAAAAAATAAAAAAGTATTTTTTATATGGATTATAATGATAACTATTATAAAAATGTTATTATGACTTTTTATACTAATTTTAGGTTTAATCCATAAAAAATCTCGCATTATCTAGAAAATTGTTACTTTATCAATTTATATCTAATGATTTTTATAGAAATTATATTTTTTATTATAAAAATTTCACATGGATTAAAAGTAATTCAATGTCATTGTAAAATATGTTTTTACACTAATGAATTTATATGTTATATTTGTATTAGGAATATATTATACAAGTTCACGTTAATTCTTAACAATTAATATTTAACATCTATTTATCTATTTATGTTACATTTAATTTTCATAAATGATTATTTTCTATATTTAATTAAGATAAAAATTACAAGGAAATTTCAAAGAGATCTAAAGATCAAATAAATAGTTGAATCATCACGAGTCTATGGTTATGATGAGTTAGTATAAGGTCAATGAATTGAGTTGATTTTGTTTCAATTGAAGAATCAAGCCAAATCTACTAAGGTTAAAAGTCGAGATGATTCAAACCAACCAAGTTAATTCGAGTTAATAGGTTGAAGGTCGAACCATGTTGGCCTAGGCTAAAGAATCAAGATGAGTCGACTCAACATGAAGGTCAAGATGAGTCGACTCAACATGAAGGTCAAGATGAGTCTGTCTAAGTCAAAAATCAAGATGAGTTAGCCTAGATAAAGGCCGAGCTAGGTTAACTTGGGATGAAACTCGAGTTGAGTCTGACTTGGCCAAAGGTTGAGCCAAGTTGGCCCTGACTAAAGGTTTAGGAGAACTTGTTCCAATCGAATATCGAGGCAAGTTAGTTCAAACTGAAGGTCGAGCTAGGTTACCTCGAACAAAGACCGAGTCAAATAGATTTGGGTCGAAGAATTGAGATGAATTGGTCTAGTATGAAGATCGATATGAGTTGAGAGGATTAAGCTAAGTCAACCAAACTGAAGGTTAATAAGTGTTGGCTCAAATTAAAGATTAAGCCTAGTCGCTCTCAAGAGATCAAAGGTTGAGCCTAGTCACATGTAGCTATACATTAAGCTAAGTTATCCTAGATTGAAGGTCATGTCATTGGCTCCGACCAAAGGTTGAAATGAGTCGGTCCACGTTGAAAATAGTAACAAATTGGCCTAAGTCGAAGGTTTGGTTGGACAAGTTGAAATCAACTAAAGGTTGAGACAAGTGACCTAAGTCAAAGGTCTAAACAAGCCAATCCTTATCAAATTTCAATATGAGTTATCATGAATCCATGATTAATCTAATATGACCTACTTTATAGGTCGAGCTGAGTCGACTCAAGTTTAGGCAGAACTAAGTTGATATGAACCTAGGTCAAGTCAAGTGCATCCAATTCCAAATTGACTCAAGTATCGATATTAAGATGAGATGTCCTAAACCTAAGTCAAGTTAAGTAATTCAGACTCAGATCGACATAAGTTGTCATGTCTAATTAACCTAATAGTCAAATAAATTAAATTAATTTTATTGTATTTAATCTAAGTGATATAATTTAAATTTAATCTAATAATGAAAATTTTTCAAATCTATTAATTTAGATAAAATGAATTAGATTATAAATTTAATATATTTTTTTAATCCATATTAAATTTAGAATGAATTTTGAATAATTTAATCCATGACCACTTTGGAGGCGGTGAAAGTTAGGATGGAGATGTCACAGAAGTAAAAAGATCAGAAAAACGTCTACCGAAGGAGTTCACGAGAAGTGATTTTTTGTAAGTTGTGCTAAAAACTTCTTCTCGTGACTCTGTTGCATTCTCTCTAGAATTTGGATTTTGTCTGTTTTGGTGCTCTTTCTCTGCTATATCTATGTTGGTTCTATTAATCTTTCCTATAGATATTACTTCTCTACGATCTTATATAAAGTATTGTTCTATTTACACTTTTATGTTTGGTGAAAAAAAGAGATAAATTTAACAGATGTTTTCAATAATAACTTCTCTCTATTAATAAAATTCAATCCATATTACATTAATTAAAAGATGTAACAAACTAGAACAGAAGGGGATTGAAGTGAGAAACTGCATGCATGAATTCCTTGTCTGATTCCAAGGCACTCATTGTATGTGAGAAAAGGCAAACTTCCAAATCAATGCTTCCTCCTCCTTCACGCCCTGGGTATGATGACACTTTCCCATCAAATTTATTTGCATAGCCACTTCTAGCAGCCACCGCTTTCCCCATTCCAAATTCACTCCCATACATATTGAACCTCGGGGAGCTACCCATCATCACACAATATGGTTCAAAGAAACGACCCATTTGATATATCACAGGAGAATCTAACCACTCTCGGAGATACTGCAACACCACTCTATCGTTAAGGTTTTTAACAGCCACATGCAATTTCCATGCCGCCCATCCTAGATCATTCTCAAGTAATTCCCCTGTTGTCGTTTCTGCACTCACTACTTGAAGGCAATTTCCAAAGTATTCTTCAGGCAGAGCCGGCTCCATTCTTGATCGAGTGCTTGCGGCTAATCTGCAAGTTGTTTTTTGGTCAGACGGTATAGAGCGCGCACGAGTTATGGACCTCCAAACAAGTGCCGATAATGACTGGAAGGAAGATATTGTTGTGGTATTGGATTCTGAGTTGGCCTTTGCTTTCAGTTTGGCAATAGACTCTGCTGAAAAGTGGAAAAATCTCTCTCTCAGGAGTAGGGGTTTTTCAGATCTCTCTATAAACTCGTCATGGTGTTTGAAAGGAAGAGAGATCGGTGGTCTACAATTATTTGGAAACCAACGATTGTGAATGGGTTGGCGTGAGATGGGAACATCGTATCCAAGGTTTTCAGATTGAGATTGTGCTTGAAAGATCTGAGACCATGAATTGAAGAAATTCCAATAAGATGTTCCATCGCCAATAACATGGTTCATGGAACAACCTATGAAAACACCGTCCACTAGTTCAGTGACTTGGATGGACAACAGCGGCATGGAGTGACCGTCATGGTTGACTGCTTTGTGGTGGTCAAAGAATGATTGAACAATTGGTGGGACATCAAAAGGGGAGAGGATATCAGCTATGGTGATATCCAGAGTTGCATGAATGAATCTAGCTCCATCACTGTTGTTGCAATCAACAGAAACAATATAAGATGGAGGGTTTTGGGTTTTGTGAGTGACAAGGCGACCAGACAATGGATAAAAATGGGAGAGGGTGAGAGAAAGAGAGTGCTTGAGCTTCTCCAACAGATTTTGTATGAAATCGTTTTGATGAAGCAGGGTTGCAGGCTTCTTGAAGAGTAGACCCTTCTGAATATAGTGCACAGACAACATGGCAATATCCCAAGGTGTTAAATTGCAGATTTGATCGGAGAAGTGGTTGGAGCGGTGAGGCTTCACAAAACACTCCGAAATGCGTCGTAGGGCAGGAGTACCCATTCTGCAGATACTCGCACACGGTCAAGATAGTGTTGCAGATATCTCCAAGATCAAGTTTTTGCCACATTTTAAAATAGAAAGGGATATTTAACAGACAACCGTTTCACCTATTCAAAGATATTTTTATAATTAAAAATGATATAAAACATTTTAGTAACTGTAAAAGTTTAGAGGAATTTTAAAATAGCATCCATTGTTTTTGCATGGATATGAAATAAATAATATAAATAATGCTGCCAGCTGCCGCTTGATTGTCCAGCACATGCACCATTTATTTTTCTCATAAATTAACAGTTCCAGAGAAAAATATCGAGTTAGTCTTTCTACGATAATATTGATACTACATATATATTTTTATTGAAGACAATTCTTTTCTTATTATATTAACTATTACAGATAATACTGACATTAGTTTTAAGCCGTCGTCTAGCATAATCTTTACTATATTCCCACGGGAGGCATTTGAATAATTGACTTAATTTTTTTGCCATAAATAATTTAAATATTAAAGTCTTGCTGTAGTCCTTAAATTTATTTTCATTATTTTAATTATTTAGATCATAAGAAATCATAATAGATTTCAATTATAATTTTTTATTTATTTTTAAATTAAGGAATTAATATAATTGAAAATAAATAATTAGAGTTATAGATTCAACTTAAATTTAAACAGTTTGTATTTTCTTTAGATTTTTACATAATCTTTCGTTGTCATGTCAACCATTGTCTCCACGCTAACATCATTGAATTAGTATGAAAATATCTCAAATTATATAATTTTTAATTGTTACGATATTTTGAATTACTTGCGAATTTTAACGTATTTATCTTCATAAACGAGAAAACTTATTTTATCGAAATTGATTTTAAAATATAAAATATTTACCTTATTTATTAAGTTCATTATAATTTTTGCGTGTGTTTTTATTCGAATAGTAAGAGAATAATACAAATTTAATAAATTAAAAAAAAAACTTAATTAGTAATTTATTTTGTTATATTTATTATTTATATTTGATTTGATTTTTTTTATTTTTTTTTAAAACTGTTCACAGCACACTTTGAAAAAGTTTGTGCAAAGACACGAGTTTTAATCGACATGCTTCATAATAAAATCGAATTAAAATTATTGTTTTACCACATAATATAAGTTCAACAAAAGTGCATGTGGTTTTTCTTTTTCATATCAAATGTTATGCAATCACATATAATATCTCATGTAGAACAAAGTGAGATTGCACACAATGACACTGTGAGATTATAAGATTTAGCTAAACTAATACTCCCCTTATCAACAATCTCAACATATCTGATAATAAATTTTGTAAATTTTTATAATAAAAATAAATTATTCATATAACAATCCCATATCAAGATAAATAAGAATGACAATAAAGAAAATGTTTAAACCATTTAGGCGTTCCTATTTTCGTTTGGTCCTCCCACTTTGGTCCCTTCTTTTAAACTTTCCCAATTGAGTCCTCAGAACTGCTAATTTGAAGCAATTCAGCCTCTGCCGTTAAAAATCGTTAACGGTCGTTTAAGTATTGATGACGTGGCATTATAAATAAATTTTATATTAAAATTTTTTAATAAATATTCGTGTAATCAGGAATTTAGAAGGGCAAAGTGGGAATAAGAAAGACTTTCTTCTTCCTCTGAAACCCTAATTCATCTACCATTACCCAAACCCCAACTACCGACCACCATCCACCATCTTCTTCCTCGCACGCCGTCAGCAACCTTTCCGCCTCAATCATGTGCTATCCGCTTCACCAGACCACCACCAAGCCGCCGCAGCCCGCAGCAATCAACACAGCCAAACCGCCACCATCATCCTCTTATCTAAGGCCAATCACCATCAACCTAGAATCGTATCAGACCATCACCGAACAGCGACGCCATTCTCCACCCTCACACCTGCAGGAGAAAACCCAACAGCACCCAGAAACGCGATGGTAGCTCTCGCACACACCTGCAGAAAAATCTCAATCAAGATCGTTGTGCGATTGAGCAGTATTGTCGTTCTCCTTTGTTCATCACCACCTGCACTAAAAAAAACCAAGCGGACCAATGGATGTCATCTCTAATTGCAACAACGTTCTTCTCCATCCACCATTGTTGCACCTGCAATCAAAACCCACAAAACACAGAGAGCGAAACGTCTCTCCTACTCTCGCGTCGCAAGCAAAGGCAGAATGGAGCTTCCAAATCCCTTTACCCCCAATTGCAAAACCCTAATTCTCGCTACAACATTGGCGGTTAGTGGATGTGAGTGTTGAACGGAGAAGCAATTAATATTATTTCACAGGAAGAAGCAAAGCCAAAAATTTACATTGAATAATTGCAGTAAAACGCAATCGAAATTGACAATTCTCTGGAAAACTTATGTTGCATAAGCAGAGTGCAGGAAACTGTCATCCATGGAAACAACATACATTCGCAAATGACTAGTTTCACTGGTACTTGATGATGGTGTTAGCAAAATGATGAAGATGAAGTTTTGACGATGCCCAAATCATGTTAAGATATATCAAGATTCATGAAGATCTTTTGAAGATTTATTTTTGTTATAAAAAGCTTTTGTAATAATTGTAGTTTAAATGTTTAGGACTTAGATTTGTAGTAGGTTTTGATTCTTGTACCTTCATATTCTATATTTGCTGTTAGGAATCAAACAAAAGTTGTTTTAATCAATTAAACCAAGTTATAATCGATTAAAACGAGGTTGACACTCAAAACCCAAGTGGCTATGGAATAATCGATTAATACATGCTTTAATCGATTAGCTAATCGATTAAAATAGGAAATAATCGATTAATACTAGCCGTTGGAGGTTTCAAATTTGAAACACTAGCCGTTGTACTCATTTTAATCGATTAACACTAAAATTTAATCGATTAAATGCGTTAAGTGGCCAGTTACGAAGAGTGGAAGAGTTTTTGCTTGAATCTATAAATAGGCTCTCTTTATCCATCAACAACAACTCTTCCCTTGTGTTAAAACACTTAAAACTCTTTGAGAAGTGTGTGCTCTTGCTCAGCTAAGGAAACTCTTGTCTGTGGTGCTGGTACATTGCTACTAGGGTGATGAAGGAATAGTTGGTTCATCCTTGGTGCATATGAGGAGATGTGTGGAAGAGGATCATCCTTCGTGAAGTATTCGAAGGAGGTGTTTCATCCTTCGTGAAGTATTCAGAGGAGGTGTTTCATCCTTTGTGAAGAATCAAAGGAGGTGCAGGTTCATCTCTTATTGTGTCAAGAGAGGTGGTTTCTAAACTCTTACAAATTGTTTCTTTGTGAATGTAGTTTGTAATTATTTTGTGCTTAGTGAACTGTTTATCTTGATTTGAGATAAGCGACTGGACGTAGGATTGGTAATATCCGAACCAGTATACAAATTATCTTTGCAAATTTCTCTCAACCTTACTCTTTTATTATATTTATTATTTGTGTAGTAAGATAAATTGAGTAGAAATTAAAAGGCACACGTTTGAATTAAAAACCCTCTTGGTTTGTTATTTCACATTAACAATTCTGCTGCAGTCATTCTAACAGATGGGATGTTCGACTGATAAACATTTCTTTAGATCTCATCTACTGCTGTTGCAGATGGAATAGATTCTTTCCCTTTCTTATTCCGACTTTGTCCTTCTAAATTTCTGATTACACGAATATTTATTAAAAAAATTTAATATAAAATTCATTTATAATACCACGTCATCAATACTTAAACGACCATTAACGATTTTTAACGGCAGAGGCTGAATTGCTTCAAATTAGCAGTTCTGAAGACTCAATTGGAAAAGTTTAAAAAAAGGGGAGCAAAGTGAGAGGACCGAACAAAAATAGGAATGCCTAAATGGTTTAAACCTAAAGAAAACAAACGCTAAATAATTTAACTTGAAGTTTTCATACTCCTTGATAAACATGTATAAAATTTAATCTTTATACTAATAATTTATATTTAAAGAAACTTATAACTGGGTAAAGAAAATTATTACAGTGTTACTTATATAATAGTATGATTTATGATTTATAATTAAAATATTCTATTGCTATTTTATAGTATTTACTGGGAAACGGTGAAATCATTTTATAAATATTAAATCTTGTTTAATAGATTATTTTTCATAAAACTCAGAAATACCAACATCTATACCAACTTTTTTATAAACCCATTAACATATATGTTCTTGATATATAATATAACATTTATTTTTTGTTATATATATATACTCTTAATTATATGTTTTGAACTGATTTTTACATTCTAAGATCAACATATGCTTTTAAGTAGGGTTTTGTCTTGGATTTTCCTCATGAAAGTTTCGTCAGGGGTAGATTTTTCCTAACCCTTGGATCATTCCCCAATACCTTTCGTAATCCAAAGGAATGTTTCCCAAGATATCTCAAAAACGTTTATTTCTCCCTTGTCGTGGATTCTCTTGACTTTTCAGCCTAATAATGGGCCAAATTTATGGTCAATTATTAAAAAAAATGCACGTTTGTTTCTCATTAAGTCATTCCCAAAAGACTAATATTTTTTCTTTGGTTTTGGTTGAATATTTCTTCCAAATCGCAAATAGAAAAACTTGTACGAAGGGATAGGTGCACGGAAAGACAACATATTATTACATTTTATATGTATTTATGGGTTTTTATCATTTATTCATTACTATCTAATTCTATATTAAAAATATATGTATTTAACGAGAATATATTAAAAATCTCACATTAAATAAAAATAAAATTTTATATTTTATAAATAAGTATAAATCTAAAATTATAAACTAATGAGATAAATTAAATATAAAGTTTTCTTAATATTCTAAATATTCTTTTATTATATCATTCTATTCTAATGGTTTAAAATTTAATATTTATAATAATACTTAATGTGTAATTTATAGTTTGAAAAAAATAATATCAAGAGAACCATATAAATATGTATATAGTTATTTTATTAGGTTAAACTAATCTTAAATTAAGCTCTTTAATATGTTCAAATATTGTTTTGTAATACTATCTTATTTTAGTGATTTAAAATTTAATATTTATAATAATACTTAATGTAATATTTGAGAAAACAATATCAAGATAACATATAAGAAATAGTATAGGGTTATCTTTCAAGGGATGGGTTATCGCTATTATATACCAAATACCAAATGAACCTATAAACAATAAAAAGTTTACCACATACCAATTATACCAAATAAAAAATAAAACAAATATCACGGAAAACTAGAATATAATACAGCATATTTATGTTAGCATGATAAAATTAGTATCCAAAATAGAGTTGTTTATTGTTTAAAGAGAATAAATTTTCTTAAAATAAATGACTATATTGTTAAAGAGAAATTCTTTTCACATTACTTCACTCTTTTGTACAGAGATATCTTCTACTGCATTCTCTACCATTTATGTTCACATTTTTTTTTTATCCTATTCAACTTTATAATTTTCTCTTCATAACTTTTTTTTCCTCAAAAGCAGCCTTTCAAGTTCCACTATTTTTAAAAGTATAAATAATCTAGATGGGATTAAATTTACTTTTATTTTTAATTTATTTATTAGTTCATCTTATTTTATTTACCCATCTAAGCCAATCCAACCGTTATTATAATAATAATAATAATAATAATCAAAATTATTCTTTATTTTTGTTATGATTTCAGGATTTCTGAAAATATTAAAATACGAAACATGTGTTATATATATAAAAGTGTATTTTTTGTATTCATGTTTTTATACATAAAATTAAATATGACAAAATATTAAATATTAATAATATCTTAACCTTAAGTTTTTAAAATTTGAATAATAACTAAATATATTTTCATTTTAATATAAAAAATATTTTTAAAATTTAAAACTTTTCTAAAAAGTAATATAAATAAGAAAAGTATTAAACAAATATTCTTAACAGTTTTATACTTATTTTCCCGGAACTTCAGGGTAATGGATACTAGTCAAAGGCAGGTGGCAATTGACTGCTTTATTTATTATTTATTTAATATCTATATAAGAGAGTATTAAGGATGTCCTGTTTCAGAACTGAACAAAGGAAACAGATACCCTGCATAATGAGTAACCTCGCCGTTCGACGTATTTCAGAATGCTTTGTGAAGCCTCAATTCTCCAACCAAATCTGCAATCTAACTCCTTGGGATATTGTTTTGCTGTCTACAAACTATATCCAGAAGGGTCTTCTCTTCAAGAAACCTGCGACCCTTATTGATGAACATCATTTCATACAAAATCTGTTGGAGAAGCTCAAACACTCTCTTTCTCTTACCCTCTTCCATTTTTATCCGTTGTCTGGTCGCCTTGTCACCCACAAAACCCAAAACCCTCCCTCTTATACTCTTTCTATTGATTGCAACAACAGTGACGGTGCTAGATTCATTCATGCAACTCTGGAAATGACTATAGCTGATATCCTCTCCCCCTGTGACGTCCCACCAATTGTTCAATCGTTCTTTGACCACCACAAAGCAGTCAACCATGACGGTCACACCATGCCGCTGTTGTCCATCCAAGTCACTGAATTGATCGATGGTGTTTTCATAGGTTGTTCAATGAATCACTCTCTCGGTGATGGCACTTCGTATTGGAATTTCTTCAATACATGGTCTCAGATCTTTCAAGCACAATCTCAATCTGAAAACCATGAATACGATGTTCCCATCTCACGCCAACCCATTCACGATCGTTTGTTTCCACATAATTGTAGTCCACCAATATCTCTTCCTTTCAAACATCATGACGAGTTTATTTGGAGATCTGAAACACCCTTGCTGAGAGAGAGATTTTTCCACTTTTCAGCAGAATCAATTGCCAAACTGAAAGCAAAGGCCAACTCAGAATCTAATACCACAAAAATCTCTTCCTTCCAATCATTATCAGCACTTGTTTGGAGATCCATAACTCGTGCGCGCTCCCCACCGTCTGACCAGAAAACAACATGCAGATTAGCCGCAAACAGTCGATCAAGAATGAAGCCGCCTGTGGCAGAAGAATACTTTGGAAACTGCGTTCATGTAGTGAGTGCAGAAACGACAGCAGGGGAATTGCTTGAGAATGGTATAGGATGGGCAGCATGGAAGTTGCATGTGGCTGTTACAGACTTCAATGAAAGAGTGGTGGTAGAATTTCTGGAAGGGTGGTTAGATTCTCCTTTCATAATTCAAATGGGTCGTTACTTTGACCCGTATAGCTTGTTGATGGGTAGTTCGCCAAGGTTCAATATGTATGGATGTGAATTTGGAATGGGGAAAGCGGTGGCTGCTAGAAGTGGTTATGCAAACAAATTTGATGGGAAGGTGTCGTCATACCCAGGGCGTGAAGGAGGAGGAAGCATTGATTTGGAAGTTTGCCTTTCGCCACACACAATGAGTGCTTTGGAATCAGACCAAGAGTTCATGAATGCAGTTACTGAGTTTCATCCCCTGTTGTTCTAGTTTCCTAACACGCCCATTATGTTCATCACCTTCACTTGTTTGTTTGAATTAGTAATCAAATAAAGGCGATTGAAATAAATATATGTGGGATCGAGTAGAAAAAATATATTAATTAGATGGGCTACATGGGCCTTTTTCTCTCTTAACTTTTCTTAATTTCACTTTTTATTATGTAAGAAAATTTTATTGTCAATTAATAACAGAATTGTTCTTGGTTGTCTGATATCATATTTAGTAGATTGTTTATCAGATTCATTGATATCAGAACATATTTAACCTCTAAGCTCATGGATCTCATGCTCACGAACTCTTTAGTGTTAAGACTCAATTCCTATTTCATTCTCTGGTCAAACTCCACCCTATTATTAGTATTTAATTACTGTGTTGTTCATGTGCATTTAATGAGTGTGTCTCACCGCTAAGACATTTAAATTATTCTTGTTAATGAAAATATTTGAATAATAATATTAAAGAAGTGTATATGATAATGAATAATGTGAATTTATATAATAAGTATAAATTATACTATAATAATCCGACATTAAATTAAATAAGAGTGACAATAATTATTTATATTTAAAGAAACTTATAATTGGGTAAAGAAAAGTATTCTAGTGTTACTTATATAATAGTATTATTTATAATTTTTAATTAAAATGATAAATAATATTAATGACAATCCGGTTATTGATAGTGAAAAGAGAAGTCAATCCGATTATTATTGATATAAAAGGCTCACGATGACGATGCCTTTCAATAATATTAATAATGGACTCAGAATATTTTAGGTTTGGAAATGAGAATTAGGAAACAGCATTCATAAATTGAATGTCTGATTCAAGAGAGGTCATTATATGTGGTAAAAGGCAGATTTCCAAATCGATGCTTCCCCCTCCTTCACGACCTGGAAATGATGTCACCTTTCCATCAAATTTGTTGGCATATCCACTTCTCACTGCCACTGCTTTCCCCATTCCAAACTCACTCCCATACATGTTGAACCTTGGTGAGCTACTTATCAACACAACGTACGGCTCCAAAGGCTGACTAGTGTGCTTGATCACTGGAGACTGTAACCACTCTTGGAGTGAATGCAACACCTCTCTGTTGTTGTGCCTTGTAACAGCAAGGTGCAACTTCTCTGCAGCCCATCCTAGATCATTCTCAAGTAATTCCCCAACTGTAGTTTCCGCACTCAACTTATCAACCGAGTTTCCAAAGTATTCATGAGGCAGAGGTGGCTCCATTCTTGACCGATTGTTTGCAGTTAAGTTGAAACGTGTTTTTTGCTCATATGGTAGGGAGCATGCTCGAATTATTGATCTCCAAACAAGTGCTGATAATGACTGGAATGAAGAGATTTTCCAAGTATTACTGTTGGACTCTGAGTTTGCCTTTGCTTTCAGTTTTCCTATCGACTCTGCTGAAAAGTGGAAGATTCTCTCTCTCAGCAAGGGCGCTTCATACCTCCTGATAAACTCGTCCTGATGTTTGAAAGGAAGATTGATTGGTGGACTGCAATTATTTGGAAACCAGCGATTATGAATGGGTTGGCGCAAAATGTGAGCATCGTATTCTTGGCCTTGAGGTTGTGCTTCAAAGATCTGAGACCATGTATTGAAGAAATTCCAATACGAAGTGCCATCACCGAGAGAGTGATTCATTGAACAACCTATGAAAACACCATCGATCAATTCAGTGACTTGGATGGACAACAGCGGCATGGTGTGACCGTCATGGTTGACTGCTTTGTGGTGGTCAAAGAACGATTGAACAATTGGTGGGACGTCACAGGGGGAGAGGATATCAGCTATAGTCATATCCAGAGTTGCATGAATGAATCTAGCTCCATCACTGTTTTTGCAATCAACAGAAACAGTATAAGAGGGAGGGTTTTGGGTTTTGTGGGTAACAAGGCGACCAGACAATGGATAGAAATGAAAAAGGGTGAGTGAAAGAGAGTGTTTGAGCTTCTCCAACAGATTTTGTACGAAATCGTGTTCATCAACAAGTGTTTCAGGCTTCTTGAAGAGTAGACCCTTTTGGATATAGTGCACAGACAACATAGAGATATCCCAAGGTGTTAAATTGCATATTTGGTTTGAATCTTGGGTTAAACCTTGCGGTTTGACGAAGCATTCTGAAATGCGTCGAACGACAGGAGTAACCATGATTCAAGTTTACACAAGTTTTGGTCTGTGTTGAAGAGAGAAATCGTAAGTGCTAATAAAATATGCATTTACAAATAACAGAGACGGATGAGTTAAATAGAAACTTCTACCCATTAGCATATAGGAACCAAATGCGTTTTTGAGTTTTGCTAGAATGTGTCCCCACTAGATTATAGTTTAGAATTATTTACTCCTATATTTCAAAGATTCTGATATCTTAGCATTCCATTCTCACACACCAACTTATTTTATTACTTATATATTTAATAATTTAGTTTATATTTAATTTGAATAACTTAATTTAATAGTTTTTATTGTTGTTACAATAAAAACACCGTCCAATAAGAAGTGCCATCAGCGATATTGTGGTTCATGGTACAACCTATGAAAACACCGTCCACTAGCTCAGTAACTTTAATCGACAAGAGTGGCATGGTATGACCATCATGGTTGACTGCTTTGTGGAGGTCAAAGAATGAGTTCACAATAGGAGGGACATCAACGGGGGAGAGGATGTCAGATATTGTCATATCCAAAGTTGCATGGATGAATCTAGCTCCTCTGCTGTTGCTGCAATCAACAAAAATAGTATAAGATGAAGGGTCTTCGGTTTTGTGGGTGACAAGGCGACCAGACAATGGATAGAAATGGAAGAGGGCTAGAGAAAGAGAGTGTTTGAGCTTCTCCAACAGATTCTGTATGAAATGATGTTGATCAACAAGTGTTTTTGGCTTCTGGAAGAGTAGACCCTTCTGGATGTGGTGCAAAGACAGCATAGCAATATCCCAAGGTGTTAAATGGCAGATTCGATCTGATTCTTGAGCTTGGCACGATGGCTTGACAAAACATTCTGAAACGATTCGAACGACGGGGGAATTCATCATCCAAACACAAAAGTTTCAGATTTCTGTTGCAGATAACTTATAGATGTCTGAACTGCACTGAGCTGGGGAAGTTTGTCTGAATATGATCAATACAGGTAGAGCTACTCTATAATCAATAGTTTCAATATGGACCGACCAAATTCACTTGAATTTCTCAACTTGGAGTTCGGTGTGACGAAGGAGGCCATCTATCCTTTAAAAAAACTTGATTTTATCTTATTATACGTCACCTCATACTTTTTATAATTAACATGGTTCTTTCACAGGAGTACATAAAATGTTTATGAAATAGTAAGTATTCAATCGAAAAGCTTTTGGACATATACAGAAGTTAAAATTAATTTCCATTTATAAGTGTTTCATATTTTGTATGTTGTTATACAGAAAAATAGTTGGAGATTTACATTTTGCAGCGGTAGTCGTTATACAGATGGTCGGAGACAACTTAGATTTGTGTCGAAGAGAGGTCGATGGGGTAGCATTTCGTTTGTGAAGAGTGAATGAAGACACAATGACATGTATCTCTGTGTAACTAAAGAATGCAGTCAAACACCAGCTGCCAAAGGTTTGCATTGCCGTGCACGTTCAGCCATCTTTCCTTCTCGTCAACAAATCAAATCTAATTACTTTTCTGACATTTGGTATAAACTGTTACCCATTAGAATAATGAAAAAGTCTTTGAAAATAACGTGGTACAAAGACAAAGCAAATTTGTTTGGGTTTCGCTACTAAGCTTTGGCCCACTACACTATTGTCAAATAAAAAAGAAAACATTTGATTAAGCTTTTGTCTTTGTAGAGTTAAAGTTAAATTTGGAGGCTCATTCCGACTTTACAAGTGGATATTATAAAGAAATCATATTAGACTTAAATTTATTTTTTAGCAGGTTGTGTGAAGACGAATTAGAGTTAAATTTGGCTTCCTAAAATTTTAGGTAATGTTTAGGACTCATTATCCTTAGTGAAGGACCAAAACCCTTAAAATACTATTTAATTACGTGTTTAAAAAATTTAATTTAATTACGTTTATTTTGTCTTTATGGTGGTAGGTTCAGGGTACTGTGTCAGCAAATCAATTTTGATAAGATCATTAGTTTTAATATGGATGTTATAATAAGAAAAGTTAGGAGTTTATAATAAAGACGAAACATTTAAAATAGAAATAAATAGGAAAAAATTTAAAGGTGATGGGAATCCAAGAGGTCGGATGTGATAAAGAACAAAAATTCAGATAAAACAAAGAAAAACAAAGTGTTCTAGTTAATTGGATTCTCTGCCCTTTTGACTATAACATTTTTTAAGAGGTTGTGTAATGAGAGGCCTAAGAGCCACTGGGACAACAAACCCAAACTCAATTCCGGTTGAGTCATTAGTTTTATTAAAAATGTTATAATAAGAAAAGTGAACAGTTGTTTAATAAAAAAGAAGCATTTAAAATAGAAATGATAATGTATAATGACATGTTTCTTCATTTATTTGATATATAATATAAAAATAAAAAAAAATATAAAAAAAATTTAAATATTTAAAAAAAAAGTAAAAAATAAAAAAGAATAATACAGTGGAGTTTTTAAAGGTGATGGAAATCTAATAGGAAAGTGAGTGGTCCTTAAATAATATTTCTCCAAAGTGAAAGACTTGCAGCAAAGTACAAATTATCTTATTTTGAGGATGACATCTTCAACACATTCAAGCACAAAACACGTAGTGAGGTGATCAAATAGAAAAAGAAAAAAGAAAAAAAAAACAAAGAAAACACAACATAGTGAACTAGTAGAAGAGACTGGAGTGAGAAGTTGCATTGATGAACTCTTGATCCGATTCGAGCGCTCTCATATTATCTGGCGAAAGGCAAACTTCCAAATCAATGGTCCCCCCTCCTTCACGACCTGGATATGATGTCACTTTCCCATCATACTTGTTAGCATACCCACTTCTAGCGGCCACTGCTTTTCCCATTCCAAATTCATTTCCATACACGCTAAACCTGGGCGAGCTACCCATCATCACGCAGTAGGGGTCAAAGAAACTACCAAGGTCATATATCAATGGACATTCTAACCACTTTTTCAGCAATTCCAGTACCACTCTCTCATTATACTTTGCAACAGTCAAGTGCAACTTCCACGCTGCCCATCCTAGACCATTTTCTACCAATTCCCCTGTCGTTGTTTCTGCACTCACCACATAAATTGAGTTTCCAAAGTATTCCTCAGGCACCGCTCCCATTCTTGGTCGATTGTTTATGGCCAACTTGCAACTTGTTCTTTGCTCGTACGGTGGGGAGCGGGCTCGAGTTATGCTTCTCCAAACAAGTGCTGATAATGACTGGAATGAAGAGATTTTTGTCGTATTGCACTCTGAGTTGGCTTTTGCTTTCAGTTTCGCAATAGAGTCCGCCGAAAAGTGGAAGACTCTCTCTCTCAGAAAGGGCGCTTCAAATCTTCTGATAAACTCGTCGTGATGTTTGAAAGGAAGATTGATTAGTGGGCTGCAATCATTCGGAAACCATCTATTGTGAATGAGTTGCTGTGAGATGGAAACTTCATATTCATGTCCTTGATCATGAGCTTGAAAGATCTGAGACCATGTATTGAAGAAATTCCAGTAAGAAGTTCCATCACCAACAGCATGGTTCATGGAACAACCTATGAAAACACCATCCACTAGTTCAGTGACTTGGATGGACAACAATGGCATGGTGTGACCATCATGGTTGACTGCTTTGTGGTGGTCAAAGAATGAGTGGACAATGGGTGGGACGTCAATGGGAGAGAGTATGTCGGATATGGTCATGTCCAAGGTTGCATAGATGAATTTTGCTCCATCACTGTTTTTGCAATCAATGAAAACAGCATAAGAGGGAGGGTCTTGCGTTTTGTGGGTGACGAAACGGCCCGCTAATGGATAGAAATGGGAGAGGGTGAGAGAAAGAGAGTGTCTGAGTTTCTCCAACAGTTTGTCTGTGAAATGATCTGGATGAACAAGTGTTGAAGGCTTCTTGAAAAGTAGACCCTTCTGGATATAGTGGCTACTCAACATTGCAATATCCCAAGGTGTTAAATGGCATATTTGGTTTGACATTTCAGTGGGGCGGTGTGGCTGGACGAAGCATTCGGAAATGCGACGAAAGCCATGGGTAACCATGATGCAGATGAGCACTCACTCCAACCCAAACTTATATGGCATAAGCTTAGAGATTTTAGCACATTTATATTTCGTTTGTCAAATCTGACCAAGAAATAGTTACTTTTTCGATGAATGGTAGGGTAGGTAAATGATTCATTCATACTGTGATTTTATCTACCCTAATTACATTTTTTTTTTATCTTTCTTCTTCGTATTACATCACATGATTTATAAGTCTATCATTTTTCTTCTCTTTTTTATAAATATTATTACACAGTGTTCATAATCATTACTCTTTTATAAAGGAGGTCCTCACAAAAATAAATGCAGTCAAAGAAGCAAGTTGCCTCAACCACAATAATGCAGTCAAAGATCAGTCTTTGTTGCCTTTTGTATACAGCAATTATTCTCTGTCAAAACCTACTCAATTTGTTTTCTGCAACAAGAGCTTAAGGTTAAATTTAATGCAATAGAATTAAATAAATTAAATGGATTATTTATTTGTTTAGAATGCAAAGAGTTAGTTTAATGTATTAGTTATTAAACGATTATAAAAAAATAATTGTATTTTAATGATGAAGTTTATGACTTGGAGATGGAAAATTAAATATAAGTCTTGTAAGTTGTAGTGTCTAATTGACATGTAAAATTGTAACAAAACAACAAAGGTGAGGGAAAAGTTTTTATTTACTAACAATTGATACTAAGAGCAGTTAGTACGAGTGTTTGACTGGTTGATAAAAAAGTGTTTTAGAGCTAGAGAGATAACCAACTTTATAAATAATGTTTCTTTGTCTTTGTCTCAGTTGAAAAAAAAATATAATTATGACATCAAGAGTTGAGTTTACACTGACGATCAAGGTCGACGAGCGAGATGTTCAAACTTAAAGAGATCGAGTTATTGAAGTCACATGATCAAGGCTTGTCTAGCGAGATGTTCAAGCCTAAAGAAACTGAGTTGTTGAAGTCACAAGGTTAAGGCTGGACCAGCAAAACATTGAACCTGAAAGAGCTATGTTGAGGCCAACAGGACAGATGTTGAAGCCTAAAGGGGTTAAGTTGAGGTTGCACGGACGAAACATTAAAGCAGAAAGAGGCTATGTTGAGATTGGCAATCAAAGTTGAACAACTAAGATTGAACAAAGCTAACAGGTAGGTTGAGGTCGAAGGAGGTCGTGCAGTTGAGGCTCAACAAAGTCAAGAGGTTTGAACGACTGGACAATTGACTTCTTCCATTATACTGCTTATCTAATTTCTTGTGGTTATAATGAGAGTAAGAATGATGCTTGATTAACCCCACGGTGGGAGTAAAAGTGTTTTGGAATAGGCCATGACAAGTCTTAACATTAACTGATCGGTCTTCAATTGGTCACTTCCAATTCCAAGTGTTGTTCGTCAAAACCCCTCAGATAGTACTCTCATACTAAAATGAGTAAGTGATCAAGCGAAAAAGAATTAACTTCAATGATGAATGTGTTGTTTATAGCCATAAAAGTCATATTTTAAACTTTTATCTATAATAGTTGTTATAAATTTTTAATTTTTTCTGACTTAATCACAACCTAATCATACCTTAATAATTGATTTATGATTATTATTTGTGTTAATACGATTTTAATTATGTATTACTATTTGATCGGAATATTCAATCCAACATGATTGATCAATGGTCAACCAATAATGATCGATACACAGATAATACATATGGATCATAGAATGATAGAGTAGAAGTAGGTCGGTCCAAAGAGTGAATATATAGTACCGTGAACACGTTCTCTGCAATATCATCTCTAATTAACTTCCATAGTTACATTACTGTTACACTAATCATTCAGCTACTGTTGTTGACAATTGTTATAGTAAACTGAGTTCGAATTGCCAGGCGCTATAGTTTTGTTGGCTGTAGCATGTGCATGTATGTGTTTGAACGTGCCTTTTGCTAAATAAACAATTAGAAGATTTTTTTTTTTAATTGTTTAAATATTAAAACCTTAAATAACTAATACCATATTGTGTTTACATAATTCATCTACAAAAGCATTAAAGTAATACAAATTATCCCATTTTTATTATACTAAAAAGTTTTTTCTTTTCAATGGAAGAGCCTATTCATAATATATATTTTTGTATTTTTCTTCCTTCTTGTTTTTTGCTTTTAAAATTTTGGTCGAAGTCACATCATGCTTTAGAATGTTTTTCATTTTTCTTATAAAATCATGTTTGATGGCACGTTTTTATGTTTTTTTTTATATATAAAATAGTTGGAATTGTTTTTAAGAAACTTGTTCTCCCCACTCACTGTTATTTCTCAGATGTGAAAGGTTGCATGATCCGTGGACGAAGACGAGGAGAGTGGCTGTACCTATATTGGCTTTTATGATAACATAGAATTGGTAATGAATGCTGAAAATGACATGCTGAGAAAATATCAAATTGAAACAAATGATCTTTAAATAAAAACATATCTAGTTGTAGTTAAATTTTTCAGTGTACAAACAAATGATCTTTAAATATTTTTGTGGTAGATTTTAGTAACTTTCTTTTATTTCTAATTTGTTCTTACTTTTTTAAGATGTTTGTTAATAGATTGATTAAAATATTAAGACCACAATGCATATATAGTTTGATCCAGAGTGACAGATTAAGAAATAAAAATTGCTATCGAAATCTGGTTTGATAAATTAGAAAGTAAAAATATGTTGGTCTTTTAAATTTGTATTTCACTTTCAGATTGGCCATGGCATGAAGAAGAAAGATTGGATAGGATGGAAGAAGAGCATTAATCCTGAAAGCAATTGGGTACAAAAGTACAAATTCCTTGTGAAAGAGAGTCGTGTCCCAAAAGCCTCCATATTTATCAGAATCCGTTGCTTTAAACCAGTTAAGCATGACCCATTTTGAATGTCTGTCTAAATGAACGAGATAACGACTTTTAAAAATAAAGTTGTCTTTTAAAATATATCTTCTTTGTTTTAATGTTATGTTCTTAAACAACTTATTTATATCTCTACTTTTGTTTAAATGTGTTTGTTTCTATTATTTTGGACGTAATTACAATATTCTTCTAATTTTGTGGAGCCCAATACCGTGAACTCAATTTTTGCACAATGATCTCAACTTCTCTAATAACTGCCAAGCGATAAGCTCGATTTGAATTTACTTAAAATACATTTTTACTCACTTTAAAAGATTTAATTAAGTATGTTATAGTTTAAATATTAATAAATAAATTGAGATGTACATATTTTTTTATAAACATAAATTTTTATATCATAATTAAACTCAAATAAATAATCTAAAACAAATATATTAAATAATATAATAAATTTTAATAATAAATAATGATTTAGAATTATATTAAATAATATAATTTAAAATCTAAAAACTTTTAAAGAAAATATTTAATTTTTTGGTATAATTATTAGTATAAAGAAGTCTTTTTATACTGTTAAAAAAGTTTTTGTTGTGTACCAGAAATAGGAATCATAAAAAGTATTGGATTTTTACATCAGTTTTAAAATAAAAAATCTTTCCTTTTATACTAATTATGATTATAGTGTCGACTGTTATAAAAAGTTTGAAATAATTTATTATGCTTTTAATTATAATGTTGTTCCTCAATTTTCAATAAAAAAAAAATGGGTCAACATCTCAACAATATGGACAATACAATTTTGACATTAATTATAAAAAACAAAGATATAAAGCATAACATGTGGAAAAAGCATCCAAGAGCTGCATACATGAAAGAACCCACTTGGGCGTTGCTCCCTTACACAAAATTATCAATGAAAACCTAAGATTATAGAACATTTGGGAATGGATTATTTCAAAAAATCTTTCAGAAATTAAAAAGAAAAACAAACATTTTTCCAGAATAAGTCGAACATTTTCCTACCATCTCCATCATCCACAACTTCTTCATTCAAATCCAAAAATAAGCGTTTTCTTCCAAGACTTCCATAAGAGGATCTACAACTTTCACTCTTTTCTTCCTCAGAGTTCAAAGAGGTTACGTTCTCTGGTGGGTCGAGTGCGGAGGAGCTGAGCTGCTATAATGGCAACAGTTCCAATGGAGTGTTGCTTTCTCGAATAGTTGTTTGGCTGGTGGCATGGCAGATCTGGGCGCGGTGATTTTGGTGGCGTTTCGTTTTTGCTGCAGGTCCGCGGTGGAGCTCCAATTTGCTCCAGTGAGGTTGGTAGTTGTGGCGTAACTCCAGTGGCATGTGGTTACTGGTTGTGTTTGTAGGCTAAGCATAGGGACACTGCGGTGGCTGGATGGAGTACTGGGTTGTGGGTGAGAAGGGAGAAGATAAAGATGACAGGTTATTTCGGCGTAGACACTTGCTCCTGCTCTTCTCGCGTAGAAGAAACCCTAAATGTGAATGTGGGAGAGAATATTTGTTTGAGTGCTTGCAAATAAAAAAAAATAAAAAAGTATTTTTTATATGGATTATAATTATAACTATTATAAAAATGTTATTATGACTTTTTATACTAATTTTAGGTTTAATCCATAAAAAATCTCGCATTATCTAGAAAATTGTTACTTTATCACTTTTATATCTAATGATTTTTATAGAAATTATATTTTTTATTATAAAAATTTCACATGGATTAAAAGTAATTCAATGTCATTGTAAAATATGTTTTTTACACTAATGAATTTATATGTTATATTTGTATTAGGAATATATTATACAAGTCCACGTTAATTCTTAACAATTAATATTTAACATCTATTTATCTATTTATGTTACATTTAATTCTTATAAATGATTATTTTCTATATTTAATTAAGATAAAAATTACAAGAAAATTTCAAAGAGATCTAAAGATCAAATAAAAAGTTGAGTCATCACGAGTCCATGGTTATGATGAGTTAGTATAGGATCAATGAATTGAGTTGATTTTGTTTCAATTGAAGAATCGAGCCAAATTTACTAAGGTTAAAAGTCGAGATGATTTAAACCAACCAAGTTAATTCGGGTTAATAGGTTGAAGATCGAACCATGTTGGCCTAGACTAAAGAATCAAGATGAGTTGACTCAACATGAAGGTCAAGATGAGTCTCTCTAAGTCAAAAAATCAAGATGAGTTAGCCTAGATAAAGGCTGAGCTAGGTTAACTTGGGATGAAACTCGAGTTGAGTCTGGCTTGGCCAAAGGTTGAGCCAAGTTGGTCCTGATTAAAGGTTGAGGAGAACCTGGTCCAATCGAATATCGAGGCAAGTTAGTTCAAACTGAAGGTTGAGCCAGGTTACCTCGAACAAAGACCAAGTCAAATAGATTTGGGTCGAAGAATTAAGATGAGTTGGTCTAGTATGAAGATCAATATGAGTTGAGAGGATTAAGCTAAGTCAACCAAATTGAAGGTCAAGAAGTGTTGGCTCAAATTAAAGGTTAAGCCTAGTCGCTCTCAAGAAATCAAAGGTTGAGCCTAGTCACATGTAGCCATAGATTAAGCTAAGTTATCCCAGATTGAAGGTTATGTCGTTGCTCCGACCAAAGGTTGAGATGAGTCGGTCCACATTGAAGATCGTAACAAATTGGCCTAAGTCGAAGGTTTGGTTGGATGAGTTGAAATCAACTAAAGGTTGAGACAAGTGACCTAAGTCAAAGGTCTAAACAAGCCAGTCCTTATCAAATTTCAATGAGTTATCATGAATCCATGATTAATCTAATATGACCCACTTTATAGGTTGAGCTTAGTCGACACAAGTTTAGGCAGAACTAAGTTGACGTGAACCTAGGTCAAGTCAAGTGCATCCAATTCCAAATTGATTCAAGTATCGATATTAAGATGAGATGACCTAGACCTAAGTCAAGTTAATTAATCCAGACTCAAATCGACATAAGTTGGCTTGGATTTATATCAACTTCATGTGACTTAGCTAATGTCTAATTAACCTAATAGTCAAATATATTAAATTAATTTTATTGTATTTAATCTAAGTGGATATAATTTAAATTTAATCTAATAATGAGAAAATTTCAAATCTATTAATTTAGATAAAATGAATTAGATTATAAATCTAATATATATTTTTAATCCATATTAAATTTAGAATGAATTTTGAATAATTTAATCCATGACCACTTTGGAGACGGTGAAAATTAGGATGGAGATGTGATTTTTTGTAAGTTGTGCTAAAAAGTTCTTCTCGTGACTCTGTTGGATTCTCTCTAGAATTTGAATTTTGTCTCTTTTGGTGCTCTTTCTCTGCTATATCTATGTTGGTTCTATTAATCTTTCCTATAGATATTACTTCTCTACGATCTTATATCAAGTATTGTTATATGGAAAATAATATTTTAACACCAACTTCTTGACACCATTTTCACACTGCATATGTGTTAAAATGTGATTGGACGATTTCAAATTAAAAGAAAAAACTTTGGTTTTTCCCTTCCAAATATGTCCTTACTTCAGTTTTTTTAATTTGAAATCATCCAACCACATTTTGACACGTATACATTGTCAAAATGATGTAAAAAATTGGTATTAAAATATCATTTTGCTTGTTCTGTTTACAAGACTTTTATGTTCGGTGAAAACAAGAGATAAATTTAACAGATGTTTTCAATAATAACTTCTCTCTATTAATAAAATTCAATCCATATTACATTAATTAAAAGATGTAGCAAACTAGAACAGCAGGGGATTGAAGTGAGAAACTGCATGCATGAATTCCTTGTCTGATTCCAAGGCACTCATTGTATGTGAGAAAAGGCAAACTTCCAAATCAATGCTTCCTCCTCCTTCACGCCCTGGGTATGATGACACTTTCCCATCAAATTTATTTGCATAGCCACTTCTAGCAGCCACCGCTTTCCCCATTCCAAATTCACTCCCATACATATTGAACCTCGGGGAGCTACCCATCATCACACAATATGGTTCAAAGAAACGACCCATTTGATATATCACAGGAGAATCTAACCACTCTCGGAGATACTGCAACACCACTCTATCGTTAAGGTTTTTAACAGCCACATGCAATTTCCATGCCGCCCATCCTAGATCATTCTCAAGCAATTCCCCTGTTGTCGTTTCTGCACTCACTGCATGAAGGCTGTTTCCAAAGTATTCTTCAGGCAGAGCCGGCTCCATTCTTGATCGAGTGCTTGCGGCTAATCTGCAAGTTGTTTTTTGGTCAGACGGTATGGAGCGCGCACGAGTTATGGACCTCCAAACAAGTGCTGATAATGACTGGAAGGAAGATATTGTTGTGGTATTGGATTCTGAGTTGGCCTTTGCTTTCAGTTTGGCAATAGACTCTGCTGAAAAGTGGAAAAATCTCTCTCTCAGGTGGAGGGGTTTTTCAGATCTCTCTATAAACTCGTCATGATGTTTGAAAGGAAGAGAGATCGGTGGTCTACAATTATTTGGAAACCAACGATTGTGAATGGGTTGGCGTGAGATGGGAACATAGTATTCAAGGTTTTCAGATTGAGACTGTGCTTGAAAGATCTGAGACCATGAATTGAAGAAATTCCAATAAGAAGTTCCATCGCCAATAACATGGTTCATGGAACAACCTATGAAAACACCGTCCACTAGTTCAGTGACTTGGATGGACAACAGCGGCATGGAGTGACCGTCATGGTTGATTGCTTTGTGGTGGTCAAAGAATGATTCAACAATTGGTGGGACATGAAAGGGGGAGAGGATATCAGCTATGGTGATATCCAGAGTTGCATGAATGAATCTAGCTCCATCACTGTTGTTGCAATCAACAGAAACAATATAAGAGGGAGGGTTTTGGGTTTTGTGAGTGACAAGGCGACCAGACAAAGGGTAAAAATGGAAGAGGGTAAGAGAAAGAGAGTGCTTGAGCTTCTCCAACAGATTTTGTATGAAATCGTTTTGATGAAGCAGGGTTGCAGGCTTCTTGAAGAGTAGACCCTTTTGAATATAGTGCACAGACAACATGGCAATATCCCAAGGTGTTAAATCGCAGATTTGATCGGAGAAGTGGTTGGAGCAGTGAGGCTTGACAAAACACTCCGAAATGCGTCGTAGGGCAGGAGTACCCATTCTGCAGATACTCGCACACGGTCAAGATTGGTGTTGCAGATATCTCCAACATGTGTTTGCTACCGTTTCACCTATTAAAAGATATTTTATAATTAAAAATGAATATAAAAACAATTTAGTAACTGTAAAAGTTTAGAGGAATTTTAAAATAGCATTGTTTTTTGCATGGGTATGAAATAAATAATATAAAATAATGCTGCCAGCTGCCGCTTGATTGTCCATCACATGCACCATTTATTTTTCTCATAAATTAACAGTTCCAGAGAAAAATATCGAGTTAGTCTTTCTTTTAACCTACTATAATATTGATACTACATATATATTTTTATTGAAGACAATTCTTTTCTTATTATATTAACTATTACATATAATACTGACATTAATATTAAGCCGTCGTCTAGCATAATCTTTTACTATATTCCCACGGGAGGCATTTGAATAATGGACTTAAATTGTTTTACCATAAATAATTTAAATATTAAAGTCTTGCTGTAGTCCTTAAATTTGTTTTCGTTATTTTAATTATTTGGATCATAAGAAATCATAATAGATTTCAATTATAATTTTTTTATTTTTAAATTAAGGAATTAATATAATTGAAAATAAATAATTAGAGTTATAGATTCAACTTAAATTTAAACAGTTTGTATTTTCTTTAGATTTTTACATAATGTTTCGTCGTCATGTCAACCATTGTCTCCACGCTACTGACATCATTAAATTAGTATGAAAATATTTCAAATTATATAATTTTTAATTGTTACGATATTTTGAATTACTTGCGAATTTTAACGTATTTATCTTCATAAACGAGAAAACTTATTTTATCGAAATTGATTTTAAAATATAAAATGATATTTACCTTATTTATTAAGTTCATTATAATTTCGTGTGTTTTTATTCAAATAGTAAGAGAATAATACAAATTTAATAAATTAAAAAAAAAAACTAATTAGCAATTTATGTTGTTATATTTATTATTTATATTTAATTTGATTTTTTTTTTTAGAAATGTTCACAGCACACTTTGAAAATGTTTGAGCAAAGACATGAGTTTTAATCGACCTGCTTTATAACGAAGTCGATTTAAAATTGTTGTTTTGCCATATAATATAAGTTTAACAAAAGTGCATGTGGTTTTTCTTTTTTATATCAAATGTTATGCAATCACACATAATATCTCATATAGAACAAAGTGAGATTGCACACAATGACATAATCAACACAAACATGTTCTTAAGTAATTATAAACATGAAATAATGAACATATAACACATATCAATACATGAGTTATTAATAATTGATTGTCAGCATCAAAAATCAAAAACACTGTGAGATTGTAAGATTTAGCTAAACCAGTGTTTCTCTTATCAACCATCTCAACATATCTGATAATAAATTCTGTGAATACTTATAATAAAGATAAATTATTCATATAACAATCCCACATCAAGTTAAATAAGAATGACAATAAAATAAGAATGACAATAAAGAAAACAAACACTAGATAATTTAACCTGAAGTTTTCATACTCCTTGATTAAAAACATGTATAAAATTTAATCTTTATACTAATCATTTATATTTAAAGAAACTTATAACTGGGTAAAGAAAATTATTACAGTGTTACTCATATAACAGTATGATTTATGATTTATAATTAAAATATTCTATTGCTATTTTATAGTATTTACTGGGAAGACAGTGAAATCCTTTTATAAATATTAAATCATGTTTAATAGATTATTTTTCATAAAACTTAGAAATACCAACATCTATACCAACTATTTTATAAACCCATTAACATGTATGTTCTTGATATATAATATAACACATTTATTTTTTGTTATATATATATATACTCTTAATTATATGTTTTGAATGATTTTTACATTCTACGACCAACTTATGCTTTTAAGTAGGGTTTTGTTTTGGATTTTCCTGATGAAAGTTTAGTCAGGGGTAGATTTTTCCTAACCCTTGAATCATTCCCCAATACCTTTCGTAATCCAAAGGAATGTTTCCCAAGATATCTCAAAATCGTTGATTTCTCCCTTGTCGTGAATTCTCTTGACTTTTCAGCATAATGGGCCAAATTTATGGTCAATTATTAAAAAAATGCACGTTGGTTCTCATTAAGTCATTCCCAAAAGACTAATATTTTTTCTTTGGTTTTGGTTGAATATTTCTTCCAAATCGCAAATAGAAAAACTTGATACGAAGGGATAGGTGCACGGAAAGACAACATATTATTACATTTTATATGTACTTATGGGTTTTTATCATTTATTCATTACTATCTAATTCTATATTAAAAATATATGTATTTAACGAGAATATATTAAAAATCTCACATTAAATAAAAATAAAATTTTATATTTTATAAATAAGTATAAATCTAAAATTATAAACTAATGAGATAAATTAAATATAAAGTTTTCTTAATATTCTAAATATTCTTTTATTATATCATTCTATTCTAATGGTTTAAAATTTAATATTTATAATAATACTTAATGTGTAATTTATAGTTTGAAAAAAATAATATCAAGAGAACCATATAAATATGTATATAGTTATTTTATTAGGTTAAACTAATCTTAAATTAAGCTCTTTAATATGTTCAAATATTGTTTTGTAATACTATCTTATTTTAGTGATTTAAAATTTAATATTTATAATAATACTTAATGTAATATTTGAGAAAACAATATCAAGATAACATATAAGAAATAGTATAGGGTTATCTTTCAAGGGATGGGTTATCGCTATTATATACCAAATACCAAATGAACCTATAAACAATAAAAAGTTTACCACATACCAATTATACCAAATAAAAAATAAAACAAATATCACGGAAAACTAGAATATAATACAGCATATTTATGTTAGCATGATAAAATTAGTATCCAAAATAGAGTTGTTTATTGTTTAAAGAGAATAAATTTTCTTAAAATAAATGACTATATTGTTAAAGAGAAATTCTTTTCACATTACTTCACTCTTTTGTACAGAGATATCTTCTACTGCATTCTCTACCATTTATGTTCACATTTTTTTTTTATCCTATTCAACTTTATAATTTTCTCTTCATAACTTTTTTTTCCTCAAAAGCAGCCTTTCAAGTTCCACTATTTTTAAAAGTATAAATAATCTAGATGGGATTAAATTTACTTTTATTTTTAATTTATTTATTAGTTCATCTTATTTTATTTACCCATCTAAGCCAATCCAACCGTTATTATAATAATAATAATAATAATAATCAAAATTATTCTTTATTTTTGTTATGATTTCAGGATTTCTGAAAATATTAAAATACGAAACATGTGTTATATATATAAAAGTGTATTTTTTGTATTCATGTTTTTATACATAAAATTAAATATGACAAAATATTAAATATTAATAATATCTTAACCTTAAGTTTTTAAAATTTGAATAATAACTAAATATATTTTCATTTTAATATAAAAAATATTTTTAAAATTTAAAACTTTTCTAAAAAGTAATATAAATAAGAAAAGTATTAAACAAATATTCTTAACAGTTTTATACTTATTTTCCCGGAACTTCAGGGTAATGGATACTAGTCAAAGGCAGGTGGCAATTGACTGCTTTATTTATTATTTATTTAATATCTATATAAGAGAGTATTAAGGATGTCCTGTTTCAGAACTGAACAAAGGAAACAGATACCCTGCATAATGAGTAACCTCGCCGTTCGACGTATTTCAGAATGCTTTGTGAAGCCTCAATTCTCCAACCAAATCTGCAATCTAACTCCTTGGGATATTGTTTTGCTGTCTACAAACTATATCCAGAAGGGTCTTCTCTTCAAGAAACCTGCGACCCTTATTGATGAACATCATTTCATACAAAATCTGTTGGAGAAGCTCAAACACTCTCTTTCTCTTACCCTCTTCCATTTTTATCCGTTGTCTGGTCGCCTTGTCACCCACAAAACCCAAAACCCTCCCTCTTATACTCTTTCTATTGATTGCAACAACAGTGACGGTGCTAGATTCATTCATGCAACTCTGGAAATGACTATAGCTGATATCCTCTCCCCCTGTGACGTCCCACCAATTGTTCAATCGTTCTTTGACCACCACAAAGCAGTCAACCATGACGGTCACACCATGCCGCTGTTGTCCATCCAAGTCACTGAATTGATCGATGGTGTTTTCATAGGTTGTTCAATGAATCACTCTCTCGGTGATGGCACTTCGTATTGGAATTTCTTCAATACATGGTCTCAGATCTTTCAAGCACAATCTCAATCTGAAAACCATGAATACGATGTTCCCATCTCACGCCAACCCATTCACGATCGTTTGTTTCCACATAATTGTAGTCCACCAATATCTCTTCCTTTCAAACATCATGACGAGTTTATTTGGAGATCTGAAACACCCTTGCTGAGAGAGAGATTTTTCCACTTTTCAGCAGAATCAATTGCCAAACTGAAAGCAAAGGCCAACTCAGAATCTAATACCACAAAAATCTCTTCCTTCCAATCATTATCAGCACTTGTTTGGAGATCCATAACTCGTGCGCGCTCCCCACCGTCTGACCAGAAAACAACATGCAGATTAGCCGCAAACAGTCGATCAAGAATGAAGCCGCCTGTGGCAGAAGAATACTTTGGAAACTGCGTTCATGTAGTGAGTGCAGAAACGACAGCAGGGGAATTGCTTGAGAATGGTATAGGATGGGCAGCATGGAAGTTGCATGTGGCTGTTACAGACTTCAATGAAAGAGTGGTGGTAGAATTTCTGGAAGGGTGGTTAGATTCTCCTTTCATAATTCAAATGGGTCGTTACTTTGACCCGTATAGCTTGTTGATGGGTAGTTCGCCAAGGTTCAATATGTATGGATGTGAATTTGGAATGGGGAAAGCGGTGGCTGCTAGAAGTGGTTATGCAAACAAATTTGATGGGAAGGTGTCGTCATACCCAGGGCGTGAAGGAGGAGGAAGCATTGATTTGGAAGTTTGCCTTTCGCCACACACAATGAGTGCTTTGGAATCAGACCAAGAGTTCATGAATGCAGTTACTGAGTTTCATCCCCTGTTGTTCTAGTTTCCTAACACGCCCATTATGTTCATCACCTTCACTTGTTTGTTTGAATTAGTAATCAAATAAAGGCGATTGAAATAAATATATGTGGGATCGAGTAGAAAAAATATATTAATTAGATGGGCTACATGGGCCTTTTTCTCTCTTAACTTTTCTTAATTTCACTTTTTATTATGTAAGAAAATTTTATTGTCAATTAATAACAGAATTGTTCTTGGTTGTCTGATATCATATTTAGTAGATTGTTTATCAGATTCATTGATATCAGAACATATTTAACCTCTAAGCTCATGGATCTCATGCTCACGAACTCTTTAGTGTTAAGACTCAATTCCTATTTCATTCTCTGGTCAAACTCCACCCTATTATTAGTATTTAATTACTGTGTTGTTCATGTGCATTTAATGAGTGTGTCTCACCGCTAAGACATTTAAATTATTCTTGTTAATGAAAATATTTGAATAATAATATTAAAGAAGTGTATATGATAATGAATAATGTGAATTTATATAATAAGTATAAATTATACTATAATAATCCGACATTAAATTAAATAAGAGTGACAATAATTATTTATATTTAAAGAAACTTATAATTGGGTAAAGAAAAGTATTCTAGTGTTACTTATATAATAGTATTATTTATAATTTTTAATTAAAATGATAAATAATATTAATGACAATCCGGTTATTGATAGTGAAAAGAGAAGTCAATCCGATTATTATTGATATAAAAGGCTCACGATGACGATGCCTTTCAATAATATTAATAATGGACTCAGAATATTTTAGGTTTGGAAATGAGAATTAGGAAACAGCATTCATAAATTGAATGTCTGATTCAAGAGAGGTCATTATATGTGGTAAAAGGCAGATTTCCAAATCGATGCTTCCCCCTCCTTCACGACCTGGAAATGATGTCACCTTTCCATCAAATTTGTTGGCATATCCACTTCTCACTGCCACTGCTTTCCCCATTCCAAACTCACTCCCATACATGTTGAACCTTGGTGAGCTACTTATCAACACAACGTACGGCTCCAAAGGCTGACTAGTGTGCTTGATCACTGGAGACTGTAACCACTCTTGGAGTGAATGCAACACCTCTCTGTTGTTGTGCCTTGTAACAGCAAGGTGCAACTTCTCTGCAGCCCATCCTAGATCATTCTCAAGTAATTCCCCAACTGTAGTTTCCGCACTCAACTTATCAACCGAGTTTCCAAAGTATTCATGAGGCAGAGGTGGCTCCATTCTTGACCGATTGTTTGCAGTTAAGTTGAAACGTGTTTTTTGCTCATATGGTAGGGAGCATGCTCGAATTATTGATCTCCAAACAAGTGCTGATAATGACTGGAATGAAGAGATTTTCCAAGTATTACTGTTGGACTCTGAGTTTGCCTTTGCTTTCAGTTTTCCTATCGACTCTGCTGAAAAGTGGAAGATTCTCTCTCTCAGCAAGGGCGCTTCATACCTCCTGATAAACTCGTCCTGATGTTTGAAAGGAAGATTGATTGGTGGACTGCAATTATTTGGAAACCAGCGATTATGAATGGGTTGGCGCAAAATGTGAGCATCGTATTCTTGGCCTTGAGGTTGTGCTTCAAAGATCTGAGACCATGTATTGAAGAAATTCCAATACGAAGTGCCATCACCGAGAGAGTGATTCATTGAACAACCTATGAAAACACCATCGATCAATTCAGTGACTTGGATGGACAACAGCGGCATGGTGTGACCGTCATGGTTGACTGCTTTGTGGTGGTCAAAGAACGATTGAACAATTGGTGGGACGTCACAGGGGGAGAGGATATCAGCTATAGTCATATCCAGAGTTGCATGAATGAATCTAGCTCCATCACTGTTTTTGCAATCAACAGAAACAGTATAAGAGGGAGGGTTTTGGGTTTTGTGGGTAACAAGGCGACCAGACAATGGATAGAAATGAAAAAGGGTGAGTGAAAGAGAGTGTTTGAGCTTCTCCAACAGATTTTGTACGAAATCGTGTTCATCAACAAGTGTTTCAGGCTTCTTGAAGAGTAGACCCTTTTGGATATAGTGCACAGACAACATAGAGATATCCCAAGGTGTTAAATTGCATATTTGGTTTGAATCTTGGGTTAAACCTTGCGGTTTGACGAAGCATTCTGAAATGCGTCGAACGACAGGAGTAACCATGATTCAAGTTTACACAAGTTTTGGTCTGTGTTGAAGAGAGAAATCGTAAGTGCTAATAAAATATGCATTTACAAATAACAGAGACGGATGAGTTAAATAGAAACTTCTACCCATTAGCATATAGGAACCAAATGCGTTTTTGAGTTTTGCTAGAATGTGTCCCCACTAGATTATAGTTTAGAATTATTTACTCCTATATTTCAAAGATTCTGATATCTTAGCATTCCATTCTCACACACCAACTTATTTTATTACTTATATATTTAATAATTTAGTTTATATTTAATTTGAATAACTTAATTTAATAGTTTTTATTGTTGTTACATGAATGTCTGTCACAACCCGTAAAATCCAATGTTTTAGACCAGGCCACGTGGCGACCGGCCGGTTTCTCTTGAGTGAGTGGGAGACAAATTTCTGCAAGCAATTAATGCCCTTTTCTTGTAATCCGTGCAGCGACGGCGTAGCAGGGAAAATCCCTGTGAGTGGGAACCAGGTGGCGACTACAGGATGAATGGGGGGTTGGTAGTGGAAACCAGGTGGCAACAAAGTGCTGGCCGACCACTGGTATGAAGGTAAGAAGAAAACAATGCAAACCTTTCTCTCTGCATGCAAATCATCTTCTTCTTCAGAAAATTTGTTTTCTGCAACCTCAAGATCCTCCTCCTTCTCTCTAAATCTTTCAATCTTCTCTCTAAAAATCTAACCTCCAAACGTTCTCAGATCAATAACTTCCTTCAAGCAATTTGGTAGCTAGTATCAAGAGCTACAATCTGTACTAACCAGAAGACCGTTCGGAGCTGGTAAGTGTCAGACTCTTTAGGGCTCTTAGTTTTCCTACATGCATGTGCTGTTAAAGCTTGCATGTATCTTTTAACCATTTTTTTTCTCTGAACCATACTTTTGTAATTCGTTTTAGAAATTTGAAACTTAGAAGAGTTGGTTGTTGTCCGTTCACTGAGAAGTCTTCGCGGGATTTAAAGGTAAGGGAAGTTTATGATTTTTCAATAAATTGTTCGTTATATGGTTGAATGTATGAATTTGGTATGTTTGATGGTTGAATGTATGAATTTTGATATGTTTGATTTTTATATGATATATGAAATGATGACTTTGATGTTGAATTGAATTCTGTAAACATTTAAATTTCAAAGAGAGTATAAGAACATAGTATAACCAATGTTATAATCGAATGGTCATTATGACTGTCCGGTTTCCCATCACTTCTTAAATTGATTACTTATTTCTGAACTAAAAATGCATTATTAAGTCAGTCATTTTGTAATTTCTGTCTTACACAGAACGTCCGGTATTTTACCGAGTCATGAATTCTTACGGAGTGTCCAGTTTAGTAAGGACCTCCACTTTTCTGAAGAGAACTCCTTTTACAAACCGTCCATTTTTCTTCATTTTAGTCAGTTGATTTCCTGAATCAATTTCTTTATTTCCCTTCTCTCAAAAGTTGGACTTCTCTTTTGTTAAGTACATTCTAAATTTATTATTCCGACCGGTTTCTTTATTTGTTACCTTTGCTGACGAACCACTACTGGTCTTTCCGTCCGGTTTTACCATTCAAACACTCTTTAGCTATGTTCTGTTAAGTCTCGTATTTTAAAAGGCTACTAAGTTGCTGAATACTTGGATTGAATTGTAAGAGAGTTCCAAGGAGGAATATCTCATGTTTGAAGTAAATTGATTTAGTATGACCGTGGTTATAGGCTCAGGTTCCGACTCTATTCCGATATTCCGTGATTACATCACCTCAGGTAGAGGAGAGTAATTCATGTGTGGGAATGGCGGGAGGTCCTCTAGCCTCAAGGTATTTTTATACTGAGGTGGTTCCATTGGACTAACCTCGGGTGGCGGTCTGTTGAGTGTATCCCAGCCAGGTCCACCCGGGTGCAGAGAGCGGCGAGCATACAGGGTCATACGTCCGGACTTTAGTTTTTGAACATTTTGATGATTGTTGATGTTTCTATCTTGATTTCATTTGAGAAAGATGCTATGTAATATAGATGTTCATGTTTATATAATAAATGATTTGTTGAATTCATCATAAGCTTACCCTGCTACATGTTTTTGTTTTCTGTATTTTACCGTTCGGTATTTCGACCGTTCGGACGTGTTTTCTTCAATGCAATGATCATCCTTTTTGGATGTGAGCAGAAGTATTTCAAGAGGAGACTTTGGAAGAAGCGTTACTGGAAGATCAACCTTTGGAGGTGCTGCCCGAGCAGTTTGCTGGACCGTCCGGTCCATAGTTTTTCTTTATGATTATTGTAAATATTGTTTGAGACGGTCGGTTAATCCGTTTTGTAAAACCGTCCGTCCTAAGCTTACTGAATCTTGTAAATCTTACACCTTGTATAATTTTGGTTGAACAAGTTGTTTAATCCAATCTTTCTTTAGTTATATTTCATCTTCTTTTCTCTACTGTTCTTTAATATGATTTTTGATAACTCCTAGAATAAAATATAGTTTTACTCTATATATTTATTGGGATGTTACAATGTCAAAACAAAACAGTGGTGTAAGCAGAACCTTTTTTCATATTTAAACTCAACCATTTTTGGAGCTTTTTTTAATACAAAAGAAATTATTTATGTTAATTAATATTTTTAATAGACGTTAAATAATATTAAAAAATGAAATATATATGTCACACACAGAGATTGGTTGAAATTATGTAATCTCATACTATATAATAAGTTATCTAAGCCTAAATAATGAATGTCTTATTTTCTGTATTTTATTATATGCAATCCTGGATGTGACCAAAACATTAGGGTAACACACATTTTTGCATTTTCCTCCTTTATAGTTTGCTAATCGAATCAAATTATTAGAAAAGGATTTCCCTTTAACGAATATAGAGCATGCATTTTCATATTAGTTATTTTTAGTTGTCATTTAAAATTTGAGAATTGATTAATAAGTTAAGAACTTAATTATTACATATTTAAAAACAGGATCTAATAAGGTCTATTAATCTTTTTATTTTGAAACAAAACTTAAGTTGTTGAAAGGAACATTCACCTGTTATAATTAATTTTCTCAGTTTAATATTATAGTTATTATTTATTATATGGTTATTAGGTATGATTACATATTATGTTATTATTAACTATTTTATTATTATATATTTATATATTTGATATAAATATTACTTTAATAATAATATAACTCATGTGAATTTTGTAAATTTTATATTTATTAAGATTTAAACTCTCTTAAATTATTTAATAGTTTTACTTTACTTAAGAATAGATGTTTAAGATAATTTAAATATTTTTTCTATTCCGTCTTCTAAAACAATTTTTAAAAACAAAATCACAATAAAATTTTATACTCTAAAATAATAATATCTCAAATGTATAATTATTGATCTTAAATATGTCAACAACGAATTTGGAATTAGAACAAAGTCTATTTTAGTTTTAGATATGATTTTTTTTTTTTGTTTTGAAAAAGTGAAATCTAATTCAAAATAAAATGTTTAGTGAATATTAAATTGAATGACATGAAATATACATAAAATTATTTATTTTTAATTAGGTTTGATAATGTCTTTTGTGTAATTGATACCTTCAATCTCAAAAATCCAAGCAATGAATATTATTTTTAAAGATACATCGACGTTCAAATTTATAGTTCATAAAGGTTATTCTTATTGAAAATTGTATTAAATACTAAGATGGGTGAAGTTTAAAAGATAAGATTTGATGAACCAATATGAATATGAATGGCTAAACTAATGTCTAAAGAAAAATAATAATATCATGGTACACTTTTATATTTATTTGACACAGAACATAAGAATAGTATTTTTTTAAGAAAAAAGTAAAAATGTAAAAAAGAATAATATTAGATGAATGTAAAAAATTTGAATGTCTTAAATAATCATTATTCATATGGAAAATGTGAAAAAGTGATTTGATATTGATTAGTAAATAATGAGTTTGAGTTTTATAAAAAAATTAAAAGTTTAATATACTATATATATTATTTTGGTTGACTGAGTCCGAATACGACTATAAGTTCAGAATATCTTATTATTCCGGTCAAAAGATGGCTAATAAGAATGACTTTTTCTGTCACATGCAAAGATGCAACTAACACATCCAATGTTGTAATTTATGTCATAAGTGGAGTATTCCTTTATTCTTTTTAATTTAACCATTCGATGACTACTTGAACAAAAGTCTGCTTATGATACCATAAATAAATGTTTATACAATTAGAAAATATCCTTTCAGCCTCCTCCGTAGACTGCTAAGAAATTGTCACCTACACCAATTTCTACACATTTCTTTTATTTATACTCTTCAATTAAAAAATTACACCGTCGGTGTAAAAGAATTTATACATATGATGTATATATATATATATCACAATTTTTGGACCGATTGTTATTATATTACTACTATTGTGCTTTGTCTCAGATGACCCTGTAAAATAATATTAATAAATAAAACTCATACCATGGGAAGTTCTGTTTCCTAGCTAAATTTTTTTATTCAATTTAATAGAAGATAAAATTAAACACCTTATAATATAAAAGATACATAAACTCATTATTTTTATTTGAAGATTTTAGATTAAAAACATTTTAATCTTTTATGTGAATTAGACTTATAGTTGATTTGTATATCTATCTAATGAATTTAATCTCAAAAGACACATAAAAAAACTGTTTTAGAAAAGTAGTTAGTAAAACATGTAAAGATAAAGTAGTTATAAGAGACATGACTTTTTTAGAAATTTAAGTGTTAATCTAAGTCTCACTTTAGATAAAAATGAGAAAATAAAACATCACATAAAAATAATACTCATAAATCTATTGTCTATGATTATGAGTTAAGAATAATATAAATCCTTTATGTGTGGTTATGCTCAAGTCTAGTTAATATTGTAACTCTATTCTAATAAATTCAAAGAAGAGATCAAGGTATTATTTCTTATTCTTTTGTATAATCAATGCAATTAAATATGTTTTCTTGAAATGAAACATTTTTCATAGGAGAAGTGGTGTACATAAAGCATAATTTTCCCTTATTTTTTTTGTGAGTTTCATAATTTTCAAAAATTTAATAAATTTCTGCACAAGAAAATAAACTTAATAAAAAAATGACTGTTAAAAGGTATGATATAAAATTATTTTATAAATTAATTAATAATTAGTTTGGTTTTTATAAAAATTTTGTAATAATTTGTTTGATACATTATAAAAACCCTTTTCTAATGAATTATTTACTAATATATTAAAAATAAGAAATAAATTAAATAAAAAAGTACACTAATTTACTTAAAAATATTAAATTAAATTAACTTTTTTTTATCATCATTAACTTAAATTGAGTAATAAATTCTTTAATATTTTGTGTAACAATTTACGAAACAATGTGTTCAATAAAGAACTTATTTATTAAACAATTTATTTAACGCTGTATTTCACAACTTTTTAATCAATTATTTAACAAACTACTTAATAACATACTATTGTTGTTATTTTGTTAAGTGCATTTAATAATCTATTAAATATGTGCCCATTTTGTAATTTAGGATTTTGTTAAGTACATACTATTGTTGTACATACATACCCTATCTTCGATGGTCAAATATATAGTCCAAGCAAAGAAAATAGCTATACACAACTGTGTAAAGAAACTGCTTTAAGAATTCGTTAAAAGAATACAACATGCTATATGGAGTCCTTTTATAAGAATTATCCACCTATATAGGTTTTATGTATCCATCTAACTAGGTGATCAAATATCAAACAAAGCCAATCATGTTCAATCATTTCCATTTTGAAAGCAATTTAGTTAGTATGTAAGCTAGATTGACTTGAGATGCAACCACTTATACATACAATGAAATGGCACTATAAAAAATGTTCACGAAACAAAGTTAAAAATTTCCATTATTTAAACTTACAAAGATGGTAAATTCCACGGTATAAAAAAGGTTTCTACCGTTCAATGAATCAGAATTTGTATTAGATACAAAGAAGGGTTGATTTTAACAGATGGAATCAATTATTGATGAACCAATTTATTCGGATATTAATTTGAGAAATGACTAAAATAAGATTGCGTAAAGAAAAAATGTTCTGTATTGATTAGTTGAAAGAAAATAAAGTTGAAGAAGCAATATATTATTTGTGTTGACTGTGTCCATTTGGCTCATTAAGTTCAAAATATATTATTAGAATTCAATGGCTAATTTGAACAAAACTTTGATTGTCATACCATTAAAAATGTTTGTCACAATCCACAAGTTTCGTTAACGCACTAATGTGGAAATAATCAGTCTTGCAGCCCCTTAACACACTGCTAACTTAAATATATGCATGTTTAAAAAATATAATTATTTGCTTACACATATAAAGTTATATCTCAAAATCTATTAATCATTTATCATATAAAAATTTATTAAAATTAAATAAAACAATACAAGTATGAGAAATTGTATAAAATTTAGGTTAAATAGATTCATTGATCCTATTTTTACTGGTTTTTTTCAATTAGGTCTCCGTTTTTTAAAAATTATCAATTTGGTCCCTGCATTTGAAAAATTAAACCAATCAAGAACATTTTGTTAAGTTTCGTGGTCATCCTTAAAAATTGTCTTTGTTGGCAAGAATAGTTGTCTCATTTTGTAAATAGGTAGCACATATTGTCTTTAAGGTCACTATCAATATGGATCGTCTTCCTCGCGACAGAGAACCCAGTCCGCGTCGTACCACAACAACACCACCATGGAAGCATCTCCATTCTCACGTTCACCATCATCAACGCCCATGTCGTCGTTCAACCTCCACGACTTGCACCCATCATTGTCGCGAACACACCTGCAGAGGAAAACTCAGAAATAGAAAAGTCTCAATCGAAGAGCGCCGTTGTTCGAAGGCCATTGCACGAGTCATCATCTTCACATCTCGCACCATGAACAACCTCCATGCGCATCCACCAGCATCGCGATCCGCCACCAAGCGTGATTTGATCTGTCTTCGCAACCTGCAGAGAACACAAAAACCCAAAGCCAAAACCTTAATCGCGTCGTTGATCATCAATCCTATTCGAACGACATATGCGCGAGTTCATTCTTCCTCTCCATAAGCGTTCTCCATTCTCCTTCATCATCGTTTTCGTGTTTGCACCTGAAAAATCAAAGAAAACCAGAAGCTCAGAACAATCACAAAAGACAAAGCAACCCATTAAAAAATGCCAAGTCTTGCGCCTCCATGATTCGCAGCACCGCGGAGAAGAGACGAAACCGCAAAGCTTGAAACGGCGCAGGCAGAGGTGCAGGGATCAAGTTTTCCCCAATCAGAAAACCCTAATTTGGGCTTAAAGACATTATGTGCCACCATGAGACCACCTATTTACAAAATGACAGGTAATATTGCCAGTAAAGACGATTTTTAACGCCGTCCAGGGACGATTTTCAAATTCAGGGACCAAATTGATCATTTTAAAAAAATGGACCTAATTGAAGAAAACCAGCAAAAATAGGGACCAATGAATCTATTTAACCTAAAATTTATGATAAAAATTATACTCACGAAATATAATAAAATTATACCTATTAAAAAAATCTAAATAAATTCGTGGAGATAAAAAATTAATCTACTTGTATTATTCTTTATGGATAAAAATCAAATTAATTAATTTATAACACAATAATTTTTTTTTACAAAATATATGAAAAACTTCCTACTTTTACAGAAAACATGAAAAATTTTGAATTAATATGTATTAAAAAAAATATAAGCACAGATATCGTTTTTTTCTAAAAATCTAAAAAAACTACTCTAATCTAAAAAACTATAACATACTAAAAGAGAATCAGTCTTTGCCTAAAATATATGAAAGTCCTCCCTCCATGTTCCATGTTCCAAAAAACATAACCACATGAAACTAAACCAAATAATTATTGTTTTATAGTCTTTTATTATATTCTAACAATTAAAAACTACAATAAAATATATTATATTTTATTACCATTTAACACTTACTCAGGACTTAAAACTGTTACAAATTATTTAAAATTTATTTTTTAAAATTTTGAATATTTCAATCACTAATTATTTGTCAATAATATAAGCAAATAAATAATTAAATTACTTATTTTACTTGAAATTTTGAGATTTATTTTTCTGTTGATATATGATATATATCATTTTAATAGAAATCTAAAAAAGGAGCGCTGATTTCGGACTTTCGTTCACACTTTGGACTGATTCTTATATACGACAGTTTCGAATTGCCAAGATGACATGTAAATAGTTATAAATGGATAATACATTCAGAAACCCTCCTTTTTATGTTATAAATTTGAAGAATAATTTGACTGACTATTGTTATGATTCCAAGCCTTCAGAAACTAAATCAATGATTCAACTGTTAATTCTATATTTGATGAAAGAATTGTGCAAGTATAATTAATGAGTTGTTTTTTCTCCTTTAAAAAGGTGGTAGAATGGAGAGAACAAGAATTAGAATTTTTACAGGAAAAGTTAATTTTATTGAGAAAACAAATATGTCACAAAATAAATAAAATCTTATCAGAAAATAATTAGTAAAAAAATGTGAAAATAAATTCTCATTGCAATTAGGAACATCTCTCTAAGCATTTTATGAGATGCTTTTTGATTCCAAGATTCACTATAACAGTTTAATTCCTCACAACAAAATTTTTCACCATAACTTATGATAAAAATAAGCAAATATAAATTTATTTTCTTTCACAAATAGTAATAAATATTTTTCTTATAAAAAAAATTATGTATGCATTGAAAGTCTTGCATTAAATAAAATTGAAAATTTTGAACAATTAGTGTGTAAAAGAAAGAAAAACCATATGAGCCCAAACAATGGATTCAATAAGTTTTTGCCAATAACCACGCCCGCTGAATAGAAACATTAAACTAAAAGCCCATACAAAATGTGCACCCAAGAAAAAAAGACCATATACCGATAATGATGAACCATAAGACTGAATTACCTGGAATGTCTGCGCCCATAAAAAATCACGAAGTCACCCATTAATGGTAATGGAACTCTGCGCAAAATTTCCAAACCAAATATGACGAGTAGTGGGGTCTTGAGCTAAGCCTTGACTAAAGCTTGGAAATCTTAATGCCATAATGATTTTCAAATCTTCCTAGCTATTATCCTAGTGCAATAATTCTTGCTAAGAAGAATGCCCATGTTGTGGCAATTCCACCTAGAAGGTAATGTGTTACTCTTACAGCACGACTTTAAGTCTAGCTCAACCCCCAAAGCACATATCACTAGGATAGGTTCTAATCATGCCTCTGATACCATGTTAGAAGTAGACTTTAAACCTAACTCAACTCCACAAAACCAACTTGTAAGGTGAGGTATGCAGTCATTATATGCACTGAATTTGTCTACATTTTATTTTGAGAATGATGTCAAATTTTTTATAAAAAAATCTTAGGTTAAATATATGTTTTGGTCCTCATATTTGTGCCTAATTCTCAATTGGGTCCTCATATTTTTTTTTGTCCCAATTAAATCCAAATATTTGTTAATTTGAACCAGTAAAGTCATCTCCGTTAATTTTGAATTCACGCCGTTTAACTGTGTGAGTTGTATCATATTTTTATATTCGTGGCATTAAGTGATGTGGAATTTATATTTAAAAAAAATAATTTATAACATATATATTTTTATAAAGTGATTTAATTAAGTTTTATTAGGGGATTAGGGATTTCAAATCCTGAAGATGCTGGACCACCCTATTCCTCTTTACTTCGTTCTCTTCACTCTTCTCTCTGCTCTCTGCTCTCTTCATCCACCACCCACGCAACACAATGGAATCCACGCACACCCAAACGACGTCGGTTTGGACGGACGAGAAGCACCTTCACTTCCTCAACACCATGGAAGCCTCCTTCGTCCGCACAATGCTCCGCCACTACGCCGTCCTTTCCTCCCACCCTCCTCTCCGAGAGATTGGGTTTGGGTTCGGGTTCATGGCTAGATTCAGAGGGTTAGGGTTGTTTCAGAAATTGAGAATGAACTCAGTGAAGGAGGGTGAAATGGAGAGTGAGGGTGGTTGTGTTTTTGCGGTTGTTGTTGGGAAGAGGTTGATTATTGCAGAGCTTATCTTGGGAAATAGGAATGAGAAAAATAAGAGGGATGATGGTGGTGGTGGCTCTCTTGTGGTTTTGAAGGAGATTCAGTGTATGGATGGGGTTGGTACTGTAAATGGGTTCCTTCTCCGGCCTTCAATACCTCTGATTCCTTCTATGGCCTTCTCTTCATCCCCATTGGCTTCCTCTCTTCATGGTCTCCCTCGTCTGCGATTTTCAGTTCTTTTGTTTGAGTTTCCTTTTCTTTTTTTGAGTTTTTAATCCAGTTCTTATAAACTGGTATTAGAGCTGGATTAGGGCTCTGTCAATTAATACACATGATGACTACTGGAATGATGATATGAGGGTTGTTTGATTTTGCGCGAACTGGGAGTTCTTGAAAATTGGGAATTTTTCTAGGTTTTTCTGAGTCTTAATTGAGAGGAAGAAGATGATGTTGTTGGTGATGATTTGGGTTGCACGAGATTGATGGTGGAGGGTAGATTCGAACCTGGTTGTGCGTTTTCCGGCATGGTGGTGACGATGCGACATGGTTCATGGTGATGGATGGGTTTCATGGTGTGGGTGGATGCGGCATTGATGGTGAAAGACGATTTGGTGGTTGCAGTTATAAAATATTTAATAATTTTTAAATTTAAATTTCCACGTAATTGAATTGGTACAAATAACATACTAATGTCTGCATCCACCTAATCACAATTAAACGGCGTGAATTCAAAATTAACGGAAAGGACTTTATTGGTTCAAATTAACAAATATTTGGATTCAATTGGGACAAAAAAAAATATGAGGACCCAGTTGAGAATTGGGCACAAATATGAGGACCAAAACATATATTTAACCAAAATCTTAATTACCTCAATAATATTCAATATTCTCAATCTGTTTCGGTAATAAAAACTTTAACATTTCTCATTGTTACAAAATATTAACAATACAAATTTCGGAAAACTTAATTTGTGATGGATTTACAATTACTCACAATTGTGAAAAAAAATCAAAAAATATAAAAATCTTAATTGAACAACTGCATATTATAAAAGAGATTGAGTTATTTTTAATGATACCAAAGCAATATGAGTATTAATAAATTTTCAAAGCTTTTTATATTGACTTTTTCTTGTGTATTAATGTGAAATAATTTGTAAAAGTAGTAATTAAATTTAATTATGTGTTTAAATTATGTATGAAATTGTTCTACTGGTTGTAAATTGTATGGAAGCTTGATGAAAAGTGTAGATAAAATTGAACTTTCTTAGTATAATACCTTAAGGATAGGTTAAAGAATTTTGACAAGGATGAGTGAATGAATAAAGATAAAAAAAAATAACAGATCATCATAAAAGAAAGCCAAGAACATAATATAATAGAAGGTATTTTTGTTCGAAATATTAGAAATTGTAACCTTGGAAAAACAACTTAATAAGGAGTAAAGCGAGATTATCCACGCTCAATTAATGTCCGTGAATCTCAACCAAAGAAAATATTATGTCAAAGCGTTATGTTTTTTTATGAATGCCCACATGATGATTGATGATGTCCAAGTACGTAAATATGAGATGTATATATTAGATTAATTAAGAATCTTATAATCATGATAGATCTTTGACCACCCTTAAAATTAAATTAATCAATTAAGATCAGATTTGAGGAACGCTTAATCATGTTTGAAATCAAAAGTGTGACAACTGATATATTAATGGATTAAGATGTAGTCTAAAATCATATATCTTCTTTATATTAATCAATTAATCCGTGATATAATAAATTAATCCTAAAGGTTTTCAAAAATATGATCAAACCCTATTAATCAATTAAGTCACTTACATAATCAATTAATACAAAATTGATTTTATCTTTTGATTTTTCCGAAAAATATTTTAATCAATCAAGTTACTCATGTAATTAATTAGTATTGAGAGTTAGCTTGTTTTTACTTTAAATTTTACATTTATTCTTATTTCAATTGAATACTTTCATTTTCTAAAAACATAAAAAAATAAGAGAGAGATATTTGAGTATATGTAAAAAGAAGATTAAATATTGAAGATTCTTTTTCTACGTTATAAGTTTTAATTGAAAAACTTCAATTTAAATGATATTTTTCCTATTTTTACCTTGTATTTTATTTTATTTTTATTGTAATTCACATGTATGATGTATTATGTGGTGATATTGTATGTAACTTAGTCTTTTATTTTTTGAAAGGTTTTTCCGGAGAGTTTGCTTATTATATAATACATTTATACTAGATGAAGAACATGATTTTTTTCTGCGTTTGTTTCTTCTATTTTAGTTGTCATTTTATTCTTGTTTTTTGATGATTGTTTGGTTCATTTCTCCTTTCCATAATTTTATCCAGTTCTTGGTATGTTGTCCATAATTATCCTAATGTAGTTCTTATGTTATGCTAGAATTTTTTATGAATGTGTTGTGTTTGGCTAGGTTTGTAACTCAGGAGAAAATAAACAAGTTGAGTTTTTTGCGATTATGTTAAGTTTATAGCTGAATATTATATGTTTTTGAGAGATTTTTGCTGGAGTTTGAGAGATTATAGTTCTTCTCTTTTTAATAACATGTTATTTTGTATATGGGTTAAAACAGGCCAATTCAAGTATTCTTATTTTTTTTTCTGATAAAAATATCCTACAATAGTTTTTGTTCCTCTTATATTACAATTTGAATATTGACTCAAGTTTCTAAAGTTATTCATGATTTGAAATAATAAGAAGATTTAATTTTACTTAATTTCTATATTTCATATGTTTTATGCTTCTATGACTTTTATTAGGCAGACATATAACCCTAATTATGGAAGTCAATTTTTAGAAATATGGGATTCACGAATGGAGCAATTGAAGGATATTCTCTCTTACTTTTCATGTACAGCCCTTGTTCCTTGTATTTTCAAAAACTAAAGAGTCTTCTATTTTCAAAATCCCTTAATCAACTTGAATATAGCTTAGGAAACAATCTAAATTAGCTTGAATATATTACGAATATTGAAAAGTGGAGTATTTTTTATTTAACACCTACGTAAAACAATATATTAAGTGGTGAAATTTTCTAACTTTTCTATTGGTTTTGTCGGGGATTACCGATCTCTCCACTAAAATATTTAACAAACCAAAACAATATATTTCATTATCCATTTTTGTTTCAAAAAAGTCTTTTTTTTTTCAAATTTATCTTTTGAAAACAATATGATTTTCTATGCATCTGTATATAAAAAAAGGACATGATAGAAGGAACTCAGCAAAAAAAATATATAATCACTTCCCAACTCAATATATTAGTATTTCAATGATATTTTTTATTTGTCAATATAAAACGTTAATATATATTATAATATTATTAAGTTTTCCTTAGAAAAACAATCTTTTGACACTTCTCTTATTTCCACTTTCCTTAATATGTATTATTATATTTAATTAACAAAAATAAATATAAAAAATCAAAGTAAAGTTATAATATTTATAATTGTTAAACGAGAGTAAATGACAACGTGGAACTATCATGGAAAATTAAAGATATGATGCAACAGGGCTAAAAGCTGAAATCTACAGTTGTTATTTTAAAGGAAATTAGTAGCAAAAATAGGAAGCAAAGCAAAGTGAGATGTATAGGCTACAATACAAGAGTCGGTGTTTGTTAATCCCTAGTACAAAAAGGCAGAAGCAGAAACTGTGAATATTTGAACATTATACAGAATCTAAGCTAAGAGCCTTCGTTGAGAAAGAGAGAAGCATTATGCACCAGTAACCTGTTATATCTCTCTTCTTCAACTCGTCTCAATACAACCATGGCCGCCGCAACTTTTTCCTCCAAAGCATCTGCTGACTGAATCATATGTATAACCTCAGCCTGGTCCATCTCTAAAAGCATACCAGTAACCTTTGGTGCTGCATTATGCACCAACCTTTGTACTAACGGGAATAAAATTTCACCAAGCACCTGTAAAACCATTCACAACAGAGTTGGTTTCACACTATTCTATTGCTCATGAAAAAAGAAAAAACACTATTCAATGTCAGAAACAGGTCTTACAATCCTCTGTTCTGCAGGAGGAACACTGGCAACGGCTGATGCCAAGGGGATCATTCTATTTTGCAAGTTGGGGCGACGAGGACCTTGATAAAAATTTCCCCTTGGAATCATCTGAAAGCCACAGCAATATCGACATCAGAAGAAGAGAATGGAAAATGCAATGCAATCACCAAAGGAATACAGAATAAGACCTGCTGGTGTGACACGAGCGGTTGCCCAAGACCTGGTGGTCGGTGTCCTATTGGCCGCGGGGGTCCACGCTGAGGCATTAAGATTGGAAATGGAGGACCAGTTGCCCTCTCTAAGAGAGGAAGATTCTGCAGGTGGTAATCAAGTTCTTCCTGTAATGGAGATCAAATGAATTCACAATCTAACATCGAAGGTGAAATTCAAATGAAATATATGACATCACCAAACTGAAATCGAAAATCGGCTTAATTACTTGTGATATTAAAGTTGGATGTGTTTGTCTATTCAAATTTGGTATTGGAGCAGCCCTATATTGTGCAAACAGTTCCTGCATAAAATAAGTAAATAATATTACCTGAATGGGATTTACCAAGTTTTATTCTTAAAGATGACCACAACATAATTATAAAGCATGTAGTTGATTGCCCAGTCGTATATATTACCTCTAACATTGCTCTTCTCTCTTCCCTTTTCTGTGCAAGGGCAACATACAGAGGTTTGCCAGCAACTAGTCGACCATTCATCGACTCAATCTACAAGTATCAACAGATTTTGTACGAGAATTGATAAGCTCTCAGTCAGTTATTAAAGGATAGTCCCTAATATCTAAATACTTACAGCCCGATTTGCTGCCTCCCGATTTGAGTATGCAACAAATCCAGCTCCTTTACTTATTCCATTTGCATATTTCGTAACCTGAGCATTTCAGGGGAAAACAAACACGCTTTACGGCGATGAAGATTTGACAAATGCAGTTACGCATAAAATGAAAGAAACATACTCACACACCTTGGCAGAGGTTATTACACCAAACTCGGAGAAAACTTCCTTAAGTCTGTTATCATCAATACTATCGTCCAAGTTCTTTATATACAAGTTTTTACCTTGCCTAGGAGAGAAAATCCCCCTATTCTGGTCATATAGCTCTGTCAGTTCACGCTCCCTTTCAGTTTTTGTCTGGGCTCTTCTAACACACCAAGTCTTACCATGAAAAGTCTGTCCATCAAGACCGTCCCGAGCTCTAGCCGCATTGTCTGCATTTGCAAAATTCACAAAACCAAAACCTTTTGATCTACCATCTCCATATCTCATCACTACAGCACTAGTAATATCACCATATTCTCCGAAAATATTCTGCAACTCAGCATCCGTTATTGTGTTTGACAGGTTTTTAACATAAACATTTGTAAAATTTGCGTCACTAGAAACATTTAAGTCCTGCTTTGACACGAAAGGACACACATAGATCTTTTTTCCGTTGAGCTCCGAGCCGTTTAACTTTTCAATCGCTTCTTTTGCAGATGCTTCGCTCTCAAACTGCACAAAACCATAACCTTTAGACTGGCCAGAAGCATCCGTTGCAACCATGCAAGATAGAATGTTCCCAAAAGACGAAAAGTGATTGCATAGAGCCCTGTGATGGACTGATGGAGCCAAATTCTGCGTCATCAGTCAAGAAATCACGAGACGGAATTCTCAATTAACAAGGAGAAAAAAGATTCAATAATACTCATCACTGGGGAAGAAAGCAAAAGGCACCTTTACATAAAGGTTAGCTTTACCACTCTTACGAACACTGGAGTCCCGATTAGCATACGTTACCCTAATGGTTTTGCCATTCACCGGAATGAAATTTAGCTCTTGTATTGCTTGCTCGGCTGCATGGTAGTTAATATTTGCAATGAAGGTTAAAATACTCATAGAAACAACACTCACCATTAGTCTATCAATGCAAGAACAAAAGCTGCTACACTTTTCAATGCAAGAAAGAAAAAGATTAATCCTAAGCAAGAACAACATTATTAATGCAAGAACAAAACAGCCATCCTATCCCTCCAAGAGCAAACGCGATGAGTCGTATCAAACCCAGAACACGAATGACCAATCCTAAGAATGTGCAAGAAGAAACCAACCATTGTCACGGGTAGTGTGATTCACGTAGGCGTAACCAAGAGACTTCCTAGTTGCATAGTCGCGGCAAATTCGAACGGAAACGACTTTGGCAACATCATTGAAAAGATTAAAGAGCTGGGTCTCGTCGATGGTCTCGTCAAGATCCCCTACGTACAACGCCGTCTGGAACCTGGGATGCGTCTCTTCACTGTTATCATTGTCAGGAACTTGCGCCATTATCTTTTTTTTTCTTTCTTGAAAACTGAAAAAAAAACTGAATGCGGTAATAGCTTCAATTCAAGTACAACTATGTACGAAATATATCACTATCGTAAAATTTAAGCTCCGAGCAAATATTTATAACGAGTTTCTTTTCGGAGAAGAGTTTTTACAGAATCCTGTGACTCTATAGCTGTGAACTAGTTAGTAATTTAATTTCCTAGTTTTTTTATTTACTATTTTATTGTATATTTATGATATATACACATGAATTAATGTTAAATTAGATAATTATTAGAATATTTAACAGAAAATGAAATGATAAATAATAATTTTGAGAGAGAAAACAGTAATAAATAACTTTGTAAGAGAATTCTATGCTAAATTTGTGGATTTATTATTCATTATTACGTTAAATTTTCATTACTTTAAATAAAGCAATACGTGAACAAAGTTAAAATTTTATTTTAATTTTTTAATTTTAATTTCGATAAGAAGTAAAATGACATTTTATATTACAAAGAAAGAAAAATTAACTTTTTTTTAGCACACTATAATTAAATGAGGGTCATTTTTTTTAATAATATATCATTGTAATTTAAAAGATAGGGTCTTCCACTGTGTGCTTTATACATTTTATTTTCAATATTACCTCAAAGTATACACTCAAAAAAGTGTTTATAAATGTCATCTAACTGCAATTCTAAAAAGGAACTTTGAGAACTTTTTTCTTCCAATCACATCACAGTCCTTACTATTATTATTTTAATAACTTCTTAAAACATTTTAATTAGAATACATTTTATATTAAAATATTCCAAAATAAATTGTATACTACTCTTCCCGTACCGAAATACCGTTTCTGTTTTAAGAATATGCAAATCAATCCAATTAGAAATGATTGTTTGACCCTACTATTGTATTATCTTAAATGCGTGATAATCCAAATACTACAATATCAATTAAAATATTTATTTATATTTTAAATATGTGTTTTAATATTTTTATTTTATGAATTCGAAACTTGTTTAGGGAATTGAATTTAATAATAAGACCAGCAATTTAGCATTCTTTTCTCACTATATATTATTTTCAAAACATGTTTATCTTTTTTAAGTTTTTTTATTATAATATTTATGCTTAGCTATAAATTCTAATTGAACCAACTATTACAATTTACATCTATAACATGAGAAGGTATCATGCATCGCAGAAAGACTGTAAAATGATTTATATACATTAAAAGTATTCTAATTAGAAGAGGGTGTTTCGCTTTTCTCGGCTTAATTAATATATTAATTATGTTTTCTGTTTTATTAATGTCCTTTCTATTTCTTCATTGTAAACATAGAACCATCTTCTCCTCCATGGCAATAGACTTACATCAAGTTCTTTTATCATTATAGGCCAATCATGAGTTGTTTATAAGAAAGTACTTTAATGCTAATAATCGAGGGTATGGGATGTGTTCACCTGACACGATTTAATAAAAAAAATATATATTTTACTACTGAAACATTCACAATCCAAAATATTAATTTTTAATTATAATTTTGTATTATAAATGTTATTATAGAGTATACCAAGCTATTACTTTTCTACAAAATATAAAGGGTCTCGAAAGTCCTAGCATGTGAGGTTAATATCTGAAATTTATTCTAGAAATTGATAAAATTTTAAAATATTATTTTTAAAATATATTTCAAAAACTAATTTTTTAAAAATATTAATTCAAATAAATACACTGAAAACACCTATGCATTTTTACCTCTCCTAAAAGTCCCTACAAAATGTAATTTAGTCAAGAAGTTACCTAATGTCAATCTCCACCAAAAAAATAAAAATAAAAATCCATCATTTTAACGGAAAAGTAACTCCTACGTCACCCTTAAAAATACTTTTTACTTCATATAATATTTTTCATGTCTGCAAAGAAATAGCTGAAAATCTTTGACTACTACACCAAGACTCACTTTTGCTGACAACTATTTTATTTAATATTGTAGTAATCATCATGTTGGCAATTAGGATTTTTTGTTGTTCGTTAATATTTTTAGTAACCGGTAGTGAAATGATGTACTAAAATAATTAAGTAACGAAAAATATCATGGATTTAAAAAAGTTAGAAATATGTGTCACCGTTTAAGCTCAAACATTTAAAAAATCTTCTTCAATAAAAACTTATGAATCATAGTTGTATGAAAATATACAGTAGCGAACTAAACTATAATTTGTTAATCTTGGGAGGGCCATATAGAGATAATAAAGTAGTATGTGATATTTTATATAACTTCTAAGAATAAGTAATAATAGCTTGTTAGAGTTTTCACTTATTGTATCTTCCTTCGGAAAATAAATCAAAACCATCACCGCTGGTACTTTAAACTTTTGATTATTAATATAGTTTATCTCAGTTCATTTTCAACAATTTTTTTTAAAATTTAGAATTTGATTAGGTAAAATGAATTAGAATTTCGTTATGTAAAGAAATGATCATATTCTTAATTGACTTTCAATATAAAAAGTAAATTTATTTACATACAAAGCAATCGATATATATATATATATATATATATATATATATATATATATATATATATATATATATATATATATATATATATATATATATATATATATATATATATATATATATATATATATATATATATATATATATATATATATATAATTCATCTATGTTTGGAGCCATAGGTTTACTAAAAGAGTTTAATCTACCTATATATGGATCCAAAATTGTTTATTTTTAGCTTTTCAAAAATGAACAAGAAGGTTACACTGTTAAATTATTTACAAACAAAGCACTTGTCTACTTACTAATTAAAATATCAGGTAATAGTAAAATTTATGATAAGATAGATAATTTATTTTTTTCAACAAATATTTTTTGTAAGTCTATGAAATGAGTTTTTGCAACTATCTCATAAGGCTTTCATTTACAGCCTGTTTCAGTATCACCCCTTCTATTTTCATCTCTCCCTAAACTGTAAAAGTATAGTCTGTGAATGTGATAGAAATCCTAGAGATAAAGGATAAGGTTGTTCTTTTTCTCAATATGCAGACACAGTACACGTGGTGAAACTGGTCGGGAGTTGTAAATTCAAATAGCTGGTCTCCCTCTCCCTCCTAAGTCCGGTTCTCATGGCCCTACGAGGCACTAGGTGGTAAAAAGAAACTTGCATGTCAATGGCCAAAAAATAAATATGAATGTACCCTTTGATACTTGATGTGCCCTTCCTTTATGAAAGTCTGATTTATGACGAGTGAGTGGAGTATCTAACATGATTATTTTATAAGATTTCAGCTACAGGACACTAATGCTTTTTCAATTTGAAACTCCAAGAGTAAAAGCATAGACTTAAGAAGAAGAAGAAGAAGAAGAATTAAGAAGGAGTAGGTGCGTGGACTTGTGCGTCCGTAGCTTCTCCTTTTAACCTAAAAGCTTCCTTTGATTTATTTGTTCCTGTAGTCAAAAGGATCCATCGTTTTCAAAGTCACACCCATGTAGCTGAAACCAACAAATAAAGGTAGACAAATCGCTTTGGTTTGGTTCCAAAGTCAGGAATAGCATTAAGTGGAAGAGTACAGATCAGAGACAACTTTGTCTTTCTTCTTTCCCAATACAAAGAAAAAAGAAAAGTAAAGAAAACTAAACCACATTCATTCAATCGGCTTGGTTTGATTCGGAACTAAAGCAAAGCAAAATCATGAATTAATGGTTAATTTTTCAAACCCCTTCATCTTCCTTCCGGGTGCAATGGGAAAAGCTCCAGAGTTCTATGTTCCTCCTCTTCACACACTGACGACGACGACATGCTTTGCTCTTCCAAACAATCAAATACCCATCTCCTACACTTCTTTTTGTACGGACTACCTTCCTCCTCGTCTCTATCTACTACTTCCCCCTGCAATAACTCATTAAATTAATTCAACTTTTTTTTTTCTCTTGAAACAAAATCTCGTATCATTACAAGGTCAGTGCATACATACCTTTGCTGCCTCTAAAGTAACAACAGAATGAATTGTGGGAGTTCGAGGACTGTGAGAAAAGGCAAGGCTGTTACGCTTCTGCTTTTGTCTCTCGCGTGCTTTGTGATTCTGAAACCAATAGAACACATTCTTCCCTTCGATCTTTCCGTACTTTCCTAACTGAACAGTGATCTGCTCTATCTGCTGAGCATTCGGAGTTCTCGTCCCTCCTTTGTACAGCATCTCCAATATACCTATCTGTTCTTGCGTCGGATTCCACCGCGTCCCTCCTGGATGCGTTTCAACCTGTTTCATTAATCATAGCAAACAAACAAACAATTAACAACAAATACGCATCTTTAACCACTCTGTGATCGGTTCCTTCCTTTCTCAAAAAATAAACTTTAATTAATAAAATGCATGGGCATCGCATATAGTAGTGTGTTTTACGTGCATACGTGCACGTGAATTATAGTTCTAATGCATGGATATGATGGGCAGAGAGGAAAATTAAACTAATTAAAGAAAAGAGATAAAGGGATATGATGGTAATAATAGTGATAATTAGATAATAATAGGAACCTGGGCTTGGGGTGAAGGTGGATCCTTGTTATTGTGGAGAGAGGAAACTTGTTTTCTGGGAGCACTTTCTGGTCTGATGAAGGTCTTGAGATCGAAAGGAAGAGAAGGGGTGGTGGTGGGAAGCTTGGGAGCAAGAGGGCGTAATCGCTTGCAGCCAAGGGTGAGGAAGGGTTCGTGCTCCCAGAATGCACGTGTGAAGTGATGCACCTTCATGCTGGTGGTCATGGTGGAGAGAAGAGAGAATGGAAGGGGATGATATAGAAGAGGATTGGATGAGACTTTAGTAAAGTGGACGAAGTGGGAAATGAGGTGTTGCCTGCAAAAACCAAGACCAAATCATGAGATGTAGTTGACTTAAGAATTTCCACCTATAAATTAAAGTAAAAGGCAATGCAACTCACTCAATCCAAAATTAAACTAAAATATATTTTAAAGGAAAAGCACAATACCACCGTACGCAGTAAATTATTCCTCTAGCTAATGATCATAAAAAATTCCAGTAACATGTATTCCTAATTAATACTTTCTTTTGAGTTCTATAACACTCATTAAATATGTCTGAACGTCTTATTTAATCATTTCTACTTGATTTTACGCTTTGAATAAATATGAATACTTCATCTGCTTCAAAACAATAATTATTAAGCAATTATTTATATTCACTTAAGTGTTAAAATTTACATAATTGTCACGTTGCATTAACATATATATCGGTAAAAGGATACGTGAGAGAAAGACGGGTGATTGGCTTGAATCCCTAAACTAAGGAGCATCGTGTATTGAAAATATATGTTAAAAATGTGTGTTAGTTTACGACAGATTAAGAAAATCAGTTAAGTACATTAAATGTGTGGTATTTCTCAATCACAAAACATTATGTTAATATGATAGTAAATTATATATGTAATGTGTTTTATATTAGTAATTAAAAGATGTTAAAATGTTGAGTGTAGATTTGATTAAGTGGAATGAAACGAGCGCGTGTGGAGAAGGGTGAGATGATGAAGTATATATGCGTTTGTGCGTGTGGGTTGGCCCGTCAAATCGGGACTTTTTTTCTTGCTTTCATGATAAGGTATCCATGCTTTTCGGTGGCCTCTTTGGCTCACTCTTTCTTTCAAAGCTTTTGGTGATGAATAAAGTGATGTGAGGAATGCAAAAAGATTCCTCCAATCCCAAAACTTGAAAATGGAAGCCCTTCGATCTGCTTTTCAGGATACGGATTTTTATATCAAAAAGGATGAATGGGACTTCCTCACCTTCGGTATCATGAATGCCGTCTTTGTCTTTTTCCAGTGCCAGAGAATGTCCAACACAACACAACACAACACTACACTCACTCACTCACCCCCAAACCCATTTCCCACTCTTTCGGGAACTCTACTACAATTTCCCAACACTGCTTTATACACTCCACTTACGTTTAAACCCTTATATTTTAAAAAATCGTCGGAAAATGAATGATGACATATGTGGTCTGAAGTGAAGGAAGAAAACCTGTGGCAATAATTCTGATTTCCCGCGTAGCATATGATTGAGTGTTGAGTGCAGCTGGCAACTGGTCGGATAACTAATCACTGTTCTTTGAGCAGCCCAGCTGGGCACCCAGGGAGTCACGTGACTAAACATTTACTCATGTAATTCCACCCTTTGCTTATGCACGTGCCATTCAAATGGGGAGCACACGTGTCTCGGTCAAAATTTATGATGGCCAATCATCACATCACAATCATGCACCTGCAAGCTGCGCGTGAGTTTTCCTGTTTCACTCCTTTGGATATCATTATCAAACCCTTTATTCCCCATCTACTGTTTTTCCAAACTCAAACTTTCCTCTTACGGCTAATTATGCCACCCATCTATATTCATTCCTAATAAATATTGTTAACCATTCATCATTTTATAAATTAAACCATTCTCCACCAAATGCTATATCATCTCATTTATGTCATCAATGTCGTCATTTTTATATAAAAAAAAAAAAATCCTTATTTCTTCACTAACATAGCAATGTATATATAGTTCGTATAATAATTTAGTTTTAGGTATGATTGGACAAAAATAAAGGTTGCTTCAAAGGAAATTCAAGTTGTGCCGCTTTATAAATAGTGTTGGGAGTACATTCTCGAGGGTGGGAATATTAATCGCAATATTAATGGTAATAATGTATCAATATAATCAATGAAAAAAAACATACATACATGAACTAATTATTTTCTTTGAGATGTGATATCTAAAATGTTATTGACAAAAGAAATCTAAAGGGTTAATGTTTTGTACAGTAATTTACATAAGACAAAATAAATAGTATATGGATATAAGACTTAGACAAGTATGATTATTAATTCGAGGAAGGAAAAGAAATTGGTGTTGAAAAGATAACCACCGCTAACTTTAAGATTTACCCATGATCTGTTTTTAAGGACATGATATAGGACCCGTAAACGTCATTGCAAACTAGCTTTCTTAGAAAGTGTGATCAATGGCTCCCTTTCAACATAGGAGTAAATCACTTTTAAATAAAAAAATGTCAAGAAAACAAAAGGGAACTTCATAAAGCTCGATGTGAATATAATGCTGGAAGAATATAATATATATTTAATTTTTGTAATATACAAACACTACTAATAATAATCATAATATCATAAAAGATAAGTATATTATATAATATATTGAAAAAAAAAATCCACAAATTAAACGTATGTTAGAAAATACATTATCATGAAAATTAATTTACCATGTACAATAGTGTAAGTGTTAATAGATTTATGTTTTCTTTTTTCGAGATTAGTGATTTATCTATGATTAAATAAAATCAGGTCATCTGCTGACCGGTTCTTAGTAAATTTATGTTTTTTGTTTTTGAGATTGGTGGTTTATATATGATTAAATGAAACCAGGACTTTGGGAATGAAATCTAGCTCTCATATTGTTAGATAATAGTCCATGAATTTATACATAATGGAAGGTAGTTTATTTTTTCATTTGTATTAAATTAATTCATTTCAATTCAATAACACATACAGATTTACATAGAAGAGAAAATCTTACCTAATTGTGTTGACAGTAATTACTTGCTAATTAACTTTTACTGGTTATGTGAAGAAACCTAAGCCAATATATAGACATTTGATTCACACCATGCAAAAATTCAGTACTGCTGCTCCTTACCTGATGGGACCCTCGTTATGCGAATTCCATCCATAAGCATAATCCAAATCCTTGGTGAGTTGTATTATGTCATGTACCAGCTCATTTTGTACTTGAAAATTTTTCAAGGTACCAGCAAAATTTTCAGTATTTTTTCTCTGATTATGATTATTTCTTCTTTTTATTCATAGATAGAGTGCAAAAGAGTACTTAAAGTTTCCCTCCATTGGTTGAAAGAACTGTTATCACGAATAGTACAGAAAATTAATTTTCAATAGATTTTCTAAAATTGTTACTGATAACTTTGAACGAGAAAAAATTACTTAAGCTGGGTTCACGTTGAAAGTTGGCCAGTTGTATTGATTCTTAATAAGTTTGGCTTATTCAAATTAAGTTGAAAAGTTTGGTTAAAAAGGTGAGTTCTTTAATCTTTAATTATCCCATTAGAGAGATGTGAGGAAGGTCGAAATCGTGGGATAATAATAGCACGGTTGACAAATGATAGATTATGACCCTGAGACGATGTTTTTGGCCTCACATTAAACAGATCTCGTATCTCATTGCACCACTCTTATCTCAACTCCCTTCAATCACGACAATCCATGCCAATGAACCAATGCTCTGTCTGTCTATTTCCACACGTATATAACCTTTCACCTTTCTCTTCCTATTTTCAATTTTTTTCTGTTGCAGGATTTAGGTTTTCCAGCTAATTTGTATCCAATAAAAAAGTATCATTAAAGATTAGAGGTTTCATTGAATAAACATAACATTAATTTATAATATATAATTGATATAAGGGTTAAATATGTTTTTTTTTGTCCTTTAAGTATTACATTATTTTGGTTTTAGTCCCTACTTGAAACTTTGATGGTTTTTAGTTCTCATAATTTTGAAACTCCTACTATTAGTCCTTAAAATTGGATGTCGTTAACTTTTGTTTGACGTGGCTAATGGTCAACACACGTGTCATGCCACCTGACTACTTTTAATTGACGTGACAGTAAAAGTGCGGTGGTCGGTCGGTTTGGTGGGTGGTCGGCCACTCGGTCTGGTGGTCGGCATGGTGATCTTTGTCCATAACTGTTCGATCTTTTCCCAACACTGTTTGGTCTTTCTTATATTGCACTCCACCTGCCACCATAATCGTTCGGTCTTTTCCCAACACCGTTCGGTCTTTCATATATTGAACCCCACCCTTCACCATAACCGTTCCACCGACCACCACACCAAGTGACCGACCACCCACCAGGCCGACCGAACACCACAGCTTTACCGCCACATCAATTAAAAATAGTCAGGGAAGGTGGCATCACACGTGAACTAGCTGTTAGCCACGTCTACTAAAAGTTAACGCCGTCCAATTTTAAGGGCTAATAGTAAGAATTTCAAAACTACAAGGACTAAAAACCATCAAAGTTTCGAGTAGGAACTAAAACCAAAATCTTGTGATATTTAAGAAATGAAAAACATATTTAACCTTTGATATAAACCTCACTTTAATAATCAATTTTATAGAATCAAGTTAAATTTAAAACATGATTAATTTTATAAAATTAATTTAAATTTAAAGTCCTCTTCATAAATAAAATTTTAATTTGAAAAGGCAGATATACATCCTTAGAAACCCTTCACTCCGTATCATCGACAAATCTGTCGGTCCAAAAATTACATATTGTTTTACCGAGTCAGAGTTTTCTAATTTTTCTAAATATAAACGGCAGTTTGTCAAATTGTGCAAGAGGATTTTAATCATTTATCAATCAAAATCATATATAGATGAAAACCAAGGTGATTCACAGAACCGTTTTTATATTCCAAAGACAAACTCACAAAAAGAGATTAATAAACTTATAAATATAAATCAAAACTATATAAGATATTAATATTATCTCTAATTTAAAATCTCATAATAAACGTACAAAAATCTTTTTTTTTTACATAATATTCAACTTTTTTATTTATATTTAATTTTTTATTAAATTCATAATTAAATTTGTGACATAAACTATCATTCAGATGTCCTTTTTCAGGTTTTTCTAAACAAAAATCTTCCATCTATCATTACAAATCAGCTATAATAAGCTATTCTAGAGGAGTTGAAAATCTACACAAATATATATGGTGGTGGTGGGTTCACAACTACAATAAACCAGCAAAAAGCAAACATAATGTTAGACAGGAAAACATATATGTAGATACACTCACCAATTTTCGTGAATCTCACTGTCATCAACAATGCTGCTATTTTTTATCAGTAATTTGTTAGGTGTACGGTAGTATGTCACACAAATAACGGTCTGTTATTATTCGGTTAATATCTCAACAGAGATATATCAGGTAAGTGGTTTATATTTCATTTGGTTAATATTTGAATTTTTCTGTTACATTGATTTTAGATGAATCCAAGGTCTATAAGTAAAAGAGAAAAGCTCCAGACGCGGTACGCATAATAAAAATCTAAAAAAAACACATTCATCTCCCACCCGCACTCTCAGATTTCACTAAATATTACACTCTCGCCGTTCCGAGCACCCATTTGCCTGGAACAGAGAGTTTCCAACACCGACGTCTAACTTGATCGTCGGAGTACCATTACAGGTACCACCCCCCTCCTAGGAGAAGGACGGACGGACGGAAGAGCCAACGAACGGACGGAAGGATCAGCGGACGAAAGAATGGACGGCCGGAAAGACGAGTAGAGGAGAAGACCAAAGGTATCGCACCAGAAGAAAGCGGCAGAACACCAACAAGGTCAGAGTTTTCGGTCCCAGTAATTCCATACCGAAACATTAGGATTTATTTTTGTAATGTTAATCTGAAAATTTTTAGTCAACAATTTATTTCTGTTGTTTTTCTTTTACCAATATCAATTGGAAAGATTTATCATTTGACATTGATAAAAATAAAATAAAATCCAACTGTCAACATTATAAAGGTAGTCTGGATTAATATGGTCTAAAGAATTGCAATTAAACTGAAAATATCAATTGATAAAATTTTTGGAAATATAGGATGAACTTTAACCAAAAGCTAACATAAATAAAGATTAACTTCAACATAAAATTATTTATTTTTAAGCATTATTTGATATTTAATTTTCTTTTTGAATTTGTGGTAATTAAAATACTTTACACAAATAAAAGAATTAAAATTCGCTAAATTTGAATCTCTTGTCTAAATAAAATAGGTTAAAATATAAAATAATTTAAAATGAAGTAAATTTAAAATGAAATAAATGTGAATCTCTTGTTTAAATAAAATAGGTTATTGACTCTCTTATAAGAGTTATTTAATTTTCGAAAATTAACTAAAAGTATGAGAAAGTTGATCGTTTGATCAATTTCTGATTAGAGAGTCATATAGTACATATATAATAGATATTTATATGATGTTTTTTAATATTTATCCTTTAAATATGAACACGTATTATGAAATATTTCTTCCTCAAATAGCATAGCATGTTCATTGCTTCAAATATATCAATGTTACACTTTTGAAAAGAAGCTAGAAGGAAAATAATACTTGTAAAATAATTTTTTAAAATATTTAAATTGCTAAAAGTATACTGTTTATTTTAATCTAAATAAGAAAATTTTAAAATAAAACATGTCTTTTATGTTTGTAGATGTAGTTAAATTTGATTTTCTTTTTAAATTATATTTTATTTTTTTTATAACCTTGGTTCTTAAAGTTTTTAAAATGAATTCTCTCACTGTTTAGTTTCGGTAGGATAAATGTTTATATAGTATTAGCATTGACCATTAATTTAACATTTTTCACACTATCATATGACATTGGTATGGATTATGTACCAATTTTACTTACGATTAAGAAAATTTCTTGATCCTTGTCAATGTGAACTCTAGGACATTAAGAAATCTGAACCTTTTCCCTCATCACAATAATTTTGGTTATATCTAAATATGTGATACACGGTATTTAAAAATAACAAGAATAATTTTCAAAAATTAAAATAGTTTAAAATTTATAAAAAACATTAAACGAATGACCAAAAGTAAACTCCGGGCTAGTAAAAAAAAACATAGTGTCCGGTGATGGGCGTGCGAATTTGAGGGATAAAAATATTCTGGTGAGAAGAAGAAATTGCTTCCTGCACCCCGCAAATATCTTTCTGCATCCATATATATATTACAATATTATATCCACGTGAACAAAAATATAGTAAAGACATAGTACACAGCTGAGTAGAAAATAATCGTACACCAAAAGAGGAATACGGAATATGTTGGATACAAACAAAATTTCATACCGAATAAAAGAAAGATTAGACATGAGTTTATATACACATAGATACCTTCATTATTAAAAGATATTTTAAAGTGATATTAAAAAAAATCCATGAAAACTTAATCCAAACGGACAATATCAACATAATACATACCGAGAAAACTTTCCAGAATATGTTCCGAAAGGATGTTTCTTGATTATACATTCTGGTTTGGTTAATGGATTCATCCTCCACATCGAGGTAGTGTTTCTTCATGCAACCCATAAAATTCTTGTACACCTCCTATTCATTTCCTTACCTTTCTCTAATATAGACGTACCCCACTTGTTAATTGTTGTGATCCGATGAATTTTTCACAATATTCAACATTGTAAACATCATCTCCCTTTCCGATTTGAAAGTGTTATATGCACAAGTCTTTAATACTTACAAATTGTGCTGGATTTATTCGATGTATCCCGAATCACAAGTTATAATTTTGCTTTTACATATTGTTTATCCCACCATCTCCATATAATATAGGACTTCTATCACTACACTTAATTGTCAAATATATAGTTTTAGGATATAAAGCACATACATTGAAGTACACCATCATTTAATAGTTTAAAATTTATCATCTTTCTCTTATTGGGACTCCTTTGTTATCATACAAGTACGAGAAATTGAGATCGACTAAAAATTTATTAGGAAAATAAAAAATAATGTAAAAAAAAAAAACAGTAAAAACATAACCAACCCCGACAATAAACAGTTTTGACAGAAACAGTGTGTAGTTTATTTCTCTCTTTGGGCCGAAATCCAATGAAAAGTGACCAATTTCAAATTGAATGTATTGAATATTTAGAACTTATATTTAAGAGGTCGGATTAATAATAACTTATTACTGATAGTGGTCAAAGCAGAAGCAATTCGAATATAGTATTTGTCAAATCAAATGCAACTCGAGTATATGTTGGGATATGAAATATAAGATTGGTTTAAAAGATTAAAACTAACTCCTTCGTTAATGCTAACAATTAATATTTATTGATATAAAATAAAAAAAATAAATAAATATTGGGGTCTTTTTCAATGAGATAATGGGTTTTTCAAAAAAGGATTCCACCATCAAAGTAAAGCTTTAGGGATTGATGATGGTTCTTTCATAAGGATTCTAAGATAAAGCTAAGCTTTAGAGACAGATTTATGGCCTCAAATCTGTTTGTTCCCTTGTGCATCTGGAAGTTGATGTTTCTGATGGATTATCAAATAGCATTGCATGTCATTGTCTCATGTCTCACCATTGTTTCAACTTGGTAAGAGAAATCAATGTTCAACCTGTTGTGGCAGCATGAAGGGCTGGTGGTGTCGACACATGTTTGTGCGAGGCAAATTGATGTGCTGATCATTTTGCTAACTTTGAGCACGCATTGACGTTGCTTTTTTTCAAATGCTTGTTCGTTCTCACACTACAAAGGAAAATCCATAGGGCCATTATCTTGTTTTTCTATTCTTTTGACCCTATTATCGATAGGGGTTAGCATCAATCAAGTTCTTATAACTTTTTTCACTTGACTTTTAATATTTATTATTACTAAATTTACTCTATTAAATATAATTTTTGTATGTGCATTGAGTTTTAGCAATACTTTATATATTATTGGATTAATGGTTCACATTATAAAATTTAATGTATTGACTAAATATCTTTATTTTGACATATATTTCTTTTATTCTTTTTACGTATAAAATAAGTTTAGCTTTTTATGAAAGGAAAGTTTGAATAAGATTTAAATCCTCGAAGCATGACTATATTTTGCTTTGAGTACCCAATGTTTTTTTTTATAAGGGATTACTCCACTTAAAACATGTCCATAAATCACAAGAATAGTTACAAATACAAATTTTAGAGGGATTAAAAAGAAAAAAAAAGTATTACAAAATAAAAAATTTATTGGGAAAAAATGATAAAAAATAAATCATATTCAGGCATTTATTCTCAATTAATAAATAGATAGTCACTTCACGACTATCATTAAATAATATATAGAAAACTTTTTTATTAAGAAGAAAAATGATATTAAAGACCATAGAGAATTCACTAATTTATGCAAATCAAAAAGTTATTAATTGAAACCTTAAATTTTAATAATTATATTACCTTATAATGAATGTTGTATTTTTTAAAATTTGTTTGGCTGGCTTTTTAGTATAGGAAGGTATATAGAAAAATATTTCCAATAAGCTAGAGAAGAAATTGAGTAGTGAGAAGGGAGTACTCTAAACTTATTTGTGAATTAGCATGTTAGTATTTTTGGTTCATATATATATATATATATATATATATATATATATATTATCTATGTGTATTAGGATCATTGTTTTAGTTAAAATTATAGTGATAATTAAAGGTTTATGATTAAGGATATAATTCTCATGATAAGTTGTTGTTATGCAGATAGCATGAAATGATATTTTAACTCGATGAGAGATGAAATTGAAGTCCGACCAAGGGAAATCAATGATTGGAGAGGGACAGTCCCGCACACTGCCATCGCCCACCCAAAGGTGCAGACCAGACCTAGCTAGCTAGCATCATAAACTTTTTACTCAACAATTTGGTTACTTTTTAAGGAGGAAGGTAAAAAACAAAATTTTTAATAACTTCCAAATAAGAAATTTCTCAGGAGTCAAAACAAATAACAGTTGTGTATTGGTGGTTAAAAGATGGAGTTATGAAATGGAAAAATTGATTAGAAAAAAGAAAATGATTGGACCACGTAATATACGTTATTGAAAGAAACGTTTTGACAGTATGTGGGAGCTTTGTTTTTTTAGGGAAATGAGATGTGGAAGAGTGCGAAGGGAAAACAAAAGAAAGACGAAAGTAATATTATTTAAAACTAAAGAGAGGTGAGAGAGGTGGGTGAGGCCCTACGCTTTGAATGTGTATTAAACGCAACTATCCTAAACTCCAACTTTCCCATCACTCTGACAACTGACTACCTCTCTTTCTGATAGACCCACACTGTTCTCCGCCTATCTCGCATATTCTTTTTACAAAATTCAAATATCATTTTTTTGTGGGTTGCTTTTCTGCTCAATTCTTCCTTATCTCATATCCACTTGTTACCACTCTTCTCTTCTGCTCCTCAACCAAAACATTACTCTTTCTTTCTCATCTTTACCTCTTCCATCATTTCCTCATTTTTTCACTTCTCATCCACATAACACACGCAGGCTACAATATACTTCACACACACAACTTCCAAACACTGCATATATATGGATATCAAATTACCCAATTTATCACTACATACATATATCCATAAACAAAATCTGCAACAACAATAATTTCATTTCGATTGGGACTAGTCCAACCAACAGATACATATCTCGTTACAAATTACATCTTTACAACACACCACCGACCTAGAAAAGACCACATCCTATGCTACCAGTCTATGACTTCAGCATACACATTGAAAAAATAAAGGAAAAAAATCTGTTACACCATCTCATTCGATTGGTTAAGAGCTAAACTTTGTTCTTCGTGAAGTGAGCAATACATGTATGAGTTACTCACTCACCTCATGAATAAGTTAGCCTCGTCTCCGGAGTGTGTGTGTATTTCTTCCTAGAGGTTCTAATTTAAAGTAAAGTGGAAGAAAATATGAAATATGTACCCAGATATATGATATGATCAGAATAATTCTATATAAAGGTTTTGAAACATAGGTGAAGAAAAGGGGAGGTTGAAATCCTATATCATGTCACAACCCATGATCGCTGGAAACTAATCTTCGGGTTTTGGATACTCGTTCAAGTCTGGTTTGTCAGAGCTGACGTGGCTGGAATTAGCGGAGTGGGACGACGATGATTGAAGCGCGGTTTGGAGCGCGTCGACTCTCGCGCCGACTTGGGTCGCTTTCTTGCGTATACAATCAGCGGACATGTTTCCCTCTTGGGTTGAAACGTCGTCGTCTTGGAACAATAGTTCGGGGAAATTGAGGCGGGCGGAAGGGCCTCTGAGGTAGAAGACGGCGGTGTCGTAGGCGCGTGCGGCAGCGACAGGGGTGGCGTAAGAACCCAGCCAGATCCTGGACCTCTTGTTGGGTTCTCTAATCTCCGCCACCCACTTCCCCCACTTCCTCATCCTTATTCCTCTGTATGGTTTGTCTTGGTGTTGTTGCTGCTGCTTCCGTTTCTGGGTTTTCCTGGTGGTGGTGGTGGTGGTGGAGTTGGAGGAACAGCAGTCTCCTAAACCTTCTTCCATATCTGCTACGGAAATCCCCTTGACAGCTACCACACCTACCCACTATCTATCGAAAACCATGTTTCTGTATCTGATAATTTTTGTGTGCAGCTGGGAAGTCCAAGGAAACGGTTTTGTTAGGCTGGGTGAAGACAGTGAAACGATGTTGCTGTTGTATTGGTTTCTATTTATACGGAGGTTGGAAAATGGGAAATAGTTTGTGTGGAAGGAATATTATTATTATATTATTGAAGGAATGATGAATGATGAATGAATGGGGAGAAGAGGGTGAAGAGAAGGGAATGAGTTTCCCACTTGGCTTCTAGTCTGTCGTCTGGTACGGCCGCCACGTTGAGCTTTCTTTAAGATAAATCCAAAGATGGCCGACACAATCCATCACACCTATTTCTCTCTCATTTCAAAGCCCCATTTTCTGTTCCTATTTCATACATTCCACGTACCCTCTTCTTCCCAATGTCATCCGTTGCCGACGTGGATGGGTCACGCCTCTCTGTACTCTCTACTCTCTCTCTCACTGTATCTCATCACTCATCTCTTTTCATATTTTACTTTATTTTATCTCCACATTTTTTCAAGTACTTAATATCTTCATTAACTATTTATTATTATCAAATTAAAACCACCTGTTACTTCATCACATCAATTTTAAGTTTTAATATTATAATTTATATTTTAATATAAATACTTAAATATTTTAAAAAAAAATAAATTGTATTCATAAATGTACTAATAATTTTAAAATGTTTATTTCATAAAAATTTACAAATTTAATACGATATTCTCGTTCCATTGTTTTTATTCACATTATATTTTATCATATAATAAAAATGTTAATTGTGTTAAAAAGAACTCGATAAAAAAAATCTACACATTTATAATCACCAAAAAAATCATATAATAATAAAAACAATAAAATATATTTTTAAATGACAAATATAAAATCTGGTAATATTTTAAAGACTGCATGTCAGAAAAATTATTTAAAAAAAAATGCAAAATTTGAAAAAAAAAGGGAGTTAGAAACATATTTTAACTTTATTTCATTATATATTTCTTTTCATTTCTCGCCACAGAGTTTATCTTTTTCTTGGTTTTTAAAAATATTACGGATATCTTTTATGATGCATTTTCTTTAATTGTCAAATAATTTTTATGATGTCTTCACAAAAAAAAAAATATTGTGAATAATGTTCATATTGCTTGGAATGGGGTGGCAGCGTTGCTAAACAGTTTACTACGCAAAGAATTAAGAATCCAAGAATATATCGTTCCCTAGAAGTTTTTTTTTAATTGGTTACAATTTGAAATTATAAATATTAAAAAGTATTGGAGCATTAAAATTTAGGTCAAATTCGAAATTTTAAAATTAAATCAAGAGTAAAACGAGAAAATTACTTTTGGTTGAAAGCGCTGTAATTATCATTTGGATAATCTTATACATTTTTAATTGATAGAAAAGAATAAATACATATTATGTTTTGACATAAAATATATCTTAAATATATGATGAAGATATAACATCTGTCTAGAGGTAAAAGTAGATGGACGATGGATAAGTCTACGGGTTTGAATCCCTCTTTTAAAAAAAACTAATATATTAATTTGTTCATAAAAAAAATATTAAGTATATAGATTTAATTTAACATACACTTACAATATAAAAATTAATCTTTCATTAAATTATAAACTATAAAGTGTTGTGTATGTTAAAACTGCTATTTTTGAATGATAATTACTTCAAATTTTCATATATCTTTGACAATAATTAATTAATTAATTACAGAAAAAGGAAACATATTTATTCAGTATTAGGAGCATTATCTATCAGTAAGATATTTAGAAGAATAGAATATTAGTGAATGATTAAATAAGGGATTAGTTAAACGTTTGTTTGTCGGAATGATAACTATTACAAGATAATGTTGGTGGATGGGTTGACGCTTAACTTAATGGAGAATCGAACGGATGAGATGAAAAGTACGACAATAGTCGGTGGCAATGGACGGACGGATGGGTGCGAATAGAGGAAGACTTTCCGTCCACGCAATATTAAAAACACTCTGTTGCATAATTGCATTTCTTCAAATTTCTTGGTTGACAGCTATAATATGAGTTTTTCTTAGTTCAACAATTTAATTAATTAGTAAGAAATCGCATGCAATGATCACTCCAGGTTCAAGCTAACATAAAAATATTTAGTATCTGAAATTCTTAACATGCATCTCAATATTTACTAATTTTTAATTATAATATAATAATAACGTAAATTATTTCTTACTTAATAACGGTGGAACAAATATAAAAATCAGCAATCAACAATCTTGAACTCTTTAATTTATCATTAGTCTCAGTTCTTCAATAATTCCTTCATGTTCTAATATTTCAAATTAATGTTTCCAACGCCCACTTGACTTTCATTTTTTCTTATACGGTTTAATTAGTTATTTATAATTTAAGTTTTAGGTATATGACTGTGTTAAAAATTTTCAAACAATATTATTTTTTTGCATTAAGATCTTTTATTAATGAGTTTTTCTTTCTTTCTAAATTTGCATAGTAATTCCTCCAAACTTTACTTTATTGCCATACCAAATTTTTTAGTCATATTTAATTATACTAAAGTTTTGGTCGACCATAGAAAAAAAAACAAAACACGTAGCATCATCCATCCAATAAAACAAAGCCACTTAGGTTTGAGTCTACGAGTTCGTCCTCCACTTGGTATAGTTACTAATTCATCACAAATACATTAGCAATCCACCTTAAACACATCTCAACTAATCCTGTTATCAAGTTTTCGTTTCAAATTTTACTTTCTATGCTAAAAAATATTTCTCCATATTTTCAATTTGCTCCTTTTTTTATTAATTGTGTACATGTCTTATAATTTATTCAGTATTTTAACATATGTTTATTAACAAATTTTGCAGCTACGGAGAAAAGACAACCTAGAATATGCTTACAAACTTTTAAAGGAAAAATAAAATACATATACAAGGCTTTGAATATGTTTGTTTCTGCAGATTTGGTCTCATAAGATAGACAGCTTCTTAACTGATTAACGGCTTATTGACATCAGCGCCATTAATTTTGGTAAGCATGGATTGTCGATGAACCACAATTTTCTCACCGACATACTGCTAAATATGTTGACTTCTGCATCTTCTAAGCACTAAAACAGCCGCCACCTTAAAAGACTAAACTAAACACTGCATATACTTTGCGGCAAGGAACCACAAAAACCAGCGAAAAGAGCTTTAACTAAACTATTAAAAGACACGACGATGGAACATGATCATGATTTTAGGGGCCTTAAATAATTTTAACGGGATAATTTATATATTCTCATTTTTTTTTTCTTTTTGCAATCCTTTTAATACTCAATTAATTTTGTTCGTGTTTGTCATTAAATGATGAAGAGTCAAGGAACTTATAACACAAAACAGGTTATTATTCAATTTTCTAAAAATCAACTAATCTTTCAATGAGGATTTTGTTAAAATGAACCAATGCATAAATTATTAGCCGTCTTAATTAGTTAAAAATATAAATAATGTATAGCTTTAATTTTTTTTTAAAATTAAATAGTTTAGTTTTTGTTTACAGTTTACTATGCGTTGTAAAGACCAGTGATGCTAAGAAATTTAAAATAGTTAACATGTTTGGTAAATAATTTTTTTTCTGAAAGACGTAGGATTGAAGCACATATTATCATTATTAAATAAAAAGTTAATATATGTATATAATATTTTTGCAGTACAAATATATTTTATATTGTTCAAGTAGATAATTAGGAGTAATATTATAATGATTTCATAAGAAAATGTTTTCACAACTTCTAAGGGTGTTTAGAAAGCAATTTTGGATAGTCTATGACTTTTCAAAATGGTTTTAATAATATAAACCCTAAACCGACCATAGACTTAGGGCTTTTTAATGCCGTGCAAAGAATTAACCATGTGACTAAAATTACGCTGTATTTTAAAGCAAAACATAATAGACAATAGATGGTATTACATAATTAAACGTTGTGAATAATGACTAAAACAGAAATTAAAAAATTCATAGGATGCTGAAAATGAAAATAAAATTATTGAGCGTTAAGATGAAAGATTTACAAGTATATTTGGACCGAACGTAAGAAAACATGCGTTAATCCTATTTAATTCTTGATTTTTTTATTTTTATTTTTTGTATCATCCCAGTTTAATTATTGATGTGTTACTTAATTAGCAGATAACTCGTTACTTAATAGAACCATTAGAAATAATTTTATACTAAAAGCCAAAACGAATTTCATTTTATTGAGAATCATAACCAAAATCTGCAAATTAATGAATGGGAAATCAGAAAATCATTTGAACCATTTTAAAATAATAAAAATTGAAACATGTATTTTACATACGTGACATTGGATTAAATATGGATTTTTTTTGGATAAAAAAGGAAAAGTAAATTGAGTGAAGGTGATTATGTTAACGTTACACTTTCGTGTAAAAGAATAACAAAAGAAAAATGATATTTTGACACCAATATTTGACACTATTTTGACACTGTACACGTGTCAAAATGTGATTGAACGATTTCAAATTAAAAAAAGCTGAGGCAATGACATATTTGAAAGAGAAAAATCAAAGTTTTTTTTTAATTTGAAATCGTGCAACCACATTTTAATAGTGTGCAGTTTCAAAACAGTATAAAAAAATTGGTGTCAAAATATCATTTTCCAATAACAAAATATCGATACAAGAAAGATTTTCAGCGCTAAAGATACATCAGTACGAGGATAGTATCTTTATAAATATTCTCTGTCAACTACATAGTCACAAACAACTATACTGTGCATATACTCAATGATTTTCTTGTACAAATACCAATAAAAGAATTCATCGTTCACTCAAAGATGGTGGTTAGTTTTCCTCCGACGGCATGCAATGATTAATGACATCAAATTGATCCAACAGGATAAGGACGAGGAGATGATCGATAAAGAATTGAACGTTCCACTAACGACAATATCAAAATCCTGGAACTACATATCCATCAAGGGTTAGGTTAGGATCATACAAAAATTTTCGGCTTCAGCCTCTCAAAAAATACACGTATCGATCAAATTGGTAGGTATAAACCAGTTGGTAAGAACAATTTTCGTAACAGTTAAAATAAATAACTTCAATAATAAAATGTATTTTGATGATGAATTGAAAAATTAATATAATTATGTGAGATAAAAAAGAAATGGAAAAAAGTCTAAATGGTTAGATAATTACGTGGTTAATAATAAAATCGAAAAGAAATAAATTATGCTAGGCATGCAATAAGATAATGTGTAAGATGTTGTGTCCTTATCAGGGAGATAAAGATTCACCAAAACGATCACTCCCAACAGCTGACATCCTTTTCTTGAACTCCTTTTAGAAACAAGTGAATATATCATCTAGTTTGATTTTTGAATCTTTCGTTTTTTTCTTTAGATTTTTAGCTTGTTCTATCGTTTAGAACCTGACAAAAAACTTTGGAAGAAAAAGAAAAAGAAACAACTTTTACGCTAGGTTTGTCGAGCCTCACGAAAGAACTGAGGCCTTATAGAAAAATTGATAAAACCCTAGCCAGCTAGTTTGTATTTTTCCCTTGTAAGGATATTGACAGATTGAATTCAATGTATGATGTAATAGTAAGAAGAAGGAACGGTGGAAAATTAGCTGAAGCAGAAAAGGTGGGGTCCACCTAACTGTCCAAGATGGAGGAAGTTAACTAGTCGGCAGTCCAAGTTGTCCACTAATTAATGACATTATTATATTAAAATTATGAAATTATTTAACCTAGAAAATCATGACGAATTTGACATTACCATCCATTGTCTTTGTCCTTGGCTAAACACATCCAATCCAATAAAGGAAAACCAAACTTGGCTTCTTCTTAATTTGATATTCAGGATTTGCAGCAGCAGTATTGAAGAAAGATGCATGAATTGGAAATAATGGTCAAGTGCGCAAGTTGATGCAGTTGCTTCAGAAAATGAACATATGAACCACAATGTAACAATCCAACCGTCATAAATACATGAAAACCCATGTTTTGCGGCGACGAGACAATCAGCAAAATCCCATATTGCTATCAGGACACAATTTGAATATGGGTAGTCCCCACCCAACATCTTCATCAATTAATGTATAGTTAACACAGGCTGCTTCTGAATACATACTTCCTTTGTTTTTACACTACTTTAGAGTTAATTTTAGTGCCTATTTATTTCACTAATTTCCTTTTAAATGTAATTTATAAGATTGTTTCCAATAGAAAAGATAAATATAAGAAAAATAGAAAAAAAGTAATATTGTTTCAATTAAAAGGGATAGAGGGTCAATTGTCCTGCCTTAACATACTCCGATCGGTCACACGGAGAAAACACTATGACATTCAAATTATATATTAAGAAAGTCTCAATTAAATTAAGAAAAAAAATATCTTTACCTTGATATTATATTTAAAACTTAGAGAAATCAAACATATTAATTAATCATTAATATTTGTTAATATATTTATTAATTGTTCATTAATAATAATTATATTGTTAATTAGTCTTTAACCATCTAAAACGATTGTTTAGACCAATCGATCGATCTTTATCGAAAGGAAAAATCTTACTGTAACACCGACGGGTCTATTCTATATGGTATAGATATTCTTTTAATTCACATTTAATTTACCCAGCGGTAAAATCAACTAAACAATCATTTGTGTCATTTTTTTTTTTTTATTGAATATGGAAGCAAAATTAAAAGAAGAACGAGATTAGATAAAACTGATAAAGTCAGCATTCGATTAATGGAGATTAAACTAGAAGAAGAATGTTGTTGTAACATTGAAGGAAAAGAAACAAACACTATAGCCGATCAAATAATGTAGGTTTGTAACTGATTTATCAGATTTAAAAGTAAGCTGATGTTACACTTCACTTGAATGGCACGTCTACTGTATATTACTTGAATTAATTGGCATATATACTTTACAGCATGTATTCTTTCTATACTTGTTTCTTATCTTTTTTCCACGCAAGCCTAAAAAATACACTTAGAAATTAGAAAAGAAAACATTTTATTGTCCAAAATGAAAAAATAAAAAATAAAAGTGGTTTTTTTTAAATTTCTAAAGTCACACAGGAAGAGTTATCAATAACTTTTTTTTTTCTTCCATCGACTTTTGCACCTGGTTTTTTTCCTTATTATTTTTCCTTTCATATAATATTTAAAGAAAATAAAGTAATTTATGATTCTTATATATTGAATTAAAAATACAATTTTTTTTGTTGAAAAAGTATCTAAATGTAATAATACATTATTGTTTTTATGGAAAAACGGTGTGTGACATGAGGGAACAAGATTGACCATATAAGGAACACCAAATCATTTTTTTATTATTAACTATGACACCTTAAAAGATATATATATATATATTTATATATAACTCACATCTATTATGAAGTAATTCGGAAGGCTAAAATTGATCAAACAATTTAATATTTAAAAGTAACTCTAAAAGACGACATATTAAGATTATATGTGGTCTTAAAACTCAAATAGATAATATAATTACTAGTACTATAAAAGCACATATATTAGAGAATTGAATATTAACATTATTTATAACAAATTAACTTTTAGATATGTTATATATAATTTTTTATTAAATCTCACCCATTATCCTCACAAGAATGCACATCTTTTCACTATACTAATAAAGAGGCATTTACAAATGAGTACTAACACTTCTATGTTTTCAGTGGTTACCGAACAAAACTATGATGAAAATCAAATGAAAATATAGCAGTGGTCAAAAGACAGCTGGCTAGCTTTTTTTTATTAATATCTTAAAATTACTATAACTAACAGGTTAAAAAAAATTAAAGATATTGATATGTTGTGTTTTAAAATTGAGATTGAATTATACTTTCAATTTTTTAAATATTTTTTTCTCATAACCTTTAAAAAAATTAACCTTAATTATATTTTTATTATAATAAGAAATAGATATGTATTTTCAGTAGTTGTTTATAATGAGTTTAATGTTCTTTTGGATTCCTTTTCTTAAAAGTAGTGGGCTAGTGAGATAGGCCCGAAGGGCTGCATTCAACTAGCGCAGTGTTTGTTTGAACATAAATTTATGCGATCTTTGTTCCTTGTGGGCCAATCTAAACAGTAATAACTACTCCAAAAGTGATAATTCATAATTATAAATATATTTTTGTTCTCTTAACTTTAAGTGAATATTAGAATTAGTCTTTTTTCAAAATTTTGACCAAATTTAGTTCTCCAACTTAAAAATGTATGAATTTAGTCATTTTATCTAAATTTTGTTAACTTTATTTGATATTTCAAATATGTTTCTCAGTTAACAGTGAAGCAAAAATGTGTCAATCAGTGTAAACAACCCAAATGCTATCATGAAACGTGCTTGAAATATCAAGTAAACTTAACAAAATTTAGTTAAAAGAACTAAATTCGTACATTTCTAATGTTGGGGGACTAAATTAGACCAAAGTTTTAAAGAATGACGAATTCCAATTTTCACTAAAAGTTAAGGGACCAAAAACATAGTTAACTCTTTTTTTATACAAATCACTAATTATTTTTAACTTTTATTTGATCAAATGTTATTATTTTTAAATGAAAACCTAAAGTTATGGATTGGGTAAAATGGTAGAATGAAAATTATACATTTTTTTTTCTTTTATATTTGAAGAAGTTAGGGTTTGAAATGAGAATTGGATAGAGTTGTTTGTAGACGCTTTCACTTGTGGGCCTGTTTATAATGTCGGGCTACCTTTGCACCCCATAACTTTCTTTCTTCACCTCAAAAATTTCGTATATTATATAATTAACTAGTGAAGGTTGGTCAAGTTTAGTATATTATATAATGTAAGTTCGAAACTTCAAGCTAATCTAAGAACTTTGTTAGCGGACTTGTAAGAGATTCTGAATTTGAAGACATGTTTAATTTTAATTAGTTCTAAGAACCTAATTTATCAAAATTTCAAAAAACAAAACATATCTATGATATTTAAACAAAATAAAAGAAACAGTAGATAAGATAATCATCTAATAACGCTTTTTGTGTGTACTCATTACAGATTGTTCGATCAAGTAGCTCAGATACACTGGTAGCTTGAACTGTATATAGTGCTGTTTGGTGTTCAAAACTAGCACTCCCATCATACATATTTTATGCAGACAGAGAGTGCATCAGGTACTCATGCTCGTTAATTAACCCTCCTGCTGACGCATACGTGACATTGATTACCATGTCATATTCTTTTATTTTGTTAATTAATGTTTTTGAATTGAAAATCCATCCTTTCTGCAACCAACTTCAGCATGTTTTTGGTCTGCAAAAAAGGAAGACGACAAAGGAGATTATGAGCTCTTAAAATGCTGTAACATTTTGAACAAACGAGTGACAAAAAGAAATTATCTATCAGCATTGCAAATTATGAACGTGTGCATTCTTACTACACCATCTCATAATTTAAGCAATTAGTTTGAGTTACATCTATTAAAGATGATCTCTAACATTTTAATTCTTCCAGGAATAGCCCTTTTTCCTTATGCTGCTCTGATCATTATTATCAGTTTCCTTTTTGCTTTATTCGAAAAAGAAGAGCCTTTTGTTTCATACTTTCATTGTCTTCCTTTGCATGTGACTGCGATTCATCTTTCTTTATACTTTTATTAGTCAGAATCTGGTCTTCAAATATTTGGGAGACTGCACCCTCTTATGATGTTCATTTCTTTTGGCAGTTATCTATAAGTTTGTAAAAGGAGTCTTTACATTTATATAATTAGATATTGTATGTTATCATAAATAGAGATGCAAAAAGAACATTAAAAAGTGGGTAATAGAATAAAATTATTCTCTTGACTTCCGACTCGCATAATCACAGTTATATTAGTATTTTTCTTTTTTTAGATTCGCAGATATGATGTATTGGAATAAACAATTACATTTTAGTCAAATAAAAGCACACTACAAATTAGTTAATATTCAACTTTGAGACCACCTATTAAACTAAAATAATTATGTACTAAACTATGGACTCCAAAATTAATACTTATATCTAAAAAATCATTGTAAACATACATGAATAAATCAATTAGAAAATACAAGTCAAAAGTAAAAATAGTATAAAATTAATAAATGAAACATAGAAAAAATTTATGTTAAGAAATCAGATTTAATTTTAATTAAACCACAAATAGAATAATAAATCTAACAAATATCAATATATTTTAACTTATGGTTGTGTATTTAATATAATTTCACAAAATTAACTTAAAAAGTTTATGATATGATACTTCTAACCATACAATTATTAAGAAGAACGAACGTAACTACTCAAGGACAAGGATTAAAATCCTATGTTTAACTGATATAAAGATGTTAACATAGTACATTTTGAATGTTCTACTTGGATATTTTCGAACCCTACAAATCTATACCTAAAACATTACCAAAAGATTATCTTTATAAACATGAATATGTCTTTTAATGACAAATTTATGATGAGTTTGTGTACTGGATGGATCAGATGATTAAGGAACTGTCTTGAAAAGACTATTATGGGTGGACCGAACAGTCGAAGAAGCGCTTGGAGAAGACATTACTGGACGATTCATAGTAGTCGGCCGGTGATTACCTTTGGTTTAAGACGAAATTAAGGTAAGATGTGATTAGAGTCATTGGGTTAGGATTAGACCGTGATTAAGATTCCGCTAATCACAAGTCTGTGGTAAAAACTATAAATATAGGTGAAAGGTATAAGGTAGGTTGTTTACATTGACTACACATTTATTACTATCCCAAATTTACTGTGCGGACTATATACTAACTTGAGCGTCAGAGAATTTTTGACAGGCATCCGACCGTTCGGCATTGAGAAGAAGGAAACCTATGAGGGAAACCAAACGGTAATTGAAAAGTACGAAAGGAACTCGAAAAGAATCACACGGTAAAAAAAAACAAATTGTGAAGGTATAAGTAATTATTCAACCCCGTAACCGAAACCCTTTTTAATGTATATGGTGAAAAGTTTACTCTCTTTTTTTTATTTGATACGTAATTGTTTTTTATTTTGTGAAATCAACTTATTTAAAGACAAAATGATATTATAATGATGATTTTACTTTTTAATTAAAAAATCAAATCAGAACTTTTAAATCTAATTGAGAAATTCCAACACCTAAACCATTTATGACAACTACTTTTGGCTTAATGACTAGCCATTTTCATCTCAAAAGTTTACAAAGGCACACTAGTACACTACCTGTATCTGCTGCCTCATAAAAGTTCTTCTTATCTTCACCTTCTTTATTTCATTCTTACTTTTCCTCTTTTCTCAAATGATTGCAACCCTCCCTTTATTTATATATATATATATTGTCATTTCTTTCAGTTTTAGTTATAATTCTCGAATTTGTGAAAGGAAAAAAAATATTATAGTATTTTTCATTTCCAAATTTTAAATTTTGATATAATATTATTAATCACAATTTTTATCAATCATCATAACATCTACAAAATAACTAAAGTAAAAGTGAATTTTCAAAGATGAACTTCAATAATTATTATTAAAATAAAAGTTTATAAATAGAGAATTGATTGCTCAAATTTCATTTTATAAAAATATCGTTTTTTAAAACTTTTTATTTTCTCTGTTGATTTATTTGAATATCATAAATTATCATCAAAATGTTGTTATAAGGTGGAACAATTATGTTTTATTGAAATTTTCATCAAAATAAGTTCATCTTTATCCTTTCTCTTAAAGCATTTTAAAAAGTTTTGGATGTGCGTGTTATAAGTAGTTGTATGTGGTTCAAAATGGTTCTGATGAGTCTTTGTTTATTTATGAATACTATGTTCATGTTTTTCTGAGTTTTCTATTAGTATTTTATGACTGTTTGAGCATTGATCACTTATGATACATCATCTTGGTCAACTAGTTATATCTTAAATCGTTTTTTAACTAATAATAGAGATTTTAACATGAGAAAATAGTATATTTATTTAGATAGACCAATTGATTCATTATATATTTTTATATATGTTAAGTTTCTAAAACTATGCAATTTTGTTGAGTAAACTAGTAATTTTCTAAGCAAAATTTTTCAATTTATGAAATTTAGAGAGCTCGACTCACTTTGCTTGCTAGGCGAGCATTTGAGAAAAACTTCCAAATGTTTGGCTCCTAAGTGAATAAATCATTTGTTGAGAAAATTTTATGTTATAAAAATTCAGAGAGCTCAAAGTGGTTGGGTCACGTATGAGTTAGATATTGAATTATTTTGAGATAAGCTCTCATTACTTACTTGTTAGGTGAGTCAATTCACTCGAACAAGATTCACTTAATTAAATTTAAAGAGCTTAGTCGATGAGCGAGCCAAGTATTTGTTAGGCGTGTAAACCTCTAGAAGTGTCTTACCAAGCAAGTAAGGATATTTAATGATTGAGCTTTAGTTTTAAAAATTCCAAACTCTATGTTGTTGGACGATCTTATATGCTCGTTGAGTGAAAAGGAAAACTTTTGAACATAAAAATAAGATTTTTGTAGTTTATTTTAAATAAAAATATGTAGGCGTCAAAGTATTAATCATAATCTACTATTTTGTGTAGATGTATAATCAAGTAGAGTCAAAGTGTTAACTATAATCTACTAATGTTACGTGTCTAACACATATGTTATAAGATACTGTAGATGTTGATGTGATGTAAAAGTAGTTATTTTTCAAAAAGAAAATTATACATTTTTGTAGGTTGTGTATTGAATAAAGATTCCAAGCTAAGGTTATCTTGATCTCTATTGATATTTAATTTACATTATTTACTGTCATACGAGAATAACATACTTTATGTGATAGGTGCATAATTTTTGAATTGAATTGAGTACAAAAGAAGAGTCAATAATTTATAATGTCACATCAAAATAAGTTAATTGCACTCATAGATATAAACACATAATTTTGATTGTTTGTGATTGATATTCTATAATATATGATATAATTAAATTAATTTGTAGTCTTATGTTTTCCGATTGCAAAATATATATATATATATATATGTGTGTGTGTGTGTGTGTTTTAAAACATTTATACATGTACATGCATATATTTTTTTCTGTAAATGAAAAATATATTACATTTATTTCTTTTAATATAAAAACTTAAAAAAATAGAACGGTAGAAGTATGTATCACAAAAATTCTGCTATATTTATGTAAATTTTCTTTTAACAATCACATGTGACGTGATTAATATCAGAAGAGAAAGTATTTTTCTTAAACTTACCTATGCATTGAAAAGTAAACATATTAACATGCAAATAACTCTTATTGGTCAAGCCTTTAAGATAGATCACTGTCATAAGAAATACATAACACCATAAAGTTGTTAGTTATAATTTAAATAATACCTAAATGGGTTTTTACTCAATAAATAAAAAAATGTAAATTCATTTAGGTATTTACAATTTTTTTAATAATGTCTTAAAAATAAAAATGGTTAATTTTAAGTTTTCTAAAATATATGAATTTTATTTTTACCTTCTCTATAATATATTTTTTCATTTTTTTCTAAACTTAAATAATATATTTTATGTCTGACAACTATTCTATAGAGTAACATATATTTTATAAACGTTAATTCTTTTAGAAAAAGTATTATTTACCTAAGTTATAAATACTAGTTAAAATGATCTTTTTACTCTTCATTCAATACACAAAAAATTACCTAATATTAAAATTAAAACAATACTTTTTAATTTTAAAAAGATTAAAAACGTAAAAGTATTTAGCAAAAATTAAAATAAAAGAAATAAGGAAACGCTCAGGACTAACATATTTACGCCTATAATGATGCGCACTTTTCACGGCTGCATCAATCTGAAAAAAGAAATTAAATTATGTATCATCATCAGATTAATTGGCCATAGAATGATTATCAATTATTTGGTTCATTCCTCCTTCATATGCTTTATTTATAATATATATATATATATATGAATAAAACCAATACGAAGCTATATTTTGACCAAATTTGATTTTTAATTATAATTTATGAAAGTGTTTTTAATTAAGATTAACACTTGATTCTTAAATTATAAAAAACTATAAAATAGTTTACTTGACAAGAGAAGTTATATTAAAATGTTAGGGAAACTTTTTTAAACCGTGAAGTATAAGATTTAATTTTAATTTATTGAGAATTTTTTTGAAATTACCAAACAAAAGAATACTTCAACCTATAGCCATTAATAAATTTTTTGATCAAGTTTGATTTCAAGGTCAGAAGACGAATAAGCTAATATGATAGTAAAACATTGCGTTCCATGTTGAATATTTCCTCCAAAGATTTTGTTTTGAAAGTCAAATTCATTAAAATTGGAACACAAAATATGATTTATCAAACATAAATTACCGTTACCAGGATAACCCCTGTTTCTGCAGGCACACCATTTTTCACAATCCAAAATTTTCACTAATCCCTTATTTGTTAGAGATTGAGGAAATGGAAATAAAAAATAATATCAGTTATTTGATTTAGAAAATTAGAAAAAAATATGTAATTCACTTTATTATTTATCACTTGATTTAATAACATATTTTACTTTTTCTTTATTTAATAGCAAATTAATTAAATTATATAATTTTTAAAAAAAAAAAATCTGTATTTTTCACCGACCACAGTAACCATACCTATCTGTCCAACCTTCGTCGTATCTCTCTGTCGATCCTCCAAATAAATAGTTAATGTAGGACGACTGATATATTCACATAAAAAATGACTTTATAACAACCTTTTTTAATTGAGAAAAGTAATATTGATAATTTTTTTATAATTGTATAATTTTATTAATAAAAAATTATCTGGATCAAAAAATGATTTTCCTTCATTAATAAAGTCATAGTGCTATATTTATTCTGCTGCTTCAAATTTGGGCCCACCACGGTCCATGCATGGCCATGATTTAAGGACAGTCCCTCGCAATGAGTTTGCCATCTGGAAGAGAGAACCATTATTCATGGAATGAGACAAATTCTACATGTGAATGTGTTTTTTTCTCAAACCTAAATTAGTTAGTATTAAACATATAACAATGAATTATGATGTCAGGTGCATCAGTGGCAGAGTGCATTCACTCGAAAAAAAAAAAACTTCCATTGTATTCAAATGGAATGTTGTAAGTCTATTCCTTCTGGAATCATTAGAATACAATTTTTTTCATAACTAAATTTTATATTCGATATTTATCGTTGACTATTTTTTTAAATCAATTATTGTATTGATTAAGAGATTGATTAAACTACATATTATCCTTATCTATGATAATATACAAAATAATAATTGTTTTTCAATAATTAATAAGAAAAAACAGTTTTTTTAATACATATATACATACACGTCTCCCTTGATTTTTGTTGCAAATTTTATTTAATAATAATAATATCTTAATATATATAATTAAGTTAAAACACATGTTTATTTGATGAAGAAAGAAAAGGTGGGAAAAAAAAGATTGTGTTGGATAAGTGTTTGTAATATATATCATTATCCTTTCATGTTATGGTGTCTTTCCATGTACGTTCTTGTATTTTTGTTTTTATTTTTTTTTTCACTTTTTATGAGCCTCGTTTTTCTGGCATCCTAGTGGACCACGAGTTTTATGTGAAAATCTGTTTTTCTCCTTTTATTCAAATTATTTTGGTAGTACAAGACTAATATTGGACCAGTAGACCCAGAGAACAGAAGTATTTGATAAAAAATGGTAATACAAGATGGAGAGAACCCAACCAGAATGTCTGTGCCAGATGAATAAGAACTCAGAAAAAACAATCATTAACATTTCCAACCTTTTCTCTCTTTCTCTCTAAAAGGCCTACGTTCTCTTGCCATCCACAAGATAACAAGAAAATCGACATTTTCTTTCATAGATTTCGTTTTTTTTAACAGCTCAAAACGTCTATCTCTGCTAATAATTATAATTATTTTCTTACATTCTATAGTTATACTCTTTTACTTCTTCATTATCAGACATTTAAGAATTTTTTGGTAAAAAGTATACACAAGAAATGTATAGAACTCAATTTACTGAACCAAATGACCTCACTTTACAAACAATGTAATCTCTGTAGATCCTTAACTTCTTTAATTTAAATACGGGATTCGATCTCCAATTAGAGATAGAGTGGCAGCAGAAGATACGTGTAAGTATGTTAGATTTTTATTCTGTTTATTGTTTTCAAGAAAAAGAATGTATTAAATAAGCTTAAAATGAAAAAAAAAAATCTTTTTATTTTACTGCCTGAGGTCATAATTTGAGTTTCTGGAAGTGTTTGCTAATGGAAAGGAGGAGCAACTCAACCACAGTTCTTATTAGTCTTCTTTCTCTGTCTCTCTCTCTCTCTCCTTTGAAATGAGAAGACACAATAAATCGTTAAACGCGTTGTTTGCTTAACGAGGAGAGTTTGTCGGTTCCCACAGTATTAAATTATAGGGAACTGCCAAACAATTCTTAATCAAACAAAAACGCTACCTTACCCATACCTCGTTCGTGTGTCCTTCTAGTAGTAATGCTACATACATCTCTTCTCTTCTCCCCTCTTCTCTTCTATTTTCCTCCTGCATGCTTTCTTTGATTGAACCGGTCTTAGTCCACGCCCGCCACGCCACCCAACCCATTTCATAATTTCAATTTCCCCTCTCTCACTCATTCCTTTCTCCCTTACCCATCACTCCACCTATTCTTTTCTTTTTTATTTTTTTATTTTCTCATCATACCAACAATCTATCTATGCATACAACCCCGCAAACCAAACAAACCCAATTCAAATCCAACACTAGAAGAAACAGATGAGGCAGTGGATACACGTCGCGGTGGCCGCAGCCGCCGTGGGATGCGTCTCCACCCTTATGTTGGTCTTTCTCTTCCGTTGGTGTCGCAAAAGAAATGGTAGGAATTTCGTTGAACCGACTAGTTTGACCAGGGTTGAGAGTGTGCAGGGAGGGATTTCAGTTTCCAGGATCCATCAGCAACCTTTCCAGTTGGATCAGGGGAGCAAGAACAGCAACAAAGGTAATTACAATTACTATGTTTTTCGCGGCGGTGGGGTGTCGGGGAAAAGAAGCGTCTTCAATTGGGGTGATCATCCATCCATGGCTTCTGATGCTGTTGAAAATGGATGGTCACGATTTGCCTTCACGGGGTACAAGAGTTACACGCCGTCTCCTTCGAAAAGATCGGGACTTTTGGGAGCGTGTGCTGCACCGGGAGGGAGTGATTTTGGGAGAGAATCAGAGGCTGAGATAAGCTGGGAAGTGGCACGTGGATCTGCTGAGTTTATGCAGAAGGTGAGGTTGAATCCTGGTATAAAAAAATCTCATCAAAGCAACAACAATAATGGTTCTCTTGGCGTTGCTTCTATCATTAGAGGGGCTTTGCCTTTGCCTGGGCCTCCCCTGGGGAATTGTGCGTTCCCACAAGAAGCATATTTTGAGATTACCATTTTGTACTCACGTGGCGATGAGTGTGAATCTGTTGGGAAGAGTGGGGAAGGTGAGAAGACCAAGCTTTTGGTTCAAGGGAACTCCAATGGCAAAGGGAATTCCGAGGCTCTGGTTCATGTTACCAGTGGGAATGGAAGTAATAAAATCAACAATGTCGAAGGAGAGAGTGGGAAGGGTGAATCTGTGATGTTCTCGTTGGGGTTGACGACAGGGGGTTCTGTTCCTCTGAGAGTCCCCGGTAGCTATCCCGGGAGCATTGGCTTCAACTCCAACGGTTCTCTCTATCTTGATGGTAACTATTAACTCCTAAATCATTATCCTGCTATTAGATTACTGATTCACCTTCGTTTGTTTGCTACCATTTGACCAAATTAGGTACAGTTTTGTAGACCAGATTAGGTGAAGTTGTAGTAGTTTGTAACAACCATGTCTTTTTTTCGTTTTGTTTTATCTATTGGGGTTAAAACAGCGAGCAGAAAACAATACATACACTCAGGGTGTCTTTCAAAAGCTGTCTGTGGTTTTCAGAATGCAATAATTAAAGAAGGTTGTTTACACAACTTGTAGAGGGCGGTGTGAGCGATAAAGATGCAAGAACAAAACGAGCTGCTTTTGCTTTTTAGTTTTGAAAAAACTTATTTTAAATACAATTAAAAAATTAAGAACTTTTGGATTAGAAGTTGGTTTTTTAATGGTAGAAGATTGTTTAGGAAATGGCTTTCAGAGCAAAAAAACTGTGAAGGGAATCAAAGATGGTGTTACTTTTACTTACAACACGCAATTTATATTTCGGGTATGTATCTTTTTCAGACATCTAAGTATGAAAATTGGTTACAGGAATGAAACTTGTACGTGAATCGGAGAAGGCAGAGTGGGTGGGAACTGATAAAGTGATTGGCTGTGGATTTGATCCAAGGCAGAAGAAGGTTTTCTTCACAATAGACTCTGATCTGATGCATGTAATCCATTGCCAGACAGAGGAGTTTGGCACACCTCTTTTTCCTATCATGGCTGCAAATATAGACATTATGGTGTTAGTTAATTTTGGGCAAAGTGCATTCAAATATGCACCTGCGAATGCCCAGAGAACACCAAATCCATGCTTCATAGCCCCACTTGTAAATTCCCCTGCAGCTACCTTGGGCTACGATGACAGCAAGGAGCTATTCTCAATGGGAAGGATCGATTCTCAGTGGCTCAATCGGTCCACAACCAAAGGAAGCCACAATAATAATAATAATAACCATAATAACAATCGAACATTGGATTTTGACGAGGAGTCTGAGGCTGATCTGTTTGAAATCGTCATAGATGGTTCTGGAAAATATCCCAACACAGGATCATAGATTACAGCAAAGAGTGCACATCGGTAACATCATCGTTCCTTGATGATCCTAATGGAACATGGCTTTGCTGCACATGCATGGTTTGTGTAGAAGAATGTTTGATGTATGCATGATGTATCTCAGCATCTGAATGGGATCTTCGGCATCGGTTAGTTCTATACAAATATAGAGAACACACAGAGAGATATTGATACACATGAAACAGTACTTTATCTATCATCGCCAACTGTGGAGGCTTAACATTGACTAACTAGTCAGATACAGTTTCTTTCGTTTTCTTCTTCTTTCTAAGTTCCCAGGCATTTCATTTTTTTCATTTGGAAGAGAACATCACATAAGCACCCTCCTGTAAATATTGTATTCTCATATAATAAAAATATATATATTTCCAGGCTTCAACTGTCTGTGAAAATTAACATTATTTTGCCTTGTCGCGTGAATGGTTAATAAAATCAGTGTCTAGAAATAAAAAGTAAGTGAATGGTTCAGTCGTCGTTTTTGTGAAACAAAGTTTCAAAGTGTGACTTAATCCTCTCTTTAAAATAAATGTTCCATAATTAGAGATGAAAAAACTAGTTAGGATTTGTGGATTAGTCTGTCCATTGGATTGCAATTTTCAAGTCTATCACTTCTTTGTCCAGTCAAAGCCTATTTTTTTTAGAATAAAAAATCATTTTTATATATTTTCATTTAAAAGATATAAGTATAAAATAATATTATAATTTAAATGATTAATACTTACCAAGATTTAATTAATAATTTTAATAAAATAGTTTAATTTAATATATAAAGATAGTAATTATTTTAATTTATTTGATTTAAGATATTAATTAATCAATTAAAACTTAAAATTATACTATTTTAGCATATATATATATATATATATATATATATATATATATATATATATATATATATATATATTATCTATTAAGTTTATTTTATTATTTATTTAAATTTATTTTGTTGTCACATGTTCAAATATGTTATTTTATTTTTTTATCTATTTATTTTAATTTTAAATTGATTTGTCCTCTATATTTATCCTCATTTTTAATTTTATTCTTTTATAATTTCTAATTACTTTGTCATTTAATAAGATGTGTCTATACATAACTTGGAAAAGTCTTGTGACACATAGTAGATGAATTTATACATATATTAAGTCTAACAATATGTTAATATTAGATTAATTTTTAATACAAATTAAAAGAAATTATTCATTGATTAAATGAGTTTTGCAATATATATTATACTAATTAGACAAGTTTAATTATATGTATTAGACAAATATGTCTATATATTAATTAGACGAGTTTAAAAATACATATTAAATGAGTTTGTTATTTATTAAATAAGTTTATTAATATATATTAAACTAGTATGTATCAAAATATATATATATATATATTAGACTAGTCTATTTCTATATCAACTTGTATTTTTAGTGAGTCTTCTCTATATATTTATATATATCATTTGTATTTTTAGAGAGTATATTTTATTTTTACACATCTTTTATCCTTTATACTTTTACAACATCTATTATTTATATTTTTAAAGATATATTAACTTTTAAAACATATAAACTGTTATAAAATTATAAATATTTGTTGCTTTTTTTTCTCGATCTTTAAATCTCTTTTAATAAACACACAAACAACGTGTGCATAGAGAAAGTTTAAAATTAGTTATACATTCGTGCCGTGTTTTCATCAGTATATGTAACTACTTTCACTATAATTAAACTTTTATAACCTGTTAAAAAGCTAACTTATAAAATTATCTAAAGAATTTATTAAAAGCTCAAAACTTCTAATTAGAATTATTAAAAAAATACGTAAAGGAAGATGATAGTATATATAACTACTTTCAAAATTAAAATAAAAAAGTTTACATATAAGTCAATCAACTTATTTTTAGTGAATCAATAGCAAGTGAACCAAAATGAGATGGACTTACTATTTTTTTATCCTATGAAAACTGACTTATAAAATCATTTAAAAAATTAATTGATCGCTCAAAACTCCTAATTAGAATTATTAAAGAAGACGTGAAAAGGAAGATGATCTGAGAATGATATTTAGTTAATATTTTAATATGCTAAATTTTTTTATAAATATATTTTAAGAGTGATTAAATTAGATCTTTTGTTATTTTTACAAAAGAAAATCGATCAGACTCTTAAGTTATAATTTTACATTATTCTAATTACCTATGTTATTTTTTATTAAAAGTAAAATTCACTATTAAATATATTTTATATTTAAAAAGTATATTAAGTCAATTTTGATATAAAGTTTAGTATAATATAATTTAACGGTAAATTTTTATAAAACATAATTCAATAAAAATATATATTAACATTTATTTGATAATATTTTAACATCATTTATGTGTCATTCTATAATTGATTCATGTTATATTTATAATAATTATTATTGATTGTAAAATAATTTTGAACTAATCACATAATGAAATATAAATAATATTAAAATGTTATAAAGAAATATTTTCAAAGTATCAATTAATCAAACAGATAAAGACATAGTCTTAATAATTGAACTTTTCATAACAGTGATTTGAAAGAAACAAAAACTAAAGAGAAACTTTAAATTAATACAAAACATTAAATTAGTAGTTTTCCGAAAAGAAGGATTTATGATTCTTTTCCTCTTTCTTCTTTTTCTCATTCTTCTTCAGCTGATAGAAATGTGGTGGTCATGGGATATTTGTGGCTATGACTTTCAATTGGTAGAACATTGAAGGAGAAGCTGAGGAAGCATGAGCATAGAAAAAGGCAAGGATATTCATAATTAATAGCAAAAGGTATTGTTACTCAAACATATATTCTTTATTTAGTGTCATTGTAATAATTCATATGTTTGGTAAAAATCGTGTAACTTTGAATCCAAAACTAATAATTACAGTCTGAGGTAATGAAATTAAAATATATAAAATAATTTTAAAATACTCAAAAAATAAAAACAAACGTAGCATAGCTGTAATATTTTGCATCGGAAAACCTATCACGGAGAATTGATTCTTTAACGATTGATTATTCAGTCGTTGAAATTTCTATTTTATTCGAATATCAGTTGTCATTTACTTTTCAAATTGGAGAGGTATTTTCAAGAAATATAATTTCTTTATTTTTTTTAAAGATTTTACCTTCCACAACACAATTAAAGGACAAATTTTAAAGTGAATTAAGGAGATATATTTTGATAAACCAACCCAATTAAATTCAATTAATCTCTTCATTTAAACATATGTTCCATTCTCCTAAGGATGTTTGTAAGGGCTTGTTGTAATGAAAATTTTTCTTGAGTTTTGTTGTTTTAGGGTTTGACTTTGATGGCCACATAAGAAGAATTTCATAAATTCTATACCTGTGATGCCTTTCATGTTTGGCAACTGGGCATCTATTAAACAGGATCATATACCAAATAAATAAATAAATAAATAAACATAATTATAAAATTATCATAAAAGAAATCACGTGTCAAACTATCCATCCTTAGTTAAAATTCGTCAAAGGTCAGAATAAAGTTTTTCCTTTCTCAGAGGTCAGAAACAGAATAATAAAATAAAACCACTTTCTAATATTTTATTTTTACTATCAAAACCACTAACCTAATTGATCTACTCTCTTGTCAAATTTTTCTCCAAAAAATCAATAAAAAAAATTAAGCAGTGATATATGTATATATATGGGGATTTTTTTATGTTTAATTTGGACCTTTATATATAAAAAGTTGTTGCATATATGCAGGAGGTTATAGGTTTTTTTCAACGATGGAGGGTAGAAACTCCTGTTAAAGATGTTATATACAGGCTTTATATATAAAAAGCTGTTCTTTTTGCACCTTCCTTTAGTACTTTATATATAGTGCGTAAAATAAATTTACCCAGCTTGATAATTACGTTGACATGACTTAACTATATGATTGCTGGAACTGTATTTAACTAAATATATTTTCATAATTTTCTTACAAACTACAAATATTTTTAATTGAAGATAATTCTATTTAAGTTGAATAGGACCATTATAGATGATAGAACACTCTCACTGTCTCCCTCATAATATTTAATTCATAATCTTAAACTAGAACAATCTGCCAGTTGGTTATAAGAAAAGGAAATAATTAAATAGAATGTGGGATCCACAAATTTTTATAAGAACCTTGAACTTGGAGTAATTTCTAACTGTTCTTAAATTTTAAAATGATCATTTTGTCTTATAAAAAAATTTCAGAACAAATCTTTCAGAAATCGTGGAGCATGATTTTCACAACAGAATACCTAGAATAGGATTTCTTGAAACTCATTTTAGAATGGATTTTTCGGAGCAGAATTTCAAAAACATATATGATACTTTTCAGAATAAACTTTCTAAAACGAAATTTTCGAATTACTTAAAATGTGTTTTATAATAAGTTTTTTAATGCAGAATTTTCAAAATAAACTTTCTAAAACATAAACGATAGATTTTAGAATAAATTTCCCAAAATGAGCTCTTTTCTGCAACAAGGTGTGCTTCTCATTTTCTTCCCCTCACAGAATGCAAAGGAGAACTGAGTGTTATGGCTGTTATGACACAGCGACAGATATAATGGCTTTAACTTTTTTATTAGTATAAAGGTGCATTTAGTAATAATGTGGTGCAACAGCAAACAGCGTCATCCCGGACAATTCTTATAGCCCAAACAATTTCTTCAATGTCCAGTAAAAAGGATTATAATAAACTTTCTAAAACATAAATGATAGATTTCGAATAAATTTTCCAAAACGAGCTCTTTAACTAAAATGAGTTCCAAAAAAAAATTCATATGCTACTTATTTGTTATTCACATAAATATCGGTTTAAAGAATGTTCATAAATATTTTAAAACTTGTAGAATTCGTGAATATTTAAAAAATAAATTTTATAAATTTTTAAAATAAAATTACAAAAAATATATGTAATATAATATAAATTAAATAAAATATAACTTTAAATTTTAATTAAATTTAATATAATAAAATATAAATTAATTTAATTTTAATAGATTTAATTTAATAAAATATAAATTATATTTTTATTTTTACTTTTTGTATAGATAACAGACATCTATGAGTACTAAAATACTTGCTATTCTCAGTCCGTAGATACCAATTATCGTGAAAACAAATATTTTTGTCATCCTTAACTATGACACAACTACAGATTTAATGGTTTTATTTTTTTAATTAGTATAAAGGTGCATTTAGTAAGAATGAGGTGCAAAATCAAACAGCGTGATCTCTGACAATTCTTATAGCCCATACAAATTCTTCAATGTCCAGTAACAAGGATTATCCAAATTCGATTTTTACTAGCCCCATATTACAAATTTAACAGACCTGGTTCTTTGAAAAAAAATCTAATTGACTACGTCACCCTACAGTATTTTCCTTCAGTCGGTAGCTGAACATGCATGCTTTTAGACAAAATAAGTTATTAGATTACAGTAATTAGATGCTGCGTCCATTAAGAATGTCGATTGTTAGTGTATGATTTCTGAGTGTGCATATAATCATGTTTTAATTTGTTAGAGAAAATTCATTTTGATGGTCCTTTTTTTTAATATATATTTTACATTTCTAAAGGAACTAGTTTGAGTTTAACAAAATGATTTATAACCTTCCCTTGAATTAGTAATTCTTAGATTTATGTTAACGAGTTCCACGTTAATAAGTTAAGCACTCAAGGTCATGAATAAACCAATATCTATTAAAAACTTATATACTACAAGTACTTAAAAAACTTTAAAATGCATTCCTAGTATGTTTGCCTATGGAGTTAGTTTCTGCATTAGATTTTTTTCATAGAAAATCGCTAATGTTTTGTATCTAAATATATGCTCATTGTCACTAATTGGTCAGATATAATGTATAAAGTGTGCAGATACTCTATTAGTTAATATAATATTTATAATATATACTATACAATATTCAAATTACTCTATAAATTAATGTTAGAGAGAGTATTATAGTTAATTTACCTGACTATGGTTGATGGCAAACCTATGCTATATTCATGCACTTTTAAAAAAATAAGCCCTAAATTAATTTTAATTGGACAGTTTGCCACGTGGGCCCAGCCTGATAATGATTACTTCTTTTTTCTACTAATCTCTGGTTTCTTTGCATTAATCCAATTAGTTTCAAAGTTATAGGTTTTTGGTCAGTTTATGATTGCAAACCCCCGTGTTTGTATTTCTATTGCAGCAATATTTCTTTCATTAATTGCTCCCCATGCTGGGTGCTATTTAGGAATGAACATCATTACAAAGATTCTGTTTTGAAATTGTTGTAAGTTTTTAGGTTTCGATTTTCAAGCATAAATTCAAAATAAAACCGGTTCTAATAAAAAAGCAACGAAATGAACTTTAAATAAATAAATAATATATATATATATATATACTATAAATGTTTATAATAAAAATATCACAGTAAAACGATTAATTTTAGTTATATATAGAGTTATCTTTAATATTATATTAATATTGTTGTCAAAACGGGTCATCTCTCGATTTGACCCAGTCCACTATGGGTTAATCACTTAATGAATCAATTCAACCCAGTTAATTTATTAGCGAGTCAGAAAAATTCGAACCCGGCTCGATCCATTAAGAGTTTGTAGATAAACGGGGCTCACTAGTTCACTTAATTACAATTTTTTTCTAAATAAAATAAATACAAACTTTTTATAATTCAAATCTAAACAAATTTCACACCAAATTTCACTCCCGAGTGATTAAGTAATTTTAAAAATAAGAAACTTAAATAATTTTTTCAAACAAAAGAAAATAATAAATATTTTTTTAAAAATTAAAATTAATTTTTAATAAAATAAAATTAAGTAGGTGGAATGGTGGACTAATACGACACACCACGGATTCAACCAGGATTAGCTAAGTTTAAATGAATCAGTTGAAATCAGACCCACATATAATAGAATTTTTTCAAACCCAACTCGTTTGAAATGCATAATAGACCGGGTAGGTTGTGAAGAGTTCTATATATTCTATATATTATATATTATATATTGAGGATTTAGTTATACATATTTAAGTCCTTTATAATAGGGACATACTAATTCCTCCAACTTCAGTAAGAGTCATCTTAATACATAACTTTGACAGGTATTGATTATTGTAATAATTGACATCATTACATACTAATTAATTTTAGCAGGCACCGGAATAGGCAACAGAAGTTAAGTTTTGGAGACCAAATTTGACAGTAATAATTATCCAATACAGGAACCAAATTGATTGATTTTGTAATGATAGGAAGCGAATTAATTGGTATTAGCAATCTCAGAAGTAAAGCTGATTAACAGATATCAAAGTTAAGAAGTGTTGATGAAAAATTGTCGGTAATGAAGTTAAAATGGAGATAATGGTCTCATCCAACTGACATTGATTGTAGAAACTTATTTTGTTGCAGGAAGTGTATATTGGAGTTATTAGGGGATAAAAATAGTTGATAATGAAACTGGTGGAGAATGAAATGAACCGGTGCATCATCAGTGGTGTAAGAGTGATTTGGAACCGACGAGAGAGAGAGAGAGATAGAGTTTGGTTTGTTGTTTAGTGAGCATTAAGGACAAAAGAGTTGGTTTGGTGAAGGTTTTGATGAGAAATGAATAGAGAGGTGTGTATGTTTTCAGCGGAAATGTGATTACAGTTGTGTAGGTTTTCCATTTAGAATGAGATACCAAGAAGAAACACTGTGACAAAGTTGAGGTGATGTTACTTGCATGTGTGGATTTAACTAGAAGAGCTAAAAAGGACGTTGGAAGCTAAGATAAACAGTTAATGGGGACCACTCTGAGGTTGCTTTCTTAATTGTTTCTGAGATGCCAAAATCCAATGAATGAAAAGTTAGGTTTGATTGGAGGGAAGCTTGAGGTTGGGGTTTTTACACACCCACCCTTTGCTTTGCCCTTCCTTCTAAAAAAAATGAGGCACAAAACAAAAATACCTTTGCTTTTCTTGCAGTCCACCACCACATGAACATCAAATTAAAGCCACAAACAGAGGAGAGGTCATTTTCTTCCATTTCTCATTCAACAATAAAATAATCCAAAATCTTCTATCAACGACTAAGCTACAACTACATTTCTCCTTCCCAAACTCTTCTACCAGTATTCCACTCAAATTATTCTCCAATCTTTAGTTTTCAAAACTATCGATTACATATATAATCTTCATTTTATATTTATTTTTAATTAATTTATTATTATTTTTTATGTATATATTCAATATAAGAATATAAGAGAAATTAATTTATATATAATTTTTCACTGCATTTAATACTATCCATTTCGATTATTTCAAGTAATTTCATTATCCCTGCTAAAAAGTGTAAAGCACACCTCACCAGCACAATCATGCGTTCATTGGAAACTTTGGTTCGTCCTCTTCATAATAAGAATCATCATTTTAGTCTCTATCTACTCAAATTCACTACAACTTCATTGCTGAATAATTCAATGTATACATACATCATCAAATTACCTTCAATCATCTCATTATTTAAGCAACGACATTATATCAATAGTTCAACATGCATGTAAATCGTAAAAAAATTAAAAGTGAATATGCATATATGCTGAATGAGTAATTATATTTTTTTTCACCCATCAGACATTATAAAGGTAAAGTAAAGTAGTTATAAAAACGTAAATATCTTTTATATTTATAAAAAAAAATAGTGAATAATATTATCGTGAATTTGTTATTGGTCTCGCAGAAGGAAGTATCATTTGGGCGAGTTTGATTTACACATATTTAAGTATAGCATAAGTATTTTATATAGATATCAGATAAATCAACCTTATTAAGACTTCATGTTAATAAATAAAGTGAGATGATAAAATAATTAAATGATTGTGTAAAAATAAGTTTCATATTAAGCATGTATTTATATCACAGAGTAAACTGTGTGAATCTTCTATTTAAAGCACACAGTGTAGGCAGCACATACATGTCAAATACTATTAAAATGAAAGTCACTGTTTATTTGTTTGCTTATAGAGGTCCTCTGTTTATAAAAGACAAGATTTTCATAGGTTTTTGGTTATCTGCAGGTGATGGATCTGCAAATAAATGTAAAGAAAGTTGTTGGATCCACATGTCCATCATGCATGCTCTCTAGAACTACGTAACTATGGCAGACACAGTATTTTATCAAACTTAGCCATGTTTCTTGTGCAAAATGTTAATGTTGTATTATCATTGAATTTTTATATATTTGATTATGTTGCAGCACAAAATTTATTCTGTTTGAGTGAAGTTGGTTCATGCACCCGAAAACAAAGTCAGAAAATTGTGTTCATTTGTGTGGATTAACAGTTCTATTTGATTAACACTGTGCTGCAACCAAAGATAAGGAAATACACCTTAATTGATCAAAGTTATCTTAACGTTATACCGTTAGAGAAATTTACCAAATAACAAGAAAAACACCATTATTTCTATTTAAAATCATTTAAGTTTAAGCATGATATTTGGAGATTTTTTTTATCTTTTAATTAAATATAGAAAATAATAATTTATATAATATGAATTAAATATCATATTATTGGGTATTAAATAATATTTATTGAAAATTAATGTGAGATCTTAAAGATGTTATTGAGAATTAATTTGAGAATATTTATAAAAGCATATACACAAATAGTAATAATAACCGAGAATTCATCCCATAATTTATAGCATATGTGGAACTAAATTAAATATACATGTAACTGGGTTAATATCATTTGTCTTTTTTTTTAATTTCCTTTTCTCCCTCCAATATTGTTTTTCAATTAAAATCACCGTTAAATTCAATTTGATGTTAGGTGTCATATATTAATTATTAGTGTAAAATCGTTGTTTAATGTCACACGGTAGACATCGGTTAAGGATAAGCGCGACGTATATTAATGACCGGTGACATTTCTATAAATAAGTTGGCAATATAGACGTCCGTTAGGTCGATCTCCGACGTTTATAGAATTTTAGACGTCGGCTCTTTCAACCTCACGTCTATATTTCTGACTGTTAGGTGAAAAGTCATTTCCTTCAGCCTTATAGACGTCGGTTCGTTTGGGGCTCCGAAGTCTATAAGACGGTTTGCTCACCTACCTATATAGACGTCGGTCCCCTGCTAACTGACGCCTATAAGTCTGCCAAGCAGGTGAATAGTCACTCTTTTCACCTTATAGACGTCGGATCCCGCCACATTGACGGGGTCCCCGACGTCTATATGGCGGAAATTAATACTCCTCACCAACCTGACAGACATACAGACGTCGGGCTCATTGTAACTGACGCCTATACGTTTGTCAGGCAGGTGAATAGTCACTCTTTTCAGCCCTATAGACGTCGGATCCTGCCACATTAACGTCTATAATCCTACCAGGTATGTGAAAAATCATTCGTTTTCGCCCACGAGACGTCTTATCCCGCCAAGCCGACGTTTATATGCAACAAAAATATTAATTTTTAAATCGAATGGACATCAGATTAGTCAGGCGTCTGACGTATTTGCTATTTTAGACGTCGGTTCTGTGTACAACAGACGTCCAATTTCTTTTTAAATAACAGTGCGAACCAGCAGTTTACAAACCAACACTTTTCGTCTTTGCCTTTTCTCTTCGTTGCTCTGTATTTCCAGGAAAGTTTCCTCTCCTTTTAACTATTTAAATTTTTTTTACTCCGATTAAAGTAATCTTTGATGTATTATCTCTCATTTGAACCAATTAAAATGAGTTTTCGTTGTGTTTTGGTGCGATCTTTTTGTTGTGTCTTTGTGTAGCATAGTGCACCTTCTCTCTTTGCTAGTTTCCTCGTAAGAAAAACTTGTGTTTTTTGGATTTCTCACGGCATTTCAATCCAAGGACAAACTTGGGTTGTTGCTTATGTCCATTTCGACCGCCAACGAAAAGGTATACGGTATTCTCACCGTATTCTTTTTCATTGGCGGTCGGAATGGACCTAGACAACGATCCAAGTTTGTCTTTGGATTGAAATGCCATGAGAAATTTAAAAGACGCAATTTTTTCTTACGAAGAAACTAGCAAATGAAGGAGGTGCTACTACGCTACCCCAAGACACGAAAAAAACTGCACAAAAACACAACGATCACTTCATAAACGTCAGTTAATGTACAAACCGACGTCTATGATGTCTCAAAGACGTCGGTTAATGCAATGTTTGACGGCTTTATAGACGTCCCGAGTTTTACAGACCGACATCTAAGGTAACCTTAGACGTCGGTTAGTGCAATGTCTGATGTCTTTGTAGACGTCGAGCATTGAACTGCACCGACATCTATATTGACATCGCACCTAAAAAAACCGACGTCCCATTAACGTCACCCGTATAGACGTCGGTTCTGTTGGTGACGTTAAAAGTCCAAAATAACTTACGTCTAAAGCCCTTTATGCATTAGTGAATTGCTGTGGGAAATAATTTTCTTATACACTAGTGCAAAAATAACGTATAAAGTCACACGTTTAACATCTAATCACTGACTAACGTTAAAAATGAATGATGGTATTTTTGTAAATAAATGCAATTAGTAAACATCTTGTTTATAATTATAATTCGACGTAAAAGGATATAATACGTCGAATGCCCCAACTTTAGAAGTTAAAATAGGTTAGTGAATTCAATCAAAATTTGAGCGGGAGATTGAAAATTCATTCACTTTATCTTAGCGCACGAGACCCTCTTCTTTTCTCAAACTTTTCTCAAACAAAATTTGACGACTATCAATGGTAATCTTTTTATATTATTTGATACAAATGCATGTTGATTAACTGATTTATGTATGATTTTTCATTTGTTTTGACCGATTATTTTCGTGTTCTTGTCCTTCATAGGTGCATTATGCTTTCTCTTTCACTAGTGACAACACTTTATTCCGATGAGCTCACTTTTTGAAGGTTAGTTTCGTTTTCGTTTTGAAGAACTCATTTGTTGTTTTTTTGTTGAACTTGTTTATTGTTGTTTGGTTGAACTTGTTTGTTGTTCTTGTTTGATTGAACTTGTTCTTGATTATTGTTGTTTGTTGTTAAAATACCAAAAACTAAAATTTGTTGTTTTTATACCTTTTCAGATCTCGTAGAGTTGTAAAAAAGAATCACAATTAATTAATTTTTTTATTAACATGACAAAAAAACATAAAATGGAGATAAACAATTTTAATCCATATTAATATATGATTTATGTTATTAAATTAATTTCAAATTTCAAATGCTTAAACTAATTTATACTTGAATCCATATTAGAGGCACATGTATGCATACTCCGACGTGCACGGTGAACTTTAAATTTAATGTGTTGCAAAAAATTCAATGGAATATCAGATATGTGGTATCGGAGACGAGATAATGGTGATGAAGTGGAGTCATTCAATCCAGATATATGTTTTATTCAGATTTTCAACTTATCTTATATTCCCAACTTACGTCTAATTTGCTTCTAATTATCAATTGAAAAAAAAAAGGTGAGAAAAAGATAATGTTACACAATTTTTACGTAGAAATTAAAATAAAAACTGAATATAAGACCAAAAGACAGTTTTTGAATTTAAGAATTAAAGTTTGTTTGTGATCAGACCTCTTTATCTTCTATCTCAAAAAATGGACATTTAAACATTTATTAATAGATGCCTACAGTGAAAATTAACTTTTTAAAAAATATAAACTAAAAATAAATTTACTAGACATCGCGTATCCTCTATTTCTATACATGGGAAGTTCATTCCTCCGTATAAACTTACCAGACATTCAACAACGTTACTTGCGTACGTGCCGAAATAATATGTGTGTCACATAGCAATAAGCAAAGACAGTTGTCTAATGAAAATGATGTGTTTTTCCACTTGTGAGCATGTGATGTATAAAGGAAATCAGCAATGAGCAACAAAAATTGACTGAATTTTATGTTTTCTTTATACGTAGAAATAATAGCGACGTAGACGTTGTATGACTAAAGTTTTATATTGGTCGGTGTTGGAACAAAACCGTTGGGATTTTTATGTCTTGGGTGATTTAGTGTATTTTTTGGGTATGCTAATTGTTGTTGAATATTAGTGTGGAATAATAAAGGATGAGAAAATGAGCTGGTTTTACAGGTATACATAGAGGAGCGAGTGTTGAGGGTGACACCATGCTTAAAGTGGCACACTACAAAGATGAATTTATGAGCTGCCACTGCCACGGATTGTGGGGTCCATCACAGTGCCCCTAATGGGCCCCACCATATTATTGAGACTTAGCTTTGAGCCATGTGATGCAGGACACTAACCTAGCTGGCTCTGCCCAATGTGTTATCCCAATCCAAACCTTTTACATCATACTCTTGCTTTACCTCTGGATCGGAAGAAAAAAAAGTAATTAAGACCACATTTTCAAAATATAACATAACCCACCAATAATCTATTCCTAAAACTATAATTTATCTATTTAATTGGTTCATAATAATCATGATTTTAATATATCTGTATATATTCTTCACATTAAAAACTAAATGCCTTCTTGTTTAAACATTGGAAAAACCTTTTCTCTTCAAAATGTCAAAAGACAAAAAGTAAGATGAGTTTGGTTCAGTCTTTTTTTATTAAGTCACATAAAAAGGATAAATTAATTCAATCTATTTTTTATATGGTCCGTAAATTACAACCTTTAGAAGTTTTTTTCTTTTTATTGTTTAAATAGGTATAAGATTGATTGGAGTGAAAATATGTCATTAGATCCAATGAATGTGGTAAAATCTTATATAAGACTATATCATATTAGAATAAGTTAAAATGGAACACTATAATCTTATAATAATTTAGTATCTCAAAATTTAATTATAAAAAACGGATAAAGTATTGTGAATAGTACGCACTTAAGATTAGGTGCTTAAAAAATAATAATGTTTTAATTTTATAATATAAAAAACCCATTTTAGATCAGACAACAAAGGTTATAATTATTTAACTCAAATTAATTTACGTATTTTTATAAGGTGAATATTTGACTAACCTTATTTTAACAATTTTATTATGTGGCAGTAGTTGACCCAAACAATTTTAACTCTTAATATATAATTACATTAAATATATCATTAATGGTAATCTTAGTACTAAAGTAAAACTACATTGTATCTCATAGAAGCCACATGTAAATTTAAATTTATGAAGTAACTACTCTTTATTAAATTATAAAACAACAATGTCTAATTGATTTTTTTTTGTTTCTTTATTATTGTCTATCATGTCTGATTCGTGTAAATAACTTTTTTTAAAAATACTAACAAAATATACTTCTAACATGTAAGATTTGATATTTGAAATATTAAATATAAAAAATTATTTAAAATATTTTCAACTTAAATACGAATCTTAATCCGTGCTCGTGTTAATTTGACGTGAAACAATTCTTTGTCTTATTTTCAAGTATCCTCATTTTTAAATCTTTCTGTTACTATTTAACTGTTGATTTTAAAGCTTCAAGATAATATTAATTATTTTTCTTTATTATATTCTTATCTATTACTTAACAATTACCTATATATATATATATATATATATATATATATATATATATATATACACACACACACACACGTTACTAAAGTAAAAAAAAAAAAAATTATTCTCTAGAGAAATATTAAACGATAATGAAAAAAAAATCGGTCATCTTTTCATAAGAGGCAATCTTGTTTGAATGAAATAAAATATTATAAAAAATATTTTTCTTTAAAAAATTTAGCACATTTGTAGAGTTACTCGTAAAATAATAAAAAAAAATCATTAATGAGAGAAAGACAAATTAAAAATGTACCAGCATGTACATGTTAACGTGTACCCAGATTCTACGATAGAAAAATCTGGAGGCATATATAACATAAGTGCGTGGAAGTAGGATGAGAAAAGCATAAAATGTTTTTCACCATGCAAAGACAGTGAGAGAAAAAATAAAAAATTAAAAAAATGAGAAGGATGTACATATATACTATGGCACCTGTGAAATGTGGACGTGAGTGACGATGACTGGGTACCGGCAAAGACGCAAACCTCCCTCCTTTCTCTCCATAATGGTGTCTGTATGTGGTTCCGCGTCACGTGGCTTTGTGCGTTGCGTTATTCCTTTTCCTACCTTTGTTCTCAAATCCACATCCCATCTAGATTACGTTAGCTTTCTTCCATTTTCTCTCCCTTCATCTTTTTCAACCCCTATTCCTTTCATTTACTTTTTCATTTTCTTCAATGTAAAAAAATTAGGTGAATTCATCCACCATTTTTCTAAAATTTGGACCACATCCAATATTCTTTTTTTTTTAACTTTTTCAAAAGTAAAAGAATAACTATAAATAATACCCCCGACTTGGGTATATTAATAACAAATCAAGAGTTTCTTTAGTTTGGTGATAACATAAAATGTTTGCGCGTAACCATTTCTCTTAAATATATATACAGTTAGGTATTTCATTGCTATATTATTTATTAAAAAAAAATATTAAGGTAAGCTTGTCTAATGCATAAATAAGATATTTTCCTTATTTCACAGCAAATAAAAAAAATATCACATTTCATTGAATTTTATATGTTTTATTTTTTTTAACTAGATATAACAAAAATGAGTCAAAGTATAGATGAATTAGGATTTTTCAAAACTGTCTCACATTTTTTTTATGATAAATATATGGATAATTTTGTAATTATATAATTACTTAATTTTTTGTTATATTTTTTTACTTTTATTTTTTTTTAACGGACAAGTTTTCGCTTTATTTAATTTCTTTTTCTTTTCTTGGCATTTTCTTTCATTTTTCTTCTAGTTAAACAGGTATTTAATAGCTTTTTAGTTGGACGTACTATTAATGGGACAATTAAATACGCTTTCATAAACTAAAATGATGGTTTGGTCATTAAGAAAAAGAAGGTGTGGGTAAAATGGTAAATGCGGGAATAGAAACTTTGATGCGGGAGTACAGTTGGAGAGGGTCGTTGTGGAGGGGTAAATTGGGAAAGAAGGTGAGAAAAGGTTGAAAGCAAGCGACCACAATGCAGTGAAGGTGAAGGGAAAATGATGGTGGTTGTTGTTCTTACAGATGCCTGGCGCGGCTCGCTTATGAGATCCTTTCGTTTCCACAACTACCCTTTTTCCCACACGCCCTCTCTCTTCACTTCTAATTATATTGCTTTCTCTCTCTAACATTGTCGGAGAACACACTCTCTTTTTCTCTCTTTCTCAATCTCTCTCTCTCTTCTTCACACTTTCTTTCTCGAGCAACCGAATTCATCTCCGATTCGCTCTACCTCTGCGTCTCTCTGTTACAACGCTGCTTCCCCATGGAAGCAGGGGAAGATTGCTGCGTCAAGGTCGCGGTTCATGTTCGGCCACTCATCGCCGATGAGAAGCTTCAAGGATGCAAAGATTGCGTCACCGTCGTTTCTGGGAAGCCGCAGGTTCACTTACTTACTCACTCTCAGCTCAATGCTGTCGTTTAAACTTCGCCATTGGCGAATGTGAAAATGAACAGAGCGCATTGTCGTTGACTGTCGACACTGTTTGAGTTCCGCTATCTAGCTACTATTAATTTCCTCTTACGCGAGAGATCTGGATCCGAAACTGCTTACGTTATCAAACATGTGTTACAGAGTTTGGAATTGGAATTACTTTTGTTTGTGATCTGACAAACTTACCTAATTTGGATATTTGACTTGTGTCTATTTCTGACTCCTGACATTCTAGCCTAGGCTTGACTCGTAAGTTTCTGAAACGTTATTTTGAGGAAATAGACAGGGTTTGTTTTTGGTAACTATATTTCAACTAGTGTTTTCAATGAGAGAAGGAGAAGAAGGCTTTTTATCCAGTTTTACAGTTTCACCTTTTCTTCGTACGATCCATAACCCGTCAGTTACTGAGATACAGTGTTTTAAACAGTACACATATGTGTTTGTATTATGATAATAATTCACCAATTCTTCACAACTTTGGTAAGGCACACTAATTGAACATGATTCATTAGCAAGGGCAGGGAGATTTAGGAAATAAAAATAGCTCTACAATTTCTCTGTGTCATCAGAACCTCGGTTCAATTGCTTGCTGCAATATTTTTTGCCTTTTTCTCGGTTTCCAATTTAAATTTGCACTGTATGCATCGTGTCTGATATTATCATCTTCATTTTTTTTTCTGTAATAGTAGGTCCTAATTTCGTCTTCTTCTTATTAATAAAGCTATTTTCAAAGAAATCTAGCAGCTAGCGTTCAGTATAATTTACATGTAACTTACATATTTGCATAGACCCAAACTGCGTATGGTTTATTTTCAAGTCACTGGGACTCCATCTTCGGAAAATGCACCCAATAATAATAATAATAATAATATTTTTAAGTGGCTAAAAATTTGGCTGGGGAATCATATGCTAATAATTGTCACCATAATACAGGTACAAATTGGTGCTCACTCCTTTACATTTGATCATGTTTATGGAAGCACTGGTTCTCCCTCAAGTGCCATGTTTGAAGAATGTGTTGCTCCCCTTGTTGATGGTTTGTTTCAAGGATATAACGCTACTGTTCTCGCTTATGGTCAGGTATAGTTACTATGAAAGTGAACGGAAGTTACATGCCACTACAATGGTCTCTTTTTGCATTTTACAGTTTCAGTCTACTGCAGACAGGTTCTGGGAAAACGTACACCATGGGAACTGGCTTTAAAGATGGTTGCCAAACAGGAATAATACCTCAAGTTATGAACGTTTTGTTTAGCAAAATTGGGACCCTAAACCACCAGATTGATTTTCAGTTGCATGTGTCTTTTATTGAGGTTTGTTGATCAGTTCATCACTGTTTGCAGCATGAGTTTCATAATTTGATTGTTCTTTAGTTAATGAAGCTAATAAAAAAATTATATGTTAAAAACCATTTAGATTAAGTATTTGACAATAACCTTTAATTGTGAAAAGATTCTTAAAGAAGAAGTAAGAGACTTGCTGGATCCCTCCTCCATGAACAAACCAGAAACTGCAAATGGACATTCAGGAAAAATTACCTCTCCTGGGAAGCCACCAATACAAATTCGTGAGACATCAAATGGTGTCATCACCCTTGCAGGATCCACTGAAGTCAGTGTTACAACACTAAAGGAAATGGCTTCTTGCCTGGAACAGGGATCATTGAGCAGGGCAACTGGGAGCACAAATATGAACAACCAATCCAGGTTGACGATTCATTTTTCTTCTCTTCTTTGAACTACCCTATAACTAAATGATGAAATTGGATACACCTTTAAAGTGTACCGGCTGCTTTTAAGCATCTTACAGTAAGGCTGACTTTGTAATAAGCCATGTAAGAAATGTTTTAACTTTTGGATTTCTGGTTACTAGTGAATAGCTGAATAGTTAAATTTCTGCACTAAATGCAAAAATCTGACACTGTCAATCAAACATAAATTATTGTTTTTATAACTTTAAAAACAGTTGTTATAAAAGCCTATAAACTTATTATACACAACAGTATGTGATTGAATGATAGTGTGAAAGACTTTTACATCATAGCATACAAAATTTACTTCCTGGTAGTAGTCTATGATAAAAAATTAAAAAAATAAAAAAAATCCCTTAAACGGCTGTTCCTGTTTATTCTACTGGAGTTTTATTACTTATTCTTCTTTTTGTGTAGTCGATCTCATGCCATCTTCACCATCACCCTAGAACAAATGCGAAAGCTGAATATTCCTGGTGATAGTGGTTTAAATGATACCATGAATGAAGAGTATCTTTGTGCCAAGTTACACTTAGTAGATCTTGCTGGATCAGAAAGAGCTAAAAGAACAGGATCTGATGGTCTGCGTTTTAAGGAAGGTTAGTTTGGTACATCTTTTTCACCTTAAGTTAAGTATGTTTTTGAGAAAACATATTCACCAGTCATTTGTCTTTCAAACAGGAGTTCACATTAACAAAGGCCTTCTAGCCCTTGGCAATGTTATTAGTGCACTTGGTGATGAAAAGAAGCGAAAGGAAGGTGTTCATGTTCCTTATAGGGATAGTAAACTTACTAGGCTTTTGCAGGTTTGATATCTTTATATACACACCTTTCAGTTTTCTGTACTCACTTTTCTTTATTATGAAGTATATGGTAGTTTGTTTGGATAATAATCATTGTGCCCTCTATTTGTCATTTCTCATAAAACATCAACATATAATTTCATAGGAAGCTCTTTCACAGCAGGAGCTTTAAACAAATACTGCAGCAAGGAAATTCTGTAAGAATACAATATATCAAAGAAGGCTCCTCTGCCAACACCCCATATCTTTCCCCAAAATATGAAGCCCCCTTCCCCTAGCACTCCATTTTCATATTATCGTTCCCTTGCATGATTCAAAAGTCCTCCATCTCCAATGTCCTTATGACAGCGCCCATTTTGTTAGACCCCTCCACTTCCTCTCTAACAGAATTGAGAGTTTTTATTCCGAATTATGTCCCTTTTCCGTCCCTTGGTCAAGTGGTATGTTGGGTGATTCTCAACTGTAATATTACAATCGCTTTTGTGAAAAGAAAAAATTATTGCTAATAAAAGAAGACAATATAAAGTAAATATGTATGTAAAGTATTTTGTATTTGGTTTTCTTTGATATTACAATGCTTTTGTGAAAAGAAATAATTATTGCTAATAAAAGAAGACAATATAAAGTAAATATGTATGTAAAGTATTTTGTATTTGGTTTTCATTCTTTGATCTTTAGTTTAATTATTTTATATTTAAAGATGAAAGTTAAATTATTCTGCAGGATTCACTAGGAGGTAACAGCAGAACTGTCATGATTGGTTAGTTGTTTCTCTTTCTTTCTTGTATTCCAATAACTTCTACATTTCTTGGGTATCTTAAGTGGCATTTGGCTCCAAAGAAACATTTCTAATCTTCAGGATGCCAATCCGTTTTTTAGCCTTTTTAAATTCTTTAATCTTAATATTCCAGGGTGGCTTGATAGGTTATAAATTATTAACAAATTTCATGATAACACATAAACTATGATTTTATGTTTTTCATTCTCAAACTTTTTCCCTACTCTGGAAATAATTATTTTTCAGCAGATTTGAACTTCTTGCATCTCCTCTTTGGTAATAAATGATTGATGGCAAGAATAATGATGCTCTGTTCTGTTTTACCGATTTCGTCGAAACCTTTCGTGTTGCATCTAATAGAAGCTGTTGTTAATTTCTTCTTCTTCTTCTTCTTCTTCTTCTTACGTAAAACGATATTTGTTTCAGCTTGCATAAGTCCTGCTGATATTAATGCTGAGGAAACCCTTAACACTTTGAAGTACGCAAATCGTGCACGCAATATCCAAAATAAGCCTGTTGTAAGTATCTGCAAAAAAAAAAAAAAAATCTGTTCTTTTCTTTTCGAAAAATTGAGATAATTTTATTTTGATTTATGTTTGCTTCTTGATTCTTCTGTAGATCAATAGAGACCCCATGTCCAATGAGATGCTAAAAATGCGACAACAGCTAGAGTATTTGCAGGCAGAACTTTGTGCTCGAGCTGGTGGCTCTTCTGGGGAAGTTCAGGTAGTTGGATCCAGTTAACTTCAATCTTAAGTGATTGATGTCTTGATTACTTCAATATACTTCCTATAATGGGCTACTAGTACCATGGATGATTTGCATTTATCATAAATATAATAATTTTATAACTTATTATGTAGGTCCTTAAGGAAAGAATTGCTTGGCTTGAAGCTGCTAATGAAGATCTTTGCCGTGAACTTCATGAATACCGTAGTAGATGTTCTATTGTAGAACCAGGTGAAAGGGAAGCTTATGTATGTCTCTTACTTTGTCTTAGTTTTCATATTCAACTAAGGATATTTTTCTCAGTTTCTGTTTTGATGCGGATGTCTGTCCTTTCATCTCATCTTGGTATTTACAGTCCACTTAATGAAGTGAGTTCAGGATATTCGCTTGATAATGTATGCATGCGTGGTTTAAAACTATTTTCCAGGATGGTAACACATACATTGTGAAGACTGATGCAATTAAGAGGAGCTTACCTATCATAGAAGCTGAGTATCCAATGAGTGAAACAGTGGGTAAGCCTCTTCTTTGGCATTTCTAAAATATTGTTGCTGCTATTTAGTCAAATGTGGTTTGAACTGCAATGATTGACGGTTCAATTTGCCACTTTAGCAGGTGATTCTAGGGAAATAGAAGAAGTAGCAAAAGAGTGGGAGCACACACTTCTGCAGAATAGTATGGATAGAGAGTTACATGAATTGAATAAACGCTTGCAGCAGAAAGAGGTTGTTGCAATGTCTATGTGAATACATACCCGTGACACACTATGCATCAATCAGTAGTGTATTTTTATGAACCATGAGCAACTTCTTTTCTATAATTTTTTGAACCTTATTGTGAGAAACTTATTTCTGCTGCTTAATACTGTTCCCACTTGTGTTATACTTGAATCCAGTTTTTTTTGTAACTAAGGCACATATCTTCTTAAGGTTGTTATGCTACTGAAAATGACCAGATTATCTTATCATACGGGAACTTAATAATTTAACAAGAGAAACAAAAGAAAAAACATATCACTAAAGCTGTAAAATGTTTCTTTTACAAACGTTATAATTATGCTCTCTTAGAAATTTCTTCCATGGCGTATTTTATTTTATTATTTAAATTTTTGTATTAATATCTGGGCAGTCCGAGATGAAGCTTTTTGGAATATCTGATGCTGAAGTACTCAAGCAACATTTTGGTAGAAAGATAACGGAATTGGAAGATGAGAAGAGAGTAGTGCAGGTCCTATATAAGTTATGCAAATTTATTTTACGCTACTTAAAAAATTATATTGATTTATGCACTTGATTTATGAATGCAGCGAGAGAGAGATTGTCTTTTGGCAGAAGTTGAAAATCTCGCTGCCAATTCTGATGGACAAACACAGAAATTAGAGGATATTCACGCCCAAAAATTGAAAGCACTTGAAGCACAGGTGCCTCCTTCTCAATTTTCGCATTAATATTTAAATTTATTTTCAGTTCCAGATTTAAATTGAAAGCTATTCTAAATTACGAAAAAAATTTCAAAACCCTGCCCAAAAGATTATGGATCTGAAGAAGAAGCAGGAGAGTCAGGTCCAGCTTCTGAAGCAAAAGCAAAAAAGTGATGAAGCAGCAAAGAGACTGCAAGATGAAATACAGTGTATAAAGGCTCAAAAGGTTGACTGTTGTATTTCTTCAAATCAAGGTTATAAAAATCTCTTAATATATTATCTCTGTTATAACCTGAATAATATTGCAGGTTCAATTGCAGCAAAGGATAAAACAAGAATCAGAACAGTTTCGGCAGTGGAAGGCTTCAAGAGAGAAAGAGTTGTTGCAAGTATGACAAGCTTTTTCTTTTTTTAAATTAACTGAATAAACATCTTAAAATGCTTTATCTTTTTTTTTCCCAAATTGAAATATTTTCTTCATTACTAATTTGATGTTTCTTTGAAAAATAATAAACATCAATTCATGCATAATTTAAAGTTTCAGACCTGACTACTCAAAATTTTGCAAATAACAAATAAAGAATTTAGATGTAGAGGCCATGATCACTTCATATATTTACTGTAAACATGATAATTGATCACTTTTTCTTTGCAAAACAGTTAAAGAAGGAGGGAAGAAGAAATGAGTATGAAAGACACAAGCTGCAAGCTTTAAATCAGCGGCAGAAATTGGCAAGTATTTATAAGTTGTTTCATTGCTACTATGTTTTAGATAATGGTTTTGCTTTTCATTATAAAATTAATCTAATATGCGATATGAAATTGAGTTTTTATATGTTTGACAAATTGGAGTGGTTTTTAAGCGTTTATAGGCTGGCCTCCCTAAGCGTTTACTCCTGCAAGTATTTAAAATGTATGCGTACTTTTTAGCAATAGATACACTTTGAACTTTGATATTGAGAAAATTGCTTACCTCAAATTATTAATAATTTTTAATCTTCAAGAATGATGATTTTGTTTACATTATGAATAAATATCACTGAGGAAACTGGTGGGACAGTTCCCCCCGGCCTACCCAGTGGCTTTATTTAGCAGGGAGTAAGGGAACTTTTTGCATGTGGCACGTGTTAATTACCAAGAGACTGTTAAAGTCTGCCTTTCTATTTTATGTTTGAGCTTTTTATTCAAATAAAGGTAATGGAAAGAAAAGAAAATATGCTATAATGCATCGAAGTCTTTATTCTTGAACCGCAAGATGGAACGAATTGCCAAGGTAACCAAATTGCTGTTGCATGGTATCGTGTCAGTTAATTTAATCAATAATGCATAGTTATTTGCAAAATATTATTCCAAATAGGTTACATGTGAGAATGGTAACATAAGCAAATTTAGGAAACTGATGCACTATCTTCGAAAACGTTTTCCCCAAAATAATCATGTTTAAAAAAGAAGTTGAATGCATGCATTTCATAATGTTTACTCGATCTTAAAATTATATACAGAAATTCAGTTCTTGTTTTTATGTTGAATAAAACATCTTTCTATTTTTGTGTTTGAAATTGTAAATCGAATAGACATGTGGCAAATTCTTACGTTTATCTTTTCCGCTAAAAGTGCATAATTCTTTGTATAGGAAAAAGGAAAAGATTCACAGAACCACAAATTGATGTTATTGTTGACTTTTGTGATTGTCAAGACTGATGCAAAGTGTGTATATATTTCAGGTTCTTCAGAGAAAAACTGAAGAAGCTGCCATGGCTACCAAAAGGTTAAAGGAGTTGTTAGAAGCACGTAAAACTTCCGGCCGAGAGACTTCAGGTGTGATTTTTTTTTTTTTTTTTTTACATGGAAGGACGATGCTTATTTTTAAATTTTTATATTTTCATCCGTATGGGATATTAAAAGAATCAGGTGTGGCTTAAATGTGATGTGCTTTTAAAATGTCTAAATAGAAAAAACAGTCCACTAATGAATTGCATGATAGTATCATTGCATTTACTCTTTTGTTATTTTTCTAATTATTTTTCATCTTTCAGTTACAACGAATGGAAGTGGAACAAATGGTCAGGTAAATGAGCTCTCCTTCTTCCTCTTAGATTTGCTTTAGTATCATGTGGTCTTAACAAAGTTTTTGAGCTTCATGTTTAGAGCAATGAGAAGTCTTTACAACGGTGGCTTGATCATGAGCTAGAAGTTATGGTAAAGGAGCACGAAGTCCGTTTTGAGTATGAGAAACAGAGCCAAGTGTATGTAACAAACGTCCAATACTTATTTTTGCTTCTGATTGATCTATATTGGATAGTCTATAATATTATGGTGCAATCTTCAGGCGAGCTGCCCTTGCAGATGAATTAGCCATGCTGAAGCAAGTAAATGAGTTTGCTGCAAAGGGTCTCAGTCCTCCAAGAAAGAATGGATTTGCCAGGTACTATTTCTTTTGAAGAATAGTTAATTTAATTTGTCAAGTCTTCACCTTAAGTTCTCAAAAATATTTGATCTTTGAGGTAGTGATGCATAGAATATATGATGGATAACATATGTTTTCCTGGCTGCTTTTAAAATTGTATTTCCCAGGGCATCCTCCATGTCACCAAATGCAAGAATGGCCAGAATAGCTTCACTTGAGAACATGCTGAGTATATCATCTAATTCACTTGTTGCAATGGCTTCTCAACTTTCTGAGGCAGAAGAACGAGAGAGGGCCTTCTCTAACCGTGGACGCTGGAATCAATTGCGTTCAATGGGAGAAGCGAAGAATTTGCTTCAATATATGTTTAATTCTGTTGCAGATGCTAGGTCCTTTAGCCTATACCTTTTCTCTCGATCATTAATTGTATTTTTTTCTTTCAATTCTCTATAAATAAGATAACTAAACAATTTTCTAATTGAACAAGGCACAATTGTGATACTGTATACCGTTATGAATTTCTGTGTTGACAATAGGTGCCAACTCTGGGAGAAGGACATGGAGATCAGGGAAATGAAAGATCAAATAAAAGAACTTGTTGGTCTCTTACGGCAAAGTGAGATGAAGAGAAAAGAAGTTGAGAAGGAACTAAAAGTGAGAGAACAAGCTAACGGAAGCACACTGGCTACACCACCTTCGGTAAGACTATTGCTACTCGGTGAGGCATCATATGCCAATAAGAAGCCTGTGATTTTGGGAGACATTCTGGAGATATACTTCGGTGCCTAAATATGGAATGAGTGCTCCCTCGTTGTGAACAGTGCAAAATTAGATTTAGGATTGGATGGTTTTATAACAGATTCAAGCGAGAATCAAATATGGTTTAAAATAAATATATAACTAATTGTTGAGTCGTCTGCTAACTTAGCCTATAACTAGGGAACAGAGGTACTTGAACTCTTGCATTTTTGTGCTTAGTTATTGATTTTGAGTGGTGCTTCCGGCTGTAAGCAGTCGGCAAACTTTGGATTTAGGATTTGATGGGTTCTAGAGTAGATTCAAGCCAAAACTGACTGGGATTTAAAAGAATAATAATTGTAGTGTTGTCTGTCAAAGAGTCGGATCCAGGCAGCTGACTAAGTCGAAGAAAAATAAATTAGGCTTATAGCAGTATTAACTCTGTTAGCGTACCTCAAGTTCTTCAGTTATTGGGTATCAACATAAAAGGTCGTTAGTTCATCACAGCTCTTGGCAAAATATTATTTGGTTGGATAGAGTCAAAGAAAAGTTGTATTCCATCATCAGCCACTCCCTATTTGTTGTTTTACAAGTGCAAAGCTTGACCAAAGTTTCCATCTTATTCTCAATTCCTCATTAACTCAATCGACTATGCCTCAACACTTGACCTTCTAAACCTTGACAAAATTATCAAAATATTTCTAAGGTCTATAATATGAACAGAAGTAACGACTGGCTAATTCTAATCCTTGTACCTTCAAATATCAAGTCTAGTAATTTCTTGAACTAGTAGAATCAAGCCCAGTAATCGAAGCAAACCAAAATAGTGAGATTCTTTGATCTTTCGGCTTACACTTCATCGATGTTTCTGTTACCTGAATACAAGACCTTCGGTGCTTGATTACAAATGAATTTAAGTTGAAGGTTAACATCTATTTAGTATAATTTTAAGGTTTATAGTAATTAGTAGTAGCAAAGGACAATCATGTTACATTGCTTAAACTATAATTGAGGATTTTCTAATAGCTTCATACTTTATCATGAGTCAGAACTGTCTCCTCCATTAGGATTCTGCTAATTATTGTCTTGATGAATTGCAGCTGATATTTTGTGATCGTTGCAGCAATCTTTTGGTTGCTTTATTTTACTTTTGTATATCATAGCAGTGGTTATCTAGTTATTGCTTCCTTTGCAAGTAGTTAGCTGCTTAATTTATCATCATTCAACTTCAACAGGGTGACTCCCCTAATCCATTGAAACAACAAGCTGAAGACATGAAAGGGCCTTTATCAGCAATGTCTATGCCAGTGCCTAAACAGCTAAAATACACGCCAGGGGTTGCCAATGGGTTGGTGAGGGAATCGGCAGCATTTGTAGATCAGGGTAGAAGGGTAAGTTAATCTTCATTCTTCACTTGAATCGGTTTACGGCTTTTATTGGGCACGGTTGTGAATTTACTGTTTATGTAGATGATACCCATCGGACACCTGTCAATGAAAAAACTAGCAATGGTAGGACAAGCTTCTGGAAAGTTATGGAGGTGGAAAAGAAGTCATCATCAGTGGCTGCTACAATTCAAGTGGAAATGGCAGAAACCGTGGAGACTTTCAGAATGGATACGACATAGTGATGAGACGATCATGAGAACAAAACCACGCTCACAGGCTTTGCCACGTATCAGGTGATCTGTTTTAGGATCAGCCCTATTCATGTGGCTCGGTATTTTTCGAACCACAAGAATTATCCTAGACACATGGCATTGGAAATAACAGAGCACTAGGTGCAGGTAAATTAGTGGTGACCATTCTTTCTTAAATTTGTCTTCAGTTAAAACTTCTTGCAAACCACTGCCAAACCTGTGGTCTCGAAAACTTGTATAGTCCAATATTCTTTAAACGAATACATACCCGACCTTTCAACTTTTCATTTTTGCTATATTCTGTGCTAATAATTAGTTATATATAACTCGAACATTATTATCCAAAAAAGTTTAGTATGGTATTGATCTGACATTCACGGTTTCTTGCAACAGTGTAATATAATTGGTTGCTGAAGCAATGTATATAACTGCCAGTCTTGAATAATGCTGTCCAGATCTTGGAAATTTTGCCATAATTTTGTGCATATGGATCATCTTGGAGGTATGTTGCAATGTAATGTTTGGACAGAGCTACCCAAATAATGAAAAACGAAGATGTCGCTTGCTTGAAGACAATCGTAGATTTTGGACAGACAAACTATCTTGGAAAATTGTCTGTTCATACTAACAGTACAAGAAACAAAAAGAAAGAATTTTTTGTCAAGTCTTGGGAAGCTTATTGTGTATGTTATTCTTTATTGCAAAGCTTATTGTGTTTAAGAAAAATGATTTTAGTTTATAGGTTCTATGTTGTAGCATTTGGCACATAACAGAAGGAAATTCCTGTGTAGTTTTTTAGTTCCCTAGTGCTTCGTGTGTGTAAAGAACATTAGCTGCTATATTGAAAGATATTTTACCATACAGATTGTATTATAACAACGTAAGCTACTGTCTCATCTTATCGTAAACCTCCTACTACGCGTACTGAATTGAATTGAGATATTAAAATATCAATTTACTAGTAAATTTTAAGGATTACATTTGTGAGAAGTCTAATAAGTTTTCTCAAAAAAAAATATATGCATTTTAAACGGTGTGGAAGGGACTGATTACATGTTGTTGGGCTGGGATAAGTCAACGTGCTGTTGGACTACTGTAATCTAGTTGAAATATACTTTAACCCGTGGGAGAAACCCTTGTCCTCTTACTACTATTAAGATGTGTTAATTTACTCTTAACAGGACAAAATCAAATTTAAAAGTTTGGTAATCATGGCATGGCATGAAGTGCTTACAGGATATATAAGCTTGAATATTGGTCAATCCAATCTTAGGATAAAAGGTCTAATATATTTTTATTTCGAAAATTGAACTCAAGACCCACTTAAGAAAAAAAAATAATCTTAATTTTATTTATTCTTATTTCACATACCCACATCTCTCTATTCTTATAATAAGAATGGATAATAACTATTTCTAACTCTATAAACATAACTTTTCACTTAACATTGTGAAGGGGAGAACATTTGAATATTTCTGACTTAAACATCTTTCAATATAAATAAGATCGTTGGGATTCTCGTATAAGACATTTTAGAAGAAATTATTATTTTTAGAAGGCATTAATTTGTTTTCCTTATAAACTTATAACTGTGAAGTGACTTTTCATCAAGTTAAAAATTGGTATCTGGTATGATGAGTATCTAAGGCAAACGTGAGATGTCAGATCTTGCATATAACATGTCAGTTCCTCTGCCATGCATGCCCACATCATCTAGGTTATCCGACACAAATGTTTCTCATTATGTTGACGATACGATCAACTAAGGCTCGTCGTCTTCTTTTAAACTTTTCACCAATTCATTACACATTTTGGTTTCCACGTCATTCCAAAACATGTTGATCGTCGTCATCTTCAATTTAGACGTATCACAACATTTAACCAATTTCAAGCAAATTCATGATATTTATGGGAGATTTACAAACTTCTATCATTTTCGCAGTGTGTAGATTAGGCAAAAGAAGTTGTCTTTTTATTTTTATTTTTGATAAAAAAAAAATTATATTGCCCTACAATTTAAAAAAAAAAATCATACCTGTGGTTTAATTATTAATTATACAAGCGGTTTATTTTTCTAATTTAATTTATTTAAATTCCAAATCGTACAATTTTTAAAGTACTATTAAAGTTTAATTTATTAAAATATAACAATCAATAAGCATATAAATAAATACTGGATTAAAATTATAATTTTGAGTATGAAACAAAAATACAAAAAGTGCATGTACTAAAATTGTGAATCAATAGCTGAAAATTAATTTCATTTTAATGCAAAGAAACAAACATTATTCTCAGAAGGGATTGAAATGAGCAATGAATTATCATTCTATAGAAAAAAATCATAATTTCAAAAACATTATAACAACCAACAATTTCATGATATAAATTGACCATTAACTAGCTAAGTCATATGAAAATGGCAGGTAGTGAATCCCCAGTTCTTTAGGTAAATCATCCCTTAATTGATTGCCTTTTAGGTAGAGTTTCATAATACGACTAAACAAAACTCTAGAAAATAAAGAATGAAAAATATTTACTCTAAACTTGACTTTGGACAACCCAGCAGCAATATACAAGCCCAAAATGGGACGTTATGAACCCTCCACAATTTACCAAGATGGTAAAGTCTATTTAAATAGTACAACAAAGTATAATTTATGGATTTCTTTCTTAAATTTTTTACCCCACTTTACTAATATTTTGTCCATCTATCCACAGTTTATGACATAATTAAACCGAAAATCTTTGGAAAAATAAAATAGAATAAGACTAAGGCATGGAATCACCACTGCGCAGTTCCAATTCACTGGTATCCTCCAATAGTACAATTTCTTTGATTTCCTGCAACATCTTCAAGACCTGCCACATAGTTGGCCTCTGCTCCGGTGAGGTCAAGCTACAAGTTGTAGCCACCTGAAGAAGCATGTCCATTCGGCTATCTTCGCCCCCATTGTCATCCCTGATGGACCTCACCCAACTTGACATGTCACCAGGAACCATAAATGGGAGCTCTGAGGGAAATTTCCCAGTCAGAAGCTCAAGCAACAAAATCCCATAGGCATAAACATCGGATTTGTGGGTTGGCTGATGATTGGGGTTGCGAGTCTCTGGAGCTCTGTACGCTGCTGAATCGCCATCTTCATCAAATGTGGATGGGTGTGTCAACACGGAGAGGCAGTAATCTGTGATGCATGCCTCGAAATCAGGTCCAAGAAGAACATTCGTGGACTTAAGATTGCCATGGACCAGTCTCCATGCCTGGTGGATGAAGGCCAGACCTTGTGCTACGTCCTCTGCTATTTTTAAGCATGATGTCCAGTGTAATGGTCTTGCCCTGCTTGATCTCGATCCTGCACAAAAAATTACCAATTATCAACAGATTATTTCTTCTATAATGTTATGTTAGTTCATTATGCGTCTGAGCATGAATCACTCCATTAAAGTATGTATTGGATTACTCATTTAGACAAAGCATAATAGGAAATTCAATTCAACACCGAAGCCTCACCGAGATCAGTTTAACAATCTCACAGTTTTCACCGACGAAATACAGTACAAGCGATAGAAGCAGAAAAATAACAGAAGTGGATTGATTCAGTGATTAGATAAACGTCAGAAATTTAAACATCAGACAGACAAGGATTAGATAAACGTCAGAAATTTAAAATCACCGACCACCTTGGGTTCCACCGCCTGCATACGGCCAAAAGGGTTCAGTGATTTTGAAAGTCCTCAATCAGAAGGTCAGATCTTTTCCCAGTTCAACGGCTATAAAGACGTAATGGTTTATGAATGCACGTACCGTCATCAGCCCCACACAGTGAGTGATGCCCATCTTTACCTTTCAATGGAATCTACCTGTCCTGAATTCAACAGGAATCTGCCAATACAATTAACAAGCTACCCGCCCCAACTGCCAAAGTCCAAACACCGTTGCCATCTATTAGCTGGTGTTACAAAGAAAAAGCATTCCTCGAGTAATACCATCTGTCCTCATCGCTTACACAGGCATAAGACCGAAAAAAAAGAAAGGTGAAAACAGCTAGATGGCTAAACGACACGGACCAGACAATTCAAAAAGACTATTCAGTAGCCAATAGACCCATGCTTTCTTTAATTATAAATTAAAATTCCCCGTCCAATGATATCCACATATAACAAAAGCAATTCCTATTCCCACGTAGTCACTAGTCAACAATATTCTCGCTGCTGGATGAAAAGCTTAACCGCTATCAAATCCAAAAATGCAATCACATGCAAAAGAGAATTTCAAAAACTTTCCACGCACAACACAATCTTTAGCTCGCATCAATAAAACGCAGTCACCAAAAACACATGTAATAATTTTTTTATTATTATTATAATTTAAAATGGGGGAAACGAGTCAGAGTGGCGAAGGTTCGCTCGCTAACTCAGTGAGTTTGAGAAGGGTACCATACCGTGTATGAGGGAGAAGAGACTGCCATTGGGCTGAAAGTCATAGATAATGAGCCTCTCTTGCTTGGCCTGGAAATATGCCCTGAGAGGAACCAAATTGGAGTGTCGGAGCCCACCCACGGATTCCATGTGTCGCTCGAACACTTCCTTCGTTGCATGGGCAGCCATTTTCCCCGCATCAAGGCGCTTCACCGTCACCATCAGACGGTTATCAAGAGCCGCCTTGTAAGTGGTTCCCAAACACCCTCTCCCTAAAAGCTCCGCGGAACCCTTCATCAACTGGTCCAGCGTATACACCTGCGCCTCACCCGCACAGAATACCAAACTCCCACTCTTCGCCACCTCCGCTCTCTTCACCTTCTCTTCCAACTCTCTCTCCATCTCCATCCGCATCACTGCCGCGGCCTCCGCCGCCGCTGCCCCATCCGCCGCCATCATCCCGCACCGCTGGTCCTTATTGCACCGGCTCCTCTGCTTTCTCACCGCCGCCGCGAAGCACACCAGCGAGCAAACCAGAACGAACACGCCGGCGGAGAATCCGATTATCACAGCCCGCCGGTCGCGTCGCTTCTTCGCGTACGGCTGTCTGATTAAGCCACTGACGCCGTGCACCTGCGCGCTCTGACCGAGCGGCGTCTTAGGTGGCCCAGCGGGCCCGAAGAACGGCTGCGCAGGACGGCATTGCACGCGGACGATTTCACCGCAGAGGTTAGGGTTGAACGCAAAGGAAGACGGCGGAAAACGAAACAGCGTCTGCGTCACGGGAATCGCGCCGGAGAGGTTGTTGCGGGAGATTTCAAGTATTCTAAGAGAGGACTGGTTAAACGGAGGTACTGAACCGTTAAAAGCGTTATAACTAAGACGGAGTGTGTGAAGACGGTCTAGGTTAGTGAAGGCAGCAGAGATAGGTCCAGAGAGATTGTTGTGAGAGAAATCCAAGTTTCGTAAACGGTGGAGAGAGAAGAGTGAAGGAGGGAGAGAACCGGTGAATTGGTTGTTGTCCAGGAAGAGGCTTTTGAGATTGGAGAGAGCGCTGAGGTCCGGGATGGTTCCCGTGAGTGAGTTGTTCTGTAAACTGAGAACTCGGAGCTGGTCGAGACGCGTGAGTGTGTTTGGAGCCCAAACGCCGGCGAGATCTAAGCCCTGGAGAAGGAGACGCTCTACTTTGGGGCCGTTGCATTGGACGCCCTGCCACGTGCAGAAGCGGAGGCCGCGCGTGAGGGGGGAGAAGTCAAGGTGGTCGTTTACGTCGGCTTTAAGTTTGAAGGCGAGGAGGGCGTGGGCGTCGGTGAAAACTAACGGCGGAATATGACGATGGAGTTGGGAGGAATGTGCGTAAGAAGAAGCGTGCAGTGGCAGGAGCAGAAGTAGTAACAGTAATGGGAATGGATGGTTTGTGTTGGACATTGTTGGAGCAACCTCAGAACAGGGTGTCGAAGACTGAATGAAGTTTTTGGTGTGTTGATGAAGGAATTGGGGATTTGTCCATTTGATACGCTCCGCTTGGCTACTAGGAATGGAGGAGTTTTTGCGTTTTAGAAGAGAGAGAACAGGTGACAAGAAGAGGATGCAGATGTCTGAGCACATAGGTCAGACATCACGTGAAAATAGGTACAGAGGGAGCAACATCTAAACTTACATCTATGGCGCTTTGCCTCTTCTCATCACAATATTAACCTTTTTTTTTTTTCCTAACAAAATTAATATTTATTTATCTATTTATTATTATTGGAAATTATAGTTTTATTACCTTGATTCCAAAATGAAAAATATATTATTTATACTAATTTTATTTATCTTTGAACTGTAATCGTAGTATAATGAAACATGAAAAAAAAAAAGTAATTTAACACGATTAAGTTTATTAGCATTCAGTCCTTAATTTTATAGGGTATATAAAAACCTAGTTTTGTCTTATCCTTAACTTACACAAAACTTTAGCATGCACTCTAAAATGTAACAGTCGTATCACATGCATTCAGAAAAAGGATGTCGTGATAACCATTTTTTTTCTACAGGAAAACGATAATTCATTTATAATATGATAATAATAATATATAAATATTTGTTTTCCAAAGATTTAAATTCACGGTTTGTCAGTGGGCATTTGATCATGAGTAATCTGCCTAATAAGGAAAGAAGGCTATACTGAAACTCATTGACATCGGTTCCAGATTATCATGTTCTCAATTCTCCGTTCAAACAGGTCAACGCTGGAATATACCGCCGGAATGTTCCAGATATTATCATACCACATTACAGAAAGCATTCTACCCACGAAATAGGATGAAAATCCATGATACAATGACGTTCGAGTTCACACCAGGATGATAAAACTTAATAACATCATAGACCTCTCTTCCGATGATATTCGTGATAAAACAAACTACATGCCAAGAGTCAAGGCAATCCTCGTTACACATTCCACTGTCAATCAATTATGGAAAATTATATTCTTTTTCCAAATCCTTTTCTTTTAGCAAAGTGGTTTTTGATCTTTCAGATTAAACAATTATTCTAACCCGTGGAACTAAAATAAGTATTTTCATATTCATCTTCTATTTTATAAAAATAAAATAATTATCCTATTTATACATTTCACTTTTCAAAACCAGCTTATAAACTGTCATTCTATTTCTTTGCCAAATAGAGGCAGAGAAATAGCTTATCATATATGTTATAAATTTGTTCTTAATATAAAATAAACTTCTTGGTAAATTACTATCAACATGATTATCCGTATCAAAACCACAAACTCCGCTTTACTTATTACTTTAATAATATAAATACTACTTTTTATATTTCCAGCGTTAAAGTTAATTTGCATTTTAAAAAAATCTCTCAAAATTTGTCAAATACTACTTGCCCTATAAGGACGTATTTAGTAAGTTTTAGTTGCTAAAAGAAATGGCAGTATAAAATAATTTTGCATAGGCACCGAATAAAACATTATCTTATTCAAAAAAATTTACTAATTTTTATAATAATGGTTGTAAAAACTTTTATTTATAAATTCTTACTTTTGAACACTCTAAAGAACTTTACACATTTACCTTTACTAAAATTGACAATGTGATTGAAACGTGTGGTAAAGGAAAATAACATTTATCATCATAAATGTAATTTTGAAACTTGTAATTTAAAATTGCATTAAAATATTTTCAATTATATTTGATTTTGTTATAAGCTTATTCTTAATGGTTAATTGCTATAAATATGTCTATAGGAAAAATATTTGTCACGTCCTCAAGCATCAAAACAAACACGGCGTAATTAGTGGCTTGCTGCTTTTGATTGTTCGGCGGTAGGGGCACGTGAGTTTATGTGTGCCTTCATCTGTGCGCGGTGCAGCTCAACTAATTCAATGTTTCACTTCAAAAAAAAAACACCATTAAAAAAAAGTGCTTCCACTCTCAGTACAATTTTTTTTTAATTATTTAAATTAAATGTTTTAAAAAATTAAGTTTAAATTGATAAATTTAATGAAAATGTTATATATATATATATATATATATATATATATATGTGTGTGCGCGCGCGCAAATTTACTCCAATGAAATTGGTAGTGTAAAAGAAAGTGAGACTAAATTGATACCCGTGAGTGGTTTCTGTTCCACGTGACCGTGAGTTGCTTTTTATTCGAATGCTTTATGGAAATAGTAATTTGTATTATGTTAGGTACAGAAAACATATAATAAGGTACACATGGTTGGTCTCATAAACGGGACAGTGGTTGAACAGATATAAATCGGATAGTTGGATATTATTGATGTTGGATAATCAATTGCTAAATCTTTGTTCTTTTCGTATCTTTGTTCTATTTAATACTAAAAGTCTCAGATTTGAGATGAAAGAACTGGATTTCTTTTCTGGATAATGGCAGAAGCAGGATATATAGAAAACAAATTTCGATGGAAGAAATTCTAATACTAAAGAAAGGATAAAACGTATAATCAGATATTTCAATATATCCTTATAATTTTTGTGTATGATTTCAGGTTCAAATTAATGCTATCATTAGTTGGCGGGTTGATGGGAAAAAATAAGAGCAGTAAAATTAAAGGAATCTGTTTGGTAGGTTGAAAACGAGGAGATAAATTGAAAGGAAATTAAGTTAATTTTTTCTCACATATATAATTTTACTCATTTTTTATTTTTATTTTATATTTTTTACTGAACATATTTCATTTCTTTTTTGCTTTTTCACTTATTGTTTCTACTCATTTTATATTAGTTTTCTTACCGATTGAAAATGTTTTTCAGTCTTATTCACAATTTTAGTAGATAATTTTGTTATTAGTTTGTTGTATTTTTTAAAATATTAACTTTTACCTTTTTTACTTGTTATATTTATTATATTAAATAATATGATTTTAGTCATCATATTAATTAATATTACTTAAGTTTTGGGCTTATAATCAAGCGATGATTACTTAAACGTGAGAAATTAAGTAAAGGATACACATTATCTCGAGTGATGTTGGATTGTTCAAATAAAGAAGTCTTCATTGATCCAATAAGTAAGATTCCTAATCGATATAAGGTTGCTCAAATGATATACATTTATTCAAACAATATCTATATGATGTTGATGACAATGTTTAATAATGAACATGTTATATACATATATATATATATATATATATATATATATATATATATATATATATATATTACAAAAACATTGTATTTTAGCGATCACCGGTAGCTAAAATATTAAAATGAGTCACTAGACCTTTTAGCGTTAAAAATTAAACAGAAAATATATGGTAGAAAAAATTATAGTTACAAAACCTTTAGTAATCTATTTTTAAATTAGTCACTAAATAATTATCAAAATTTTGGTAGCTAATTGATCATTAAAATATTAGTCTATTCTAAATATGTGACCAATTTGTGATCGAAACGTATTGGGTAATTTCAGCCACTAATTCGGTCACAAAAACAAAAAGTTTAACCATTTTTTTTTTTCATACGCTAATGAGGGAAAATGGATTAAATTTTTTTTAAAAAAAATGACCACTAATTTGGTCTTTGGATAACAATGCAAATCTTGGTTAAGTAATGACTGAGTTTTTTTAATTTAATTTAGAATTTTTAGGGGTTAAATCAGCCAAAAAAAAGAACAGAAATATGTAACGATTGATTGCTAAATAAAAAAATTAATATTGTAGTGAGCAAAAGTTCGGTGGCTAATTTTATGTACAAGACTTTGATATAATTTTAAATAACATTTGATTTATTTGTAAATAATTTCCTAACCTGCTTGTAAATACTAAATAATAATCAACTCTATAAAATGTAATAAAAGGTAATATAAAAATTATATATACTATATATTATGTATTATATATTGCATAATCTAATATACATCATAATAGTTCTTAAATAAATATGTAATAATATAATAAAAGTATATTATCAATATACATTATTAAACCAGTATCTAGAAGCGTGGTTTACTTATTGACCGTTAAATTTGAAGCTTTAGTCATTATCACAAATTATTTGAAATGATATATTGAGATTGTCAAAAAATTATTGAAAGACTTAAACAAATTTTAATATCTCAATAATTGATATTTTCATGCAATGTTACTAATAAAATAACAATTCAAATTACACATAATCATCACACAACATGAACATAATGTTGATGTTGTAAACTTTTTTTTTTTCAAAACGAAAAGTAGTCAAATTAGAAGGAAAAACCTCAAACTAAAAATATAATAGAAAATAAATTGTTTTAAATCATCTGGCAACAAAAAAAGGTGAATGTCAAAAACATACAAATAACCAAAAGTGGCAAAATATATATACTTCGAGTTTTCTCTGGGAAGTGACCCAATCTAGTTGGAACTCAACACTAATCTCAGCACTGCTCAATATTAAGTGATGCACCATGATGACTAAGATTAATATTAAAGATAAACAAATTAAATAAGTTTCTATTTTCACTTAAAATCTCAAATAGGTTTATTTCTTTTTCGGCATCTTAATTAAGTTTTTATTTTCTTAAAATTGAATCAAATAAAACCTTTCCGTCAAATTGAGATGACGACGTTAAGAAAAGTATCTTGACCGTGTTGTTTTTTATTACATGGCTTTGAAAATGTGACTAAATTGTATTTTTTTAATTTTTGAATTAAAAAATAAAGTATACTCTGTATATTTCATTTTTTAATTCAAAAATTAAAAAAATACAATTCAGTGACGTTTTTAATGTCACGTAATAAAATACTACATTGTCAGCCTATCTTTTTAAATGTGTCATCTCAATTTGACGGAAAAACCCTATTTAATTCAATTTTACAAAAATAAGGACTCAATTCATACGTCAAAAATAAAGAAACCTATTTAAAATTCTGAACGAAAATAGAAACTTGTTGAGACATTAAACCATAAATTAATAATATAATCTTTATAATAGTCACAAACACAAAACGTAGCCTTTCTTAATCAGAAATAAATAAACAAGATAACATATAATATAACAATCACATCCTTAATAAAATAATAAATAATACAAACTTAATTAAAAAATATAAAAATTATAATCACTTAATATACTAACAAAATAAGAAACTCACATAAAAATATCCAAATAAAACTTAATTAATTTTTTTCTTATAAATGTGGTAAGAATACCAGTTATTTATCTTCATCACAACATCAATTAAATGAACTAAACTAAACCCAATGCACATATATTGAATTGTGTTTTAATTTCTATATTAACCTAAAAAGTGCATTTTTTTTAAATTATATTATGAAGTTATATTTATAGACATCATTGGTTTTAAAATACAAAAATACGTATAAAAGCCAAAGTATATATTTTTTATTATTTTTTATATATATAGTGGGTTCAATCGAAAGTTGACTGAACCTGTGTTTGTTGAAGGTTAGCTTGTGTAGACTCAATTAAATTTAAATTATATATCCAATTCATTTTATTGAATTTTAGATTGAATTTGGATGTTGAAAAAATATACTCAAAAGACTATTACAATATTTTCCAAACAAAATATTCAAATACATTTAAAATTTTAGAATTAAAAAGTTCACTAAAATAATAACTTTTCCGGTGCAAAATACTGTTGCTTATTTAAAATGGACTTGTTTACTCTGAAGCAGAGCCCTCGCCATTCATGAGTGCTCGTAATCACCTTTATTTTATTCGTTTATAGGAATAATCAAAGTTATCAACATTAATTATTATTAACATGATGACGTCTGACCTTATAAATGCCCATTTCCTCCCAAACCTGCAATCACCAAATATCGAAACAAAAAAAGAAAATGGGGACAAGTAGATCTTCCACGCCTACGATCCTCATCATTCTCTTCACCGTCTTCACAGTGTCTTCCGCGTTTGACATGTCCATAACCTCATACGACAGAACCACCTACGCCGACAAGACAGCCCGGATGAGCGACAAGGAGGTGAGGACCATATACGAGGAGTGGCTTGTGAAGAATGGCAAGGTGCATACCACCCTCGACCAGAAAGAGAAAAGGTTTCAGATTTTCAAAGACAACCTCAAGTTTATCGACGACCACAATGCTGAAAACCGGACATACAAGATTGGACTGAACCGGTTCGCCGATCTTAGCAACGATGAATACCGGTCCAAGTACCTGACAACCAAGATTAACCCCCTCAGGATGATGGCAAAGCCAAGTAACCGTTACGCTGGGCGCGTGGACGACAACTTGCCGGAATCTGTTGATTGGAGGAAAGAAGGTGCTGTGGTGAGAGTCAAAGACCAAGCAGAGTGCGGTAAGTACTGTACTATACTATTATATTATTATTACATATTCTCTGTTTCTCTTCCACTCCTTTGACCAATAATTTATCTATTCTTCTCCCATGTTTTTCTTGAGAACATTATATTTTAAGTTTGGATAATATTTTATGGTTATTATAACTGGCTTATATTAAGATAAAACATTCCTTTAATTATTTGATGTTTTTAATATAATAGTAAAGTTAATTTAAAAATAAAGATGAAAATGATGGATTTAAGTGTAAGAAATTAAAATGTCAAGTATATTTATAAAGATGAAAGAACACTGATTTAAATAGTCATTTTCTAAAACTAGTTGTTTCCTCGTATTAGATTTGAAATGAAAAAAAAAAGGTATGGTTTTTAAATTAATACAAATTAAATGTAAGTACTTAATATATAAGATCGGTATAAAACACATGTCTCCTTTCTCATGATATGACATTTTCACCTTCAAGTTATGTTCCTAAAATTACACTGTATATATACTTTATTTTGTTCCTACTCCAATGAAAAAATGAATTTAGTAATAATATTTTGTGTAGTTCTAATAAAGGCGTTTAAGACTAAATTAAACAAGACTCAAACTTATAAATCTATTTTTTATAGAACAGTCCTCAATCTCGCACCCAAGATTTCTTATATATTAAAGTCCTCCATAACGCTTTCCTTATAGTTAATACATATTTTCATACAAATTCTGTAAACCTATGAGTCATAACTTACATTATAAATTTATTTAATGTTATTGGAACCTTGTATAAACTTAAAAGGTTAGTTTTTATCTTCATACAAAGGGCTGCTGTCTAAGTTACTGTTTTTCTGATACAGATGGTTGCTGGGCATTCTCAGCAATTGCGGCAGTGGAAGGGATTAACAAGATAGTAACAGGCAATCTAACTGCATTATCAGAGCAAGAACTGTTGGACTGTGACAGAACAGTAAACGCAGGTTGTAGTGGCGGACTTGTGGATTATGCCTTTGAGTACATTATAAACAATGGTGGCATTGACACAGAAGATGATTACCCTTTTCAAGGCGCTGATGGTATATGCGATCAATATAAGGTTCGTTTTTAACTCTATTATTTGTTAATTTGGTTAATGTTTTCAATAGGTTCCAGCTATTTCTTATATACTTTTTTTCTCATCTTTAGCAAAATGCTAGAGCTGTTACAATTGATGGCTATGAACGTGTTCCTGCCTATGATGAGTTAGCCTTGAAAAATGCAGTAGCAAATCAACCGGTGAGCGTTGCCATTGAAGCATATGGCAGAGAGTTTCAGTTATATGAATCTGTAAGTATCTAATCAATTTTATCTGAAAAGTATAACCTACATTCTTCTGAGTAATAACATTGATTCTTGATTCCTGGAGTCATAGAATGAATTTATTTGTCTGCATTTTACTAGGGTATATTCACAGGAACATGTGGTACTTTAATCGATCATGGTGTTGCAGCTGTTGGTTACGGTACAGAAAATGGAACTGACTATTGGATTGTGAAGAATTCATGGGGTGAGAAATGGGGAGAAGAAGGTTATGTAAGAATGGAACGCAATATAGCAAAAGACACTGCAGGGAAGTGTGGAATTGCGATTCTGTCATTCTATCCCATAAAGAGTGGCCAAAATCTCTCAAACCCTGTTAACCCACTGGGAATTTACATGTAGGAACAAGATGAACTTAAGCAAATGATGACCAACTTAGTTCTCATTTTCGATTTTTTTTTTATCTTTCTGTGAAAAAACAAAGACCACAAAATGTTTGGCATAGGAATACCGCACCGCGAATTAATGATATGCCATTTCACTCTACTGTTGGATGATGCATTATATGTGATAGAAATCTGATTCAGCAAACATGCGTTGTTTATATAGAAATCTGTCATTATATTGCTTGATTTATTTTGTAATTTTTTTCTTGTAATTCTAATTTAATTTCTTAATTTTCTTTTTGTTTATGGTTTTAGGAAATAGAGGAAATACTAAATAAAAGAGTTTTAGATTTTTGTCTTTAGAGGTGGAAGAGGCCCATGAAAAAAAAAAAAGAGACAAAGAGAAAGAGAGGATTGTGTATTCATTCTCTATTCGCTAAATTGGATTTTTCTTCCTCTCTGTATCTAAGAATACGAGAAGAATTTTAGGGTGCAAACTCAAATACCATTTATTTAGCTGAAAACGGCTATTCCAAACTAACAGACCTCGTAATTGAAGCAACTCCACAAGATATCATTCTAAACACACACATGTTAAAGAAGATATTTTCCAGGAAACATTAAGCCTTGAATGGAATGAAAAGGAATTATGTAAGAAGTAGTGAAGTTTAACGCATGGCGCAGTATAAAAATGGGTCCAGATAGTAATTCCTGACAAGAATATCTAAGAAAGTGTGTGTGTGTGTGAGAGTTTGTGTACACATGAATTCACAGACGTAACTTTCACACACTCGAGTTGTCAAAGAAACAGTACCGTGTTGGGGACCAGGGCTCAAATACCAATTGTCGCACAGAGCAGCTTGACGTTGAGTTGCTGACTTCAATTATCACTCTCCTTTTCAACACAGCCCTACGAGATGGAACACCACACTTCAAACCATACCCCACCATCTCCATCATCTCCCCACCACGCTATTCTCATCTCTAACCACACACCCTTCCTTTATTCATCTTAATACCAAATTATTTCCCCTTTAATTTTCAATTATTGCGTCCTATTAACTTTCTAGCAGGGAGTTAGGCACCATCCATATCTTTTTGACATGATACAAAAAGTTCCACTGCTTAATCAAGTTCTGTTCTAGATAATGTCTGCTTTGCATTCATCATTACATAAATGCGCGCAGAAAGAAACACCAACACTGATCGCTATGATTGATAGATTGTCGGCCACCAATAAACATACCACAATACATTGTGCCCACCACAGAAAATAAATAGCTTACCATTTTCTTAATCTATACTAACTACTCTGATTAAGAGTCATTACGCTACTCGTTCAAGGAAGGAACCTTTCCCTTGTGATCACCGTCATGGGTAGGATAAAATTCGCAGTCCTCAATCTTCACTCTCTCGATGGTGCTGCTCTGTGTCCCAGAATTAGGGACTTGATTATGCAGTGGGATTCCAGATGGTAACTTCGATAGCAAAGCTCCAAAACTGCAAGGCATGGTTGGTAATGATAATGGTAATTGTAAAGGTGGAGAACCTGAACAAAGAGATGGGCCTGGTGCTCCAATTTGAGGGTTGTTGTTCCAGGCCATGTCATATGGAGGCATTCCATTGCTTTCTATGAAACTGGGCTTTACAATGTATGGATGTTGAATCGGTAGGTATGATCTTTGAATACCAAACACACCCGGTATGCTTTGGAGGTAGCTGAATTGTCTCTGTATGCTGATCACCAGATTCAGGTCCTCTGCAATCTGGAGAACATGTGGACTGATTAATAATACGAAGATTTTGCAAAAATTGGGAAACACCAAGGGTGAGAAAGTGATGCACCTTGTTAAAAGAACCCAATTGCACAACGCCTTCTCTGACTGCTATTATGACTATACTCTACCAAAGTGAATTATAATTGTTAGAAGTCATTAGCTTTTTGTATCCTGAGGAGTTTGTGAACGAATTTTTACCAACCTGAATGCCTGAATTGAACTGAGACTCCCATGCCTTTGGTTGCTGTTAAGCATCATCAAGACAAATACAATGAATATTAAAAACAGAAAGAAAAGGGTGAAGAGAAGGGCGAAAGGTGGAGAAATATATTACACATTTCAATTATTTCTGTTTATAACAATGACTTCTTACAGGCTCTACCGAAGTGTTCCATGTAGCAATATAGCTAGCTTCACACTCGCTGTTGTGACTCTCGTTGTAAACCCATTTGTGACCATTATCTGCGGCAACTTTTCCCACTAGTCTGCAGATATATAGACATCAAAATATAGATTATTTTGCCCCTCTTTGCTTCACTTGAAATTTGCAATGCTACTTTTGGAAAACAGAGGAAAATATAATGAATCTTGTTATGGCAAGAAAATGTAAAGGTAATGCAACGCTAACCCCTCTCCATAATTGTAAACTTCATGCGACATTTTGAAGAATACGTCAGCTCCAAATCTACCGTTCAAGTAACCACTACCACTCTTCCTCTGTTCGCATTCGTTAAAATCGCAGAACCCATCTTCCCAGACAAGAATCCTAACCAAGGAAACCTTGTTTCTGTTGATAAAAGAAGAACTCTAGAAAAACGAAATATTTGCATAGTTGCATAGAAAATTACCAGTTCCTTTTATTTCCTTTGGAGAGATCAAGCGCAGTTCCTCCAAATTCCCACCTATGAGAAACGAGACAAAGAAAACTGATCGGCAACAGAATAAGTTGTTTATAATTTAAAAATAGAAAATGTATTTTGAGAGTGAGTAATTTTTGCTTTGGTTATAGTGTGTGACATTGTTGTATGTAGCACATGCATTAGTAATGACCTTGGAGGAGGAAAGTTTCGAGGCAGTATCCTCCAGAAGACAGCATAAACCCACTTAGAAGAAGAAGTGGAAGAAGTGCAAATGGTTCTGAGAGTCTGCTGCAAGAGACAGTTAAGCAAAGGTAATCCACTTTCCATCTTCTAAGGACAAGGAGTAAAGAGAGTGGGGAAATGAATGGGGGCAACAAGATTAAAATTTAAAAGCCAATATGCAAACAAACTGAGGATGGTACCCACTGCCCTCTTCCACCAACACTCATCTAAAAGACAATTCAACTTGTTCTAATTTTACAGTGGGACCTTAGCTTTCACTCCTCTTTCCATCATTGGTGAAGCCATTTATAACAAAATTTATATCCTAAGACTCAATTCGTTACACTTTGATATTTCCACTGCAATAGCAGTATCATACTTAGGAAACCCTTATTTATCACATGCTTCCTTCACTTTTTAACCCTTTCGTAAGATATTGTCTTACGGACAACTTTTTACGAATTTGTTATTATTGATGCGTTAAAAAATCCGTTACTAAGGTCATTAGAGTTAAATCTAGTGATAGATGTCCTGGTAGTGTTATCTGTAGTGGAAGTGGTCCTCTTGTTAGATGAGAACTGAATTCGGCACTTGCTGTTCCACGCAGTAACATAGTGGCTTTTCTTTTGGGGGTCATAACCCCTTTTCTTCAATTAGGCTGTGTTCTTTTCGATGAGATGAAATGGGAGAGATGATTTGAATGGATTTGAGGATAATTTTGTTGTTGTTTTTTTAAGTGGATTTGTGGGTAATTGAGAGTGGATTTGAGGGTAAAGTTTGTCAGAATTAGTGTAGGATTTGATTGATGAAACAAATTTAAAAAATTGTTTAATAGATAGAAATTGAAGATTATCAAAATACTCTAGTTATTAAAATAATATAAAATGATAATTGTTAATGTTATATTTAATTGTAAAAATGTTTATAGTGAGAAAAAAATGATAATTTAATAAATTGAATATAAAAAGTACTTAAAGTTTATAAATATAATTTTAAAGAAAATTAATAAAATACTTTTTCATAAAAATAATTTTAAATAACAGAATAAAAAAATTAATAAAATAATTAAAATAATATTTTCTTTAGAAAATTATTATTTTTTCTTTAATTGTAAGAATGTTTATAAAGAATAAAAAATTAAAAAAATTATTAAAATTAGTTTTTAAAAAGTAAAAATGTTATAAATTAGTAAACTCTCCCGTGAAATTCTCTTTCTCCCTCCTTCTCATAACTGAAATCATATTTTTTATCCATGTAAATATCATACACTTTCACTCTTTCTTTAACAGCACACTACAAAATCTAAGAACCCATGAACTATTACTACTCCAACTTTTCTCCTCTACAAACTCTCTCCGTAAACTCTTCAAGCACAAACCTTCTTCCCATTTTCCTTATTTTCCTCACCAACCCATTGCACGAAACTAGAACGGATCCCGAACCGGAGTCTGAACCGGAGAAATTGTGGATGTAATCGAGGCCATGAGCGACGTCGGAGGCGATCTGCATCCTAGAGGTCCACATGACGAGATCAGTGTAGCTAGAGTTCCGGCGGTTATGGAGACAGTGGGTGAGGCTGGCGTCGGGGACAAATTCGTAAACGAGAAAGATGACGTTGCTGGAGACGGAAGCACCGAGGAGCTTGACGAGGCTGCTGTGGTGACTCCGGCAGATGATGGCGAGGTGGCGGCTAAGCTCTGGGAGGTCGATTTGTTGGCGAAAGTTGTGGCGAGAAACAAGCATCACAGCGGCAGATTAGGCAACACCAAGACGAGGAAGAGAGGCGTGGCAGAGAATGATGCACAGGAGTTTAGAGGGCAAGTATGTCATTTGTGACTAAATCAACGCAAATCTTCTCTAGAAAGCGATATGAGAAAAAAAAGCCTCATCCCGCAAATCATCGCAATTCTTCACTCTCAAATCAGCGCAAAGAAACAACTTCTTAAGCTAAATTCCTCGCTCGGAAATCTCTGTAAACAGTAAAATCGCTTGAAACGAACACAGCGTTAATATTATATATTTTACATCGAGGAAAAATATTATTTAATACACTTAAATTTTTATATTTATTTCACATTATTTTTATCTATTTTTTATTCTCTTCTTTTTTTAAAAATACAAAAAATTATATTTATAATTATTTTATCCTTGTTGATCTTTTAAAATATATGTATAGACACTGAGTTACTAATTTTAATGTTCTAGAATATATTAAAAACTATTTTAGTACACCAATATTAATGTATTTTAAAAATCCAGCATATGAATAACAAAAAAAATCTAATAAAAATCCAAATTTCTTACCTAACTTTGTACACAATTCCAATCGCTCCCGGTCCACTGCCTCAATAATTTCAGGGCACTTTTTTAAACAATCCCATATTTTCTTTTCACGCCTGTAATATAAGATATGACTATTCTTCACATAAAAAATCATAATCAATTGAAACTATATTCTAATAAAAATTACTTAATGTAATTATAATAGACTTTAAGGTTATTAAATTTAAAATATTATTTTAAATTACATAATTTGTGATATAATTTTTTAATTATAATGTACCTGAATTATAAAATCTCAAATATGATTATACGATTATAGAATTCAAAACTATACCATGGATCATTCAATCTGAACACAAATATATAACTCTGAATTGCTAAACCTGAATATAGATTTAAAAACACAATTCAAGTTGCCGACTCGTAAATCATTATTAGAATAACAATTACAAATTTCTGAAAATAATAAATTCATAATGTATTTTCATATAAACTATTCCAAAACTTATTCATGTAATCCAGAAGATCTTTATTTTATCTAAATAACACACCTAAATATTTTGGTAAATGGATTAATAGTGTGGGAAAAGAAAAAATGAAAACAGAGAAAAAAATGTCTTATTTAAAACATTAAACCATAGTTTTCGTTCTTAAATATCAAATCAAATAAAAAAATATTCTTTAGTATCGTTTTAATTCCTAAAAATATTATAACATTATTATTCAAATTAAAAAAATCAGAAGTGTTCAACACGTGTTGTGTAAAATATATAATATAAGTTTATCTGTGGAAAGCCTCCATTTTTTTTATAACTAAATGTGTTTTTAGTTTCTTTTATTTCTTCAACCGTTGATACAAAATCATTTAGCTAATATATAAGTACAATAATTCAAAATTTTAAAATGTCTTGTTTTTTATTTCACAAAATTAATTTGGACTAATGATAATTATCTGAATTATTATATAGTTACTTATTCTTGTTAAATTTTAGAGATTTTATTTTAAATATATTATCTTCATTATTTTTTTTCAATTTTTATTCGTTTAACCAATTCCTTAAAATGTTAATATGCGTCACAAAATTAATTAAAAATAAATAAACCATAACGATTTTGGTTTTTCAAAATGAATCTTTTTAGTATTTTCATATTTTATATTAGAGATTTCAAAACGCTAACGTTAGCCGATTTGATTTTCGGGGTTAGGTGGAAAAAAATAATTTAATGTGAATTAAATTAATTCTGTGACACTTAACTCCGATAGAAGCATAACGAACAACTGTTTATTAATTTTTTTATCATTTTTCAATCAATATAATTATTTTCATGATATCCTGTATATATTATTTTATAATAAATACAATTATAATATACACAAATCTCATTAAATGTAATATTATATATATATATATATATATATATATATATATATATAAAAGAGAGAGAAAAAAAATTTAATTAATTAAATAAATATAATTTATCGTTATTTTTAATTGTGTATATTGATATTTGAAATTTTTAAATATTAAAATAATGTTTAAATAACATTTTTTAATATAATTAAAATTATTCAAATGTTTAACTTATTTGTTTGTTAAAAGTTATAATAATATTTAATGAATCAGTGAAAACTTTAATTTTAGTGTTATAAACAAAATGAGTTAAGGTAGTCCATTTTAACTGTATGCAATAATTATATAAAATAAAAACACGAGTGACAAGTGGTATCGTATTATATTATATTATATATATATTAGTCATACATTATTAATTGACTAAAAAATAAATTGTGTTAAAATTGAAAAGAATAACGGTAAAAATAGGAAAAAGAATTAAAAGATAAAACTTACAAAATAATAATAGTTGAATGTTAAATGTGGGATTAACTATGTATAGTGAAAGAAATAACTGAGAGAGTTTAAAAAGTTGTACAGTAGGTTAAAAAAAATGAGTTGGATAATTTTTTTCTTATATACATTCATAATTCATAATAATAATAAAACTAAAAATGTTAGGCGTGAAATCATGAATGAATGAAAGAAAGTCGTGTTTGGGTGGCCTCTTCAAATGGATCAGGTATAATAGGGCTGGGTGTGTACGAGTCTTGGAGGCTGCAACATAGACGCACTGTTCGGTGGCCACATTGGACGTGCTGCTCATCCCTGTCTCTCACCCTTTCACACTTCCAAACCTTCACTATCTCCAACTTCGGACACCCACCACCCAACACCAACGCCGACACTCCCTCATCAGAAATAGGGCAACCCTCCATGTACACTTCTCTCAGCGCTCTACATTTCGCCGCCATGCAATTCATCTCACTGTCACCAACCGTCTCACTTCCACACACAGCCAATTGCTCCAAACCCTTGCAATTCGAAACCAACATTTCGAAACACTCTTTGCTCGGATTCACGCCAATCAGGACCAGTTGCTCAACATTTACACAATACTCAGCAACACCCATCAAACCTCTGCTACCTATTTCCTCCATGTCCCACCCAACACGAAGTTTTCTTAAACTCCTGTTGCAACCCTTCGCAACTGCAACCAGTCCTTTGTCACTGCACTTAGGTGTCCTTATCAGATGGAGAACTTCTAAATTCGAACATTTTGCAAACGCTTCCAAACCAATATCGCTGATTTCGAGCATGACGAGGTGGAGTTCCACTATGCCAGTAACCTCATTCGTCAACACATGAAAAATCGTATCCAAGTCCCCGTTGCACCGGACAAGCTTCAATACCCGCAGATTCTTGGCGCCGAGAAAAGGATAGAATAAAACGGTGTCCTTGAGAGAAATGGCTTTGAGTTTCGGCTTTGGCGGTGCAACACTCCACGCGTTTTCTGTTCCATGAAAACCGTCGAGGGAGAGGTCTTCCAGATCCTTCCAATGATCCATAAATGCGTGCATGCCTCCACCTCCCAAAAAGTTGAACCTTAACTGGAACTTCTTCAAAGCCTTGCAATTCATGGCGAGGTGTTCGAGGTCTTTGTCGGTGAGAAAGCAGGGGGCCTGGACTTGGAGGCGCGTGAGATTACGGCAGAGTTGGGAGATACGGATGAGAGTTATGGCGCTGATGGTCTCGTCTTGGTAGCCGACATGTCTGAGACTGACTTCGGTGACGGTATTGAAGCGAAGGAAAAGAGAGGGGATGAAGTCAGAGAGATGTGATTCGGCGGTGAGGGAGAGAGAGTGACGATTGTCTCCGTCCACCTTCAACCACCTCCGACACACAAGCGAACAACTGTTGCGATCGACGGTGCCAAGTAACCGGAAAACAGAAGCCAAACAGTCGTCGGCAAGGTCATCAATATTGCTAGGTAAGCGTTTAGCCTTTTTGGAAGGGTAATAATCCATTCCGTTGAAACCCATTATTAGTTATTTTACTATTTGCCTTCATAAGAGAAGATATATACATTTTCTAAAATCAGTTTTCAAAATAATTTATAATTTTTAGCCGATTCCTCTCTCATATCTCAAAAAGTGTTATATTTTCCAACTTTCAGTTGCATATCCTTTTATCTCAATACTTTCCGATTGAGTTCACTTTTGTTTCTCAGTTTATGCATATAAATTTGAATCCTTCTAAAAAATTAGTTATAAGTTTTTATTTCTTTTAAAAAAAATCAATAGTTAGTATATCATATATTTACTAAATGGGAATTTTTTAAAACACGTTTGTCTTGTATATTAATGTCAATTATTTATCCTTACAAAGCTTAGCAACTGATTTTATCATCACTAAGCCATATTTCAGCATATTCAATAAGCAATTGAATATTAAAATTGTTTAATTTGAAAAAAATTACATGACTGTATGTGTAAAGATGACCTGGTGATAGCAATTCATGGAGTGATTCGAGACTTTTTTAGATGAGCTTCTTCTTCGTATGTATTCTTACAAGTAAATAATTTTTATTTATTGCTACATTCAAAATTTAAAATAGTGGTGAATTTTGTGATGGGAAAGAATCCCTCACGAATATTTTGTTATATATGTATTATGCACAATTTCTTTATTAATAAGGCAAAATATAATGTAAAATAGTGATTTTATGTTAATATTATAATATGATTTTATGTTATCGTTTCTATATTACAATAGTTGATTATATAACGAAATTTTATTTAATAAACAATTCTTTTTTTTAAAACTTATAACGTTTAATTTGTAATGGTTGGGAAAGTCCTTCTATAGTGATATGAAAATTTGAAAGTAAAGTTGTTAAAACTTTTACAAGGGTATGAATTTACAAAAGTAGCAAATTGTGGGTAAAATAATTGTTCCTCGAGAGATTTGTCTGAATATGAATATAGTACAATATAGTATCTATTTTTTATTTTAGATTATCTTATAAATTTATAAGATATATTATGCAATTCAGAATATAAATTTATGGAAACACCCTTCAAATTTATATTAAGAATTATATAATCCAAAATATAAATTTGCGTACTGTTCAAAAAGTAATTTACATTTTGAATTGTCTTTTAAATTTTCATTAAGAATTTTACAATTCAAAATGTATAATTGAATTATAATTTGTATAATCGAAAATGTATTTTTTGATTCGAATTGTCTTCCAAAATTACGTTATAAATTGTATAATTTAAAATGTAAATTTGTATCAGAATTGTATAATCTAAAATATCTATAGATTTTATAATCTAAAACTGTAATTAAAACACGTAAAAGGTATTCGTTACCATTTTTTATTAAATGATTTAATTACTTGAATAGTTTCCATTTTTTGCATCATAACTTTAAAAAAATGTCTCTGTTATGATATTTTTGAAAAGAAAATTACTAATGCCATTAATGTGCCACATATCAATATGTAATTTTTTAAATTTATTTTGTATAATTTTTTGTTGCAACTTGTGAAGTCTTTAGTGTGACGTGAGAGTCTCAATGTTATGTGATAGCGTCCTATTACATATAAGTGTTAAGTATCATTTTATTGATTTCAATTTAGTTTTATACTTATTTTTTTTATTTAATTTGTCGTAATTTTTTTCAAAATGAAATAATATTATGCGAAATGATATTTTAACACCGGAATTTGACACCATTTTGAATTCAAAAATAAATGAAAGGAAAACCTGAGGTGAGGGCATAATTGGAAAGGAAAAAACAAAAATTTTCATTTAGCGGTTTCTTTTTTCAATTGGTTTCTGTTCCAGTTCCATGTTGTGTCTCTCGTTTTAAGGTGCAATCTCTCTCGTTAGTTTTGCTTAAAATTTTAGTGTGAAAATATCGGGACGCTAATATTGTATCTCTCAAAATTAAGACAAAATTTATCAATTATATAAATGTTATAAATGTTATAATTACATTTGTATTAAAAATCACTTTTTAACCTAACTCATCGTATAATATTAATGTATGTTTTGTTAATCGTGACTTTGATTACTAAAATTTAAAATAAAAATTAGTATAATATTTATACAAATAATAAATTTGATCCAATTAAAAGATGATCAAATTTATTATTTATATAAATAGTTTAATTAATTTATTACGATAAAAACACATTGATAATATATTAGTTTTAAATATTTGCTTTATTTAAAAAACAGTATACTTAATTTTAATCTTATAAAAAAACATAAATTAACAAAAACATGAATTAATAATATAATGATAAATAATATGATAAAAAATTATTTTTAATAAAAATATCAATATAATATTTATACAATTATTAAATTTATCTCCATTTAAATAACATAATAATATTCGAAAAAAATTGAAATTAAATTTAAACGAAACGTGTGTATATATATATATATATATATATATATATATATATATATATATATATATATATATATATATATTTATAAACTAAATTGGAATTATAAAATTATTTAATAGTAACATGTAATATGGGCAGTGTTACATCAAATATGTAACACATACAAAAAATAAATTTAGAAATTTACTTTTTAAAAGAATAAAAAAAATTGCGAAAATAATTAAAAGAACTATCATTAACATGTGACATGTCAAATGGAACTTTTTTTTAATTTCAGCACGGGTACATTTGAAATTTTAGAAAGTATAGGATGGAGGAGGAAGAAAATATGGGGTGCAGGGAGAAATTCCCATTAGGAGATTATCAGCACTGACCACACCACCATAAACCAAAACCCCATAACCCATGGCTGCTCCTCTTCTTCTCAGACAGGCTCTCCTCCTTCGTTGTGGAGACCAGAAAGGAGTTGTGCAGGTAGTTTGTGTCCATAACTACCAAAGCTTCACCGCCGGAGCTGTCGCGGCGCGTTACAGGCCGTTGTGCAGCGCCACCGCCAACTTATCGTCGGACGAAGCCGACGAGAAAACAAAATCTAGCGGCATTAGCAACAACTCCTTTGTGCGGAAAGCTCAGTTCCCGTCAAGTCAGTCGCGGTGGGAGGATGACCCTGATTACCGGAAGTGGAAGGACAAAAAAGAGGAGATTCTGAGGGACATCGAGCCTATCATTATGCTCGCCAAGGACATTCTCCACTCCGGAAGGTCGCTTCCGAATTTCATTTTACAAATATCTCAAGTTGATTTTATTTGTTTCTTAATATATTTTGTGTCTCACACTTCAGGTACATGGACGGAGCTCGATTGAATATGGAGGACCAGAAAGCGGTTGTTGAGAAGCTTCTTGCGTACCATCCACAGTCTGAAGATAAGGTTGGATGCGGCCTTGAATCCATTATGGTAAGCGCGCGGTCTGAATAATGTCTTTGTTGCGTACTTCGTCGTTTTGTAATAGAAATGCTGCTTTCTCTGTAATGTGAATGTGTCATTACTGTGGTGGCTTTACTATTTCTTATCTTATCAGTTTGCAACTTCTTACTCTAGTAGTTGTTCTAAGTGCTTGTTATTTCTGACTGGTTAAAAACTACTTAAAATATTCCAATCTTGCAATTTTGTGTGTTTTTCTATCATAATATGACAAGATCGTATGTTTCTCACCCATTTCATATTTAAGTAACCTGAATTTTAATTTACATATCTTTGATAAGCATTTCTAAGACTTTCATTTCAATATGTTTGGTGGCTTGTTTTCATCTACACCCCTTGGACTATTTTTTCTTTTCCCTTTTGGAGGGGGTGTATCTGTCACAAGTCACATGACATCACTCTAACAAGAATGTCCGAGCTTAGTTTGAGCACGGTGGTGGTTGCTCTGTGAGCGGTTAGAACCTATGTAAAACGGTAAAACTATGCTTCCTGAACTGGCAGGTAGACTTGTGGTTTACTTCTGTAAGATACTGAAATCCATTAATCCTTTCATCCTTTCTGTTTTTCTTTCCTTGAAAGGTCGTTTGTAAGTACTACAGCAAGACTTTGCACAGTCATCTTGCTTATCTTATCCTTAGAATAGGGCCTCTTCTCCCAAACTTTTTTTCTGCCAAAAAAAACAATACCTATATCTTAGCTCTTTTCATGTTGGTTTATGACATTGTTCCTTTAATTTGTCTGGCTGTTTTATATTTTTTTTTTCTGCACTTCGTTGCCAATGATGGTGTAAATTTTGGTGGAGTGAAAGAGATGGGGAATTTGTCCTCTGGATTAGCAGGGGTAAGCTTTGTTAGCAAAGGAGGAAAGTGGAGAAGCCAAATTTAATTTGTTTGGCTAGAATAGGTTGCCTACTGTTATTACCCAGACCTAATAGAGCCAAGTATTATTCCCTTCAATTTATCCAATGTTACTGTGCATGGCATTTAAACAGCCACTTATCAGTTCTTTGAACCATCCCATGGCTTCTAAGTTCACCATATCCTCACTTATATATATATATATATATCTAATGTTTTAGGTTTGAATTAGAGACGTTAAATCAAAATGATGAATCAACTACTGTAACCTTTAGCCGTCTAAACTAAAGATGCAGGTTTCATTCTCGCCACGTGATTATAATCTAAATTTATTCTATTTAAATGTATCTTTTTCTGATATAATGAATTTAGAATTTTTAATAATCTATGTATTCTTGTCCATTGATCCACCTCTAATCCAGACTCATTAAACCTGAAGCCCTTGCCTTGATGTCAAATGTAGCCTTTGATACTTTGTTACTCTTAACAAATAAGCTTATTTATGAGGGACATTTAATCACATGATAAGGCAGACATGCTTAAATGTTTTAAACTTATTTTCTGGCCCTTCATTTGATTTTTTTCAACCTTGGGTTATTACCTATGTAACATGGATACTGAAACGAACACTAGACACGACACGGGCACAAATACTTTGACTCAAAATGTAGGACATGAGACACGAATATGTATATTAGGTCATTATTTAATTAGCAACCAATATTTATGTATTCAAAATCATATAAACAAGGTTTGTCAAATATAATACTCTAAACAAATTATCACCTAATACAAAAACGAGTCTAATTCATCTATCGAACATCCAAAAAGTGAAAAGAGGATATAATTCATTTAGGACATTTCATCCCCTTCTTGATCACCATCATTGAAAAAAACATTTTAGTAGAAATTCATTTAAAGACAAATTAACAACTTTAAAAAATTCCACATTACATGAAGATATGATAGGAGATTAAATAAAAAAAATTATCAATAATAATATGTAATCTAAATATTCGAGATCATATAAGATTTATTCTTTATTTTTACAATCATAATAGAAACATATGCAATAAGTTTACAAGTTTATGCGTTTTTAGAAAATAATTGTATTTGTCCTTATTAACATTGTATTGGAGTCATCTCAGAATTATGGACTAGAAATATGTCTTTTGAATTGGACATTTCTCATATACATGTCAAACATGGGGACACACCGATTGAGAGGCATGTATGAGCTTCATAGGCTATTACAAATTGTTGACCGGCTACCCTCCCGAAACAAATAATTAGGGCAAGTATATAGATGAAGATTGTTGTTTCAATTACCACTCACTATCAAGCTATTGCGAGTTGAACTAACCGTGAGGATAGGTGTTGATCTAGATATTTGGAAACACCCATTATGAAGTGAATAGTTAAGCAGTTAGGAATTAATTTTATCTAACTCGTTATTCTTTGATTACCACCAATTCTTTCAATTATCATTCAAATGCAGTAGAACAGGAAGAATCCAATAGTTTCATGAAAATTAGAATCATCTTTCTTTATATGAAACTCAAGTAACGAGAAAAATTAGATTCTAATCCAGATCTGAAAGATAAAGTTCCTAAGCCAAATCTAGTCTTTAATCCAATGACCAAATACCATTTGTAATTCAAAACCTAAGTATCAATTCAGTGGTGATCAATCAAAGGAAAACATTAACAGCGAAATTAGAAAGAAATATAGACAGAATAAAATTGATCTAAACTCTAGAAGAGTAACTCTATTCAAGTCAAGTAGAATTCTTCCTTAATTACCCTAGGGAAAGTTAGAAATACATGATAAAATGAACACAAACAAGGAACATAGAGATGAGAAAAGAATCTCGGTAGCTTTAGGAGTTAGTCCTAGGATGAGTCTTCACTAGAAGATGGCGTATTGTAATTTGGAGTAACCTCCCGTGCAAAAGTTCAAATTTCGGGTTTGAGTTGTGTTTTGGTATTGATTTATTTAAGTATAATTGCTTAGCAAAGAAAATTCAGCATCAACTGATTTTTTTAAAAAAGATCAGACTGTTGGGGGCAAAAATGTCAGGCAACTATAAGAGAAACAGACCTGGCAATGACAAGCTTCAACAGAATTTGCATGTAGAGCAGTCTTCACTTAGCAATAATGCTGGAACATGGGATCTTAAAAATAAAGGTTTAAGATAAAATTGTGATATCCCTATAAAAAGCCAAAATAAACATTTAGTAGAACTCTTAATCCTGATATATATCCTCAAATACTCGTAACATGTTTCTGAGATTTATCACTAACCTAAGGAGATGAAAACCTGTTTCCTGATAATAACTGATTGTGCAAAATGTACATTTAATTGCCAATAATGTATTTAAGAATCTCTTTACATGATTGCTGGAGTTATAGTTCCCATCTCTTTTACTTTTTATAAATTTAGTTCGAGCCTTGATTAGACTAAATGTCTAAAAGCTGAAATTATGAATAGAATTTTTAAATAATTGATATTTGCCCTCCCATTCATGTGCAACGATTTGGTGGCCCAATTTAAATGGCTGCTTGATTTCTTCTTCATCACTAGGCCAAAACTATAATATGAAAAATGCTCGTTAATTAGTTTGTTTTTTTTTTTTATCAGCATGCCAGTTCATTAGTAGTTTGTTGCATGCTAGTTTCCATGAACCGATACTGTATATTTAAAGTTGTAAATGATTTCCTTTTGATAAATCTTCAAATTAATGTAGAAGTTATGTCGGAACCATGTTGACAAAAAGCTTCGGCCCTTTGATCTACTCAAGTAAAACACTAGGTTTAATTGTACTTTTAAGCTCTTTAAACATTTTCCCAATTCAATTGCAAAGTTTTATCCTTTAAGTTTTCAGATTGTTTCGAGCAACTCCCTTTATCGCCCGCCTTGTTATTAAAGAGATTCTCTTTTGATTATTGGTGGCATTGTGCAATACCATTTTATTGTAAGCAAAATCGTTGAAAAAAGGAGTTCCTCAAATGAATTTGATTTCTTGGCAGCGAAAAAGAATGTGATTTTGTGAAGCGCATTGCAAAAGTGGCATAGGGCGTAATTTATAGTTAGTATAACTATGCGGACACTGTTGTCAAAATTAAACTAGAGTAAAAGTCAAATTGCAAAAGGATCTTTTATACACTATGCAGTTCTGTCAGTTTTGTGCTTGGTAAGGTGTTAAGATTTTTCATTCTTTCATACTTTCCTTGCCTTTTGAAGGAGCTGTAATCTTCTATTACTACTTTACTATCTACGTTACCTCCTCGGTTAGATCAAATGTACTTACTAATGCACCTCTCATAAATAATACATTAGGAATATTTGTGAGGGTCTTTCTGAATTTTCAGATATTCTCATTTACATTTTAGCAAAATAGATATACTTTTATTGGCTTGTTGTGTTAATTTTGATCAAATGATTTTGTGCTGATTGATTCTTGTTTAAATGATCCTAAAAGTTTGTCTTCCAAAACGCATTATTGTGGAATAAAGCACTTCTTCATTTTTGGATTTCACTTCATCCTGTAAAAATGTGATTGAATTGATAATCAATTCTGAAGACCAAACCCCCTCCTTTCCAATTAAAATTTGGTAAATAGGGTCATTAATCTTGTAAGATGTCCTTGTCCTTATACTTTACAGGAGTAAAATCCTTTATCTGATTTTGTTTTTAAACTATCAACTCCTATGTATTTCACGTACATTTCCCATTTTATTAAAATTTACATGATTCGAACATAAGACTGGAACTTCAGCGGTCTGCTTTGGTTACACCCCAAAGCGGAAAACTAGTGCTATGGATATGTGACTTATTTTGTTGTAGGTTGACCGCCATCCCCAATATCGACAGTCAAGGTGTCTTTTTATAGTAAGAACTGATGGTGGCTGGGTTGATTTCTCCTATCAGAAGTGCCTTCGCGAATACATTAGAGATAAGTACCCTACTCATGCGGAAAGGTTTATTCGACGACATTTTAAGCGTGGCAGTGGTTGATGTATATATAATGGAATTTGGTTACTCTGGTGCGATCATAGCTTTTTGCATATGTTTTTCCCTCTAATTGCTCTCTGGCCTGCCTATACTGTCAATAGCAGTAGATACCCATTGATTGACTGGGATATCAAGCTTATTATGAAAGAAACAGAGAAAATTATTGAAGTGGGCTTCACTTTGTTGAGTTATAAGTTTTGTAAAACATTTTATTGGGCATGCAAATTGGGGGTTGGGTAACTGTCTGGTTGGCAGTAAGGAATGAATTTTGTTGTTTAATGACCTGTAATATTATAAGAAATTTACTAAAATTCAATGTCATTCTATAGTCAGAGCATATTTTTATTGTTGCGTGGGCTTCAGCATTTGAATTTAACCCCGTAATTTTTGGAGGATGCTTTCAACCTGAATTTGGATTCATTCCCAGAGATTCACATAATCGCCACAACGAGGTTAGAAAACACCCGGAACCCGTAAAAGTCTATAAAGTGAGAGGGAAGCCTAGGGTTGTACTGCGTACCAACTCTGGATTATGGGTCTTGATTGAGGTGTCCTATATCCAGCTATATTAGTCACGGGACATTTGAGAGTGGTTGAGATTCGACATGTACATGTCAATACTCGGCAAGGGTCAAGCTCTACTAGGTTCAGTAGGAACCTCTGCATAAGTCAAAACGAAGAGAATCTATGTCTGGCTGCTTTGAGATTTTTAACTGAGCCATGTTAGTCTTGATGATAAGTCAAACATTCGAACAAATTTCCTCTCTATCAGTATTACTTTCAATAACATATTCCCCAGGCTAATATGGCTTATAACTTCACCAAGGGCTTAGAATCAATGGCTACAAACTCGGAGGATATTTGATTCTAAACCTTAACAAGAATTTGAAACTTTAGCATCAATGATAGGAAATAACATTGCCCTACGGTCTCCAATTAAGCTACTAACTTCTTTTGTCTCATATACCTCCCATACTCCAAATATTGATAGCAAGGATAGAAAACAACGTGATCGACTAACCTACTGTGGTCAGAGTGGTGGGGTCCAGTGAAGATGTGACTCGGTCTTTTGGTAGATTTACAGTATTGGAAGCTGAGATGGTGGAGGGAGGTTGGGGTTAAGACAGAAAAAGGATGTTCTTTCACTTTATAAAATAATTGACACATAATACAGCGGTGTTTCGCTTAGATATTTATTTACATTTTAATGAGCATTATTATGAGTGTGGATATTCTTTTTTTTGCTTCAGGTTTGAAAGTTTGATTTGGTCGTGCGTGTTAACCAAGTGACTTCAACTCAAAAGGGGAGGTACGTTTGATTGTGAATAATCTTTAAAAATTTGCAAAACTTAGAATAATTTCAAGAACCAATATGAGATTAATTTCGCAATACCTAGATGGATGTAAAATCACTAACGCATTGATCAGATAGCAAAATAATGACTGAACTTTTATTATTAGATTCAGATCAAATTTGAAGGATACCCGTAAACTTACTATATCGTTGCAAAGGATGCCTAATAATGACAAACCTTTAACAAAATTCACAACCCAAAGGCAAGTATTTTAAGAGTAAACATCAATTTGCCTATTCATTAAGAATGTATTTTGGCGAACTGATTTCTTAAGAAAAAAAATTCTTTGTAAATTAAAATTGATATTTGTATGAATTAAAAATATAATTTTTAAACATTATATAAAGGGTTTATAAAACACTAACTTTTCTTTTTCATCTTCAAAATCTAAAATTATAAATAAAATGAAAAATCAGCTAAATATCTCAGTTTAGAAATCACGTGGTTAAGCACTTCTGCATATGTGATCGTATTTTATCCCTTGGGTAAAAGGGGTTTCCCAGAGTAATAGCATTTGTCAATCTTACGAAAATTAGACTCTGTTTGAGAGTATGGAATCGAGCTTCAAACAATCCGTCAGTGACTCACCAATAATATCATGAAAAGATACTTTCTTACTTTGCAGTAAGTTTAGATTCTTTTCTATATGCACATGCAAAAATGGCAAAATCTATAGCAAGAACAAAAAATCCATTTAAAGTTAAAAGACTCTTAGAACTTAACAGAGTAACATGACATCATTAAGATAATCAATATCGTTATAACTGTTATGTTATTTACCTAAACCCTTCGCTTTCTAACCTGCTGCAGACTTATGTCAAGTCTTATGATTTGGGTAGTTTGCCACTTAAATCAGATGAAGTCCTTTTTTTTAAAAAAAAATATTGTTTAACCTAATCAGTTAAAATTCCCCCTTTTAGTCAAAAGTCTTTATGCATGTCCATTCTGTGATATATTCATTAGGTAAAGCTGCAAGTTAGCCTTTGATATATTTATTTGAGAAAGATCTTTATCCCCTTTAAAGCAGTTAAAATGGATTGTCAATTAGTCAATTATTTTATTATATACAGTTAAATAGGTAGGTTTTGTTTAGATCACTATTTCTATAAAAAAAATAGTAGAAAAGTTAAAAATATAAAATGAATTTTTTCTGTAAACTAAACTTAATTTAAGTGCAAGCTGAGCTATATTTATAAGAAATTAATTTTAATTTATGAAAATATGACTCTTTTATTTAATTTTCTTATAAGGACTTGAACATGCCATAAACAATAATTGAGCGTCTGCAAGCATATGCTTGGACAACTACTATTTGTGGATGAAGTGGCGAAGTTCTACTACAATAATGCAACAATATGAATCCTCAGTGCAATTGACTTATGCCATGACTAAATAAAGAGCAAAATTTTCACACTTTTAAAATGGCCTTTGATCACTATTACATGTCAATTTCAATGTATCTTAGTCCTTTGTTACCTTTTATTATATATACAATGGTCAATGTTTCAAGAGATGATCGTGGAGAAAGCTTTACAATCTTCTATGTCAGTAATTAACTATCTTTTTTTATTATTTTATAATGGAATTTGTGTTGGGTGAAAAAGTGAAAAGAGAGGTAAAAAAACAAGAGGTGATGGAAGTGAACATTATTTGAGTTCATTCATGGTAGTTATGTTATGTTACCTTTGTAGCAATTATGTAGTGTTGTGATATTTTATGATTACTGTGAAAACATTATGATTAAGCTCTGACTCTGTTGCGGACCCTTCTTCACTCTTCACCCAGCTGGATGAAGATCTTTGTGGCCCATCATCTTCCATAACTCACACACTCAAACACTGTTTTTTTCTTAGTACAACTTCTCAGGGAGGGATCCTCAGTTTTCGACAAATCAATAAATTCAAAGAATTATTGTACCTCAAAATAACCCTTTCATTTTATCATCCCTTACTTTCATTTCCACAACTTTAATATTATAATCATTTTTCTTTCAACACCTGACTCTTACCATCATGGGGAAATTTATATCTTATATTTTATGCATTTGCTTAAATAAAATTAATACACACAAGTTTTATGAGTTTTAAAATTTACTGGAATAAATCAAGATATATAGCATTTATTTTGTTGAATTTACTGTTATCGATAAATAAAATGTGTCATACATAATTTAAAATCCTTTGAAATCAGTCAAAATTACTTGTATAGATAATTTTTTTGTTTGACGTTTATATGAGTATATGGGACACAATGTAAATGCTCACAAAATAAACTATTTTTAAGTTAAATGAATTATTAGTTGAAACATTTATTGGAGTTGAAGCTAGGTAGAACATGGTTAAAAAATGATTTTTAAAATTAATTCAATCTTATATAAAATTGATTTGTAAAATAATTAAATTTTATACTTAATTGATATGGAACTATCAATACACCTCTCATATTAAGATATATACATATAAAATACAATATTAGACATTAATTGATTATCTGTTAATAAAATTTAATATATCTAACAAATAACAAAGTTTGTTAAAATAATTTTTAAATGTGTGATTCAGATACTATGTTAAAAAATTAAAATTTTAAGTTTAATTTAACTTTGTAAAATCAAATTTTTAAAATTGAATTAAACTTAAAATAAATTTTTAACATACTATCAAAATCATAATAAATGTTTTATCTTAATAAAATTTATTAATTTAAAAGAAAATTTATTTATGTGCTTAATGATTTTATCTTGTTAATGTGTATAAACACATGAGGTATGATAAAAAAAAATGTATAGTAATCCATAAAATTTTGAAAATTATAAAAAAAAAAAAATACTCACAGACAACATTAGTGTGCAAAGTTTGAACAAAAGTTTCAAATGATTTTTAATTTCAATTTCATTGTAAGATGTTAAAAATGCAGAAAACAACTCAAACCATTTTTTATTGAAAACAATCTAATACACATTGAATAATCATCCATAAAAAAAAACAGAATATTAAAATATTAAGTTTACTTTGATACGATTTGGTTCTCAAATATCAAAATGAATTACGACAATAAATTTTATTTTAATTTTATATTGTAATATAAATCACGTAAAAATTAAAGGTATGATTGATAAAAAAAAAATCATCAATATTACTTTAACTTTAAAATATTAAAAAGTGGTTCAAAATCCTTCAACGTGATCATAATTGACCGAGTACCTTTTAATAATTAATTGCATTATTCTGTCTGTTATTTTAATTATCATACAAGAGTCTAAGTACCTAGAGAAAATGGTGAAATGATAACTTGCTATATAATATTATTAATTGTCCAGAGCAATAATTACCTTGTCGGGTATCAATAACAAAATCGAAAAAGGTTGACTTCATAAATAGTTACCTTTCTATGTACCTTCTTATTCTCTTTGAATGAAGGAAAAAAAAAAAAACATTAAGCTAGAGAAAAAAAGAAAAATATTTTAAGTTGGAGAAAAAAAGATGAATAACTGAAATTAGGGAAAATAAAAACATAGGAATTAAAAAAAAAACAAGATAGAGGAAAAAAAAGAAAAAAAATAAATTGGAAAAAAAATAAAATAGAAAATATTATCAATTTCATGTTCTATTATTTTATTTTCATTGGTTAGCATAAAATCAAATAAGATAAATTATTTTTCAACTTTGTTTTTTTTTTTACCTATACATTTTCATTTTTTCCTACCTCCAACAAAACATTGTGTCATTAATAAATATGATACCAGAAGTTTCTTTTTCATATGGCTAAACAGAGTGAAATTATATACACGATTAATCTTTCTTAATTGAATATATATATATATATATATATATATGAATTTTCAGTTTATAATAAAAAAATATGAATTAAGTTTATAATATAAATAAATAATAATAACAAACTAATAAAAAATAAAAAGATAATATAAAATAAAAATAATAGTTTAATATTTCTATATCAAGCTTGTTATTAATATAATTAATAAATAGCTAGCAAAAATATTTATCCTATATTCGAGTGACCAAATTGTTAATTATTTGTAAATCTCTTATTACAATTTGTTTTTGAGAAATGTATGGTTAACATATAATGGATAAAAAGGTCATTGTTAAAGAGTTACTACAAATATAAACAAACAAACAAAAGTTATATTTGCCACCGAAGAAAAATCACATATGGACAAGTCAAATGCAATTGTGATAAAATAAAGAAGTCGTCATGGATGAATAGAAGAGCGAAACTTTAAAACAATGATTCTCCTATTAAGACACCTGATAGAGGAAAAAGAGTTACAATCGCTGCCTAGGAGAAGACGAGACGTGCCATATGCACGACGGAAAACAGAGCAAATTTATGACTTCCAAAAACGTTGAAAGTGCGTAGAAGCCCCCGATAAAGGCATTGTTGATAGCACAATGGTTAACTGATTGTCGATTGAAACTAAAACTCCAATAATGACAACAATGGATGACGGTGTCACTGACAATAGTAGATAGCACTGCCGCTAGTAGTAACGAGAGTAGTGACAAAGACAATCAAACTTTTTTCTCAAAAAAATCTTAATTCCAAATATCATGTTAAATATAGTGAAAAACTATGTATAACATTAATCTCTACTAAATATACATATATAATCTTCTATTTATAATAAGAAAATATATGAGCTAAATTTAAAATACAAATAAAAAATAAGAATAAATTAATTAAAAATAAAAGATAAATATAAAAAATAAATTCGTGAATAATTATTTTGTAAATATTATTATGGGACTCCCCAAATTTATTTATTTTAAAAATGTACTATTTTTGTTTTATTTACCACGCATAAATCATTTAGACTGACAAGTGCACACATAATTTATTCGTTGAGAGTAATTTCATATCATCCTACAAATCTAAGTACAATTTTATGAGATGAGCGAGTCGACAATATAGTGTTTAGAAAGGTAGGTTTGATTAAATTAGTCTACAAACATATTATTCAATGAGTGAATCAATCTCCAACATTATAAACAAATAATAATAATAATAATAATAATAATAATAATAATAATAATATAATAGTAGCAGTAGAGTAGGATGTGTGAAAAGGGTTGATGAGTCCCAATAAAGGTTATGTTCCTTTATTTACCTGCTCTGAGATTTAATTGGAAGAAGAAATCAAGATCGGTGATCGTTGAGGGAGTGGACATGTCTGACTTTGACCAGTATAAAGTGCGCGTCGCTGTTTTTGTCTTAAAAAGAAATGATAGATACAGTAGCTCACTACTTTTGGGAGAAAGTTAGGAAGAAAAGAAAAGAAAACTGATAATAATGTTGTGATAAGAAAGGGTTGATTACAAAAAATGAATGAATGAAAAGTGTTAATTAATTAAGCATAGTGAAAAGAGTGAGAAAGTGGTGAGATTTGGTACCATCACACCTTTCACTCACTCATTCTGTCTCTTCTCACACCTTCCACTATCACTAATCACTATCAATAATCACTAATCCTCGGATATCGAGCCTAGAAAACAAAGAAAGCAACATCTCATCACACACCATATACACTTAATTACACCTCTAATTTGATTTACTTCTCTCTAAGTCTCTTGTCTCACCATTTAAGACATGTTTTTAAGGCTAAGTAGCTAGATAGCTAGCTAGCTCTGAATCCTACGGCTCGCTGCTCTGTTCCAACAATTTATTGTGATGGGGCAATTGCAGAGACATCTCTTTATCGTACGACCAAAAGAAGAACTGAGTTGTCCTTGTGTTGTGTTATATATTACTAGTAAATTATGTTGGGAACTGTATCCTTCCCTATTTCTCACATTGCGTTATAGTTTTTGGTATCTCAACCAATCACCAATCAAAATCACAATTCGAATAACTCTTTTTCTTCGTCAATTCTTTTAACCTTTTTTTTTACACATCATATTCAATTATTACTTTCATTTCTAATTCTACAAATCCCTATTTTTTATTTTTTTTTTACTTTATATAAATTAGTATCTTATGATCATTGTTAAAGAATCATACTTATACACTGTTTATATATAAACTAAAATAATGTTATATTTCTTTTTTAAATTATTTTATCTTCTAAATTCTTCATGCTTTCTTGTCTTTTTTTTTTTTTTGGGAATCATAAACTACAAAAGAATAGAAACTAAAATTACCTTAACTAAATAAAATTTACATTAAGGTAAGCTTTTCTTTTCCTATTTGATTTTCGACTTTTTCTTTCTCTCTCTAAACTAAAGGTTTTATTTGCACGATAATTTGGAATTTTAAGAAAAATTAATTTGGTTTTATTTCTAATTTGTTTAATTTCTAAATATTTTTATAGATTTTTTTTTAATTTTAATTTGTTTATTTGAATACAATATTTCAATTACTATCCGATACAAAAACATCTTATAAATGTCGTAAAAATATGTTTAATATTGGTTTTCGTCAATATATTTGTAACAATGATTAAATATCCTTTTATATTTATTTTTTGATATAAATTATTTATATTTTATTTTTGAATAATAAATAATAATAAATAATTATATTAACAAAGGTTAAATCATCATCTTCGAAACCTTATTAATACTAGTCTAACGAAAAAAAAAACTAATTATTGAATATCTCAACATCAATAGAAAAATAATATTACTCATGTTGATCAATAAAATACTAATAAACATTAATATATAATAATTTCAAAAAAAAAAACAAAGTATATTGTATATCTATGTCGAATTGAATGTCTGTTTTAAGAATATTTCGAATATCAAAACTACATTATTTTTAATATGTGGAAAGAACTTTCGCTAGAGATAGAGAATTTGCCGTGTGGAAACGATTATACAAATTGAATTGATGTTCCCAAAATATATAGAATCCCTAAGTCTTCATCGTTGTCGTATCATCTTAATTTGCACTACATCCCTTCACAAAGGTCAATAGACAAATTTGAGATTTTAAATTGGCAAAACAAACCAAAGCTAACAAGGTCCATGACATGCATGTTCATTTCATAAAACAAAATTAAACATATTCATTTTCTTCGGCTAATGTATTAAAAATTTGTATACGTACTGATTGAAAATCCTACTTAATGCAGCATAATCTTTATTTATAAAGAGATTTACATGTTTCTTTTATTATAAGAAACGGTCATATTTATACAAAATATCGAATGGTCATTTATTACTATGAACTAAAAGGTTTGAGTACTACAAAATTACCATCAACACTAATTATTTTGAAGTAAAGTGTTATTGTAACAATTGGATCCCAATTATGTTGTTGTTAAACTAAAACTCCTTTTAAAAATTATACGTACAAATTCAAGATAAAAAATAAGCGATTGCATTTAATACATATTAATTACTTAAATAGTGAAATTTTCATTGATTTTTGTATTGAAATACTTTTCGTATGTAATATTCAATTTGATTAAAAAAATGTTAAGAAAAAACTTAAACTTTTAAGATAGACATTAATCAATAAATAGTTAACCTCAACTCTATAACTGATAGAATTTAATAAAATCCTATTTGTTTTAAATTTTAGTATCCATATTAGAAAATAATTAGACAATGTTATATTTTTGTAATATAATTATGAGAAAATATTAAAGTAAAGATTAAATTTAATGGATCAAATATAGGTATTTATTAAAGATTTTATATCTTTTTCTTGCCAATCTTTACTGTTTTGTGAAGGGAGATAGTATTATTGCAAGGTTTGGTCTTTAGTTTAGAAATTATAAGTAATTGGATAGGGTCTTTGAAAGTCCGAAACAATATATTTCGGTAAGGACACTCTCCCTGGGTTAATTAGGTTGACCGATTTACCATCAAATAAATTCTATTATTATTTATGTCTGAATAGTGTTATTATTGAAGTGATGAGCAAGTGAAAACTAACTGTTTATGTAATTAATAGGGATATAATTATTACTAATCGATGTTCTATAATTATTTAATCATAATATATTTCTATGTTATCTCTATAATTGTTATTCTATGTTGTCTGTAAAATATTTTATAGGTTAATATTTCTTATATCATGACATATAATTAAAAAGACACTACTCATATGGAAAATACATAATCACTCAAAAGATAAGATATAAGGACATTAAAATAACATGACTTTTAAGTTTAAGAAATATAATCTAAAATTGAAATGGTAATTCGATGCTTTGATCAAAAGATCTAAACAACTATCTCTCATTTTGGTAAACATTAAAGATTTGTGATGATATATGTAGATTGTTAAACCACGAGAGTCCAAATAATCACGTTAGTCCTCCCAACGAATGTATTTTTTGTGATTTAAGATTTAGTGTCATTATTACTAAAATTTAAGATTGTAAAGTGATCATGTGTTTAATGACAAAATATCTCACCTAATAAAAATGACATTATAATTGGCGTCGAAAATTTCAAAAAGATCATTATATAATAATCGTAATTAACCACGTTAACAAAAAAAATTGATATTAATTTTTATTAATGTTTTCTATTGATAAATGTTAATTTCAAGTAGAATGAACTTTATATAACTTTTTCAGAAAATGTTAAGTGTAGAAAATTATACAGTTTCATTCAGGTGTAATTTAGAAATCTTATATCAATTCGAAGTGACTGAATTGTTGTTTATTATCCATGTTGTGTTAATATATGCATATTTATGTGTTTGATGCATATGTTATTTCCTATTTATTTATTTATTTTTAAATTAAATTATCTTATATGTCTTCGTGTATTTTTGTGATCCATAAAATTAAATATTATTCATTTTTCTTTAATTTTAATGTATATGTTATTTTTCAAAATTTCATATTACATGTGTGTTTTGTATCACTTTTGAACTACTATAAGTTAGTAAAGACTTGAAGACGTTAAATAATCAGAGTATATGATAATTTATTATTGTTAGTTTTAAAATTTTTCTTCACCGGTTAATTTATTTTGAAAAATATAGTTAAAATATGTGAAGAAAATATTGTGAAAATCAGATAAATATTAGTAATAATTGTAAAAATTATATTGTTATTTTTTAAATACGAAAACTCAGACTCAACAACAACAATAATGAAATTAATTACTTTTAATGACAATGACTATATACAAAAAATTTTAGATACCAAATTTTAGATAATCTATTATTATTGTTTAAGAAAATTAATTTTTCACTTATAGTAAATTATTGTTACATGAATTTTTTTTTCTTAATAAATGCATTATGAATTTAACATAAATATAAACAAATTAAATATTTATAAGATAAAAGATCCATAAATATATTTTGATAAAATTTTAAATAAAAATTAGTGTAATATATCTCAGAGGAGTTTTTATCAGAAACCCAACAAATACAATATAACATAAATAATGAGGATATGAACAAACTAAAGCACCAAAGATGAAACTATTTTACATTTGCGATCCAACTTTTTAATTCTATTTATTTGAAGAAATGTAGGGTCGAATTTAATGTTTGGACATTTGATAAATTATTTTAGGTTCAAAAATATTTTACACTTCAATATTTTTTTTTTCTGTAATTGTTTGTTCAAAATAGTTCGAAAATATCTTTAGAATATATTTGAATATCAAATTTAGTTCAATATTTAATAATTTATATACTAAAAGTTTAATAAATATAATTATCTTTTTTTTTACTTTAAATTTATATTTATATATTTTAAATAAACTTTTAATTAAGAACAATTTAATAACTTTAAATTTTAAATTATTTATCAATAAAATTAATTATTTTAACGATTAACCTATTGCTCAGATCCTTTAAAATGATAATTTACTTTTACATCTCTCAAGAGTTGACTGACAATACATTCATATTATACATAATCTATCATTTTTCTAATATGAAGCTCACAATTTCATAATTCCAATGTGTTGTTTGCATTTTCCAGATATATCACAGACACATACTATATATAAAGCCAGCCAACCAAACCCATTTTTTTAGAAGAGCAGCTAACTTTCTTGCATTTTATTGTTTCCTAAACCAAAGTACAGACATTAAATAAGAAAGTTAAAACGAGTGGGGTTACTTAATTCAATCCCTTTACTATGTAACAGGGCAGCTAGTAACTGGTGATTAAGAAGTGCTTCAATGGAATTAGGTAAAGTTAGTTTAACATCTTATTTTAGGGCGATTTTTTTTTATAATTAATTTACTACTAATTAAGATTTGCATGAGTGTGAAAATGTAGAACATCTAACCCTAACTTGTTCCCAACCGTCAGCTTCACTTCTAAAGCGATAAGCACACGAAGGAGTTGAGTTCCAGCAAATAAATACACCACAAAAACAGATAGATAAAATATTCTGCATCCTCAGATGACAGTTCATTCTGTAAAAATACCTTAATGTCCAAAACGAATATATATATATATATATATATATATATATATATATATATATATATATATATATATATATATATATATATATATAAACTGGCTTGTAAGATAAGGTTTGCACCCACTTATATACTATAAAAGATTAGACATTAATGGATGGTTCGATAGTAGATGAAACAATATCTCTAACAATTAACAAATATCATTAGGATAGACTTCTAATCTGATTTTAATATCATGTTAGAATTGGATTTTAAACTCAACTCTACTCCACAAAAATTAGATTTACAACATCTTGTATATTATAAATTTACTTTATTTTTAATTAAGGTGGAGTTCCAATAATATATATATATAGAGAGAGAGTGTGATGTATTGTGAAACGAAAGAATGCAGCAGGACCAGGACTGGGATGACTTGTCAAACCTTGGTAGAGGCTTTGCCATTCTGTCTCAAATCAGATATCAGATATCAGATAGAGAGAGATATGTTTGAACATGTTCTTTTCACGTGTAGGCCACTGTGTTTCTTTTAATTCCCGCGCGCGCCTCTTTCTTCAGTTTTCAAGTTTATTTTTATTATGAACACGCTAGCTGAAAGATTCAATTTACAAAAATTCTACTATAAATAGTTCCTAAAATTCCAATTTCATGTTATGGTAATTTTTAAGGAATTTGGTTAAATAAGTTTAAGTCTTCCATTTTTCTTTTTACAGAAAATTTATATATTGAGAGTTTTGGGTACAGGTGATAAGAATGTTTCTTAATATAATATTTTTAAATATTTTATTTATTAATAATTCTTTTTTAATGTTGAGTACGGTTTAATGATTCTTATAATTAAATCAAGTTACTTGTTATTTATATTAACTAATTTATCCATGATCATTAATAAATACATTTTAAATTGGCTTTATAAGATTTTTGTGTCATTTATTTTAAGACTCCACAGATTGTTAATACATTTGTTTCAGGCATGAATTATATTTTAAGAACAAAAAATAATGAACACAAGAAGAATCTATACTAATTGTTTAAGTTAATGTTAATGCGGTATACCTCCGCGTATTTTCAATATTGTGTGCTTACCCTTTAATTTTACGTAGGTCTAATTTGATTTTGGTCTTCTTATGAGATTTTTGAACTTAATTTGTCAATTAATATTAAATTAACCCTTAATAAGTTATTTTAATAAAATTAAATGTAATTTTTTATAAACAAATTAAATGTAAAATATAATTTATCAACTTGCCTAGAGATGAAAACACAAACAAAAATGTTGTCGATGGAAGTTGCAATTGCGGTAGAGAGGATGGAAGAGAAAACAATATGTAAATTACTTAAAAAGAATGAATATGATGAAAGACGAAATGATATTTTTTATTTATGCGAAAGAGAATATGTAAATTAGGGTTTTTATTTAAATTTTTACCAATGGTTATTTTGTTTATATAGGAGAGTAAGAAGGGTGTTTAGAAGAGAAGGTGTGAGGGGTAGAGGGGCATTTAGAAGTAAAAAAAGTACCGTTAGTTGTGATTGAATTGTACAGTGTACCTCTAGCAGGGTTTAAACATTCTATAAATAAATTGGTAACTAGTAATAGTAACACAGAACATAACATAACATAACACGATGTTTAGGACGAAGGGATGAAAGAGGGATCCATTAATTTGTAGGGTACATTTGTCACGTGTCGAGTAATTGTGGTGCATGGCCCATCTTTCATCCGCCTCTGGAGCTACCGCCACAAGCTCCCAACAAAAAAAATAATACTTGTTCCGTTTGGGGAATAAATAACAATAACACGCTCTTTTTTTATCGTCACTGCTCACTGCCAGTGGTCACGCACACACACTCTCCTTCTCAATTCTCTCTTTTCTTCTCAAACACAATGGAGAACGTCCTTCATTCTCTCTCTTTTCTCTCCATACCATAGAACTTCCCTCATCCAACATGGCTAATCACCACCACCATCATCATGCGCACGACACCAACCTCAAATCCCTTCTCGACACCCTATACTGCTCCGAAGAGCATTGGGAGGAACACGTCGGAGAAGATGAATTAGACCAAGCAGAGGATGATTACCCAACCGCTAATAATATTACTAATAATAACGCTACCAGTAGCACCACCCTAATTCACTCCCTTCGTTCCCCTCATCCGTTGTTGTTCGAAAGCGACATGTTTTGTGACGAACAGGAGTTGACATCGCTGCTGAGGAAAGAAAAACACAACCCTCTAACCACTTTCCTCCGAAGCAACCCTGCGCTGGAGTGTGCTCACAGGGAAGGCGTTGAGTGGATGCTCAGAGTGAACGCTCACTACTCCTTCTCTGCTCTCACAGCTCTTCTTGCCGTCAACTACTTTGACCGCTTCCTCTCCACCTTCCGCTTTCAGGATGGCAAGCCGTGGATGACACATCTCGCTGCCGTCGCTTGCCTCTCCCTCGCTGCCAAAGTGGAGGAGACACAGGTTCCCCTTCTCCTAGACCTTCAGGTATCTTCCTTTCTCCACTCTCTCACATTACCAACAAACAAAACTCTTACATCTTAACTCAAAAGAATTATGTGGGATTTCAGCTTTACATGTCTTGATTGTGATTGTTCTCTGAACTGTGCAGGTGGAAGAGGGTAGATACTTGTTCGAAGCCAAAACGATTAAAAGGATGGAGATTTTGGTCCTTTCCACTCTTGGATGGAAGATGAACCCGCCAACCCCTCTCTCCTTTCTTGATTACATCACAAGAAGACTTGGATTGAAGGATAATCACTGCTGGGACTTCCTTAGGAAGTGCGAAGGCGTTCTTGTCTCTGTCCTCGGAGGTAATTTCGTTACACCTTCGTGGTTAGAAGAAACACTGAATCAGCAAACAAGCTGAAAGACAATTTTCGCGTCTGATAGTTCATCATCAATTCGTTGATTTCATGTATTGTGAGTTGTCCGTCTTGATTATGTTTATATGTAAGTTTTATTTTCCAACATTGCAGATTGGAGATTAATGGGTTATCTACCGTCAGAACTGGCAAGTGCGACGATGATACACGTAGTGAAAAGCGTGGAGCCTTGTCTAGAAGGCGAATACCAGAGACAACTGTTGGGTATTCTGGGATTCGACAAGGTTGGTGGAGTTATGTTTTTAAGTTGGTTATTGTGTTTGATTTGAGGTTGGTAGGAATAAGAAATGAAAATGTGGAATGTATGCATACAGGAGAAGGTGAATGAGTGTCGGAAAATGTTGGAATTGTGGTCAGGGTACGAGAAGCAGGATAAAGAATGCATGAAACGGAAATTTGGAAGCGTTCCGGGAAGTCCAAACGGCGTGATGGAGATGTCGTTTAGCTGTGATAGTTCGAACGAGGCGTGGACAGTAGTTGCTGGTGCTTCGGTGTGTTGTTCGGCGGAAGGTTTATGGAAGAAGAGTAGAAGTGAAGTAAAGCGATAAAGGAAAGGAAAATGTTGTGGGCAGCCATTAATTTCAACTACCCTCTCACTCCTAATGGAAACATATATAGTCTTTCCCTGCTTTAATAACTGCGTATCTTTCTCTTTCTCTTTTTGACCACCAAGTTAAATTGCCAACCATCTCTGCTTCGCACTACTTCCATTCACCCCCTCATTTACTAATCGAATTATAGATTTAGACCTTCCACATCCCTCTTCCTGTCTACGACTGCAACCAGATATTGTTGGCATTTTATGAAGAACAATTTTATATATAATTAATTACTATTAATAATATACTAAACAAAAACACCACCTTAATGGGCACAAGTGTATTTTTTTTTTCTATTCTCTTTTCCTTTCAATCCAGCAATAATAAAAAAAGCATTTGGGTGAATGAAATTTTGTTTTACTTTTGAAGAGAGAAACACAGTGTCGGCCAGCGGCAGATATGAGGGAGTGAGTGATTATTATTTATTTGTTGGGGGTGTTGTGTTGACCTCTTTCGGTTGAGCTCGGCTTCCGTTTGTATAGCAATTATGGTAAAAAGTAATCATACAAAGAGCCATCCAGCTGTAACACCATCCTTTTATGTTTCTATCGCTTTCCTTTTAAGTTTTTTAATAATGCTTCATTTATTCTCAATTTTCAAAATTTTCTCCTTTCCTTCTGTCTTTTTGTCATCGCAAAAAGCCAAAGCGGACCCTTCTCTTCCCCATCTTGGACCTTCTTCTTCTGCTCCCCAATTCAAACCATAATCTCATTATTAAATGAAAACCCATTTCTTCTTCAAAACTTAAATCAAATCATCTTAACATTTTAAATAGGTTTTCGGTTACGTTAAACATCACGACATCAATTTTTAAGACACTATACTCTGTCGGATATCCTTCCAGAGATAGAGACGTTTGTGACATCCGCGGCAAGTGTTGCACTTGCATGTATTATTGTTTGTCTATTTTTCCTTGAACTGAAAAAAAAAAGGTCAGTTACCATTGTGCATTTATTTTTTTTAACGATTAAAAGGCGTGCCAATAATCTTTTACTTTCCCTACGTTAAAAGAAAGTATTTGTTGGTAGGTATGGCAGTGGATCTTCGATTTTTGAAGCTCTCGAGTGCAAAATTCGTCTCCGATATCCATCCTTTCTCGGAAGCACCGCAAATCGAATAATAAAACAAGACCAAGTCAAAATGAGGGCAAAACAAAGAGTTGTTTTCTCAGATCTCAACCCTCATGCTTGTGACATATGACCAAGAACAAAAGTCTGATATTTTTACTGCATTAACTCCTCGTAATAACTTCTGCAGAGCTTTTGCAGCATTCCTTTACAATTCGATGGTAAAAGATAATGTTTCCTAATTGCAGCAGAACAGCATCTTGAATTAAAAAATATACATATATATATATAAAGTGGCCGTCTATGAAACCTTGTTGGTTCACTGCACCAAAAAAAAAGATACAATAAGAAATGATTTGAGTTTAAGAACTGGTTTGCTCGGAAGAACAATTTTCTTTTGTAGTGGATCTTGCTTCTGTCTTGTTCATAGCACGCAAAAGACACCCATGAAAGCCCCTGCATGTGCTTTCCCTACCTTACTAAAGGGGACCATTGCTTGACTTTATTCCCTTTCTCTATATACGTGCTGCTTTGAGTTTTTTTTCAAGAGAGATTGAGTGTTGTTGTTGTAATGACACTGAGAAGAAACAAAAACTTTTCAATTCCACCAAATACTTCCACATTTCATATATTATGTTACCACTAACAAGACAACGTCTTATTTTTTTAATAATGAAGTCATATAATGTGTAGATACTGCATCATTATGTGTTTCTAAAAACTAAAATGTTTTTTTTTTTCTTTTTTCCTTTAAAGCAGTTTCTTCCACCCCTCACCCAAATCTGAATGAAAATTTTTGTTATCTAAACTACATCAATTCTATTAAAATTGATGTAAAGCAGAAGAATTTATAAATAGTCCGAATCTAGATCATATGAAAAAAATTGTATAAATATTTTTTAATGATATAAAGCGTATATGAATTAAAAAGAAAAAGGAAGAAAAAGACAACCATGGAATAGTATAGACTATTGGTGAAAAGAGAAACATGTTGCTTCTTTCTTGGTATAATTTATTTAAGTACACTTTTTTTTACTCAATTATTTTTGTATATTTCAATGTTTGAAATGGGCAAAGAGATGATAGGGAGCAGTGTGCCACCCTTTGACCTGTTCATTTATTTACTCGTGTTGTGAATGGAGTGCTATTACAAGCCTTTTCTTTTTAGTGCTCAGAATACTTTCAATAATTCATCAGTTTATTTTGATGATTAATTCTTGGTAGATAATTGTAAGTTTTTTTTTTCACAGAGTATAATTATTTTTCTCAAACAAATAAGGTAGAAACTTATGGTCATAGGTCTAAAACTGAATTTTAAAATAATGAAATTTGTCTAAATGTGCTACTTCATTTTTTTTAAAAAAAACATTTAAGGTAAAATTATGATAAAATCACTGATCATCAAAACCAACAATGACTTAATGATGTAGGATAACTTGAGATAAGAACAAAACTAAAACAGATTCATTTGACCTTATTTATTTTTTCTGTAATAATTATTAGAAGAATCTGGTTTAATGTATTAACTTCAAAATTATTAAAACTTACAATTATTAATATTATATAGAAATACAATTAAAAAATATAATTTAAATAATGTTTTTAATGAGAAAACAAACTATACACGTGTTAAGAAAAATAAATCCAATTTTTTTTTCTTTAAACTTTGATAACCGAACCTGTGGTGGATATCAAGTTGAGAAAAAATAAAAAATCGAAAGTCTGTAAAAGAAATTAAAAATTTGCTGGTAAAGAGTATAAAAAATAATTATAAAAACTGAAAAAGTCCAAATTAATAATAATAAATATGGATGAATTAACGAAATAGTAAAACAGAGTGTGCAGAGAGCATTTCCTTTGTTTTGATTGTTATTAATAATAATTTTCTTTTTGTGTGTTTGAATTTGTCGTGGAAAGAGAAGGAGGGGTCCACAGAATATGGAGCCTACTACACTTTAAATAGGATCGTGCAGTCAAAAGTGTGGGTTTTGTGATTTCACCGCGTGAATGCATTAAAAGAGAGAATGTAAAATAGAGTAGCACGCTATATGATTGAAGTGGAGAAATAATTGATCCTATCCGAGGAACTGTGCGAAATATGATTATTATAAATGAGAGACAATTGGAATTGTGAAGTTAGGAAGAGAAACACATTCCGTGCGTGAGTGTTATAATGGTGAAGGACCCCTTTCACATGGGGCACGGGATAACAATGGAATGGGCTTCTGGGCTTGGGCCGCATCCTGCTGTGTGTTGGAAGCTGTCACTGTCCAAAGCAGGCTAATGCCAAACACTGCTGCCACTCAGTACACTTGTTCATTAACTACATCTGCCTTCTTCTCCTATTGTCTTTGCCTCCAAGGGATCCACCTTTTCTACCAATGAAAAATTAGGTTTTGGAGTGAAGAGAGAGTGGTAGTTAAAGAGTTAACATCAAGGGCAGAGTTGGGTGAGTGGCATTGTCTATTTCCTAAACAAAGTTTTTGTCTTGTTGAAAAGGAAAGTGACATTAATAAACGTCACAGATCACAGGCCACCGCCACCATAATCATCAACAATTAACTATACTGTCTATATATAAATCTTTCTCCACATAAAGATCAACAATATGTGAACCAACATTCATTGCATTTTGCCTCTATCTCACCTTTCCTTTTCAAAATCTCCGTTTATAGACAATGCCAAATCACCCATTCCATACATGTTTTAAACACATGTCATTTATAAAAATCTATAATTTCTGTATTTTGTTTTCTTTTTTGTTCATATTTCGTTTTCACCTTAGATTTCTTAAGGATTTATTTGTTAGTCTTTGTTTAATTTGGATCCATGTTGTCTTTCGAAGCAGTGACTGCTTTTAAAGTGTAAAAGACTCAAATAAATCTTTTCAAATTACATGTTGAAAATTAATAAGTATATAAAACAAATATTTTAGTCCATTTTTTTAAGAAAGCGACCACTGAGTAACAGAGATGAAACTGAGCCTTTTCGTGTTAATGCTAGCAAATCCTTCTTCGATTGGGTTGGACCGACAACTCAAGCCCAATAACCATGGCCTGCTTTGGAGTGGAGTTGGGGAAAACAATTTCAGGCCCAGCGCTCATGTATTCTTTTAATGATTAACAGTGTTTTGGTCCACATTATTATAAAATGTTTTCACATAATTCAATTTGGTAAGACTTAAATGAGTTTAAATATTTAAATTATACCATAATTAAATTAATAATATGTATTTTTAAATTATAAACTATAATCTATACATACATAATATATATAATAGTTATTTTAATATAGATATTAATTAATTAATTAAAAGAAAAGATATTTATGATATACTTTTAATATACATTTAATTAAAAATTATAAAAAAACATTTTCAAAAATAAAAAAGTACTGTCGGATCACATCACTTATCCTTCTTTTGGCAGAATGGGTCATAATTTCTAAACTCTTTTTTTTTTTTCGAAACCTGACCTCGTATGTTTTTGGCGAATCAATAACAGACTAAGATTGCCCCCTTTAGTTGACTTATGTTTAATCATGCAACATTTTTCAACAAGTTTGTAAAACATTTTCATGTAATAATTGATGTAAACACCTATTATTATATTACTTGGTTGTTATAAAATTAAAGTGATGCGACATTGAAACACGAAAAGATCGTCTCAGAATCAGTTTTATTGGCCATTAAACGGCAAAAACATTCTTAGAGGGTGCAAAGCAAATACATCGTATAGAAATTGCATTACCGTTCTTTTCCATTCGTACCCTGTCAACTTCAACGTTAAACATCTTCCTTTTCAATGGTTGCTTTCCTTGAAATACAATGTGCCATCAATTGACACTGCCTAACTCTGTTAAGGTGCGAGTTTCACGTTACTAATTTATTCATATTATTCTTATCTTACTCCACACTTTTCCTATTCAACCATTCTTCCTTCAAATTTAAAACTAACACAACAAAAATATTTTATAATGAACTTACAACAACCACACATGTCATATATGTTTCTGAGACAAAAATTCACTCTCCATTATACTAATGCAAACATATCTATTGGGGTGACTGCTACAGTTTTAGGTTTAAGAATTTGATCTTATAAATACGGAGTTATGTTATATAGAAAAGCTTTTAAAATACACATCAGTTTACAAGATAAAAAAAAAACATAATTTTCAATTTAAATATAATATAATAAATCAATTTTTAAAGTTTTAAAAAATTGAATTACCAGAAAGATTTAAGTTAAATATGAGACTGATATAAGCAACATGAAGTTGACCTAACAATTTTTATCACATAAGAAATCAACATCACTTTCTACTCAAAATATAATGAATTAATATATATTCAACATGTTATAGTTTTTCATTTCTATTAAATATGAGACTTAGACAAACAATTGAAATTTTAATCGATAAAAGTTATGCAATTCTAAAACTATTATGCAGACAAACTCTGTACGATTTATGAGCTCCTAAAGTTAGAAATTGGTGCATTAACACCAAGAAGAAGCAAATAAATGATGGTATAGAATGAAGTCGACTTCCAATCATGTAGCCAATTAAGACATGAATTTCAGGAAGGAAAGATATCCACGTATAATATATACTTAATGCTATCTTCATTAAAATTGTTTTCAACTTAAGATACGTGTTGGGGAAAAAGAAAAGAAGAAGGTTAGAACCAGCCATAAACAGCAAGTGAAAACCTTCAACTTGGCTGCTTCACATGGGTTTCACATAACGTGGAAAATGTGCAGTCAGAATTAGATTCTAAGGTCACATTCTCACAAAAGAAGCATCAAATTGTAACCACGTAAATAGGTAGATGAAATATAATGGGATTGGATTATATTTCCTAAAATTAGATTGGGATACTTCTAAGATGGGATTATGTTAATAATTATGGGTTTATTTAATAATATGATATTTTTTACTATATTGTATTTTATTTTCATCGATTAGTTTATTAATCAGGGGTAGCATGACATACCAACCAACTTTGGAAAGTAACTATGTTCAAGCCTTTTCCAATTCTTTTACTGCGCTTTTAAATGATATCCCACTCAAATATGAATTTTGTTATTTGTTATCTTAGACAAACCAACTTTACGTTCCTTTCTGACTATGACCACAACCAAACCTTCATTCAACAGGAATTCTTGTGTCCACCACTGTCTCCTAACCAATTTTAAGTTAATTTTTACAAAATTGATTTATAAAATAAAATTAATATTTATATTTTTTTAAATTAGTTTTATTTTTAGTAGATATAAAACTTTTGATATTATATAACAAATAATTTTATTATATTTGAGAAATTGTAAATCCTATGCTACATTTTGTATATAAAAATTCTTAATTTTCTTAACAGGATCGATGACAGAAAAAATGTATTTTCGCTCTGTCTCTGTACATATATCTTGTACTTTTTCGAAAAAAAAAAAAGTAGGAATTTTTCAAACCATTCAGGTACCAACTAGCTAGCACATGGGACCAGTAGAAACGTGGTGCAGTACATGAAGAAGAACAATACAGTTTTTTTTTTTTTTTTCATTAAATAATCTCGATTTAGATATTTTGACAGATTTTTAAATTCAAATTTGGACGTACACTTTTATCATCAACACTTGGTCACCTAAATAAGGATTTTTTTTTTCTTAAAGGTCGTTTATCAAATAATTTCCTAATTTCCGAATAAAAAAAGTTGAATGCATCAAATGTAAGTCAACTTCAAAGTTTTTCTTTAAGAAGTCTCACTTTTATTTTTTTTTTATTTTTAAATGAAATCTCATTTAGAAAGGACGACCTCACTTTTTTTTTTTCTTTCTGGTTTATTTTATGAATAGTTAGGTATTTAGAAATTAAGCCAATTCAATTTTTATAATACTTTTTATATTAAAAACAATATTTAAATGTTTATTTTTTTAAAATGTAGTTAGTGTTTTTAGATGATAACTTTTGAATACATTTTTTATACTTAGACTTGCTCGATAGAGATTTCTTCATTAAAAGATGAAATAAATTATGGTATATAAAGATTTGGAGATCAGGAATGATAGTATATTATTCAATAATGTGCCTCTGATACAATAGTTCAGCAAATTAGTAATTTTTATATGATGCGAAGTTCATTGCGTTATTTCTTAAATCCTAGTTTTTGTTTAAGTTAAGCATCAAAGACTTCAAAATATTGCATGGTGATTATTCAATTACGCCATACTTTTTAAATAAAAAATATCAAGTTATTTTGCTATTGCACAAAATAGAGATCACAGGATCTTTCCACCAGTATTTCTAATTGTTAAAGGTAAAATAAAGGAGACACTTGTGTGTTCTTTTAACTTTGACAATAATATATATGTAGCACATTGGTAAAACTTATGCACTATGGAAACATTTAAATATACAACTGAACTCATTCATTTAAACCCACGCCCACATAAATTTACATTAAAACAAATTTTATTGTATAATCTGCATCTTGAATGAACTTCAATTTTATCAAATACCTACTCTCACAAAAATTCTCATGTTAGATATTATAATTGAAAATAATATTAATACATTTCAAAAATATTTTAAGCTTTTATTAAATTAAATTAAATACGAAGTACACTGAAAATTATATGACACAATAACATTTAAAAAATCCAAAATTAAGACATAATAAAATAAATTTATATGCATCTATTATCTTTGATCCTATTCGTAAAAAAACTTGTGAAAAAACCTGGGTGGAACGTGGTTCTAAGTATTGTTGAAAGGAATCAAGTTTCTGATGTCGGAATTCAAATAGTGTAACGCGTGTTAAAAAGTGAGTTAGATCACTAAACTAAGAGTGAAATCCGAAACTTTTTCTTTTAAGATATAAATGTAGACATAAACAAAATTAAATAAAAAGAAATCAGTACAATTTGGATATATATAGTAGTCATTAAATTTTTATTAACTTACATAACATAAAACTTTTCAAAAAAAATTTGATTTTAAAAATTTTGAAATTGTGACTTCTTAATAAAATATAAATTATGTGAGCCATGATTTCTTCGTAAATATAATTTCTTCATGATGAAATCTCACACACACATAATTTTAAAAAATGAATACAAATCTTATAATTTGATATCAAAATTGCACTGTCTTAGTGAAAAAAATGAATACGGGAAATTTTTATAAATTAAAAAAAAGGGAAATTTCGGTGCTTTAAATAGAGAAATAAATATATAATTTATTAATAAATATATTTTTGAAATTCCTTGATATACAAACACGAAATTGAATCATGAAAAAGAAAAAATATCATTAATCGCTGTCACTCTGTGTCAGTGGCCTACTAAAAAAAGTAGCCTACCCCAAAAGTTGGGAAGTGCGGGTCAATTTCCTATCACGTTGGCTATTTTTATATATTCAACACATTATCAGTTATTTTTAGGAATGTTTTTATTTTATATTAATTTGATGTCATTAAATTTTCTCAAACAATCATGAAAAATCTAACCTGTAATAAAAACCTTCAGAAGGAAAACAGAATTATGAGTATTTTTCAAACTGAAAAATATTGAAGGAAGAAATCCATTCTATTTAACATTATTTACTTTTGAATGAACTTGATTATATAAATGAAGTGGAGTAAAAGCGTTATTTGATATTTTATGATATATTAAGTAATTTTTATAATTGAAGATTAAAAAGTTAAGATAAGATATCTTAGTTTGGGTTCGTAGCATTTATCTCATAATATCTATGGCGATCTTTAGTCATCTTAGACAGCCAATCACAACCTTATCTTTTCCTTAATCAATTATTATAATCATAAAATTTCTAAATAATTTCATAATCCAAATTGAGATTTGTTTATTAAGTTTAGGGTTGAGCCAATTAATAAGTAAGCACGTGCATAACGCATCAGCTGTGACTTATCGTGTTAATTTGTCACCGATCCTACCCGATTTTCTATGGCCGCCTCAACTTTCTACTGGCATCCATCTCATCACTATTCATTTAAAACAACAATAAATTCAAAACTTCTTATAAATAATGCTACCCATTTTATCTTTACTTTTCAACATAATTCATTTTAATTTTTATTTAAAACATAATTTAAGTAATATTTTATTATTCTTTGTTTTCTTGTACCGAATCAATCAAATCATATTTACTTTTATTTTGTCATGTCTTTATGTTATTTTAGTATTATATCATATTTTATTATATTTGATTATTAAACAATATTTTATATTATGAAATTTAATAACTAGCTAAATTATTATTTGTGATTCAACGATTTTATTATTTATATTATTATCATTATCATTATCTTATCTAACTTTTAATTAGTTTTTACATATATAAAGTAAAATAAAAAAATTATGAACATGTTATTAAAATTATGAAAAATATTACTATTTTTATTTTTCAAAATATATAAGTAAAACTTAAAAACGAAATAGAAAAATTGAAACACTTGAAAGTCACTCAGAGTTTTCAGGACCCTGCAGAAATATTAATGGGACTTTTTTAGTCCATTTCTAAAGAGTCTTGGTTCTATAAATTTTTAATCCGCTATAATAATCTACATTAAGTTGTAGAAATTGAATTTTATTTTCATAGCAATTAAAAATGAAATCGTTATAACACGTAGTATCAAATTTTAAGGTGAAACTATATTATAGTAATAATTTTATTGAATTTTTAATTCTGTTTCTTACCTTTTAATTAATATTAGTTAAAATGTATGGAAAAATAAATTAAATAATGATTCAGGTCACACTTCCCGGTGAAACAATGGGATTCCAGATTCCCTCGTTTAAATAAAACTATCGTTACTGCAAGATTCTTCTGAAAAATACTGTATACGTGCAGTGACCATCAAAAACAAAATAAAAAATTCAAATTGGACATTTTGCACCCGAGTTTTACTGTAAAATGATTAATTAAACCGATATATTATAAATCAATGTCCTGTAATAATTCTTAGAATAAAAAAGTGAAAATTAATTAAAAACGTGGTATGTTTTAGTCTTAATAATTGACGTAAAAAGTGGTTATGATATTTTCATTTCAATTTTTTTAAGAGGAAAACTATGTTTAAAACATGGTCAAACATAGATGTTGTAATAATATCTTTGCTAAATTGTTGGGTAATTACGTTTAATGTCTTAATTACTACATCTTAATTACTACATCTTAATAGATTTGTTATTATAAAAAAAAATAACAATATTATTATTCGTTATCATAATTTGTTTTCTTTCATTTAAGGTTTTATTCCACTAATAAGATAATGTCTAATTGAAGATCAAGTGTAACAGATAAAAATTTCTTTTAGCATGAGTTTCTTTTTTATTTCATAAATTTTTCTCATTTTGTATTTTTTTTTTAACTTTTACAATAAAGGTTTATAATTTTACATGACTAGTAAGATGAGAAATGTCGCATCTCAATTAGTTTAACGTGTTATTTGTATTTTGGTGGAAGGTTATCTAGATTACCAAAGTCTCAAAAGGATACATTTTTAACTTCCTTCATACTCTAACATTTTTGTTCTTGCTTGAAGAACAATCACATTTTAGATAAGAGAAATTAAATTTATTTGTCGGATTAATTGATTTTGCCAGTATAGGTAATCATAAGTCATTGAGGATTGGTTTTGATGTCTTTGGACTTGTAAATTTTCTTTAAACGTGCTTGTATGAGAAGATTTTGTATCTCAAATATATAGTTGGGTTTTGAATAATAAAATTGAGAATGCATGACTATATGAAAATTTTATGGGAACAAATTAGCATAACAATGTTTGAATACTGGTAAAAGTGAACTTAGATAACTTAAGATTTGTCTGAAAATATTGACTTTTAAAACTGGATTAATATAAACCATTTTAGAGTCTTTTTTGTATAGATGTTGAATTTTAAATAAATTGTTTGAGTTGATATACATGCCTTAGAATATAAAATAAATTTGAAACTGTTGTTTAAAACTTGATACATAGGTTACAATGGGTTGTTTAGGGATGATATGTCTTTTAGACATGTTACTTATCACATGATATTTTCACCAAATGAATTATGTAAATTTATCAAACAAATGAGATTTTTGTGTAGTGAATTCCAATTCTAGAACAATTATTAATTTTGATTAATTGCATCTGCTCAGTGAAATGCAATTTGCTTGACAAAAAATGGCTTATACGAATATAAGTTGAATAAAATGGAATATATATATACATTTTTATGTCTCAAAGTTTAACTTTCTTAAAACATTCATTATTTGAAATTGAGTTAAGTGATATTACTTGAATATTGATCATGTAATTACATGTTTATTATGGAGATACTGCTGAGCTAATAATGATTTTGTGTGGATATTATGTTACGGGCTAGATGAGATTTGAGGTATAAATAAAACACTGAAACAAATGAAAAAAAGTATGATGTAGAGAAATATAAGGAAGACTTGGCATCAGATTAATAGTGAAAACTCGTTGATATTTAACTAGATGTGTAAAAATCACGATAAGATAATTACACAAAATTTATATCATAATACTCTTAAGTAAATCAGATGTTATGATATAGGTCATACTTTATAAATTCAAACTCAATATTTTTATTTTAAAAAAATAATTATTATATCTCGTGCGGATGTGATGGATAGCCTTTGACATGCTTTTTTTTATTCAATAACATTGTTTTATAGGATAAAAATCTTTATATAGATGAATAACTTTTTTTAACACCAAATATTTAAAACATATTAAAAAAAATTAAAAATATTTTAAATTATATATTACTTTTTTTTTATATATAAAAATTTGGGGTGACCAAGATCTGTCTTAGCTACCACAATCAGGTTTTATATAAAAAAGAAAAATCGAAGTATAAATATTTGACATAAATTATATATGTTGTATATTTCATTAATACGTATTTATAATATATTTTTTGTATGTATGTACATATTTACTTAGTTAAGATAACCATATATTCAAATGTGGCAATATATAACAACAATATGTAATGTAATGTGCATATTATTTATTAAACCGAGTAATCTTTACATTTTTGCATTATATGTATATTATCTACTAAAAGAGGGTAAAATTAAATATGTACTTTTAACTAATGCAAACATGGGTTTAACCAATTTGTGTTTATATGTTTTTTATGATAATAAAAGTTGAAATGTAATGTTAGTCACTAATAATAATTATCAAAGTAAACTAAAAAAAATTAGAAACCATAATTACAAATAGTTTCTTACATATCATAACAAATCATGTTAATTTTAAAGACCATTTATAGTTTGAAACATGATTTATGGAAAAACTTTGAAAGACCATGGTTTAATAATGATTTTTTTTAGTTTGTTATAATTTTTTGAATTAATGAGTAGTTGTAAGAGTTTTAGAGAAAAATAATGTTGATGTCTGTGTTTTTTAAGTTAAAGTAGTTTAAAATTTTTCATTTTTTCTTAAAAGAATTATTATCGTGATAAATTAGTTAATTTAGTTTTAATTCATAGAAAATAATATTAATGGTTTAACGTTTTATGTTTATGTATTTATTTAAATTTTTTCTATTATAGATATAATTTTTTTTCATATCTTTTATGAATATTTTGTTATAATAGATATTTTTTTTTCGTGTGTTTTAATTTGATGTGATCTTTTCTTGTTTTGTATTTTTTTTTATCTTATTTTTTATTAAATTTTCGTACAATGACAAATAGTTATTATGAGTGAGATGTAAAATGTTTGTTTGATATATATGAGTGAATAGTATTAAATATAAATATATTAAATTACGTAATTTCATAAAAAAATTATTTCATTCAGTTTCGAAAACAAGAAAAAGTAAGTTTAGTATTATTATTAAAATAGAAATAATTATGAATTAGTTTGACTTTATTTTATGAAAGTATCTCTAAAATGTGATTTACTTAATATAATAAAGATAAGGATTAAATATGTTTTTTTCACTTAATTTTTTAGTAAAAATTAGAATTAGTTTCTTCATAACTTTTGTCTAATTTATTCTCTCAATTTTAGAAAACTATAAATTTTGTCTTTTTAAACAAATTTTGTTAAATTTATTTATTTTTTCAAACGCGTTTTTCAGTTAAAATTAAAACAAAAATGTGCTAAAATGTTATTATAAAACGTGCTTAAAACATCAAATAATTATAACAAAATTTAGTTAAAAAAAATAAATTCATACATTTCTAAAATTTAAAGACTAAATTCATCTAAAATTTTTAAAAAAGGACTAATTTCAATTTTCTATCAAAAGGAAAAAAACATATTTAATAATCGACATTGTATTTAATGAATAATAAAGTTTAATTTAAAGGATGAAAAGAAGAAGTTGAATCTTGCCCCTCCCATATCCAATAGAGAGAGAAAACAGAGACAGAAGAGAGCAGCGTTGGACACCGAAATCTGACTCATTCTGCAAAAACTGGGGAAAGGGCAATTTGGGAATACGCACCCAGCCTTCTTTCCTTCCTTCGTAGTTGATAAGGAATCTGAAGTGTCCAAGTCAGGGACAACAACTCTCATGCATCCGAAACGACCGCGTACCACTTCCTCAACCCTAACCCAGATTTAACTACACCAGATAATCACTTTCAAGTCCGAATTTCCCTATAAAACCACCAACCAACTTCTTCTCACTCCACACACAACACAAACGATAAACAACTGCATACATAGAATAAAGAGAAATAATATCATGGGGGGCTGGGCATTAGCGGTGCATGGTGGCGCAGGTGTGGATCCTAATCTCCCACCTCACCGTCAGGAGCAAGCCAAACAACTCCTTACTCGCTGTCTTAATCTTGGCATCTCTGCCCTTCGTTCCAATGCTTCCGCCATCGACGTTGTCGAACTTGTCGTACGTAATTCTTTTCTCTTTCTCTCCCTCTTGCATGTCCTTATTTTGCCCTTACCCATTCGTGCCATGGCGTTCTCTCGTGATTCTCGGACCAATTTTGCATTTAAATCTGTGGAAAACGCTGAAAGATTTTAATTTAACAGAAAATGTTTTCCGGCGGCTTCCTGCATGCCTAGTTCTCCTTGCATGCATTCTTTAACCGAGTACAAGAAATACAGAACCCGTGGAATGAATAACAGTAATAATCAAACTCAAGAAATGTCGTAGCGGTCGCGGTCACTGTCATAGTTGTGTAGTGTCCAAAATTTTAACGTTTCCATCAAAGTTGCTCTCCGGACCCTTTTATATCAAAACCTTGATGATGATAAATATATCTATTGCCTAAAATGGGATCGAGATTATTTATTTATGCTATCAATCGGTGTTTTGTTTAGTGGCGTCGGTGTGATTTTGGTGTTGTGGGTGCAGGTACGGGAACTGGAAACGGATCCCCTGTTTAACTCGGGTCGAGGATCCGCCCTGACAGAAAAGGGAACAGTGGAAATGGAGGCAAGTATCATGGATGGTTCCAAGAGACGATGCGGAGCCGTTTCGGGCCTCACCACCGTCAAAAACCCCATCTCACTCGCTCGCCTTGTCATGGACAAGTCTCCACATTCCTACCTCGCCTTTAATGGCGCTGAAGAATTCGCCAGACAACAGGTTCTTCTATTCACGGTTCCTTTTTTTCCGTATACAAGATAAGAAACTGTCACAGCCTCACTGGCGCCACATCATCATCACACCACCGTTTATCACATGTTCATTTTATTTCAGAGCAAATTTATATATTGCAATATAATAACACAAATTGTTGGCCGGTTAATAGGGTGTGGAGGTAGTGGAGAACGAATACTTCATTACTCCTGAAAATGTCGGAATGCTGAAACTGGCAAAGGAGGCAAACACAATCCTGGTACGAACACATTTTTTTATTTGATAAAAAGGAAAATAAATTAAGGAATGTTTTGTTTGGTTTACGATGCAGTTTGATTATCGGATTCCAACGGCTGGATACGATAGTTGCGGTGTGGGGGCCGAGAGTCCGTTGCAGATGAATGGACTGCCAATAAGCGTGTATGCGCCGGAGACGGTGGGGTGTGTGGTGGTGGACAAGGAGGGGAGGTGTGCGGCTGCAACGTCGACAGGGGGTTTGATGAACAAGAAGAGTGGAAGAATCGGTGACTCGCCTCTGATAGGTGCAGGGACTTACGCTTGTGGAGTGTGTGGGGTTTCGTGCACTGGGGAAGGTGAGGCCATCATACGAGGCACGCTGGCGCGTGAGGTGGCAGCAGTGATGGAATACAAAGGACTGTCACTGCAGCAGGCTGTGGACTTTGTGATCAAGCACCGCCTGGACGAAGGGAAAGCAGGGCTGATCGCCGTCTCAAATACCGGTGACGTCGCTTATGGCTTCAACTGTAACGCCATGTTCAGGGGCTGCGCCACCGAGGACGGATTCATGGAGGTCGGAATCTGGGACTAGAAAATATTAAAAATAAATAAATCGTTTTTTTTTCTTCATTTTGGTTCTGCAGTTTTTATTTATTTTTTCTTTTGGTAGAAATTAGAATTAGCGCTTTTGAATTTCCTTTGGGTGTGACAGATGCCATGTTTCCCTAAGTACGTGATTCACATATCCAACAACCGCTCATTTGGTGCCGTTCGTGTCAGCCAATATAAGCCAAGCAAACAAATTAATCTGACAACATATTACGAAAAAATAATTATCCCATCATTGAAAATTAAGAATATTTGTCATAAATGAAACCTCTAATAAGCATTAATTTTTTTATATGTATTTTATTTGAAGGTTTAAATTATAATAATTATGCATTAAATTATATGTTTATCTTAACGTCGTAGTAAAATATTAAAAGAACAAATTAGTTTTTTTTAGTAAATAGTCTATCTAACAGTTTAATTCATTCTCTAAAACATATTTTCAATTTGTTCACCTCGTAGTTTGCTTAGGAATATTACGATCTAATTGAATTATTGAAATTAGATTATTGATATAATAGATTTGATCATATATCAACAAATATTTTTTTAATTATTTTAAATTAACAAATTAAATAGGTCTTGTCAAACCATGTGATTTAATATATATTAAACTGAATATATACAATAATATTTCAGTAAAAATATATACACGTCTAAATTGACAAAAAAATATATAAATGGATATAATTTTCAAAAACACACTAATAAGTTAAATGATCATAATTTCTATAAGAATATTTAAGTAAACACAATACACATTCCAACGAAAAGATAATTATGAAAACATATTGAGGTCATAATTTTTTCCTCACTATAAATATCTTTCAAGTACTTTGTGAAATGCAACAGAAGAAAGTATATTGCCGAGATCTCATTTCGTTAAAGTAATACATTTTCTATAATACTATTGTAGAGTAAAAGATAAGGTATATGAATGAAAGAAAGCCAACTATATTCAAAGTTTAAATATATGTTAAAAAATCGTGAACACTACAATGCTTTTTTTGAATAAAAAATAAATGAGTCATTTTGTTTATTCACAACTTAAAGGAACATGAAACAAATTTCGGATGCAATTATTATAAATTATCTTTTATATTCTTAATTTGTATATGCCCACTCATTATGTGCAAGTGAATAGTGCTTGAAAAAAATGCTTATATTGTTACTGCTTAAATAATTTAATTTTATGTATACTTTTAAATTAATTGTAGTTTTAAAGGAATTGACCAGATAAATACTAACCAACTCTCAGGATACTAATTCAAAATTAAAAAATATTATTGATACATAATAATGCATTCTCCATAACATAATATTCCGTGCCGTCCCCTAAATTTCTATAAACAAATATTATTAATTCTCTTGATACTATTTACTGCATTAACTATTTCTTTTATGAGTACAAGAATACTTTTTTACTTGTGAACAAAACTATTCTTATCATTAATGTATCTTTAATGCAGAATGCTAACAATAGTTTTAAGGGTTAAATATCATTTTAGTCCCTCTACTTTGGAGCGATTTTGGTTTTAGTCCCTCTTTTAAACTATGGTACAATTTAATTCTTCAACTTTAAAAAACTCTGGTTTTAGTCCTTTTTTTAACTTTATTTTTTGTTTCAAGCGCATTTCTTAGTTAACATTGAAGCAAAAATGTGTCAAATAGTGTAAACAATCCAAACGCTATAATAAAACGTGCTTGAAACAAAAAATAAAGTTAAAAAAATTTGTTAAAAAGGACTAAAACCAAAGTTTTCTAAAGTTGAAGGACTAAATTGTACCATAATTTGAAAGAGGGACTAAAACCAAAATCGCCCCAAAGAAGAGGGACTAAAAACATATTTAACCCTAGTTTTAAAAGCAGTATTACATCTTTCTATTGATTTTTGTTCATCATAGTTTAAAATAATTAATGTTATGTTAATGTGAAAATTAACATTTACTTTCATAATAAATATCTTGTATCTAAGGAGTTTGGTAAATACGGGCAGCAATTATGTCATTTTCTTCTCATAGTTTTATTTATAAGTACTATTTTTATTTTGATACCAAGTGTTAAAGAACTTTGGTTTCACTTTAAATAAAACTAACACAACTAAATTATGTTAAGACACGTAATAGTATTATATCTATTGATATATCGATATCTCTACAAAGTAGAATTAATGAGATTTAGTGACAACATTCAGAATAAAATATTTTTAAAATAAAAAATATGTTTTTACATTAAATTGCTAAGTTAAAAATTGTTCTAAATCCTATGTGGGGAGTACAAATAATATTTTTCAGGAGAAAATTGTGTTTTGTTAATTATGAGATTATGCGAGTATTTCCTTAAAAACAAGGCTAAAATGATGAATTCTAATAATATTTTTTTTTATATGAAATGAAGTTATATTGTTTATATATACACACACGCCTTTCTATTTGTGGATTCGACCGAGTAATTAATTATCAAGTTTTGAAAACCAAATTGAATTTCGTAGGTCTAACTAATATTATATTCTCTTAAGATAATGTTTCAAACGTAGTATTTACTAAAGAAATTTTATAAAAAAAAAAATAAAGATAAGAAAAGATGGTGTTTATCATGATTTCATAAGGTCCAAAGCCAAACTTGGGTACTCCTAAAAAATTACTTGTTTTTGTTAATAATGATTGGTGACACGTATTTTGTCCAGCTGTCTATATTTTATTTCACATAATTCTTAAAATTCAATTTCAAATTCAAAATGTATGAATGTAGAATATCTTGGACCGTTGATGCCGTGTTGCTGTTTGCCCACTTTTTCCCTTTTATAGTTATCGCTTCAAACCCAGTGGAGATTTCTTCTTCTTTAATCAGCACTCAACTGCCACATATACTAACATTTTTTTTTTTATATCAAGCTAATTCACTTAATTTAAATAAGTCTTCGTTATTCGTTTTCTAGATATGAATACAGGATAAATTATCATATTTTATTTTATTTTTAAATATTTTAATTCGTATTAACACCTTTCTACCATTCCATCCTCCACAGCTCATGTGTTGGCTCTTCATGACATTGTTTTGGTAATTGCTTTAAGGAGCAAGAGTTGGTATGTGATTTATTGCCTTTGTAACTTATATTGTAATTTTAACTTATCATCTAATATATAATATACGAGTTTAAAAATAGGAGTAAATAGACTCAATATAAACCCTTAATTAATATTGAGTTAGAATTATTGATATTAGATTAAGCTCCAATGAATTATATTAGAATTAAAACAAAAACATAAGGGTTTGGTCTTCTTAAAGAAAAGGTGTCGTAAGAGGAAATAATGTTTATTCCTTAAAAAAAACTAATTTTAATTCTTTTTATGTCCAAACGCATTGAATGATATTTGTTGAAGATTGTTCGATATCAAAGTTAATTTAATTTTTGATAGATAATAATTAATGTAATAATTAATAAAGATAACTTATATTTGTATATCAAACCTTTATTTATAGGTCTCATGGTCCACTCTTGAATAAAGTTGATCTAATTATGACCAAAATGTGAATAATCATACTTTAATCTTCAGTTAAATAGTTTTAAGATTAATCTACATTGGTATTGTTCTACTACAAGAAAATTGCGTTTTACAGACGGATTATTATATACGGATTTAGATTTGTATGTAATGGTAATGGTAATGTTACATATGGATATTATATACGGATCCATTATATACGGATTTTTCCGTATATAATAAGGAAAAAAGGTTACATACGGATAATCCGTATGTAACTTGACGCGCTTTGGCTGGAACTTTTCAAAGATATATCTGTATGTAAAATCCATATATAAGTGAAAAAGTAATTATATACAAATTTTATATACGGATTTATAATTAATTAATTAATAAATAAATAAAGTTAAGTTATTTAGAATGCATATCTAAAAAGTCGCCAACCCTAATTTCTTCTTCTTCACTCGCGCTGCAACCATTTCACGTTTAGAAAAAGTGTTAAGCAATTCAGCCTCCTTCAATCCCACCACCAAATCTATTCTTCTTTCTCTTTCACTACAACCCTCACTAAATCAGTGTTTTGATCGTGGTTCACTCTCGTCGAGCCCTCATTCTCCCTTGGTGGAGCCTCGGTTATCTTTCGTTGAGCTTTCGTAGGTCGCGCATTGAAACCCTAATTTTTGCTCATTCATACCATCATTATGCGTCATTGGTACCGTGGTTAATAAGTAAATAGGTAAGTAATATTTAATTTTGTTTGAGCTAATTTTTTTAATTTCAAAAACCCTAATCCTCTTTTTATTTTCTACTGGGCATAAAATTGGTGTGCGATGTGATTCACGTATAAGGGAGCCTTGTCATTTTATTGGTGAAGCTTTTCGGTAGAAGACGTGAGAAGCGTTATAAATGAGAGCTCTGAAGGAGGATGTTGAGCTGGAAAACTCTACCTATCCCATGGTTCTAGTTCAAGACCTGAGAAGCGTTACAAATGAATTTAGTCTGATCGGTCCAATTCAAGGACATACATTTAATTAAGGGATTGTCTGGGTTCAATGACTTGTTTGCTGTATCGGTGGTTAAGAATTCAGTACAATAAATGGTCGACCCACATATTTGTTGACCGTTCAAGCTCAATAACCTACTCTTCGAGCTAGTGCTTCATTTTCTTATGTGATGCATGGTCAACCTATTTGGTGATTTGTCGTGCTTGTTGGCTCGCTCTTCAAGTTGGGGATTGACTACTTGATCTGATGCATGACTGATATGTTTGGCGACTTGTCGGGTTCACTAGCTTGCTCTTCGCGTTGGGGGTTGACCATCTAGTTTGATGTATGATGGGTCGGTCTGTTTGGTAATCCATTGGACTATCTAGCTTGCTCTCTGAGTTGGTAGTTGACCTTCCAATTTGTCTGGTGACTGTCTAGATACAATTTGGTCATTCATTTGAGCTTGTGATTCGCAACTTGTTAAATGGTTAACCATTCGAGTTATAATTGATCGTTCGAATTATAATTGATTGTTCGAGTTATGACTAATTGGATTATCATATCATCATATAATACAAGTGTTATCTTAACTCAATAACTGTTAGTTTCTTCTATGTAATATTGACGTTGTGAGAGTATGCTTTGAATTGAGATTTTAGTAATTAATTGCATTATACGATAAATGATTTATTATAATAGGAATGACGATTTCTTAGAGTAAACTAAGAAGTCATACTTTAAGTTGAATTTAAATGATTCATACAATGCTCCAATTTTCTTGGTGAGTTGAAGTGTAATTACATGATTGTGTTATAACTATTACTGTGAAAATGGTAATGGCAAAGGAATGGTGCTATAGGAAAGATTTGTGCAAAATCGAGGGAAGTGTTATGAACAAGGTAAGCTTGTAAACACAAAAGGCACAGTTGTAAAGCCTTATGGCCTCGTTACGAATTGGGCTGAGATTGTAATTTATGTTTGAAGTGGGTACGAACTGAAGGAATGCATCAGCCATCATTTGTCCAAGATGAGCCTGGGCCGGAGTGGAGAGGTGTAGCCCATCGGGCTGAAGAGGCAAACCATGTGCGTCCACAGTCCTCAGGTTGAGGAGGTCAGTGCCCAGTTGGGCTTGTCTCACTATCTCTATGTAAGGGCCTGATCCAGATGCCAATGCTACCTACAAAATCATACACAAAATTTGGACCAATCATATTCAGGTGTCTCTTGAATTTGGACACAATATTATAAATAGAGACCGATACCTGTTTTGATAGAGCAGTAATTACATTTTGAATTGACAGGAATCTTCCTATACGAAACCATTTATTATATTGCAAACTTAACCTTATTCTTCTTCAACAATTTAAATCTAGAAACCGTTTATAGTAAAAATACATAAAATTTGTTTAATGATGTATTGCCACAAAATTAATAGAAACCATTTATACTAAAAATACAGAAAATTTGTTAGAAATAGTAAAAATTATATATGAGATTAATGTTTACATTATTTTATTTTTCAAAGTAAAGTTTGTACTTTAAAAGATGTCAAGAATTAAATTTATCAGTGTATATATGAATTATGTTATTCTTGAAATTTAAACTTTTAATTTCTCAGTCAAGAGTTATTATTCATTTTTCAATTCTCTAATGTGTAACCCGTATAACATACGGCGTATATTAGCAAAATCAAATGTGTTTATTTTAAGAAAGGGAAGAATTAATTTCTATAAGATTAAGTTTCAACTGTTAAACGTAATTAAAGCATATTTTAAATTAATTTTAGTTATATGTTTCACATTAAAAAATGATTCTAAAGATTAAAAAGAAAGACCTAAATTTTGGTTGTTGAATGGGTTAGTTGACTGGTCATCGTGGTTGGAGTAAGTCCACATCGTTGATGCTGAATGCCTATATTTGACCGTTACAATGACCCCCAAGTCTACATTTTAAGTAAACTTGCTTCACCGATGACCATAGGTTACTCACCCAAAAATCATATTATTGATTCATATCAATGAAAATATGTAATTAAAGAAAGTAATATGCCTAACAAATTATGATCCAAATTATTTGAGCCACTAAAGTATTTGAAAAGGTTGGATTTCTAAATTTATATATTGCCAAAATAAATGTTCAGCATAGATTACAAAGAGTGGTTAAACAGTTTATAACGATAACATTAGATAAAGAAAACTATAATTAAACATCAGTATTTACAAAACTTTGAAAAAACAAGGAAGATAAAAATAAAAATAGGTGATATAATAAAAAAATATATTAAAAGGGATATTCGAGATTTGAAATGTAACAGAGCATATAGTTGGTATCCAAAGTTACCTAGAAAAGGGAGCTTCCTCTATCCCAATGACTAACGAAAAATATAATATTATCTAAGGCCGGCTCAGTCTTTTGTATTTGACCCGTAAATGATGGCGGATATTACTTCACTCAGAATTAAAAGAGTTGAAGAAAAAGTTTATATGAGAAGCAACTACTTTGTCTTGAAAGCATGTATTCAACTAACAGAAGGCGAAACCAAACCAAATCTACCAAAATTTAATGAATATGTAATGTAATGGTTTGAAGAAATAATCGAAAAAGAAAAAAAAAAAAAAAAAACCTGGATAATAGGAAGCAATGGAGACTGCAGATCATCACGAACATCCAAGAAGAACTTGTGGAGTCGTCGTTGGTACAACTGTGCATCGTGTAGGTTCACCGTATCGGTTTCCCCTTGGTACCAAAGCAAGCCACGAATGGTGCCACCGTCACGCACCGATGCCTTCGCACGCTTTATCGTCTCACTGTAAAGCTCTCTTCCACGTTCCCACTCGCTTATGGTGGTGCCTCCGATCGCGCAAGGGACCAAACCGATTACACCAAATTTTGGGTGTTTTTCCAACACCGAGTTCGCGAATGCCATTCCCGGACCCACTCCGTTGGTCTTCTTATAATCGATGTCCGCGTGGAGCGGCTCACGCGCCTCCACCCACGCCAGGTGCGCGTCGAGCTTCAAAATGGAGGGGTTGGAACGGCACTGGGGTGGAACGACCCCGTCCCATGTTGTTACCCCGGTGGCCGTGTCGTTGACTACGCCGCCCCGACCCGCCATGTTGCTTTGACCCGCTAATATGAATATATTCCTATCGTAGCCTTGTGGCTTCACTGGGCGGGGTTGAATCAGGAATAGCAACAGTAGCAACATTGGCAAGGAACGCATGTTGTCTGATGGAGGACCTGTTTCTCCACCTTTATACAATAGTATATTTATAAGAAAAAAAAATTTTAACAACTATTTTTTTAACAACTATTTATAAGGTTTCCCATTTGCTTTTCACACTTATTTTTTTTTAACAATTATTTATAATTTTTCCACTTGCTTTTCACACTTCATTTGCCACTCCTTATTTTTTAGTGTCGTAAAAATGAGTCCAATTCAATTAAAGACAATTTAAAATAAAAAATAAAAAAACTTACATTTCAAATGTAATAAAAATCAACCTCAAAAAACAAATAAATAAATTTATAATATTAATAAATTTTTATGTTATTTATCCATTTATAAGATTGAAGTTTTAAATAGATAAATTTATAATATTTTGTTCTTTTCAAATATTTTTTCTTTATTCTCGTTTATAATATAATAAAAAATGTTAACTAATAATAGTGAAACAAAAAATAATAAATAATTAAATTAAACTAAGTGGGTTAGATAAACTAATCCAACTCATTACGGATTCAACTCGAGTAAATCAAATTGAAAATTAATCTATATAATTTTTTTTTTCAAACACAACTCGACCCAAATTCCGTGACAAACCGAATTGGCTTATGGATTCTAATCCATTTTCATAACCTTTCTTTTTCTTTAAAAGTTTAAATTATTTCACTATATAATTATATAGATAATTTTATTACCACATGAAACGCACCCCTTAAACATGGATTATGGGTCGCGGACACAAGAATGTAATCATCACTTTACAAGGGGTGTTTCATCCTATACCCCAACCCTTCATCCTGCAACTCCAAAAATTTCATTTTTGACCTTCTAACAAATGATCATACACCTCTAACTTTTTCAAAAGTTTCATTTTTAACTCTAATAAATATCTTTTCATATCTTTTTCTCTTTCTTATTAAAAACAATCTGCACCATCTTAATAATAATATAATTTAATTTGAAATTCAAATATTATTTAATATAATTTTATATTTTAATAATTATTAAAATATGATTTATATTATAATAATTATATTAAATAATTAAAATAAAAAATAATAATAGTAAAAATAAAAAATAAAATAGTAATAATCAGTTTGATTTACTATATTAAAAAATATTAAATTATATTCAAATATTAAATTAAATTAAGTAATTATTAAATTCAAATAAAAAACAAAATTTTAAAAATAACTATTTATTGGATATCCATATCCAAAGAATATGGCCATCGGATTTCTGTATCCGATTAACAAATATGTTAAAGTTTTATTTTTTATTTAAAATTTAATAAATATTTAATTTAATTTAACATTATAATACTATTTATTATATTTTTATATTTTAATAATTATTATAATATGATTTATATTTTTATAATAGTTTTATTAAAAAACTAAAATAACAAATACTAAAATAAGAGTGATAATAATGAAAATAAAATAATATATAAAATTACATGTATTTAAATATAGTAAATTATATTAAAATACTTAATTAAACAATTATTATAATTAAAAGAAAAAATAAAATTTAAGAAAATTTGTTAATCGGATATAAAAATCCGATTGGCATATGCTTCGGACATAGATATCCGATAAGTAATTGTTTTTTAAATTTTTTTTTCTTATTTAAATTTAATAATTATTTAATTTAATTTAATATTTTAATATAATTTAATATATTTTTAATATAGTAAATCAAATTGATTATTACTATTTTATTTATTATTTTTATTTTAATTATTTAACATGATTATTATTATAATATAAATAATATTTTAATAATTATTAAAATATAAAATAATATTAAAAATATTTGAATTTTAAATTAAATTAAATTATTATTAAGGTAGTGCAGAATGCTTTTAATAAGAAAGAGAAAAAATATGAAAAGACATTTATTAGAATTAAAAATGAAACTTTTGAAAAAGTTGGAGGTGCAGATCAAAAGTAGAATTTTTGGAAGTGCGGAATGAGTTGTCAGAAGGTCAAAAGTGAAATTTTTGGAGATACAGAATGAAGGGTTGGAAGTGTAAGATGAAACACCCTGTGCGAGGTTAGCAAAATTCTTACCCAGGTCCTGGTTGCTTTACCAAATAAAAACATTAGACAAAAAAATGAAATATAATAAAACAATCAATAAAAATGGAAATAATGTGATAAAAAGTTAAATGTTTAATTACTATGGTGCTCCTTATGTTTATATTTTTTTATTCGTTTTTGGTTTTTATAGTAATTTTTTATTTAATTGACTCTACCAGAGTCAATATAATTTATTTTGTTAAATTGGTTTCGATCTTGTTTAGAAGAGAATTAATTTTAATAAAAGACTTAATAATTTTGTCTTTATATTTATATTTTTATATCTTTTTATTCAATTGAGTTTTTAGATTATTTAAATAAAAATAATATGTTTGTTTATCAAAATTTGCTGAGGTATCAATTTTACTAATAATCCAAGGATCAATCCTAATATACCCTTAAATAAGTTCAACTTTTAGGAGGATCTCAAACAAGAGGCTAAAAAACAATCTCAATCCCTAAATTCCCCTCAAATAGGTTAAAACCAGGATTAAGATTAATTTAATATTACTAAAAGATTTTAATTAACTCTTAAAAACAATACATTGAGTCAAAAATCAAAATAAGTCGTCTCAAACTTAAACTTAAGAACAAAATAGACATATCAAGCCGAAAGTTGAGATGATGTCATTTTGGATGAAATAAATACACTGAATCTGAGTCAAAAATCAAACTAAGTTGTCTCAAACTCAAGAACAAGACAGACATATCAAGCTGAAAGTCAAGACGTTGTCATTTTGGATGAAAATTTGAAACAAACCGTCATAGAAATGAGTTGTCTAAATTCGACCGAGTCAGCCATGACTAACATTCGGCCAAATTTGATCAAAAAGTTCAGTTAAGTGGGCCCTAATCAAAATTTTGCCAAATTCGATCAAGTCAACTACGATCAAAATTTGGTAAAAATCAAATGAGTCAAAATTTGATCAAATTTAGTCGTTTTTACTACAACCTAAATTCGATCGAATTTGACTAAGTCAACATTGACCGGAATTTTTCAAATTTGATGCAATCAGCCTATGTTGAAATTTGGCTAAATTCAACAATGTCGTTGTTGACTAAAATTTGATCGAGTCGGCCATGATAAAAAAATTTCCAATTCGACAGGGTTAACTCTGACCAAAATTCAGCTGAATTCAAACACTATACAATTCAAACATCATGAATTTGAAGATAAATTTGAAGCTGCAAAGTAGAACATTAACAAAGCAGAAAATTAATATGTAATTCAAGAGTGGAAATATTGATTTTTCATACACTTTGATTACAAAAGGATGTGGTTATATGAAATGCTATGATATGTGGTTATTCTCATCATGGATCACTGGTAACATCATATAGTGTGATTACACATTGCAAACAAATTAAAGTGGCTATAAATTGGATTTTGTCATCACAACTACATTAGAATTAGGAAAAGGAAAATGTTTTCCAGAATTCCCCCTTCCTGGAAAGGCTTAAAAGGAAGGGATATGAGGTGCTTTTCATGGTTGAGGCTATTCATGAATATGTTGTTCGTCAGCTTAAGGAATTTGAGCGACGAAAATTGGTCTCTACACAGATTTAGCTCACTTAATTACTCAGGTTTTGCACAGTATGTACAAGTTTGTTCTAACATAAAACTAAACAACTTTTACTTTTGTGGGAAGTTGTGTGGCTTTGCAGGGTAACAAACTTTAATGATAATGTTTCTTCTTTTTGGTGTTTCCGAATGGGTGATACAAAAAATCATAAGAACTAAGGTAATACAGGCAACACAAGATGGCGTAAGAATGGTGTTTGATAGCAAGGGATATGTAGATGAGTTAGAAGTGCATCAATTAGTCTACTTAAATTCATACTCAAAGAAATCTCGAGACAACACCCATCTATGCATTGCTAATTCCTACAGTAAAATTCTTCTACAATTGAAATCATAACTAGTGAATGTTGTAATATGTCAAATTTTGTAGTGTCCCATAGAAAGGATCTCTAATGCATTGAATGCTATTGCACCAGTTGCTATTTGTTAATGTCAATTATTACAAAATGTTGTTACACAAACCATTAATCATAAATTATATTCCAGTAACATTAAGCATCAAAGGGTTTGAAACATCTATTTGGTAAAAAACGGTCCTAACTCATTGTTTAAACTTATGTAAATTTCAACATCTATTTGCTAATAACCATGAAATTCTGACCTCAAGTACCAGTGTAGTAAGCAAGATCTCGAAGAAGTGATGTATCAAATTGAAGCCATTTGAAAAACCAATTTTTCAGCAAGAGAGAATAGTTATTTCAGATCAGCAACTGCTTCCCCGCTGCTCCCAAGTCTCTCTGAATACAACCAAATTTATATTTTTTTTGTAAGTTGAACGACTTGATCTTACAAACTAATAAATATAGTACATGCAATTCGTGGTTGATTTTACAAACTAATAGATAGTACATGCAATTCGTGGTGCCATCGACAACCTTCAAGAATGTAAAAGTAAATATCACAACAACGAGAACAGTATATTTCTCTCATTATTTACAAGAAAAAGAAACAAAGTAAATATGTTGACCAAGAAAACGAATGAACTTTTCATCATTTACGAGCCATAACATGAGAAAATTATACATCTGGCACACGGCTACAATACAACAGACTTGATTAATATGAAAGAAAAAAAAAAATCACTTTGAGATTATCACGAAGACCTTTATGAATAATAGACAAGAGACAAAGACAAGAATATGAAATTTCAATCATTACATAGTGACGAAATAAAAATGGGGCAAAGTCATATAGATCCAAAAGAAAGGAGGATACCCACACACCATGACATGTGCCAAAGGAATGGATACCAGACGTGCCAAGGGCAGATACGTGGAAGAGTCTTGCCTAATCGGGAAGAGATGGCGAAATTGTAGAATTTCTGCGGCTTGAGATTCGCATCGGAAGGTAACCATCAACAAGTTTTCCAACGAGCACCAGAGCCGGCGACCTCGCCGCTGCCTCTTCGTTCGATGCGGCGTTTCTTGCATCTAAAATTTCCAAAAAACAACTCAATCTTCTCCACGTACTCAAACGTCATAAAGTGTCAACAAATGAAACAAAATACAAAAAACATCAAAATAGAAAATGGAATACAATTTGATAATCTTTGAACTCAGAGTCAACTCACCTTTTAAGGCAACCAGAGGTTTAGTTTCACACCAGCCACCACTTGTTTCGCCTCCTCACGAGCTTCATGGCTTCTCAATAATCAGCGATTTCAAGTCGTAGAGCTTCTAAAGTGTCCTTCGAACAGTTTTGAATAATTCACCTTCATGGACGACCTTCGAAATTTTAGATTGGGGCTCCATGTTTCTTAGAGAAAAATCGTATTAGGGTTTTAACAAAAAAGGGAAAAATCTTGAGGCCTCGCCAACCTGGAAAGATGGGCGCGTAACATTAATAGAGTTTCAACATTATTAATTGGATTTTGTATTTCTAATCTCCTCATCTAAAATACCATTTACCTCATGGGGTCGCACAACTGACACTTACTTTTCAAAAAAAATTACTTTAGGATCGCAACACGTACAATATTTTATAGTATAATCTCTTATTTTTTATCTTGCGTCGGTTTCATTGACAAAAATATATTATTTTCTAATTCTGTACATGCATATAATATTTGTGTTGATTTAAGCGTCCAAATCGACGTAATTAATAAATTTTATTACTTTTTATTTGATTGACTCATTGCTCAATATTATGTTTTCTTGTACTCTTGAGGTTCAATAATTTGAATAAAGTAGAATATAGACGACTTCAGGATGACCGATTTAGAAGGATTTAGTTTGACGTATTTAGTCAACTTAGATATGAAGTCAAATTCAAAATCTAATTTGTGGAGCTAAGCTAAGTGAGGTATGGCCTTTTATTTTGGGCCAACAACCGACCTACGGGATTGGACTGAACCGGTTATAAGAAGACTGAGAACGATCTCAAATTAACGCTATTTGTTAACAACAGTTTACATTTATTGAACCAATTACAAATCATCCTATAAATATTATAAAAAAATTGTCAAAAAAATTATTAAAAAAACATTTTTCGTTAACAAATGTTAAAAAATCGAGCTAATATCAAAGAGAATGGAATCCTGATTAATTAGGAAGGTCGAGACATCTTTCTAATTTCATTATTGTAACAACGGGAAAATGACTTTGGCCTAGTAATGACATTTTTCTATAAATAAAAAACGAACTCGCACGATCAAGGAACAAGACTTTGGCCTATATTATGTTTATATATTATTATATGTGTGTGTGTTTATTTTGCCACTAAATTCATGTTATGATGCCTATATATTAGTATATGTTTGGTTTTAGTGGATTTGAAGTAAATATAGTTTTGTTGTTAAACTAGTAGTTGTATGATATTGATAGCTTTCTAATAATATTTAAAGATCAAAGTAGGAAAATGGCGTCTAGAGAATAGGATGACAATGAGGAAGACTTGGGAGTTATGGAAGAATGAAAAGCGTTTTTATACGAAACTTAAACTGCCAAGAGATATTAAGAGTCTAATTGATGGAAAAAAAATAAGTTAATAATTTAATCAGTCATGTTTAAAAACAGCATTTCATACTTATAAATCATATTTATTTTGACGGAACAAGTTAGATATTTATTTGAATTGTAGACGGGTGGGTAAGTGAAACCTTAAAAGCCGCTAACATTTAGGAAGCAGAGGAAGTTATCCGTTAGTTGAGTTGGCTAGGATTTGGTACCAAACACGCATCACAAAAAATTAGGGTTGACACAGAGCAACGACGAGAGAGATGGGAGTGTTTGATTTGTAAATCTGTTGGGGGACTCAACCGCAGCCATAATGGGCGCACCCATAGCGTGAGTGAGGGACACATACATACGTGTAGCAACGACAATTTCTCATTGGACAGGTGTCAGTTTGACAGCTGTATGCTAGTAACTACCTCGTCAGGATAAACACACCGCTCCTAACTGCTGTAACGGGTTATCTCCACCGGTTCCACAACTCATCCTTATCACTTTCGCATTTTTTTCTTTTCCTCGTCTCTCTCTCTATATATATATATATATATTACCTTCCTCTCGCTCTGCCAACCTCCTTTGTCCTGAAAAATTATTAACTCCATGCCTTCGGCGAAGGAAATAATGGATCGGATAAAAGGGCCATGGAGTCCCGAAGAAGACGAAGCCTTGCGGAGGTTGGTTCAGACTTACGGGCCCAGAAACTGGTCCCTCGTAAGCAAATCCATTCCGGGTCGATCTGGGAAATCGTGCCGGTTGCGGTGGTGCAATCAGCTGTCTCCAGAGGTCCAGCGCCGGCCTTTTACGGCGGAGGAAGACGAAATGATCATGAAGGCGCACGCCAGGTTCGGGAACAAGTGGGCCACCATCGCTCGCCTCCTCAACGGACGCACCGACAACGCCATCAAAAACCATTGGAATTCGACACTGAAGAGGAAATGCTCCGAACCTCCCTCCGACCCTCGGCCTCCGAAAAGAGTCGCCACTGGTTCAGATAGCCCATCCGAATCCGATTTGAGCGATTCGGGTTTACCCGCTACGTCTCCGATCCCACTTTACGAAGCTCTTGCAGGGAGCGTAAGCGTGAAGCTGGTGCCCTCTGTCCTGGTTGCAACTGCGTCTTCTTCCGGAACTGATATCGCGACCTCATTGAGTCTGTCTCTGCCAGGATCGAAGAATGGGCCTGGGGCTGGGCCTGGGGCTGGGCCTGTGATGAAGGAGGAGACCAGGAATGGTGATTCGGAGCAGTTGTTGAGCAAAGAGTTGTTGAAGGTGATGCAAGATATGATACGAGTGGAAGTATGGAATTACATGTCTGGATTGGAACGTAGAGAGGTGTTTACCCAAACGGATGGCATTAGAAACGCGGAAAGGTCGAATACATTGAGGGAAAGAGGTTGAGTTAGGTAAAATGTTTCTGTTTTTTATTTTTTTAAATTACTTTTTATCATTATGAAACGTAAATTTTGGTTTGGATATAGAAGGCATGATATTTCAAAACTTTATTTTCTTGTATTCAAAAGATTTCTTAACATAGCACATTTTACCTATAACCAATTTAATGTTCCTATATTTAGTCTATTCAAGATGATAGTTTAATTTTTTTTTTCGTTAAACTATAAGTTTTTCTATTTTCATCAGTACTCGTGCTTTATTTGCTCATAAAAAGAATTGGAAAAATTAAATCTGCCAATTTTGTATTGGTTTAACTTTAAAGTATTTAATTTTTCAAATATTCAGTTTCAGTGAATATGAATCTACTTCATCTTAAAAATATTAAATACAAGAAAAATCTCTATTGATAGAAAAGAAGCATACATAACATATAATGGTATTACTAGATTAAGCAAACATATAAGAGAGTGTCAACCTATATGGGAAGGGATTAATAACTATTTTTTTTTTAAAAAAAAAAACTTATGTTATTATTGATAGATATTGTTGAAAAATAGTTTTGTTAATCTTGACTGATAAAAAATAAATATAACTTTGAAACAGGAAGGAGTGTAAAAAAAAAAATTCTATATATTAAGTGGATAGTAAATTTCTAATGTTTTCTTTTTTTAAATTTATGGTGCGATAAAATATTTAGTTTTAGATTCTTTGTAAATATATATTAATCTATAAAATTTGTTTCATCCAAACAAATAATAATTTTCCTGTTCGTTTGCCATCCAAATTATGTTTAAATTTTTGTATAATAATAATAAACATGTCATTTATAAATTAATAACAACATTATTTTATTTATTAAAAATAAACACATTACATATGTTTTTTTTCGTTGAAAACATAGATAAAACTCATCTTTAAAAATAAAAACTATTAAAACTGACCATATAAGTTGATTACATTTTAAAAATTAAAACTGTAATTACCTCGGAAGTAGATAGTATAGTATGACTAAAAGCATTACTTTTAAAAAATCATAATAACTTAGGTTTTAGTTCAATGAATGTATGTATATATATAATAATATAATATATGCAACTTTATTTATATTGATTTTGTAATCAATTTTGAATTATTAAATATATCGAAGATGGTTCAAAATTCTGTATATTCATGACAGATTAAATGTAAAATATATATATATATATATATATATATTTATACTCTTATTCAAATCCTTTTATTTTTATTTTTGTATTTTTTACTGGATCTTATTTTTATCATCATAAAATTCAATAACATTACAAGAAAAAAATAGAAAAAATATACAAAATTAGTCAACAGTTAATTTAACGACTAATTTGTTAATTTACTTTTGTAAGTCGGTTAGGGTGTGTTTAAATTTGAAGATAAAGTTGAATAAGTGGATTTAAGAGGAAAATGAGGTGAAGTTGTGGTTGTTTGGATTAAGGAAAATGTGTTGTGATTTGAAGGAATTTGAGATAAAACTTTGGAAAAGTTTGTATATGATATGGTGTATACGATGAATTAAAGACAATGCTTTAATGGATAAAATTAGGTGATTATTTTAACTTTGATGTGATATAAATTAAAATAAAAATATAATAATAATAATAATAATTATTATTATTATTTATCGTCACCTCTTCTTCCTTATCATTGAGGGAAATAATTAATTACTGAAGTTTGGTAATTAAATTCTACATCCGCCTACATTATTTTCACTTTAACAAAGATATAAAACCAACTATCTTCTTCGAATCCATACTATCATTTTCTCGTAAATTAACTTAATAAAATGAGACTCTCACTATCTTTCACTCCTTCATAAACAGGTTGAAACAAATACTACGTACTATTTAATAAACAATTCAATACTTAGATTAATATTTAATGACAAAAAATAATTATTGATTTTTTATTATAATGTTAACATTTAATTTATTATGTTTGATTGCAACACCATATAATAGATAATAGATAGTTTAATCATTGATGCAAGTAATTATCTCCTTTAATATCAAGGAACCATAAAGAACAATATAATTGTCTGTAATCACTGTATCTACTTGAAATCTAGATGAAATTGAGGTTGATACATTTCGTTAGTTTTCTAAATAAATTTTTCATCAAAATTCAAGATAAAAGCGACATGGTAGTAGTTTCCATAATACGATGCTATTCTAAAATCAATAACACAAATTAAGTTTTTTTTAATCGACAAATTTTCAGTTGTTACTAAGTTAAATTTTATTTACGAATTAAAATAAATATTGAAATAAATTAAGTTAAATCTTATCTAAGACTTCAATATTAAATATAAAATTCTGAAAAATGATACATGTTTTGTAAAATTTATAAAATTATTTTTTAATTTCAATTCGTATTTCTGAAAATGCTTAAAAAATGAATAAAAAAAACAAAAGCAGCATATTACATTTTCTAAAAGACACTAATCTAAAAGAGCGCATATGTCGTGGTAATCTGCCATGGCATTCATCCTAATTTTGGTCACATTTTACCTATATATCAAATCAAGTAAAATCCAATCATATCTTTGTTTATTTACATATTTTTTATATTTCTTTTACTGTTTCCTTTTTATCTCATCAAATTAACAAAATATAATAATAAACGAGAAAAAAAAAACTATGTTAATTTTACACTATTAGTTAATGATAAATTATTATAATATATTAAATATAACTTTTTAACCACACTTACGTTGAAAAACTTAAATTTATTAACTTTTATAATAATGAACTTACATGTGTTCACAGTAAAAAAAAATTAAACAAATTTAAAGTAGGTCATGTGGCTGTTCAGAATTTTGTGATAACCTTTTGTTTAATACCATTAAAACAAGGAAAATGAAATACAAATGCGTTCAAGAACCATTGAAAAAGAAAAACTTGGAGAAGAAAAAAACACCGTTGAATAAGAAAAAGTAATGTCCTCAAAGAAGAAGAACCCGTTGAAAGGATGCAGAGAAAAAAATGTCGTTCAATATGGTTGGTGAAAATGACTTAGAGATGTTGAAAGAAGTAAATATAACAAGTCAGCAATAAACACGAAGATAAGTAGTAATTACTTCTTACCTAATTAATTTAATAATTTAAATATATATATATATATATATATATATATATATATATATATATATATATATATATATATATATATATATATATATATATATATATATATATATATATATATATATTCTGTAGGAATATAGTGGAGATCAGAATGATATTTGGGGATGCAGAAAGAAAATTGTTGGGTGCAGGAAGAACGTCTGGTCTGTTACAGGCTCGTTGTTTAATTGTTTTGGGCCTTTGCAAATATAATTTGAATGTTGCTCCTTCCACCTTCCCAAGTGGGTCGTTCACCTCTCAACTATTTTAATTTATTTAAAAAATATTATACACATCTCCACTATTTTCTTTTATATTCCAAAAATACTCTACACCTCCCCACTATCCTTAACAATCTTTCTCTTTCTCTCTCTACATTAATGGAGCATTTATATGGTTCAAATTTGAATTTGTAATATATTACAAAATATAAAATTGAGAGGAAACTTCAATGTGTACTTCTACCATTTCCATTTTATAAAATTAAAAGTTAGATGCAAATATAAAATAATAAACATAATAATATTAATAGTAAATAATGATATATTATTACTATTATTATATACTAACTTTATAATGACGAAAGAACTAAATAAATTCTAAATCTTTAACAAATAACCTTTTTTATATTTTAAGTATTTAATAATATTTTTATATTATTTATCTAATAAATTAAATATTTTATTCACGTTATTTGAGTCAAACCATGTCGGTGAGTTAAAACATAATATAATGTTAAAAATTATAGATATTGTATGTAAAAAAAAACACACACACACATATATATAAACATTTTTCTAGAAATTTAGAACAAAATTTTACTATTTATTAAGTAATTTGAAAGAAAAAAATATATCAGAAGTTCAAATTTGAGTCATGTAAATGCTCAATTAATGAGCCATGTAAATGCTCCAATAATGTAGAGAGAGAAAGAGAAAGATTGTTAAGGATAGTGGGGATGTGTAGGGTATTTTTGGAATAAAAGAAAATAGTGGAGAAATATATAATATTTTTAAAATAAATTAAAATAGTGGAGATGTGCAACATCCACTTGGGGAGGTGGAGGGAACAACACCCATATAATTTTTTACTTTATTTTAGTCATAGGAATTTCTATTGTTTTTAAATTTCTGATACTTTTCAGTGTTATTTTCTAATTCATAGTTAGTTTAGAGCTGAAATTACTAACAAAACATTAAATAATTAATACAGGCAAGATAATTATTAACATTTTAAATGGAGATAGTTATATTATTTCAAGCAAACAATTCAATTAAAATGTAGTTATTATTTATCTAAATAAAAAAGTATTTTGTATGTATAATGAAAATCAAACTTAAAACCTTATAATATGTAAACAGGTAAAACTAAGATTAAATGTACATAATTTAATCCTAGATTATTCCACCTTACCTGCATCGATGAAATATTCCTACACATATTTATGACCTCCACATTCTACTGGTCTTTTATGGGATATATATGTTATACAAATTTAACCAAACTTACATTGGGATTAAAAAAGGTGTTGAAGTGAAGTACTACTCAAAATATGGCGATTTATATAAGCTATTTATTCATAATTAAATTTGAAGTTATTTAAATAAAATATGCATTGATTAAAAAAACTAAACAATGAACTGTTAATAAACCTTACCATCACACAGTTTTAAATTAAACCCGTTCTTCTGGACTTGAAGCTACTTTATATTCTTATTCTTATGTTAAAGTCAACTTCTAAGTCTATTTCATGTTGGATACGTATACATTAACATCCAGAACCACTCTATAATTATAATTATTTAATTAAAAAATTATTGAGGTACATACTTTACAATCAGAACCCATTGTTATACATTTTCATTATTAAAAAAAATATCTCTTGTCACGTGGCATGTAATTATCAAAATATAATTTTCCATTTTAATACGGATATTTATATATAATTATAATTTTTTAATTATAAACATAATAATAATACTTGTACGGTAGTATGTCACACAAATAACGGTCTGTTATTATTCGGTTAATATCTCAACAGAGATATATCAGGTAAGTGGTTTATATTTCATTTGGTTAATATTTGAATTTTTCGGTTACATTGATTTTAGATGAATCCAAGGCCTATAAGTAAAAGAGAAAAGCTCCAGACGCGGTACGCATGATAAAAACCTAAAATATACTGATTTCCCACCTGCACTCTCAGATTTCACTAAATATTACACTCTCGCCGTTCCGAGCACCCATTTGCCTGGAACAGAGAGTTTCCAACACCGACGTCTAACTTGATCGTCGGAGTACCATTACAGGTACCACCCCCCTCCTGGGAGAAGGAAGGACGGACGGAAGAGCCAACGAACGGACGGAAGGATCAGCGGACGAAAGAACGGACGGCCGGAAAGACGAGTAGAGGAGAAGACCAAAGGTATTGCACCAGAAGAAAGCGGCAGAACACCAACAAGGTCAGAGCTTTCGGTCCCAGTAAATCCACACCGAAACATTTTGGCGCCCACCGTGGGGCCCGAAAGAGAAGACTCCCAATGGTGACTACGAGAAGCATGGACGGCATTGACCACACAGAGCTCTTGGCACGACTCCAGGCTCAACTTGAACAGCAAACCCAGATGATCCGCCAGCAGCAGGAAGCGTTTCGTCAGCAACAGGAAGTGCATCAGCAACTCGTTGCCGAGATAGCCCAACTTAAGGAGAAGCAACAGGGAGAAACGGAAGGCAATAGCCACGCCGGCAACAACGGCCGTCGTAACGGCCGAAACAATCATCCCCACGAGGATAGCGGCCCTCCACCGCCATCAGAATTGTTACCCTTCACCGAAGAGATCATGCAGACGGCAATGCCCGACCGGCCGCCCCCTCCAATAGAAAAATTTGACGGAACAACAGATCCAGAGAACCATCTTCGTAACTTTATCGACTCCATGGCGTTCTATTCGAACAGCGATCCAGTCAAGTGTAGAGCCTTCTCTTTATCCCTCAAGGACGAAGCTCTTGAATGGTATTACACTTTACCTCCAAACTCGGTAGACAACTTCCATACTGTCACAACCCTCTTTAGAAGGCAATTCTCTGCCAGCCGGAAGGAAGGCGTATCCGCTGCCGAACTCGTCAACCTTAAGCAGGGGAGAGATGAACCCCTGAGAACGTTCATGCGCAGGTACTCGGAGATGGCTAGGAGAGTCAAGGGCGTCTCACACGAGTTCATCATCGGCAACCTCCCTAATTGTCTTAAACCAGGGTTTATATCAGAAAGTTTGTACGCTGAATTACCGAACACTATGGAAGAACTACACGAAAAAATGGCCAAATTCATCAAAATGGAGGACCAAAGGTACTATCGGAAGAAAAATGACGCTCCAACCACAGACGACAGAAGTCGCAACCACAAGCCCCCTCGCGCAGAGCCGAAAGCCCTTCTCGGACCTCGATACGACCGCTACACTCAACTAACGGCTCCAAGGGACAAGATATTCGACAAGGCCCACCAATCTAACTTGATTGCCGTTCGGAAAAAGCGGACGCCCCGAAATGCAGACGCATCCAAGGTATGTCGATTCCATGATAACCAGGGACACTCCACCGAGGGCTGCCAGGGACTTAAAGATGAGATAGAAAGATTGGTCCGGGCGGGCTACCTGCAAGAATTTGTAAAGTTAGAAGCGGACCGACACGGACGTTCTCCCCAGCGCGGACATTCCCCCCAGCGCGGACGGTCCCCACAGCGCGGACGCTCCCCCCGGCGAGAACGTTCCCCCAGAAGATTCGGAAGAAGTCCCGAGCCAGTCCGACGAAGGACCGAGCGCACTCGGGAGCATTCAAGAAGCAGGTCGCGGAAGCGAGATCCAACCCCAAAAGGCCGCATTGACACCATCTCGGGAGGTTTTGCCGGGGGAGGAGCTTCATCCTCGGCTCGCAAGAGACATCTGCGAAACTTGTATAGCGTCCATACAATAGCTCGGAATCCTCTGACGATGCCGGACATCACTTTTACCGACCGGGATTTCCACGCCCCTGATCCCGAGCAGGATGATCCTATGGTTATCACCGCTCGGATTGCTGAATATGACGTGAGCAAGATTCTGATAGACCAGGGAAGCTCAGTCAATATCTTATATTGGACAACCTTCCAGCGGATGGCTTTATCTGAAGAAGCCTTAACACCTTTTCATGAACAAATTGTCGGTTTTGCAGGTGAACGCGTGGATACACGAGGATATATCGATTTAAAGACTCGCCTAGGTTCCGGTGATCAGTCAAGGGAAATTCGTGTGCGCTTCTTGTTGGTGGAAGCTCACACTTCGTATAATGCTCTTCTCGGCCGCCCGTGTCTGAACGCCTTCGGAGCAATCGTCTCAACCCCACATTTAGCGATGAAGTTCCCATCCAGAAAAGGAGAAATATGCACCGTCCGGGCAGATCAGAAAACCGCCCGGCAATGTTATACGGCTTCCTTAAAGGCCGCCACCTACAAGAGGCAGGGTAGATCAGAAACCATATCGGTTGACTTGGACCCGAGGACCAACACAGACGACCGGATTCAACCCCAAGGGGAGATCAAACCGATCACCCTCAGAAAGAATGAAGAACACACTACTAATATCGGGGCCGACTTGACGATTACGAATGAACATGACCTCACAACCTTGTTGCGAGCTAACGATACCCTCTTCGCTTGGAGCGCCTCAGATATGCCGGGTATCCACCCCGAGGTCATCGCTCACAAGCTATCCATATTCCGAGAAGCTCAACCAGTTGCTCAGAAGAAGAGAAGACTAGGTACCGAAAAACGGGCGGCAGTACAGGCAGAAGTAGATAAGTTAATGACGGCCGGGTTCATCCGGGAAATAACATACACCACGTGGTTAGCAAATGTGGTCATGGTCAAGAAACCGAACGGTCAGTGGCGAATGTGCGTGGACTTCACTGACCTAAACAAAGCCTGCCCTAAGGACAACTATCCTCTCCCCAGCATTGACCGACTGGTGGATGGCGCCTCCGGCCACGCGGTCCTCAGCTTTTTAGACGCGTATTCCGGGTACAACCAAATTCCGATGTATGCTCCAGACCGTAACCACACGGCCTTCATCACCGAACAAGCCAATTACTGTTATGAAGTCATGCCGTTCGGTTTAAAGAATGCAGGTGCCACGTATCAGCGGCTCATGGACAAAATCTTCCATAATCAAATCGGACGGTGCATGGAAGTGTACGTGGATGATATGGTAGTGCGAAGTTGTTCCCATCAGCAGCATTTACGCGATCTGACGGACGTCTTTAAACAACTCGAAAAATATGGGTTACGCCTCAACCCATCCAAGTGTACCTTCGGTGTTTCGGCCGGAAAATTTCTCGGATTCATGTTAACTAATCGAGGAATTGAAGCCAACCCGGACAAATGTCAAGCAATTTTGGAGATGAGAACCCCAACCAAGCTAAAAGAGGTCCAATGCCTAGTCGGACGTCTCACCGCGTTGTCTCGGTTCATACCGAGACTATCCGAGCATATAAAGCCTATTCTGCGCAACATGAAGAGAAATGTCCCTCGGCACTGGGACAATCAATGTGAGGCGGCATTTTCCGCCATCAAAAACATATTAACCAACCCGCCCGTCATGAGCCGTCCGGAAGAAGGGTTCGAAATACAGGTGTATCTTTCAGCAACTGGTCACTCGATAAGCGCCGCACTCATACAGGAGACACCCGTATTCAAGCTCATTTATTTTGTCAGCAGAACTTTACAAGGAGCCGAGGAACGATATTCACAAGTGGAGAAGGTGGCGCTCGCCTTAGTTCATGCCGCCCGGCGACTTCGCCCATACTTCCAAAGTCATCAAGTGGTCATCCGAACCGACCACCCTATCGCCAAGATCCTGAGAAAACCAGACCTGGCCGGACGGATGGTTGCCTGGTCCATTGAATTGTCCGAATTCGGCCTACGCTTCGAACCGCAAGGCTCCGTTAAAGGACAACATTTGGCAGATTTTGCAGCCGAATTACCGCCTACAGAAGAACCGCCCGTCTGGCATTTGAATGTTGATGGATCTTCAGACAAGCGACGAGCAGGAGCCGGAGTAGTGCTGGAAGGACCGAACGGCGACATAGTCGAGCAAGCCATATCTTTTACGTTCCAACTCAGTAACAATCAGGCGGAGTATGAAGCCCTCATCAGCGGATTACTATTGGCAATAGAACTCAACGTCCGGCATGTAGAGTGTCGAATGGATTCTCAATTGGTCGTGGGGCACCTTAACGGCACGTTCCAAGTAAAGGACAACCATCTCCTTCGGTATTATCATAAGGTCAGTGACCTCATAAAAACGTTCGGCACTTTCCGAATTGTTCACATTCCCAGAGAGCAGAATTCCCGAGCGGATTTACTCTCCAAATTAACGCACCGTCAACGAAACACTCAGCTTACCTCGGTTATAAAAACCCGGTTAGAGCGGCCCCTCCTCGAGACATGCGCCACCGATGTCTTGCCCCTATAGCCGACTGGCGACAGGACGTAATACAGCTAATGGTCCAACAAGAACAGGGCGCCAAAGTCAGTAAGACCGACTCCAAACGCATCGCCCGTTTCACATTCGTGGGAGACGATCTCTATCGGCGAGGATACACCACACCGCTGTTGAAGTGCCTATCCGGCCAAGAGGCCAGGTATGTCATGGAAGAACTACATCACGGGATTTGCGGCTCTCACTCAGGACAAAGAACGCTCAGGGCCAAGATCTTACGAGCGGGTTTTTATTGGCCCACTATCGAACAAGATTGCAAAGATTTTGTTCAAAAATGCATCTCTTGTCAATCTCACGGTCAGGACGCTCGGATCCCCCCCTCCGAATTAAGGACCATCATTTCCCCATGGCCGTTCGCTCAATGGGGGATGGACATAGCCGGACCCTTACCGCTCGGAAAGGGACAGTGCAAATACCTCTTAGTGGCTATCGACTACTTCACCAAATGGATTGAAGCGGACGCCTTGGCAACTATCACCGCCCGGAAGGTGCAAAGCTTCATCTGGCGTCTGATTTGCCGATTCGGCCTACCCCAGAAGATCGTTACCGACAACGGCCGGCAATTTATTGACCGAACACTGGAAGACTTCCTCCGGGGACTTGGTATTAAACACGTTACAAGTTCGGTCGAACATCCTCAAACCAACGGGCAGGCAGAGGCAGCAAACAAAGCTATCATCTCGGAGTTGAAAAAGCGTCTAGGTCAAGCTAAAGGTTTATGGGTCGAGGAGCTACCGGAAGTACTCTGGGCTTACCGTTGCACACCGCACGGATCAACAGGAGAAACCCCGTTTAACCTCACGTACGGCACATATGCCATGCTACCGGTCGAGGTAGGAGAACCATCCTTGCGGCGACGTGTACAGGATATGCGTCTCAACGACGAACAGCTGCGGATGAATCTGGATACATTGCCCGAACGGCGCGAGATCGCATTAATTAAAAATGAAGCGCAAAAACGATTGATAACTAGGCGGTACAATACCAAAGTCCGACCTCGACACTTCAACGAAGGCGATCTTGTTTGGCGAAAGCGGGGAGACGCACGGAGGAATAAATCCCACGGTAAACTGGCCGACAATTGGGAAGGGCCTTTCCGAGTCATCAAAGATTTGAAGAATGGCGCCTATCAACTAGAAAAACCGGACGGCAAGGCAGTTCCAAACACTTGGAATGCTACTCATCTCAAATTTTATTATAGTTAATGCTTTGCTCTTTTTTAGCTGTTGCAGACTCATTGTCTTTTATTCACCATTATTGCAATACAATCTTTCAGTCGCATCTTTTGCAGATTATTTGCATACAAACTATAACGTCCGCCAACCATATCGGTTCAACAAATACATCGAGACCTACGTGTCTCGGTTCCACACGGCCTATAACGCCCGTGCCTTACATCGGGATTAAACTCGTCCCGGTCCAACGAATACATCGAGACCTACGTGTCTCGGTTCCACACGGCCTATAACGCCCGTGCCTTACATCGGGATTAAACTCGTCCCGGTCCAACAAATACATCGAGACCTACGTGTCTCGGTTCCACACGGCCTATAACGCCCGTGCCTTACATCGGGATTAAACTCGTCCCGGTCCAACGAATACATCGAAACCTACGTGTCTCGGCTCCACACGGCCTATAACGCCCGTGCCTTACATCGGGATTAAACTCGTCCCGGTCCAACGATCTGCACCGCCCGGTAATTACAGTGTTACCCGCTAAGTCCCGGTCGTTAATAATTACAGTGTCAAAACTCGTTTCTTTCAGGAGCGACCATTAGAAGACAAAAGTTACCCAATGCCGTTCGGTCATTATCATTTTAATATTCTTTAAGTCCTGCACTCACGCCGAGATAAAGCTTCATCCCTCCTTTGGACTTGGGGGGCATGATGTACGGTAGTATGTCACACAAATAACGGTCTGTTATTATTCGGTTAATATCTCAACAGAGATATATCAGGTAAGTGGTTTATATTTCATTTGGTTAATATTTGAATTTTTCGGTTACATTGATTTTAGATGAATCCAAGGCCTATAAGTAAAAGAGAAAAGCTCCAGACGCGGTACGCATGATAAAAACCTAAAATATACTGATTTCCCACCTGCACTCTCAGATTTTACTAAATATTACACTCTCGCCGTTCCGAGCACCCATTTGCCTGGAACAGAGAGTTTCCAACACCGACGTCTAACTTGATCGTCGGAGTACCATTACAGGTACCACCCCCCTCCTGGGAGAAGGAAGGACGGACGGAAGAGCCAACGAACGGACGGAAGGATCAGCGGACGAAAGAACGGACGGCCGGAAAGACGAGTAGAGGAGAAGACCAAAGGTATCGCACCAGAAGAAAGCGGCAGAACACCAACAAGGTCAGAGCTTTCGGTCCCAGTAAATCCACACCGAAACAATACTTTTTATCTTCTGAAAACCTCGAACTAAAAGCAAAGGGTTTTCAGTTAGGAAAAGATTCATTTGTGTTTGTTTTGTCGTGTGACCAACGTTGTTTCTTCGGTTAAGCATCAACTGGGCCCCTTCCTCACATGCATTTTATGATTAATGTTTGAAATGCAGGATGAATAGGTAAAGAAATGGAAATATTTTAATGTGTAGTTTGCTTAAGAACATTTATTAATTTGGGCAACTCGATGGTCGCTGCTACGTAATCAAACGGATTGATCTGCGTCCATAACCGAACTTAAATTAATATTGTTAATATTGTATGATATTTTAATAATAAAATAACAGAACACCGTAGAGAAAGAGACATTAATACACTAGCATAAACGTTGTGGTAGTGCTAAGATAATGGGATCGACAGGACCAATACTAATTTAGGATAAAGTGTTATTTGGTTGATAGATAAATGTTAGTATATTTGATAATAATAATAATAATAAAAGGGGTTAGAAGCTAAGCATTAAAGAATATTTGATTAGGCTGAGGAATTTTTGGAGGGAGAAAAAAAAGTCAAATCACATTTTTCAGTGTTTTAGCTGATTGGTATATGTACTTTTTGTTAGAACATTATTATGGCATTCATGGAATTTTGTGATACGCATCTCGATGGCCAAAATTTTATTTTTCTAATGCATAGTATAGTATTATAGACAACTGAATAAGTGTGGAATATTCACACCCTTTGCTGCCACTTACCAGGGTCATGGCGAAGGATGAATGTACTTTTTTCGATTGAAGATCTTTAAAATTAGTATAATGATTACTATGACTGGTTGACCATAAAATTATCGATTGACAACGAGTTGGGATTTTTTTTTTTTATTTTATTTATCATTCTCTCATTCTGTTCGATTTTTCGGGATTTGTTCACCAAGCATTATCATTAATTTGTTATTTATATATTTTTGGAAAATGATATTTTAACACTAATTTTTTATATCATTTTGATATTGTATATGTATCAAAATGTAGTTATACGATTTTAAATTAAAAAAAAACTTTGGTTTTGGCCTTTCAAATATGTCTTTGTCTTAATTTTTTTTAATTTAAAATCAACCAACCACATTTTGACACGTGTACAGTGTCAAAATAGTATGAAAAATTAATATTAAAATATCATTTTCTTTTATTTTTAGTTGTGTTTGAACTATGTTTTATCATTTATTTCATTCAAGAATAACGTTTCTTTGTTGTTCTAACCAAAAGGTGGAATTTCAATTAGCCAAAACATTTAATGAGTGTTCCTTTTCTTCCTGCACCTCTAAATTACTTTTTCTACCCTTCATTCATTTAATAAAATCAAAGCATAATATTATACTTATTATAATCCTTAAATAAATACAAATAAAAAAATATAATATTTAACAAAATAAAATTTATGCATAAAGATAATAATAATTATTTAATTAATAAATAATTTAATAAATTTTCTAAATTTATAAACAAAAATAAAAAAATTAACTAAAATTATATAATAAAAAATAATATAAAAAAATATTTAAGAAACAAACAAACCAATTTACAAAAATATACTTAATCTAAATTTATAATTAATACTTAATCTAGATTACATTAATAATAAATAATATATAACATTTTATAAACTTAAAAAAATTAACTAAAATTAACAAACAAACTAAAACTAAAAAACAACAAAAATTAAAACAACAACAAACTAAAATTTGAAAAGAACTTAACAAACAAACAAAATAAAAAGAGAAAAGGAAAACCGCACTATGATATGCGTTTCCAAAAGCCGCAGATCCACTTGTGGTTCTCTCAAACTGCACCTCTAAATCTGAATAAACAGTAGATCCACATGCGGTTGGCTTCTATCACAGATCCACTTGCGGCGCGAGCAGATCCGTCGTTCGTACTGCGGCAGCGCCACGTACTCCCAAAATCCATCCGTCTGCGGCACAGTTTAACCGCAGTACCATTTGCAGTTTGATACGGCACCTTCAAAACCTTCATCGCTGAACATATTCTCACATAACATCAACAATATCTATGAGAAGAAGAACTGGTACCCAGCTATGCTAACAACACATTCCACACAAACGTCAACCGACAAATAGCTGCACTTTTAAAACTTGATATTGGAGGAGAGAAGAGCGGGTAAGAGTAGAACGAAAAAAGGGATATAAGATTTCTTTAGTGTGAGTTGCGAGAGACCTGACAGCTTAGGAATTAGGGATACATTAGAAATTAAAATAAAATTAAGAGGTGCAAAACAAGATCATGGAGATACAGGAAGGATCACTCACATTCAATTAGTCTTCTAAAAATTCGAAAGAAACTGTTAGTCTCCTAAAATCTAAAAGAAATAATAATAATAATTTATTTTAGCTTTAATATTTTAATCTACTTCATTATCTTAGAGTATTTTTTATTAAATTCTATTAAATATCTGTTAAAAATACTTCTCGAATCTGTTTTTTCTCTTATTTTTACAGGTTTTTGACAACTTATGATAGGAGTAAATTATTTTTAAGGATGTTTTTCTTTTTCGTTTAATGAAGTTATTAGCAACGCGACATTTGACATTATTTGGTTTTGGTGGTTGGGGTATGGATCCACTCATATTTATTGTGTGGAAAATATTTGTTACATATAATCAAATACCAAATTTCAACATTACATTTCATTAACATTTATTCACCTTACCATTGAGACATTATCGCGTCATTTATTTAGCTATTCAAAGACACGTAGTTGAAGGTGTAGAAAAAAAAAAACTATAAGCTACAGAGACCTAAATACTAAAATTAATTTAAAACGTACACACTTGAAATTGTAGGGAATGTTTGACGAAGTAACAAGCATGGAGTTCGGATTGGAAAAACGTGTTTATTAGAATATCAGACGAAAATTAATATTTAGTTCGACGTTATTTTTTAAATTTAATTTTAACTGTGCATTTATTTCTATTATTTTAATTATTCATATTTACATTTCATGCTGTTTGATGATTTAAATTGAGTTTTTCCTTTAAAAAAAATTCATTCAATACTACACAGACCCTGATAAAATATAGTGAATTCTTGATTTGTATTTGCACAGAAAGAATGTATTAGAAAAAATAGAAATTAGAAATGTAAGTGAAATGAAATATTTTTATTAATAAAGTAAGCAAAAATACCCTCAATTTTCCACAAATAAACGGATAAAATGTATATTTACTGATATATTAATAATATAAGACTAATTTTTTAACTTCTACATAACTATTTTCTTTACTTTTTTAACCACAACTTAACATCTTTGAAAATATTAAGCTTAAAAATAAAACTTAATATAATAATTATAATTCTCAGACATAGTTTAGTCATAAAGCTTTTAAAATAAAAGCATAAAAAATGAACAAAATCACATACCTCCATGTATATATGTATATAGAAACACCCTGAGACCCGGAGAAATAAGGGTTTTGGTCGAATTAACACAAAAATATTTTTAAAATATAATAATCTACACATAAATTCAAATAAATATTATTTATAATCTAAAATTAATGGTACGATTATGGAAAGATAAAAAAAAGTATGAAAAATTCAAAACAAAATGTATAGAATTGAAAAATTAACTAACATGGGGTAACCCACGTCCAAATATTTTAAATAATTCGAAGTATACGGAGAAAAACTATTTGAAAATTTATATAATGTATGGAGTGATTAAATTATAACGCACCCATACTTCAATTTGAAATATATATATATATATATATATATATATATATATATATATATATATATATATATATATATATATATATATATATATATATATATATATATATCACAAATCGTATTTTATTATTTTAAAATAAATATATCAATATATTAAATACATGTTATACTAAGAGACGAATGATTTCCGTACATTATATAATTAAACTTATAAAATGATAATAAACTAATAGAAAACATAATTCATATAGACATTTGAGTAAATTGTAATATATTATTTTTATATACCATATTAAATAAAATAAATTAAAAAAGCGAAAATCCAAAAATTAAAAGTGACAAAAAAATTAATAAAATGTATTTAACATTCGGACTTCCCAGCTTCCAGTCTTTAATAACTCGTAGACATAATACATAAATTAAACTAAATCAATGTAAAATTAAATTAAATTGTAAATTTTATTTAATAGAATTAAATAAAATTGTATATTGTCTTCATAAGTTATACTCAGCTACTAATTAATAGATCTAATTAAACAAAGTTATTTGAAGTTAATATTAAAGGATATTAAACTAGGTAAACTATTATTAGTTAATGTCTTATTTTAAAATATTTTTTTTCAATATAAAATTAATAGTTGGATTAAGTTGATTTTTTCATTTAGAAATAATTAATTTTTTAAATTAAAACAATAATTAAGGGTATTATTGAATAAAGCGTCTAACAACAGCAAGTTAAAAATTATAAGTAGTATTTCTACATTTTTTATTTATTTAAGAATGTATGAATTAAAGCATCACAATTTGATAGTAACTTCATCAAACTAACGCTATAATTGGTAGACACAAAGAATATTAAAAAACTCGAGTAAATCACGAACAACCTCATTAAAAACCAATATACCAATTCAAAAAATCATTTTCAAGTGAGTTTTAAAAAAATCTATATAAAAAACTATTATATAAAAAACTTTAAAGCAATATGTTTATAAATTTATATATTATTTATGTTACTCGTCTCAAACTAACACAATTTTTTTATGTTTCTATGAATTTCTAATTTCTAATATAGATGATATTTGATACATTCATTATGTTAAGAATAATTGTGATTTGAATTATTGTTGTCGTTGTTGGCTAATGACCTAAAAACAACTTGAAACCTAAAGGACAGAAGATTTTCAGAAACCTACTTTGGCCTTATTAGGATGTGTTGGTAGGTTTAGAACTAATGGCTAAGGATTTATTTTAAAATGTAAAATAATTTAGAGAATCAACTAGTATGTGTGTGTCTATATATATATATATATTAAAATATACATATGTAAAATTTTCCATTGCTAATAGATATCGTGAGCAGCATGCTTGATTAGTTATTGCTAATATTTATGATCCGTTATTTTCATTTCATTAGCAACTCATTTATCGGTGATGTTAGATATTTTTAATCAATCATCCTATTAAATAAAAGGTATAACTTTTTCATTTATATAATATCTTGTAAGGAAAATAAGATGCGCTTGAATAATGCGAATTGTTTTTATATTTTGATATGATCGTAAATTACATTGATATATAATAAGTCTTAAAAGTGATAATATAGAAGAAAACCCCTTAACTTTGTAATTAAAATATAAATTTTATCAAATCCTAACATTCGCAGCCTTGTTCTTTAGGAATATTTGTAGTGCGCAACCATATTATCTTAGTACAATCCATACAATACGAGTCATTTTAAATTGGTATCATGGAAAGTAATTCTTTCTATTCATGGCTTCATAAATTGAATGTATATCAACATGTAATATAAAATTGATGGAAAACAAAAGAAGGATAGGGAAAAACTTTACTACCTACCTATAAAGCTATAATGTTTCATATTTAATAAAAAATTTATGTGAATATTTCACAAGATTTATTAAATTTATAGAGAAATCTACAACCAACTTATCTTTTATCGTAAAATATGAAAAATACAGTAATTTATGTACTTTCTTGTTATTAATTATGATTGCCTACATTATCGATCTTCTTTTCTATATGTACACACATGTAAAAAGAATCCAACTAAACAAATAGGCATCAAAACATAATACCAATAACAATAGTTTTAAAAACAAAAACAATTGGATATTATCATATGCTGATAAAGTCAACAAAAAAAAAAAAGAAACAGTAATCGTAGATGTATATAAACATGTAGCAGGTTTGGAACGAAGCATCGATGGTGTATCAACATCGATTAATTCATGTACTTTATGCTCCCTACAGCCATGCGTATCAAACCCTTTCTCCTTCTCCTCTTCATCTCAACTTCATCTGCTGCTGCAGCCACAGATACACTTCAAGAAGGTTCTTCACTTTCAGTAGAGAAACAAAGCGACATCCTCTTTTCATCCAATGGTGATTTTTCAGCTGGCTTCTTCCAAGTTGGTGAAAACGCCTTCTGCTTCTCCGTTTGCTTCACGCGCTCCAAACAACCCACCGTGGTGTGGATGGCCAACCGTGACGAACCTGTCAACGGCAAAGGCTCCTTCCTATCACTCTGGAAAAACGGCAACCTCGTTTTGACGGATGCCGGAGGAACCGTTATCTGGGAAACCGCCACTCTTTCCACCTCCCAACTTTATCTGAAGCTAAGAAACAACGGAAACCTCCTTCTCCTCAATTCCAAAGGCACCACCATTTGGCAAAGCTTCACTTCCCCAACCGACACCCTTCTACCAACGCAACCACTCACGGAGCGAGGCGGTCTCCTTTCTTCGAGAAGTGCAACGAACCATTCCTCGGGGTTCTACAAGCTTTACTTTGACAACGACAACGTTCTTCGCTTACTCTACAAAGGTAGCACATTTTCCAGCGTGTACTGGCCACCATCGTGGAAGCTTGCAATTGACATAGGCAGATCCACCTACAATGTAACCAAAACTGCTTCTTTAGATTCTTTTGGACAATTCACTTCCTCTGACGGGTTTCAATTTGTCTCCACGGATTATCCCAAAAAAGTTTACAGGATACTCAAGTTGGATTCTGATGGTAATTTGCGTTTGTATAGCTTCAACGAGGAGCGTAAGACGTGGGAGGTGACGTGGCAAGTTATTCCAGAACCGTGCACCATTCATGGAATTTGTGGAGCGAACAGCATGTGCAATCATGATCCCGTTATTGGAAGGACTTGCTATTGCTTGAAAGGGTTCAAGGTTAAGGATCCCAATGACTGGACTCAGGGCTGTGAGCCTGAATTTTCTCCTTCATATTTTTCTTGCAACAGTCGCCAGTCATTTGGTTTTCTCCATCTTCAAACCACGGAACTGTATGGCTACGACTGGAACGTGACACGGGTTTCGAGCTTTAAGGAATGCCTGAATATATGTCTGTCACTTTGCGATAAATGTGTAGCTTTTCAATTAAAGGTTAACGAGTTTTCTAGCTATAATTGTTACCCGAAAACGATGGCATTCAATGGACGGGATATTCCTGGTTTCATTGGAGAGATCTATCTAAAGTTGCCGAATTCGATTCTACGCTCGTCCACGAAGATTCTAAAGCATTCCCGGATGAATTGCTCCGTTGGTTTGTCTCAAAAGTTGAACAGGGTTTATCAGCCGCCAAAAAAAAACTCTACAATGAGTTTCTTGGTTTGGTTCGCTTGCGGGTTCGGAGTGTTTGAGTTTTCCACCATTTTCTTGGTGTGGTTCTTCTTGTTCAGAACAAGCAAGCAGCCTCACAGGCTGGATCAACAACACCACCTTCTGTCTGCCACAGGTTTTCAGAGGTTCACCTACGCAGAGCTAAAATCCGCGACAAAAGGGTTCAAAGAAGAGGTTGGGCGAGGAGCAGGCGGGGTTGTTTACAAGGGGACATTATATGATAACCGTGTTGCGGCTATTAAACGCTTAAACGAAGCTACTCAAGGGGAAGCTGAATTTTTGGCTGAAATAAGCACAATTGGTATGCTGAACCACATGAATCTGATTGACATGTGGGGGTATTGCGTTGAAGGGAAGCACAGGCTTTTGGTGTATGAGTACATGGAACATGGATCCTTAGCAGACAATCTCTTTGGCAACGGTCTTGATTGGAAGAAAAGGTTCAACGTTGCCGTGGGCACAGCCAAAGGTTTAGCTTACTTACACGAAGAGTGTTTGGAGTGGATTTTGCATTGCGACGTGAAGCCTCAAAACATTCTGCTTGACTCAGAGTTCCAACCCAAGGTAGCAGATTTTGGGTTGTCAAAACTTCTAAACAGAGACGAGCGTGGAAATTCTAGTTTTTCACGAATAAGAGGGACTCGAGGGTACATGGCTCCGGAGTGGGTTTACAATATGCGTATCACTTCTAAGGTGGATGTTTATAGCTATGGGATTGTGGTGTTGGAAATGGTGAGTGGAAGAAGCCCTGTGGCAATTCACAGTCTTGAGAACAAAGGGGACATGGATCACCATCGTCTGGTGACGTGGATAAGGGAGAAGATAAAGAATGCACCCACTTGTGCGTTTTGGATGGAGGAGATCATTGATCCCAAGTTAGAAGGAAACTTCGACGTTTCAGAAGTAGAGGTTTTGGTTAAAGTGGCTTTACAGTGCGTCCAAGATGACATGAATGAAAGACCATCCATGAGTCAAGTTGCAGAAATGCTTCTTGCCAACGAAAATAAACTCCTCTCTCCTTAGTTATATTTCGTCTTTTAATTTTCTTGTTCTTTATGTTTTTGCATCTTCTTTTCAAGGAATGGATGAATTCTAAACAATAAAGTTTTATTTATGCTGCTGCATTGCTACTCTTCTTATACACAATATTATTTCGGTTTAATTGTCGATTAAGTTCTTTAGTTATGTTATAAACCAAAAACTCTTGCCGGAAATCTGTAAAGAAAAAAATTATTTCACATATTTAAATTTTTTATCTTTATTTAACACTATTTTTATTTATTTTTCATTTTTCTTTTTATTAAAAATATACAAAACTTTATATTTTTAAGATTACTTTTGTTTTATATTTTGTATTAAATAAATATAAAAGTGTATCATTATACTAATGTTTATTTGTAAATATATTTAATCTTACGTTAAGAAAATGGTTTTGACAGTTGCATCAGAGGGGAAACGTTACTCTTGATTTTCTTACATAATTTTTAACTTCCTTTTATACTTACCGTTTTAGCGTAATGTGTTTTAACAAATTTTCTTAACTCGACTTGTCTTTTCACGGATAATGTTTCTTAATACTTCAATCTGTTTCTCTCTTTTCCGTCAAATGTCTCGTATTCTTTTGGTATAATATTCTTACACGAGCTTAAGCGTAAACTCGACTTGTTCTTTTGGTATCTGTCATTTTCTTTCCTTTTCCCGTTTTCTTCTTATTAAATAATTTGATATTTAAATTAGAATGTAAAGAAAAATAAGACAAAAATAATTTGAGCCAAACATTACTGCTATACTTGATGACAAATCCGAGTTCTGACTATTTTATGTCAAGTTGAGTTCCCATTATTCCAACCACAAAAACTGTGTGATGATTGCTCATGGAAACGAAGACCACTGAACTAAAAATCCACTGACAAATTTGGGTCAATTTGAGACAACTTTGGCTTTGTTATAATAATAATAATGTGATCATTTACACATCAGCAATACAAACCTATTTCATTTTCTATCTGTCCTCCTATTTGTTTGAGTATTTTTTTTTCAGCCAAGTTCATAGTCTTCCATTGGAGTCAAGCAACCAATATATATATATATATATATATATATATATATATATATATATACTGTTAATTTAATCAAATAATCCATACCGGTCCAAATGGCATACCTATACATAGCAACTTGGCAAATGACGATTATTTATGCTTCAATATTGGTGAGGTTGGTCAAGTTTTTTGGCTTTTGGCAAGCAAATCAATATAAGAAACATTAGTCACAGGCTTAATTTTAGCTCTATCCGAAGTCTGCATTTTTCATTTTCTGGAACATCATCGGAGTTTTGAGCAGCCTAGAGGTGTAAAAATTATCTAGTCTTATGTTCCAATCAAAATTCTGCAGTTTTAAAATTTCCACAAATTTTCAAGATTTGGTAATCCATGGAATGTATTGAAGATTACGAAACATCTTAATACAATTCTTTCTAGTATTTAGTGAATCATTAATATTATATTTCATTTTTCTTTGCACGTATTTTAATTTATATATATAGTAGAATATCTCACACTTATAATAGATAAAAGTAAATTATAATTGATAAGTAATTTTCAAATTTCACTTTATAGAAATTTTTTTAAAATTGATTTAAATAAAAACTTACTTACTAAAATAATATTGAAGTCTATCTTAATTGGATTAATTGATTATAATATAATTACTCTAATATATAATCATAATATCACCTAAATTATAGATGATCCGATAGAGATGTTCTTCTTAATACTAAAGTCAACTATCTATACTCTTGTCAATGTTTGGTTGCTTGACAGCTATCTCAAAACATTAGAATTATTCTCTATGAACTATCTCAAAATAGTTTTCATTGCAAATAGAAGTACATAAAGTTCTGCAAGCCTGAAAATGGAGATAGATCAACACTTAGATTATAGTCCATTAATATTTTTCATTGTAGGTCTAATCGATAAATCTTGGTGTTTTTAATTAAGTCTTCAGTAATTTTTTTTATTAAATTACAAAATTTTATATTTTTCAATTGAGTTCTCTTTGTTTAATTGTTTAATGTTTTTTTAACTAGATAATATGATTGTTATTTATACTTTAATTAGTTATCTTTACTTGTTATTTTGTGTTGGTATTAAAGTAATGAAAAATCCTAAGCTTTATTACTAAAATCTAAATTTCATCAGTTCAACATATAGCATGCAGTCATGTTCTAAACGAAAGGGTTAACATTCGCCCACCAAAAGGGTTCCAAAGAAAATAGGTTGGGCGAGGAGCAGTGTATATATATACACCATTTCTGAGTCTCAATCTTAAACCGTGACAACGATACTTCTGAAACTGTAAAATTCATCAAGCTTTATCGAAAGATCTTGAACAAAAAAAAAATATACAAAGCAATGAAAAACTATACAAATTAAACAATATATAAAATACTCTCTTTTTTCTTAGAAGTCGTTTTTAAAAGTTTATTAAAGAAAAAGTCCATATAGTACGTGTTTCCCACTATTCACACAAAGCTTATCAAAATAAGGATTTTTTTTAATAGTTTAAAAAAGTTCTACAAAAGAGTTAATTTTTTGGAGATAACTTCCTTAAAAATCGAATGAGTTTAATCGAGATAAAATTTACACGTTAATATTTTGTGACACAAACCTTTATCTTAACCTCATATAATGGAGGTGATATTTTTTTATTTATTTTATATTATTTGGTTTTTATTTTTGTCTTATAATTATAATAGTCTAAGATATGAGCTGGAAGAAGGGACTTGATCGTCTTTTTAAGTTATAATCTGTGCATGTATGAAAACACTAATTTAAAAAACTTTTGCTCAACTAGGTGACTTATATATTGTCTGTCATATTTTAGTTGGGTGATCAAGCCTGTAATCTCTTTCTAACAGGTCCTATTACCAAATTAATGTCATTTATGCATAACTAAGTTACTTGGATATTTAAGAATAATTTTGTGCTCAAAATAATATATTTAAAGTAAACAAAGTTTTAGTGTGTAATCTCTGTATAAAAGTATTAGAGTATATTTTCTACATTATTTAAGATAATGTCATAAATATTTCTTTTTCTGTTTCACACGATGTATGCGGTATCGTTTTCATCTTATACGTGAATAAAGAATATAAAATGGATATAAAATAATTATATTTAGATAATACCTCGATGGCTAAAAAGAAAAGAATAGTCATCATCAATATTTATTAGAAAAATATTGGAAAAGTCGTTTAGAAAATATTGGTATGCAAAATTAGATTTTTGAATTCGATATTCTATTCTCGGAATGATATTCACACCCTACCTCGTCTATGATAATGAGGGTTATCTATAATTAATTAAACAAATTATTTATATTTTTAAAGTGTTTGTCTTACTCTAATAACTAAAACATTAAATGAATATTAACATGTCTTTTATTATTTTAAACAAAATTAAGTTAGTTATCATTATTATTGTTATTAATGTATAAAATTTAATATAAGCATTTTTTTTAATATATTTAGCTTGGCAGAAGTAGACTCGTCTCCTAGATATCTCCATGTACAATCAAGAATCAGAGTTATCTGATTCTTATGCATAAATTATGAAAATAAAAAACTAATAAGAATTTACATCCAAATTTTAACTATTATTCTATTATATTTTATTATGTCATTACTATTTTTTTTTTAAAGTAAGATATCAAGCTTACCCAACTTGAATGTTTAAGTTTTATAACTAAAAAAATATCCAAATTAGCTTATTCAGTGATTTGAAATATAACCTTTTATTATAAAAAGGACAAAATTGACTTAACAGTTATGAAATGTTTGATTGAAATTATTTGATTGAGAAATGAAGTTTATGTAAATAATGGGAGTAAGAGGAAGAGAGAGAAAAAGAAAGAAAGAGAAAAAAAAAGTGTTTTAATAGAAAAAAGAGTGTGTTGATCATAATACAATTTTTTTTTTGTGTTTTTTTAATAAAGTGTGTGAAAGACAAAGTAAAACTTGATAACTGAAAATAAACAACTTCTCATCATTGACGAAAATAACATAACAGAAATCTTTTAATTAAATTTTAGAAAAAATTAATTTACTTTTAAATAAAAAATTTAACTTTTTATGATAAAATTAATTAAATAAAGTTAAATCATTTTTATTTAAATGATCAAAATGTTTTCATTTGTTTTTCTTTTAATATATAAAAAAACACAAAAAGGAAAAAGAATATAATTGAATTAGCATTATTATAAAGAAGATAAAAGTAAAATGAATAAAAAATGATTAATTTAATGAAAAGATAAAATTCACAGTTGCCAATAATATTAAGTCTTATATTAATTCACTAAAAGAAAAAAAAAATTAAAAGCAGTGGATTTCACTATGAAATTTGAAGGAGAGTATACCCACCTTTATCATTATTGGTAATTTTTGCTAAAAATTATTATTATTATTATTAATTATAGAATAATTTTAGACCAAGCATGACATGTAAATAACATTAAAATGTTATAAAAAAAATATTGTTAAATTATTATTATCTTTTTTCTAATGACACTTTTTCTTTTTAAATCCAATTTTAGTTTCTCCTGGCTGTAACTGTCCTGGAAGACAGGTACCAGTATCATAAAATCCAGACTCTTAGACAACAAAATTAGCAAGTCGTGGTAAAACAAGAAGAAAAAAACAACAAATAATGGACAAATATGCTTCACTTAGCATGCCAACGTATGCGCAAAAATATAAATAAACTTCACTAATCTCACTGATTGAAGCTAAAATAAGTGCCATTTGCCAAGTTAATTTACTAGATTACTTGATAAATATAATGATTATACTAAACAAAATCACCAATACATATACTGAATGGAGTAGTAACGATCAATCTGGTATTTTAAGTAGGTTTAACTTGTACTTTGAGGGGTAAAAAGTGTTAAAGAAGAGATATTACTGAAGGTGAAAATTTATTATTTTTTCTATAAAAATCAAATATTAATAAATTGATATTCAAACTAAATACAAATGCATATTATATTAGTTGATTGACTCTATGGACAAGTATACGAAAGTAGAAGACAAAAATACAAAGACAAAAAAAAAATGAAGCTGATTTGCAAATTATTATTATTATTATAATTATTAACAGCCGCCTTAAATTGACCCAAAATTTGCAGTGGATGGTTTTAGTTGGATGCTCGTGGTCTCCACGAACCATCACACTCTGTTTTGTAGTTGGAACTCAGATTTTACCAATAATGATGAAAACACAAATTTGTACATATTTTTGTCTTATTTTTCTTTATATATTTTTAGTTTAAATACTTTTCTTATTCCAATTTTCGTTAAAATATTTCAAATTATTCTTCAAAAATTTTTGTTCCTAATTTTCGAAAAATCAATGTAATGGTACCTACTGTTTTAATTTCTATACTTTTACTCGTACTAACAATATCGAACCTTCCTTTAAGGAAATAATTAGCCTTTTAAAAAGTAGAGTTTAAGAGATGTTAGTTCTTATTTAAGATTGGTGAGTTGGTTGCTCGTGAGGGAAGGTTGAAACTGTTTAACACAGAATTTCTTGTTTGCAGCCGTAATAATTAATTTTCTATTATGCAACTGATAGTTTGATTTATTACTATAAATATTCGACTCTATATTACTAATAGAATTTTTAAGGATTTATTGGTAAGACTTAACAATAATGAGATAATTAATTTATGTAAAAGATTAACATCATTTAAACTTAAAATTTTAAAATAATGTATACAGGAATCTTTTTATAACTAACTTTCTCATATTTATTTAAAATTTAAAATGAAGTTTAGACTCACGTTTAAATTTTCAAAAATTATAATTAAAATATAAAAATCTTACTCGTTGTTCAGAAATAAATAAATAAAAACATGATTCATGTACATTAATGAGACAAAATGAATGTTAAATTCGCCCACCTATATATACCTCAAATCATGTCTATAATATAATCTTTATCAGAATTAAAAACACTATTAAAATTGATTTTAAAAGAGTATACTAATGAAAACAAACTTTAAAAAAAGAGAGAATAAAATGAATCATTTTATAAAATCTAGATAAATTTGATAAAATGATAAAATGTATAAAACATCTTATATATTCAGTTTTTCTCTGTTTAAAGAGTACACAAAATTTATCTGATTAATTATACTAATGACTTACAAAATTTCTTCTCCACTTAATTACTATATATTAAACAGATTTTTAAGAGTGACAAAGAATATGTAAAGAAAATACACTAGTTTAGTTGGATGAGATATAAAACATGATCTTCTAATTGTATGACTCATCTGTATGTACACAATACCAACGATAAAAAATATGTAATTCGTTTCTCTCGTTTTATTTAATAATGGGTCTTTTCTTCCTGCATCTATCTTTTTTCTTCCTGCACCCCAAAAATTTGATATCTCCATTTTACCCTCTATTTAAATTGTAATAAAAACCCTAGATTATAATCTTCCGATACCTCTTATTGTCTTCCATGTGCGCCACATAGCACCTCCGTCTCCATCTTCAAGCTTCTTCATGAACCAAAGACACTAAATGGTATGCGAGTGAGGTGGAGGTGGGAACGGAGCTTCCGATGGCGTGAGGGAAGAAAGCCTCCTGCAATGACATGAATGTTGAGCTTTTAGCCAAGGCCGAGAATGAACGGGGTAAGAATGAAAGTTGCATGGAGTTCTTGAGGGACATGGAAGTATTGATGTGGAATTTGGTTGTGGTCTCTTCGTCAGAGATCGCGAAGAAGGTTCTCTAGATGCAGGGCATGGAGTTTGGCTCGCTGGAGCTCGTTAGTGTTGTTGTTAAAGGTGGGCATTGAGTAGAGGAAATCGGTGCAAAAAGCCTGATCTAACGGAGGTACGTCGTCGTCGTGCATGCAAAGGGAGGGTAGCAAAATGTGGAAGTGATGCATGGCTGGCAGGTTAGTTCTTTATCAGCTGACATAATTTTGAAAATTATTTCCCACAAATCTAGATTTCCTTCGTGTACTTCCTTTGTATACTATAATGACAAAAACAACTTCTTAAAATCCTTATATGTTGTCAAACATGTGATCTAAAATATATTAAAAATTTCAGAATTACAGTTCTGAAAAGTCATGTAGAGAGCTTAATGCCTGAGTTCTAAGCTCTTATTAAATTAATATTTATGCATATTAAAAATATATAAATTTAAATGGGTATGCAGAGCTGATGGAAGATGCAGCATCTGCGGTGAAGAGATTAATACAACCAAAATTGTGTGGGCCTTCATATTGGAAGGTACCATTGCTGCATCCTTTTAAGACAACCTTGTTATTTTGAAGGAAATGATGAATTACAAAAGAATGAAGTTTTGTTATGCTGCTTTGCTACGGTTTCTTATACAATAGAGGGAAAGACTAGTCTTGATGTTCTACATTTATGTATGGAAGAGATTCAACACACATATATCTCACACTCACTGATAAGATCCTCCATTATTTGTTTTAAAGATTATTTACAAAAAGGTTCAATAACCTTAAGAGAAGGAATGTGGTGTAAGGAAATGATAAAGTTGTGTCTACATCGTTTTAAATAAAGAGAATCAGTCCGACATATGTTTTTCATATGCATAAAATCAATATCAGTTTTGGATAAATCCTATAGTTGAGTTAATGTTAAAACAATGCTACCTTTTAGTCACAATATCATTATTGACAATATAAGTTTAGAGAGAGCATATTGAAAAGCAAAAGTGAGATTTTTTTTTTTTTTATATTTTTCAATAACTAGAGTATTTGAAAAGTAGGAAATGAACATGTGTTTAAAGGAAGATATATTGGTTATGGGTTTATGACATCAGAGTTATTGGGCCTTGAGTTCTTCGGTAGGGGACTTCTCCTTGCACCTCAAGCCTTCTTCCTGCACCTTCAACTTGACATTTTTATCTTTCAATAAATAAATAACTAAATATATATAAGGGTTAAATATGTTTTTAATCCCTATACTTTGGGATGATTTTGGTTTTAGCCAATTTTTAAACTAAGGTACGATTTAGTTCTTCAACATTAGAAAAAAAAATTTTATCAAATTTTTTTAACTTTATTTGATAAAAAATTTAAAACCATTTAGTAAAAAGGACTAAAACAAAATTTTCTAAAATTGAAAGACTAAATTGTATCTTAATTTAAAAATAGATTAAAATTAAAATCGCTAAAAACATATTTAACGTAAATAATTACGTAAACACTATTTACCAAATTGTCAGCTTACTGCCATGTTTCGAGTCATCACTTCTCACGTTTCATCCTCTTTTTCTCTCTCTCTCACCTCTGTGTGACGGTGCTTGATGAGTTTTCATAAAAAAAAAAAAAGAAGCAAAATTTATCATTTTGTTCCGTTTACCTTCATTTTTATTCATTTCATCTCATCTTTCACGTACAAAGGTTTTTGTTAGTTAAAGTTTGAAATTTTAAATTTATTTTCATTAGTTTATATATATCAAATTTGAGAATCTAGTCTAAGAAACTTATTGGATTTCAAAATTTGGTACTTATTTTATTATTATTTTTTAAATTCGATTCTCATTTTAAAATCCAACACTATATTTTTTTTTTGTTTATAATTTTTTTAAATGTTTTTTCTTTTGTTTTAGTTTAATGAATTATGTTTTAAAATATTAACATATATTAAAATATTAGATTAAATTATACTAATTAACATATATTAAATAATAATAATAATATAATAATAATAATAATAATAATAATAATAATGATAATATATATCAAAATTAAGATATGTTAACCGGATTTTAAAATTGAGTTAACATATTTTTTTAATTTTAATTTTTAATCCAATATTTTAATATAATTTAAAATATATTAATATTTTAATATTTTGAAATATAATTTACTAATCTAAAAAAAAGTAACATACTTTACAAAAAATAAAGAAAAAAGAATAAAGTGTCGGATATCAAAATGCTACGAATTCGAAATTTGGAAGATTTGAATATTAGATTTCGAAATATGGAAAAAGTCTTTCTGAGATAAGATTCGGTAAGTTTTTTAACTGGATTTTGAAATTTTTTTTATTATATTTACAGCATATCCATATTTATTATATTAAACTAAATCTTTTTCTAAAATATATTTAGTTATAATTATAGAAAGGAAATAGTTTCTATAAGCACAGTTTACTCTTTGTATCTTTGATAAACTTAACAAACTTTATTGGTGTATGAAATTAAGCATGATGAAAAATTAGAATTGTTTCTATTATATAATTATAGTTATAGAAAAATAGTAAAAACCTTATTTTTATGATGATTAAGATTGAAACAAGTTATGGACAATTGTAATGATATATTTCAATAAATTTATACAACACATTCTTTTATTTTACTTTTATTTTTGGAAAGAGATTGGCCTATTTATAGTTCTTAAAACATAATTTTCCTGTCCACAAACAAGCTTGATCACCTTGTTCAAATCACTTAGTTTCTGTGTAAACTGGCCATGGGATACCATAAGTTACGAGAGATGATGCAGATTATCATCTTCGCGTTTACATTTGAGAAGCATTTCTACTACTTGACTCATTGTGGGTCTCTTCTCCTTTTCTTCTTCAACGCATTGCAGAGCCACTCTCACCAAAGCTTCGATCTTATCCTCCTCATAAACTCCTTTTACATCGGGTTTCAATATTTCACCAACCCAACCGCATCCATTTTTCTGCTTATCTTTAAGCCACGCCACCATGCTCAGATGCTCTTTCTCCACTCCATCATCAGTGTCATCAACATCCTTTGTTGCACTCTTTCCGGTCACCATTTCCAAAACAACAATTCCATAGCTATAAACGTCAACTTTGGACGTGATTCGTTGGTTCAAAACCCACTCAGGAGCCATGTAACCTCTCGTTCCTCGTATCCGTGAAAAACTAGAGTATGTACTAGTATCATTTCTGTTTCGCAGCTTTGACAGCCCAAAATCCGCTACCTTTGGATGATAGTTAGAATCTAGAAGAATGTTTTCGGGCTTTACATCACAGTGTAGAATCCACTCCAAGCACTCCTCGTGAACATAAGCCAACCCTTTTGCTGTACCTAGTGCTATGTTAAACCTCTTGGTCCAGTCTAGTTCATCTGACTCGATATTTTGTGCTAGAGACCCTAGCTCCATGTACTCATACACCAACAGTCTATGTTTTCCCTCAGCACAATACCCCCACATCTCAATCAAGTTCATATGGTTAAGCCTTCCAATGCTTCTTACTTCTGCCAGGAAATCTTCTTCTCCTTGATTCGCATCCTTCAGTCTCTTCACAGCTGCAACTCTTTGATCCAACAACACGCCTTTGAATACAACCCCTCCTGCACCCCTTCCTATCTCCTCACGGAACCCTTTCGTCGCTTGTTTCAGTTCAGAATAACTGAACTTTCTGAAACCAGTCAAGGCCAAATCATAGACCCGTCTATCCACACCAGAATACTTTCTCTCCCTTGTTCTCACCAGAAAAAAACAAATCACAAATATGCATAAAACTTCCAATCCCCCCAACCCTCCTACAAACCAAAGCAAGAACTTGATATATCTGTTCTCATGATTCATGTCATACGCTCTCTCAAGCTGCATCGTGCTCAAACTCGAAGAACAATCAAGACTCTGCTCATGTGTGGATCCTTCAAAAGAATATGAGCTATTTGCTGGAAGTTTCAGGTACAAATCAGCGTTGAAATACGGTGTCTGATACGCATTCCGCAGCTGCAACTTGGGGTAACAAGTATAAGTGCCACTGCCAAAGACATATGTATACTGAATGCCTTTACAGTCGCATAATTGAAGGCATAACTGCTGACACTGATGGAGAGTGTAATTTGTCAAAATCCCATAGTCATAGCCATATAACTCCACGCGGCTTATACGCAAAAACCGAGACTGTGTTTTGTTGCAAGGAGTAGAGAATTTGGGTTCACATCCAAAAGACCAATCGTGATCATTCTTCCTCTTATACCCGGGAAGGCAAGAGCACTTCACACTAGAATTTTGGTGGTAAGAGCACAAACTGTTAGGGCCACAAAGACCATGAATTCTACACGGTCTTGCTTTGGCTTGCCAGGCAATAGACCATTTCTCTCCACCATTTCTGCGACTATGAACACGAATGTTTCCATCATGATCAAGCACTAATCTTCTTTGGATCAGAGTGCCATAATCGGATGTCAAAAAAGAGAAATCATCTGAAGAACTGAAATTGCCGAGTGTGTCCATCACCGCAACTCTACTGTTGTTGTAAGTTGAACGTCCAGCATTCCAAGTGGCCAACCATGGATCTGGCCAGTAAAGGCCAGAAACTTCAGGACCATCGTAAAGAAGACGAAGAACGTTGTCGTTGTCGAAGAACAAGGAGTAGAAACCAGAGGACTTGTTACTCTCGCTTCTGGAAGAGACCAGCTTCGCGTATCTCGTGAACACTTGTTGAGGCAAAAGCGTGTCCGTAGGGAAATCAAAGCTCTGCCACAAGACGACACCGCCACCCTTCGTTTCACGCAGAACGAGGTTGCCAGTGCTGTCGAGAAACAGTTGCACAGACGACAGTGAAACGGTGTTTGTTGACCAAATGTGGGACTCGTCGGCGTCCCTTAAGGCGAGGTTACCGTTGGGAAGAAGGGAAAGCTTGGAGCCCTTGCCGTTAACGGGGTAGTCACGGTTCGCCATCCATACGACGGTTGCATCCTGGGTTTCGCCGTTGGACTGGGCGTACCAAACAGCGAATGAATATGCGTTTTGGCCAACTGCATAGAAACCGGCACAGAAGATGGCATTTGGTGAGAGCATGAAATCGTTGGGGCCCTCCACTGAGAGGGATGAACCTTGATGCAGGATTTCTACTGCTGAAGATGAAAGTTGCAGAGACATAACGAGAGAGAGAAGGATGAACCACATGGTAACAATTCAGTGAAAAGTATTCCACCGTTAACAATAATCTACGTTCATCACTCTCAATGCATATATATTTCCACTGCCTGCAATTGTGTCCGCTAAGGTATACGCTTTCATTTTATAGAGTTTCGAGTCCCTTCATCTCATCGGCTGACTATTGATTTGGCTTCATATTCAAATAGTTGCTTCGTGGTTTTGGCATTGGCTTCGTTCTGCTTCCTTGCGCAGACTCTTTGATAGTGATAATTGTGTTGTCATCAAAAGAATCATAGGATGTATTCACAATATATTTTTCTCGTACATGTCACTGTCTTCTTTTCAAGTCAACCATCAAGGAATTCAGTATTTTGGAATAGTCTGATAAATAATTGCAACGGAATGTATAATCATTAGAATAAATAGTCTGTATATTATGATAGTGTAAAGAAATTTTACAATCTTATTCAAATGATAAACTGACAAATTTATTGATTTTGATAATAATAATTGTTTTAAAGATTATACCAACCACAATTTTTAGTTGAAAAAACTTTTGACACCAAGAAATTAGAGTATTCCATTGTTGTGAAAAGGACAAAGGAAAAAAAGAGGACAATAGACAGTTTGAGGAAGATGACAAATTCTCCTCATACATTGCTCAACAAGGCGCGTGGTGTGTCATCATCCCATAATGTTGGTGAGTCCCACTTTGGACAAATTAAATATTTGGAAAATGATATTTTGATTCTATCAATTTTTTTTACATATTTATTTGATTTTATTTTTTTTTCAATAATAATATTATGATGACAAACATTTACATTTATTTAACTCACCTTAAAATATCATAAAAAATAAATTTTTGTATTTTTTTAAAATAAAAAGTAATAATAACAAATGAATATAAAAAAACTTATGTGTGAAAGTTTATTTTTTGTAACATGTGTTAAATGAACGTAAATATGTCATATTCTTACATTTTCTATTATAGCTAGAAAGTGAAATTAAATAAAAAATAATTTTATTTAATGTAAAACATCACATTTTGAATTTATAAAAAGGTTAAATATGTTTTTAGTCCCTATATTTTGGGGGATTTTGATTTTAGTCCCTCTTAAACTAAGGTACAATTTAGTCCTTCAACTTTAGAAAACTCTCTTTTAGTCATTTTTATCAAATTTTTTTTAACTTTATTTGCTGTTTCAAGTACGTTTCATTATAGCATTTGGATTGTTTAAAAAATGTGATAAAAAGGACTCAAACCAGAGTTTTCTAAAGTTGAAGGACTAAATTGTACCTTAGTTTGAAAGAGGGACTAAAACCAAAATCGCCCCAAAGTATAGGGACTAAAAACATATTTAACCCTTTATAAAATATTGAATTTGGTTTCAATAGAGCTTCTAATTTAACTTTTTTATATTAATGTTAAAAATAAAATTATTTTAATTTAATTTTTTGGATTATCAAAATTCGATTTTGGATAAAACTCAAAATGACTTCATTCCTATTCAAAAGATATATAAATCAATCTAATTAGAACACTTTGATGTTGTTTTAAAAGATATATAATCATTCCTATCGTAGACTTTGAACTCGTATAACATGGTACTATTTTCTAAAATTTGTTTTATATTCAACGTTTTATGATTATTATTTGAATAGCATAAAAACATTTAATAATAACATTAATAATAATAGTAGTCTACTTCATGACTACATTTAATAATAATCATAATGTTGTTAAGATTAAAATACATAATAGTTCAATAATGATAATGCCAGTAAGAAAAATTGGAAGGCATCATAACATATCCATGGAGATTTGTCATTCAATGATTATGATCACAATATTTTTCTTAACGGTTAATCATTCTAACTGTCTCTTTTTTTTAGAAGTCACAAATTGATTTCTTATTTTTTTTTTGTCTTAATTGTTTTTTTTTTTTAAATTAAGCAATCAAGAATCAAGAATACTAACATTGATAAATAGGACATCTAGTGATTTTTTTTTGTTTTTTTTAAATTATTTTTTAATTTTATTTAAAAAAAGTGTCATATATCAAATTGACATTGTGTGTATTTTTTATTTGTCTCCATTCAGTCTTAATTTTTTTAGAATTAAAAATTTTTGTCATTTATCTGATTTAAAACGAAATTTAATTTGTAGATAAATATTATACAAATATTTTTATTAAATATTTTTTATAATATTAAATTAATTTATATTTTACATTGAGTTAATTATATAAATGATAATGATGTTGTTTAAATATAGAGTTAAAATGATGTTATTGTTGAAAGTAAAATGTAGAAGAGAGTAGAAGAGCATGGAAGAAAAAGGAGTAACAAAAACTACCTATGATCAGTGTTTGCACGTCATTTGAAAAGTCACTTAGTTTTTAAACCCTTATAAGTATATTTAAATAACATAAATAATATTTATAAATTAACTAAACATAAACATAAACATAAATAAATTTAATTTTATTTAAAATATTTAATAAAAATATGTGTAATATTTATATATAAATTAAATTTCGTTTTAATTTAAGAAAAAACGAAATTATTTTATTTTAAAAAATATTTAGACTAAATTAAAACAAAATAAAATATAAAGATTAATATAATGACTCATGGAATCACATGACTTTTTTATCTTTTTAAAAATAATATACAAAAAAAAGTAAGAAAAAAAACATATACAGAAAAAGTAAAAAAAAAATACAAACTAACACTTATTTAACTATATTAGTATTGTATTAGTAACACTTATTTAACTATGTTAGTATTGTATTAATAGAAAAGACGTAATTATTTCAAATTTTGAAAAATAAAAACCTAACTGAGAATCTTCAACCAAAAAACCGAAGACATATGTAATGATTAAACATTTTCTTGAAAAAGGAAACTAGGTGAACGATTTCATAATTTAGTTTGAATATGTTAGTTGTTTTAATCTTGATTGTCTATATACATATTCTCATGTATTTAAAATCGTGATTATTAGGATTCATTTAGAAAGAAAAAAAAAAGTGACTGATAGAATAATTTAATTATTTTAAAAATATTAGTCTTACTAATAAATATATTTATTAATATTTTAATAATTTACTAATATAATTTAATTATATTTATAAAAATATTTAATGTTTTAAAAAATTACAGATTGTTTTTATTTATTTTGGTTGCTCCTGCTATTCTAGTCCTGTATCCCTGGGTGGAAAGAAAATAAATGGTTTGACTGACTAAACTTTCTCACTTGGTGAGATCCCTGAAAGATATGGAATCACAATTTTGTTTATAACACTTCCTCACTTTTTCTTATCTCACAAGAGGAGATTACCTACCATTCATAATAACCTAATTTGCAAGCATTGAAACGTGAAACCAAGGGCATTGTTTGGAAAACGTTAAAATCTCAAACAAAACTCAGAAAATCAACTGGTATTTAAAATCAAGGATCAGTTAGGTACTAATTTCCTTCCATAATTGGTACACTCTCCGTACCCTCTGAAAACGTCATTTCTCAAAACTAGGTTTACACTTAGCAAATCTAATTTCACATCATATTCATAAAAACGAAGGTAAAGTGCAACTGTGATAAACATTCTATACCAAGCAGCAGCTCTGTGAAACTATGTACAAAGCAAAATCAATTGTCGCCGACAAGCCTAGTCACCTTTTTTGTCGGAGCTGATTTCAATATCTTCAGCAACATGGTAAGTAGAAAGGAAAAACGTGCTGTGGTTTTTTTGCAAAAACCTGCAACATAAAGTGGATAGTTATGCATTAAAAATTGTTAGTAAAATGTCAACTGTCAACAGAGTTATTTTCTCGTTTGAATCCATCACGAAAGAACATAGGAACCTGAGAAAGTCAAGTAATTGTGCCCGAAGCTCTGTCAACGTCTCCTCTTCAATGCTAGCATGGAACAATAGCTCGGGCAACTTAACTTCAAAATTCAAATTCCGAAAAAAAAAGAGGCACCAACAATTAGAATCTTTAAGCATAATAATGATAATAACCACAACAATAATAATGATAAACATAATAAAGATGTACAAGATGCAGATTTGACAGAAACATAAGCACTTTGCTTTCCACTCAGGTCAAAATAACCACACAACCGTCTGTATTGTTTCCATTACAACTTGATGCAACAATAAGCTAAACTTGAAACCCGTAGTAAGTTTGTCTGGTGGCAGACAATCGAGCATACCAAAGAGGCGTAACAAATGTTCAGCACCGTATATAGCAGAAGGAAACACGTTGGCTGGACAAGCTTCTTGGTACTGTTGGCGCTCGGTCTTGTACAAGAGCATCACTGGAAGTGCTTTATCAAAGTAACGACACAATCCTTTCATAATTTCTTCAACAGAATCAGCCATCCTATTTCAAATAGTAGAGATAAGAACCATGCGTAAATACTATATATACTGTGGTTGCACCAAAAACAGAGAGCCAGAGTAGTAATGAAATAATTCAAGAAGCTGAACAATTACAGAACTTAAGATACAAATTGTCATCATACTAATCAAACTGAAACTTTCCACTTGAATATGCATTGACCGGCCCAAAAAAATAAAAATTATTATTCCAAAACAATACTTAAAAAGAAGCGTAAAAGATTAGTGAATAGGTTATTAGGCAGGGGGTTACTCTAAATAATAATAACTTCAGTTAAAATAATTGCTGGCTCCGGGTTTTCGTTGTTTGAAATAATTTTACACACTTCACTTCCCAATATAGAAAAAAACATTTATACATCAAGCTTAAAAAATGGAGGGGTGTGTCAGCATAAACTTACGAGCCACATTTCTTCAATCTGTAATCAAAATAATTTTTCAATATGTCTTTCACATTAGGAGAACGAGGAAGTTTAACGAGCTGCATAGGAAAAAACATATATTCAACAATTTGAAAATGACTTCGCGAAAGTAAAACTGTGTTCAGTAACTATTCACAAACTATATATGCATATCCACTTGCTCCTAAAGAAATGAAGCACTGAGTAATCATCATAAATTATATTAACATTTTCAATACGATATCACTACCTTGCCGAGATGGTTAATAAACTCACAATCATCAAGTAATTGTTTCTTCAGCGTTGGAGGAATTTGAATGGTGACAAGCTTGTCAGGATCAAGAGCGGTTTTGGACTACAAATAATCAAGCAATAAAATCAACTATACTGATTCTTTTGGAAAAAAGGAATTATGAAGAACCACCGCCTTACCTACTCACGGAACAAAACATCAGCAAAAAAGGTTTGCAATTATTTAGATTGTCCAACTAATTTGACTAAGAATTTGTATTGATGTTGAAGAGTTACGTGAACTTTGAGTTGAGTGGATATATCACAAGTGCCATATACAAATTGAAATTTACAACGGGAGACTACCTTGATGACAGGTTCATTCCGTCGCTTCCTGCCTCTTGAAACTGCATTTCATATTTCCAAACATCTCAGAAATATTAGGAACACAAACTAAGTAAAAGTTTATTTTTACATATTTGCATCAGGTCACAAACCATAACGTCCTTTTAATTTACAGCTCAAACTACAATAATAACTATATTAAAACAAGCAATTAGATCAAATGACAACCAACTTTTAAGTAAAGAGAATAACTTAGCACAGACACGGAGCATTGCACACGACCGGATCTATGTTGAGTTGAATGAGTGATGCTCCAACCAAGCACAGTGATTTGTCGTCATTGGCCCCAATATTTGCTTAGAAATCACTCGTGGAATGCAATATTGTTAAGGATAAGTCATTTACTTTAGTTAATTAGGCAAGTTATATATATATTGGGTTATTTTGGAACTCATCCCACTAAATAAAGGGGCAGTGGTAACTATTAATGAAAATTCTTGAGAATTAGTTTGCACAAATTATTACACATGGACTGCTTTGAAATTGCTTGTAGTTTATTGAAAACGGGGTCTGAAATTATTTATTCTAATTAGTGAGAGCACAGAGCATAAGTGTTAGGATATAGATATGGAACTTGAGATTCTATTCAAAGTATGAGATGCTAAAGTGGGGTTTGCAAGGCCTTGAGATCTCCAACCACAACAGTTAGCTTTTGTGGTGTGGTTCTCGCATGATTATTTTCAGTGTGGTATAATCCATAAGACATAAGCTCCTTGCTCTTTTGCGCCCTTTATTAACTCACCGTTATTGGGTACAGTGACTAATTCAAAACACAAAGCCTTACTCTCTAACATGAGATTGACTAAATGAATCATACGATGTCACTGGATATAATATTTATCACTGGATATAATATTTATCATGAGATTCCACTTTCCACGTCCTTGGTATCTCTTTCCTCTTAACAGGACTACAAATCATCAAATCAGCTTTTCTCACCAGTATCTCTCATGGCCTTCTTTGTGTGTCCAAACTACCTTAACAAATTTTCTCTCATCTTTTCCTCAATTAATTACACTAATCTCTCCTTGTATGCAATCATTTTATATCCTGTTGTGTCTTTTGTGACTATAAGTCCATTTTAATATTGTTATTTCTTTCACTCCGACATGTTTCTCTTGTCCTTTTAAGGCCCAACATTCACTACCGTAGAGTTTAGTCAATTCATAGCAATATGATAAAGATTCTTCAGAATTTGGTAGGTACATTGCGATCACAAATAAGCCACAACGTCTTTCTACATTTTAATCATCCCACTTGTATCTTATGTTACATCTTTATCAATTTCTCCATCCTTTTGTAGAACTGACCACAAAAATTTAACTAGGAAACTTGAGGTGTGACATCTTCCAATTTTACTTCCAAATCATATTCCTCTAGTCTCTTATTCCAATTAAGGCAGAAACACTCTGTTTTCAACATATATTGACAGAAAAAAATAACTCAAAGGGAAATCATATTTTCCTCATTGCAGAAATCTTTTTGGAACAACCACTGAACTAGGATACTATAAAAAGTTAAGTTAGAGATAGAGCACGTAATATAATATATACGTGTGTGTGCGTGTGTAATTAGGTATATAGATTGCAAAAAGAAACAACCAGTCTTATGACAGCCCCCAACTGCTCATGTAACCTTCAAGTAATCCCCAATTCCCCATAGGGCCAAATATGAGAGGGAACAAGGTGAAGGTCCTCAACAAAACTGTTTCTTACCATGCATATTGATTATTGCGAATAAAATGGCTCTGTAGAAACGAACTAGAGAGCATCATTCAAGAACTACTTCGCTGCTATAAAAAAATGCATTAAACTGAAAATAAAAATCCTCATCGTCAGCCTCATCCCAGTTATAAAAATTAGTTGGTGGTTATAGACTACTAAAGTTGTCGTTAATCTTTAAATAACATACAATCAAATGTTATTAATTCTTTCTCATAAATTATAAAATTGAATACGTATACAGACATTAGTTGGGACCATGAACAAGTGGTGTCCTAAACCACAATAATTTCTCCCTCGGCATGCACAAAAGACATTGAGTCATCAGCAACTTAATACTGCATCAAGAAAACTATGATGAACCTTTTGGCAGAGTTCCTAAATGACAAGTCAGACAAAATCAACCTCTGCACTTTCCAGCCGAGACAGCACATGCATAATCTAATTCTAGTGTTATGCCTCAAATTAATTTGGCTTTCACACAGTCGCAAGCTCCACTATAGACAGGAAACACAGGAAGTTAAAGGGATTGAATCAATAAAAGTGCAGAAGAGAACTGTCTGACCGTTAGTACTCTTGGATTTAGCCAGAGGACCACGTGGGACTTTTGGATTCTTGTCAATGCCGTGCTTTTCATCAAGGGCACGTTTTTTGCGCATATTTTCCTCAGTGATTTTCATCAAACGATCCATTCCAACCCATTCATCCCAACTGCAGCAAAAATTGAACACTTGAGAACCAAGCCAGAACCTCTCAATAGAACGTTGAACAAAACAGCATATAGCATACACGCTCACCTTTTCTTCCAACCCTGGAATAGAAAAACAAAACAAAAATACCATTTAAGAGAAGAAATAAGATTGAGAAAATGTTAAAGGAAGAGTAAAAAGAGAGAGAAACGTTGAGAAGGTTACATCATAATGAACGAGAAATTGCCAGCCTTCAGCGTTGTTGTACTCAACTTGCCTAACCTTTTAAACAAGGCAAATACGTGGGTTTCAAGAATAATACTTTTGAAATTTGGGGTAAAAGAGAAGAAGAAGAAGAAGAAGAAGGTAACCTTGGCTATGTAAAGATGATTACAGTGGTTGACCAATAGCTTCTCTCCTTCGGCGTAGGGAGCAGGAATGGAGATGTGGTTGTCAGTTTCAGTCTGAGTGCTGCTATTGCTATTGCTGCTATTGCTATTGGAATTGGAATTGTCGGTAACCTCAGTGCTTGTCTTGGAAATCCCCATTTTCAATACTTCCTCTTTCGATCAGATTCAATGCTTTTCTGTCTTTCTTCTTCCCTTCCCAAACAAAAAAAAAAAAAAAATCAATTTCTTACTCTTTTTTTCCTTCACCTCCTTAAACCCAAACCCCAAAACCAACCAAGACGTCTTTTCTTTCTATTCAGTCAACTACGGCACACTTTATCTCAGTGGAATTAAATTCAATGTTTTACCTCTGTTAACCTAAAACTAATCACAATTTACTTTAAATGAATTCATTTTCCCATTTATTTAAGCCACACATATTTTATGTTTAGTTGCCATCTATTCATATATTCTAGTTAGTAATTTTTCACAAAAACATTTTACCTTCCGTTGTTAACAACTTGCACACACATTAACTCATCCAATAAAACCTATATATTTAAGGCCTGCTTGGTTCAAATATGTTTTATAACCTTCAATTTAAGCTTCTTCTTTTTTCATTCCAATTTGAAAGGATACGACAAAAGCCTTTATTTATATATATATATATATATGGTTGGTGCTATTATTCCATCGGAATTTAAAATTTCACTTTAATAATTTATATATCAATAAAATGTATTGCATATGGCCTCATGAAATTTAAATGGTTCATACTAATGTATTCGTTTCAAAGAATGACATTGTTAAAGAGAATCTATATGTAAAGACGGATTGGAGTGGACATTATTGTTTGTTTAAACAAATTTGTGAAGAGGAAAGGGAAAAGATTTACTAGATACAAGGATTGCTTAATCTTCACTAAAGAGAAAAAATTTGCATTAAATTTTTGTGAAAAACCAATATTATCCATAAGTTATCATTGAAAACGAGGAAAAAAAATGGCATGCAATGTGGTGGAAGTGAGGTCACATGGTGTAGCCGTGGACAAGGATTGAAGCATGGAGGTTGAAGACGCTGAACTTTGAACTTTGAACCGGTGGAACTCGAGGTTAAAGACGAATACCCAATCCGTATTCGATTCCGTGTGTAAGGTGAAATTGATTTCACCTTATGTAGAAAACCTTGAAGAAGTTGTATTACGTTACGAGCTTGGTATATTTGATTCCAATGCAAGAGTAACAAATTTCAAGGTTCGTTATTCGATTTCAATGGCAGGTACTTTTAGTTTTAGTAATTACTTAAATACAAATTTTGTTCATTTTAAATAATATTTGTTTCTCTCATTATAATTATTTTTACAATTATATATGTTATTAACAATTATAATTTTATATTATTTTTATGACTAAAGATATTTTGATAATTTTTAATTTTTATTTGTTCCAAAGGATTTTTTTAAGAATATAAAAAAAAACAGAGAAAAAAAAGTAAGAATTATTTTATTGTAATATGTTTACTTGCTTTTCTCTTTGAGCTTTGTGTCTTATATTTTTTTTTAATTCTTTTACAAGTTTTCAGAATATCATTGTATTGATTTCATATCCTCTTAAAAAGAGTTATACATTTTATTCTTGTAATATATGTTAAAACACTATATCTATTTTATAAAGTGAAGTAAAGTACGGCTGGTTTGTAATCATTTGTGATTAGTGAAATCTTTTAAACAAATATAAAAAAAAAAAAAAAAAACTGAATGTAGCTTGTTTTAGAATGAGTCAAAATATAAAAACAATTGTGTTTTAATATTTTTATCTTTTTTGAAGGTTTTTCATTAAATGATATTTTATAAACTTAAGTTTAACAACTATTTTATAATGTTTAACCCTTAAAAAAATTAAACACTAATTACTACAAATTTAAAACTTAATTGAAACTAACCTTTATAAAGTTTCCTATGTTCAAACTTTTAAATAATTTGACACTTTACATCTTTTAAACTTTAAAACATGATACCTTCATATATGTTAATTTAATAGAAAAATCAAAACAACTGTATTTAAAAAATAAGAAATCAAAGTAAATCATAGTCCTAAAAAAGTAAATTACTATTAAGTTAAAACAAAATTTTAAAAAATCATATAAACAAGGATACTTGCACATACGATATAATTCAAACTTTTATTAGAAAATATTAAAGAAAAAATTGATAACATTTTTTTTATTAAATTCGTCAGAATATTCAATGTTTTTTATTTTATTTTTTAACAGAATGTGCTTTTTATATTTTTTAGAAAAAAATCGATATTATCCTCCTCTCAGGTCAAAATCAACGACATTTCTCTCATTCTATATAGGAATTGGACAATAAACACAAAATGAATAATTATATTAATATATATCAGTTTATCCTATAAATAACCTTATATAAAAATACTATTAATCCTAAAAACACATAAATATGTGGTTTAATTTTAATTTGATAAAGTTTAAATCAAAATAATATTTTATTATTTGATTGGATCGCATATATGTGTAATATAAAATTATCTCCTGAGAATTACTATGAAATTATTAAATCTTTTATAATAAAAATTTATTAAATGAAAATATTTATTAATAAATTGGTTTAATAGCCAATTTAGTCCTCACTTTGGTTGAAAAATCTCAATTTAGTCCCTCGTTATAAAAGTGTTTTAAATTAGTCCTAACTTTTAAAATATGGGTCAGATTAGTCTCTTATGTTAAATATAAGTTAACGAAATTAATGGACGATGATGTGGCACGACTTAAAGCTAACAAGAGACCAATTTAACACATCAGCTTTAAGTTGTGTCACATCATCCTCCGTTAACTTCGTTAACTTATATTTAACGAAAGGGACCAATCTGATTCACTATTTTAAAAGTTAGGACTAATGTAAATAAATGATTTTACTACAATCTTGTTCTTAAATATTAAATGAAAATAAATGATTTTACTATAATGATTAAAATAAATGATTTTACTATAATGATATTAAATGAATTCACAAATTTACTATAATGATTTAATGAAAATAAATAAACTATAAATACCTTACAATCAAATCTTAAAAGAAAATAGTTCACAGTCACATCCATAAATATTTGTTAATTGGGTTTTGGAGTATAGTTTTATTGAAACAGATAATTCAGAAAGTGTAACATCTGATAATTAGATTTTGTTTTTAATTTAACAAGTATTATACGCTTATATTATGAAACAGAGAATGTGTAAAAATTGGTTAAATTAGATTTTAACAGGTATATATTAATATATGTAATTTTTTAGTATATGTTAACATTTTTATAAACATGTGTACCTGTCTAAAAAGTCACAAGCGATGAGGTACTCATCAAATGAGTTTCATAATATGAAAAAACGGGTATAGAGCAGTTACTATGTATTATCATTCTTAATTATGTGATGGTTTTATTATACCACTAGTTTTAAAACCAGTTTGTTTAAGTATAAATTAGATTAAAAGATATTTAAGATATGAATTAGAAGTAAAAGAGTGAAACAATAAATGTTTTTAACAATGAATAAAGTAATTTAAATATTGAATAAATATATTTTAAATTATTGTTTGTTGTTTATATTTATATGTTTTGTTTATAAATGTTAATGTATTTAGATGAAATGTAATTTTATTATTTAGTAAAATTAATTGTGTTTTACTATTTTGATATGGATCGTATTAAATTAAGCCTGTAACTAGTAGTTTTGTTTTATTTTGAGTTGATTATTTAGTATATTATAATTTTTATTGTGTGATTATAAATTTGAATTTATATAATGATCGTAATAAGGATTTGCTTTAAAAAAAAATTATCATAGTCATCACCATATATTTTTAATTGAAGCAATACAAATCATTTACCTTTTATATTGATTTCAAAATTATTTTATAATAACCATGAAGTCCCACATTTCTAAAGAAGTGAATAGAACAAGTCATAAAAAAAGATAAAAATATTAAACATTTTATAATAAATACTTATTAAATAAAAAGATTTATCATAATTTTTAGATTAATTTCAAAATTATTTTATAACAATCCTGAAGTCCCACATTTCTTTAACATATGAAGAGAACAAGTTATAAAACAAAATAAGATAAAAATATTAAACATTTTATAATAAATAGTTATTAAATAAAAAGATTTATCATAATTATTTTAATATAACCATTATTCATATTCATACTTTCAACTGTTAATTTATCAATAAAATAACATAGTTTATACTTAAAAATTACAATACAATTTTACCATGATTATTTAATGAAAATAAATAAACTATAAATACATTACAATTAAATCTTAAAACAGCATTCAACAGTGACATCCATAAATATTTGTTAATTGGGTTAAAGTAGAATCTATGGTTTAGAAGAGAGTTTTATTGAAATATATGATTGAGAAAGTGTAATTTTTAGATAATTAGAATCTAATTTGTTGGAGCAAGTTTCCATGTTTGAATTCCACGGCTTCACCACATGGAAGTCATTAGTTGAGTCTTTCTTGATGAAAACTCAATGCAAAGCAAGTCCTGCACGCTGTGGGTGACACCTCTGCCTCTCCTTTCTGTTAATTATTATCGCTGCACATTTTAGCTGTAAGGAAAATAATGTTGTTAACCTGTATGATTGCTTCTGTTGCTAATACCCGATGAGAAAGGAACATACATAGTTGTTCCTGTTTCATACATAGTTGTCTCATCGCACTCCTCCAACAGAAACTGATTCATCATTTAGATTCCAAATCCTAATTCACTTGTTTACTGCCAGAGTTTTTGTAAACAGAGCAATAGGTAGGTAAAAGTGGAGGAAAAAACAATATCTTCGTCCGAGAGTGTGTCTGTCTCTGTTCAGTTCACTGATCTAATACTACAATATTGCTAAAGCATGAAAAAATGCGGTGGGGAAAACAAATAATAGGGATCCCCATAGCGACAAATATCGTCCCTCAAGAAAAAAATTTGGCTTTTGCAAAGGCAATAGAAGAGCAAACTCATTGGTGTGTCCTTTACCCATTGGGCCGAAGTAAGAGCCAGAAAACATAGGCAGTAGCAGACATTTATTACAGAACAAGAAGACCTCAGCCTCTGTCTCCTTGTGCCTATTCGGAAAAAACACCATCAGGACCGCCAATCACTCATCCTTCCACTCCTTTCGGCAATTCCTCTCACCACACCCAAATTCTTGTTCGTACACTCCGAAATCCTCCCTTTTTTTTTTCCCTCAGATCCATACCCTAATCTACTCTTCCAACATCCAAAACAAGATATTTAAAACATCATTGTAGTCATAAATCATGGAGATACAGATACATTCCAATATTTGTTATATTATATTATTAATCGAATCAAAGTACATAGGTACAGGTTACAAAACACATCCAGCTTAGACTAATTGCCTGAATTAAAAGCCGATCTGGCAACCGAAATCTAAAAATCGCACCAAATAAAAAAGAAGGGTCGAAAGCCGAAATTAGGTTTAGAAAAGGTAACACTTGGAATGGATTACAGATTATGTATAATGGATAGTAGAATAATAAGGAATCATCTAGTTCGGTTATTGAAATTCATCTTCTCATAGTAGCGAATGGAGAGAAGCGAAAGAGAGAGGTGAACCTCGTCTTTCCCCAAACGTAGGGGCTTCGATCGAATGACCTGGGGGATGGTGGGACCCCAAGGAGAAGAGGAGGATGACGAAGACGAAGATGAGGGAGATGTCTGAGGCTTGGAAAGGGGAAAGAGATAAAGCGCGTGGAGGCGACGGAAGCCGCCGAGGGCGAGAACCACCGATCGTAGCTGTTGCTCCCCGCAGCCAGTGTTCGCCCACTGCTTCGTACAGATGAGTTCCCACAGCCTCTCGTCCTGGGCCGTCTTGTGCCACTGCTTGTTCACACACCCTGCCATAGCTAGAGTACGCGCGTTCACATGCTTCAAAACCTCAAACAGCAGGTTATCGTCGAAACGTCCTAATCCCTCGACGGGGTCCACCTTCTCCTCCTCCTCTCCATTCTCTATCATCACCGCCTTGGCCTTCTTCATCTTGGTCTCGTCATGGTGGACGGAGGTTGACGGATGTGGACGCTTCATCAGAGAGAAAAAGAAAGAGAAAGAGAGGGTTCAGTGGTTTGTTTGTGTGGGAGTGACAGAGGAAAGAGGAGAAAGAAAAGGAGAATAAATAAATAAAAAAATGGAGATGAGAAGATGACGGTAACGGAATTGAGAGAGGTGGGAAGAGAAGGGATGGGGCAGGTGAAGTAAAGGTTAAGGTTAGGGGGGTGCACCTGCTTTTGATGGTTTTCGAAGACGACAAAGAAAGAAATGAATGCGTTTGGATTCTTTTATGTGATGGACAATTTTGTCCTCATTCTTCTGGCCTTGTCTTTATGTTCCCATTCGCCTTCTTCTCACCCGGAGAATCCATGAATTAATGAAATGAAAGAAAAAAGAGATAATGGAAGTGGTGGTGGGTAGGTATGAATCTTAACGTGATTGTGAAAGTGAAAGAACCATCATCTTCTTCTCTCTACCCTCTCCATTCACTGTTCCTAGCCAACCACCCTCTGCCTCTTCTTTTAAATTTCCTCACTTTCTTTTCCGTTTCATTTTCTCAATTTCAATTATCTTTTCTCTTCCACCTTTTAAAATATTTTAAAATTTTAAATGAAAGAAACTCAAACTAAAATTATATTTAATATAATATTTTTTTCTTACTTATTTCTCACTTTTCAAGTAATTAATTACAAAGATTTCATTTTTTTTTATTATTTTTTTTACGTTTTGTAACATCCCAATAATTGATGAAAACTATATAGGATGATTAACATCATAATATGACAAAACAGTTTAAAGGATGTAAATATAGTTATAAGCTTTACAGTCATACTAAATTTGATTCTAAATTTAGAACTTTACTTACAAAAGATATAAAGTTTCCCAAAATATGGAACAGTCTAAGAGATCCTAATAACTAGGCAGCTGCATCATCCTTCTCCAATGCTTGCTCCAGAGGTACTCCATCTACCTCTGCTCACATCCAATTTGGATGATCATTACAAGAGAAAGAACACAGACATAAAACATAGACAAGAAACAAACAACAAGGGTAAGCTAGATTTCCAAAAAAAATACAAGTTAAACAAATCTAAACTATAATCACCAGAAACAAATAAGTAAACCAATCATAGAAGACAATTTTTATTAGATTATGTTAGACTTAGACTCGTTCGGACTTGGAATGAATATCGAGCTATGGCGGGTTATGCACTTGTGGTGGCCTCTACTGCTTTGCAAAGCCAATTGCTATGGGTTCCACCCTACCACAACAAGGTTAGTCCGTTATCACTCACCTTGACCCATTAAAAATGGAGACAACCAAGGCTAGGACCTCCTATTACTCTCACCACATGACATATTCTTCTCTAAGTGAGATTGAACAGTCATTAGAGTGTTAAGGAAAACCCCCAAAACTGAGCTACCTATATTAATTCCAATACTTAACATGATATCTATCATATCTTGACCCATAAATGGAGACACCCAAGACCGAGCTTCCTATATTCATTCTCAACACTAACAATGATCTGACCTAGAGATCTTGATTTGATTCTCAAAGCCCATGATTCATACCACCAATCTTGTTTCGTTTCACCAATCTCATCCAATTCATCATACAATCTCATTCAGAAGCATTTTTAGATTATATATATAGCTCAAATTAATACCATATATCATAAATCAAACAAAACAGACCCAGAAGAACCACTAAATAACCTAATATTCTTAAACTCATACTTAGACAAAGAAAATGACTCTTAAACCATCACCAACAGTTTCAGAAAGGTAAAAAACCCCCAGAACGACCTAAAGAACATCCAAAACGGACATCCGGAACCCCCAAACTATAAAAAATAAAAGCAACAGCAGAAAAGGGCGCCCAACGCCCTTTAGGGGCACCCGGGCGTGAAAATTAAGCTGAAACAGCGCGTTGAAGGGCCCCCAGCGCCCTTTTGGGGCGCCCAGACGTGGATTCTGCATAATTTCTGCAAATTTTGAGGAACTCACCCACTCAAAATCTATTTTAGGCCATTTGGTGAACTTAGGACACTCCTAATTCGAAGTATAGGTGGAATCTAACTTACCTAAGGGTCTACATTTAATCTTAACACTAATCTTTAGCATTTATGCAGATAATTATGATCAAATTCTACTATTTCATTCACCTATGGTCAATTTGGATCGTACTATCTAGAAACTGTTTTAGGTCAGTTTAAAGCTCCTAACAAGTCAGAAATGACTTAACTAAGATACTCTAAGTGCCTAGACCAAACTCTAACTTCTAATTCTAAAAATCAATAGTCTAGTTCCCTAATTTTTGAACTCTATCACCATAATAATTGAACTAGTTTTCCAACAATCTACAACACACGGAATCACAGCTTACAAACATTCAATTTACACCATTAGTATGTTCCAATCAGTTTCGTAATCCATCATACATTCAATCACATAGTTACTTTAACCAGAAATTACATTCTAGCACACAAAACACATTAACTCAGTTCAATAGTAAAACAAGTTTTCACACAATTTGCACATGCATCAACTTCAGCAATTCTACCTAAAATCATACAAGAGTTCAGACATTTTTACGAGCAAGAAGTTAAAAATCTAGCTTCCTTTACCTGGAACGAAGAAAATTCCAATTATCACAGAATGACTCGTTTGCACTGAACACTCCGAGAGGCCCTAGAATCACCTATGGATCACTAATTGGAAATAAGAGAAAATTTCAGAACTTATATATGACTAGAATTTTGGGGAAAACTCAAGGAGGTACATGCAACCCGATTTGGGTTGCTTGATGGCAGTTCTAGGATGAACAGAAAGACAAAAATTCACTTACTGGACAGAGGGGAGAAATTGATCGGTTGGGGATGGAGTTCTTTGCATTGCAATCACTGGGGCACCATCTACTTGAAAATCTACTGGATGAGTGAGAAGTATGGTTATAGAGAAGGCAGAGAATGTGGGTTATATCTTTCTAGAGAGAGAATGAAAGAGTGAAGAATGACTAGATGCTTGTAGAAAGGATACCCTTTGATTTCAACGTGGTTAATTAAATTCTAATTTAATTTTTTTTAAGAGTTCAAGTTTTATTTACTTAAACAAAAGTTTTCTTTCCTAGTTAATAGTTTCAGATTATCACACGTTTAGAGTCTCGAAATAAAAAATATAAATCAATAGCATTTCCCGTATTTAAAGGAATTGAGTTTATGATTTGATAAAATATATATGGAATGTATATTTTAATTAACGGGTGGTTAGTTTATGTAGTCAGTAATTGTTCTTTTAGAAATGTTGTAAATGTGAGCGAAATACATAAAAAATCTTGTCAATAAAATTAACATAGCTATATTATAAATATTTTTCTCTCCCGTAAAATTGTAAAATATTTAATTTCACAAAACCTGTGTATATATAATTCTTTTATTTGGTGTATAGAAGCTATATGCAAAATTTGTCTTGATGGATCTTATCCTAAACTATTTTTTGCTTTAATTGACTGAATATCAATTCAAAGTAAAAACATGTCTTTGAATGATGGACGTGGTAAAATTGTGTGTAAGATGATTTTATTAAGATTAATTAAAATTAAATGTTAGTCTAAAAAATAATCTAATATATTGGAACTCAGTTATAAAAAATAGTTAAAACTGAAAAAATAATGCATACTTAGAATTTAAGGTTGCATTCAAAATTCATCTTTCTAATTCCCATGTGCACGTTAATCATGCAATTCTATGTGTTTAATTCATTATGAATGAAGAGTTGACGCGAAGTTTGTATGTCAGTATATACACAATGAAGGCATAACCGATAACCAATGGCAAAACATATTGAATATCTAGGAACCGGTTCATACTTATCATAATCGATTCCTTCTATTTCATGCTTTCACAAAATCGGATGCATACATAAGAGAACTGATTCCTTCTCTGCACGTTTCAGGGATATATTGTAAAATCTTTCTTTTCACTCCAAAATTTTTTCTCATTAACACCAAGAAGAATCGCAAATCCACGTCTCACAATCTACACAAGATAACACAATAATACCATGACACAATAATACTATTAGGTGTGTCAAAAAATCATTTCTCAAATGAGTAATAATACCATGACACATTTTTACATTCATTTGACACAGAATGCAAGGGTAAAATGGTCCAAAAAGTATAAAATTTGGTAGTTTTTCAAGAAAGAAGAGAGTAAAAAGTAAGTAAGGATAATGTCAAATGAATGTAAAAAATTAAGCTGTGTCAAAGTGTGCCATGGTATTATTACTCCTTTCAAAATTTAATAAGAGTTAGTTGTACCCGAGACAGGTTTGATATGACCATTATATTAAGAAAAACATCTATAAATTATAATTTGAATTGAAGATAGAAAGAAGGATGAATTTAAACACTTCATTCCATGACTTGAAATCCAAAGATTAACCCTTATCCTCTAATTTAACCACTTTAAACCAGAACACGTATCAACATAATATATAATGAAATATAAAAAAGAAATATAACAAAACTTATAAATAATAGAAAGAGACTTACCATTAATAAAACCATTGCATTTTTATTCTATGTAAATTATATATGATTATTATGATTACTAAAAGAAACCGAGAATCCAATTTGAAATGAAAGATACTCAATTATTTTTTTATTATAAAAGTTATTCATTTTAAAAACAAAAATTCCCATCTCTTAAGATAAATATATACTTAATACCGTAAAAAAATGTTTAAAATACGATGTAGAATCCTATTATGGTTAAATATATACTTAATACCGTAAAAAAATGTTTAAAATACGATGTAGAATCCTTTTATGGTGAGTAATTGTATAACAGAACTAAGAAAATACATTTAATAATTTAGTAATAGGCTTAATTTGTTGATCCTTTAGTTTTATTTGAATTATCAAAAAGATAGTTCTTGATTATCTAAATTTAGTCTTTTATTTTTTTTTTAAAAACGTCTAATTTGATTTTTTACTAACGACATTTGTCAGGAATGACAATATTTTACACAGATTTAATATCTTTTCACTAATTTTTTAAAAAGCTTTCGTTTTTTGCAAACATTGTTAATGAAAAAAAAAATTAGATGTTTTTAAAAAATTAAAGAACCAAAATAAATGTTTTTTAAAAACTAAATTAAAATATATATATATATATATATATATATGAATCTTTTTAAAAATTCGAATAAAATTAGAAGACAAAACTAAAAATTAAACTGCTAGCAGATACTCCTACAAGAGGATATAATTGGACAACTTTGGGCTACAATTGAGAGAATAAGGATGTTTCTCTTTCAGAAATTAATTATGTGAATAATAAGGAAATAATTCAAGTACAAATTAAGTTAAAATTAACAATTCATAATGCCTTGCATGGTCATTCACCAACTTACGTGGTTCATTCAAAATTAAAAAACACTTAACTCAGCCTTCATTACTTACAAGAAACTCATATAATGTTACAAAATATTGAACATTAAAATTAAAATAAAATGTTACTCATATATAACTGATAGTACATAACATTTATTTAGATATATCACTCGACTTTAAAAAAAAAAGTATGTAGCATAACGTGTCATCGATAATTGGCACAGAGAACCTCAAAAAATCAATATAAAATTAAATCAATGCATTATATGAGCTTAAAAATAGGAGACTTGGTTTATTTAATTAATTGTGTATACCAAATTTAATGAATCGAAAGTGGCCTTCTTTTGTTGAAAAAGTTTTTGGTCTAACCCTTTTTATCTTATTGGTCGAATAGGGCAATTTTGATACCCTTTCACTTCTTTCATTTTCAGCTTATTTTGGGCAGCAAATGCAAAGTATGTGGTTAGGACCGACTCCACGTTGGTAGGAACGTGCTTAGCCTCATGCAAATGTTTAACAATGGCTAGCCAATCCCTACAACACTTTCAACCAATATTTACATAATCGCTTTTGAAAATGACTTCTTTGGCATTTTCTCAAACGCGTTCATTTCAATTTCATCTTCATCCGGTTCGCTCTTTCGGTTTAAATCTTTATATAGTTAAGATACCCATGTCATTCATCAGTTTACTTTTTCTATTATTTTCTACATTTAATTAATTAATATTTTTTTGTTATAATAAATTCAGGAAATAGAGTAACAACGTGAGTCAGAAAGCAAGACACGCTTTTGGACATTGATAATTATATAAGATATATGTATTTGTTTTATACTAATTGAATATTATAATAAATAACAGTTTTAAATTCATGATTTTTTTAATTTATAACGAATAATTTATATTGTTATGCATTGTTGTTTTCGGTTATTGATGTTTTTTAATAAAAATCATTGAAATTTAACATAAAGTTATTTTTAGTTTGGAATTAATAATCAAAATGTTTAGATTAAAATAAAAACAGTGGTTTTACACGGTTGATAGACGAAAACATTGTTAATGATGAGACTGTAGTATATGAAATACATATAATTAAGAAAGCAAAAAGAGAAATATATCATTGAGAGAATTCTCCCCCTAACTATTTATGTTTTTTCTTACTTGGGATGTCCGTAAATGTTTTAGGATAATGATATTTAGACAACATTTTTTTAACAACATTTGAACATCATCTACGTGTCATTTTGTGATTGGTTCAAAATTACTCCACAATCAATAATAATAATCATAAACATTACCACAAACTAATCACAGACCAATCACAGAATGACACGTAGATGATGTTCAAATGTTGTAAAAATATGTTGTTTAAATATCGTTATCCAATGTTTTATTTCGTATAAACATGGCCCAACTATTTTAATCTTCCGCAAGCATTGGCTTACAAAAAAATCAATAAATAGTCATATAAAGTGGTGTTTATAATCATTATTATTACCAAGATAACTTTTTAATGACTATTTCTGTAATTATTAATTATTTGGCTTTATATATATATTTTTAAATATTTTTTGAAAAATATTTCTGAAATATCCTCCACACGGCCACACTCAATATTCAAGTAAAAAGTTTGAACAGTTACAGTTTTATGCAATGAATTGTTAGGGCCTGGGCCGTCCAAGATTCAAAAACTTGGGCTGGGGGATCCAAACTAAAATAACATGATTTTTTTTTATCGGTATAACTTACAATGTTTAAAGAACCAAATAAAAATATATATGCATATGATTATTTTAAGACAATGTAATATACGCACCCAATATTTTCTTAAAAAATTATTAAATTGTTTAATTCTTTTTGAAACTATTAAATGTTTTTTTTTTCTAATTTATCTTAAACATCCGATTATTGGAAAGATCAAAATTTAAAGGTTTTGAGCAAATGAAAAGTGAATCTGAATCATCAAATTAAAGAGGCAGAGGTTCTACATTAACTATTAATAAAACGTTCAACACAATTTACATCTATTGATATGAAATTTAAAGATGTAAGAGAAGATCCATTTGACTCTTAGCTCTACAGTTGTGCTTGCTCTTCTAGCATTGTATCATATATATATATATATATATATATATATATATATATATATATATATATATATAATAGTTTAACCGTTGAGAGTTGATTTTTTAAATTAATTTTTAAATGCAGGTTGAGTTGTCTCAAATCTCAACAAATATAAACAAGCCTGTGCGGATAATAAAGTTAGGTGCGGATGGATACGGAGACTGCAGAGAAAATGAACCATTTAATTACATCTTATTCTACTTTCTCTGCTTAATTATCTTGCAGATATAATCAACACAAGCGAATATATTATAATTTATTTGTTACTCAGATTAGTCACGGCTTTCAGTGATTGTTAATTAATTTTCCAACTAGATGAAAAAAAAAACCACACTTCTCGGATTTTAATCAGATCTTCGTTTCCATATTAAAATATAAACGTGGAATATTGAAAACTCTTTTCTAAGTAATATATTTTTTGGCGTGTTTAGACTAAATTTTTTTGTGGTGTCAGTCACAGTCAGAGAATTGGAATGATAAACGCGAATGGAAGCTCACGAGATTGCATGCAATGCAATTAGAAATATTTGATTGATTATTTTATAGGTAAGAATTTTAGGTAATCAGGTCTATGAATTGAGAAGCATATGTATTTGTTGACATGGTTGCCTTTCTGTTAGGCAACGAAATATTACAAGACATTATGGGAAGCTGTTTTGTCAACCTCACAAGGATCTCAAAGTTATATTGTTGGGTTCTTGGGACGTTTCAAGAAAACCTTAGAACCAGAGAATAATAAAAGAGAGAGAGCGGAGCGAGAGAATGAATACTGAATATTATTGAATTGAAAGTTGTAATTGAAAAGACGGGGTTGGTTACTATTTATAACCAACGTTAACAAGCAACAGGGTTGGTTACTATATTTAACCAACGTAGATACGCAACAGGGTTGGTTACTATATTTAACCAACGTAAATACGCAACAGGCAAAGCCTGTAAACAAAACAAGCCCAAAACAAAACAAGCCCAAAGTAAACAACCAGACCGGCCGGACTGACCGGTCCACAGACAAAGGAAGCCAAGTCTAAATAACAATTCTCCACCTAGACTTGCTTCAAAACAAAAACAAAAATAAAACACGGACACGGCCGGTCAAACAATTAGTGACCGACCGGTAGACACCCAATCCTGGACAACAGTAAGAGAAACCTCTCCTTAGCGAGCGGCTTTGTTAACATATCTGCAGGATTCTCTTCGGATGCAATTTTGCAGATTTGAACGTCACCGGATTCAACAATGCTTCTGACAAAGTGCAGCTTGACGTCAATATGCTTGGTTCTGGAATGATAAATCTGATGATTGGCCAGATGAATAGCACTCTGGCTGTCGCAATGAACACATACAGTCTTCTGATCAAAACCAAGTTCCCGAACCAAACCTTTCAACCACAGTGCCTCCTTAACTCCTTCAGCAAGAGCATAGTACTCAGCTTCCGTAGTTGACAAAGCCACAACCGACTGTAGTGTAGACCTCCAGCTAACAGCAGTCCCAAACAGTGTAAACACATATCCCGACCGGGATTTCCTAGTGTCCATGCATCCGGCAAAGTCGGAATCAACAAAACCTTCAATATAACCTCCACCTTGAAAGTTATTCTGGAAAGACAATCCAGTACCGAGAGACCCCCGTATATATCTGAGCATCCACTTCAACGCTTCCCAGTGTGTTGGTCCAGGATTAACCATGAACTGACTGAGAACACTAACACCGTGCGCCACGTCCGGTCTTGTGCAGACCATGCCGTACATAATGCTCCCAATCCCATTTGAAAATGGAACAGATTCCATCTTCTTTCTTTCTTCCTCGGTCTTTGGGCATTGCTCCTTGGTAAGTTTCAAGTGTTGACCGACCGGCGTGTTGGCCATTTTAGATTCAGCCATCCGATACCTTGAAATTACCTTCTGCAAATAGCACTCCTGTGACAGAAAAAGATTACCGCCCGGTCTATCCCTTTTAATGTCTATGCCCAAAATCCGCCTTGCTTCCCCTAGCTCTTTCATTTCGAAAGCATCCGCCAACCTTGCTTTCGTCTCACCGATCATGCCCCTGTCACTGCTAGCAATTAGGATATCATCCACATAAAGCAAGAGATATAGCATTTCACCGCCATGGTTCAGAGTGTAAACGCAGTCATCATAATTGCACCGCTTGAAGTTCAGCTTTATCAGAAAGTCATCAAATTTCCTGTACCACTGCCTTGGGCTTTGCTTCAAGCCATAAAGTGACTTCTGCAACAGACACACCCTATCATCCACAGCGAAACCGTCCGGTTGCTTCATATAGAGGGTTTCCTCCAAATCGCCGTGCAGAAAAGCTGTCCGAACGTCCAACTGTTCAAGATGCAAATTGCAATGCGCAACTATTGCCATCAGAACTCTGACCGAACAATGCTTAACCACTGGAGCAAAGATCTCATGATAGTCTACGCCTTCAATCTGAGTAAAGCCTTTGGCAACAAGCCTAGCTTTGTACCTCGCTTTCTCACCGCCCGGTGTAGCTTCTTTTTTCTTGAAAATCCATTTCGAACCTATGACCTTCTTACCCTTCGGCAGATCCACCAATCTCCAGGTGTTATTCTTTTTCAAAGCCTCCAACTCTTCTTCCATAGCACCCTGCCAAAGATGCCGGTCGCTGCTGTCAAGAGCCTCCTTATAACTTCTCGGTTCATCCGATCGGTTAATATCTTCAGCAGCGTTCAGGGCGTAGCAGATTAGGTCCGCCTCTCCAAGCCGTTTGGTTGGCTTGGAGATCCTTCTTTCTCTGTCACGAACAAGCTGATAGTTTCTCAAATCAACACCAGCAGCTTTTCCATGACTTCCCTCGCCAGACATATCATCTGTGTCTTCACCAAGGTCTGTTCGAAATTCATCCGGTCGGTTCTCAGCTATCGTCCGACCGGTTTCAACTTGCCCTTCACCCGTTTGGTTTTCTTCAGTCCCACCGGGCGTGCCAGCTCCATTAGTAGTATGCTCCACCTCCACGAGAATCTTCTTCTCACTTCCAGAGTTTTCCGGGTGCATCGCCATCCTTGTTTCATCAAAAATGACATCCCTACTAATGATTAGTTTTGAAGGTGAATCTAACCTCCATAACCTGTATCCCTTAACTCCGTCGGCGTATCCAAGAAAGATACATCTCGCCGCCCGGGAATCCAGCTTATCACCCCTGACATGAGCAAACGCCAAAGAACCAAACACTCTCAAGTGTGAATAGTCAGCCGGTCGTCCACTCCACACTTCCATTGGCGTTTTAAAATTGAGAGCTGAAGACGGACTCCTGTTAATCAGATAGACGGCCGTATTGGCAGCCTCTCCCCAGAAAGCTTTTGACAACCCTGATCCCAACAACATGCACCGGACCCTCTCCAGAATAGTTCTGTTCATCCGTTCGGCCAATCCATTCTGTTGAGGAGTTCCAACGACCGTTCTGTGCCTCCTGATCCCTTTCTCTTTGCAAAAACCATTAAACTCCTCTGAAACGAACTCCAGCCCATTATCGGTTCTTAGGCATTTCAGCCTACACCCCAATTGGTTCTCAATCTGTGTGTGCCACTCTTTGAACTTCTGAAACGTTTCAGACTTATTCTTTAGAACGTAAATCCACACTCTCCTTGAGAAATCATCAATTATACTTAAGAAATACGCTCCTCCACCATGAGTTAAGGTTCTTGCCGGTCCCCATAAGTCAGCATGGACATATTCGAAGGGCCGTTCGGTTGAGTGTTTCCCTTTTCCGAACGGTATCCTGTGTGATTTCCCTAAGACACAATGGTCACAGAAATCCAGCTTCTGCAGTTTGTCTCCCAGAAGAAAGTCTTGCTTTTCCAATTCTTCAAGACCCTTCTCACTGATGTGTCCCATCCTCAAGTGCCATAACCGGGCGGTATTCTCGGTCCCACTTGCTACTGAGACATGACCAATGACAGTTGATCCCTCCAGAATATACAAGCCGTTCCTCCTTCTGCCTTTGGCAACCACAGAATCTCCAGAACAAACCCTCATTACTCCATCTTCAACTTTAGTGGTGTAACCTCCAAGATCAAATGCACTAATAGAAATCAAATTTCTCTTTAGTTCGGGCACATACCGGACGGCCTGCAATACCATCTCACGATTATCAAACATCTTCAGCCTCACCGACCCCACACCTTGCACTCGGCAAGCTTTGTTATTTCCGAGCAGTACATTACCATGCTCTTTCTGATCCAGATTCTCAAAAAACTCCTTTACCGGGCACATGTGATAGGAGCAGCCGGAATCCATGACCCAGCTCCTTTGAGGATCTTCAGACGAAGCCACCAGCACTCCAGCCGACTCATATCCCTCAGACGCCTCTGCCACATCAGCGGTTTCTTGTGGCCGACCGGCCTTTCCTTTCTCCGGGCAGAACTTCTTGATATGACCCATCTTCTGGCACTTGAAGCAACGCACCTGCTTCGTACCGTCCGGATTCAGCTTCTTCTCTTTTCCAGACTGCTTCTTCCCTTTCCCTTTTACCGCAATCAATCCGGACGCTCCTTCCTCGGTTGTCTTCGAATCTTGGAGTTTTTGGAACTCCTTGGTTCGAATTGACGTCAGAACCTCCTCTAACGTGATCACTTGATCTTTCCCGTAGAGTAACGCATCCCTGAAATGCTCGAAGGTTTTTGGAAGCGCATTCAACAGGATGACAGCTTTATCTTCATCCTCCAACTTCACTCCAATATTCTCCAGATCATCAACTATCTTGCTGAATTCTGCAATCTGCTCCTCTATCGTTCTTGATTCTGACATCTTGAACGAAAAGAGTTGCTGCTTCAGGCACAACCTATGAGCCAACGATCTCGTCATGTACAGAGACTCTAGTTTTGCCCAGATTTCAGCGGCAGTCTTCTCCTTCGCAACCTCTCTCAGTACCTTATCACCAAGGCACAAGATGATTGCACTCCTTGCCTTATCTCCCATCTTCTTCTTCTCTTCTTGAGTCATGGTACCACTCATCTTCGACTCACCCTTCAACGCTTCATCACATCCCTGCTGTATCAAGATTGCCTCCATCTTGATCTTCCACAACCCGAAGTCATTAGCGCCGTTGAACTTTTCTACGTCGAACTTGGTTGCCATCGCTCCTTGGGAATTCTTGAATCCTTGCCCCACGGTGGGCGCCAATTGTTGGGTTCTTGGGACGTTTCAAGAAAACCTTAGAACCAGAGAATAATAAAAGAGAGAGAGCGGAGCGAGAGAATGAATACTGAATATTATTGAATTGAAAGTTGTAATTGAAAAGACGGGGTTGGTTACTATTTATAACCAACGTTAACAAGCAACAGGGTTGGTTACTATATTTAACCAACGTAGATACGCAACAGGGTTGGTTACTATATTTAACCAACGTAAATACGCAACAGGCAAAGCCTGTAAACAAAACAAGCCCAAAACAAAACAAGCCCAAAGTAAACAACCAGACCGGCCGGACTGACCGGTCCACAGACAAAGGAAGCCAAGTCTAAATAACAATATTCACAATAACAAAATACAATGTGTTTTATCATAACCCAAGAGATTCGTTCACGTGTTATTATGAATTGGAAGTGTGGTTGCAAAGTTTAAAAAACTCCAGTTTAAAATACCCATATGTATTGTATTATATTTGCAAATTACAAAAGAAATACGGGATAAAGTTAAACATTGAGTAGTCAATACATTTTAAAATATAGAAAAATATAGAGCTCAGGAGAGATTAATTTAAAAACAAACACACTTCCATTGATGAACTTAAAAATTAAGTTGAGCATTCATCGTCACCTTTTTGTGTCGTGAAGGGTATATATATACTACTAAATTATGTTTTGGGGCCCTTTAAAAGTCATACTAAGATTGGAACAAGTGTGCTAATTAGGAACGGAGTTATAATTTGGTGATTGCTTCTCACAACGACCCAATTATGATCTTGTGAGGATAAAGTTCGGCGCAGGATATGTATATATATTTGTTAAATGATTGCATAAATAAATAGCATTATTAATCAAAAACATTGAAGGCCTTTTGGGGTTTTAAATCTCTGTTTTAATAAACTAAGCACCTACAACAGGCAAGTGGCGGCAAGCTTTTCTTTTGTGGGGGCAAGGTTAAAATTTTGTAGCATTTGTAATCATGCAAAGTATTATATGGGAAAATCAATATTTTCACACCTAATTCTTTTTTATTTAGTTCACTCTTTAATTTTCTTTTCTTTATAAATATTAATAATCAAAATGTAGATTATTAAATGGTGGTGTAAGTAATATATGTAAAAGACAGCCTTTTTCAGTTAAATTATCACGTCGATGTGAAATCACCCTATGTATGAGTAACCCTAAACCTTGTTATATAAAGATCAATCATATTTTAATAATTTTTTGATAACAAAATACTAATTATTATTTTATTGATTTATTTAAATTTATTTTAAATAATTATTTGAAATAGAACAATCACACATGGGTTATCAAACCAATCAATCACATATGTGTTATAAAAAAGTTGTAAAAAAGAGTTCTTCAATATATTTGTATGCCCATGTTTTGATGGCATAGGCGACAGACATACACCACCGTCTTGCACTTGAACTCAAAAAAGGCGACAGACACTCTTTTTCCGTACTCGACAGGTGGACGATATATTTGAAAGGACACGTTCTTAGTTGTGTGGAGCATGCAAAAAAGTACATAAAATAAAATGTTTAAAAATTGAAATATGAATGAACTGAGCCTGCAGCGCGTAAGAGATTGATTAATCGGCAACAACACAAGCACGAGTCAAATCCCAGTGTGAAACTAAAAGGTTGAACATGAACAGGCAAAAGCATAACCACGTATACACTTAACAAGTAAACCTACTTTTCCTTATTTTTCGTTCTTTCCTTGTCACTGATTATTAGAAGGTCAAAATTTGGAAAAGTTGAAGAACTTCCAAGGAACAGCACGCAAGTGAGAAAGCATAATCCCCACACGGGCGCCACCAGAAATCTTCAAGTGGAAAGAAATGGCAAAAGTCAAATCAGAATGCAACTCTTAAGGGCCCACGTCGAAAGCGCTTCACCGTCCTCACCAAAAACTTTTCTCTATATAAACCAACTGTGGCTCTTCGTTTAGACCAAAACATAAAATAGCTGGAAATATACCAACAAAAAATACCAAGAGGCCCTTCAAAATAAGGAATATATTATTATTATTTGTCAAAGGCTTTGGTTCGTGAACAGAGATGCCGATGAAGAAGAGCCTTTGCATTTCGTTGGTTACCATAATGCTCGTGTTTTCATCGCAGCTATGGTTGGTGCATAGCCGAGTTCTTCGATCGAAGGTGCTAACAGAGGTAGCTGATGACTGTGTAGAGTTGAAAGGATCAGGTTCTTCTCTCTGGGGAGGTTTCTTTGCTGTTTCTTCCAACAATTCAACCACTCGTGTTTCCAAACGCAGTTTGGCTTTTAGACTAGCTTCTGGACCCAGCAAAAAAGGACCTGGACATTAACTAACTACATTAAATCAGCCATTACATTCTTTTTTCTTTCGATTTTGGATTTTACATTGTTTTTTCCCCATGTTGTTACTATGTTTTTTTTAGAAGAAAGAACTTCTCTCACAGACACTGATCTGATATATATACCTTTATATGCAGTCTGTACTTTGTATAGAGTATTTGCTCATTGTAAAAACAGGGCGTGTTTTGACGCTTTTAATGACTTATATGCAAAATTGAGAATTCGAGTTATTAGCATAAAAATATTTGAGTGGTCTATGTGATTATAACCCTACAAACGCTTCATATCATCAACTTATTGTTCATTGTAAACATGAGGGGAAGATGCGTTATAGTAAGCATTTTGAATATACGAAAACCTTTTTGACATTAGATACACAACTTGCGAATCCATATTTTATTTATTAAAAAGGCTAACTTTTATATCTATAGAAAAATAAAATTAAAAGATGAAATAATGAATATAAAATATGAGTAAAACTTATTGAATAAAATGAAGATAAAATAAAGAATATAAAATATGTGTAAGCAAAATAATCTACCCATTCATAGAATGTACGTTTGATGCATTGTTCAAAAAGGAGGTATTTTTACGTGGAACTGTTTCCCAAATACAGACCTTACCAAATCTCATGAATTAAAGTCAAAGAAAAGATAACTTTTGAATGAGAGGCACTGCCTCAAAACTTGACCATGCTGTCTATACAATGTTAAACCGACCCATATAGTATTTGGTTTTTCAACACACACTTTTTTAATATGAACATGCATTTTACAAAAAAAGGAGGAAATATATATATACATATAGGTTTTAATTGAACAGCTGGTGAATTTCCCATTCTCCTTCTTTTGAAAGTAAAAATTGTTATCAGGCAAATTTTAATTACACACCCTTTCTTTATAACATTTTATAGAAAAAAAACATATAGTTTTTGACAACTTTTTCAAATAGACACCTCTAGACAATTTTATTTTAATTACATCGATAATTTAGTTTTTAAAATAAAAAATAATAGAAAGAATTAATATAACTAATTGTCGTTGTTATCTTATATATGCGTCCTTAATCAAATGAACTGAGAGTACCCTTGACAAACTGGCAAATTCAAATTCAGAATCTAAATAATAAGCACGTTCACCGTACATTTGGCTATGATTTTTCTACATTAATAAACCTTTTTTAACATTATTATAACTTATACCTATCTCAACAAAGTTTAAATAGTCAAATATACAACATGCCTTTTTTACTGTTCATGCAATGAATTCGAGTAGCATACATTTGTTTCTTTTCTTTTGAATTCCGGATTTGACCACCCCAATTCTGAACATTCTTATAAAATTTCATATTTGTATTAACTTTTTTTAGATAATTTCTATGTAATATAACTAAAGATACATTTTTTGTGTTTAATTTATTTTTGTTAATTATTGTTTTGTGTAACATATATTTTTATTAATCATTATAAAAAAATTAAAAAAACCTATAATTGATTCGTGACGCGGAACGTTAATTTTAACGGATCTTGTTTGTAATTTGTTTTTTTTAAAAAGATATAATTAAGTCAAATTTTCAAAAATTGAAACTCATTGAAATAAAAAACTAAAATTGGAACTCAATAAAACAAAAACCTAATTGGAAACTGATTTGAATTTTTTCAAGAATACTAAAAACCAAACGAGTAATTAAATCTTTATCTAAAAATTCACATAAAAGAAAATATTTGAAGTAAAGGAAAGCCATAGTTGGAAGCTTATGCCATATTCATGGCCATGGAACACAGATAACTGCATTTGTTAAGTGTTTAACTGCATATCACGACACACTCAACTACATTTGACCCATCATCGAATGAATTGTATCTTTTAAAAAAAAAAACATTATTGGTTGTTTATCACAAAAAAGCAAAAAAATGTCGATGTTTAAACTCTCATGCATAGAATTACCCAAAGCCAACATAAGATGTGATGCATTGTCATTGAGGTGAGGGAAGGAGGAATGGAATCACAATTCAACTAGGGAAGATGATATTTTAACATCCATTTTTGACACCATTTTGATACTGCACACGTGTTAAAATGTGGTTGGATGATTTCAAATTAAAAAAAAGGACATATTTAGAAGGAAAAAACCAAAGTTTTTTTTTTAATTTTAAATCATCCAACTACATTTTGACACAGTGTCAGAATAGTGTCAAAAAATTGGTGTTAAAATATCATTTTCCAAGATTAAGAGATCTCATTGAGGGTTCTAGTACCATTTTTCTCAGCATTTCAGAGAGCCAAGCAATAAGACAAGGACACAAACGCCGGCCATTATGCAACTTTGTGGGTAAGAAAGGAACCATGGAAAACCAACCATTTGTAATGAAATCAATGTCAGGAAAGACAAATGAGGAGAATGTGGGAACAATTAGTATTAACCACGTGGCAACTAATACAAATGATGAAATCATAAGAAAGAACCCACGACCCAGCATAAGTAACGTATGGCTAAAGGATTATGTGTGGTGAGACAATTAGCATATAGACACTGATTGGAGAGAGAAGGGGAGCAGAAACGTTTTGGGGTATGATTCCACAATAGAATACAAACATGGAAAAGACAATGTTGTTGATTCCCTTTCTAGATCCATTTATGTGGCGCTATCCCAGCCTCAACTGCACTTCATTCCCTTCTTGAAAGAAGCATTACTTGCAGATTCCAAGTTGAATGCTTGCTTGCAAAACCAACCTCCCAATCCTCATTATTCAGTTAAGCAAGGTCTTCTATTTTGGAAGGGAAAATTAGTTATTCCAGTGATCATTCCTTAGTCCAACAAGTATTACATGAGTTCATAGTTCTAGCACATGTTGTCATTTGGGTTATTCCAGAACTTTGGGTAGAATTTCTTCTCAATTTTATTGGGAAGGGATGAATACTGCTATCAAAGAATTTGTTCAAAAATTGCTTGATTTGTGAGCAAGCAAAGACTTCTAATACTCTTCCGTTAGGGTTATTACTACCACTTCCAATTCCTGATCTGATTTGGGAAGACTTAGCTATGGATTTAATTACTGGACTTCCACCATTTCATGGCTTTACAAGGATCTTGGTAGTAGTAGATAGACTGTCTAAGTATTACATTTCTTTTGAAAACAGATTACACCAGTAAACAAATGGTAGAGAATTTTGTGTCGACGGTGATTAAACTACATGGATTCCCAAAATCCATAGCCTCAGACAGGGACAAGGTTCACTAGCCAATTTTGGCAACATTTGTTCAGGTTGAGTGGTACCACACTTAGTATGCATTTAAGGTGCTCGTTTCAAAATCCTAAATAGTAAGTCAAATTCTTGCCTTCGACTGAATTCTGGTATAACACTTCCTATCACCACAACACGGGCATGACTCCTTTCAGGGCAGAATATGGAAGAGACCCCCGCAACTAGTGAAATAAGTGCTTGACCCAGCAGATCTGATTTCAGTTCAAGAGCAGTTGTTGCAGAGAGACATTGATCTCTCCCATATTCAGCATAATCTTAACAAATAATGAAAAAAAAATGCAGATAAAAAATTGATGGATGTGGAGTTTAAGGTTGGTGATAAAGTGTTGGTCAAATTGCAACCTTATAGACAATACTCTATTGCTTTAAGGAAAAACCAGAAATTAAGTTTGAGGAACTCTGGTCCTTTTCCAATTATTGAAAGGATTGGCAAGGTTGCTTGCAAGCTGTGGTTACCTTAGACTGCTGGAATTCATCCAGTATTTCACGTTTGACAGCTTAAGCCTTGTAAGGAGAATCATTCTCAATCTTATATTCCCTTACTCATATCTTTCGGGGATGCACAACCAGTACTTCAACCAGTTGTTATTCTTCAGTCTCGGGTGATTATCAAGGGCATGAAGCATGTTCAACAACACTTAGTCCAATGGAAGGGATTAGATAACACTCAAGCTACTTGGGATGCTCACACTGCATTAGAATTTTCCGGAATTCAACCTTGAGGACAAGGTTGTTCTTAACAAGGGAGGAAATGCAATGAAATCAATGTGAGAAAAGACAAATGTGGGGAATAAGTAGTAGTAACCACGTGACAGCTGATACAAATGATGAAATCATAAGAAAGAGTCCACGGTCCAAAAACTAACTAGGTCTAAAGAATTATGTGTGGTAAGACAATTAGCATATAGGTCACACTGATTGGAGAGATAAGGGGAGAAGAAACATTTTGGGCCGAACCTTCCTCTCTTTGGGTTCATTATGTTTTCTTCTTGTTCATCTTTTACTTTGTAATTACTGCTATACTCTCAGTAGTTATCCTTCCTTTAATCAAGACATTTCCAGTACAATAATACAATTACAGAGTATTTCTCTTGTGTGTATCCTGGTGACCACTATTGCCCCATTCCTCCACCACAAATCCCTGTTCATCTAAGAATATATTATGATTTTTTTATTTTTATTTTTTTAAAGAGAAGACAATATAATAAAACATCATGCCCCCAAATGCTGGATTTTTTTTCTCTTTTTGCTCATAACGATCCCAAACCTCCATTATACACAGTGGTGTTACATAGGACATGAAACAAGGATACATGATGTTCTAAGAATAAACACAGAGCAGGGTAAAACGCATGCGAACCAGCGAGCTGCTCCTTACGACAACTCGAAAACTACATTTCATATTAGAAAAATAATAACGAAACACTTATGATATGAAATCCTCTCAATCGAAGACTTAAGAGTATGTAATTGTCATCCTTTCTTGTGGTAAAAACAATAATGAAACAATAAGGATACATGATCGCTCCTTATACTAAATGATTATATAAATTCTACTATTCTAAGAGCGATCATTTTCTCCATAAAATAGTAAAATACACGTAGTATAATAAGAAAATAGCTCAGTTTGGGATATTCATCACCGTTATATCCTTTTTTAATGAAATATGATTTCATTTTGGTTTTGAATGCATAATTATTTAACTACTTTTTTCTTCATTTTTATTTTCTTCCATCACACCTTAACTCCAACATGGTAAGTTTATATTTCTAGGAAAGTACAAGTTCAGAATGCAATGACTGGCAAGAGCACACAGTTATTACAAAATGTGTTCATAACCAGCACATATCATAGATGATACAGATAATAGGCTCTCTCTACAACTCTGAGAGATTATTAAATATGAAATGCTTCTCTAGTTCAGACCACCCTAAGCTACAGGTGCATGATAACATACAAAACTCCTAATGAAATATTAACCAAGGTAAAGTGTTATGACCACAGAACAGAAACTATGTATGTTGTCCCAGCAAATTGCTCTGATCATTGAGCACACATAGAAATATATTAGCTCAATCGGTTCATCATCAAATTCATGAATCATAATTGCAACGTCATATGGTATAGACAACTCCAATATACAACAGATACACAGTCATCAAGCACACAATATAATACAGACGGTACACTCTCTACAACTCCATAAAAGATTATCAAAATACGAGATGCCTTCTCTAGTTCAGAACCACCCTAAGCTACTGGTGCATGATAACATAACAAGCTCCCAATAACATATTAACCAAGGTAAAGTGTTTAATCTGAATACACAGAATAGTACCATGTCCCAGCAAATTGTTCTGATCATTGAGCACAAATGGAAATATGTTAGCTAAATAGGTTCATCATCAACATCATTAATCATAATTGCAATCTCACAAGGTATAGACAACTTCAATATACAAGAAATAAACAGTCATCAAAGCATATATAAAAACTTTAAGCTGCTCAAATCACAACAAGATAGGGTCACAACTTCAATATAGATAAGCATGCATAGGTCACAACAAGATACATAGACTTAGCGGAAAAAATAGTAGAAAATTGATGCTCCAACTAATAACAAAGGAGAATTTGTTAGAGAAACTAATGGTAATTTAAATTGGATCCAAGTAAGCAGTAATAGCAGACTCAATCCAAAATTTGACGAATAAGACCATGAAATCAGAAATCAACAAGACCGTATGGTCACAGCACCTGAAAAAGACAACATAAATATAACTGCGTTTTGATGCACAGTGAGAAATATTTATTATACAAGAAGTCATTGAAGAGTCATTATTCTACGTGTAGGAAAGTTTAATCTCAAGATTGTGGCTTTAGTGTTCAATAAATTGTTGGAAATGATCATAGATTATGCATTTAGGAAATGCTAGCATGTTCACGATTAAATGCATTTAGTGTTTGGGGATCTGCACTAAAGTAATATTAGCCTATGAAATAATCTCTATTAAGCTACGTTGGTCCGAGTTATATTAAATGCAATCTCTTTAAACAATGTCTCAAGATTGAAGGGGAGACTCCTCTAAAGGTGACTAGTCAAGTTCCCTTAAGAAAATTAGTACTCGCATTGACAGTAGAAATTTCTTATGAAAATAAGAATCTATATATATGAATGATATGCAGACCTATGAACTACATTCTCTTGCATAATATACCGTTATCATTCTCTAAATTCAAAAAAAGCAATTAAATTTAGTCATACGTCTAATCAGCTCTAGAACATTCCAAATTTTGGGGTCCTACAAATAGGGGTTTTTAAGTATGTTTCAACAAACTAGTGAAGCCTTACCAATTATGAGTTAAACTTAATTATTCCTATAGAAGGGCTGAAGGGCACGTCCTTCCCTTCTGGAACTAGATAGAAATCCTTAAGTCTTTTCAGATTTCGATCTAAGTTGACTCCTCCCCCATCTCCATACCCACGCAACCCATTGTCCCTTTCAAATAATACCACATTTCACTTTAAACCCCAGGTCTACTTCACACATGCTTTGATGTAACCTGTCACACAAAGATATAGAACTCGATTCAATGGTAATTCTAACTTTTAAGAAATTTATCCTTTTATAAATAAAATATCAGTATTGATTACTCATTACTCAAAAGTCATAGATATCAACTCTGAACTACATTCTCTCGTTGTATATCTAATTCCAAATCAGTACTAATATAAATACAACAATAAGCAAGCTAAGAGACAAAACACCATATATGCACAAGAGAGGAAAATACTGCAACAGTTAAGCAACCAAATTTAACCATCCATAAACAGTTTCACGACTTGCACGCGTACCAAAACAATGTAAGACGTGAGTTTGCAACAAACAATAAATATGCACCGAAAACAGCGACACACACAGTAATGTTCGGAGGAAACATAGAAAAACCTAAGATGTTCAAGGGAATATATATGATGAAAATTGGTTGCACGACAAATAAACTTAGTTTTACAGATAGAACATCATCAGAGTATATAACACTAAAATATAAAACCCCAGCAAGGGAACCCTGAGATAATATACTATAATCCCGAATGGTCAGGTTTCGGACTCGGCAGCAGCGGCAGGATCGCTCTCTGCGGCAGGGGTAGGAGCAACTTCGGAGGTAGGGTTCTCAGCAACACCGTTATCGACGGCGGTAGAGCCGGTGTTGGCTTTGGACTTGACGGTGTCGAGCATCCGTTTGCTGATCTCCTTGGAGTAAACCTGGAGGATCTCGATCCCATCGCTATCAGAGGTGGAGGAGCCGCCAGCGACGGCGAAGGCCTCACCCTCGATCTGGCGCGCGGCAGCAGAGGCCTCCTCGGGAGGCATTGTCCCGTAGCGCTTGGAGAGGACGGATGGGGAGGACAGGGTTTCGGTCAGGCGGTTCATGACGGCATCGCGCGTACGCTGAGTGGGAGGCCAAATGGTGAAGGTGACGCTAGGGGAGCCGAGCTTGGCGGCGGCAGCGGCGGGTTGGTCTTGGGTAGGCAGCTTCGACGGCGGGACGGAGTCTTGCTCCGATTGGGGTTCGGGCGCGTTTTCCGGTTCGGACATTTTGAGAGGAGAGGAGAGGGAAACAGTGGAATTGGATTGGAGGCAAGACCTGTCTGACAGACTAGTAAGGAAAGAAGTAGTTCGAAACCTTTGGCTTTCAACAAAGGATTTCTATTAATTCACCAAGCAAAAAAAAAAAAAAATCATCGCAAATTAATCAACCATAGAAAAACATTTCCTATTCGTAGTTTTAAAATAGACAAAAGTAAAAATAAATCATTTTTAAGTATAGAAATAAAAAGTAACGTTTGCACAACTAAGAAACTAGATGATTAATTTTTTTTAAGTTTTGAATGTAATATACAAGTTATTGTTTCTTAAAATAAACAAAATTAGATATATATGTAAAGGGAATTTTAGGACATGTAATTAAAAAAAATTATTGAACGCATTTTGAATTATGCCTTCTAAAATAATTATTATCTTGAGCAATATAATAGATATTATAAAATTATGTAAAATACCAGTATTAAAATATCTATAGAAAAGGAAAACTATGGGATACCAGAAAAAGAAGCCCAAACTTTAATGGTAAGAAATGGAAAAGCCCAAATGTGATTGCGACCCGGTATCCGCCTAAACGCCAACCCACCACCACCTCACTTCAACACCTATTCTTCAAGCATTTTCTCTGCAGTTAACACTCGAGCCACTCTAGCTGCCACTCTAGCTATTCCCTTAAACAAACTGATCAACAATCAGAATGATCTCAATCACCTCCACTGAATTGAACTACTTAGTCTTCCGTTACCTTCACGAATCAGGCTCGTCCTTTTCCTAATCTTTTTTTTTTTTTCGCTTTTTTTCTTTCACATTACAAACTCTTAAATATCAATATCTATCACGGTACTTAGTTAGGAGGAACTCTTCCATTTTAGCTTCCATTCTCTTTGCTTCACTTTTGTAAACCCAAAGGTTTTATCATTACCTTTGTCAACTAGTTTAAATAAGAAGTTTTTAAGTTCTCATTTGATATAATTTATTACTCGAGACCACGGTTTCTAGAAAGTTAGTAGATTCGGTCATCTTTGCGATATTAGGGTAATTATTATTTTAATATCTTGTCATATCCGTAATGGCCTTGATTTCATAGTTACATATCATATAATTTTTCCTGTAATATGATTTTTTGTTAAAAGAGGAAAATATACTGAAGGTAACGTGTCTACCCCTGTTGAATTTCTTCTCATATATTTTCTGATGGCTGCTTTGTTTCAGGTTTTACTCATTCTGCATTTGCATTCGGGTATGAAGCGGGGATTGATAGATGCAAAAATGATGATAATGTGGTTCCACCGGGTGCTCTTATTACATTCATACAGAAAGGCATTCAATATCTTGAGCTGGAAGCTAACCTGAGTGGTGTAAGCATTTTTAATTTTTGTTGTTCATCTTCTTAATATGTTATCGAATAATCAAGTCATTAGTACTAACATGCACATAATGAATGCATCGCTCGAGGACATTAAGCTGATTGGTGTCTGTGTTAGGTCTCCAGAGTGATGCTGACATGGATGAGGATTTTTCGTTTCTACAACCTCTGGATCTTATCACAAAGGAGCCGAATGAGCTACACAATATAGTAAAAGCCAAAAAGGAAAATCTAAGTCAACATAAATCCGAATCGAATAAAATAGTGAATGGGTCGACTCACGACAACGCAAGGAGGGAACATGTTCAGGAAAGAGAGAAGGAGAGGAAAGAAAAGGAAAATGAACAGAGACTGGAAAAAATAAGGTTAGAAAAAGAGAAGGAGCAACCAAAGGATGAATATAAAGAAACACAACATACCGATCAAAACCATACAGAGAAACACGAAGATAAGACTACTGTTGAAAATCTAAACAATAGAGCGTATGGAGGTAAATATTAATGTATAATGTTTTATTTAGTTTTTTCCTCATTGGCTATCAATCTTTATGAATATAGCATGTCATACAAGGGAAAAAGTAAAGCTGTTATGCACAGGGCCTGAGCCAATGGAGATTTCACAGAGCCCCATGTCGTCGCCTAATGATACTCCATGTCATGATGTAAAAATTTTGAAAGGCCATTCGTCGGAGGTTTGTGCTTATCTGTTTTCTTATTTTCCGTGTAGGTTTTCCTCCCATTGTGAGGCTTATTGAAAGTTATTTCGTTTCTGGCAGGTTTTTGCCTGTGCTTGGAATCCATCAGCTCCACTTCTTGCGTCTGGGTGAGTGCAAGCCACTTTGTAAAGAAAACACATTTAGTTCTCAAAAGTATATTCTCCCTGTTATGCTATTTTGAAGACAATAGCTCTTCTTCTTTCTGTTCCTTTTATTGCGTTTCCTATATTTTCCTATTCATGAATTGCTGGTTATTTCCAAATTTGAAATACTGTTTTATAAGTTCCTTATGACAACCATCGTAATATAGGACACATAGTAATACTGTCTAGCTATGAAGAATTTAAAATTTAGTTTCTTAATGTATATAAGTCAAAGGAACTTGTTATGTATCAATATACAATAGGGCAGTATGCTTGTTATGACAAGCATTCTCTTGATTATTAAGTTTTGACTGCGGACTTGTACTTCAAATTGATTGAAATTCTCAAATCCTCAAATTTTAATACTTTGATCCAGTGTTGAATTATTTATACGTTCAATAATACTATAACTTAAAACCTCCTTACAAAACATAGAGTATGACAGTATAATTTGCCTACAGCAACAATACAGGCTATTTTCTATCATAAATTAATTGTGAAGTAAATATTTTATTTATTAAAATCACCTTAATGTTGAAGTAGCTCAGTTTCTGATGGTAACTATGCAGGATGAACACTTAGCAAACAGTATGAACAGCTATCCTTTTGTTTCCTTGTATCAAATTTATGTTAAAATTAGCCAATATGTCAATTCTGTTTGATTATCTATTCCAGATCTGGAGATTCAACAGCTCGAATTTGGAAAATTGCTGATGGACCTTGTGACTCTGGTGTGCAAAATGAACCAGTAAATGTTGTCGTGCTGCAGCACTTTAAAGAAAGCACCAATGAAAAAAGCAAGGATGTGACTACACTCGATTGGAATGTAAGTCTTTGTAGCATTACTGTGGTTGCATACTTACTGTGAAAATATTTGTACAATTAATTTTACCCTTTTTGGGTCTTCCCCTCCGCCTTAGTCGAACACTATGAATTTTGTCTTCCACTTGTTTTCAGTTTCACTCCTCAGCTTATATCTTTTGATATGCTTTTTGTTACAAAGGGGGATGGAACACTATTGTCAACCGGTTCCTAAGATGGCCAATCAAGAATACTATGAATGTCCTCTTCCACTTGTGTTGAAATTTTGTTCCCCAGCTAATATGTTTTGCTATGGTTTTTATTACAAAGGGAGACGGAACACTATTGGCAACTGGTTCCTATGATGGCCAAGCAAGAATATGGAGTAGAGATGGTGAGCTATTAGATATTTTATTTAATGAATATATTTTATTTAATGAATATGCATTTCTTGGCATGATATGTGCATTATTTGTGACCCTGGGTCTTGTATCCTTTGCTGTTAACTGACCTCTTCCTTTTTGAGGTTCATTAGGGGAGTTGAATAGTACACTAAACAAGCACAAAGGTCCAATATTTTCCTTGAAGTGGAACAAGAAGGGGGATTATCTTCTTAGTGGAAGTGTGGATAAGACTGCTATTGTGTGGAATATAAAGACTGGGGAATGGAAACAACTATTTGAATTTCACACCGGTAAGTTTGTTTTTTGCATATTTCTGGTGAATAAAACTTTTGATTTTCTGTATGACTTTCCTTGTAGTCTTAGTTATTAGCAAATTGTATCAGGTCCAACTCTTGATGTTGATTGGCGAAACAATGTTACATTTGCTACATGCTCCACTGATAAAATGATACATGTTTGCAAAATTGGGGAGAATAGACCAGTCAAAACTTTCTCAGGGCATCAGGTAGCTCGTCCTTGTCAACCAGTCCTCTGATAGATTTATTTTGTTAAACTACTAGATTTTAAATTGAAAGGACAGGGTAATTGTCCATCAAAAAATAGAATAAAATGTTCATTGTATTAAGCTATGAGTGTATTCAAATGTGGTTTTTAATCTTTCCTCAAACATTCTGTAATGCTATTGTTTCAGGATGAAGTTAATGCCATTAAATGGGATCCAACAGGTTCTTTACTGGCTTCATGCTCCGATGATCACACTGCAAAAGTAATCAACAGAAAACTGTCCCTTAGGTTTTCTTGGTTGTTATATAAAACAGAGATACATCAGTGAAGTGCAGATATACATTTTATTTTAAATGAATTATTATAATGCTATAATATAATCGGTGAAGTGCAGATAAGGGTCGTGAAGAAAAAAAAAAGTGGGAGTGGAACTGAGAAAAAATATTTATTAAATTTAGTTCTTGACAAAAGTATATAACAAGCATCTGTATGAAATATGTCTCTTTTTTGCAATTTTGGACAAAAAGCATGGATAGAAAACTGCTTGTGGAAGGGTAAACATCACTGTTACTAATTATTTGTCATTGTCCAATTGACTCTTTCATGAAACTATGTTGCAGATATGGAGTTTAAAGCAGGATAACTTTTTGCATGATTTGAAGGAACATGTCAAGGTTTGGAGAGATGTTTGTCTGTGTTATTTTTTCTTTCTGATTCCCTTTATTCTCTTTCTAATAAAGAAATGATCCTTTAGGGGATCTATACAATTCGATGGAGCCCTACAGGCCCTGGTACCAACAATCCCAATCAGCAGTTGGTGCTAGCAAGGTAAATATGCTTTCAATATCATGTAAAATCAGCAATGCAGTAAGATATTAAACTGTATCTTCGTGAAAAGTTTTTGTTTTGAAACAACGGTTTTGTTAACTTGTGTCCTGAGAGTGGAGGTTAAATATTAAAAATATATACTATTAAATGAAAAATAAAATCATTTAATATGTTAAAAATCTAAAAAAATCAATACTTTTCTTTTATCTTTAAGTCCTTAATGCACATAATAGATGTTACTTGTCCTTGAGCTGTGTCCCTGAATTTCATGGAGGGGTATTGATAGGTTCAAGGATAGACAGTTATAACTGTCTATGGATAGGTTTTGTTGTCTCAGATTTTTATAAAATCTGTGTATGCAGTTGTTTTTAGCAGTTATTTAGAAAGTTTTAAGGGAATGCTAGGGAGAGTTTGGTCCTCTCGAAAGACCAGAGCTAGTGTAACAGTTTGGATTACTGTGCTTGTTTCATTATTAAATAAGCTTGTCTGGTTTTTCTGGGTGAACATTCAAGAACCTGTCTCGGAAGTCTTTACAATTTTAAATAAATCTGGGTACCTATCAGTATTCCCCTAATACTTTTGCTTATTGTTCTCCCAAACAGTGCCTCATTTGACTCAACGATAAAGCTATGGGACGTGGAACTAGGGAGTGTACTCTACAGCTTAAGTGGTCACAGGTGAAGAAACTATAAACATGCTTACAAGCTTAATACACACACAAACACTCATGCATATGCATTTGTAAGAAGTGATGGATGCATTTTTTATCCAGGCTCATATATCATATACTATTAATCAGTAATGACACAAAACTGAAGAATTGGAGATGATTAATAGGCAGTTGCTAACAAATGGGAAATTTTAAGCTTCAGAGAGAAACCAAGAGATCTATAAATTCAAATGTTTTGGCGGGTAATCAAGAACCATAATTAACTGAAAAGATAACAGAATAATTGGAATCTGACAGTCACAAACTGTGATAAATGTTTTTATACTCCCCTAACATGGTTGGAGTGTGGAAGAAGATTTCAAGGAATCCTACATTGGACATAAGTGGCCTGAACAGGTTTCTTACCAGAGCTTTTATGAGGATATCTGGTTGGTGTTGGGATTTGGTGTGAACTATAGGAAATCTATAGTAAACATGTTCTCAGATGAAATGGCAGTTAATATCTGCGTTTTGAGCTCTGATTGTGGATATCATAGAAATCCATGACCGTATCATTAACTAACTCAAACAACCTAAGTAGCTTCTTTGGTTATAACATTCTGGTAACACACCAGGCTCAGTACTCGACTTTTGCTGAAGAGTGTAACACCATGATTTACTTTTTCCAATTTCCAAGAGATCCATGCCTCTCAAAGAAACGCACTGCCTTGTATTAATAACTAACTTGAACGATGAAGTTGCTTCTTTGGTTATAAGTTACTTGTAAAACACATCAAGTTCGGTATTCAGCTTTGCCTGAAAAATGAAACACCATGGGTTACTTTTCTAGTGATCCATGCTTCTCAGATAAATGCAGTATCTTGTGGTTGATTTCTTGGTCATTGGGCAACTAACGCAATCCACGTCTGAATCTATGATCAAAGAACTAGGATTAAATTAAAATGATGTTTCTGTTGAAAAAATGTACTGAGGTGTGAAGTAGATGATTCTGTTGTGGGAACCAAAGCTTGTGTAACATGGATCTGTAGCTGCTGCTGTAATTATTGTTGATGTTCTTTTGAGTTTGGTGTATATTGGTGGATTGTGAAACATACCTGAGTATTTGTAAGTTGTGTAACTTGGATCTGGAGCAGCTGCTGTAGTTCCAATTTCCACAATGATTTTCTGGAACTGTAGATGATCATGGCAAATACATGGAATTGGATCCATTAACAAGATATGTACCCATTTCTAATGGAAGCATCAAGGAGTGTTTTAACACTTTCACAATTACACTTGTTGATGGATCAATACTGACCAAGTTCCTCCCAAAGATTCTGAGGGAATATTCACAGATGAAAAACATTCTTATAGGTCTTTCCGATGATGTCGCATGATGTGATCTTATGGATACAAATTTCAGAACCCAAGAAGCAACTATGTTATTGGTTCCTTTTCATGCCACATACTGAACATCACTTAGCTGGTGGAGAAATGAATCCATTCAAACAAAGACTGAGTTTATTTTGGGCAATAAGTACCCTGCACATGGCTTTGTGGGTAGAGTTGTAGTTCTCACCTGATTGGTAGAGACAAGAATCAACCCAAGATTTATCCTGTGGGTGAAGAAAAAACGAGTTGAAGCAGAAGCAACAATAAAAAAATCTCCTGATACTGATATTGAGTCAGAGAGAGAAATGATGAACTGGATCTCATAACAAAGAGGTCTACAAATATATTTAGATAATAACTGAAGTGAATGGTAACAGAATAACTGAATTTCAACAGTGACAAACAAATGCGCTAAAAAAAATAGAGAAATGAGTGTTTTTCTGTTTCTTGGAAATTATAAATCATCAAGGTTCCTGCATATTACCTTTTTAGCATTTTAATTAATACACTGATTTCTCTTATAACACTCAGGGATCCTGTATATTCCGTTGCATTCAGTCCTAATGGGGAGTATCTGGCCAGTGGCTCCATGGATAGATTTGTGCATATATGGTCCGTGAAGGAAGGCAAGATTGTAAAAACATACACTGGAAAAGGTGGGATATTTGAAGTTAATTGGAACAAAGATGGTGATAAAGTTGCTGCTTGTTTTTCAAACAATATAGTTTGTGTTTTGGATTTCCGAATGTAAATATAGAGGACATACCTCTACAACTCTAATATCATTTCCCGTGCTACTTTAACAGCATTTTTGTACAGACTCATTTGCTAGATTTCTCTACTTCCATGTTACCCAGCTTTACTTGGTGTTAACTTATTTACCTGATGGGTACTTATTTCAAAATGGTACAGGATTTGTAAACTAAAATTGTAAGGTTTTACAAAGTGTCAGAGAATTGTCAGGTTTCAGAAGAAATTTAATTACAGGAATTAAAAATATACTATTGCCAATGAAGTAATAAAGAATTAAATGATGCAAAGTTCCAGAAATGTAAATTAAACTTGAAAGATAAATAGGGGAAATATCAAGGAAAACAATTAAATGGAAAACTTGTAGATGAAGTACTTGTTATATGCATATTTTTCTTCAGTTTAGTAAGTTTGTACCATTAAAATATAGTCCTATTTTGGTTTTGTTTTTTAAAATTTTATCTCACTTTTTTCTTTGTAAGTTTTTAGCTTTTTCCTTGTGTATTTTTTATTTTGTTCACTGTAATATTTATTCATTTTAGATTACTCCTTTAAAAATATACTTTGTATAGACTGCAATTAAACCAGTTATATATATTATGAGAATTTGAAAAGAAGTAAAAGATTTATACTAAAAATAAAAAACTTAATTATTTTTTTAAAATTACTAAACAAATCTAAATATTAATAAAATATTGAATTAAGTTAATTAAGTAAAATATAAATTAAATTATTAAATAAAATGTTTAATAAAAGTAATTATAGATAGTAGCATAAATTTTGAAGAGTTTCAAAAATATAAATTTTATGAAAATTATAAAAACTGAGTGAAAAAAAATGCTTAAAAAACAATAAAATGAAAAACCAATAATAAATATATCTATATTTCAAGAACTGAAATCATATTTAATTTTTTAGATATGAAACGAAATTAATGAATATTATAGAATATTAGTGAAGATTGTAAGTTATTTTTTTTATAAAAAAATAAAATATAAATAATGAACTTTTGTAGATAGTTTTTTATTTTATTTTATAAATTTTTTATTGTAAATACTTATTCCAATTTTAAAAATAATTAAATTAAAAAATATTATTTAAAGAATAAAATTAATAAAATTGATTTAAAAATATTACTTGAAGAATAAATAAAAAATAAAATGTGAATGTATACACACTATTATAAACCATTTGTTAGCGCCCTTCCCGCCATGTGAAAATTCTCTTCTTTTCCTACACAAACCCTAAACCACACTACATTTGAATTTGGAACCAAAACGAAATCTCAAAATTTTGCACGACGCCAAATCTCTAAATTTTCAGACACACTAATTCATTTTCGTTTTCGTTTTCCAAACTCTCTTTGTCTACCTATTATACATAAACATGGCACCAATCTCTCTTCTCCACCCAAAACTTCAAGCTCAACTTCTTCAATCTGTCTGTTCTCTCCCTCTCTTCCAAATTCACACCACAGAAGGAACAAGATGGAGACTCGTGCCGCCTCAAAGAGAAAGGCAAATGCAATGGTGTTGGTCCAAAAACAACACCCCAAAAGGCATAGGGTTGCTTTGGCTGAACTCCCCAATTTACCAAATCATATTGTTCCAGGAACTCGAAATCCTTTGAAAGAGAAATCGCGAAGTGTGAAGAATCTCAATGCGAAGAAGCCATCTCCCACAACCGATCAATCTTCTTCCCTGCATATTGATGAATCCCTTGTTTCTGATGTCTACGAGTATCTTCATGAGATGGAGGTAATTTTGATTTTCACATTAACAAACTCTTAATTTTACCCTTCAGAATTTCATGTATCTCAGTAAACTTTGATATTTTTCTCAGATGCAGAAAAAGAGGAGACCAATGGTTGACTACATGGAGAAAGTTCAGAAGCTAATTACACCAACCATGAGAGCAATCTTGGTGGATTGGTTAGTAGAAGTGGCTGAGGAGTACAAGCTTCTTCCGGACACTCTTCATTTATCTGTTTCATACATTGATAGGTTTTTGTCGGCTAATCCTGTGATTAAATCAAGACTTCAGTTGCTCGGTGTTTCTTCCATGCTCATTTCATCGTAAGCTGATATCATTTTCTCAAAAAATTGTTCAATATTTGTTCTCTTTAACTTGCTTAAAAGTTACAACTTGATTTTTTAATATGTAGTAAATATGAGGAAATGGATCCACCTTGTGTGAATGATTTTTGCAGTATCACTGATTACACATATGACAAGGCAGAGGTAAAGATGCAAAGCTATTTTATTTTTGGGAGTCCCAAATTGCTTTCTTAGTGATTTTTCCTTTTTTAAACTCTTTGGTTTCCATGGCTAATTATTATATATAATATATATGCATATATAGGTTGTTAAGATGGAAGCTGACATATTGAAGTCACTGAACTTTGAAATGGGAAATCCTACTGTGAACACCTTTCTCAGGTATAGATTTAATTTTGTGAATATGAATATTTCACCTCTGTTGACTTGAAATTAATTGAGTATTGCTATTTATCCAGGAGGTTTGTTGATGTTGTTTCTGACAATGAAACTGTAAGTTAAACTGCTCTACCTATTCTTGTTCATGGTCTTAAAAGCTTCATTGTGCCTCACCTGTTCTTATTTATTGTCTTAAAAAAATTTCATTGTTATTTCAGACTCCAAATTCACAGATTGAATTTTTGGGCCGCTATCTTGCTGAATTAAGCTTGTTGGACTATGATTGTTTGAGATTTTTGCCTTCTGTTGTGGCAGCGTCAGCTGTATTTCTTTCCAGGTTTATTATCACGCCTGAACTGCATCCATGGGTTAGTATTTTAATGTTATGAATAGTTATAGGTTGATTTTTGAAATAGTTGGAACTATTAGCAGTTGTTCAAGATACTCATAATTGAGAACCTATTGCAGACTCCTTCTTTGAATGAATGTTCAGGTTACAAACCACCTGAACTGAAAGAATGTGTCCTAAGCTTGCATGATCTGTACTTGTTACGAAAGGCAGCATCCTTCAAAGCTGTCCGGAATAAGTACAAGCAACAAAAGGTGATTATTCTTATATTTGGTTAGTTATTAAGTATCTATATTCTCATTATAACAAATGGAGTGATCCAAAATCTTCTATTGGAACAGTTCAAATGTGTTGCAAACCTGCCTTCCCCTCCTTATGTACCGAATTGTTACTTTGAAGACCAGCGATGCAGCAAATTGTGATGAATATATCTCAGTTGCTATCTCTTAAATCATGTTTGATAAAGCAAATGTCAACAGTATGGTTGGTTTGATTATTGTTTGAACAGACTTGGTGGGGTAAGATATCAATGTTCAATTGCCTTTTCTGTTGAACAATCATGGAGAAGTCCTTTAAAGATGCATATGGCTCAATTAACATCTTAGATTGTACAGCTTCTTGGTCATCATTGAGGTCTTGAAGGAAACACAACATGCAATTATGATGGTTACTGATAAATAATTATGACAATCTTTCAATGGCTAATTAGGAGAACTATGGTGTAGGATGAGGTGAAAATTGCACAGTTCATTGCATAGAATTTTATATGAACAAAATCACCTTGTGAAAAATAGTCCTTGGGATCTTGCGAGACGTCTTTGGCATCACTGATCCAAGTGATGGTTGCAGTCTTGGGAGAGTATTTGTGCTTAACTGATAAAGAACGAGGGTTTTACTGTGCTTCTAGACAACAAACCAGGGGTGTTGATCCTGGGATTTAGGGATGTTGTCATCAATAAATTTGAATATTGTTCATGTATCAAGCTTTGGACATGAAGGAATTTTGGATGCAGAGAAAGTAAGGATGCAAACATTAGAATTTTTGTTCAGAATATCTTTCTGGTTTGTTAGAAATGCCCTATTCTTTAGGGACATTTGTTTTTATCATTCATTTTTGTTATCATTAACATTTATTTATCTAAGTCTAATAAAAGAAAAGTGTCATTCATTCTAATTCTGTGATTTTTTTAGTTAATATTTGTTTGTGTGTTTATTAAATGGGATTGAGAAGAAGTTTTAGGTTTAATATTAAGTTTTAAATAGAATTAATGTTTGAAAAATGATTTATGAAGTGAAAGAAGATTTATGAGATGAAGTTGACGGGTCTAAAAGTGAACTATCTCTACCTATATTGATCTAACCTTTGTACAGCATATCAAGAAAAATGTTTCTAAAGAAATGAGACACGAGAAGTTGGAAGGAAATGCATGGCTTAAGAAGTCTCATTTTCAAGCTGTAATGTTCCTGCACCATACAACACATTATCTAAGTAATATTTTGCACTGAATGAGACGGGAATAAACTGGAGAAGGGAATTTGTTATAACCTACGCAATTTCACTAATGTGGTTCTATATCCCGAAATCATGCAAAGAACTCTATAAATGTGGCCTGCTCTTTCCAACAGAATTATGCTCATCATCAAATTTTTCCCGAATCACCATTTACTTTTGATGCCATTTTCTCGACATTTTTTACTATAATTTGATTAAAGAGAATATGTATGATTCCATCATTTAGCTTGTGTTTGGATTGGGTGATAGATTTGAGGGAGTGGAAAAGAAGGGAAAAAGAGTGAAAAGTGAGATAGTTTGTGTTTGTTTTTCATGATTTACTGTTGTTGAAGATGGAAGAGCTAGTGTAGATTTGAGGGGATGTAGGAGAAGAGGGCTCTTGCTAGAGTGTAGGAAAGAAATACAAGTCATCCCATTCAAAATTACCCATTTGGTCATGTATGCTTTAACCCCTTTTTTAATTTATGATTTTCATGCTTTTTACTATGCACGGCAGGCATGCGATATTCCCCTGATCATATTCTCGAACATCAACAATGAAGATTCGCTACGCATGCAATGACCATGGTTGCTATGGTAGCTAAAATTTTGAATTCACCATTAAAAACCCGTGAATGAGTGGTTGGGTAATGTATTTATGTTGCGAGAGTTGAGGTTTCTCGTGTGCTTGAAAGTGTTGGTTCTAGGTTTGTGAAGTTGGTTTGGTGTTTTGTTCCTCTGCTACAATTGTGAGTGTGAGTTTTGGTGGATTTGTTTGCTTTGCGTGGTGCATTTGTGAAGGTTGGTGTTGAACTTCATTGAGGGTTGTGGTTGGAATCGAACCTTAATTGTGTGTTGGTGAGCTCAAAATGTAATGAGAATATGACAAGGGAAAAGAGTCATGGCACAAACATGCAAGGGAATCGATTATGGACCCAAGGGAATCAATTATTCTCTCTTTTATTTTCGAAGAACCGGTTCTATTATGTGTTATTTTGAAGAGAATCGTTTATGCTGTTTTTGTTGCATAGATAACCGATTCTGCTGTGAGAATCGATTCTCTTCTTGAGTTTTGTTGTTTGTTACTATAGGTGGTGGTCTCCTAATGTTGCTTGTGTGGTGGTGGTTGTGCTGCTCTCGTGGTGAAGGAGGTGATGGGGTGGTTTCGTGGTGTTGTGTTGGTGTCGTGGTGGAGGTGGTAGCGCTCTCTCGTCGTGGTCTTCTTGTTTTGGTGGTGTTATTTTGGAGATGGTGATTCTAGTGTGGTGGTGGTGTTGAGGTTGTAGTCCTAGTCTCGTCCTCGCGATTTTTTGGTGTCTTATTAGTGGTTTAGTGTTATCCTTGGTGGTGTGGCCTGTTGCTATCCTTTGTTGGTACGTTTTGGTACTCGTGGTTTATCTTTTATTCTGGTTGTAGTTAGATACAAAGAAATTATGATTTGATACTATTAAAAAATATCACTCAATTCTCTTTGTAGGATTGTACTAAATTATGATTTAAAAAATTAAATTATGAGATTTTAATGTAATTAAGTATAAAAATTAAGTTATCATGATTAGTATATGTAAATGATTATCAATTTTTATTTGTACAAATTTATAACTTATCATGATTAACTAGATTTATTGTAATATGTTATTATTTTAGCATTACATCTAAAATATTGTTATCAATTTCCATCATGGAAAATATTTTTTCTTAACAAATTACTAGCATTTTAATTTATATTAACTTTAAGCAACCACTTTTCAATTTAAAACAATTTCATCGTTGCTTAATTTTATTTAAACTAATTACCCATAATTTATTTTAACTTAATTTCTATCAATCTCATTTTGTTTCAATATAATTTCAACAATTTTAATTTTTTTATTTTAAATAATAACTCAAATTTCATTTTATCATAATTTATACTAACATTTTATATTAAATTACTTTTATAATAAAGGATAAAATTATAATCATCCAATTTTATTAATTAATGTTTTTTAATCTACCAACCTTATCACATTATTCATTAACTTAAACTTTTCTCTAACTTTTTTTCATTTTTTACAATCTTTCTCCTAATCAAAATAATCTCACTTTCATCTCTCTCCTCAAATTCACTTTCACTGGTTGAGAGTATTTAAAATTTATCGTCTTTGCTTAAGTGGATGTATGGCTAAGGCAATGAAATCGTGAGAAGTTCATAGCTAATTAGTATGGATAAGGCAATTGAATTTCTTCAAATAACTGGTTGTTGTGTTGACCATTGCTTATATCTGGCAATAGAACAATGTTTGCCAAAAGGAAAAAAGAAAACAATTATGACACTGTTCGTTCCATCTATCTAATAAGTTCCAAATATATGTTATCCAGAGGGGATGAATTGGAGGTAGCCTCGTTACTTAGGAGAAGCTGATGTTGGAAAAGAATAAAATCTAACATCAGATTTTCGTGTTAAATGATACATCATTCATTTATAGGAACTAAACTAAATGTAGGTTCTTCAAAGAGAATGTTTGATATTAATAAACCATGAATAAACAATATTAAAAATTAAGACATAATATTCAAACTTTACCCTTTATATATTAGTAGTAATCATACTCATTTCTACCATTCATTACACTTAAATTCGTAAGACTGAACCTAGATCTAATCCCTAGTAATAGTTACAACACTAATTTAGTTCTGATTATCATGGTCATTGGCAGTACAAAAAGATCATTACATCAGCTATTGGGTAATCAACTTCAGCCTCCAAGAAGCATAATCTAATATCCCTGAAATAATGAAATTGTTAGTTAAAGGTAAGACAAAACTTGAACAGAGCTCAGCATTTCCACTCAATCAAATTTAAACGATCCAAAGAAATGTACCTATCAAGAAAGGTTAACTGCTAAATGCAACTTTGGGAGAGATTCTACATTAACAGCCATAAGAATGCACTTCAAAAAAGGTTTATGTTCAAAATTATTATTTGTCAAGGAATTGTCACTGCATCACCAATCTTCAAAGTAATGACTTGGTACATGTGGAGGAGATGACAGGTTTGCCACACACTTGAACTGTTTGAGCACAAGATTTTTGGTTACTCAATTTGCCATAAAGAGAATTGAAGTATTTTATAACAAAAGAAATGCAAAAACTTTACCTTGCACTGTTTATATTTATCCCTAACAGATCGGAAGGATGCTGCCTTTCTTGAAAAATACAAGTCATGCAAAGTGAAAACACAAGCTTTCAACTCAAATGGTTTGTAACCTGACCATTCACTCAGGGAAAAACTCTGCAATATAGGTTGTGAAGTTTAAGTTTCTCTAAACAAGTAGTACTTTTTCTCCTTTAATGAGAAACATGAAGCACAATCCATAAGATAAATACTCACCCAAGGATGCATTTTGGGAGAGATAATAAACCTGGCAAGAAATAAAGCAGATGCAGCTATAATGGAAGGCAAGAATCTTAGACAACTATAATCCAACAAACTTAGCTCAGCAAGGTAGAAGCTCAGGAACTCAATCTTCAAATTTGGTGTCTGACAATAAAAAACTAAATAAATTTACAAAAAACGACAATAAAGTTTTTAAGATAATTAAGAAGGAGAACAGCAGATCCCCTTACTTTTTCGTTGGCAGAAGCAACACTCAAAAATCTCCTGGGACAATAACCATACCCAATTAGTCAAATTAATTTCATTTCAGGGAAGATAGATATTCACATTTCAGTACAAAGTTCATACTTTAGAAAAGTGATTGCAGTAGGATTGCCAATTTCAAAGTTTAGAGATTCAAGTATTTCAGCTTCCATCTTTACAACCTATGTCATCACCAGAGTGAATGAAAAAAAGAAGCAAATGACATATGTTAATAGGAGGCACAGACATGTATAACATTTACCTCTTTCTTTTCAAAAGTGTTATCAGTGATGCGGCAAAATTTGCCCACGCTGGGCGGTTTAGTTTCCTCGTACTTCCTGTAAGTTTGAGAGGAATGTAATGGTGAATCTATCATGTCTACATAATAGAATAAGGGTAAAAATCTTTGCAAAACTGAAAACCAGACGCTTACGAGGCAAGAAGCATGGAAGAAACACCTACTAACTGAAGCTTGGTTTTTGTCACAGGACTAACTGATAAAAACCTATCTATTAATGACACACAAAGATGAAGAGTTTCAGAGAGAAGCTTGTACTCCACAGCAACATCTACTAACCAATCCACCAATATTTGTCTCATGTTTGCTGTAAGCACCAACTGAACTTTGTCCATGTAGTTAACTATGGGTCTTTTCTTCTTCTGCATACCATAAATGGTGAGAAAAGTAAGCTCCAGACAATATATAAAAGAACAAAAAAAGTAACAACCTTGAAATTTCTGAATCACCTCCATTGCAAGAAGATGTTCATAGATGTCAGATACATAATGTTGGTCTATCTGAGGAGAAGATAGTTTCTTGGTGTTGGGATTTTTCCAACTTGAAACTTTCTGTTTGGGCAGATTTTGATTTTCGGGGACAATAAGGTTTGGTAGATTGGGAAGTTCACCCAATACAACCCTATGCATCTTGGGGTGTTGTTTTTCCACCACCACAACAGCTTCATTTCTCTTTCTCTTTGCCCCAGCACGCGTCTCCATCCTCTTTTTTGTGTATTGTTAACTTAAAACAGATTGTGAAAGGGCAAGAAATTGAAGACGAATGAGTAACCTAATGTTTTATCATGTTTGTGTATTGAGTAGAATAGACAAAGAGCGGTATTTTGAAATAAAAATGAAAATTTCAGGAATTGGGTTTGGTTCCAAATGCAAATGTTTTATTATTAGAGTTCAAAGATTTGTTTTCCTATGGGCGGGTAAGGGCGCGCCAACTTTTCCCTCATGGCTTCAAATCAATTATTCAGATATATTATTTAATTTATTCATTTCATGTGTAAATATATATTTATATATTAAAGTAATAAAATTTGAAAGACTTTAATTTATTAATTATTTGTTTATTATAATAAAAAGATGAACAAAATCATGTCAATAATAATATTATTAAATAAAAAAAAAAATCAAATGGCCTTAACAAGTGTTGTTTCATTACTTTAATATAATTTAAACTTAAACAAATATAATAGTAAATATTATAACAGTGTCATTTAACTACTTTTAAATAATTGATGAGAAAAATTTACAAATACGTTATTATTAATCCTACCACTTTAACAAAAATTTGTGAAGGAAAATATAATGCATTTTACTATTGGTTCAAACATTTAAATTTAATTTGTATTAAGAAATTACAAAAAATATATCCAATTGTATGTACAACTGTGCACATGGGAAAAAGTTTAATGTGTTACAAAATTATTATGAAAAATATGATTATAGTGTACAGATAAATTTTATATATTGTATAAAAATAGATAAGATTAACATGTAAATTAAAATATGTATAAGGTTTAAGATATTTATACTGTTAAATTTTTTGTAATAATATGGTTACCAATAAATATTTATTGAGAACTTTTGAATTAAAAGAGTAATTATTAAGAACAAAAACTAGAATTGGATATATTTTTTTTAATTAAAGAGGAAAAAGTAATTTTTGGTTTAAAAATGGATAAAGGAACTCTCTAAACATGTGTATAAGTAATTAGAAAGTATAAGAACCCACTTAAATTTAATGTTTTAAAGATCTTATATATGTATATATTTTGCATTACTTAAAGAAATATGTTAGTTCTTCAAAGACTATATATGAGCATACATAAACTGTATTTCTATGTAATTTTCATTTTATTATTTTTATTATTATTTAGTTTTATTAAAAAATAATTTTTAAGATAAAGTGAAGGATAATTTTTCTTTCAATTTGACTGTAATAAAAAATAACATTAATTACACAAATTTAATATATTTATAATTATTTGTGTCTATATAATCCCATGTTTTATAAAATCTCATTTATAATCTTTTTGTATGTTTATAATAGTACTTCATTCATCTTTATCCAATAGTACTTCATTCATTTTTATCCATGCATAATATATATTGATAATACACATATTTTATTTATACCAAGATTGTATTTAAACAAGCAATAAAACTATCAATTATTAAAGTATTATGTTTTTTATTCAAAATCAAAATACATTTACACTAAATTCTTGAACATGTTTATGATAAATTTAATACCATTTTTTACAACACCAAGAATGTGATTAAATTGGGAAATAAAAATATCTAAATATAATTCAATTTATTATTTATTACAATATCTAAGCTATTATAAAAAGGATTTTATTTTTCTTCTATGAATGACAAGTGTAACTTGAATTTTGTAATATATCAATTGTATTAAAGATAAACTCTGAATGGATAAAGCTTCACAAATCTATAAAAATTCTTCAACATCCATTTTTTCTCAAGAAGATAATGTTAGCATATAGTTTATTCTTGTACAATTACATGAATTACTAATGAATTTTTAAAATGAATTTCTGAAAATTTTGAGGAAGACTGTTTTAATATGTTTTTATCATGTAATAGAGATTATTAATAGTTACTTCAATTAAATGATTTAATCTTTTCAAAAAAAGTGTAATCAAAGATATAAATTCAAAGCAAGTATATGTATATTTAAAAACATGATTTGAAACAATACAGCGAACTTAAAATATGCTTTCAACATATATTTTTTTGCTTTCTATGTCACCCTCTAAAAAAAAGATTAACTTCATAAAGAAAAAATTATCATAAGATAAATCACAATCACCAGAACCAAAGAGATGCCAATTTTTCACTTACAAATAAACATTAACATCATCCATGCAGCCATTAATCCCTAAGTGCAGTTCACACAAAATAATCAAATAACCAGAGCCCAATAATTTAGATCATGGATTCAAAAAAAATGTTAACAATAATGTTAAAACTTCAAAGTGACAAATATTTTACAGGTTCAAAGTTGTTTGAAGTATTGGAAATATGAATTTATTATAGTTTTTTTTTTTTAACTTCTCTTTTTGTATTCTCTAAAGCTTTTTTAATTTCTTTTAGTTTTCATCATTAATTACAAATGGAAAATATTAATGAAGATAATTGAGATAATAAATAAAATATTTGATTATAATTTCAGGCACGTAAATCGTTTATTTATTTTATATAAATAAGGTAATTATATATAAAGAAAAGATAATTAGAGATACTATATATTACTATATAATTTTCTTCAAAATTTGTTTAGTTAGAGGAGATTGTCTAAAGTAATTGAAGATATCAAGTAAAACAAAAATTATTGTAAACTTACACTAATATAACTTTTTAAATACTATTAATTAAAATATACTACCATGTAACATTCCATAACAGATTAAATAACTTACTAAAACAAAAATTTAAAACCATTATTTCCAACACAATATTTAAAAATAAAACCATTTAAGTTCTATACATTTTTATTTCCTTCACATTTCTAGAGATTTCAACACCTTCTTTGGTCTTCCTTAATCTTAGTGTTTACATCTCAATCTGAGTAGTTGACATTGTTGAATATGTCTATTGGTCATAAAAGTTACCTCACAATAGTCTTGGGAGGGTTCATTATGCATTAAATTGAAGCTCATCTCCAATGTAGAAGATTTCTAAATCAACACCAAGAAAACTGAAGTCATGTTTTGCAGAAGAAGAATAGATGGAAATTTGTTGATGCTACCACCTCGAAACACAGAAATCAAGATTCCTTGGTATTCTGTTTGGAAGTACTATAAGTTGTTGCTGCTTTCTTGGTTGAATCACTGTCTTCCTCGAGATTGCAACCATCATCATGTGGATCAATGATGTGAAGCAAGATCTCAAATTTCTCTTTCCACATAGAAAGAACTAAATCCTTCCAAATTCAGAAGAAATTCTCATTATGACAAACTCATGTCCTACTTCACCCAAATGAAAGCTCTCTTGGAAGAACTAATGATTTTCAGTCCAATTTGAACCAAAATTATAACAATAATATTCGCAACTGTGTTCAGTAGTATATAGATCATAAATGTGTACATTTTTCCTTAGGCTCAGTGATAACAATGCAGATTAAAGTCTTCATCCTGTTAATCGACCCATCACATTTTTTCATGATGATTCACAGCAAAAGTGGCAGAACAGTGGTACCTAACCTATCCTGTTGCTCTTTCAGATCAAATATACATTTAAAAGATACCAACTTCCATCTAAGTAAATCAGTGCACAAAAATGATATCTTTTCTGATTGAGTGCTTTTATGAAGGACTCTCACTGCATCACTGAGTTTCAAAGTAAGGACCTGGTATATGTGGAGGAGAAGGCAATCTTGCTACGAACTTGAACTGTTCCAGCAAAAGATTTTATGTCACTCAATTTGTTCTGATCAAATTAAAGTATATATCATAATAAATAAATGAAAAATACCTTGTGCTGCTTGTATTTCTCCCTGACAGCTTTGAAAGACGCGGCCTTTCTTGAAAAATACAAGTCATGCAAGATGATGACACATTCTTTCAGTTCAACTGGTTTGTAACCAGAACACTCGGACAAGGAAGAAGTCTGCAATAGGTTCTCAACATTCAGTCCTTAAAACACAATTAACAGGTTATACTTCTAAAAGTATATTATAACATTAGACATTTACCCAAGGATGAACTTCAGGAGCAATGATAAATCTGGCAAGAAATACAGCTGAAGCTGCCACAATAGAAGGCAAAATTCTCAAGCAATCATAGTCCAACAAACTTAGGTCAGCAAGATAGCAGCTTAGAAATTCAAACTGTAAATTTGAAGCCTGAAACAATATAACATAATAACAATTAGTAAACAACACAATACAGCTTTCGAGAAAATTAAAATAATTAGATGAAGATATATTTAACTTACCTTTTTGTTATCACAGGCAACATCAACAAACCTCCTGAAACATTGAGAACAGTCAATTTTATTTCAATAAAAACTGAAATTCATATTTACATTTAAGGTACATATCCCCTTACCTTAGAAAGGTGTTCACAGTAGGATTTCCCATCTCAAACTTTAGAGACTTGAGTATGTCAGCTTCCATCTTTACAACCTATATATTACCAGCACACATGTAAGCAATGGAAGGGGTAAATTAAAGATCATAAGAATGAAAAACAATAACAATAAGTAATAAAAGAGAACAGTTAAGGATATTTACCTCTGCCTTCTTGTATGTGTTGTCAGTAATGTTGCAAAAAGCATCAATACGGGGTGGGTCAACTTCGTCATACTTTCTGAATATAAAAAGAGGAATGCAAATATGATGTTTAAACTCATCAAATTGAACATTGCCAATTTCAAAAATGAAGTGAAGTCTTACGCAGCAATGAGCATGGCCGAAACACCCAGTAATTGAAGTCTTGACTTGTTAACAGGATTCACTGATAAAAATCTATCTATGTATGAAACAGAGAGATGAAGGGTGTCGGAGTGAAGATTGTACTCTTCAGCTACCTCCACTAGCCAATCAACCAATATTGTCCTCATGATTACAGTAACTTCTCTTTGAACTTTCTCGATGTAGTCAATCATTGGCCTCCTCTTCCTCTGCATCTGAAACCAGAAATTTAGAATTTTAAACAGACACTCAACATCACCAAAGATTGTCAGCTTGGACAGAATCAAAACTTTGTTGACATTAATGAATAAGAACTACCTCCATAGCATGAAGATACTCATAGATTTCGGAAACATAAAGTTGGTCAAACTGTGAGGATGAGGAAGAGGGAATGAACTCTGTGGAAGATGGTTTCTTTAAATTTGGATTCTTCCGACATTGTAGTTTCTCTTTGCGTTTGTTTTGAGTTGCATTCGGAAAATTTGAAAGTTCACCAAGCACAACACGCTGCCTTTTGGGGTGTTGTTTTTGGACCGCCACCATGGGAGGAGCAGCAGCAGCTGTGGCCTTTCTCTTTGCAGCTGCACGCGTCTCCATCTTGTTCCTCTTGTGTTGTTATTTAGGAACAAATGAAAGAATGGAAAAAAGAAAGAAGATGAAGTTGAAGTGCTGGGTAAGGAGGAGAAACTACCATAATGTTTATGTATATATAATAGGTAGACAAAACAAAGAGCGGGTTCTCAAATGAAAACTAAAATGATTTGGTGTGTCTGAAAATTTTAGGATTTGGCTTTGGTTCTAAATTCAAACATGTAGATTTAGTGAGACAAATGTTTTGGATTGAAAGTAAAAAATTCCGTATGGCGCCCAACCGCCAAAGGCGGGCTTATTTTCAGTGAAAAAAAAGTTCAGTATTTTTTAATTATTTAATTAAAGAATAACTGTTTAATTCTTTAATTCTTTCATTTAATATATACAGTTAGAGATTACAGAATAACTGTTTTTAAATCTATATAACTTAGTCTATGTTCTGTACTCTAGTAATAGCTGGCAATTAACTTTTTATTTTTATTATAAGATATTTTGTGTTCATATTTTCTATAAATAATAACATTAAAGTTAGAATATATGCATAGAAGACTATGGATATAAAATATTTTCTTAATCAACAGTTATTATCTTTTTACTTTAATTATTTAAAAATTAAAAGGGTTTTCAAAATTTTAAATTTCACATGATGTAATTTATCTAAATTATAGAATTTCTTTCTATAACAACTTTTAATACATGCATTAGTTACAAATTTTTTTTACTAATATATCTATTTTATTATTTTACATTTTAAAATTTATAATTATTGTTTTAAACTTAATTAGCTGTTTATAACCTGTAACTAAATTATAAAAAATATTTATTCATAATTATTTTATAAATTTAATAATATTTTTATTTTAATAATTACAATAAAAAATATTTTGTTTTTTTTATGTAAAATAAAAATAAATTAAATTAAACATGTAATAAAAATAAAACATATTATCACACTTTGTAAAATTAAGTCTCTTAAGATAAAATTAAATAAACTAAAATGGTAAGTAAACCTAAAATCAGATATAAAAAAATAAAACATATTTTAAATGAAAAATATGAAAAAATAAAATAAATTAAACAACTGAAAAAGGTAAATATATTTTAAATTTAAAGATACAAAATATTTTAAGGGAATAGTTATTTATTTTAGCTTTCTATATATGAAAAAGAGTCTAGTTGAAAATCTCTATATCTTGCCCTCACTGAACTTTTTCTTCTTTCACAATAGCTGCTGCCTCTGGGTGTCGCCGCTTATTGAACTGGACATCTATTCTATTCTTGGTTAGTCTCACCTACTCAATCACTCTCTATTCTATTTTGATTGTTGTTTTTTTGGTTTTCTTAAGGGTTTCTATAGATTTTCTTTTGAATAACAGAGGCTGAACCTCTGAATAGAATTTTGTTATTAATCTCCCTTAAATGAGTTATGACTTTTCTTCTAACATGCTTGAGTTTGTATCTTATGCTGTGACATTACAGTTGTGATTTTGTTTGTTTTCATTTCTTTTAGAGTGACGTTTATGTTGCTTTGATGCATGAGTGTACAAGTATTTTAGTTGGAGAATTTAGGATCATAATCATCCCCAAATCAGGAATTTTATCATTTCTTATCCCATGTAGAATTCTCTAATGTCTTTATGTACGAGTCAGCTGAATTCCAAAAGCACAATTCAAGAACCTCTTCTGTATTTTTTTTTTTTTTTAATTTCAAAAGTTATGTATCTTTATAATAACTGTTTCACTTCATTGTATGTTATTTGTTGAGATAGCCAAGATTGGAGAGAACTGAAGAGTGATGGTAAACTATAATGCCTTTTATTCATATATGTAATTAGTATTTAATAATCATATTGGTGTGGAAGTTGGAAGATTAAATTTATGGGATGTTGTTAATTTGTAATTGTTGAAGTGTTGTACTATTTTTCTTGAATGGTCTAATCATGCCTTGGCACATGAAATGTACTGAGATGCTACGAATTGAATATCATAGTAGTGTCATTGTTGCTTCTTTAATGGTTATTTATCTAAATTTTCTTTTAGGCATACATAGAGATGCTCTTCCTTTAAATTCTAGTGCTAATCTCAATATGTTCAGTGTCAGACTGCTGCTTTGATTTTGAAGGAAGAGAGGATGAGTGAACTTCTTTTTGATGATATTTTCATGGTTGAGACTCTAGATCCAGATGGTAAAAAGTATGACAAGGGTATGGACACCTCTTATTTCTTTATATCATTTTGCTTTCATGCTTTTAAAGATCAAACTGTTGTACGATTTTGAACTTGAAAGTTGTCTCAACAAGAATCATTGATTATTAGAAAGTATGGTTCTATTCTGTTTATTGTTAGCATTGCAGAAGTTTTGGCTAGAACATTATTGATATTATTTTCCTAAATCATAATGAGTTTTCAGATAGATAAATAAAATGCTAGATTCTATTTTTTTAGGAGTTTTAATGTATGAAACAAACCATATTGAGCTGAGGTCTTTTCAGAAAATTAAAGAGAATAGGATTTTGCTTTGGCTCCAAGAGTAAATCTCACTTAGTGACAAATGACTATGAACCTAGGGTACAAATGGAGAATTTAATTATGGAAACATTGGTATTCAGGTTATGGTTGGCCATGATAGAGATTTGCCACTTAGTTGAATTTAGCAATGGCATGTTGTTCAATTTGCAATAATTTTATACTTTAGTTGTTACTTTATGTGGATAGTAGACCTATATTAGTTCATAGTTTTATTAGTTGAAAAACTCATTTGATCTTATGAATAATGTTTGTTAGACAAAGTTCTTTTAGCATTTATAAGATCGTGGCTATGTTCTTGCAGTTTCTCGGATTGTGGCACGAAGTGAGAAGCGTGACATGTACATGCTTCTAGATGTAAACACAGAGATTTATCCTATGAAGGAAAAAGAAAGATTCTTGATGGCTTTGTCTCCTTCACTTGTTTTGAATACTAAGGTAAACTAATTCATTTACAGTTCCGCGCTTTACTGTGGTTTTAGACAATTCGAACGTAGTTCTCTTTACTCAACAATTTATTTAAACCTCTTCTATAATCCAATTCTTATATACGCTTTGTTTTCTGCCTGATCATATTGTGGACTTAGCTAAAAATTGACTCATTGTCACTCTATCACATATATAACGGAAGGTTCTTTCTGATGGTGCTAACTAAACAACATGAACTGGTTAAAGGTAGATTCAAACCGAAAAGTCACCGAGTCAAGTTAAATTAAATGCATTCTTTACTGTGGTTTTAGACAATTCGAACGTAGTTCTCTTTACTCAACAATTTATTTAAACCTCTTCTATAATCCAATTCTTATATACCTTTGTTTTCTGCCTGATCATATTGTGGACTTAGCTAAAAATTGACTCATTGTCACTCAATCACATATATAATGGAAGGTTCTTTCTGATTGTGCCAACTAAACAACATGAACTGGTTAAAGGTAGATTCAAACCGAAAAGTCACCGAGTCAAGTTAAATTAAATGCCTTCCATACTTTTGAGAATATAAGTCATACTGTAGTTGACTGTGGAGAAAGGTCTCTCAGAATGTTACCCTAAGATTATCTGCTTGCAAATGCACTTATTTAGAAACTGGAACAAGTAGTTGTAATGCCTGTGTGGGATTAAACAAATTATAGATGGTTAAGGATTAGTGTCAGAATAAGTGAAGAGAAATTTAGCAGGGTGTTTCAGGCTTTAACTACCATATGACAGTAATATATAAGTATGTGAAAGGTATCTGTTAAATTAAATTCTGATGAGTTATGATATAGGGGGGTTTATCAGGGAGAGATTATATATGTGACATGAGTCTTAACATTTGAGACCACTTTTAACTTTGACTTAACTTGGATTATTTCCAACAATCTCCTCTCAAGAGTAAATTCCTTTCATATAGTATATTTCTCATTGGGTGTACGGTGAGCTATTTATACCCTGTTGTTATGGTTATGGTAATGGTGTTGTTGTTATAATCATATAAGTCAATCATCCTAAACCAGGTTATGATACCATTGAGTTATGTTATAGAGAGGTTTATTAGGAAGAGGTTATATATGTGACATAAGTCTTAACACACATAACATCACTTTTAGCTCAACTTTAAGGCAATCAGTTCTTAGGTCTTTCATGCATGAATTATTTCCACTTGGATTTATGAGTTCATGGGTTCACACTTGGATTATTCTCAACAAATTCAATTATTTATATTTGTTACAAAAATAGTCAGTACTGGCTTCACACTGAATTGATCTTTCTCCAGGATGGCTCGGTGTCAATTCAAGACAAGTTTGAATACATCATGCATGGAAGGCTGTATAACATCGAAGGATGTTCAAAACCTGAGTTTGAAGTGTACGTACATTTTTTCCATATGGGTGTTTCACTCCATTTTGTTGTCGTTAAAAGTTAAAAGTATCATATGGGGATCTAGGATTTTAATCAAATCGTGCTTTACATGCAAATTGAATTAGCATAGAAATAGTTTAGTTGCATATTTGTAAGCGTTATGTTTGTCTTCTTATTTCATGGAATTTGCTTAGAATGTTATTTACATTTTGCTTAATGGAGTTATAATCTTTGCAATCACAGTATGATGGCAGTTGTTTTTCTTTCATAGTTATACCTTATCAGTTTATGCTTTTGTTCTTGAGATTGGTCAACTCTCCAACCGAATTCTTTTTCTTGCACCAGGGAGGTATATGCATCATTTGGAGGACTTCAGTTGATGCTGAGAGGACATGCATCTCATTGTGCTAAGTTTACAGTTGATCAGAACTTGTTCTTACTAATAAGGAAGATTGGAAGTTGAAACTGATGGTGGTGTGGCCTGAAAAAGAAAGGCACCCTAACATTATGTTTTTACTGTATTTTTTCTATATTGGATAAAGTCATTTACATGAACTATGTTTATGATGTTTCTTCGAAGTTAGTTTTTTGGAAGATTAAATGTGCGTTTGAGATCACTGCAAAATTATATTATTTTAACTATTAATTATTCATATATAGATCGTAATCAGAGTAAGTTTTTATTTGTTTAAACATAATATAGAATTTTGTGCATATAATTATATGAATGAACATTCACAAGTTTTACATGGGTGGATAGAAATAATCATATTCTTTTCTAAAATTTCAAAATAGACAAATGAATATTGATTTTGATTTTTTAAAATATATTTAAAAAGTTAATATACTAATATTAATATATTTTAAAAATTCAATAGAAGGATAATAGACTTCTAAACAATCATAACTTCTTTATGTGCCAACGCTTTTAATGGATTTTTCTAACTTTTACACTTAAATTATAAAATTGAAAAGATAAGAAAAATATTATTGACTAAATGACTAAGGTTTTATTTTATTTTTATTGATTTTGGTAGGGATGATTTTATTTAAATTATTATGAATATTTTTATTATTATTACAAATCATTATTAGTCAGGATTTTTTAGATAAATGTCGTGTAGGTTGTTTTACATATATAAATTAGATTGGATAATGATATTTAGACAATATTTTTTTATAACATTTGAATATTAATTACTTATCAATATGTGATTGGTCAAAAATTACTCCAGAATTAATAATCATAATAATCATAAATTGTGAAGTAATTTTTTACCAATCACAGATAGACACGTAATCAATATTCAAATTTTGTCAAAAGAATAAATATCATTATCCTACATAAAAACAGTTCTAACTAATGTCATTTTAGGAAGAAAAAAAAAATTGTCAATACCAGTTAAAATAATCTTGATAAATTTTTGACTTAAGAAGTAGCATCAAGAAGATTGACTAAAAATAATTATTAATATTAATGTTTTCCAATATTTACAACTGATTGATATTTCAGTTTTTTAATATTTTCTAAGATAATTAAAATAAAGAAAGAGATTTTTGCAAATTTTGCAACTGCTTCTCGTGACATATGAATGGGTAGGGTTGCTTTTTCAAGATAATATTAAAGGGTGTCTTTTTCTTTTTCACTTCGAGATATTCGGTGCAGATAGAGAAACACGGAGTCCAAGAGGTAATTTTGGTGGGGTGTGTACACCAATTTTTCTCAAACTCAATTCGTGTTTTTTTGAAGAGAAGAATATACATAATTCAAAAGTATAATGATATTCTGACTAATATTTTTTTTTATAACATTTTAATATCATATTAGTTATTGATTTAAAATTATTCAATAATCAATAATAATAATCATAAATACCAATAAATCATATAAATGTTAAAGTGTTATAAAAAAAATATCGTGAAAATATCATTATGACAAACAAAGTCAATTAGGCCGGCAAGGACTACCCTGTTCTGAACGCCACAAAATACAATATGTGACCATGAAGTTATTCTATTTTTTGTGGGTCATTGACGACAGGGAGTGAACCATGTTGTCGTCTACAAAAAATAGTTACACCTGTTTTTGTTCTTGAAAAATGTTTGTCTTGTTACTTTTACATATTTTTCATACACAGTCATTTTTAGTTGCTTTTAAACCTTTTCACTGCAAAACCCAAATATTTTGCTTGTACTATAATTAATATATATATATATATATATATATATATATATATATATATATATATATATATATATATATATATATATATATATATATTGTTGTTTCTTCAGCTTTTAACTTGTACATCATCTGTCAATCGTATCTTAATTATAGGCATATCAGCGTGTGTATTCCCTTTTTTTTGTTTGCACCTGAAGAAGACATCTATTTTGATTGTTGTCACGCTTGCTGTCAGTATGGGTGTTTTGATATAAACCGTAAACCTTACCATGCTTTGCTATGTTTTCGTTCATTTTAATTTTGTTAGCATGCATATGTAGACACTATTTACTTTTATGATTAAGTGCTGTAATGTTTAATATTAAAATTGTATCCATGTGCACAAGAAATTATAAGATGATGATGTACTCTTAAATCTGTCAGTCAGTGTTTAGCGTTTGATTGTGTTTATTCTTGAAGAAGTATATTAATGAAAAAAAATGCAGAATTGAACTAGTTAATGTAGAAAGTAATTAAACTTATAGTAAGTAGCACCTAACGTTCAACATACATGCCTGATACCAGCAATTCAAATACCCGCCAATCACTGACACCACACCTAACGTTTATCTTCATAAAAGAAGAGACAACTCTTCAACTCTCAATGCTGCTGTCTTGAATTGTATCAATATCAATAGCTCTATTACATCCACCCATGCGCACTGCACAATCTCAGCCTCACCGGTGGCAACATGCTTGGGTGCTGCCTCCTCTAGCCATTTGGATTTCTGGCATGTAATTTTTCATCTTCTTTCTGCTTCCCTCCCTTCTATCATCACTCTTTCTAACGCATAGCCTTTTTTTTTTTCCTTTTTTCTCTATGTTTCTATTTTGCAGTTTCAGCAACACTCCGTTATGGGTATTACGGGGATTCTCTTATCTTGCTTGGTCCTGCGTCATCCCGTTTGATTACAACCAGTTCTGTTTTTGTGAAGCAGCTTCAAGTGTCAAGCAAGGACAAAAATCAAGTCTTTGTTCACACTTTCAATAAGAAGCCCGAGTTGAGCTCCCAAACTAATTGGACGGCGTCGGATTTTTTACTTGTTGAAGCGTATAAAAGCAAGGTAACATTGTTACTAGTTTGGTTTGGTTTGTTCTAAAGCAATCACCCATAAGAATGTCTTTGAAGAAATCGACTTTTCAACTTCAGGGGATTTCTCTGTGGTTAAATCAGGGCTCCACCATCCGTCTTAGGTGGGAAGAACATACTACTAGTGGATTGGATAAGCTACATGGGATGGTGGTTAAAGGTCGTGCCTGTCTCTTCTTCTTCTTTTTTTCATTTTTTTGAGTATGAATTTCAGGTTTATCTCAAGAATCATTCTTATTTCGCAGGAGACGTGAAGTTTGAACAACTACAGAATTCACATACGACCTTCCTCAATGCAATTTCTCTTAGAGAGACTGTTAATGGTAATTGTTTACAGCTGTCTTAGCAAAAAATTGGATAAAAAACTACTTTAGTGATATTAGTAATTAAGCATCAGCTGCAATTTTGAAACTAGATTTTGGATCATGAATTCTCTCATTAATAATTGACGTGAGATTCTCAACCTACCCTATTCTTTGACAAAGATTATTCATTTGAGTTGTTTGATAACAACCTGTTTGTTAAGTTTAACAATTACGAAGGTAAACTTTCATTTACATCATCTTAAAATTTAACTCAACATTAAAAATTAATTTAAAAGAAGAAGGTTGACTATCATTTACTATACTATTTAGTCATATTACGTTAGTACAAAATTAATATTTTATGACGTAAAAAAACAAAACGTACATAGTTTTGTATGTTATAATAGGTCTATGACGTAAATTTTTGTTACGTAAATCTTGTATATTATAATAGGTCTATGACGTACATAGTTTTGTACGTTATAGGTCTATAAAGAAAATCCCCCAACTTAAAAACTGCATCATATTCAGGCTATCATGACGTAAATTTTTTGTTACGTAAATCTTGTACGTTATAATAGGTCTATGATGTATATAGTTTTGTACGTTATAATAGGTCTATAAAGGAAATCCGCCAACTTAAAAACTGCAACATGTTCAGGCTATCATGACATAAATTTTTGCTACGTCATAGACCTATTATAAAGTACAAAACTATGTACATCACCAATTAAGGAGCAATATGCCCAATTCTATTCTCTAGTGTTACGCCCATTTATCTTTTATTTGCTAAGTATATTTGAAAGAGTCAGGGCATTTTGATTTTTGTGGACATTACTAGGTAAAGAAGCTGAATACATGGTCGAGGAAGATGATAGATACCACATTGGAGTTCTAAACATGAATGCAAAGAACATAATCTTGACTATGGAAGTTAATGTTTCAGCAAAGGTATATGATACCACCAAAGCCAAGAAGATGTGCTCCACTGAAAATGGACCTTGTAGGCTCAGTTTTTTCTTCCCAGATACTCATTATGTTATTCTTACGGCAGCCAACAATGTAAGGCACAAGAAACCTTGTCTGACTCATTTAAATTTGGAGATCTTCACCGAAGTAATTCAACAATACATTGTTACATCGATTGGTTACAGGGAAATGGGGTAACGTATGTTGAAATTTCTTTAGTGGCCCGTGTGGTTGTCTACGTATTACTTCTAGGTACAATGATTAAAGTTTCTGTTCTGAAGCCTTTGGTTGAACTATATATACATTTTGTTGCTAAAGATGACGCGTTTTTGCGTGTAGGAGTTACTGCGATTGTTGTTTATCTGATTTTGAAAATCCTTGGAGTTTATGATGATGCTGAGCAGCATAGTCAAGTTACAATCGATGTTACATACAGAACAAATAATTTGGTTGCAACACATGCCGAAACTGAGCCATTGATGCGAGTGGAGGAAAATCGAATGTCATATGGAACAAATGCAAAAGATGATAAACAAAATTCAGGAGCATATAGTAGCTCTTCATCAGAGGAGTTATATGATGAAAAATTATGTTGCATTTGTTATGATGAACAACGCAACAGCTTCTTTGTTCCTTGTGGACACTGTGCCACTTGCTATGACTGCGCACAGAGGTACTCACTACTGAATATTTTCAGTTTATACAAATTTCAGAAGATTCACATTTGAGTGCATTTTGCAGGATTGTCGATGAGGAGAGCAAAGTATGTCCTATATGCCGAAGGCTTATTCACAAAGTACGAAGATTGTTTCACATTTAGGCTCACAGACATGTGTCTTGTAGTGATGTGATTTGAGGGATCATGTAGATAGCTGGGAATTAGATTTTGGATGTGGATTTTGTGAAGAGATTGAATGATGTTATTTTCTATTTTTTTGCGTGAAGCTGCAGGGGAAATGGGTAACTATCGTTTCGGCATATACTTCGGCTAACTAAGCAACCAAAAAAATAGACTTTTCTTATATATTCTTTTCATATGTTCGGCACAAGTTCACACAGATAAATTTGTTCTTACCCGTAACTGACACTTATATTTATTTCCATTAAAGTATTTAAAAGCATTTTTATAAAATAAGTTGCTGAGAATAAAGGAACTCCAAGTCATTTTCTAAGACAGATTTTTGTTCGGATTTGGCATCAGCTCAGTATTCCCTGCGAACTAATATCATGTTTAGTATGCATGAATTCATCGGTGAGGGCACGAATTTATCTATATCGAGCATGATATAGCTTATTCCATCATAAAAAGCTTTTTTCAATTTCCCCAAACATCATTTTCTTTTAAAACCAAAGTCTGTCACTTTGTATAGAAATATTCTACCCTCTGATATAGTCCTGGCCCTTGAAGTCATTTTGTGTTGAAAGTTGTATACTCACCCTTCCATGATGTCCTGATACTTTTACTAAAAGGAATTAACATATTCCTCTAATAGGCTGTTAAGCTGAAATTTACCAAAACTATTGTTTGTCTGATTGCTGGAATCAGGAGCCACCATGGTACATAAACCACAACTAGTTTTATAACTCGGGAACATAGTGGTTTGACCCAAAATCTATTAACCTTGTATCAGCTTGTAGCCACAGCCAAGAGATAGATAGTGATAGGAAATGAGTGATTATAACATGTTTCGAATTAATGATAGAAAAGTTCAGACCTATATATGCGTGGAATTTTAATCTTCAAAGAAATATTCCCAATATAAAGAAGACTGGTTGTGTGGCTTCAAATGGTGCTGCAACTGTTCACATGAACTATTGCATGCCAATTTTTCACTTCAGTCGTTCTTTCACCTTTCATTGACTCTCACATCAGAGTAACCCAATTCTGGTGAAGATTTTCTGAACTTGCAGCTGAATAAAAGCACGGGTACATAACAGAGAATCAGAAAAGGGAGCCTGTGAAAGTGTATGAGGATGGCCCCACTTGGCTTTTTTTCAACAAAATCTGATGGCTGTTGTTGTGGCTGCAGATGCTACAATACAAGCTACAAACAAAACCGCCAAAATCAAAGCTTTATATGTAATTGCACCCTGCAGCACTTTATGGGTTGGAATTGGACTTACGATCTTCTTCCATAAAGAGCACCTATTCTATGGATTATTGTTGAGACACAAGTTTCAGATAACCATAAGATGCTCGGTATCAACTAGGTAAGGCTAGTTTTCCGTTCATCACACTGTTTACCTTTTGGAATTGTTTTAAGAGCAGTAATAACAAACAGTATTGTTGCAAGAGACAACACTAAGCTACAGTGTCAGCATATTTTGGCTCCCCCAATGTTATATCTATCTAACTAAAATTACATAAATAAATTTTTAAATCATAAATAGTCAGTGGTAATATATATATATATAGAATGTGGTATTGTCAGAACAGATTAGTTAATATCCCTGTAGCTCAACCTAACCTACGTGAGTTTGAATAGGATTCGATTTTAAAAAATAAAGTTATATTAAGAAAAAGAAAATCTTAAACTTAAACCTTCCTATTCCTATGTTAAATTTATTTATTCAAAACTTTAATTTTATAGATAAATAAGTGATGAGTATGATTTAATGTTATAAAATAATTTGTTTTGTATTTTTAAATTATATTTGAAGTTTAACATGATTTTTAAATTATAGTGTATTTATTTTATTTTGAGTTGTATTGTCTTTTTTTTTTAATTTTTGATTATATAAGGAGTTTAATATTAAACTATATTTAGATTGAATTTTATTTAAATTTTAATTGTTATTGAATAAAGAAAAAAATTATAATTAACCTGTGGTGGTGAACGAGATTAAATTTAAATTTTTTTGGATTCTCTAAGTGAACCAGGTTATGTTAGTTTATTAAATAATTAACTTATACTAAGTATAACTAAAATATACCAAGTGATCTATTTTGATAATACTAAGTAAATGTGAGAATATTCTATCTTTCAAGGATGAATTCAAATAATATTCATAAAAATATTTTTTTTGTCATTCTTACTTTTAATTTTATAATATATGAATGTGATCATAGGACTCTTATATAAGAAATTATTATGTGAAAAGAAACACGAAAAATAAAATAATAAGTGAAAAATTTCTATAAAATTAAAGTAAATTATTCATAAATTAATTTGTACAAATTTATTTATATATTTTTTAAAAAAATATTCACAAATCAGTCTTACTCATAAGAATTTTTTTGTTATCTCTAAATAAACGTTATAATGTAAATGAGTTATTAATTGAAAAGGTATTTAGATATAAAATAAGCTTTTTGTTTTTGGTCCTCATAGTACTATTACTTAGAGGAAAAAGTAAAAAAGAAAAGAGAAGCAAAAGTTCACAAAATTAATATCCATGAATTTTAATGTTCTCTTTGTATATAAGTCTCTTTACCTTTTTAACCTTTTTTTCTATTTAAAATTAATTCAAAAGAAAATGCATAAGAATAAACTTAACAAATACATTAAACATTGCCTTTCATAAAACTACACAAAATGTTCCTTCATATATTTAGCGCCATGCTTTATAAAATAAAAGCAGAAGTTATGAAATAAACTGAATTCATCTTCTATAATATTCTTTACTCGTTTATAATTCTTTATTTTGTTCTTTGACATTCTTACAGAGTATTTTATGTTGTTTCTTAATGTAAAATTATGGAATTATAAGTTTCAAAATAGATAAAATTTGAAATGTAATTATTGATTCTAACTTTAAACGAAAATGGTTCCAAACATAAAATCATATTCTCCTTGACTCTCACTCAACTGAGAATTTTATTCTAATACATTCAATAATCTTAAATAATTTAAGAATTGAGATAAAAAAAAAATTAAATATACGTAACTCTTTCTCCAACCACCTTAATATACTTCCTTTTTAAGGAATCTAATATTGTCTAGGTAAACTTAAAATGGGAACATATTATATCATTTATTTAACACATACCACCCATTATAGTTCTTTTTTAAGATTTAACGTTATTAGTGTAAATGTTTATTTATTCTGCTCTAAAACTTTCAAAGTTCACTATAGAGCTTCTTAATGTTTTTATGTAAATTTATGCATGCAGAAGTTACATTCACACTATGGAACGTGTGATGGTGATTATAATTTGTTCCTTAAACTGAACAATGAAAATAATTCGAATTTTCTAATTCAAAGTCAATAACTATTTTAAGCTAAAAAAAAAGTTTCTCTTGCCTATGGAAGTACTTATTGTATTTATAAATAAAATAGTTACATATCATTTATTTTTTAAATAAGAAAATATTTCGGTTACAAAAAGAAAAATAACAATAAAATGGGAAAATAATAATTAATATAAAATCTTTTTTAGATTATAACATTTGTTAATAAAATCGTAACTAATCACATCATGGGCCTAGTCGAAAATTATTTTTTGGATTCATAATTTCAGACGTCTCATTTCTCTTTTAGTATTGGGTTAGGTCCCGAATAACTGAAATAATATTATGCGAACACTGTAAAATTATATTGATTTAAAAAGCACTCATAAATTATAATGAAACAAAATAATAAAATATTCAACTTTATAACTGAATACGTTAGATTATCATTAATTTATAATTTTGAAAACAATTCAACATTAAATTATAAATTATTTTATTATTAAGTAATAACATTAAAAGTCAATTTGTATTTTTTTATCAATAACATACTAAATTGATTTTTCATTCTTTCATAAGGTAAATTTATCATTTTTCCTTAAAAAAAAAATACAATTTTCATTCCACGTGATTGCCACACGCCCTTTAGATATCAACGTTGGAAGAGAACCAAATGTCAATGTCTTCATGAAGATTGTGTTGGCTTAAAACATCTCATCCTTATTATGAAAAGTTCAAAAAACACTTTAGTAGGTACAAGGGTTGAAAACTAGTCAAAAAATACCTTTCAATAATTTATATAAATGTTAAATACAGTCACATTTTCTTACACCTCAATCCATTAAGGAAGAAACACTTTTTTTTCTAATATTAGATAAGATTAATTTTTGCAAAAATCTATTAAAGAAAATCTATATGTTTCTGACCAATAGAAAAAATTGAAAATTAAGCTCAAAGTATAGTCTGAGTGTAAAAAAAACTCAGCTTAATGCATAAATTATGTTCTCAACATAACTTTATATTATTAAATGCACACATACTTTCTGTAAAAAGAATAACAAAATGGAATAAACACGATAATATTAACAGCTTTACGAGTTTTAGTTTTTATCATATAATTTCAAATATATGAATCTTCTCAAATAACAGATTGTATTATAGAAAAATAATATAATGTTTATTTCATTAAATTTTAATTTAAGAATACAAATATAAATATATTACTATAAAGGTCAAAACATATAATGAATTTTTTAATAAATTTATCAACAGATTCTAAAAATTAATATTAGATATTTTAATGTTTATGACGTGACAAATGTTGATGAACATGTCAAATATAAATGACAACAAAATAATTCTATATTCTTTACTTTTTATTTTTTAATAAATGTTTTATGAAGAAATAACGTTCAATAAGTAAAAACTCCAAAATGCTACTATTAGTTTTTTTTAATATTTACCAAACTATTTTAAAAATTGTTATTTATAACAGTAATTTAAAATTAAACAACATAAATGCTCATTAATAAAAATAATGTCAACTAAGAGACATGAAGTACACCATGTTTGGTGCGAAAAATAGAAGTCAGATACGATACGGGACTTGAAGTGTTCTATAAATTATAGTAATAACCGCGCACCTGACCAGATAAAAAAAACAAAAGAATGATGGTGAAATAAATGATCGAACGGCCACAGACGCAGACGATGCAGTAGTTTATCTAATGAAATGACGAAAATAAGCTCTGTAATTGTGACGTGTCGCTAGATGTTTGTTTAAACCCTACGATTGCATCTAGGAACGGAGTAGAGAGTTACTAGCTACAGAACACATTGGCTAGGCCAGATTGGTAGATAGATCCGTATAAATAGGTGCGTTGAGTTTGCACACGTAGCAGGTAGCAGGCCACCGCGAACTGGCTTCCTCCGCCGCCCGCGCACGCCGGAAATTTTGATCAGAAAATGAGTGCTCCGTCGCGAGAAGAGGGGTCGAAAGAAGAGGAGAAAGACGAGGAGGCGAACCGGCTTCTAGAGGAAGCAGGAGCGGTATCCTCATCGGAAGAAGATGTGGCATACGAAGCGGGAGAGAAGATCCTGGTGGCGGATTTCGATTTTGACACAGTGGACGATGCGACAGTTCCTCCTTTCTCATGGAAGAAGCTGTGGCTGTTCACTGGGCCTGGGTTCTTGATGAGCATAGCTTTTTTGGATCCGGGGAATCTCGAGGGGGATCTCCAGTCTGGGGCCATCGCGGGCTACTCGCTCCTCTGGCTCTTGATGTGGGCCACCGTCATGGGCCTCTTGATCCAGCTTCTGTCCGCCAGGGTCGGGGTCGCCACGGGCCGCCACCTCGCTGAGCTCTGCAGGGATGAGTATCCCCATTGGGCCCGCCTTGTGCTCTGGTTCATGGCCGAGCTGGCCCTGATTGGCGCCGACATTCAAGAGGTAATTGGAAGTGCCATCGCCATCCAAATTCTTAGCCGAGGCTTCCTCCCTCTCTGGGTTGGAGTTCTAATCACTGCTTCCGACTGGTATCCTTCCTTGCTGTTGCTAACCCCTGTCATTTAACTCATGTTTCTATTGGATTTTTTATATACCGGAATGCATTTACCTCAACTTTTGGAGAGAGCCTTGCATTCAAAACTAATTTTAGTTGTTGGAAAAAGTTTGATTAATTTTACCCTTTTATCTCGTTTTTCTATCCACATAACTTTATCCCAATTCTTGTTCTTTGAATTCCACCAGTCATGTTTTGAGGTGGTTTTTATGTTGTTAGGTTTTGGTTTCATGTTTTTTAATTCTATTTTTCTTTTTCAAATTCGTTTCTCTACAACTTTATTTTTAATTCATGCATTCACAAGCTCATTTTAGTTCATGGAGGATTGTATTTTATTTTATTTTCTTATTACTTTTCTTACAAATTCTATGTACCCTTGTTTGTAGTATATTGTTCCCTTTCATTAATTGCTTGCAAGCTTTCCATTTTCTCGTCTGAACGTGTTTTAACTGTGGTATATTCTCTGTTGTTTTGAACAGCTTTTTCTTTCTATTTCTTGAGAACTATGGTGTGAGGAAGTTGGAAGCTGCTTTTGCAGTTCTCATTTCTATTATGGGTCTTTCATTTGCCTGGATGTTTGCTGATGCAAGACCTAATAGACAAGAGCTTTTAATGGGTAAATTTCATCTGATGTTGTGGTTGAAATATCACTTTTTTTATGACCCGTGTGTTCTTTATTAGCTTGCCTTCTCACTAGTTTCACAAGTTAAAAGATATCTAGCCTTTCATAGTCCATGGATATAATATAACTGTGTTTGTTCATTTTGATAGGTATTTTGGTTCCGAGACTAGGCTCAAAAACAATTCGTCAAGCTGTGGGTGTTGTGGGTTGTGTCATTATGCCTCACAATGTATTCCTGCATTCTGCTTTGGTTCAATCAAGGAAGGTTGATCCTAATAAGAAAGGTCGGGTACAGGAGGCTCTCAACTACTATTCAATCGAGTCATCAGCTGCACTTTCAGTCTCCTTCATGATCAATCTATTTGTCACAACAGTTTTTGCTAAGGGTTTTTATGGAACAAAGCAGGCAAAAGACATAGGACTCGTCAATGCAGGGCAATATCTTGAAGAAAAGTATGGAGGAGGAGTTTTCCCTATTCTTTATATATGGGGAATTGGGTTATTGGCAGCTGGCCAGAGTAGCACCATTACTGGCACATACGCTGGGCAATTCATAATGGGGGGTTTCCTCAACCTTCGTTTAAAGAAATGGATGAGAGCGTTGATCACTCGAAGTTTTGCAATTGTGCCAACTATAATTGTAGCTATAGTTTTTAATAGATCAGAAGCATCCTTGGACATTTTGAATGAATGGCTCAATGTGCTTCAGTCCATGCAAATTCCCTTTGCTTTGATTCCCCTCCTCACATTGGTCTCCAAAGAGCAGCTCATGGGAACCTTTAGAGTTGGACCTGTTCTTGAGGTTAGTTAATCATCTAACTGTTCTTTCATTTTGTTGATTGTTAATTATAAGATCTACCTGAAACAACTTCCCACATGGTTCAAAATTATGTTTCAGTAAGAGAACAAAGGTAAAGCTGTCCAATGTTTTTGCTTTGTGTCTGCAATACCTTTTTCTGGGAGTTAAGGATGGTTGTCCGTCAGGCTTGACAGCCAGTGCCCAATCTGATTATCAAATCTAAAGTTATTTAAGATGTGTGTTGGTAATTCAAGAACAATCTATACCTGTTTGCTGGATAAAACTAGAAATAGATCTGCCAGTTATATTTAAGAGAGTGAAACGTGGTTGATGCCTGATGTTTTTCTATAGTTGCTTGTATCCCCTTTCTTTTCTTGTTTTTCTTCTTAGGTGCATTTGGTTTGAATGATTTTTATATGAAGGTGAATTTAAAAAAATGTTTTAATTCTCCAGTTGAATTTCTGCAACAGAAATGATCAGCAGACATGAATTTAAAAAAATGTTTCTGTGCAGTGTAATGTGAAGATGTTTTAATTTCAGTTGATTCTTCTATAGGAAAAAAACAGAAAAATTATACAGTTCCTTGCTTGAGTTCATGGAGTCCTAAAGTTTTAAGGAATTGGCTCATAACTGTAAGGAAAAGTATTGCTACGCATGACTTCCATTTACATAAGTATCATATAATGTACATTAAAATCCTTGCCAAGGATTTGTTCCTATACAAGATTCGCGTGCTTGTGGGAATTGGGTTGATGTAGAAGTAATTTAAGGAAAAACGATGATCAAATACCATATTCATTAAGATACTGATTTCAAGATTAAAAAATCTTCTCTCTTTTTTCCATACTAAATTTTACTTATTTTGTACTTGTAGAGAGTAGCATGGACTGTTGCTGGACTGATAATAGTGATTAATGGGTATCTCTTGTTAGATTTCTTCATTTCTGAAGTGAATGGCGTCTTACTTGGTCTTTTAGCCTGCTCCTGCACGACAGCCTATATTGCGTTCATAGTATATTTGGTTTCACAGAGCGGTATTCTTCCTTCTGCATGGGTTAATCGTCTTCCCAAGGGATTTTCTTCAACTGGGAATTAACTCAACAAAATTCACACTTTGATGAAAAATCTGGAAATAGTACGGCAAACTTCTGCTAGACAATTTTGCACGAGTTTTGCTTCATACACCATAGAGTTTATAGAGTTTCTCTAACCATGCAACCTGGATTAAATTGAATACAAGGTCAGGTAGGGGAAAACACCTAGTTTTAACTGCACTTCAATTTTGCAATAGCCTTACAAAGTTTACCTTCCATATGCATCAAGATGGATATACCTTTCGGATGGAAGACATGGAGAGAGCATCATTAGAACTTGCAGGATAGATTATCGATTTACCGCTCGACATACCTGCCATTTTATTTCTAACAAGTTGTGAATTGCTCCATTATTCTTTGATGTATACAGTTTGTATTTAACTTGGCACTGGCACATGTTCCTTTCATGAAGGAACACGAGGTACATTCTACCTGCCGAGGGCAGAAAGGTACTTAAGACAGCAGACATAAGTTGTCGGGAATACCCAATAGTAAAATCTGGACTACGTTTATTTTATATTATCTTTATGTTTTCTAGTTAGTTATGATCTCACACCTTACTTGAAGGTGCTACTCAGTTGCTGTTAGGGCCTTAATCTGATTAGGCTGTAGTTTTTGGCTTACTTTTTAGTTGAAAAGTAAAAGGTGTCAAACCAATTTGATGAATTACTTGTTGAATTATATGTAAAACAACTCACTTCTCTTATTTCTATTTATTTCTCACTCAATTTCTAATATTACTTAAGATACCTAAAGATACCCGAGAAGCATTTAGCCATGGGATAAACTCCCATCGACGAAGATTTTAAAATAATGTGACACAAAATCTTGTGTCTTAATAATATAATATTTGTTTAATATTAATTAACATCAAATTAATTATACACTTGATGGAATGGGAAATATGAATAAAGAGAGTGAAAAGTCAAATTCTTTTCATCAAGAGAAAAAAAAGTGAAAATTGACAAAAATGAAAAATAGTTTCAAAAAAGTTTATGAATGATTTAATAGGTGTCATATATAAAAAAATGTTTAATTAATGAAGATGTAAGATCATAATGCTGTTTTTGTGGTTAATATTATTTTAAAATAAAATTTGATTGGTTGAAATTAATTTAGAATAAAGTACGAATGATTTACTAAAATAAAAAAAATGTTTTAATTAATAAAATTAATTTAAGTTAAATATGATTGACTAAAATTAATTTAAAATAAAATATAAATTATTAGTTAAATAAAAGATATTTTAGTTTATGAAATTAACTTAAAATAAAATGAGAGTTGCTTTTACGTGCAAAACTTTGTTGCAAGTTTTTCAAGAGAAAATTATTTAGTTCTCTACTTCATTCCTTGTGAGATTTCAATGTGGGTAAAGTTTCTTTTCTAAACCAATTACATATTCAAATCTTGAAGTCGAGATCAATTACAAAATTAAAACAAACAACCCCTTTATCCCTTGTTATATATTGGTCAATAGTTCCAAATATTTTTTTGTCATAAAGATTTCTACTTAACTTCAAGTTACTTAGTGAATCGACCAATCACACTAAAATGAGTTATTTTGTCAAAATAAAACTTGCAAATATAAGTAAATTGAATCGACATTAGAAGATGAACAAATAAAAAACTCTAAAATATTAATAGACCAAAACCATCACTTTTGAGGCTCTTGGAAATGCATTTATCATCTTTAAACATAAACACAATGATAACCAACACAAGGATAACTATTTTGTGTTATTCTTCAAATACATACTTGATTGTGGTTATGAATGATCACTTTTATTTTGTGTACTTTGAAGACTAATACAAAATGTTGTTAAAATTTTATAAAATTTATGATGTTAGATTTCTTCATATACGTGTTAAAAAATTATGAAAAATATTTTTTTTCAAATGGATCCTTGTAAGAGTTATAAACTTGGTATTGATGGATTTTGTTTCAAACATAGTACGGATTGAAATTGAATGAATGAAAGTCGCATTAGTGAAGAGTATGAAAATGAAGCTTTTGAGTTTTTGTAATATGCTTAAGAACATGGAATTGAACACGATATATTTTTGTCCTTATGTTTGTTGTCTTAATCAAATACGTAAGGACTTGAGTATAATGTGTGATCATCTATTCATCTTCGGTATAGTAAGGAGTTAAGTAGTTTGGACTTGACATGACTTACAACGTCACGAGAAACAAATTATGTGGATGAATGAATGAGTGATCACTTAAAGGCCATGGTATATGATGTTGGTGAAGAAAATTTTGGAAAAACTCATTTATATGATTATCTTAAGTTCGATTCAGAAAAATAATTGTACCCATGATGCTCTAACTTCACACAATTGTCAAAAACTTTGAAATTGTTCAGTTAAAAAACAAGGAATTGATGGACTGATAAAATTTTTACAAAAATTGTTGGAGTTTCTCAAAGAGATACTTGTAGATAATAACACGTTTTATCTATCCATAATTATGAGGCGAAGAAAATTCTATGTTTAATGGGTTTGGAATACCAAAAGACACATGCATGGTCCAATGGTTGTGTATTGTACGAAGACGAGTTTGCTTCACTAAAGGCATACCCAACATGTGGTTTATTGAAGTTTAAAAATAAAGTTGATAGAAATAGTGGTGATGAAGACAAAGATGGTCCTACTAAGGTGGTGTGGTACTTGCCTATAATACCTAGATTAAAACGATTGTTTGTAATTAAAAAAGATGCAAAGAAACGAAAATGACATGGAAGAAATTGTGATAATCTTCTTTGGCACCTAGTTGATTTTCCACAATGGAAGAAGATTGACGAAAAATTTCCAGAATTTGGTGCAAAGTCAAGAAACTTAAGACTTGGGCTTGATATAAATTATATGAATCCTTATGGGAACTTAAGTAGCAAAGATAATTCATGACTAATTTTGTTGATGATATGAAGAGAAAATATATGATGTTGTTTATGATGATATCAAGTCCTAGACAACTTAGAAATGTCATTGATGTGTACCTAAATTCGATAATTGATTATTTGATAAGTAACGAGGAAGTTTAACTAAGATAAGATAAGTTAGTGTTAATTGTTGTGCTTTTTACTTATTGGTAGATTTTATGGCTGTGTTGGAATGAATTATTTGAAGAATTGAGTGAAATTGATGGTTGGATTGAATATGTGAAAGTGTTATTTAATTTCTTTGTTGTGAAATTGAAAGATTGAAATTGTGAATTGTAAAGAATTGGGAATTTGGTTTGAGCATTTGGCTTATAAGGATATATTTTATTGGCACTGAAGTGATACTTGGTTGAGAGTATAAAAAAATAAAAGAGACCTATTGATCTAATTGCATAAGCTAAATTGCCCTGTTTTCTTAGAATGGTGATATGACATTGGGTGCCAAGAATATACCATCACGTGCTACTTCGAAATGACCAAGTTAGTGAGCTCCAGTGGCCATAGCGTTGGGTGCCACTTTGAGATTGTCACTTGCTCACTTGACAGTGAGTTCCAGTGGTTTAGAGCGTTGAGCTTCACATTTAGGTTGTCAAGTGCTCACTTGACAGGGACTCTAGGGCTAGTTAGCATTGGAAGTTGCTCAAGTACCGTTGGACATTCAAAAGAGTTCTAAGGCATGAGATGTTGGGCACCATAGCTCACTTTTGGGTGAAAAACCTCAACTGTTGGGCATGAGTTTGATCTTTTCTCCAAGAGAGCTCTTTGTTTGGGTATCGCTGGACACTCTTAGGGTAACATTGGACTGTATGTATTAATTTATTCTTAATGGTAAATTGTGAAATCTTATGATTAATTGAGAAAGGTTATAGATGACTATAGTCTCTATGATGATATAAAGGAATTTATAGATTGAAAAAAATTTTTTTTTTAAAGAGATGGATGATTTATGACCATAATGTTCCTATGGAGGAATACTACTTTTGTTAATTTTGTGTTATGCAATGAATATGGATACATGTTTGTGAGAAGTCATCCTAAATTTTACAAGGTTTACAAACTCACATACAGTATTATAGTATAGGTGATAAGAGTTGATGGAGGTTCTTATTACAAGATATGTAGTGAGATTCATTTTCTAGTAAATTCATAAGTAAACTCACCCTGTCATAATAGGATTGAGACCATACAATTTGGTATGGATGATCATAGTATTTATTTCGATCTTATGAGAGGTGTAAGATTTATAGTGTCGAATTCAATGTATAAATAAAGAATTCAGTCTAAAATTTTTATATCAGTACTATTTCTAGAAAAAAAAATGTCTCTTTGACTTGTATGCAAATAGGAAGTATATTATTCTCACAATTTATGAAATTTGTATGTTTGAAATTATCAATAGCTTGACCTTTTTCTTTTAAGGTGTTTGTTATATTTTTTATTTGCAATAATTGCTATAATAGTGTAAACATGAGCTGCATGTGAGAATGAAACTAAACCATTAAAATGACGGTTCATGTGAAAGTTCCTAATGTTTTTGTCTTATGTATATGAATATGGTGTATTGTGTGTTTCTTTTTGGTACTAAATTATATAAAAAAATTGGTTCTTTTTAAAAAAACTTTGACACTACAATACAATTAATTGTAACTACACATTATACATATATTTATATATATCTTCTGCAATTGGCTAGATTTACTTGATATTCTAAAGTGTATGCACTCTAGAGATATATTTACTCTATTTTTTTTAGGTTTACAAAAATACATTTATTCATATAAGCCGTGGAGATAATTTAGAAATTTATATAATAAAACCTAAGAAATAATATATATATATCACTTACTTATTAATTCAAAAAGTTTTTCTTGTTTGTATCGCAGAAAGAAAACCAATGAACCTATCATTTGATGAAGTAATAACACCTATTTAACGTAAGTAAGGTGATCAATTTATTCACGATCGGATTATATTAATTTGATACAGTGTTGTCAATATTAGTATTGACAAAAAATACAATCGAATAAATCAAATCGAATTAATAAGATTTTAATTCTTATTTTATATATATATATATATATATATTTATTGTGTATTTATATATGCCAAAATTCAGAAAGAGGAAATGTTATTTTCCATATCCATTCTTCTCCCCTAAAGTTTTTCCCAAAAATGATACTTACATATTCCTGATCTAATATTTTTCTCAAAAAAGAAAATATTGAGTCAACTTATTGACTCCGTGTATGTGAAGTTATTTCCATATAATACTTAGCTGCTCAAAATGTTCACCTTATGCAATTCGTTCAAAATGCATCTGAAACACAAACTAAATAGCTAGTGTTTTTTTTTTTGCCATTTTTGGAGTACTTCTACAAAGAGACCAACTTTATTGTTGAACTTGGATAGAGTTTTGACCGAAACTAAAAAAATGGTAATTGTTGAAACACGCTTTCATTTGGGTTCAAAACAAAACAAAACAGTTCCGTATTCTTAGTTGGGCAGAGTTTGACCCAAATTAAAAAAAGATATCAGAAAGCAGTCAGCCATCTGGATTGGAAAACTAATTTTATATTATCAATATTTATTTACTTATTTATTTTATAATACTATTAATAATATTTTTAATATTAATTTTATTAAAAAAACTTACTTTAATAAATTAATTTTTTTTATAGATTTAAAGATTAAAAGAGATTGTGTACTTTTATATTGCTTTTTCAAGAGATAGAGCGTTGTAAAAACAAAGTATATATACTTAGGCAAAGTGGAGAAACCATATATACTATTCAAGAATACATAGTCTTTTTTTTTTAATTATTTTATAGTTTTTAATAAATGTTAAAAGCGATCACACATTTATTGTATCTTCACAAAATTCAAATTTGGTTACATAAGTGAAGAAGTTCACAGAAGAAACAATAAATCTTATTTATAGTAAGGAATGAAGTTAGTTTAAAAATGGTTTTAACAACTACAAAGCGAGAATGTTTGTTAGAGGATTAATTTCATATTTTGTATAAAGAAATTATGAGAATAGGTCAAGTTAATGTGGGAGGATAAAAATATATTTAAATCATCAAATCTTATAATATGTGAAAGGAAAATTTGAAACATTTCTTGCTATCATACACTGAAAATATGTAATTTCAAATTATAAAATAACTTGGTAGCAAGATTTACCTAAAATTAAAAAGGGGTTATATTTGAAAAAAAAAAAAAGTGAGGATATATAAGAGAAAGAAACTATGGGACACGAGTTCGCATCCAAAGCTGCTGAAGCAGTAGTTTCTTTTGGGTTTTCTCGCATGTAATTTTACTATATATTGCATGCAGAACGGTACCCATTGGAGGACTCTCTTTACTCAGCTAAACAACACTGCCTCCTCACCTCCCACACACTCTTCTTCTTCCCTCTTTCTCACCCTAATTCCCTTTTTCCTTTCACTTTTTCAGCAAATAATAAAAATCTTTCATTCCTTTTTCTAAAACCCCTTTCTTTAAATCCTTCTTATTCTTTCATCAATTTTTGGTTCCCAATGATGTCGCATGGATCATCATCGTCTGCATTTCACAATGATCAGTCAGTGTCCTCGTCTTCTCAACAACCTGCGGGACTGTCTCGGTTTTTTTCGCAATCCCATAACCCTTCCCAAACCCTAGAAGATGCTTTTTCTCGTCTTTGTGTTTCTGCCTCTCCTTTCAACTACTCACATTCCGCCTCTCCTTTCAACTACCCACATTCTGATTTTGTTGCCGACAGTCCTTATGGTATCAATGGTTCTTCAAAGGTTCACCCTTACAACAGTTGGGCTGGTGGGATTCCCACTTCTCAGATGGCCAATCTTTGGCACCCCACATTCACTTTTAATAATTATTCTTGTCATGCTGATGGGTGTCTTGATTCCAAACCATTGACGAGACAAATAGAAAATCCCACATTCAGTGGTGTTTATCCTGTTGTACCATTCTCCTCCAATGGGACGATGTCGCAGAAGACCTCTGACAACGGTTTCTTGAATGGTGGTATTTTAGGTGGTAATGGTTTCAATATTCTGGGGTTTAGTTTTGATGAAAGGCGCCTCCGATGGTTCAACAATTTTCGGGGTTGCGTTTTGACGTTGGCTACGGATCAACTTATGTGTAGGACTTTGCAGGAGACTTTGAAAACATTGACGAGAGAAGAGTTTGATATCATTTTCTCGGAGCTTATTAATCACGTGACTGATTTGATGGTTGACCCCTTTGGGAACTATGTTGTTCAGCGGATGATGGAACTTTGCAGCGAAGAGCAACGGACTGAGATAGTGTTGAGAGTGACTCAGTGTAATTTTCAGTTGGTCAGAATTTGCCTGAGTCCCCATGGGTACGGCTGTTGACTTTTCCCTTTTCAAGAATTTTGTCTGGTTACTCTAGTTTCTTGCCTTGTTTCTTGTATTTGAAAGCTGCTATATGTCCCTTTTTTATATTTATATTTATGTACAATAAAACCATTGGTCTTTTGTTTTCTAGAACCCGGGCTGTCGAGAAATTATTGGAGTATATAACCTCCCAGGAGCAACGAAATCGTATTATGTCAGCTCTTAGTCCCGGTGCCGCTGTATTGGCAAAGGATGTGAGTGGTCATAGGGTGATTCTGCATTGTCTAAAACAATTCCCTAGAGAAGACAATGAGGTAACTATTGTTCACGGTTTGTTTTCTAGTGTACTTTGCTTATATTAAACTTTAATTTCCTTTGCAAGCAAGCAACTAAGGAAACTATATGGAGAAATTTTGTTTAATGTCAAGGCTAGACATTTGGTTCATAGAATGAACTATATTTAAGTGATGTGAGTTTAGCTCCGTGTATTCTGGGATAGCAGATTTTTCCACTCCTGTATAATTATTTCAGAGCATTTTGAATTTGACCTTTTATGCCATTTTACTTGAAAGTTGTTTTCTTGGTTTCTGTTGATATGGTTATATACACTTTCAAGAAATAGTTACTGTAACTTATGATACCTGTTATGTTACTTTTACCCCTTTGGTAGGTCTTAATTATAAGTTTCTTACTAGAAATAAAGTTTATGTTTATCGAATTAGTCTGTATGAAGATCTTCATGCTACTTCATTTCAAATACTTTTAAGAAACTTTTGTTTTTCCTTAATTTATAGCTTTTTGACTGAACAGCCCTGTTTGGATAAGTTCTACTGAAGTTATGGAAAATATGTAGCCGGTTTATAAGCCTCACTATTCGATTTGTTTACAGAAATTCCAAAGAAAAATAAGTTTATTATGTATGAGGTACATTGATCTGGTATTCCTGGCTTCATGAAGTTTTGATTGTAGACTTTTTCCACAGAATCTTCTGAATGTGGTGGCAAACAAGTGCTTTGATATTGCAACAGATAAAACCGGATGTTGTGTGCTGCAGCCATGCATTAACCATGCACAAGGAGAAATGAAAAAGAAGCTCATAGCTGCTGTCATGTTTTACGCTTCACACTTGGCGGAAGACTGTTACGGGTCTCTTGTTTTTGCCTTCTATATGATGTTTTCTTTTTTCTAGTCAATGAATTTTAATAAGCTTGATTGTTACTATTTTTTTACGTTTCCTGGCAGCAACTATGTTGTGCAACATTTATTGTCTCTGGGAATACCAGGAGTTGCAGAATCTCTATGGAGACAGCTTGAAGGAAGATTCTTCTATCTGGCTTGTAACAAATATGGGAGTAATGTAGTGGAGAAGTTCTTTCAAGACTCGGTTGAACCGCATTCAACATATATTTCTATGGAGTTGCTCCACAATCCAAATGTTGCAATGCTTCTAGTGGATCCATACGGGAATTATGTTATCAAATCAGCACTGTCAGCATCTAGGGTCAGCAAACACAACACTTTGTGTTTTGTAATCTGCATTTTTGTGCATTAATTTTCCATATAATATAGTTTGGGCAATTTGCCCTTTTGCTAGTTACTGAAGTTTAACTTGCAGGGTCATGTCCGGAATGCTTTGGAGCAACTGATCAAACAAAATTCCTTGATGATGCAGAGCAACCTCTTTGGCAAAAAGTTACTTGCTTGGTTTAACAAGGGAAGAATATAAACATGCATTACTGTTACGTTGTTTGTATAGTTCCAAAGACAACTCATACCACAAGGGGTTGCACGTGTCTCCATTGTCTGTCTGTTCCATTACTATCGTACCAAACATTGTTTATGTCTTCGGCTGTGTTAGTTTTGTAGTTTATTTAGTTCTTTTCAATTTTTTCACCTTCCATGCGATAGTAGGACTTGCTACTGAAAACCATTCAGATTGAATTACAGAGGGGACTATATTGGACAATTCTCTGCTGTATAGATTACTTCGACCCTGCATGAGGGCTGAAGCATGTGATGAAACAAACTGATAATCTGAAACTGTACTAGTGTTGTTCCTCTGTATTACATGTTCAATAAATGGATTCTGAGGATAATTTTGCTTAAGGGGCAATACTGCCGTAGCTCTTTCTACCAACCTCCAACAAAAATGACCAATGTTTGCAACATACTTTTTTATGCATTTTTTTTTCTCACACTAATGTATTTTGTTATGATTAGATGTAATAGGTGAGATTTAATTCTTTATATCTCTTTGTTTGTCATTTAATATTGTAGTAGAGTAATTAGTCTTTTTCCCTTGTATTAAGAAAATGGTTAAGAACTAGATTTTAAGTTTAATTCAATCTCACAAAACTGACTTGTAAGGTGAGGTTAATGAATGGTTCGGGTAGAACAATATGTCTAATAAATAACAAATTTTGTTGGGATAAGTTTTAATAATAACTTTGATAAGAAATGTACTTTAATCTCATAAAATTGATCTGTAAAGTAAGATTTACTTGTATACTTTAAACTTATCCTATAATTAGTTGATGTGGGTATTTTAGAGTCTTAAACATCTCATGAACTTTCTTAACCCTTTATACTCCTTTTTAGCTTCTTTGTATGCTTAAGCTTGTATTTCTTTGAACTTGTTGAGAGTCTCTTAGCATGATTTTAGAGCTATGAATGCTATTAAAGTTCTTGTATCTTGTCTTCTATTATTGTCCCAACACCAAATTGATTAAATGTAAAGCATATTAAAACTGAGATTATCCTTTTGTGCTATGTCTTTATGAAGAGCGAGATTATACTTAGCTCATACTTATTTCCCTCTTAAACTTAGTATGGTCTAGTTTAGAATATCTTTGTTTTAGTTAGCGTATTTCTATTAGCAATTTTTGTTTTACAATTTTTAGCTAATAATTTAGTTTTTCCCTTTAATATTAGTTAGTATAGTAACTATAATTTCTAGAAAATTGGTTTAGTTCGGTTCGGCTTAGTTTGACTCAATTCGGTTAGATTCAGTTTGGTTTGATTCGACTCGTTTCGGTTCGGTTTGGCTCAGCTTAATTTAATTCAGTTCATCTCGTTTCGGTTCAGTTTGGTTTAGTTTGGGTTAGTTTGGTTCGGCTCAGCTTAGCACGACACGGCTCGGCTCAGCTCAGCTCAGTTTGATTCGACTCATTTCGAACCGCTAGGCTCGGTTCGGTTCACTTCAGTTTGGCTTGTTTTCGTTCAACACAGTTTATTGTTTGGTTTGGTTCGTTCCAGCTCGACTTGGCTCTGCTCGGGTCGAGTCGGTTTGGTTGGGCTCGGCTCGGTTCAATTTGGTTCCGTTAGGCTTAGCTCGACTCGGTCTAGCTCAGTTCGGACTCGACTTGTCTCAGCTCAATTTGACTCGACTCGGCTCGGTTTGCTTCAGTTCGACTGGTTTTCGTTTGACTCAGTTCAATTTTGTTTGGTTTGGTTCGGTTCAGCTCGGCTCGGCTTGGCTTAGTTCGGCATGGTTCGGTTCGGTTTAGCTCGGCTAAGCTCTGCTTGGGTCGAGCCGATTAAGTTGGGCTCGACTCAGTTTGGTTCGATTCAGTTCGGCTCGCTAGGCTCGACTTGGTTTGCTTCGTTTTGACTCGTTTCTGTCCGATTCAGTTGGTTTAGGTTGGTTTGGTTTGGTTCAACTAGGCTTAGCGTAGCCAAGCTCGACTTGGCTTGGCTTAGATCGACTCGGCTCAACTAATCTCAACTCAGTGTGACTTGGCTCGGATCATTTCGACCCGCTAAGCTTGGCTCAGTTCACTTTAGTTTGACTTGTTTCCATTCGACTTAGATCAGTTTTGTTTGCTTTGGTTTGGTTTGGTTCGGTTAAGCTCGGCTCGGTTCTGCTCGGGTCGAGTCGGTTTTGTTGAGTTCACTTTGGCAAGACTCGGTTCAGTTCAGTTCGGTTCAACTTGGCTTTACTCGACTTGTCTCAGACTTGACTCAGTTCGAATCGGCCATCTCGAGTCGGCTCGACTCGGCTTGGTTCGCTTCAATTCGACTTGTTTCCGTTTAACTCAATTCGTTTTTGTTTTGTTTGGTTCAGCTTGTCTCGGCTCAATTCGACACGGTTTGGTTTAGCTTGACTCGGTTATGCTTGGACCAAACTAGTTTGGTTCAACTTGGTTCGGTTCAATTCGGCTCGATTATATTTGATTTAGTTTTGTTTGACTCGAATTGGCTCGACTTGACTCAGTTTGATTCGGCTTGGTGTCGTGCAGTTCGATTGAGTTGGGTTGGGTTCGGCTGGGTTGGATTCAGTTTGGTGCGCTGGTAAGTTGTTGTGCGATGCGATGCTTTGTGTTGTAGTGCGATGTGGTGCGATTGGGTTGAGTTAGGTTATGTTCGATTCGGTGCGATACACTGTGGTTGGGTTGGGTTCGGTGAGATTCGGTAAAGTTCGGTTCGGTTTGTGAAATTAATTATTATGAGTTGTAAGTAATTTGTTTAAAGCAAAGTAAATTGGGATAGTTGAAAATGGATACATGGAAGTTTATCCTTGGCAAGCGGTCCAAAATCGTGTTTTGTTGTTGCTTCTAAGCAAACCGTTTCACGTAAAGAGTGCTAATTAAGCCTAATTTTTCTCAATTTGATGGATCAAATACCTTTATGTGGATCTTAAAAATGGCAATCTTTAGTTACTGCAATACAGTGAATAACATTATTTAACAAATGTTGTAAAAGAAAAATAGATAGTATCAAATAATGCTAACTCACCTTACTCCCTGTACTTGATATTTGATTTTTTTTTTTGTTTTCATAGTATTTGTTCTTTCGTAATTTTTTTACATGTGTCAACAACAACCTTCCTTTCTTTATAAATGTGTTCGTTTTGAGATTGATTTTAAATCTCTTATCTATTAACTATAAAACTAATTTAGAATTTTATGTAAATATAAATTTTATTTTATAAGTTAATTTTGTAAGATTAACTTAGATTTAAAATTCATTTTTTAATATGATATCAAAATCATGATTAAGAGTCTATTTTAACTAAATTTATTATTTTTTGAATATGTCATTTTATTTGTTACTAATCATTTATTAATGTTTAATCTCTCACACAATATATAAAATATATATATATATATATATATATATATATATATATATATATATATATATTTATCATTACTATTATGTATGTTTATGATAATCTACATTATTATTATTATTGTAAGATAATTAATTAAAATTATATCTAAATCATTATTTACTTATGTCACCCCTTAATGAAGAATCTACCCGAAAAGTATAATGCATGAATGCAAATGTAGCCTCGGATAAATAGTATACATAAAATAATATAATAATTGAAAGTAAAATTAATATGTAATTAAAATAAATGGATTTTTGAATAAAATATATAAAAGTATAAAAATAACATATCTATATATTTTATTTTATATTTATTATTACTTTAACAAAATCATCTAACAAATTATTTACGATATAATGAGTTAACGAACCAACTTTCCATTATAAGTAACGTTTAATTAAGCTAATTTAAGGTAAAAGATACTTTAAAAAGGAATCAGCAACATTGATTGTTAACACAAGACTAATTAATTAAAACCAGAACCTTTCGTGTATACTGAAGGACGACAACGAAACCAATTAAATTACCCTTTTCGTCACACCCAATTAATGATAATAATGATATATGATTCATGAATCAGTAGATAAAGGAACATGATTACAATCATAAATAGTAAGCTAATTAGCTAGCTAAGCCAATACATAAAGTAGAGAGGAATAGCTAGACAGATCCGTGGCACAGTATTATTATGAAGTTTGGCATAGAAAATGGAAAGTGTTGTGGTGCAATGAAAGGGATAACAAACTCAAGGGCATTTGCCCTTGCCCTTAGAGTTCTTCATATCCCTGTAGCAAGGACACTCGTCCTTGTTTCCGTAAGTCCCAGATGGCACACAGTTGCACTTCTTGCAGCAGATTCCACAGAACTTCAAGCATCTCTTCTTAAGCTCAGCCTTCGCACACCTCCCTTTACACTTTGAGTCACAGAAAGCTAAATCCACCACACAAACACATCAATTATAATTGATTTCACCATTTGAACCAAGTGACATATATATAACACATGCACTGACATATAACAAGTGATGGAATCGATTACCTGAACCAGCCATTGAGATTTCCAAGAAAGAGGAGCTAAGGATGAGGAACACAAGGAGCACATTTGCATACACAATCTTCATCCTGTTCTCTAGAGAACACAGTATTGATTGTGACGAAATTGAACGTTGTTCTTACTAGGTTGTGTTGTGGTGGAGTGAGCAACCAAAGGGTGTTATTTATACTAACGAATGAAGGGTATGTAAGGTTTTTGGACTTGCTTCGACTTAGGAAGATCTTACGTGTGAAATTTATTACTACTTCTTAGTTCGATCAAAACTTGCAAGCAGGATACAGCTGGCCATTTCCTAGTACTTCTAACATCAATATGTACACGAGTTTATTAGAGAGAGAAAAATATGCAACACAAGATGTTAAAAGAGGGTCAAATTCTTTATTCAATATAAAATTGATGTGAATAATAAATAATAAATTATATTTGAATTTAATTTTGATATATTACTATTCCTTTGTACTGTTAACTAATTACAAAGCATGCTAAGTGTATAACTTTAAAACGATGTTAAAAAATTACAATTTTACCGCGCATAGGAATTATCATTAAATTTATTTCTAGGTTGTCGTTAGTCGCAGGGGAGAGCATGCATGCCATTATTAAATTGATTTCCAGATATAGATTGACGTTTGTCGTCACAAGTAAGAGGAAGAGCAGGAAACAATAACTATTCTTATATACCCAAAACAATTAATCAACAATACTCTCTATAAAATAGTATACAAGAAGTATGCAAATGTATTTGGATTGAAAATTGAAAATATTATAAATAAAAAAAAACTATTTGATCTTCCAATTATATAACATTTTAAATTTGTTCTTTTGATGAGATGAAGAAAAAAAACTAAAAATAACATGTAAGTGTTTACAAATCAAGACTATAATATCTGTATGTAATCTTTGTTAGTTATCTTTTTTAAATTTTAATATTTTTAATTTGGTCAATAAGTTGGTTTTAAATCTAACTCAACCTCCATAAAATTGGTTTGTAATGTGAGGTTTACACTTATATATATATATATATATATATATATATATATATATATATATATATATATATATATATATATATATATATATTATAAATTGGCCTTATCTCTAGTCGATATGAGACTTCCAACAGTTACCACTAAGAAACACCATCTTAACATCCATTTGATGAAACTCCAAATCATAATGTGAAACAATGATCATGATTGTCCTAAAAGATTCTTTCGATGAAACTGAAGAGAAAGTATCTTTAAAATTAACCCTTTCCTTTTGAGTATAGCCCTTCACCACAAAATGAGTCATATACTTCTCCACATTATCTTTGGAATCCCTCCTGATTTTAAATATCCACTTACAACCAATGAGTTTCTCACCTTCTGCTAATGGGACAAGTTTTCAAACCTTATTGTTTTTCTTGAACTTATATTCCTTATTCATTGCTTTAATCTATTTTTCTGAAATAGGATCCTGCATGGTTTGACGGAAGTTGACTACATCATCTTCCATTATACCATTATTTTTCTCATTTTCTTGAAGAAATACCACATAATCATCTAAAATAACATTCCTTCTTTCTCTCATGGATCTTCGCAAAGATACTAGCTCTTGAAGTATAAGTTATTGAGGATCTTAGGTTTGTTCTTGTAAAAGGTTCTGAACTTGCTTCATCAAAAGCAACTATATGAATCATATATGAAATTATCGTCGATTCTTCTTTAAAGTCAAAGTCTCTAACTTTATTCTTTCCCCCAAACTCAATATCTTCAATCAATGTGGCAGTTCTTGTCTTTAAAATTGTCTTTAATTTGGGATCAAAGAATTTATAGCCCCTAGATATTTTAGAAAAACCAATAAAGTAGTTGTTCACTGTTCAAGAGTCTAATTTCTTTTCATTTGGCTTATAAGGCCTTACTTTAGTTATACATCCCCACACACAAAAGTGTTTTAAACTAGTCTTTCATCCAACCAAATCTCATGAGATGTTGAAACAACTGCCTTGGTTGATACTCTATTTAAAATGTAAGATCCCCAAATTTACTCTGGTAAGGTGGAATGACAAATCATATTCCTTACCATATCTTGAAGAGTTCGATTTTGTCTTTCAGGTTGTACTGTGAGACTATTACTCATTCTTCTAGGTACTTAGCAAAGGCCCTAGACGTTGTTCACCTGAATCGTCATATATGTCATAGTATTCAACACCACAATTAGACTTGGCATTCTTGGTTCTTCTATTGAGTTGATTCTCAACTTCAACCTTAAATTATTTGAATAAGTTCAGAGATTAAGATTTTTCATGTATGAGATATAGGTATGCATATATAGACTAATTGTCTATGAATGATATAAAATATTATTGACCATTCCATGAAGGTGTGATGAATGACCCACAAATGTTCGTATATATCAATTATAAGACGTTTATAGCTCTATATGCATCTAATCTTGATGTCTTGGTTTGTTTTTCTTGAGTTTTTAGATTATATATCCAAAACAATTAATAAAAAATAATCAATTACCCGTTAATTAATGAACAATCTCCAATACTCCATAGAACATTATGTGAAAACTTATTTGGATTAGTTATTAGGAACCATGTAGATGAAAAAGTATTTAATATTCTAACTGTATAACATTTTAATTTTTTTTTTATGATTTTCTCTTTTGACGAAAAAAAAATAAACAAAAATTATATGTAGATGCTTACATATGAAAGATCATAATCCTTTACGTAATCTCGATCTAAGTTTTAATATTTTTAATTTAACTTTTCATCAAATTAAAATATTATTTATGATGTTTTTTTTTTATATTTTATGACATATATACTCTTAATAGTATGTTATCTTAATTAAATCACTTTAATAAATAAATTAATTAATTAATAAAATATGACGATTCTATCTCATTTAATTCGACATTTATATATATAATCCAAAAAAAATTGCTAACTTGCATGACGAAATCATGATCATAAAATGGTACGAGTTTTGCCCATGCGCTTGTTTGCACCAAAAAAAGTCTTGACCCTTTCCAGATCTCACTTTAATGCTCATATGCATCTTTATGCCTAGGATAGTTTGGTAATGAATTCTTGTGTATGGAAAATTAAATTCCAAATATTGTCATTTATCACACAAATTAATAAGTGTTGAATAAACAAGTAAAATGGACCTATCACATAAGTGTGAAAGTGAGAAAAAATGCACCAAAAGATAGTGCACCGAAAGTTGGAGAAAATGTCTCTCAATTTCTCCTTGTTTCACGGAACATGAGTGCACCTCACCAACCATGTTCCTTGTTTTTCTTCTTCTTTGCTTTCCTATAAAATGGAGGCCATCCATGGAGCAAAGATATACATTCACCAAGAATCAAAACACGGTGAAGAGAGAAAAGAAGAGACAACCATTGTGAAAGAGAGTCACAGTGAGAAGAGGTAGATACACAGTTGTGTGAGAGAGAAACAGAGAGAGTCTGTTATTGTGAGTGTGTGAAATTGAGAGTATTTTGTATACCATCCGAGAGGGTGAGATTTATTTGAGAGATCCTCAGAGAGTGAGAGAAACACTGTAATCCTACTTTCATAGTGGAGATATTTTTCTGGACTAGGTCCCGTGGTTTTTTCCGAGAGGATTTTCCACGTTAAAATTTTAGGTGTTATTTTCCCTACGCATATACTTTTATTTTTACGCTTCCGCATAGTGCCCATTTTGGGTTAGCAGAGGAGGGAACAAATACCGTTGTTTCCCAACAGTGGTATCAGAACTATCAGTTCGAAAAAGTCAGAATCCTGTGAGACTCAAGATAGAAGGAGACATGTTCAAGCTAACTGCGGATAATTACTCCTACTGGAAGCCGATGATGGAAGATCATCTATACTGCAAGGATTTGTATGAGCCGATCACAAATCCGGAAATTCCAGAAGGAAAGATTGAAAAAGATTGGGAGATTCTGAATCGTAAAACAGTGGCTATGATTCGGAAATACATCGACAAAAGCTTGTTTGAGCATGTATCGACCTATACCGATGCGTATGAGTTATGGACAAAGCTTGAATCTATGATTCAAAAGAAGACTCCGAGAAATAAAGCTCACCTTGTCAGGCGACTCGTAAAGTTGGAGTATTCTGACGACCAGAATATGGTCGAGCATCTCAACACCTTCAAAGGTATTGTGAACCAATTAATGAAGACAGATATGAAGATAGATGACGAGTTACAAGCTCTTCTACTCCTTAGTTATCTACCGGAGAGTTGGGACACGTTGGTGGTCACTCTCAGTAACTCAGCACCAGATGGAAAGCTCAGTCTGGATAACATAACAGACAGTTTACTGAATGAAGAATCCAGAAGGAAAGAAAGGGGATCGAGTAGTTGCTCAAAAGCCAATGTTGTTGAGAATAGAGGAAGGAGTGAACACAAGAGCAAAGGAAAACGTGAAAAGTCACGAGGAAGATTCAAGTCTCGTTCCAAAGGTTTGACATGTTTTTATTGTGGGAAAGATGGTCACAAGAAGCCAGAATGTAGATTCCTGAAGAGAGATCAGAAAAATGGAAACAAACTTGTGCTAAAGGAGGTAAGACATGTACCAGAGATGCGTCTAAACCTTATCTCAGTTGGCAAATTAGATGATGCTGGAATGAACAACCAATTCAGCGATGGAAGATGGAAACTCTGTCGAGGAAGCATGATTGTTGCTCGAGGCAAGAAGGAAGGCTCCTTGTACTGCATGCAAGGAAAGATATACAAAGGAGAGACAAATGTTGCTCAAGAAGAAAGTAAGGAGTTGTGGCACAAAAGACTAGGCCACATGAGCGAGAAGGGATTAGAGATCCTCGCAAAAGATCATCTCCAAAGTATAAAAGGGCAACCACTTGAACTGTGTGAAGATTGCTTAGCAGGTAAGCAGCGTAAAGTGTCCTTCCGTAGATCTGAAAGTGGAAGAAGAAAATAGCATATTTTGGATCTTGTACACTCAGATGTTTGTTCAACATCTGAAAAATCCCTTGGTGGAGCTCAATATTTTGTTACCTTCATTGATGACCACTCCAGAAAGTTGTGGGTCTATCCATTGAAGAGAAAAGATGAAGTTCTACGAATCTTCAAGGAGTTTCACACCTCAGTTGAACGAGAAACTGGTAAGAAGTTGAGATGTCTCAGAAGCGATAATGGTGGAGAGTATAGAGGTCAATTCGAGCACTATTGTAAGGCTCATGGGATCAGACATGAGAAAGTTCCTCCCAAGACACCTCAAATGAATGGCGTGGCTGAAAGATTCAATAGAACGATTGCAGAGAAGGTCAGGAGCATGTTATCTCATGCAAAACTTCCCAAGTCATTATGGGGAGAGGCAGTGGTGACAGCAGCTGATTTAATCAACTTATCACCTTCAAGACCATTAAATGGAAAGATTCCAGAAGAAGTATGGTCTGGTAAAAAGGCCTCATACCGCAACTTGAGAGTCTTCGGATGTAAAGCATCAGTTCACATTCCAAAAGATGAAAGAGCAAAGCTTGATGCTAAGGCGAAAGACTGTATATACCTTGGTTCTCCAAGAGATGAATTTGGTTTCAGATTATGGGATCCTGCAAACAGAAAGATCGTTCGAAGTAGAGATGTGGTGTTCTTTGAAAATCAGACAATCCAAGACATCAAGAAAGTGGAGAAACCAACACTTAAGCTGATAAGTGATCAAAGCCCTATTGTGATGAACAACTTAGGGGGAGAGACTCGTCAAGCTGAGACAAATCAGGAGTTACAAATTGATGAAATGGCTGAAGAAGCAGATCAACCTAATATGACGGAAGTAGATCAACTAATTGAGGATGCTCCGCAAGAACCCCAATTGAGACGATCAACGAGGCAGAAGCAACCGTCAAGAAGGTATTTTTCAGATGAATATGTTAATTTTACTGATGAAGGCGAACCTCAAAGCTTTGTAGAAGCAATGGAGATGAAAGACAAAGACAAATGGTTGCAAGCCATGGAAGAAGAGATGCAATCCTTAAAGGAAAATCAGACTTATGATTTGGTAGAATTACCAAAAGAAAGAAGAGCATTGCAGAACAAATGGGTGTTCAAGCTCAAGAATGAAGAGAACAACCCAAGTCCAAGGTACAAAGCACGAATTTTCGTGAAGGGGTGCAACCAGAAGAAAGGAATAGACTTTGATGAAATATTCTCACCAATGGTGAAAATGACATCCATTAGAGCAATTCTCGGTCTAGTAGCAAAATTAGACCTGGAGATTGAACAACTGGAAGTCAAAACAACATTCTTACATGGAGACCTAGAGGAAGAAATTTACATGAAGCAACCAGAGGGTTTTGAAGAACCAGGAAAAGAACACTTAGTGTCTTGTCTGAAGAAAAGTCTTTATGGTCTGAAGCAAGCTCCAAGACAATGGTACAAGAAATTTGATTCCTTCATGATCCAACATAATTTCAAGAAGACCTCCGCAGACCATTGTGTGTTTGTGAAGCATTATGAAAATGGTGAGTCCATCATACTTCTCTTGTATGTTGATGATATGTTGATTGTAGGGAAAAACAAAATTAAAATAACTGCTCTCAACAATGCATTGAGTAAGTCTTTTTCTATGAAAGACCTGGGTGCAGTGAAGAAGATACTTGGAATGAAAATCTCCAGAGATCGTTCTAGAAGAATGCTATGAGTATCTCAAGACGATTACATTGAGAAGAGTCTCAAAAGGTTCAACATGCACAATGCCAAATCTGCTCGTGTTCCAATTGCTGGACATTTCAAACTCAGCAAGTGATAACGGTTAAAAAACCGTTATTTTCATATGCTAATTTGGACTAAATTACGCCCTTTATTGCTTAGAATGAGCTTGAAATCAAACAAAACTCAATAAATGAGTTAGTCGAGAGTCAAAAGCTGCTTTTGGCGATATTATGCTTGTTTTGCATTGTTTTGCAGCAGTTTTGATGAGAATTGGAAATGACTAGAAAGAAAGGTTGAAGATCAAACGGTTGCAGTGCAGAAAAGTCAACTAGAATGCAGAAAAGTCAACCAGTCAACCAGTTGACCAGAGTGCAGTTGACCAGCGTCGGGCAGTGCCAGAAAGCGTCGGGCGGTCCTGCAGCTTGAGGCAAAGCGCCGGGCGGTAAACCCCTGCCGCCGGGCGGTTCTCTGATGGGCCTGGGCTTGAATTTTGTTACTTTTCTTGGTTATAAATAGCCCTAGTGCGAGTTTAGACTCATTCTTTTGACAGAGGAGGGCGGTCAGACCTACTTTGCACTCTTTGGAGAGGATCTCTTGGATGCTTAGGCTCCTTTTCGTCTTTTCTAGGGTTTTCTTTCCATATCTTCCATTATTTTCATCTTGGTTCATCATGACTATGGTGAACTAAACCCTTTTTGTTGTTGGAGGAACAGTGTAATCTTTTGATACTCTCGATTATTGAAACTCTTGTTTGAATTATATGTGTCTCATATGCGTTTATTATAAATTGTTGGAGTCTCATACTGTGTTTAATGCTTTTATCGTTTAACTTATTCGGTAATCGTTGTTTGACTTTAGTGATACGGGGACGTACAGTAATGACATGAACTTGTGAGATTTTTCCTTGGTTAAGCAATACCGCCTAGGGTAGGGGAGTAGGACGACCAATTGTATTTGCTTCTGTTTGTAATGTGTTGCTAGTTGCTAGGGGAGGCTAGGGATAGCAAGCCGATAATTAGTAATAGGCCCTTTTCGCCGAGGGATCGGGTTAAGGGGAGGCCAAAAAAGTTTGCATGCAATTAGATAATAACGCCGTTTAAACAAGAGGAGTAAATAAAAGAGAGAAGATTAGATGAAATTGTAAACCCCCAACAACTCCATTCATCCATTGCCTTAATCTCGTCAATTGAATCACGCATTGCATATTTATTTTCTGTCATTGCATCCACCACAAATATTGATTTTTCTCAGCAAGTCTTACTATTTTGATTCACGCAAACGATAAGGCCTTTCGAGTCTCATGGGAAGAACGATAATGAGATTTACCATTTTTATTACTTGATACGATTTGGTACACTTGCCAATCTGCTAACAGCAAGTCGCAATGTCCAAAGAATGAAGAAGAAAAAGAAGAAATGAGCAAGGTACCTTACTCTTCTGCTGTGGGTAGCCTTATGTATGCAATGGTTTGTACAAGGCCAGATATTGGCTATGCTGTAGGAGTTGTGAGCAGATTCCTGTCAGATCCAGGAAAAGAGCATTGGGAAGCTGTTAAGTGGATACTAAGGTATCTCAGAGGATCTGCCAAAAGAAGCTTGTGTTTTGGCAATGGATACCTAAAACTAATCGGATATTCAGACTCAGACATGGCTGGAGATGTCGATACAAGGAAGTCAACATCAGGTTATCTGATTACTTTTGCAGGGGGAGCTGTTTCTTGGCAGTAAAGCTACAAAAATGTGTGACATTGTCTACTGCTGAAGCAGAGTATGTAGCAGTGACTGAAGCCTCTAAAGAGATGCTATGGATGAAGAATTTCCTAAGTGAATTAGGACATGATCAAAATGATTATGTGGTGAATTGTGATAATCAAAGTACCATCCATCTAACCAAGAACCCCATGTTCCATTCACGCTCAAAGCATATCGACGTGCGGTATCACTGGATACGAGAAGCGCTGGATGAGAAGAAATTGAAGATAGAGAAAATCCATACAGACTTGAATTGGTCTGACATGATGACCAAGTCAGTACCAACCAAGAAGGTTGAAGATTGTTGTCAAGGTGCAGGTGTGGTGGAATCTCCCAATCAAATCAAGATGCAATGATGGGAAGAAGGTTAAAAGGTCCATTTAATGTTTATGGGGGAGATTTGTTGAATAAACAAGTAAAATGGACCTACCACCTAAGTGTGAAAGTGAGAAAAAATGCACCAAAAGATAGTGCACCGAAAGTTGGAGAAAATGTCTCCCAATTTCTCCTTGTTTCATGGAACATGAGTGCACCTCACCAACCATGTTCCTTGTTTTTTTTTCTTCTTTGCTTTCCTATAAAATGAAGGTCATCCATGGAGCAAAGATACACATCCACCAAGAATCAAAACACGGTGAAGAGAGAAAAGAAGAGACAACCATCGTGAAAGAGAGTCACGGTGAGAAGAGGTAGATACACAGTTGTGTGAGAGAGAAACAGAGAGAGTCTGTTATTGTGAGTGTGTGAAACTGAGAGTATTTTGTATACCATCCGAGAGGGTGAGATTTATTTGAGAGATCCTCAGAGAGTGAGAGAAACACTGTAATCCTACTTTCATAGTGGAGATATTTTTCTGGACTAGGTCCCGTGGTTTTTTTCGAGAGGATTTTCCACGTTAAAATTTTAGGTGTTATTTTTCCTATACATATACTTTTATTTTTACGCTTCCGCATAGTGCCTATTTTGGATTAGCAGAAGAGGGAACAAATACCGCTATTTCTCAACAATAAGTACAATGTCAACAAGATTCAGTAATTGACGATCTTGAACAATAACATTTTCCTCAAATTATCAGCAGCTGCATGCACAGCTTTAGTGTGTGTATATATATAAAAGATGAAAATGATGAAAATTTCATTTCCGACATGTTTTTTTGTTCTCTAAATTGGAAAGGAAAGAAAATTATACCAAGTTTGAGAGGACCCAGTTCACCCCACGAATTTGGGTTACAGCATATCCAAAAAATATTTAAATTATGTTACATAATTTAGTTAATTAAATTTAAGTTTTATGAAAAGAATATTAAGCATATAAATGTTTAAAAAGTATATCTATATATTTATTTTCTGGCATTGTGATGGTTCCCGTTGAGGGAAAACACAAAATACAATTGCTTTCTGCATTTCTGTAACTGCATCATCTTCTTCAGTCAAACGTCTTTTCCCTCTCTTTATTTCATTCCTGGATTCTAAACATCCACCAACAGTGTATTTGAATACCACACACTAATCCATTTCATCTTATAACATCATAAAAAGGTAAATGATGAAAACAACTCTTTTCTGTTTTTTATTCAAACCATGAAAATCAAGAGTGTTTTCGTTAATTTAATCATGTTAATATTTCAAATTAAAGCAAAATAATAATTTTATAAATATCTATGAATATGAAATAAATAATTTTTCATATGCCAGCATAAAACAATTTTTGGCAGGTATATGAAATTGCCAGTTCATGTGTGCTAAGACCCAAAAAGGATCTTACCTTTTTTTTGGGACCATTATCTTCTGCTTTACCAGTTGGAAATAGTTGCATTGCACTTGTATATGGGGAAAAACAAATCTTCTTTATAACGGGCCCATATACATACATAGTTCTACTTTCTTTTCTTACCTTCCATTGTTCATTGTCAACGGTTACTTTTAGAATGCCTAAAATGCAACATGTCAAAGATCTTTTAAATTTATTCTCTAAACTTGATTTCAGATGGGAATATAAGGTTTAAGTCACATTATAAAAAATTAATCATCTTACAAGAAAAATACTTGTTTCGGTTTTGAGCGGTGAAGTCACTTCAAGTACCTTCACAATTTCTTTCTTAGAGTCGTCCCGTGGTCTCTCTCCTTGATATCTTTCTTTGTCATAGACTTAGGATTAGTGGAATCTTAATCACGGTCCAATCCCAGTCCAATAATTTTAATCATTCTTTTACCTTTAACCTTACATAAATTTTCATCATCGACGGTCCAACTAGGTTAATATCAAGATGGTTTTATTGTCGTCCAGTCTATACGGTACAATACTCTTAAATTCATTGTTAGGTTTTGGGTTGGAATATGTTAATTACTTATGTGTGATGAATTTATATTTATTGATATTGTGTTTTTTGATTGAATCATATTTTAGAAAGACTCGATGATTTGTTTTGATGAAAAGTTTAAAATAGTACAATATAGATAAAAATTCCTCCGGAGTGGTTTTTGAGATACTCATAATTGGTAATGTAAGAAGAGACTCGTTCATAAAAGATTCTGGATTAGAATTACTATCAATTTTTTATATAAATTGAACATATATCTCATTTGATATTGCATTTTTTCCGCGAATCTATCTTAAAAAGAATAATCAATTAGTATTATGCAGGTTGATTTTGGATACCTGCTAATATTTTCTGCACATAGCTGGAATTTCGTAGCACAATTCTCGTCTGTCGTATGCTGCCCATAATGTTGTTTGGCAACATATGGAACAATTGGGTGGAGATGTTGGATGAATATCCCAAACTTGATATGGCTTGGATGCACATAGAACATGATGTAGTCATGGTGAATGTGATCACAGAGGATGCAGTGACATGTTGACATGCATGGTATGAACAGTTTTTGAAACATTTGAAATTCACAGTTGCCCCTTCAATGATCCCTTATCTGCCTACATTCTTGGCCTGGGATCAATGACTAAGGTTGCTCTCGATGCTTCGTAGGACACATGACATGCTGTAGTAAGAAAAAGGGTGAGAGACGTTATAGTTAACAAACTTTGACACTTCCGTGATAGATACCTAAATACAGAACTGAATTATTGAACCTATACGGAATCATTTGTTAGAGGTACCAAACTTTCTCACACTACACCATCTGCACTCAATTTAGTTATATAGAAAGAAATTAAGTCCATGAAACCAGGGGCCAAAGAAACACATAGAAAATAAGGTTTAAATTTAGGTTGTTTGGTTTGGAAAAAAAATAGAGAAAACGTATTGCAACATAATGAGAGAAACAGTGATTAGGTAAAAAAAATAAAGAATTCTCAATTAGTTTGTTATTCTAAACAACAATTAGGTTAGATATATTGTTTTCTTATTGTTTGTTTGTTTTCACTCTATATACAAAAATTGATATTCTAATGAAATTGTATTAACTAAATATATTGGAGAGATCTCATATCTTTGAGAATATTTGGTGTCTATTTTAATAAAGTTTGGAAATTATGTGCATCATTCATTATTCTTATCAAACTATTTATAAATATATAATCTCACTAAATGGGGGCAATGATTACCTTTGGCAATATGAAAATCAATTGTTCATGTATTGAAAACTCACTCTTAAAATTTGGTTTTAAATATAATTTCATATTGTTTGTGTATGTCGTTTGTCTTATCATATTTTCTTATTTGATTGTAATTTTGGAGCTTTTAAAATACGTTTCAAAATTATAAAATTATTATTTAGCATTTTTTATTTAAAATTTACTCTTTAATTTAAAAACCTATATTTTTAATTATACTCAGAAATCCAAAATTAATTATCAACCAAATTTTAAACCAAACAACCTGGTGGATGAATAACTTGATGAGAGGCATTAAGTTGAATTTAATTTACATACAGAAGTGAAAACACGCACTTATGTGGGTTTTATTTGGTTTTCTGAAAACATTAATGAAATAGCAGTTATGGGCTTTCTTTCTGCACCTCAAATTTTCTTATTGTGTACCTCCAAATTTTTCTAAATTTCTTAACGTTCTTACTAGAGTAAAAACTGCAAAATATTGTTTTAAAATTTTGAAATTTTTATTTTTAACTTGTAGTTAATTTCATTTTAACTTATGAATAAATCAATTTTATTTTATTGTATTTTCTCTTAATTTTTGTAAATAGACCCGTTTAAATTGTGTTTGGTGCTGAATGGTAAGTGTTAACGGTGGTGGAAAGTTGCAAGCTGAAGATAGAGAAGTGGGGAGTGGAAACAAGTGATAAATAAACATGTTTTGATGCCATACTTTTATATTGATTAGACATGAATATGAATATTAATAATATTTAAATTTTTAAATTGAAATATAAAGATAGGAATGACTATGTTAATATATCTGATTTTGATCTTCATCCTGTGTTAATACTTGTTTCTGTTCTCATTTTTATATATATAATCTTACGTTTTATAATCTTATCTTTTTGTTTTTATTATATAATTTTTTTTTCATTTTTTAATTGTTTCACTTATTTTTTTATAGTTGTTTTACTTATTTTTGATAGTTATTTTCTCTGTTATAACTATGATTGTGTTCAAATTATATATTAGCAATTATAGTTTTTATATTTTGAATATTTAATTTTTTTTATATTTTTATTTATTGTTTATTTTTTTCCAATAAAAATAACTTTCGATTTCAAATATTCAATTACATATATCTTATGTTAGATAATAAAAAAAATGAGTTTTGTTGTTTCTTGTGGATGGAAAGGCGTTTTGTTGGCAACATCACTACATCAAAAATCTTGATTTTAAGGGTAAAGATTGGCAATAGATTCTTCAAGAGGTAGGAAATAGGTTTGATATGTACCTTATAAACTGGTTTTTTTGAGCCTGAGTTAATCTTAAAGTTTTAATTTTATGAAGTTGAATTAGGATTAAAATTAACTTCTAACACGATGATGAAACTTTCAACGTTTGTCAATCTTAAACACGAGAGTTCTTTAATTGAATAATCTAAAACATTTTGACAATCCTTTAGCTCGAGTTTCTATTTCTGAAAGTATTGCTTTAAGTTTTGTATAAAAAATAATAATCTATATTTAGTTTGCAATTGTGTGTGTTATATAGTGGAATCGCATACATGAGTTCTGGAATATTATGTTCGGTGCGGTGTGATGTAAGTGATCAGTGATGGTGGAAAGTTTCTTATTGAATACAGACAAATGAAAGGTGGAAAAGTAGATACAATTAAAGGTTTAATCAGTGGAGAAATACAAGAATATTGACTCGAGGTAAAGGTATAACTATGATGGAATAAATTGATTTTGTATTTTAGGTGTATAAGATAAAAAATATAAGATTAAAAAAAGGTTCAAATATAATTTTAGAAAAAATTTATTTAAAAGATTCTAAAATGAAATATAAAAATATTTAAAGAGTATGTATCAATAAGTTATTTTTAAATAAGTATAAATAGTGATAACTGGATTATAAATAATCAAGTAAAAGAAATTAAAAATACTCAATATTACAATAAATACTTTTTTTTTTCCTCAAAATTTTCTAACATCTTTAAATATTTCTTTTAAATTTCTAAAGTTTCATCCCAGCAAGTGAATTACTTTTTTTTTGTGGTGAACCTGAATGATATTGTATTTTTCTTGCAAAACTTGAAACTAATGCAGTTAAACAATCTTACAATATTGATTATCCAAAAAAGTCATTGAAGAATGGATTATCGTAGATTTAATTCTAGGGTTGATTTAATATTCGGCTGAGATTTAACAAAAATAACATAAATGGTTGAACTGTATATAGTATCGTCAACCCACGTTATGTTTTTCACTGATTTGTATTTTACGTGGGAAAAGAAAAGAGACAGATAATGATAACATTTTTCAATTACATTTTTAACTATGTGAGACAACATATAAAGTTCTTCTATTCACTAATTTGTAGGATAATATCACAACATAGTCCAACAAATAAAACAACTCCTCACCATATTTTTAGGATCTAACAGTTTTCTTTTATTACCTGATGTTGAAATATTATTCATTTAAAACTGTGCAGTTGCATATATATGATAGAGTCGAATTGGTTTTTTTTAGATAGAATGCAAATTTCAACCCACTTAACATCTTTGCGACAAATTACATTAAAAGTAACTTTTATCTGTTATATTTAAAACATGGGTTGAAGACTTCGAACACCACACCAACTATGCATTAAGCCTTTCCAAGAGAGTTGCTTTTAGCAAATTGATCTAGTTTTCACTGCGATAAGAGAAAACTAGTGAAACTTCTCTAGCATGACAGCATGTGGATTTGGATTTGGATTTGAACAACTTAAAAACCGTTATATCCGAGCAAAACATGCTAAATTCCGCATAGTTTGACGTGTCCAGATTAAATCTAGTCCTTGCCATCATGAGCAAAGAACTGTTAATGGTACGAAGAAACAATTAATAATGTTTTGGCTTAGTTAAAGGAATCTTTGAAGCATGATCTGAAATAATATTCTTAAGAGAAAGATGAAATCTAAGAAACATCCTATTCATGCTTTCCACCTATGGCAGCCGCATATTCTTGAGACCACCACCACTGTACTTAAATCATGTTTTTAATCTATATTTCTGCTTTCTAAGAGATGCCCTGTATATTTTTTATCTCAAGGGACCACAATCTGGAACTGATTTGAAGGGGATTGTTTTGCCATTTTGAAGATGTGGTCCCTCATCTTTTTTTCTCTTAGCCTGTTACACCTTAGCTTGTCAAAATATTTAAATGGAGAAATCAGTGGGAATTGTGGGCTAATGCTGCTGAAATCCCACCATCTATTTTCAGTTTAACTTAGACTTTTTGTACTCATTTTTTACTTATAAAAGCTTTATAGGCATAGGTGTAACATTACAGCTGTTGACAAAAGATCTTATTAAGTTGACTGGATACGGGACAGAATGATGATGAACTTGCATAGAAAACTATAAAAGCATCACGAGTCTACACTGTGTGCAACATATCAAAGTCTTATGATTTTCTTGCTTACGTGATCCCCTTTGTCGCATAAGAAAGGGTGTACAGAAAGTAAGAAAAGTTGGATAAAAAGAAGAAGAAAAAACTGAAGTTAAAAAAGCCTTCATGAACAAGTGTTTGATTTAGAAAGTATTGTCGGGTTATCGACCAAAGAAAAAGAAAGTGGTGTCGGGGACGTTGAGCTTCCAACAACGAACGTAGAATCGTAGATAATGAGGGAGAGCACCCACCGAACCAAAGTGCTCAATTAAGAGAAACTTGTCAAAATAAAAAAAAAATAAAAACTGTTTTTTTTGTGTGTGTTATAAACTGTGTTGAATTGTCCTAGCGCAGTGTAGATAACAACGACAAGTAAAAGTTAAAATTCAAATATTATAAATTTCCTAGTTTTATTATCAGTAAACTTCATAGCAATTGAAGAAGTTATGTATTAAATTTAGAAATATTATTGATATTTAATGAAACTTTAATTTTAAAAAATAAATTAAGTTACAACTATTATCCAAATATATCTTAACACTTATTTTATTAATTTAAAGTTATGTATTAAATTTAGAAATATTAGTTAAACTTAATAAAAGTAAATGTTTTCCATCAATGAATTATTTTATTGAAATCAAATTACCAAAATGAAATTTTAAAATTAAGTTTTTTAATTAATTAAGTATTAACTCGTTTAAAAGGAAAAATAAATAATTAAATAATCACGTTGGAATAATTCGTTTTTTTATCAGCATAGTGGCCCCTCTCAATAAGATTAATGGAATGCTAGTTCGGAAATTATTTTTTGGAACAATACTAATACGAAGAAAAAAAAATCTTGTTATCAAATCAACGCATTGAAAATGTGTAGAATTGAACATAAAGAATGTGAAAAAAAAAAATCAACACAAATATTAGGTCATTTCAAGCAAGATCTTTGGAGGTATTCGCGTGCGTGCGTCGTAAATGATATCATGCTGAAAAATAGTACAAAAGACTGCCAGAACTATGCAAAACTGGTGTTACGGTAAATTGATCTATGAAACAAGAAAGTATCCAACATTTTAAAATTTTACCACAAGAAGTTAATAACACTTAAGTCATGTATAGAGATTAACCAGTTGTTCCCTTGGTTAGAATTTTTGAATTTGAATTTTGGAGATGCATCTATCATAAATAGTTGAAAGGGATGGTTTTGTCACTAGCAAGAGCATTACCCAATTGTAAGGATAATGAAACTGCTTTATTGGATAATGAAGGCCAATAGGTGTGGATAAATTATTACATAATTTTTTTTCCCATCAAACATATTTCAACCCCTTTGGCCAAGGTTCCTCATATAACACACACAACAATCTACCTTTCTACTCTCACAAATCAATCAACTGAGACAGCTATGAAGTCCCAAATGAAGAAAAAGAGAGTAACCCCTATTCCCAATACTCCTAGCAACGCCAGCGATCATATTTGCATCAACCCGGTTTGCTTCTTCTGCAGCATGGGAGAAGCAGATGCGTCTCTCAGAAGGGCTGGAATAACGACCTGCTTCAAAGAATTATTTCAGGGAGAGAATCATGAACAGCACGTGCTGGTGCTGAGTGGACTGTGGCACATTGCAATGACCCAACCCAGCGACCCAGAGTTCCCATCCTTCGGAATATTCAAGTGCATGGCAAGTCTAATCCACAAAGGGATAAACGACAGCCACTGGCTTCTCACAAATCAAAACATATACATACCCTATTACGCTGCTCACATCATTGGCTCTTACACGATGAACAAGGAGGAGTTTGCACAACTGGCCGTGCAATCAGGAGTGATACCGCCATTGCTAGACCTGCTCAGGGGGAAGATCAGTTGGGTTGAGCAAAGAGTTGCTGTTAGAGCACTTGGTCACTTGGCCAGTTACAAAAGCACGTTTGAATCAGTAGTACTGCACGAGCAAGAGGTAGTGAAGTTGGCCTTGAACTTGGCTTCCACTTGTTTAGAAGTGGTCTATGTTGACTTCGTAGCTGTGAAGGAAAACAAAAGGCTGGAGTATCACAGAAACTTGCTCACAAGAGGGGTTGGGGATTTGGAGATGGAGAATCGCAAGGCAGAGGAATGGGCTAGCCAGCTTCAGTGTTGGTCTCTTTATCTTCTGAACTGCTTTGCTTGCAAAGATAGGGCTCTGGATCTCATATGCAAGAAGGGGTTTCTCAAGGACTTGTGTGATATGTGGGGAGGGATGATAAATCACACGTCACCAGCAGGTGTTGGGCTGATACGAATCTTGTGTTATAGCAAAGAAGGAAGGAAAAACATTGCTCAGTTACCCAAAGTTGTGAACGCTCTAGGTAACCTTTCAAGATCTTCAGATGATTGGCAGTATATAGGTATCGATTGTCTCCTTCTCCTTCTCAAGGATCCAGATACGAGATACAAAGTTCTTGATGTTGCCGTTCCTTACCTGACTGATTTGATTGAACTTAAAAACCTTGGAGATAAATCAAACGTGGGTGAGACCATCACAAAGGTTCTTCTGAATTTGAAACCTAACAGACAAAAGGTTGGAGCAGTATTGCAAGAAGTGATGGATTTGAAAGTGGATAGGAGGGACCAGGAGAAGGTACTCTCGGAGGAAAACTTGGAGGAAGCAAAGGCTTTGGTGAGTTTGATAAAACAACAAGCGAATCACAAGTTCAGGTTGGGAAAGGTTGAAGAAGCTTTGGTGAAATACTCCGAAGCTCTTGGTGTTTGTCCCTTGAAGTTTAGGAAAGAGAGAATGGTGATTTACAGTAACAAAGCTCAGTGTCATATTTTACTGAAGGACGCAGATTCAGCTATCAGTGACTCAACGCGTGCTCTTTGCCTATCCAACCCTGCAAACAGCCATAGGAAAAGCCTTTGGAGAAGATCACAAGCATATGACATGAAAGGAATGGCAAAAGAGAGTCTCATGGACTGCATAATGTTCATGAACAGTAGCATCAAGTCGGGCTGTGAGACCATGCGTGTCAAAATTCCATACCACCCTGCGCGCCTGATCTGCAAGCACATGGATGCCACGTGGCTCTTTGCCACTGCTCGCTCCAGGCTAGAGAAATCAATGCAAGAATTGAACCAAGTTGGCGGGCATGATCAGAACCAAAAGCAACCATGTGATGATAATAAGACCATGATGACGATGATAGAAAATACAAACAGTCACATGCCCGGTAATTAATTCCTTGCCTTCCTCATTTAATTTGTTGCCTACATAATAACATAAATTTCTTGAAAAATATTCACAAAACTAATATTCCAGCAATACCTTTTGACATTTAGCACACAGTACACAACACTCATTTATGCATTTTTCTTTTCATGTAAAATAATATGCATCATATACAAGCATTGATGATCATAATGCTCATATCTTAGTAAGTTATTAAGTCATAATTAAACTTACCTAATTTAAATATATTTCTTCATAAAAATTTATTAAAAAAGTCAATTAAAAAAACTTTTCTGTTAAAATTAGTTTGTGAATCCTTCACTACATGTTTGGATGTCCATCTAGGGTATTAAAAATGGAATACTATCGTGGTAGTTTTTTTTTTTGTCATTTCTAGCTTTTGACTTACGTCATGAATTTATAGCAGAAAAGAGTTGTTGATACTGAAATATGCATGCTTCAGTGTAATCAGAAACTACTTTAAAGTAACCATTGACGTGAAAAATAACATCTTAAATGAAGTCGATGAAATTACTGTATCATCCTGTGTTCTCTAATCATTTTCACACACACTATGAGTAATATCAAAATCAAGTATTCTTAACATAATTTTAAGTAAATATTATCATGTTTAATAGTATATTATATTAATTAAAGAAATTACTTTCAATGAACCTGCAAACTAACTTAAAAAATGGAATGTACACTGTAACTGACTTGAATTTAGAGTACAGAAACTCTGTTTATTTTAAACTTTACAGGGTTTGCGTGCGTGAGAGTCAAAATCACTTTTGCTGTGAACTACTTTTTCAGGTCTGTCAACCATTATTGAAGAACCTTTCCACGCGAAAGAAGGTGGTGGTAGGAGAAAGATGGAAAGGGCGAGAAGAAGATTGAAGAAAGGTGCTGCAGCTTAGGTCAATTTTAATGGCTTGTTAGATGGGAAGGAAGAGAATCATGTGCCACCCAGCTAGGTCCCATATTTTGGCCACTAGGTTAAACTTACACATATAAATACTTTCTTTTGTGTACTTTAATTTGTGAGGTTATTAATATGTGAGTGGCAGGTAAGAAATGGAACCAAAATGACTCTCTAATAATCTATTTTTTACATATGACAATGGAAAATGGAATGGGTAATTATAAAAGAATAGCACGACTGATATAAACCAGCAGAACCCGGGAAAATGGAGAGGACCACATCTCCATTGTTAATATAATAGTATATTAAATGTAACTTACAACTCAAATTTAAAGTACTTATAAATCTCAATATAAACACACTCACATGATTTGACTCTAACATACCAGGAGTAATATTGGAAAAAATTGACGTAATCAACAAATTTGTCATTGAAAATATTCACGAAAACAAAATTTTCACAAAAATTACATAAGTCAGGATAAGTTTATGAACTTTTTTTAAATATATATATATATTCAATATAAAAGAAAAATGCAATTAGTTCTTAATCTTTCACGACTCAAAGTGTTTTTAATTAGTCAAAAAATTATATACAAACATTTTAATTAGACTACCATAGATTTTATAAGATGTTTCAATAAATTCAGTTGTTTGTTTAGATAAAAAGAATTACACAATATGTTGAAATATGTGACTAAGGAAACATATTTAATTTTGTTTAATTGACTAAACAAATTTCTAAAGCATATAAGATAGTCATTTAATTTTATTGTCCAAAAACTTCACCTAGATATGAAAAATGACTATATAATAAGAAATCTCAATTTAAAAAATTTTAAATAATGAATTTATGAATAATACATTTATAGATTTTTTTAATTATATCTTGTTTATTTTTTTCTTTAATAATATATATATATATATATATATATATATATATATATATATATATATTTAATAATTATAAAAAAAGTGTGAATTTTATTAAAATTAATCCAATATTATCCTCATATTTTAACTAGAATCCATGTTTTTTCTATCCTATTTGAAACTTTATTATTTTATTAAATACTATAAGTGTTTCTCTCTAAAAAATTGATAAAATTAATAAATAGATTATAGTCATTAAATACATTAAACTATATATTATATATTTTATTTTATAACATATTAATAAGTATGATATAAAATATTAATTTAAATATAATAAAATTACAATATATTACTCTAATAAAATATATAATATTATATGTGTACATAAATTATATTATTTTCAAAAATTAATTAAAGTATTGTAATAGAATTAAATTCACCTTAACTCTGAGCTTAATTCATTTAAGAGAAATTTTAGGAATTGAAGCTTTCTTTTTTGGCTCCATTTGAGGAGCTTTCTACATTAAAATTGTTTTCAAAAGATAACCTAGAATTAACTTATAAGTCATGGATCAAGTAGATAACTAACAAAATACAATAAATTTGTGTTTGGATGAAAAATGAAAAAAAAAAAAAAACATAACTGTGTTTAAAGCATTTACACTTGATTTGAAGCTTAGTGAAGTGCAAAAGCATAGAAAAAACAAAATTTGAAGCTTGATTTAAAGACGGCAATAACAAATGACTGAGTTGTTAGGTTTGTTTTCTTGTTTAGGTTGAACAAATTTAAGTTACACAGTAACGGCAACAAAGTGTTGCATCTCACAAACTGTAAATGTTACAAACAAGGATGTTTTCTTTTATAACATCTAACTAGGTTTCTTAATTTCTTAACTTACTGAACTTTTCAACCAAATTATGCGGGTTTGTTTTGTTTCGGTCATTATGAGTGTCACTGAATTAGAATAAAACATTTAACTATTCTATGAATTATTAATATTGTTTTCATCACCCAATCACATTGTGACTTTAATAAAGTTGGTTTATATAACTAGATAAAAGGATGGTAATTTTTTTTTTACACTGTTAATGTGTTTGTGTACATATACATATACATACCATTTTATCAAAACTTGAATGTGACTTATTATATATATATTTTTAATTAAAATTAGAATTTTACCTAATGTAAGAGAGGCTTGTATTGACATTTAGTATACTTGTTAGATATATCAGAATAAAACTATTTTACTAACAAGAAAATAAGTTATATACTTACAGTTTAAAACATTATACTCTCATCCAATCATAAACTATGAATTTATTAATTTTTATACTATTTTTCTTAGAATTATAAAACAACTATTATTTTTATTTATTAGAAATGTAAAATATATATCATCAATAGATGAACATCAATCTCACCTCTAACTAAAACAATACTAACAATACTAAAATATCTTTTTTATTAATCTACAGTAAGAAATGCTATAGGAGCAATTAAATTAAATTATACAATTCAAATATGTAAAAACATATATTCGAAGAAATTAAAATAACAATAACTCATTCATTGGTGTAAATAAAAGGTAGATATATGTTTTTTATATAAATAATCATCAAAATACCCCAAGCCTTTCTAGAAAGCACGAATTTAATTTCCAGACTGGGATTTATTTTAAATTTAAAATATGAAAATCATTTATTAATGATTTTTTGAAAATTTGAAGAATACTAATCACACTAAAGTAAATTGATGGTAGCCAAAAAAGTTCGCAGAAAATTACTTCTTATATTGTATCCCTAGAATGAAAGTTCCTCGTAATTTTATAATTTCTTTTAAAATTAATAATTTTATAATTATATTCTGGTTAAAAGAACACCTAATTAATAAAAATTGTAAAATCATATAATATTTTTTTTATGAAGACTTGTTTTATTTTAAGTAAATTTACTATCTTATATTGTTTTTAAGGTTTTGTTCCACATTTTCATTCTCATCGAGACGAATAGTGGGAATTGGGAGAGTCCAATTTTATTTTCATTAAAATAGGAGCGTATTTTTTCTGCTATACTAAAGATGAAGATCGTGGTAAGGGAAAAAGTCACACTTTTACACTAAAAAAATCAAAATTGACATGGCTGCTGATTGTTTGTCATGTTTGTCATGCATCACAACAATGATAAGTTCACTTCCATAAGAAAAGTTAGATTGACATTTAACAAACTAAGTCAAACTAAGAAAATAAATGTTTTACTATATATATATATAATTTATTACAGTTATGAATAATCTTAAGAAAACTAGTACATAAACTTTTTAATTGTAAATAAATTTAATTATTCTTATAATTTTTTTTTAAATTATGTACCTAAATAAAATGTTTAATTATAAAATTAATTACATATATCCAACGAATTACATAGAGTGTTTTTTATACGATATTCCCATGTTTATTGATACTTATACCTATTTAAAACCGCGAAAATAAGTTTTTAAATAAAATAGTAAGCTTAACTTTATAAATTGACTAAATATTAATATAGAACATGGTAACGAATTTCGTTTTCAATTCTCTTAAATTAGCTTCATTTTTTTTATGCAGGTATATATCTATTTTCATGATATGTCTTTAAATTTTTTTATCCGAATGGAATATTAACAATTTTTGTTGAAAAAGAATACAAACACTTAAAAATAAGCACACAGCTATTGATTTATTATATATTTAAAACATAATTTATGTAATGTGAAATTTAGTATATGAAAAATACTATTGTTATAAACACCACTTAAAACTCTATATAAAAGATATAACAAACTATCACTTTTATATTAAAAATTAGATTATACAACTTAATGACTGGCATTTAACTTTTTCGCTCTCTTATTCAATATTATTTTATTTATATTTTAAAACACGAGTTTTACGACTAATATTTTTTTTCTCATCTTCTAAAAATACTTACTTCTTTTTATCACTATATAAGTATTTGTTCTATCGTCTTAAATAATACAATAATTTTATCACTTTTTTTTATCCTTAAACTTTATTTTTATAATTTTATATCATAAATAATTACTTACAAAAAATAGCACAGATTAAATTATATATTATAACTACACAACATAATGACTTTATTTAAACAATTTTTATTTACTATAAAGTTTAAATATACAATAATATATATTTATTATAAAATTAATTGCGTACTGCTATATTTAACATCATACTAAATATTTAAATAAAGCAACCAATATGGAACTCTCAATCTTGGCCTTATCCTATTAGAATTATCATCAGGAGAGGACAGGTCATCTCATCTATACGATATTGTACTGTTATTATTATTATTATTAATTCTAATAAATCGATCTGCAAGTCCAAGAACTTAGACCATAAAGCCTCTGCATCTGCTAAATCCAACCATTCAGATTCACTTCTTCATTTATCCTAAACACTTCCCTCTGTCAGATTCAAAATAAAACCAGAAAAACATGAGTTGGTGGTGGGCTGGAGCAATCGGCGCTGCCAAGGCAAGTTCATCAATTATTCATCATGTTTTTTCTTTCTTCAATTAAATTATTATTTCTTAATTTTTCTTCTTGTGCTGATGCAGAAGAAATTCGAGGAAGACGACACTCCGCGAAGCTTCGAGAGTGTGGGACTGGTGATCGGCGTAACGGGCATCGTCGGAAACAGCCTCGCCGAGATCCTGCCTCTCGCTGACACCCCAGGCGGTCCATGGAAAGTCTATGGCGTGGCACGGCGCCCGCGGCCGCCGTGGAACGCCGATCACCCCATCGAGTACGTTCAGTGCGACGTTTCCGATCCCGCCGACGCTGAAAGCAAACTCTCCGTCTTGACCGACGTCACGAACATTTTCTTCGTGTCGTGGACTAACCGTCCCACCGAGGCCGAGAACTGTGAAGTTAACGGCGCGATGTTACGGAACGTGCTGCGCGCCGTTATCCCTAATGCTCCCAATCTTCGTCACGTGTCCCTTCAGACAGGCACCAAACACTACCTCGGATCGTTCGAATCCGTAGGCAAGATCCAATCCCACGAGCCCCCCTTCACGGAGGATCTCCCGCGATTGGACACGCCAAATTTTTACTACACTCAAGAGGACATTCTCTTTGAAGAGACCGCTAAGAAAGAGGGTTTGACTTGGTCCGTACACAGGCCCGGAACAATATTTGGCTTTTCTCCCTACAGTTTGATGAACCTGGTTGGGAGTGTTTGCGTTTACGCCGCAATTTGCAAGCACGAAGGGATTCCGTTGAGATTTCCCGGCACCAGAGGCGCCTGGGAGGGTTATTCCTTTTCTTCCGATGCGGATTTGATTGCGGAGCAGCATATTTGGGCCGCTGTTGACCCCTATGCGCGGAATGAAGCATTTAACTGTTCCAATGGTGATGTGTTCAAGTGGAAGCATCTTTGGAAGGTATTGGCTGAACAGTTTGGGATTGAGGAGTATGGTTTTGAAGAAGGTTCGAGTTTGAGGCTGTCGGAAGCGATGAAGGATAAGGGTCCTGTTTGGGATGAGATTGTGAGCCAGAATCAGCTTCTGCCTACCAAGCTTGACGAGGTTGGTGATTGGTGGTTTGTGGATTTTATCTTCTCCGGAGAGGGATTAGATAGCATGAACAAGGCCAAAGAACATGGGTTTTTGGGATTCAGGAACTCCAAGAATTCGTTCATAAGTTGGATAGACAAGACCAAGGGTTATAAGATTGTGCCTTGAATAATTGAATTGTGGTTAATTTGTAATGGGTATCTGTTTCTGCTTTGATATATTTGTCTCCACTGTAAGTTATCTGGAATAAATAAAACTCGCACATTAGTGGGATAACAGAAGAGACTGTGCATCAGGATTTACGTTTTGTTCTGTTTCTGTCTTGTATAATAATGCCTCAATGAGAGATGAAACTGTGTTTGAAAAGGATTGAATTTCTAATTTTGTATCAAGAGCTAGATCTCCAGAAAGGGGTGACATGACATGTTTAGTTGTTCTTCCATTTATAGCTGTGATTATTGTTACTAAAAGGGATTGCAATTTGTTGATAAAATATGAGGAGATAATTGATCTGACTACTCGCCTGAATGAATAGAGTGAGTTCATTATTGCAATTGGAGTAATTGCATTTCTCTGATAATCTCTATACATTTGACAAAAGTAATGGTTACCACGCACCAGTGAAGTCCAAAGAAAGACTAATTTTTTAGAATGAGATGATAATGTTTCTAGTTAGTTCCTAGAATCATTGAGCAGACCTGAGATCACGTTGTCTAGAAGATACGAACCTTCTAAACTATGGTAGTAATTAATGTTGCGGCAATATCATTGTAGGATCATAATTGTTGGATCCAATTTATTTTTTTTACTAAGAATTTGACTCCCCGATTCAAACTAATGAGAATTAAGATAAACAAAATAACAAGATATAAAGAAAAAATAATTGTTTAGAAGTACAAAACGAACTTAAAATATGAGAAGAATTCAAAATCAAATTAAAATATGAGAAGAATTCAAATTCGAATTATGAATAGGGATGGATTGAGTGCACATTTTTCCTTCAATCGTTCAAGACATTCAAATTCGTATAATGCTTGATTTAGTGGTATTATCTTAACTGGTTTGGGTGTTCTACGCTAACTAAAACTTTATAAATTTGAAAGTTTGATATTATCTTTTATGAAAATTATAGTTTTGGTCATTAACTTTTTTTCACAATTTTTTATTTATTTTTATTTACCTATCGTTTTGTTTTCTGAATGTTTTTTTGCGCAAATTTTATCCTTTAATTTATTTTACTATCTGTAAATTTGTTTAATTTTCAAATTAAAAAATATATTAAATCACTTTGAAATAACTTTGATAATGTTGCTTTTAATATTGGTTTAATAATTTAGATTGTCCCTATTTATGTTGGGTTTTATCAACCAGGTCTCAGTATTTTAAAACGTCTCAATTTAGTCTTATTTTTGCAAAATTGAATCAATTAAGGCTTGCCGTTAACTTTGATGGACGGCGTTATGGAGTGTGCGTGGCATTCTGGCTGAGGTGACAGTGTGTTCTAAGGTGAGTTGACTTTAATACATTTTTAATTAAATTTCATTGCAAATATTTAAAACGTGCACACGTGCGTGGACATGTGCGTTTTGATTGTAGAACATTTCTGAAAAAAGTGGAAATTGGGGGAAATCTGGAATTCAGAAGGGATTTAAAACCTAATTTGGAAGAGGAGAATAAGTGTGTTTGATGAGAGCGAGGTTGGTGTTGGTAGAGCTTGTCGAGGTTGTGCAGCTTGGTGCTTGACGAAGATGATTTAATCACCCTAAATTGTTGTTTGTGGCAAATCCAAAGGGGTAGCCAAATGAAATGCTCCCTCAAGAATTATATAAATGGAGGAAACTGAGCGAGCAATAATCACACAAAGAAACCAATCTTTCTGACAAACTTGTTTTCATTCACATCTTTAAAGTGAAACCAAAAAATGAAGGCGCAGAAGAAGAGGGTGGCTGTTTTGGTGGGTTGCAATTACCCCGACACTGCAAATGAGCTGCATGGTTGCATAAACGATGTGTTAGCAATGAAGGAGACTCTGGTGAAGCGATTTGGGTTTGATGACAGTAACATTGAGGTGCTCACTGATGCACCAAACTCTTGTAAATTGCCCATTGGTGCTAACATCAAGCAGGCACTGGCTAAGATGGTTGATGGAGCTAAAGTAGGGGATGTGCTATATTTTCACTTCAGTGGACATGGAACCAGAATCCCTTCCAAGAAACATGGCCACACCTTCCACCATGAGGAGGTTATTATGCCTTGTGACTTCAATCTCATCACTGGTTTGTATAGTTACCCCTCTCAATCACACAATTGAAATATGCATTTCTCACTTCACTTCACATCACGTCGTTCATCTTTAAATTTGCACAATAACTCCAACACCTTAACAATGATCAAGTGAATTAGTTGTATAAAAAATAAGTTATGAAAATATCATTACTCATTTTACAGATTTGGACTTCCGGCAACTGGTAAACAGGCTAGCAAAGGGAGCAAGCTTGACAATTCTCTCAGACTCATGCCACAGTGGAGGCCTCATCGACAAAGAGAAAAAGCAAATAGGTCCATCTTCATCGGTTCAGAAAGGTTCCACATCGAAAACCTGTTACACCCTTACCCACAAGACAATTCCTTATGATTCCATACAGCAACACCTCTCTTCCCTAACAAAAGCCACCACCACGGACATCGCCACCCATATGCTAGAACTCTTCGGCTCCAACGCAAGTTTGAGGTTCCAGACGGCATCGCATGCTCTCTTGGAGGCGCTAGGACCCGACGAGGGGATCCTGCTGAGCGGGTGCTAGGCGGACAAGACGTCGGCGGACATGAACCCTGGCATCACCGGGAAAGCCTATGGGGCGTTCAACAACGCGGTGGAGGTGGTGGTGAGGTAGAAGAAGGGTGATTTGAGCAACAGAGAGGTGGTGGTGAGGGCGAGGAAAGTGCTGCAAGGTCAGGGGTTTGATCAGCATCCTTGGCTACCCCTTTGGCTACACCATCGTCAAACACACCTATTCTCCTCTTTTAGTTTAGGGTATTAAATCCCTTCTGAGTTTCAGATTTCCCCCAATTTCCACTTTGTTCTGAAATGTTCTACAATAAAAATGCACGTTTGGATTTTTGGCAGAATTTAGTTAATAAAACGTTGCATTTTGTGTGCATGTTTTAAATATTTGCAATGAAATTTAATTAAAAAAATGTATTAAAGCCAACTCACTTCAGAACACACTGCCACCTCATCCAACTCTGGATGTCACGCACACTCAATTTTAACACCGTCCATCAAAATTAACGGCAAACCCTTGATTGATTCAATTTTGCAAAAACAGAAACTAAAATGAGACGTTTTAGAATACCGAGACGTAATTGAGGAAACCTAACCTAAATAAGAACAACCTAAATTATTAAACCTTTAATATTTTGAATTTTCGAACATGTTTTTTCAAACTTCCATGTCTAAAGTAATAAAAACACGTGTAATCATATATAATTAAAAATTAAAATATCAAAGTTGTGCAAAAGAATTTAAAGAACAAAAAGTATACATAATTAGAAATTAAGGGACTAAAATTTGAATAAATAAATATAGAAATACAAATTATAAAAAAAATGACACATGTGAATCTTTTAAATTGAATATTTATATATTGTTGTTGTGAGTGACAATTTTATTTTGTTCAGAAAGAGCCTCGGAGTCCAAATGGGCTTTAATTTTAAACAGTCACATGGGCCCACGGAAAAACATTATTGCTTCCTGCACTCCATCATTACTACTCCACCTCATACTAACTGAAAATAATTAAAATGACCTTCCTTACAGTACCACATCATCACTCCCGCGGTCACTGCCTTTCACTGGCCCTGTTGCAAAAGAAATGCTCGCTTTGAAAAAACTCTTTTTGAAAGTGATTTCATGTATTTCAATTTGTTTTAGAAAATTTAGTTTGGAAGATATTGTATTGTTTTAGAAATTCTGTTTTGAAAAACCTGTTTCAAAGTGTATTTCATATATTCTAAAAGTTTCATTATAAAATCCATATTGATTTCTTCAAAATCTGTTAAAAAACAGAAAGTGAAATAGATATTATGAAAACTATAGCGTACGCCTAGAAATTAAGGGGGTACAGGAAGAAAAAGCCTGAAATAAAAAGGCTTCTCCACTGAGGAATAGTTAATTGACATTTTGCTGTGATTGGTTTGATTAGGCCCTTCATAATGCCTTTTCCCTTTACTCTGTATACTCACTTGTAAAGAAAAAAAGAAATCAGAAATGGTTATCACAACCTTCAACGGAGCTGGCGTTGGTTTTGGTACGCCGTTCGAGTTTCGCCATTTCTCTATATTTCGAATCTCAATTCCTTTATCTCACGCGATAGTATTTTTTCAGGTTTCGGCGTAGGTTGCGGTTTCGGTATAGGATGGGGTTTCGGAGGTCGGTGGCAGCACGCTGCATTTACTTTTTCTGCTTTACTTTCATTTCCAAATGGTTTTAATTGAATCCTTTAAGAGGTTTCTCTACCTTTTGATATCGTTTTCCGGTGCCTTGGGAATGCAATTTTTATAGTCCCCGCTGTTTACAAGGTCTTGTTAAGCTCTCAGAATCTTGTAGGAGTCCTTGCTTGTGAGAATATGCTGGCAATTTAGATGTAGTTATAACATCCTTTTAGTTTTAGTTTCGTGCTAATCTTGTCGTTCCAGCTGATTGTGTATTGGTATATGGCATTTTTTGAGTCTGGATAATGGAGTTGAGCGGGGAAATGGAGTGAAGTGGATAGGCTTTAATCTTAACTCAGATTTTTGGCAGAGAAAGGAATGTGGGTGGACAAAGAAATTTTAGTCTTATAATGTAGACCCGGTTTTGATTAGGTATTTTCTAGCTTATGTGAAATACTATTTGATTTAAGTGATAGAGCTTTTGAAAAAGATAAATAATGTAAATTGATATCTTCTTTTTTGAGATGTTTTGATTCATTTTTATAACCTTGATTCATATTCCATCTTGGAATTTATCCAAACTTGCTCTGAGCTCATTTTCATACCAAAGTTACTTATGATCGGCCAAATATGGTAGTGTGGAGTGGATAATATTGGACTACATTTTCTATCATCCTTCCTCAGTTCTGTGTTAATTTTCATTCCAAAAATATCACGGGATTTTCTTCAGCTAAACCAATCACACTCCTCCAAATTCTGTCTATCTATTGTTACTTTCCCCAGTCAAGTCTCCTGCGAAGTATCTGTCCTAGTTTCCTACCTCCCTTTTCTATTTAGCTCAGTGTATTGAATGAACCTTTGCCCTCTAGCTGTCTTAATCATTTCACTTATGAACAAACTACATTCTCCAAAATCTTGGCACTCAATCTTCTGGATACAGAGGTGATTTAGACAGTTCAGTTGAGGATACAGAGTCATTCGTATCTGGAAACTGGGAACTGGAAGAAGCAAGGAACAGACTGTTGTGACTAGGGGCAGTACAGAGGCAAAATGTAGAGCAATCACTGAAGGTGTGCCGGACTGATCTAGATAAATAGATTACTTGAAGATTTCTCTCTTCCAATTCATGAACCTGTGAAACTCTTTAGTGTCATTGACAGCGATGCAGCCAAGGGCATAATCCTTTTACTCTCGAATATATGTAAAGAAAATCGCATGTATGTTATTATCAAATACTAACAAATAACAACTACTTTCGTCTTATTTAATGACACTATCTTCAAAATATCGTTCATTTGATTGAATTTTTATGATCAATGACATTTTTTTATTCTTGATATCCAATTCTAGTAAAGGGTAGATCGGGGGGAAATTAATTATTAAAGTAGATTGATATAGTTAAATGATGTTAATTAACTTTCTTAATTACTACGAGTTTTTTATTTGTTTATTTTCGATCAAGAAGGGTTTGTTCATAATCCAATTAAACCTGATAAGATGAAGCATGTAAGGATTGACAGAAACTTAAATGCGTCATATCCCAATTGCAACATTATAGGAAGTATATATGCTCACAAAGGTCTTGTGGAAATACTGATCTAATGTTGGCTAGCTAGACCAACATCTATTTTATTTTAAGAGAATGAGAGCATCTCAATAATAGGAAGGATTTCACTCAAGTATTCTATTTTTATTTTTATTCCTGTAACTTGCTGATTCCTTGTTAATTCTGTAAATATTTATGGTTTTTGTTTTCTTCTTTATATAGTGTATCTCTTCTTTTGAAATAGTACGAAGATGAAATCATTTTCTTCATAGTCTGGTCATAATTTATGTATCTGATCTGTTGCACAGGTATGCCATTGAACTTATTGGGTCTTGGTGCAGGTACAATAATCATGAATCTGCTTTCTTTACTATTTCTAAGTTTTAATTTTCAGTATTCAATGGTTATGTATATGACAATCTGCATGATGTAGGTAGCCTTTTTTTCTCCAAAACCTTAATCTTACAGGTTACATTTAAAGACTTTTTCTTCGAAGGTACTTTTGTTGGAAATCGTTTTCTAATTATTTACCCTTCTGGTTTGTTGGTTAGTGGTAATACCTACTAACCTTATAGGGTAGGGTTGCCATCCTTGCTCTAGCCCCCTCCTCCCTAATATATATATGTGTGTGTGTGTAAAGAAAATTACTCTGTTTCTTGTTTCCTAACTCAAGTAATGTTGCGATTTGCTATTTCTTGGTTTTAGTTCCACTTATGATTTTTATGATTTTAGTTCCACGTTATTTCAAGTACTTCTATACCCAATTGTCTTTGGATTTCATTTTTATGTTGAAATACAGTTACTTTTTTTGTACGTGACACTTGTTTACAATTTGTTTATACCCAAAAAACGTTGCCAGCCAATCCGGAAATGGACCATTGTTTTCATTTTGTCTGTTACAATACTGTGTATTGCTTTTATATCACAATAAAGTTTTTAGACCAAATTAAAATTCAGGTCATTTACAAAGACCATAAATATATATAACAATTATTTTCAAATGTGTTTCTTTATTGCATGCTGTTACCATGTTAGTCTCACATTTTACAATGGTCATAGCCAGTGAAATGACTGCAGAGTTTTTTTAATGCGGCTAAATTGAAAACATGTATTATCTTCAAGGACCAAATTTTTTTGAATCTTTTTTTATGAATCAAATATTATGAATTTGACCTATCAATATCGAATTGGGTATGTTGGATTTAATTTTTAAGGTGGAGGTTGTGGCGTTGGAGTAGGACTTGGTTGGGGGTTTGGTACTGCCTTTGGTAGCAAATATCGGTCCTCACGGGTCACATTTCAAGGAGTGGAATTTGATAGCAAGGAGACAGTTAACAGCAAGGAGTTCTCAAAGCCCAGTACAGAAGCTGGAGGTTCACGGTAGTGTTTCTACTTTGTAAATTCCTGGTCGGCCTACGGAGATAAATTGAATTTGTAATAACAAGAACATGTGGAGATTGCGACTTCCTTTCAAATTGTAGCAGTTTTTGGATAATGGTTGCCCGGAATGGTAATGTTTATTTCAAGAAAACTAATGGTGTGCTTATAGTCACGGAGTGGATATAGAGTTGTTGGTATTAGATAAGTTTGTTTGGTAGCATGGAGATGGGAAGGAGAGAAGTAAAAAGTGAATCTGAATAGTATTTTTATACATTATTTTTTATTTGTTTCTACTCTTTTTTTCATTCTCTTCTCTGTTTTTCTTCAATGAAAACTAATAGTGTTTACATTATTTTTCTATATATTTTTTTTTCATTTTCATCGAGTATATTCTTCTTTGTCAAACGGGCTCTAGGAGAACTAGAAAGAAGAGACTGAAAATAAAATGAAATAAATTTACTTTTTTTTTATAAATGTGTATTTTGAAAATGGAATTGAACATTTGATTCTTTAGATTTTTATTTTTCCAAAAAAGTTGGATTGTTAATTTTCAAGAAACTTGTAGTAATTGTTAAACCTTTAGTAATTTCTCCAACAGAAATTTTTTAGTAGGAAATATTGTACAGATTTTATACTATTAAAAAGACTTTTGCAGAAAAAGTTCACATGATTAGAAGACTACTATTCATATAAATTATATTAATAGGTAAACTTGTTTTTTTTCATTATATTTGAGAGGATTTATTTTAATGGATGGAAGAGAAGTGTAATAATCTCCATGCTTTGTTTTAGTTAGAGCTGTCAAAACGGGTAACCCGGCCCGACCCGGCTCGGCCCACCACGGGTTGGTCACTTGGTGAGCCAATCCAACCCGACTCATTTATTAGCGAGCCAGAAAAACTGGAACCCGGCCCGATCCACCACGGGTTGGTGGGTAAACGGATTGGCTCACTAACCCATTTAATTACATTTTTTTTAAAGAAAAAAAAAATACAAACTTTCTATAATTTAAATTTAAATAAATTTCACTCCCAAAAAATTATATTAAAGACAATTCAAAATAATAATAAAAAGTACAATATAATCCAAATTCAAAGATATCAAAAAAGAATCAGTACTCAACAACACCAACAAAAAATTAATAATTTAATCTGTAACATAATTTCCCAAATTCAAAGATATCAAAAGCAGCAATAATGTATACTCAATCAAACTCTGATACAAGCATGTCAGAACAGGAAAAAAATCATTTCATGTCTTCAAATTCCCCACAACAAAAAACAAATTCGTAAACCCCTATTTTTGTCATTATAGGCTTTTTGAAAAAAAAAAAGAAAGAGAAGTGAGAAAACAAAAATGTAGAGAAAAGAGAAGAAAAAAAGGAAGGGTGTTTTACATGTTCTTGAAGAATTTGAGTGAAGTGAGAGTGAGAACACCGTCAAATGAGAGCAAGTATCGTGAGAGTGATTTGTGAGAGGTTACTTTTTTGGTATACATGGTGAGTGAAAAGAGTATTTTATTTTTTAGGGTTTCATAAATAAAATAATAAATTAAAAAAATAAAATTAGGTAGGTGGGTTAGTGGGTCAACCCGGCTCACCACGGGTTCAACCCGCATGAGCCGGGATGAAATTTGACCCACATATAGGTGGGTTGTATTTCTCAAACCCAACCCAGCCCGAATCCGTGACGGGCCGGGTTGGCCCGCGGGTTATGATCCATTTTGACGGCTCAAGTTTTAGTGAACGAGAATGGAATGATTCGATAGTTTAGTTGGTAAATGTATGATTTTATTAATATCCTAAAAGTGATATATTATTTTTGTCATTTCTAAATCAGTTGAAGAGAATAACATCATAAAAACATATGTTCTTAATTCTCTAATTTTTCCTTCTCATCCTTCAAATTTATAAACTAAATAAAATATATTGTTTGAAAAACTTTTCCATTAACACTTTTAAGTATATATATATATATATATATATATATATATATATATATATATATATATATATATATATATATATATATATATATATATATATATATATATATATATATATATATATAACTTCTTCATCAACTAAAATTAATTTATAAATAAATCAATTCATATTAGTTATTAATCTAATTTTTAAAGTCATCACCCAAATGGTCTATTAAAGTCAAACAGATTTGCTTGACAAGATCTATCATTGGAGCAAATGATTGCACGTTGATAAAATAAATGGTATTGCTTAAAAAATGCTTTGAAGTAATGAAATTAATAGAAAAAAATTAAGCAATAATATTGAGCTGATGGTAAAATTCGTAAAATTAAATTAGTATTACGAATATTTAGGTGATTTTTTGTGTGAGTAGAGTGTTTAATTTTGTGTATGCCCGACCCATAACATTAAGATAAACCACTCATCTAAATAATCAACGTATGCTTAAGTTTTTCGAATTTTGGCCTAAATATTTAGGTGCAGCTACTTTTGTTTTCTCCCACCTCACTGTTCATCTCAATTAATTATAAAACCACGTTTAATGACAAAATTGTACTGTGATAAGATATCACTATATATGTTTTATTTTCATCCGCTGTAAATTATTATTATTACTATTATTATTATTATTATTTAAGGTGATCAAATAATTAAACGTAGGATTCTCCTATTATTTACCTGATAATTAAGTATAACATTCTTTTAACGTCAAGCAACTCATTATTTATCAAGCGATTTAACTAAATTTACACTATATAAGTTAATCTAAAATAAACTCTATCCTTTATAAATAAAGGATTAAAATGTATGGCAAGTAATAAATAAAATTGAACTCGTTATTTATCTTCGAAATCTTCTAGACGATGCTCTGAGATTAATCATAAAGAGTAGCAGTTATCATATAATCCATAAATAGAGTTGGCAGTTATTCCCACATGATTAACTGGTAGTTGATAACCGTGGAGGAAGAAAAGCACGTGGTGGTAGAAACGGAAAGTGCAACCTATCTACCACCGTTTCATTATAAATTCGGTTTACGTACGTGTCTTATATATACTTTCACACTCATTTCTTACACGAACTTAACCAAAATCGTCAAATTTTAGCAAGAATGGCCGAACCAAGGGTTTTCACTTTCTCACAGGTTGCTCAGCACAGATCCAACAAAGACTGTTGGGTGGTGATCAATGGAAGAGTAAGTACTACCTTATTACGTTAAACACTGTCACTCTCGATCATCACCAACAACAATATACGAAAAAGATTCACTCAGATGTTTTGGTGTGATTTGATTTTTTAGGTTTTGGATGTGACAAGGTTTTTGGAGGAACACCCGGGAGGGGAAGAGGTGATTCTAGAAGTGGCTGGGAAGGAGGCGACGAAGCAATTTGATGCGATTGGACACAGCAAAGCAGCACAAAAGATGGTACTAAAGTACCAGGTTGGTGTTCTCGAAGGTGCCAAGGTTGAAGAGGTAGACATGAACGATGATGTTGTTGAGATGGAATCCAACAGCAAAGAGATGAGTGCCTTCGTCATCAAAGATGGTGCAAACTATAATAAGTCAATCTCATTTTACGAGTTCTTTGTTCCTCTTCTTGTTGCTGCTCTCTACTTTGGCTATCGATGCCTCACCGTCCCTCAATACTAGCTCTTCTTATTCAAAATTGTTCATCATATGATCAATTGCTTTATGCTGCATGTCTCAGCTTTTGATTCAGATTGTTGCTTATTGTTATCTATCTACTGGAAGATATAATAATATGGGTTCAACGAGGAGAATATATATATATATATATATATATATATATATATATATATATATATATATATATATATATATATATATATATATATATATATATATATAAAAGCTCTATTTTGGTTCATTCAGTTTCAAATACTGCGTTTTCTTTTTCTCTGTTCATCTTCTATTTTTCAACCGAATATGTATTTTTCTTATACAATATTAGGTTTTTTATGATCAAATTTTATGGGAAGATCTTAGTGAACATTTTTTATGAAGTAAATTAGAGCATACATATACATATACATATATATATATATATATATATATAAAAGGTTAAGTATGTTTTTAGTCTCTATATTTTGGGACGATTTTGGTTTTAGTCCCTCTTTCAAATTAAGATACAATTTAGTCTTTCAACTTTAGAAAACTCTGATTTTAGTCATTTTTATCAAATTTTTTTAACTTTATTTGCTGTTTCAAGCACGTTTCATTATAGTATTTGGATTGTTTATACTGTTTAACATATTTTTGCTTCAATGTTAACTGAAAAACGTGTTTTAAACAGAAATAAAGTTGAAAAAATTTGGTAAAAATGATTAAAACCAAAATTTTTTAAAATTGAAGGACTAAATTGTACCTTAGTTTGAAAGAAGGACTAAAACCAAAATCGCCTCTTAGTATAGGGACTAAAACATATTTTGTATTCGAAATTTTAGTTTTTCAGATCAAACTATGCATTAAATAAGGTTATATAGTAATGAATCAGGCATGAGTGAAGAAAAATTTTGAATATGCGTAATATGTAAGTTGTCTTAAAAGTTATATATTCCTTCCACGTTTCACTCTCTTAATACGTACATATATTTTTTCTAACAAGTAATAAAAGAGAGTCCTGACACCTGGTTGAAAACTAAAAGAGAATTGCTTTGCTAAAATAAATTCTCTAAATGACAAAAAGAAATTAAGTTTTAAAACAAATTAAACAAAACACACAATTATACATTTGGGCACATGAGACAGTTTATTTAATTTGTTTAAGTTGAAATAACAATGTGTCGTGGAGGTGGCGTTGAGAGGTAGTTTTATCGTATATTTAGCTACACTCTAATTATAACTCTATTTGATATCATAGTTAAAAAAGTATAAATTTAAGTCTAACTCAATTCAATAAAATCGGTTTGTAAAATAAGATTTGTATTCCACTTATATATTATAAATTATCTTTATCTCTACTTGTTGAACTTCCAATCTATTATATATATTATTAATAATTATTACTATTATAAATATGATTATAATAATAATATTTTTGTAATTTTAAATAAAAATGCCAATTTTATTCTAACATAAATTTTTACTATTTAAATTTAAATTTATTGCACATTTATCTTTATAGATAACATGATAATTATCTAATTTTATCCGTTAAAATATTTTTTTTAATTTATCATACACATCACTTTATATACAAATTTTCATAAATTTTCTTATCAAATCCCTTTATTCATCCTTTTAAATTCTTTAATCCAAATAATATCATTATATTTTTTCTTTTTCTTTAAATTTATCCACTCACTCTCTCTCTCAAAGCTTCTCTTCAATCCAAACACTACCTAAGCTTTTTAACCAATAGGATACTTTGATTATGAAATTGTAAAGATTGTGCAAGTTTTAAAACAAATTCAAGATTAGGAAAGTTGTGTCGTACCAAAACAAATTTGCAGATGAAGTTGTATCAGCTTTAAATGATTTTTTCTTTTTTTAAGTTAAAGTCATCATATTTTGAGAAGACTTTGTTAATTATACTGAGAGCAAAGTTGTGTTATAGCACAATTTCAATTATCTTGTGAAGTGCTGAAATTGTGCGAAGTTATGACTTTAACTTTTTTAAAGAAGTCATCAAAAATTAGCAGTGCCTTAATTTCAATTATGGCAAAATCTTATGATACCACCACTTCCTAATTATGAAGTGAAGTTTTGTTAACATCACACGAATTATCCAACCTAAGATTTTTCTAAAACTTGTACCATTTTGATAATTTCAAAATTAAATTACCGCACTATAATAAAAAAACCTAGGGGGAGGAAACCCATTTTCTTCGAAATAATTATTTTTCCTATATACTAATTGTACAAACTTATTCTCAACCTACACAATTTGAAAATTGTGATATAAGTCAAATTTTTTTTTATGTAATCTATTATTTACAAGCCAAAACACTAAATATGAGTAAATAGACGGTTTATGCATCCAAAAGAAAAAAATATCCATTGTTATTTAACTTTATTAAAATATTACAATTTAAAATATTTTAAAATTATAAATTATTTGTCATTTTCTTGTAATTAGGATGTTTACTTTCTATTTGGCATGAATCTTACTATTTATTATCAAGTTAGCTATTGCATCTTACATAACTAGTTTAATTCTTTAACATGATAATTTATTATTATTTTAGTCTCTTAATTTGTTTAAGAGTCTCTTAACTTGATCATTTCCTATTAATTTCATGAGGTATAGTTAAAATTTCAAAATTATCTTGAAATAAAATTATTCTAAAATAATAGTAAGTAATTAAATTTAAGTAACTTGATATATATGACGTAATACTAAACATCTTCCTATTTATATATACAATGTTAAAAGATGACAATAAAAATATAAATATATTTAGCCAATTTCTTATAAAAATAAAAATAAAATCTTTTTTTCCAAAAAACTAAGATCAGCTTATGAAAATATTTATTAAAACATGGTTAAAAGTTAAAATATTGGAATAAAAATAAAATGTTGCATACTTTTTTTTAAGTATCTGTAGTGCAAAAATATATAACAACCAAGCTGAAAGTGATTAATTAAAATATGATTTTAAATCATTTCTATAATTAATCATTTTTGTGAGGTGATGATGAATTTGAGTTCAAAATTTATACTGCACAAAGTATAAAATTGTAGCTTCTTCCTTCATGCATTTCCATAAAAAAAAAAAATCAAGCAATTTCTTATATATTTGTTTCATTTTTTGGATTATGTATTTTAGTAAAGACAACTTTCGATTTGTGCAATTCAAAAGTAAAAATATTACTAAATTATAAAAGTCAAAGGCCACCTCTTTCCTTAAAAAAAAACTTTCACATTGTAAAATTCAAAAGTTGAAAATAATTTCTGAATCATAAGAAACATTTTTTTTAACCACCTCCACGAAGTATTCTTTTTCTTTAATGTTTTCTGAATTGTGGAATCCGAACTCAAATTATTTTTAATTTCTAACTTAATAAAAAAAAAGGTAAAATGAGACATTTTTTTTATATAGGATAAAGGAAGAAACATATAGGGGTGAAAAAAGAAAATGTTCTATAAAACACATGACATGGTATATATTTTTTCTTCAATAGACAATGCCTTGTCTGGGCAGGACAATAAAAACTTTCTTTTTATTATAGATGTACTCCGGTGAAAATTTAAGATAAAAAACCATGAGAAACAAAAATGAAAGTTTAATCAAAATAAAACTAATACAAAATAATTGAAATAATTAATAAGTCTTTATTTGTTGAGTCCTTGAGAAATATATAATGTTTCCAAAGCTCTAGACTTAGTATAAAACAACGAGTCTCATTAGTTCTTAGCAATTGACATGAATGAAGATAGTATACTGGCCCCAAATTGTGAATGCAAAGCTAAAATCTTTGGTAGATAACATAGTTAACACATCCATGAGAAATTATATTGGTTACTGTTCATTCAATTAGTCCTGTACATCTGGATCTCCTGATACAGTACAAAAGCGAAGAGGGAATAGAACACTCTTCCTGAGACCATTCTAAAATAGGTGAAAAATGGATACCATGAAGAGAAAAACAGCTAGGAAGTGCTACATTCTGTGTAATGGAAGACTCTAAACAGTGATGTCAAAGCATTTAAATGTTACATCAAAACACGTATGCCAGCGAGAACCAGAAAAAGTCTCTCGCTTGCTTACGCGACAACATTTATGAACTCGAATCAAGCACCGCCTGTCCAAACCTGATTCTGCCCGCCGCATTCCGGAAAGTGATAGATAATGGAACAAAATCTTCCTTTCTACATCGTGCAAAAAGCAATGAAAACTGCAGGGAAATCAAAATTGTAAGACTAACAACAGTTGAACAGAAACACCCTAAGACTAACAACGATTGCTAGAATGGGGGGGCAAAGTAAATGACAATTGAACAGAAACACCCTAAGACTAACAACAATTGCAGTTTAGAATTGACATAGCTTGTGAATATTCCTTCGGCCTGTGAGGCATAAGGACAAAGCTTCAAACAGTTACCAAGTACTATAGACCGACATATAAGCACAATGATACAGACAGAACACTCTTTGGTAGGTGAAAACAGCCAAATACAAAATTTCTGAGTAAAATTTTAGAAGGGGCAATCTTGACTAATCTCACTTCACATTTAGCATCACTCTCATATGGCATTTGGATGTACCGTCTCCCCACCCTCCCCAAGTATGCATAGAATATAAGCAATAAGCAATGCTAGAGGTCAGATTGCCGACCAAATTTAGAAAATAGTTAGAAGTGCAGTTGCTGATTATTAGCACTGTTTGGATAACCAATGTATGTGATCAGAATTTCAGAGTATTCAGTGTAAACATAATAAATAGATTGAAGACTTGAGAAGAAGGGAAATGTTGGAATAATAAAGTTTTATAGGTTCAAAATAGTTTCATGTCCATGTGTGAAATCACGTACATAGAAAGGAACGAAGAGCACCAAGAAGGAGCCTTCTGCCTTTCATAAACAAAGGAATCAGGAGTAAAAAGAGACGAAAATAGTTTCATGATCAAGGGATGATCAAGGTAGCGCGGATGGCCTAAATGGAAAGCATCATCAACACGGCAATACCAATTATTAGAATAAAAAGGAAGGAGATGAAATTCCACCAATTAAGTAGTGTATGATAAAAGCTATAGAAATCTGAGAGAACGCAAGTGCATACATTTCTTTAAAACACCCAAACAAAGATCTAAAGCTTACCGATAAAGCAAAGGAGAATAACAGCCCAGATAGTTATTTGAACATGCCGATTGTATTGCATTTGGTATTGAGATCTTTGAAGCTGCCTTTGCAAAGCCCCGTACCACCCGTGGAGTTGCTTATCATAAGATTCATCATAATTATCAAGGCAAGTCTTACTTTCTTCATAGTATGCATTGATGCCCTGTATTTGGAAAAATAAACATGAAATATTAAGAATTAAGCAAAAGCATTGACATACACAAGCAAAACTCTGTTAAAAAACAGAAGCAGCTAAAGCACAAACCCCATTCAATCCAACTGATGGTAATAGTGCATTATCCGTTTCTTCACGATGATTCACTGGTTTCAGCTTTCTATAACCATTCTTAGGCCACTTCAACTTAGAGATAGTTTCCACGGAACCAAAAAATCCAGAGAGACTTGCTACCTTGTGCACAGGATTTAGATTTAGACTGGAAGAACCATTGGAGGAATTTGATTCTTGCACACCATCAGAAACAGTGATTTGCCAATAACCAATGTCAGGATCAGCACTAGCTGCCCTGCGATGCCCAAGTGACTTTTCTTGTGCTGCATCAGACGAACCCCACCCAGATGAAACATGTAAATTACTTGAACAATTAGGGATAGAATCTTTGTCACTTAACTGCACATTTTCACCATCTCTGCTGGTACATTTCACAGGATTTTTGCAAACCGCAGCCGATGTTCCCGAAAGAAATGATGCGAGTTCATCACGTTCTCCTTCATCCAGACGTGGCCAAGGCAGAGATGCCTTGCTACCTGAATGAACTGGTTTTAGTAACAAATTTTCAACATTGCTGATCTTTTCACGGATGGCATCAACAAAATCTCGGTGTCTATTTCTCGCATCCTCGGTTGAAACTTTGCTATAACTTGACTGAGCAGCCCGTTCAAATTCCTCTAACTGCATATGCCATACAAGTGCTTTGTTATGATGATACAAAATTTGAAACTATATTTACTAAGAGAAATTACCTGCCATTTAGCAGTGCCAATGGCAGATTGTAGATCTCGGCGGGCTTCATCACAGTTCCAAAGGCTGGATGCATCCTTCATTGCGTGAATCCATGTTCTATAGATAGATTCCATCCTAGAAAACACAATCATACCATGTCAATAACAAGAAAATTAGATCCAATAGATATGTGGTTCAGTTGGTAACACCCGCTGAGGAAGACTTAAGTTCAATTCCAGCAAAAACACATCCAGGGACAGGAATGACGAATTTTAACTATGTTGTCTGTCCCTGACCCACAATTAGTTTCAAAGCCATTCAAAGTCAACCCAGGAAGCCGAAGCTTGTGAGGAAACCTTGATCTTGTACCAGAGCCAAAGCTCCCCGAATATTGGTTAATAATAATAACAAGAAAATGGCATCAATTCAGGCTTCTTCTGTTAAGATTGTGCACAAAAAAAGAACTTAAAAACCTTAAAGCCTTTCAACATTGAGTTCAATGGGAAATAATAGAATAAAAAGGTAGGTATAGGGAGGTGCATTTATTTCCCCCCAAAATGGAATTACATGGCAAGATTATATTCTATTATGCCTACATTCCTCCGAAAAACAAATTAACCATTGTATTAAACATAAAAATCAAATGAAAAACCTAATTGGAAGAACCCCATATACCTGTCAGAAGATTCCTGAACTTCTTCGGCAGCACTAAAGAAAGGATCTTTTTCCCATCGATCAAAACTGGACGCCATGAATATTGATGATAATATAACTAATATATGATAACTGGAATATGGAAAAGAAAATAGTGGGTAATCTGTGTTGGGGATAGAGGGAAAGGTGGTGAATTAATTGGAAGAGATGTTCTTGTTATTCTGTTCTCTCTCAGAATCATGCCAGGAATTGCAATTTGCAATAAAATCAAAAAAGTAAGAAGAATAATTAGATTATATATATCCCTCTTCTTACCTCACCCACTTTATTCATCAAATTAAAAGGTCCCTCCTGTTTCACTTATTAATATTAATACCACCTGAATCATCACTATAATGACACTTTACTTAATTTTTTTATAATAAAATTATTATTTTTATTATTATAATTATAAAATTAAATAGGTATAACTTTTATAATTTTATTGTAAGTAATTTTTATTCATTTGTAAATAATGTTTTAATTAAAATATAATTAATGTTAAAAAATGATAAATAAAAAATTGTTAAACTTAAATTAACAATCACCTAAAAATAATATTGATAAAATAATTATTTTAATTTAAAAAATTTATTTAAATAAAATAAAAAAGAATTTTTACATACTGGCATTGATATTATACTTTTGTTACTCTAAAGAACAAAAGGTATGTATCATAAATGAAATTAATAATAATACTTTTATAGTAAATTTTAAAATGAAAATAAATGTAAAACGTAAAACTATTAAAAAATTGTTTTCAAGGATGTGTTATCTCTAAATTTAATGTGTTTATATATTCCATTCCAATCCATGTATAACTCAATTGTGACAAACATTTTTTTTCAATAATGCAGTGTATTTTTCTAACTTGTTTTTGTCATTGAGATGGCACACATGTGTATTTCAATTGAAATACATAATAGAAAAAAAAATTAAATTAGTTTAAAAAATACAAAACAAGTTAATAAAAAAAATAAACTACTGAAAATCTTTCTTTTTTTCAGAAAAAAAGTAGAATCTAGGTCCAAATAAAAGATATTCATGTTATCAAACTGATGGGAATAAATATAAGGGGAGAAAATCTCTAATACGCATATAAAAAGAAAAATCATATAAAAATCTAAAAAAATCTTAAATAATTATTTTCTATGTATTTGAATTTGACTTTTATTTTAAAAAATTTAATATAATCAGATATTTTTGTTGTTAATATATTACCTATGTTAGAGATGTTACATGTGTTACTTCTTAGTTTATTTGAATTTTTTTAAAATTTTTCTAAAATTTAAAATTTTATAACGTGTTAAATAGATGTTTTGTGATGTGAGAGTGATAATATAATTTGATAATGAAAGTGTTATGTATCACTGTTATTCAAAATATCATTATATTTATTATTGTTTTAGTCTTAATTTTATTTTTGTATTTTTATTTTGTCTTCTTAATTTATTTTAAAATTTAGTAATTTTATTTCTCTAAAATTAAAATAAAATTAATTTTTTATATAAATGTTATGTAATTCTTTTTATTAAAATTTATATTTTATTAAATATTTTAATAAGATTAAGTTTATCTAAATTTATATTTTTCATAACTTTTTTATCAAGTAGAAAATAGAAAATAAATACAAAAATTGTTATAAATAAGAAAGAAATGATTGAGGTTTTAGAGTGGAAGGTGAGGGTTTGAAGGTTGGAAGCAAAGAAGATGAAGGAAGCCGAGGAGCAACTGTGCGAGGCCGCCAGAAAGGGTGACACGGAGAGAGTAAAGGCTCTCATAGACTCCGGCGCCGATGTCACCCACTTTGACGGCGAGGGCCTCAACCCTCTCATGCACGCCGCAAAGCAAGGCCATGCACTCGTCCTCACTCTCCTCCTCTCCGCCGGCGCTCCGTGGAACGGCCTCTCTCCCTCCGGCCTCTCCGCCGGCGACTACGCCATGCAGGAAGGTCACAGCGAAGCCTTCGACCTTCTTCTAAACGCCGGTACACATTCCTCTTTCCCATTCCGAGTAGTACTATTTGCCTATTGGGATCTGATTTCGTTTCAATTTGCCAGGGATTCAGGCCGAACTGATCCTGGGAACAATTGCGAGGAAGGAAAACAAGAGTGAAGATTCCGGTGTCGATTATTTGGAAGATAGGGTGAGTTTTAGCGAAGACAAGCTCATGGACTCTGAAAGCAAAGCTGTGATGATGGCGTGGGAGAAGCCGTTGATGGAGGCTCATGCCAAAGCTGTTTGTTCGGGAGGGGGCCACGTGCTCAATGTTGGGTTCGGAATGGGGCTCGTGGATTCGGCCATTCAGCAGTATGCACCTGCATCACACACCATCGTTGAGGCTCATCCGGAGGTGTATCAACGCATGCTTCGCTCCGGTTGGGGTCAGAAGGAAAATGTGAAGATAGTTTTTGGCCGATGGCAGGATGTTCTGTCTCAGCTTGAAACATATGATGGTAATTTCTAATTCTTACCTTCATGGTCGATGATACTTAATTTAGCACTACAATTTATTCAATTGTCTTTTGTTTAAAACAGACGAAATATATATTTTTTTATTATTTTCGGAGATCCTATATTGGCTAGGGAGTCTGCTAAATTTCGTTATTTGAGTCACTTTTTTTGGATTTATTTAAGCTTAATATCCAATTTTAAGCTGAGAGCTCACCCTAACGGACTGTCCACCTGTTATCAAATTATCTGCGAGTTCATTTTTTAGTGTATTGAAGATTTCATATTGTAATGATATGGCTGCTAAGGGTGTGACTGATAGAGAGGAGAGAAATAGGTTGGATGTAAATCAGTTGGTGGAGTGGAAATATTTGATAATTAAGATGAAAATTAAAGGTGTTTAATTGAAGAGAAATAGAGAAGAGATGAGGATACAGATAGAGAGATGAGTATAAATAGGAAACAGTTTTTTTTTTTTTAATTATTTTATGTTCTTTCTCTCCTACGAGACACCCTATCTTAATTGATCTTTATCCACTCTCACAACCAAAGTTTATAGTTTGTGATTATACAAGTGAGGGAAATCTTTAATTTTTTAGCTTTTGGAGTTGAGTTAGACCTAGTTTCGAATCTGGAAGTTTTATTTATTTGTATCAAATGTATCCAATTCTTTGGGAATTTGATCTTTAACTGTTTTCTATATTGTCATGCAATCCATGCACTGACCTCTCAGCTAGTAGAAAATTAGGCTTTATTATCATTGTTGTTGAATATGTGTATTATGCGTGATGAGTTTTATCTGGGTTATGTCTGATTTGGATAAACGGCATGAATTGTGTTCAGGAATATTTTTTGACACCTATGGGGAGTACTACGATGATTTGAGGGAATTCCACCAACATCTCCCAACACTATTGAAGCCTGGTGGTATCTACTCCTTCTTCAATGGCCTCTGCGGCAGTAATGCGTTTTTCCATGTTGTTTACTGCCATTTGGTATCACTTGAGCTTGAGAATCTGGGGTATTCCACGCAATTAATCCCATTACCTGTTAAGGATTGTTTAGGAGAACAAGTTTGGGAAGGTGTGAAACAAAGATATTGGCAGCTAGATACGTACTACCTTCCTGTCTGCCAGTCTGTAGAAGACCCTGAATGATGTAGGAAATTTATGTTCTGCAGTTTAGAAGAACTGCACCGTCTGCAGTTATTAATTTCACCATTGATGCTAGTTTTTGCCCCTTTTATATATTTAAATCAAAGGAATGACTGAAATCTCATGCAGCGTTTTTTCAAAACTGTTGAGGATATTAAATCGAGTGGTGTATGGTTTGATTTTAATCAGTCAAAAGTGATACTGTAAGAATACAGTTGGAATCATATTGAAATCGTAAACTTCATATGTTAAGTTCATTGCATGGTGTCGTTTAAATTTAGAAGTCTTTGGCTATAATCACCATGATTCAAGAAAGATCACCATAGTCAATAACGAAGGATTTCTTTTCAAATTATGGAATTCACAAAAAGCTATCGTTTTCATGTCTAAGGCTACATAGTGCTCATAACTAGATGAAGTTTAGGGTAAGTTGAGCTTTATCCCCTTTTCCCTCTGTTAAGCTTTCTATACGAAGTTGAAGGTAACAATCTAATCAAGTCAGTGTGGTAATAGCTACTGTCACCGTCTTCTCAATTCTTGACGCAAATAATAAGCTTATTCCTGGAACGACTTCTGAAAAAAAAAAACAAAAAATTAGAAAAATTATGGGAGAACTTTTATAGAAATAAACTAAATATAAATTAATTTTCAATGGAAAAGATATTTTTCTTTTAATTATATTTCTCTTCAAGAAATGTTTTTAGAGAAATTTGTCCAAAGATGTTTTAAGAGGATACAACTAAACTTCCGAGCAAATGCCTTAGCACTTCAGTTTTTTGGTCTTTATGTTTTTATTCCTTATTACAACATATCAGTACCACTAAATTACCAAAAGAAATCTTAATGTGCTGGCAAACCGATTGGGATGCCTGCAGTGGATAAATCGTCTGATAGATAAGATAAACTTGTCTTGTACGCGCCAACAAGAGCAAAGCTTAGAAAATACGAATTACCATTCAGTGCCATTATTCATTAATTCAGACAAGCCATTAGTCCATTACCCTGTTTCTTTACTGTACAATCATTCTTTTATAATTTTCAGAGAACAGCAAGAGACACAAACATCATACCCCTTTGCTGGACCAAAAGCAAAACAAAACATAGATAAAAGATTATTCTTGAACTCAGCCGCGTTTGCAACAGGTAATTCAGAGTTAGGGCCTTTAAAAATCAGTGTCAAGTCCAGCTGAAAGCAATGGGACTAGAAACCTTGTGTTTTCCATCAGACCATTCTAGATAAGCAAAACTGGTTGTCCCAGATGGCTTTGAAGAAGAGGTGAACGTAACTGTGTAGCTCTTCTTCTCATTCAGTTCACGGAAACTAAGTGTTTGTGGTTGAACCACAATCTTCACCGAGGGAGACTGCGTCACTGAAACTGTATACGTTGCTGGGGCACCCACGTTGGTTAAAGTCCTTGTGTACTGAACAGTGGTTGGTTTTTGAGAACCACCCTTTACTCCAAAAGCCGTGTCAAAAGGAACAGCAAAAGATGGGTAGTTGAGATCTTCCACTCTGTACTTCTTACTTTTGCTGCAAGTAAAATCTCTCCTTGCAACAAGCTTTATCTGATAGGAACTGTATTTCAGGGCACAGAAGAAGCTCAAGTAGTCATCCACGGTGGCATCATAGACAAGGCCAGGATCAAAAGCAGCCACTGGATCTACATGTCCAGCCCCAAAATCAAACGGTGTAGCTGGTAGGCCATTGTCAACATCTTTTAAGGTTTGCCCATTTTTGTAGGTTCTGTAAGATGTGGTCATGAGGGCAGACCTTATAGCTGCAGGGCTCCATTCTGGGTGAGTGCCCTTAAGAAGGGCAGCTAACCCACTGACATGGGGGCAGGACATGGATGTGCCTGAGATGATGTTGAATTCCACATGCCTTGTGTCTTCAGTCATACCAGTTGGTCCAACTGCACCAGTCCATCCAGCTAGGATGTTAACTCCTGGAGCTATCAGGTCTGGTTTGAGCACCTTTGGTGTCAGCAAATTTGGCCCTCTTGAGCTGAAAGCTGCCACCACTGGGGATGGTTGAACCCCTAACTGGGTGCCACCAAACGAAAGTTTAGCTTTGGGATTTGGAGATGAGAAAACATACTTCTTTATCTCATTGCTGGATTTCTGGCCCAAAGCTAGTGCGGGAAGGAGATAAGAGTCAGCTATTAACTCTTCCCCGTAATCTTCATTGTTTGCCAGTATCATCCCAATGCCTCCAGCACTCTTCACCACCAGACCCTTTTCCACCCTTGGATTCCCTCCTCTGTCACAAATCACGATTTTTCCCGCTACTTTTGCAGCAATCAAACTACCTTTGCTGCACTGACTTCCTTCTGAATAACCGCTTACATTACCGGCATACACAATTGGAATTGGAGTCTTAGGTGGGAGTTTGCCATTGTAAAGGGACACCCCAGTGTATGACTTCCCATTTCCAAGAGTGACATAGGCAGGGAAGTCACGGTCTATAGTTCCAGCACCCACTGTGGTTAACCATGGTGCCACATTAGACAAAGATGCTTGACTAGGCCCACCATTTCCTGCTGAAGTGGAAACCAGTATTCCGTGGGCTGTGGCGGCAAAGGTTCCAATCGCTATAGTGTCTCTGTAGTAATCCGTCAAACCTCCCCCAATTGACATGGAAAGGATGTTGACACCATCTGCAATGGCCTTGTCAATACCGGCAGCTATGTCTGATGAAAAGCACCCTCCAAGCCAACACACTTTGTATGTAGCAACTCTGGCTTGTGTGGCCATTCCTCTTGCTGTCCCATTAGCAAAGCCGAAGAGGCTAGCTCCTGCAACTACAGAGCCTGCTGCTGTTGTTGAGGTGTGAGTTCCATGGCCATCATCATCCCTTGGTGACTTTGATTCTGTACTTTCATTGATGGGTCCAAACGCCGCCTCATAGCCCTTGGCGAAAAACCTTGCACCAATCAGCTTCTTGTTACAGTTTGATGGGTTGAAGTTCTTACCTCTCTCACACTCACCTTTCCAGCTACTTGGAACTGGCCCAAGACCCTTGTCATCGAAGCTTTTTAGCTCGGGCCACACACCAGTGTCTAGCACTCCAACAACCACATCGCTTTGTTTTCCAGAAGTCAGTGAAAAAGTGATGGCTTTCCCCAACCCCAGAAACTCTGGTGTTCGAGTTGTGTGAAGATCGTATCTAACTTCAGGGATGACAGAGAGAATTCCCGGTTGCTTTGAGAGTAACTCTGCTTCTTGGCTAGTTAGCCTTGTGGAGAAGCCATGAGCTACATGTTGGTATGTGTAGAGCATCTCTGCTGAGTCTGACACTGATTTCAGTGACGAATCATACCAGAGAAGATGGTCATTGAAGGTTGATGGCATGTTGAATTTGTCCATGTGAATTATGTATGTGCTTTTAGAGTGGTGTTTGGTTTTCTTTTCTGCTACGGTGTGTCTGCCACAGAAAACCAGCAACAAAGAAATCAGAAGGGACTTGAACATCAGCATATTCATCTTGTCACCTTGTTCTCGCTCCACCATTTCAGGTTTCAGCAGAATTTAGTCTCAGCCTTCTCTCCAATTTGCTTCAGAAACTCAGGGAAAGTTGCTATATATTGTTGGCTGCGGGCCTAGCTAAGATGTCTTCCAATAATTGGAAGGGAATGATAATAAGGGATGAAAAAAACAGTGTAAAGGATGCAATGTACACTTTCACCCATATAAAATTATGTTGATATCAAATTTTAAGCAAAAGTTTACAAATTTATATATATTTTAACTTTTTCTCGTAAAAATATATAAAAACAACAAAATAAAATCACCATTCTATTGTTTAAAGATATTACACCCCATGATAATTTATTTTAATTAATTCATTTTATTCCATTTAATTAATTCAATAAACACTTTAGATCTTTTGTTTATCCCACTAAATTCAATCATTTACCACCAATCTAAACTTAACTAAGTTAATACGTCAGTACTCCATTAATTTGAACTCATTCAACTTATTTGATTATATAATGAAGTAATAACACATTAAAATAAAATGTAATAAACTGTAGTAATTGGATGTATAACTGCACATGGTGAATTATATACGATCCTGTTAAAATTATTTTTCACAAAAAATAAAAAACACCTTCTATTTCAATGCTTCTTTCAGAAGATTTCATAAGAGAAACATCAGACATATTTTCAAGATAAAATCATAACACACTCAAACTAAATATTAAAGTCACAATTCTTTCTTACTTGATTTCTAACAAAGGTAACATAGAATTGTGTAATGAATAAAAATATTAATCTTTTTAATGGAAAAAAAAAATCTTTTAATCTTTTTTCGTTTTTCCGCTAAATTGTTGAATTTATTAGACGAAGTAATATATATATATATATATATATATATATATATATATATATATATAATTGTTCCAATGTTTACTTTACATGTCATATTTTCACCTTTGAAAAAGTTTGGAGTGTAGTTATATATAAAGAAAAGTGGCATTGCTTGTGGAAATGTACTATCCCAACTAAGTGTAAGTGTGTAAGTTGCAAGAACACTAAACACACTCAATTCCTACAACATCTATACTCTTAAACTATATTCATAAAAGACATACTTGGTGGCTGTGCTTCTTTTAATTATTTTATCTCTCCACTATTTCTAGAAACTAGCTTCCAATCATTACATTTCTTGTGTAAATAAATATTTTAGTTTAGTAGCTAAAAAAATATTTATAATTAATGTTATATTAATTTAAATTTTTAATTTATAAAACGATATTTAATTTAATTTATATAGTGATTAATTATTTTGATATTGAAATTGATTGCTAGTTAATAATCTTTGTATAATAATAAACAAGGTATGTATAACTAATTCAATAGAACTTTAATTAAAATTCCAAAAAAGTAATAACATAGGCCAATTTGTAATAAATGATATATTTACTTTTGTAAAATTTGCAAAATTAATTAATAGCTCTAATACATATTTTTAGTGTATTTATGATGTATTTATTTTTATTAAACTTATGTATAAAATATCATGTAATAAGTGTTTATACATAATTTAAAAAGTATGCACACGTTAGTTAGTATATAAGGGTGAATTTCATAAAAAAGATAGAGTTGAAAGATTAGAGATTTAGTAAGTATAATATCTGCATATACCTCTTTCTAGACTCTTAGCTTTCAAACTAGGAATAGAAAAATTCGAAATTCAACGTTCGTTATTCTTAGAACTTGATAGGATACTTTTCAATACATCCAATCATTTTAAATCACTTAGAAATCAAGGTTATTAACAATTTAATATATTTTTTCTTTTTAATTTTTTATGTATCTTTTAAAAAAATTACAACAAAAAATTAAATTGTAAAAGAATTAAATATGTTTTGGGTACTTTAATTTTAAGTGAAAATTAAAAATAGTCAATCTTCAAAACATTTGATCAAATTTAGTCTTCAAACTTTAAAATTGTTAAAATTTAATTTTTTTAACTAATTTTGTTAAATTTATTAGACATTTCAAATGTATTTCATAATAACATTTATTGTTAGACACATTTTCGTTTCAATATTAATTAGAAAATGTATTTGAAATATTAAATAAACTTAACCAAATTTTGTTAAAAAAACTAATTACACACAATTATAAAGATGTGTATTAAATTAGTTCAAAATTTTAAAAAGAAAACCTAAAAGCATACTTAACCTATTGTAAAATGAATAATATTTTTAATACCATAATTATTTATAACAATGTTATTTCAATTAATTTAAATAAAAAGCATTAACACCATTCATTTGTAAGAAAAACTTGATCTTAAAATTCAACCTTTATTATCACTGAAATTAATAAATTGATATGGTTATTAGACACATTTTTACTATACATGTGACATGCATCCTAAAAGAAAAAATCACCAAACATTAAAAAAAAGGTATTATTGAAAGGATGAAAAGAACATTTGTATTGTAAGAGTAAACAAAGGATTAGATAAATGATTATTATATTAGTTTGTTTTTACCCTTTTCTAATGTGTTTCTGTTTTCATAGTGGTCTAGTGGACAAAACATGATGAGCAGTTAAGAAGTAAGTATACATTAACATCTTGACCATAGGATTCTTTCATACTGTCCAATTAAAAATAACCTAAATGCCAATAATTCCCTTGCTTTTCTCTCAATCATGGATGACCATGTGGAAAATGAGGACTCTCACTCTACTTTAGTACACTACAAAATGATAAACAAGTTATATGAAATTCGTTAATGATTATTCAAACAATTAGAAGACATATTAAAAAAAATCAAAAGTACTTTATTTAAAAAAAAAACTGAATAATTAAACCTGTAATGTAATTAAAATTTTGCAAGGAATAAGAGTGAATGTTATCATTATTAATTAAATCAGTTTTCTTTAAAAAAAAATTAAAAAAAAGATTTATTGTTTTTATGCAGAAATATGTGAGATATTAGATGGTTGATTTGTACCAAGAAACCCACTGAGATATTGGTTGATATAGTGGAAGAAGCACTGAGTTTGGCATCCTTATTAGAGCTTAGGTTACTGCTACTTATACTATTCAATTTTCAGATATTTATTCCACCATCGCCTCACAATTCTGCAGTATTATATATAAAATGTAATAAAGATATTCTTATGCATTATGCATCATGCATTATTGTGGTTGTTGGCTCCACTCAACCTACACCACTCTTCAGTGTTATCCATTTAGGTTAATATATATTCGACTTATATATTATGATTTGTTTCATTCAAAGGATTTATATAATATCAGAACATATAATTTTTTTATGAAATTTAATTTCAATTTTTGAGGGTTAATAAAGTCGTGATATGTCGTGGGTGTCTTATCATCTTAGACTCGAGTTGCAACACCACTCACTCACCACCAATATTCTCCATGCTTCTCCAACATTCAACGGTTTGGAGAAAAAAACTATAAAAATTAGTATGTATGTTGACATGTGTCCCTTACAAATAACTAACTTAGCACTATTTTAACTTATATAAATCTAATGAAATGATCAAATTTAATTGATTTAATACATAATAGAACCTGATTCAACTAAAAACAAATATTGGAATCAAAATAAATCAAAGTCTAAAATAATAATTAAATCAATTATAATATTTTTTTCATATGTGTGTGTCAAACTAAACTATTATCCAGATAAGTTATAAAATCTAATATTATGTTAAATTTTAGCTTTAAAATCAAATAACATTAAGTGAGTTTGTTGAACATACATATAAATCACATTTTAATACATTAATTTATATATAATTGATATTATTCATATATAACAATCTAATTTGACACTACTAAACTCCTATGGTAACTTTGTAATTTTTTTTTAATTTCGATGTTTTTTTATTTATTTATGAAAACATTTTAAGAAGACATGCTTAACTAGTGTTAGTTTAAGTTATTGAGTAAAGATGAGAAAATTGACTACCATAAAGATCAATAAAAATATTGTCTTAAAGTTTTAGATTGAGAATGATGTCATGGATGTTTCTCCAATAAATTCTTCTTCTAAAGACTTGTTAATTAGAAGAAAAAGAAGTAATAAATGACATAAATATTAGGTGGAATTTCTCTATAAGTCATAACTATTATTTTTTTTTTATCCTTTTCTTAAATGTTTTCACCTATATTAGTTTATTTCTTTTAATTTAGTATTTACTTTAATTTTTATTATTGTAAAAATGAATTAAAACTTAAATCAATATGACTCACCATGATTTCGAGCTAGGTTACATTAAAAAAATTGTAAATTTCAGTATAGGCAAAAAAATGGACTCAATATACTAAAAATTCGACTCACCTAAATTGAACTCGCAGTGAGTCGAGTTGGCTCATCAACTCGGACATAGGAAAAATAAACATCCAACCTAAAACCTAAGCAAATTTAAAAAAAAAAAATGGGAGGGAGAGACTCACATCCATGACATTTCATTTATTCTCTACATTTGTCTCTCATTAGTCATTTTCTTTTCTTAAGATAATAAAATATAATTTAGATTTTATTTAAAATTATGATTTAGGCTGTGGGATGAATGCTTTATTTATTGTCTAAAATGATAAAAAAAAATAAAATATGTTTAGACTTTTTGAATTTTAATTACATATTAAAAATTAGTTTGATTGAAGAAAAAATATTATATATATATATATATATATATATTAATTAATTAATTAAGTGAAACAATCTTTTTAATCCATTAATCTGTAGTGGACCGAATTCAAATTTTTTAAATTTATTGATAAGTAAACCGGATTTAATTAATTTACTAAGTAACAACCTGTGATGAGTCAAACCAAGTTAGACCAGATCGAATCGTAACATGTGACATACTTTGAAAACTCTGTTTTATTTCTTCTTTAGATTTTTTGTCGTAAACAAATGAGGAAGTTATTTAGGACCTGAATAAAATTCATGTATGTTTAGATATCTGAAATGAATGAAGAACAAACTTTATTTATTGCTTGAAATGAAGTTGTGTAACTCGAATGTTCTTGAGTTTGCAAATGGTCCCTCTTTACTGCAAAAATATTTACTGCAAGAAACTCCACAAAGTGAGATCATCTATATAGACAAAGCACAATTTAATAGACCTAACGACTGCTATCTGGGTAAACAACAAAGTCAATAAGTTCTCACATGCTGGAGTTTTGGAGGTGCAACATCACGACAAAAGCACTTATTCTTGAAATGAAAAACTGAAAATGTTGGACCATCTTTCTACTCAATTTCAATCATAAATTTATAACAAAATGAAAGGATATCATCACTCACGTAGGAAAAAAAAGAAGAAGAACCATTAGCAATAGCATTAGAGTGAGAAATCCCGTTTGTCAAGAAAATGGCTTCTAAAATCTGCCAAATATATTGCTTGTATTTTAATATCAAACCACAAATTTATCGATTTATTCATTATATTTTTGCGGCAGAAAAAACACGTACATATATATTTCTGGAAAAGTAAAATAAAAGCATTTTGAAAATATATTTACATTCCTGCATTTTGAAAATATATTTATAACACTACAATTTACAATCAAAGCGTTATCACTTCTTACTAAACATTATTATAAAGATATTAGTTCAAAACTATTGTCACCTAAATGACTTTTGAAACAAATAAATTAAACATTCAAATATTAAAACATTATCAAGCAACATTTTATTATTTAAAAATACCAAATGGTCCATATACATAATCAAAAGTAATAAATAATTATAATAAAAATATTATAAAAAATTGATAAAAAAATGAATAAAAAGTTGTCATTAATGAGTTTCGATTAATCTATAAATTAAGTGAGTCAGATTCAGTTGTGACTGAATTCAAAAACAAAATTGATTTTTTCTAATTATCCTAACTCAAATTGAATCGAAAATTCATTTTCACAATTCAAATTTTAGATATAATAACTAAAGTTTTGATTTCTTATATATTGGTGGATTTATTAATAAATTAAACGAAAAGTGAAACAAAAAATCAAAGCATTGTCGTTTTACACTAAATCTAAAAACGTACGTATGTTTGTGTACAAACTTTTCACACTAGCATTTTTTTTCATAATTAAAATTTGTTACGGAGTGTCACCAATTGGTTATATCTATTAGAAAAAGAAACTATGCACTTAAAAGGACATATTTTAGTTTATACTTTTATTAAAAAAATTATCAATCCCTTTACTAAAAATCGATTTAACATGTAATTTGAAATTATTTGAATTGTATTTCAAAACCTCTTATTATTTAACTTCCTGAATTTAGACAAATATATTAGTTATTTGTCTCCAATAAAGTTTCCCCGTGATAAAACCCTGGAATTCTCAGAAGTCAAAAAGTAAGAGTATAGAAAATAAATAAATAAATAACTAAATACACGATCATTGTAACTTAGAAAACCTTCTAAAGGCGAGAAGGGAAAATGACAGAATCTAGTTTGAAAAAAAAAAACAAAACTTTACTATAAAGAGATAACCTGCTTATTCATGAAAACATGACCCTTAATTCTAAAGAGATGTAACTCTTCATGTAAATCAACATATTGAGTATATAAATTAGTAACATTGTTGTTTAAATATTAAATTTAAAAATTAAAATTTAGTAAGCTAAAAAACACTAGAAAATATTATAGAAATATAAACTTAAAATATACAGTATATCAAAGAGAATTAAAGAGAAGAAATTAAACTGTGTTTCTTGTACGATTTTATCTAAGAGAAGTCTCCAACTTATGGTTTACAAATGTAATACAATATTGCAAACAATTCAAACGTTTATTTAAAACAATTAGTATAAAAGAACTAATAAAAAAATATATTCATAACAATTTTAATTCAATTAACAAAATAAGGCAGATTTTTCCTCTGTATTAGATCCTCAATTTTGATAAATAAACGCTCTATTCACTGCAATGCCTTTTGGATAAAGGTCCAGTTATGATTTCTATCTGTTACACCCATTTTGCTAACTTCACTGTCAACCTTCCATCGATTTCTTTTGTTATTTTCACTGTATACAATTTTGACGTATGTATAAAATCATGTAATGTAATGAAATATGAGTTACTTATATTTTTATGATACTAATTTATTTTTATTTTAATTATAAAAAAATAAAACTTCTAAAGAGAATTTAAAAAAAGTGTAATAATTAATAATTTTTATAAAATTAAAATTAATAAAAATAGATAAAATAAAAGTAAAATTATGAAAAAATATATCAAAACATAAAGAGTAATCACTCCATATATTTTAAATATGAAAAATATTATTCATTATTATAATATGAAACAAGTAAATTAGTTAAAACTCCAAACAAACTAAAGTAATTCATAACTTCTAAATTATAAACTTTTTCAATAAGTTAACATAAATAAATGTTTTTTGTATTAATCAAACTAATTTATAAATTAGTTAACTAACTGACTTGAGAGTTGCAGTAACATATCCATAATATATTATTAAGTTAATAAGTAAAAAAAAATGTCCTATTAATATTTTCTTTTATCTATAAGAATTTAACGTATGATACTTTTCAACGATTACCATATCTTCCCCATTTAAATTCGCTTCGCAGGAAATGAAAATAACTTCATTATAACGAAATCATTGTTTTAATGACACTTGTATCTGAAGCTTATATCATCATAACAACAACGTAATCGCAATGGTTTGGTTGGATCAACTTTTTCACAAAGTTTTTATATAAAAGAACCAACTTCTCTGCAAATTAAAATTGATTTACATACATACAAATTGTACCGTCCGGTTTCCTAAGTCACCCCGACCGGCCGTCCATGCTGATACCATCCAAGCTGATCGACAATCATACCTATCACACTCGCCGACCATACGGTTAGATTATAAACGATAATGACTCATTAAGGTCCCTAATGGAGGTTAAGATGTGATCAGGCCGTCATCAGGCCCACAAGAGATAAAAATCCATTACAACTAGTATAAATAAAGGTCTCAGGTAGACTTCATATCAGATTTCACTCTCTGCATATTATGCATTCCTTGTTAATACCGTTTGGTCACTTAACTGACTTGAGCGTTGAAGTGCCTTTGACATGTACCCGCTCGCCCGGCTTAGAGAACAAGGAAGGAGAACATTCGGTCTCAACAGGTAAAGCGTCCAGTCTTCATCAGCCTGTCCGGTATCTGTCAGTTCACGGTCCTCATAATTCCATGATTCATCAATCGTTCGGCCTTAAGAATCTCCTGAAACACTTCGGGCCACGTCCCGCCACTTTACACCAAAAACACAAATTAAAAAACTATAAGAAAGTTAAAAAAAAAAAGGAATTTTAATTTGTTAATATAAAAAATAATTTTAATTTTTAGTTTAATTTTCGTTTTCTGAGTACCGTTAGTCGTACTAACTTCTCTATCATTTACTTCGAAATAAATAAATAATTTTTATAAGCTAAAATGAATTTATAGAAATTCTCATAGTTTGTTTAAATACGTAAATTATTTCAACTCTCATACGTAAATTAATTTTAACTTAAAAAGTTATTTATTTTTCTTTCGAAGAAAAGTTGTGGAGTGAGAAGCTGGTTGAAACTTGTCCATGAGTTATCTTATTGGTGAAGATAAAATTATTGGTCCTCATTTCCAAACCCATAGGAATTGATAGGTCTGCTTTTCTTTTCTTCACCATTAATCCCAAGCTCCCAACTCACACAGTCTCAATTATCCAATTCAATGGGACCTAGACAGCCATTACAATGTGAAGCACCATGCTTGTGTTCGCAAACACTGTCTGCTAAGAAACTCATCAGATTATTGTTTTAAGTGATTCTTAAGCAAAGATGGTTTTAGCAGTAATTTGGTAACAAATGTTTGGTTTTAAGGAGTCATAATAAAGTTAATCATAAGTGGTCCTCCTCCATCTTAACCAACAATCCCACTTGCGTTCTTTCTTTCCTTTCTCATCTTACCATCCTTTTCTTTTTATGCGCTCAACCTTTCACTAAGTCACTTCACCAATTGAGTAAGTGCTTCGTCTCTTGGAGTGGGTAAACTATTTCTGCATTTTTCTAATATGTTTCGTCTGTGAATGAATATCGTATAGTTCTTCAGAAATCTTTCTCATTCATATACAAGTGTTGGGTGAGATAGGTAAGGAAGAAGTTGGCGTCAGTTGGAAAAGCATGGGTTTGTCAGTTGGGAGATGAAAGTGGCTTTAATCATATTATCTTGTCCTTGTCCAATCTCGACACATGATTAATGAGATATGCAGAAGCCAATGTCCCATTGTACCAATTAACCAAATTAACTACTGTGTTTCAGGACCCACCACACTTTCGAGATTAACATGCATTTAGCTAACAAAATCATACTCATAAATCTCCTTCAGCTTTTTTTATTACTTATAATAATGCCACACTTACACTCAAAAACCACCGTAACGGTCAAAACATCCTTCCCATTTAGCATTTTCTTCATTTTCAATTCACCCTTTTTCTTCTTCCTCTTCCCATACCCCAATTCAGAAACTCCTCGCTCAACGCTTCATGACACTATCAGGACCACAATGCTAGAAGCTGCAATCTCCACGCCCAAGAAACTCGCGCCTCGTTACACCTCATCGTCCTCCTCCTCGTCTCCTCGGTCGCCGTCGCCATTCACGCCCAAACGATCACACTCGGTGGAGCGAAGACGACCAGGCACTGGTGGCACCACCCGCACGACGTCGTCGTCGTCTGCCAAAATGCTTCCAACTTCCGCGATAACAAGAAGCCTATCCGTGTCGTTTCAGGGGGAGTCGTTCTGGATCACCGTCAACAAAGCCAAACCGACAACAAACGTCGTTTCCTCTCCCAAACTCGTCGCGCCGAGAAAATCGCCGTTGGACGGCGCGTCGTCTCCGCGAGGAGTTATAAATAGCAGGGGCCAGGTTTCTTTTATTCGTCCTGCTTCACCGAACAAGGTTTCTAATGCAGTGCCAGCCTCTTCTTCTTCTTCCAGAGGTGTGAGCCCCCTTAGGCTCGGAAACGGAGGGTCCTATAACGAGCCTTCTGTTTTGAGTTTTGCCGTTGATGTTAAGAGAGGGAGGGTGGGAGAGAACCGAATTGTGGAGGCGCATTCGCTGAGGCTTCTCCATAACCGCCTCTTGCAGTGGCGTTTTGTCAACGCCAGAGCATATTCTGATCTCTCTGCACGGAAATCCAATGCCGAGGTATGGTTTTATTTCAACGGAATGATACTTGCAGTTTATTATTATATATTTTTTATATGATTTCTATAAGTGAATATATATAAGTATATCTTCCTTCCTTCTCAACGAGTGTGGCTTAGATAGATTAGAGTAAGTAATCTCTGTAGAAGTTCACCGGAGTTTCTGAAGTTTTACATTGAGATATAGGACTCAGAGGCTGACAATTAGAGTGCAATGCTAAAATAGGCAAGATCAGTGCAGGTCATGTAGAAGTTGACCAGTTCTTTTGTTGAATTCAATGCATTTTAGAAGCTCCCTAGAGTTTCTTGATTTTATATCGAATTTCAGGACTCTGGAGCAAGTGACAATTAGAGAACAGTAGCATTAAATAAGCATGATTAGTCCAGGTCACAACTTTGTAGAAGCTCACCAGCGTTACATCAGTACATCTTGAACTTTTAGCATGAGCTATCTTAGTTACTGATAAAATCATGCTTGTGATTTGTTATGGATGTACATGCAAAATTGACTGCTGATTTTTTATTTCTTTTATTAGAATTGTCTCTGTGATGCTTGGGCATCTACCACTAAACTACGAGAATCTGTGAGCTCCAAAAGGAGAGAGCTACAATTGCTGAAGCATAAATTGAAGCTGGTTTTCATTCTCAAAAAACAAGTAAGATCTACCGTTAGCCTGTGAATTGTTAGTATATTTTTAGCTTGATATAAGATTTGAATTTTATTCTCTTCAACATGAACTTTCATATCCCAAATTCTAAAGTAAACTTTCACTGTAGATGGTTTATTTGGAAGATTGGGCTATTTTAGATGAAGTTTACATAAGTTCACTTGCCGGAGCTATTGAAGCATTAAAGGCCAGCACTCTCCGGCTCCCTGTTGTTGATGGGGCCAAGGTATTTACTTTTTGCTTTTTGTTCATTCGTCTTTTCCCTTGATGATAGGTAGTGTCATAATGATTCAGTTGATATCACTGCATGAGCATGTTTTGGGAATAATATAAAAATCTTCTGTCAGGCAGATGTACATAAAGTGAAGGATGCTGTTTGTTCAGCTGTGGATATAATGAAGGCCATGGGATCCTCCGTATGCTTTTTGTTACCCAAGGTGCATATTCTTTTTACCATACATAAGGCTTTTAAAATATTAAATATGTTTTTTATCTTAAAAATTGAAATTAGTCCCTCTTTCAAATTTTAGTCTAATTTAGTCCTCAAACTTGAAAAATGTATGAATTTTGTTTTTTTAACCAAATTTTGTTAACTTTATTTGATGTTTCAAATGCGTTTCTCAGTTGACATTAAAGGAAATATGTGTTAAACAGTGTAAATAATCTAAATGCTATTATGAAACATGCTTGAAACATCAAATAAACCTAACAAAATTTAGTTAAAAGAACTAAATTCATACATTTCGAAAGTTGGGGGAGTAAATTAGGCTAAAGTTTTGAAGAATGACTAATTCCAATTTTCGCTAAAAAGTTAAGGAACCAAAAACATATTTAATCCATTATTATTTGAATTAACATAATTTTTGTTTGATTTTTTATTTGTTAATAAATTAGTTTTTCTTGGATCACCTGGTCTCTGGATCCTGAATTTCCTATTATGTTATGGTAGTCAAGTAATTTTGCTTGTTTTACTTAACACTTCAAGTCTGAAAGGTTTCAAATTCAACCTTGGAAATGCAGTGACATAAAAAAGAATAAGAACAAGCTTTGTTGGTGATAATACCCAGTGTGACGTAAATTAGTCGGATGCTTAAAATATGTATTTCAGAAGAAAACGATAAGCCATAAGTTTAGCATTGCAAAGACAATTTCCCTTGCTTGTAATAACAATCAAAAGGGGGGAACCACTCTGAGTGCATAATAACCCTTAACTGCTACCAATGAGGAGTGTATGGCTTTGGAAAATTTACTGAAGTTTCTGTAATTCATTAAAATGAATAAATTTTTTAAAAAACATATATTTTATGAATAAGTCTGTGATTGAAAATATTTGTACTTTTTTTTCCATAATTTATTAAAGTAAAATAATATAAAATTATTGATATAAATAAGTCCTACTTGAAATTACTTCATAATAAAACTTATGTCTTAATGTATGTTTATAATTTGTTTTCTTTTTATTGAACTAAAATTATATTAAATATCACATTATTTATATTTATTGAATTCCCTTTGCAAACACAAGTTTAATTAAAAGTACTATTCTTCCATACAGATTATCATTAAAAGATTTAAAATCATATTTACGGGCATAACTTAATTAACTAAAATCATGTATTAAAATACTATTTTTTATTGTAATTTACTGGATAAATTATGAAAACTTTATCCATTTTGATAAATTTTGAAAAGAAAGAAATCATCACTTCCGTACATTTAAAAATAACTACATTTATGAGTGACTTCTGAGTTACAGAGTTTATTTCTTTGACTGGTGAAAATATTTAGGATTAGTCTTAGTTTCTAAATCCGAGGCCAAACATTATCTTGTTAAAGTCGAAAGGTGATGCCTGGTGCCTTTAAGTAAGGTTCCATTGACAAGCTAAAATGTCTGAAAAACATTTACAATTGATAGGTTGGATATTTAAATTCGTTGGTGGTCGAAGTTGCCAACTTGATTACAAAGGAGCATGTTTTGCTTGATGAGTGCAGACACCTTTTAGCAATGGTAACAACCATGCAGGTAAGTTTTGTAAATTATTTTTCTGATTTTCATTAAACTCAAATGTATGGCTGCAAGCTTATTGACAAAATATTTACGCATGCAGGTTAGAGAGTGTAGCCTTAGAACGCATATTTCACAACTGAAGTGCTTACCTGAAGCTCAACATCGAAAATAACAAAGCACAAAACTGTATGTATGACCAAGCTCACATTCATTGTTAACGTATCGTAAGTTATGATTTGCGTGCTACCAATTGGTGTGCTTATCTTGGAAAATCTATTTTTAACAATTTTTTATAATAGTTTATCTGACAATTTGTGATTGTTCTGTTTCAAATATACGAACCAATAAAATAGTGATACATAATTTATTATCAAAAAATTATTAAAAAAAGTTGTTAAAATATTATGATTCTTATTTATGTACACCTTTTTTTTTTCTATTGTTATTTTAAAAAGGTGCAAAGGATGTACATAACTGGTGTAGGATGTTATATTTTAGTTGAATCTTTTTTATCTGTGGTGTAATTAGCTCATTAATGGTATAATTATTATGCGGTTAGAAAGAAATCTGGTTTTTTCCCTTGTTATATTAAAAGGGCGTTTGGTATGTATTCTATGGGAACTATTTGAAACAGTGCATTTGTAATATATAAATATAATATAACATATCATTGCTCCATTAATTTTTGTTTAGTGCGACTTTTTTTTTTTTATGTATTCATGGCGGAATGAGTTTTTCCTCGCAGAGAGTGAAGTGTTTTCTGTTTGTTTTGGGCCATTGGCCCCTTTCATAAAAACACATCTTTCTGGAGTGTTTATCTTTGCACCACTCCACATTTTTTTTTATGCACTCCCACATTTTTTTAAAATTTCAAAACTATTTTTTATATTTCAAAAAATCCTTTGTTCCACTTTTTTTTAAGCAGAATCTATTAAAGAAAAAATATTTAAACGAATTTTTAAATTTGTTGAAAAAAAATATATTTGAACAGATTTTAAAATTTGTTGGAGAAAAAATCTTTAAATGAATTTCAAAATTTATTAAGAGATTTTTTTAAGTTTTCAAATAATTTTGAAATTTATTAAAACTTTAAAAAAAATCTTTAATTGAATTTTAAAATTTGTTAAAGAATTTTCAAAAGTTTCAGTTTCGAAATTAGTTAAAAACTGTTATTTTTGAAATATAAAAATACAAGAAAAAATGTGGAGAAGTGTATGGAGAAACACTCTTCTTTCTGTTGAGTTATAGCCTGTTAATGTCAATTAGAATTTAAGAAGAAAATTATTCGTACTAGTTTTTTACTATTTCCAAATCGTTTTCTTTTATTAATATCTCAATAAAAATATTTTCTATATATAACCTATGTTCTGATATACTATAAAATTAATTTCAATAGAAAAAAAAACTAAGGAAATATTCTGAATTAGAAATATGGAGTTGTCACTTAGAGTGATGTGTTTTTCTAAAACGAGTTAACGCACAATATTGTCGAATATCTTCAACTTAGTTGGCAATCGTAATTAGTTAACTATAACATCGAACAATATAGACCAAGATTTTGAATTCGGTATCCTTCAACAATCTTTCATCAACGAATAAGAGCCATACATCAATATATATGCACATTTTAACTGCGAGCCTTGTTTAGATATTTTGACCTCAATCAAAATCTGTTTAAAGAAAAACTTAATTACAACCAGCGTTAAATGTTAACATTGTGATAAAACAATTTCACCATCATTCTGTAATTTGTTATATATAGTGTTTGAAATTTTAGATGAATTAGTCTTTTAAACTTTAAAAAGATAATTTCAGTTCTTTAAATTAATATCCGTGTTTAAGAATAAAAGTTAAAAATAATGGCCACACGTAATACTGTATAACATTATCGGATATTTTCAAATGAGTTGTCAATTTTAATTTGTCAACTATAACATCCGGCAACATAGACCACACTTTTAGATTTGATACTAGTCAATAATAATTCATCAACAACTCAGAATCGTATATAAATATGTACACATTTTGAACGATAGCCTTGAATGAATACCTAATTTCCTCTATATAAACTTATTCTTCAAATAAAAAATAAGTCATAAATAAAGTTTAATGTTAATATTACGATGATAGATATTTTGATGACTTATATGGGTTACAAAAATTAGTCTTGTATTATCAACCGATAATCTACTTCTCCTCCATACAAACTGAAAAATAATATTAAATAAATATAATTATGATAAATATTTTCATAATATTTTACAAAATATGTTATTAATTATTCTTGTAATAAATTCAATTATATTATAACAGAGTATTATATCATAATAAATACACAAATTTAATTTAATCTGATCATATATATATATATATATATATATATATATATATATATATATTATACATTTAAATAACACATATTTTTTTAGTTAACTTTATTAGTCATTTGATTATTATTTTTTATTTTTTATTTATTTATGCTAATAAATGCAATGCATTGACATCGAAAATTCAATCTTTTGTATACTTATATTTACTTATTTAAGTGTATGATAATATTGGTTTAAATTATTGGTCATTGTGTTAAAAATTTCAAAGTTATCAAATTTTAATTGATTTTAATTGGATTCTCGTATTTGATGATATGATACCATTTTTTTCATTTTCGTCGAAGTTAACTTATATGTCACCTATTAATGTTTTTTTTAAGTTTTTTATTTTATATAAAAGAAATTGAGAGTTGTCAAATAAGAAAAATGATTCTTTGACACACCTAAATTTTTTTACATTCATTTGACACTACCTTTACTTATTTTTTACTTTTTTTTTCTTGAAAAACTACAAAATTTTATACTTTTTGAATCATTTTATCCTTGTATATTGTGTCAAATAAATGTAAAAGTGTGTTATGGTATTATTACTTGTCAAATAAAGGTTTTACCACGTAGCAGGTATAATGTAATGTAGTAATATCACGTGTTTATGTTATATTTAACACGAGAATCAAACGAAATTATATTTAACAAATATATTTTTATCTAATTCCGTTCAATGATGAACGGTCATTGTCTTTCTTTCAGTAAGAAGATAAAGACATATAATTCCATAAAAAAAGATATAAATTTTACTAAATAGAGGAGTTTGGAATAGCACAAGAAGGTATTGAAAAAAGAAAGAATAATAGAATGAGGAGTGAGGCATAACTGGAAAAGCTGTAAATTATGCGTTATGCAGTTGATTGGAAAAAAGAAGGACATCCGACATCGGCGGTGTGAACACTTTTAATGGTTCTCTGGGTGGACTTTTTCCCACTGATTAATTTGTACGCGCAAAGGCAGTTGAAACTTGAAAACCAAGAATCAATGTGTTGGTTTCATTTAACGCGAATATTCCACACCACCACCAGAGTTTCGCACCAAATTGGGCACCGCGTCTGACTACTCGGAAGCTTCACCTCATTTCTGTTTTTCCCACCGAATTTTGGTCTTCACCGATCCTAGATAAGAACATTCAATAACGTGTCACAAGACAAGACAACACAACGCTAGAATGCTGCTAATTCAAACCGCTACGTTGCTTTCTTTCTCCAATGTGAGGATAAGTAACCCACGTGTCCTTATCACCACAGCGTTTAAAAGCCCAAACCCTTGTTCTTATCCGCACACCAAACATCCCCTCTGTTATCCCACTCTCAGTAATCATCAACATTAAAAAGAAATTAAATCAAGTCTATTAATTATTTTCGTAAAACAAAAGAAAAATAACGTGGGATTTATAATATTCGGTGACCACACCAACAGTGAAAAACCGTTACACACCCAAAAACCGAATGAAACACGCGCAAGTGAGCTCACACATTTGCCCCACCCTTCACGCGGTTCCACCGCGTATTCTAGATCAATTATCAATCATCTACTACTATTATTACAGAGGAACTGGTAAAAAATAATGAATTGAATTTAATTTAATTGAATCACCACTGTAGAATTACAATCTAAATTCTAAAAGCCAGAAAATAAGGTCCAAGTACTATGTATCTACAACAACGGATTAATCCAAATAACTTAGAAAAGACTGAATATTTTCGGATCAATGGATCAGCACCTAGGGATTTCAATCTTGGGGATGGTCAGATGGAGACGGGGCTTCTTCGATGGGTGGGGGCTGGAAACCTCTTCATCCACAGAGAACCTCGTTGGAAAGTCCGGAAAAGCCGGCAGGTTCAGATCGAAATCGCGGTGGCTTCCTGTGTGAGTGGACCCCACACCTTCGGAAGCGGTTACGGCGCTGTTACCACCGCCGCCGCCGCCGCCTTCGTAGTGACAACGTTTGTGTCCTCCCAAGGCCTGTCCCGTGGGGAAAGTTTTGTGGCATATGGAGCACTCGTGGGTCCTACCTCCGCCGTTGGACGCAGAAGTCGTGGTGACGCTGGAGGAGGTGGGCTGGTCTTCGCCGGCGCCAGATAACTTACGGTGGCTGGCCTTGTGGCCGCCGAGGGCTTGGTAAGAGGAGAAGGCCTTGTTGCAGACGGAGCATTTGTAGTTGAGTTTGGCGGGGAGAGGCGCGGAGTTGTTGTCGGAGAGAGCAGGCTTGGCGGCGGAGGGGATGGGAGCGGGAGCACGAGAGCCGCCGCGAGCGAGCATGATGAGACAGAGAGCGAGATACTCCTCCTCGGTGCAGGAAGGGTGTTGGTCCATCCGGGGACGCTTAGAACGCTTTCCCTTTGCCCAAGGCGTGTCTAAGTAAGTGAGAGTGTCTTCTTCGAAGGGAGTAAACGATGGGTTGGCGGCGGTGGGTGATTGAAGAGCTTGGAGAGCCATTTGAATAAGAGAGAGTGTGCTGTTGTTGTGGTTGATTTTGATTTTGATTTTGAGTTTGGAGGTGAAGTGTGAGAGTGGAGAATGTGGTGTGGGGGATTTATAAGGAGGTGAAAATTTGAGGGAAGTTGCGTGACAAGTGCAGGGAAAAGTAGGCGCAAGGATAGGAAGTGCCCATCTCAAAAGAGTAGAGCACGTGTTTAAGCAAATAGTTTTCTTGGTGGCTAGTGGACCTTTAAGTCGGTCAAATAAATTGTGTTAGTTCTAACTGCGAGTTTTCTTTTAAAAAAAAAAAGTGCAAGTGAACTAATTAGAAGACCAGTTCAAGTTTCAAAGTCAAAATCCAGAAAGAGTATAGAAAGATGTCAAATTTTATAAGTTAATAGAATGTGGCTTAAATTAAGGTTTCGTCCACAGCAGCCGGTAGGCAAGTGTAAGTAGCTAGCCACCAACGACTTTTCTAGTCAATATCATGGGTTCGACTTCAGATTCAATAATCAAGTAGAAGAAAGTGAGTGATTGATGCATCTTTCATATTTAATAGCGTGAGTGCATGTATCTGTGTAATGCAGATTCCCTTGCAAAATTCAATTGAAGTGGCACGTCACATGTTGTGATTATGAAAACATGTGAGGAAAAGACGAGTGTGTGAGATTTCACCACTGTTTTTATGTATAGTTAGGACAAGTGGAACAGGCTGTGGTGTTGAAGAAGGTTCAAGAATATATGCAGAATTGTTTGGCAAATGCTATTTCCCTTTCCAACAGGAATGAAGCATGGCATTTTGGCTAACCATCTGAACAAACCAAACCCATTTCTGATTCCTCCAATTCCATCTACACAATTCAAAAGTAGTTCAGCTAACTCTACTCACTGCTTTCTTCTTTCATAAAACATATTGATAAATTCTGCTTTATATTACTATTTCAATATTTTTTTTTCTGGTCTTATATTACGCCTTCTACTCATAGGAACAATATTAATTATACCTTAAATATTTTAATTCTTACTACTATTATAGTTGTCAAAAGTGATTGTGTTTTTTTGGTGATAAAAAAGATTGACGAGTTTTAGAGTGAATATTAAAGTAAAAATGATATCTGGTAAGATAGAATACATCAACCAAATCTCATGGCAATAAAATGGCGAATCCTAAACCACATATCAAGTTTATCTAATCATTATTTATCATCATTTATTTATAATAAGGGAACTGCATTTACTTCTTTGAGATTATGTTAAATAACATTCATACCTCCTTCCATTTTCACAAGATACACATGTATATTGTGCTTTTTATAAAATAACACTCACAACTCCCAAGGTTTTAATAAGGATTCACCTTTTTTGTGTTTTCAATAAATAACTCTCATATCTGTGAATAGAAGTACAGTTATCTCTCGTTTTATTTAAAAATGTCACACTCTATTAAAACTTAAATAAAAATTGCAGAGATTTAAAATGAGTTTTAAAATATAAAAATTAAATATTTTTACTTGATTGTAGAAAGTTTGTTCACATATTTCCAAATGTTTTAGTAAAGAATAATCATACAGATATTCACATGCTAAGAGGATGATATGATCCTTACATTAAAGAATCCATGTCGATCTCCATGAAACTTTGGACTTACAATATTAAAAAAATACTTATGATAAGATCAAAATATAAAATTACTGTAATGTTGAAATAGATATTTAATGTTAGTAAAGTAATAACTGTATTCATTGTTTTATATATAGTTATGTGTATTAAAATACATATAGATATAATACTATGTTTATAAAATTAGTCTATATTTTAGAACTGCTTGTTTTTATATTAAAACAATGATTTCTCAAAAAAAACTTTTATAAGACAATTTGTAATTTAGTTATAATATAGTTTTTATGATATTCTTAAAACAATGTAAAGTTGGTTTTGAAGTACGTGGGGTTAGTGGAATAGTAACACATGAGTGTTTGGGCAACAAGAGAAAACAACTACTGCTTTTGAAGTCCTTTGTTTAGAAAATACTGAAAATCTAGAAACTGTTGGAATTGGAAAAAAGCTACGCGAAGCATCCAAATTCACACGTGCACTTGTCAAACTATTTTTCCACGGTTTCTAGATTTGCCCTACCCATGCTTAACGACAAACAAAATTGGTTCACCCAAAACATTTCATGTTCGTGTATCAAAAAAGAAACATTAAACATTCGAGTAATTAATAATCTGTAGGTACTCTCTACTTTTTTTTTCTCGTCAGTACTTACACAGAGAGTGTATTGTAATAAATTAATTCAAATTATATCAAGTTTTATTACTCGTGCTTATTTTAAGAAAGTTTACAGTAAACCTTCTTTAAAAAAATTTTTGTTTTTTTAAGTGGTATATTATAATTTTAAGGATAATATACTTAGACAACAATTTTTTCATAACATTTGAACATCATCTACGTGTTATTATGTTATTGGTCCAAAATCATTCTACAATGGTATTTATGATTATTATTATTATTGATTATGGAGTGATTTTGGACTAATAACAAAATGACACGTAAATGATGTTTAAATGTTGTCAAAAAAATATTGTCTAAGTATCATCATCCTAATTTTTATTTTTATTTTATGATATAATTTTAACCTATACTTATGATCATGAGCTAATCATGGATATGATGAAAGAGAATTAATAAATCAACGGAAAAACATAATTAATCATCATTGAATTGTAATTATGCTATTTTTAATAAAAATATTCATTCTAAACTTTATAAATATGACATAATAAAAAAGCTTATTATGTTATTAATATTTAAACTGAAGTATAAATTGATTTTAACATGAAAATTTTTATAGATAGTCTCTTAATGGATGTCATATGACTTTTCAGAACAATTTTTGAATCCTAAACATCTTATTAAACTTTAAATAATTGATATTGATCTGCATCCAAAATATTTGTATTTTTTTTTAATTTATAACGATATTATACAAATATCTTATTTATTATTATTAAATTATCCAAAACAAATATCTCCAACAATCACACATTTCAATATAACTAGTTTGATTGTGATAATGAATTAAAACAAACAATACAATATAATATGAAATTATAAAATAATTAGATTAATACAATTAGTAATAACATAAGATCAAATAAACACTTAAAAATATGAAACAAAACTTCAAAATATGATACATTAAAAATAGTATAATGTTATAAGTTTTATTCAATACATGTTTATTAAAACACTTCTTCTTCTTCTTTTGTTATGAAAAGTCTTGACTAAGCTTTCGAAATAAAATTATTAGAGAGAAATGACATTAATAGATAATTCTTCAAATTCTTTGTTGAGATTCCTACTATGGTTTTTCATATTTTTATTAATCAGTGTTTAATATCAATTTTGCAAATTAAAATTTTATAAATAATTACAAATAACGTGGACATTCTTAAACTCTTATTATGAAAACTATCATTACACTACTCTTGCTAGTAATTTTTCTTACAAATTAAAGTTAAATTAATATATTGTTTGAAATTAAATTAATAGAAACCAAGCTTGAACTATTAATTATACTACTCTCACCTACACATAAGATATTCTGAACACCAATTTAAATATAAAAACAACTCAAACAAAGAAAATGGCAAAGAAAAAATTTCTGAAAAACAATTTATGATCATATAGAAGTGTTTTAATCTCCATTTAAGATAACTAAGATATATTTTAGATATATGAAAAATCGAACAATTATTTCATAAATTCATTGAAAAAAAAAGTGTTATAGGGAAATAATAATTTTTGTAGAATAAAATTTGAGTAATATAATTTGATTATTAATACATTTTTATAATTTAAATAATAATATATTCAAATTTTATTTACTTTTACGATTTTCACTCTTACACAAATAAACTAAATTTTTACAACTAATCCATTTTACCACCTCTAAAAGAAAAGAAAAAAAAGTGTTAATTTTTTTTACCCAATATTTTCTATTTTATGTTATTGGAAAGGCTATACAGTATCTATAATATATGAATCCCTATAAATATGAGTTTTCTTAAGGCTTCTCTAGTTTAGTTCTGAACTCTTTAACTCTCCAATCCATATAAAGTGATATATTTTTTATAACATTAAAATGTTTAAAAATGACTTATTAAAAAAATAAATTTTTTAAAAGTATTTGTTCTGATTGAATGGAACCTCACTTCACCTACCGCATCAACTGGCAAATGGGAGGAAGGTTGGACGAAAATGCCCTTTCACCGACCATTTTAATTTCTTTATCATTATTGTAATTTATTTTGATGTTATTATTAGCCAATTGACCCGCGTTCCAATAAAGCAGAATTTAAGAGGTGGGAGTATAGAGTGGTGTGCCAAATCTGGGCACTTAGAAGAAATATATGTTTTTATTTTAATTATTTTTTGTGGGTTATTTTTAATTTTGTGGAATTGGAAAAGTGACAAGTGAGGAGGCAAGAAGAGAATGCGGGTTGCGAATTGCTCCATTTCGTGGTCGTTTGGGTCAGCCGTCACTGCCGCTCTCCCCTCTTTCCCTTCTTCTAGATTCCCTCCGCTCCTCCCTTTCTCACTCCCTTCTTCCAATCCTCCTCCGTCCACCGTCCTCCGCCGTTCCACTTCTTCTGGTACGTAACTTTCAATCAATTCCCTTCTCTCTTTCTCTCTCTCTCCAATTGTTACTGTTTTTGTCTTTCTCCCAACACACAATAAAACATTCCTTTGTCTTTGTTTGGTTGGGCAGCTAGACGAGTGACCAGAATGGCTCTGAAAAACGCTAAAGATGCACAAGACCCGCGCTTGGAGAGAATCTCCTCTGCAATCCGAGTCATCCCTGATTTTCCCAAGCCAGGTCTCCCTCTCTCTTCTTCCCCTCTCACGCAACCATATATTTTCCTTCCTTTTGTTTAATAATTTCTTTTACCTTGCATTTGTTGTCTGTCTCAGGAATTTTGTTTCAGGACATAACCACGCTGCTTCTTGATCCCAAGGCTTTCAAAGACACCATCGATCTTTTTGTTGAGAGGTACAGAGATCAAAATATCAATGTTGTCGCAGGTACTCATTGTTCCTGATTTCTTCTTTTCTTGGTTTCATATAATTTTCTTTAGCCTTTTTTGTTTCTGTTTTCGCTTCTAATTTTGTCGCAATTCCTCAACCCGGGGCCAGGGGAGACTTAGATTTTGTCACTCGGAGAGTTATGTAAAAACCACTTTATTATATGTATCAACTTGTGATCTTTCATTCGCAGTGTCCTTTTCGCTCTTGTAGCCTACTTATTTATTGTGAATTTGGGTAGAGGGAGGGTGTGATAGTAGTTTAAAGAGATCCTTACATGTTAGTAAAGAACGTGATCTTTCATGTTACACAATGGACCCTATGTAAGTCTTTCTATGTGCCTCAAGCGCAAGGGTCAAATCATTATAGGTATTCATGCATTATTGGTGTTGTTAACTTTGACCTTCGTGTGAGCTTCACTGTTTTGTCTCTAAAAGATGCTTAGTTGGTTAAACAACAAAGATGTTCACAAATTATCACTTGCTTCATTTCTAAGCAACGTCGAACTTCTTTTTTTTTGTGCGTGTACTGTAACAGTGACTCCCAATTGAGGCTAAGGAGATATAAGGCCTTGTGTCCCACATGTGTGGCCTGTTCTAGCTCTACACCTTTCTTTCTCTTAAGATGACATTCTTTATTAGCCTGAGATAATCCTAATCCATGAGTTTTGTACTAGATAAATTAGAGTTTGCTGTTGTGTTCTTAAGCTTTTTGGTGTTGCAAGATTTTTTTTTTTCAATTCTAGTCTGCAATTTGTGATGGGTGGCAGCATTGCTTCCTTTCCTGTGGGTCCAAGTCAAAATTTTGTATTTGTTTTTATGTTTTTCAAATACTTCGTTGATAATATTTACTGGAGTGATCTCTTGAACGACTAACTTCCATTAATTCATTGAGTTCCATACAAATTGCCAAAGTGAGATCTTTGTTTTATTCCAACTTCCGAAGATAGTGGACGCAAACTCAGATACCAATTAGAATCTGTGTTGCTACAAATCTGGATTGTGCATTTTCTCTTACTTCTGCTCAAAATAAGTGACTAATTTTTTTCTGATAGCCGTACTTATGTCCGAATGCAGGTGTTGAAGCAAGAGGCTTTATATTTGGTCCACCCATTGCATTAGCTATTGGAGCAAAATTTGTCCCCATGAGGAAACCCAATAAATTGCCAGGCATATTTTCTGTACCTTTCTTTTCAAATCCCTACTTAACAGATAATTGTGTTTCGAGGCCTTTGAATCTCTGTGTTGTGTATGGTCCTCAATTCTAACTTTTGCACTTCTTCATTGTGCTTATTTTTAGTTGTTGAATGGTCATGTTTTGATTATACTTACAGGGGAGGTTATATCAGAAGAGTATTCTTTGGAGTATGGAAAAGACAAAATGGAGATGCATGTAGGGGCTGTACAACCTGGAGAACGGGCCTTAGTCATAGATGATCTTATTGCCACTGGGGGAACGTTAGATGCTGCAATTAAGCTACTAGGTAAACTTGTCAATATTACTGCATTTTGGGCTAGACAAGGAAAGCCCATTTTGGGTAAAAGTTAGTTTTCTGCCTTCCTAAAGCTATCCACGAGTGGTTCCTGCATCCCAACCTAGTTACTCTTGTCTGGTTCATATGACTTGCGTGTTAGAAAGACCTTGTGTTTTTTCTTTTGTGGATTAAAAATGTATTTAGAATTGTGCCAATGACCAAACATGGACTTCGGTCCATCATTGAACCACAGAAGAGACCATACTATCAGTCTTTCAGCATTCATTGTTTTCTTCTTTCTGTTTATTTATACATTCAGACAAGTAATGCCTGTATTATGTACTTTTAATGAGAAGACAAAAGCTTGTTTCTGGGTAATGAACCTAATAGCACCCTCTTAGTTTACCATTAAAATTGTTTTTTCAAGTTAAGTGGCTGTTTGACTTGGAAGTGTATTCTATAATGTTTAATTTTATAGTGTTTAATGCTCAACATAAGCATGTCAATACATTCTTAGTTGTTTTGTTTGTTACTCCGTTTATTGCAGAACGTGTTGGGGTTCATGTTGTGGAGTGTGCTTGTCTGATTGAATTACCAGAGCTGAAGGTACAGCCCTAACATATATTTATCCTCTTCTTGTCTAATTGTTGGCTTGATTTATTTTTTAAATATGTGGGACATGTCAACTTTAAAAATTAATTAAATAAACAAACACTGAAATCTGGATGGCTATTATCTTGCTAAGTTACAGTTGGAATTTTAGGATCTCAAGCGACATTAGCAGAACTAAAGAAAGACGGTAAAGTTGAATTGTATCTTTGAAAATTGTGGGAGCCATTAATCTAAAAAATTATTGTGTAGGCAACTAGTGCAAAGCAAATTGTGCACTGACCCAATGGAGAATGACTTGATTTGACATTTTCAGATTTAAGTACTAGGTAATAGGACCTGTCAAACTAATTGGATTTACTAGGTTCAATGTGATAATGTTTTTTTTTTAATAAAATAAAATAAAATAAATCTAAAATATTTGTCATATTATTTTTATTCTAGATATAAACTTATTGTTAATAATAAATATTGATAAATGTTATTGAAATTTTAAGTGTGATAACATGACTTATTTTATTTTTTATATGTATTTAAATGCAACTTAATTAGAAATTCATTTTTTATTTTAGTTTTTAACATTATAGAATTATGATATTACATTTTTTTAATTTTTTATTTTATATTATTTAATTATTATGATGATTTATTAATACTAGTTCGACCATGATGAACAATGGAGCCTTGCACTGATTCAGTTACTGGTTTTAAAAATATAGGTATTTATACAAACGAGTCATGAACAAAGAAAATTCTTAATCCTAACTGATCCTAGAATCTGGGATCAAATAATTTGTCTCATTAGCAATAATTAGGAAAGCTAATAAGAAAAATAGAATCTGATGATGGTCAATACTCTCCTTTCTTAACATTTGGGTTTAACTCTTACTAAATTCTACAAAATTTGTTTATAAAGTGAGAATTACATTTCATCTATATTTTAATTTGGTTATATCACTAATTGATGCAAGACTAAATCACTACACTTAAGATTGCAAGGCGACCCCAAAGAGACCGCAACTTGGGCAGGCTAGCGGTGACTGCAAAATGACTTTCCAACACAATCCTTTATACCTAGGACATCCAACCTACAAGATGGTAAATACAGGTGATCCAACATTGGGTATAGGATAGTATCTGACTCTGTCTTACGATAGAGTTTAAGTTTAACTTAACTATACAATTGCCTTTTAAAGTGAGGACTGACTTGCACTTACATATTTTAACTTAACAATATTACTAGTTAATGTGAGACTAAACCAACTCTTGAGATTGCAGTTTTAAGCAATCTCCAAAGAAGTCACAGCTGGGGCGGGTTAGGAGTGTCTGTAATTAAGGAGACTTCCCATCACACTTCAGGCAGCATACATGTTAGCTGTGTCCAACTTGTTCAATATAGAAGCTTTTCTAGGGTTATAAGAACTTCACCAAAATGTCAATAGGTTGTTCATAGAGCCCACAAAACTTATATATATGTTTAGACTTCTATTAGTTGATTGGTTACACAACAAAGTGTCGTGGGATATATCTTACAAAGCTTCAAGTTTTGAAGTAAATGCTTTAACCATAAGGGTTCACAAGTCGCATTAGCTATTACCCAATACTTGTACTTTATCTTCTGGCTAAAGTCTACCTTTTACTTTTCCTCAAGTTAAAGTTTCCACCAACGAGAACATAACAGCCTATTCTGGATCTTCCCAATATTCATTTGTATATACAATGATGTTAGCATTACTCTTGTCCGTATCAACGAGCCCTTGGCCAGGTAATCCTTTGATGCACCCAAGGATCTGAACAACTACATTCCAGGGTCTATGACATGGTGAATTGAGATAGTGACTGACAACAGTAATAGGAAAGAAAACTTTTGTAGTCTTTGTTAGATAATTTAATTTCACAACTAATCTATATTTGCCTAGATCATTATAGGAATCTCTCTGACTTGGTAGAAACCTCACATTTGGGTCCATAGGAATATCGACAAGCTTACAAATAAGAATTCCCGTTTCTTCCAAAATATTGATAGTACGTTTCCATCTTTGATATTTAGTTCCGAAGAAGTATCACAATCGACCAAGACATCGTTTCAAAACCTTTTTATTCTGAACTAATGTTGCGTCAACTGCCTGATCTTGTCTTTATCATCACTTGTAAACACAATAGCATACACCACAAGTTATCTTATTAAATTGTGAGCATTTAAAGAACACAGAGTGATCTATGTTATAGCTAACCACACCAAACGGTTGGATAGCTACTAAATTTACCAAACCAACCTCAAGATGATTATTTTAAATCATAGTAAGACTTCGGTAGCTTGCAAACAAGATCAGACTCCCTGAGTAACAAAATTAGATGGTTGTTCCATGCAGATTTCTTCCTCAAAATTACATTACATGCAAGAAAATTTTAATATCTAGCTAGTACTAGGTATATTGTCTCATGTCAACCATAAATAAGAATAAAAATATCAAGGTAACAAGGGAGAAATTATCACCAGAATCCAGATCATAAATTTTAGCATATCATTTTGCGACCAGACCAACTAAGACGATAAGAAAATATGAGTGAGGTTCAGTTGTGTGTTTACAATTCTTTTATAACCTTTTCTGCAATAACACGTATAGATAAAGTGGAATGCAACTCGCCTGAGAGAAACGTGAAGAACAAAGTAGAAAACAAAGCACACGTTTCTTAATAATAGGTTAACTCAAGCTAAGTTGTGTCCTGTCTTCAACATGAAAGATTTTCTTAACCAAAGTTGGTTACAATAAGTCTTCTCTAAGTCACTTTTTTAACCATACAATAGGTGGTCATTTTAGGTGGAGAACCCGGGTTTCATACCTTACAATTAAATCCTAAAAATATGTAGTAAAAAGAGGCAATAAATGGAGAAATTATATGGACTTTGTCGGTCACCGTTAGTGATCCTGCCTTGATCTAAAATGTTTGGTTTAAAAATAATAATACTGCTAATCTTGCTGGAGGAGGGTCATTGAAGTTATGTCACCTCTTCAATTCCTCTCAACTGATTATGGTGCATGGTTAATCTATGGCTTCTGGTCCTGCATAGGTGTTTTCTATTCTCTATTTAGAAAGAAAGGCCATAACTTCCGGATTCTTTTGGTCCGGCTATTGCGCATTACACTGACTTTTTTCCTTCTGCCTTGTTTCAGGGGCGAGATAGGCTGGGAAACAAGCCGCTATTTGTCTTAGTGAAAGTATGATCTTTTTCCTGGTGGTTGTGTTTAGTTATGACCATTTGATCTGGCTCTTATTAGGAGCTTTATTGATGACTGCATAGATTTTCTTAAGATATATTTTGATGGGATATGCAGCAGAATCCTTCGTTGTTTCTGCGAGTAGTTCTGCTCTATTATTATTATCATTATTTATTATTATTATTATTATTATTATTTTCTGTGTCTCTGGTTTAAAGTTCGTATTTTATATTTATAGTAAATAATCAATAGAAAAAAACTATTAGAGTCGGTCTGGTGGTTATAATTTTGGGTAATATGCACAGATGAAATTATCTTTTGTTTTTTAAAAGATTATTAGATTGTAAAATACACGAGATGAATATTTACTATATTTGATTCTTATCATGATTTTCCGTTAGTTTTAAACATAATTCAATTTTGGCTCTGGAAGATTAAATGAACTTTTTATATAAATATTTTAAGATGGCGGTTGTGATGTTTTAAAAACACTGTACCTTTTAAAATGCTGAAATCGATAATAACATGTTTTTAATTAGTTGAGAGTGATACTAAAACTGTAAATAAATAAATAAATTAGAAAAAGATGTTATTTTCACATTGTTTACAAAGGTTATGTTTTGTATGTATTTAATCATGACATGAAGGCTTTAAAATAATATATATTTTTATAAATGTGTTTATTTTATACGGTTCAAATCTGTCCCATTTAAAACTGAGGTTCAGCGAAAAAATAATGAATGATAATTTACATAAAAAAAAGTCATCAGAAAGTACAAGTTGAAGGTAAAATGTGTAATTAAGTTAACAGAACCTTTAATATCAGTAATTCGTCTGCATTTTAACAGAAAAAAAAAATTGAATGTGGAGATTGCGAATATTTTTGTGGACAACTTCATTTTACTTTATATAAGAGAACTTTTTATTTGAAAAAAAGTCGAGTATACCTATCAATTTGATTATAAAATCTTAAAATTGATTTAAACGACTTAAATAAAATGCATATATTATGAACTAAAATCGGAAAATTTAAAATAAAAATAGTTTATTGGTACGTATAAAATTATGACATTCAAGTGAAAGATAGATTATTGTAATATATATATATATATATATATATATAAAGAAGCTGAAATATGTTTTCAATTGCCTTTTCGTTTGTTTGTTTTTTTTTTTAATTTTGGGAATAGATTGTTAATGACAATTATAAAGTTGAAAATTAGTAGTTTACTCAACATTTGTTATGGTGATTTGATTCAGTGAAATAATTTTTTAATTTTTTTATTAAAGATTTCAATATGTTTTTGGTCTTCTAAATGAGCACACTTTTTTTGTTGTTATGTGATTAGTTTTTAGGATTGAAGAGTGTTATTACTATTGGTGATGCCACAAATGATGATATAGTCTATTACATGAATTTAACTAAGTGATATGGTTTTTAAAAATTTATTGAATTTCTGCGCATTTTGGATTACAATATTTTGCTCATCTTATACATGTGATATATCACTAGCATATTTGACTATTTAAAAACAAAATATTTAAAAGATACTATTTCATTAAAAAAAAACTAATGAGATAATCTAGATCATTTTTTTATGATAATATAATTGATAATTGTAACTTTACCATTACACAATTTATTTTACATAATTTACCTTATATAATTAATTAATTAATTAATTAAATAAGATAATAAATAAGAAAAAGAAAAGATATAAGAGATGGATTATGCAAATTATGATTGTGGCAATTCCAATGAGAATTGGCTCTGAACTGAACCCAACCCAACACTGAGTTAACTTTTGGTATTTGAAGGGACGAATTCAGTTTTACTTCCAACACTTTAGCAACTCAGCACCATCGCCGCCCTTCTCTTACGGCACTTCTCTCGATTCTTTCCGATTGAAATGTCGAATAGATCCGGTCAGGGTAGACAAGACAACAATAACAAAGGTTTCACCAAAACCCATAACCACAACAATTTTCACCCCAAAAATCCCAATCCAACCCTCTCAACTTCTCTCAGACAAACCCAACCATCCATCCCCGCCACCACTAGCGGAGTCCCAAACAGAGGCCATAATGGGAATTTCGTTAAATACTTACCACAAGACGAGGCCGTGGCGGCGGGTCTTGGCGCCGAAGATGGAGCATTGGATCCCCTCGAATCTCAGAGAGTCGTAGATCTTTTGAACACACACTTGTCACGCTTGCTCAAGTGCAAACCTAAGCAATTCTGGACGCAAGGTACTTCACTCAATTATTCTTCATTCATCCTCAATCTAATCTTATCAAACCGTGTATACTGATAGTACTCAACTTGTCATTGAATTGTGTGCTGTGATGTTTTTACGTTTGGAATTTTTGTGTGAAGTTGGTGTCAATGTTTTTAATTGTATTTGCAGTGGCTGCTGACGCCTCCCTACATGAGTTTTTGGACAGCTTCTTGCAATTTAGAAACAGGTGGTATGATTTTCCTCATCGCGGGGTGAAAGGGATTGTAGCAGGTGTTATTGTTGGCGAGAGGGATTTGAGTCGCCGCGTTTTCATGGTATTGTATCGCATGTAAGTTTCTCTTGAGTTGGAGTGATACTCTGTTTTGGACTCTGTATTCTTTATGTGTGATTTTTCGTAATGTGTGTGCATTGCAGTTCTTCGAATAAAGACCCTGGTGCTCGACCGGCCGATGCCCTCAGTTTGAGAGACCATGGAGGTGGGATCTCATTTGACCTTTTTTAGGCTGTGTGGGCTTCATTAGTATGTCTTGGCCCAGGCAAGGGTTGAACTCGCATTGGAACAACGTTTTTGAACATGTTCTATAAATGTTATTTGTATACAATAAATAGGGAGTGTCTGGTACTGTGCCAGAACTCGTGTTTCTTTTCTCTTTGGACATGGTTCCAAACATCCATATTTGACTTATAGCTGATAAAATTGGTCAGTTCTCTAAAAATATGTATGGCCATTTATGGTATAATAATAAAACATCATTGCATTTATTGGAAAATAATTTCCACTGCGGATTCTTGTCGGGCAATTACCTTATATTTTATCTTTTTTGTATAGTGATTCACCGATGTTCACTAATTTTGCCTGTAGTTCTTTTGCAGGAGAAAAAGTTGCTTGAATTGCCAAAGTTGTTGGATATATGTGCCATATACTATCATGAAAATGAAGAATTAACGAGATCACTGGTGAGAATTTCTTTTTAATAGTATATTAAGTGGTATAAGGATATAGCTTCTTTGAATATGCAACAGAAAGGCTGTGTACAATTACCCTTCCCCATACAATTAGGCACCTGAATACATGATTTATATCTTTGATACTTCTGTTTTGGTTTATTAAATTATTTGCATAAAAAAATAGATGAAGTTCATTAAGACGTTTTCCCTTATTGTTTGTGAAATAGAATGCATGACGATGTTTGGTTTTCTCTTTTCCTCTCTCCTAAAGTAAACCAGTATGATTTATTCTTTAGCTCTCTCTGCCTTATTTTACTCTTCATCTTTCTGAGTTTTTTTTTTGGTTTACTTGAGTTATTATACCTTCTCTGGAAGGTCCTATTACTTAATTGTTATGAAAAATATTGAAGGATACTAATCCAACCTTTTTATTTTGTCTGCATTACACCCGTACACATTTTATGTTCTTTAGCCATCTCAATCTAAGGGGTAGTTCTATGTAAAATTTGTTGTGCAATTTAAGTAGTTCCTTTTTTGTGCATTTAACTTGCTAACTTTTCTCTTTTTTGTCTCAGGTCAGAAATGCCTTCAGTGCTCAACCTTGGCTCCATAATAATCTGACTGCAGTAATATCCCATTTTCTAGGAATTGTCAGCACAATGCATGAACGTTGCAGTTCATCATTGGAGGTATTCTTGTAATTTGACCAGTGAAACTGAATATTCATCATGTTAATTACTTTCTTTTCTGCTATGAGTTTTTATACTGTCTTTTGGTTTAAGTAGATATGTTTTTTTTGTTGGTGAGAATATTAATCTAGTTTGTTCTTGTTATCGAAAGTATGTGTTACGTCTTGAATCATATTATTTGCTAATATTCATCATTGTTTCTGTATAATTATGGTATATAGGAGAAAATTATAATGAAAATTAAAACTTTCGTTTGGGGATTATGTACAGGTTTTATTTTCTTCTGGAAATCTCGATGACCACAATGCTGCTTTTCTTCAAGCTGATCTGCTGGAGGTGAGTCACTTTATTCTGTTACCGAGTTGTAGCCCAAATACCCAATGTTTTTTTACGGGGTGATAAAGCAGATACGAGAATATTCAAATTCTCTATCTATAAGTTTGTAATTTTCTACATGGATAACTGATTGGCTTAGTCCCACTAAGAAAGTTGAGTGGATTTGTGTTACCCATTTTTAATGATCCATTTATTGGAAAAGAACGAAGAGGAAAATACAACTAAGGAATGGCAGTATACAAGTGCAACTGGATAGAATTTGCAAAATGGAGTGAAAACAGTTGAATATATAGCATTTAAAACTGCGGTATGGAAATACCAGAGAGAATGGTCAGCTTCTGAGCTCTTAAGCATTTGAGTAGAGCAGCTTCTATCTAGATTCTGGAATGACCAGCTTTCTTTTCCAAGTTACTCTCCCCTTTATATGTGAAGTTACCTGTTGCTGTATCCAATACCAGAAACCTTCTTGGGCATAATCCAGCAAACCCTGGACATTTTAACACGATAGCAAAATAAAACTTTGAATTTATGGCATTGACCACATCAAATCAATTGTAAATAATATTTTCCCTGTATCACAGTGTCAGATATTTCATAGACAATAATTACTTCCATATTTGAAGGCTATTGAACTAGAATTTTGCTGTGGAAAATGATATGCCAGGGATTAGTGTATTGTCCCTGCCATAATTTCTTAAAACTATATAGCATTTAGATTGAGGTCGAGTGTTGGTGTAATGATAAAGTTGCACCCTGGTAAAGGGAAAATTGAGTACAATTACTTCCCTCTCCATACCTTTGTTAATGTAGGATTTAGTTTATCCACAATTTATGTACTTGTTCAAAATATGCTGCATTATAATTATGTCATTCGATTTTTTTTATAGGTGATGGACTTTATAAATGATGCAATTGTATCAATGGATTCTTTTGTTAGTGCATACGAACCAGCAGCTGTATTCTTTTCTTGTCCAGTTGAAATGAGGTATCCTTTACCTCTGAAACTTGAATTTTATTATAACTGAAGATTGAATGTGATAAATTTTAATGGAAATGACTTGTCAAACATTGCATTTGGTGTATCATGCGTAGAATATTTGTGTTGGTTAATTTATCTAAATAGGATAAATGATTAATATTCGCCATTTAAAATTTTCCTTCAAGACTTTGATTTTTTTTTTGTGTGTAATTTATTAGTTATGGGAATGAGGAACTGCTGAGCCTCCTTGCCAGATTGCATGATTCACTAATTCCATCATTACAAAAGGGGTTCCGTATGATTTTTTCTGACAAACATGATGGCACAACATCTAATATTTTGGTTAGTCTGAAGATGTTAAAAATAAGATTGGTAAAGTTTGGTTGGCAACTATTGCACTTGTGCTATCTAAGTGATGAAGTGTTCAGAGATGGCATCCCTCTTCCAGCTGCCACAAAGATGTTTCCTGCCAACGTAGAGGACCCAGTCATCAGAGCAGATATTCTTGTTCAAACAATTCGAGATATCAATTCGGTATCATCACATTCTCGGGAAAGCCATCAGAAGGAAACATTTCTTCAAGATGTTGAAAGAAATTTTAATATACTGAGTGGGATTGAGAGATTAAAGGATAGTGGTAATGATCGTTGCATTTTAAATCGTTGCCTTTTTCCATTCATGTTTGCAATATGCTTGGCCCTTTTCCTTTTCTAACTCAGTTACTATGATGCAGGATGGATATTCATTGATAATGAACAGTTTCAATATCTATCCGGGATGATGAGTTCTGTGAAACAGATTTATAAGGACCCATATTCTGCAACGGCCCCTGTGCCAAACCAATCATTACTGACGGATGAAGATGCTGCAATTGCAGAGTCGAACATCAGTCAAATTAGGGACCTGTTCCCTGATTACGGTAAAGGATTTTTAGCTGCGTGTCTTGAGGTTTATGACCAGAATCCAGAAGAGGTTATTCAAAGAATTTTAGAGGGAACCCTTCATCAAGATCTGCAGAGCCTGGATACCTCCCTAGAGACATTACCACCAGCCAAGCCTACCACTGTGAGTGGGAATGATAAAGGAAAAGGTAAATTAATTGATTCTACGTCAGCATCCTCAAATCCAGAAGTCGTAAGGGGGAAGCAACAGACAGAGGGGTCATTGATGTCATCCTCTGCTTCACTAGGAAAATTTATAAGGAAATCTAGAGCTGATTTGCCTGATCTCAGTATTCTGGATAAAAAGGACGAGAAAGATACATCAAAAACTGCTGCTATGATTTTACAATATGAATATGAAGATGAGTATGACGACTCTTTTGATGACTTGGGTTTAAGTGTAGCAGACTCTGGATTAGAAGAAAATGAGATACTTGGTGACCAAATAAATGCAAAATCAGGGAAGTCGTGGGCAACAGAGAGTGGAAACTCGGTAAAAGATGTCCCTGATTCAAAATGGGGCTCCAGGAGAAAGCCACAGTACTATGTAAAGGATGGTAAGAATTACAGCTACAAAGTGGCTGGTGCGGTAGCAGTTGCAAATTCTGGTGAAGCTTCACTAGTAACGCAAGCTCAGAAAGAGTTAATACATGGCCTTGGACGAGGTGGAAACCTTCCTCTTGGAGCAGTAAAGAAGTTGACGGATTCCTACAAGGAGGATGATAACCAATCCCAGGTTTCTGAAATGGAAGGCAATGGGATTCCGGGCAAATCTTTTGGTAGGGGTAGTAGGAAGGAAGGTGGAAGACAGATTGCATCTCATCAGCAGCAGCAGCAGCCTGTGCAACAATCTGGTGATTCTGAGGTGGATGGGAATAACCAAAGGGGTAGAGGAAGAGGGAGAGGGAGGGGCAGAGGAGGAGGAAGAAACAATCACCACCAGAAGGACCGATCCATGAAGAAGCATTTCTCTGGAGTGAGCGGATTTTAAGCGCATAAGTTAGTCGTTCCATATTTCTTGCTTGCCAAGATACCATATTTATGCATCTGCTCGGTGACCTGTTGGCTTTTGTCTACATGTGAAACCTTATATGTTGCAGGGTTAAAGTTCCACTAGGTACATAGATATGTTCTACATGGTTCATACATAGTGGCATTATCGAATGTGCAATCGGCAATTTTGATGCCAACATCCTCTAAAATATACACAATAGTATAATGTCTGTAAAGGTTAATTTAACTCAACCCCGGAATTGAATTTTGTTTAGAAGGATTCGGGTTTATTTTAGCCAATATTTCCTTTCAGGTAGGGCATATGAATAAAGCTTTGACAGTTATACAATAATTGTGTAATGGTGTTCATTTGGCAGTACTCGAGCTGGTGCACTTCAAAATTTAACGTTGGAAACAACATGCCCTACTGGTGAACCGTGCCTTGTTTATAAAGGACTTTACCCTTTCACAACGCCATGACACTAATTATTATCCAGTTGTTAATTTACTTCGAACAATGAGCAATTAATTCTTTTACGTATTCCTCCTTTTAGTGAACTTGTAACGATTTGTCCAAGGATTTGCAATTTATTTTTTATTTTATTTTCATTTAGAAGGTCACAATTGTATAATTTCCTTTAGCCACCATACGAGCTATGATTTTTGTAAAGGTAAATTAGATGTTAGTTTTCCCTGATTGGTGTCATTAATAGTATGTTAATCATCTGTAGAAAATTTTGAAAGTAAAATTGTGTGTCAATTTCGTTTTGGAATATAATTTTACAAATATTATTCAAGTTTATTGTAACATGCAAATTACTCCAATATCTTCAAATAGTGATAGTTTTCTCGTTACCCTGATGCTACAAGTTTTCGAATTAAAGGAGACGAGGAAAACATGAGTCCATACACTTAATTGCTTGTCTCTCTCTTTTTTTTTTTTTTCTACCATTGATTCTTTTTTTCTTTGTTAGAATAATAATTGTAATCTTTGACTCTTCCATCAAATATCCAACTATTCTTACTAATTTCAATCATTGAAATCAATTATAAAACTTCATTTTAGTCATAAACATAATTATAATTAAAAATTCTTGTTTCTCCAAAAAACAATTATTTTATGAAAGCAAACCTTGATTTTCCCTAAAAACTTAATATACGTTACAATCTAAGCCATTCTTGTAGACTTCTTACGTATCGTTATTGCATATCAACACTTTAAGTGATCGCCCGTAATTATTTCCTACTTTAAATAACTTAAAACGTCTTCAGCTGTGCCATAAGCAAGTAACAATTGTCAACAATACATTTCTATTTCAATAAAAAAAATGATTTTTTAAAATAAATTGTTTGACTGTAATTAAAAATTAATATACGGTCTAATGACATATATCAGTGGGGCTAATAATCCAATTAAAAGTAAAAAATATAAAGATGGTCCTACCTCAAGCTTTTGTTTTTGTTTTAGTCAACTCATCATAGCAGCCGCATCCACACGATGGAGGCACCCTTCTTCTCTTTATTATCACAGGAGACAGACACAACCTTCATTCGGAAACTCCGATGAAATGAAAAACATAACAACCTTCACTTCGAAGACGACAACAATGGACCCCAGAATCTGGAGCAAACTACCTCCTGATGTTGTGGAACACATACTTCTGTTACTCCCTCTCAAGACTCTCTTGAATCTCAGACCCACTTGCAAAGCCTTCTCCTCTCTTCTCTTCTCTCCTTCCTTTGTCTCCAAACATTCCTCATCATCGTCATCTTCTTCTTCTTCTTCACCCTTCTCTTCCTTTCTCTTACTCTCACACCCTCAGTGTCCTCTCTACTTCCGTCTCTACGATTTCAACCTTTCCTCTTGGCGCACTGTCTCTCCCTCTCTCCCTTTCTCTTCATCCTTCTCTCTTGCATCCTCCTCCGGTGGCCTCTTCTGTCTCCTCAACCCCTCTTCCTCTTCCTTTCTCGTATGCAACCTCTTTGCCAAATCCTCCAGAACCATCCAATCCCCAATTCACTCTCTTCACTTCACCCACCTTTCTTTTCTCGCCACCCCTCTTACCTACTACTTAGTGCTCCTTTCTTCAAACTCCGCCTTTGTCTACAACTCCAACCACCACTCCTGGAGGCGCTTCCAGGGCTTCCATGCTGTCCTCAGTGACAGTTCCCTCCAGCAGGGTACTTTCTTCCACGGCGGCTTGTACTTCACCACCCCGGAACCGTTCTCCGTGGTGCGTTTTGATATGGAGAGTGGCAAGTGGGAGAGACACGTGGCTGAGTTGCCCCCACAACTCACCTTCGTGAGGCTTGTCAGTGATTACGAGGGAGAGGGAAAATTGTATTTGGTGGGTGGGATTGGAGCCGATGGAATCTGCAGAAGTATGAAGGTGTGGGAATTAACGAGTGACGGGGTTTGGGTGGAAGTGGTGGCGTTGCCTGAGATTATGTGCAGAAAATTTGTGTCTGTCTGTTACCATAACTATGAACATGTTTATTGCTTGTGGCATGAGGGTATGATATGTGTTTGCTGTTACATGTGGCCGGAGATATTGTACTACAGTGTTTCCAGAAGGAGTTGGGATTGGCTTCCAAAATGCCCCTATTTGCCTCTCAAGTGTAGTTGTGGTTTCAAGTGGTTTTCTTTTGTTCCAAAGCTCTATGCTTCCGTCTGAGTTATATGCAGTAGCCATAGTTGTTGGATTCCATGCTTTGTTTATCTAATGTCTTTCTTTTTCATATCTTGTTATTAAGTTATCTAAACTATATAGAAAATGTCAACGGATATGTTAACGACTCCGACATTTATTATTATTGTTGTTGTTTTATACAAATGCAAACATCATAACTTTTGAAGAACCCCGCCATGCTTGACTGAAATTTATCAAACACTTTTTCAATACACCTTCTTATAAAACATCAGTACTTTAAAGCACCCAATGTGCAATCATAAAACTAAGAACAGTTTTCTTTTTTTCAAGTGATGGATACGGGGATTTATCCTTACAGGTTGAATTAAAACTGAGTTAAATTGAGCTGATTCAATGATAGTTTAGAGAATTAGTAGATTAAGTGGATTGTTTCAGGTGTATTTGAATTTTAGGATGAATTGAGAGAGTGAATTTGAAGGGAAAATTAAAAATTAAAAATAAGATTGTTTTGATAAAAAGAAAAATTATATGAAATAAAAGAACTTGAAATAAAAAGTTTATAAAAGTTAATAAACGATTTGATAAATTTAATAGATTAAAAATTATTTTAGTTGATATGTGATTTGCTCCCGTTATTCAGATATACGTTTGTTCAATTTCTATCTTTTGGAACAAACCAAACATTAAAGTTGTTTTATTTTTTCAATTTATATTATATATTTATTAAAATAGATTAACTCGATTCTTTTTTGTAATACAATTAAAATACTTACTTATTTCATGAAACATGATTATAAAAATATAGTTAAAATTTAAAGAACTTACTATATAATTTAACAAATTAATTAATTAAATATTTAAATATTATTGAATAATATTTTGGTATTTAAAAAGTTAAATGATTAATTTAAAAATAATTATTAAAAATTAATAAAAAAAATTTATTACTGAATTACATATTAACCTACCTTTAATCTATTCAAATTTAATTTAATCCACACTTAAATTTTATTGTAATTCAACTCCATTTGAACTTATGAGGAGGATAATTTATTAACATGTTTGAATTCACTTTTAACATAATTAGATAGCAAATTTGTTTGAATCTACTTTTAACATATGTAAATACAATAGCAAAATAAATATTTGAGGTTAGGAATTAGAGCTGTCAAAACGGGTAACTCGGCCTGCCTCACCACGGATTGGTCACTTAGTGAGTCAACCTAACCCGGCTCATTTATTAGCGAGCCAGAAAAACTTGAACCCGGTCCGACCCACCACGGGTTGGTGGGTAAACGGGTTGGCTCACTAGCCCATTTAATTACATTTTTTTAAATAAAAAATACAAACTTTTTGTAATTTAAATTTAAACAAATTTCACTCCCAAAACATTAGGTTAAAGAGAATTCAAAATAATAATAAAAAGTACAATATAATCCAAATGTCATCCAAAAACAAACACAAAAAACATACAAATAAGTTTCTTATATTCATCATTTTTTGTTCCTTATTCAACAACATCAACAAAAAATTAATAGTTTAATATGTAACATAATTTGATTTCTCAAATTCAAATATATCAAAAAGAGCTTGTTCAAATAATATATACTCAAATTGTTTAAATAAAATGAACAAAATCTTATACAAACATGTTAGAACATGAAAAAAATCATTCCATGTCTTCAAGAACAAAAAACAAATTCGCAAACCTCTACAAAAATGTGGAAAAAATAGAACTAAAAAGGAAGGAAGTTTTACTTGCTCCTTGAAGAATTTCAATCAAGTGAGAGTGAGAGCACCGTCAGATGAGAACAAGTACCGTAAGAGTGATTTTTGAAAGCAGAGGTTACTTTTTTGGTATACATAGTGAGTGAAGATTTTTTAGAATTTCATAAATAAAATAATAAATTAAAAAAAATAAAATTAGGTAGGTGGGTTGGTGGGTCAACCCGGTTCACCACGGGTTCAACCCGCATGAGCCGGGTTTAAATGAGCCGGCTTGAAATCTGATCCGCATATAGGTGGGTTATATTTTTCAAACCCAACCCGCCCCGAACCCGTGAAGGGCCGGGTTGACCCGCAGGTTGTGACCCATTTTGACGGCTCTATTAGAAATCATACTCGTCTTATTGTCATTTTCCGAAATTCGGTATTCACAGTGAGATTTTGAAAATCAAAATTAATTAGTCTTTTAACTCGTTCGTTTGAACAGATTTTTTTTTTTTTTAAGAAATAGGTAATAAAAAGGACAAAGTTCAACTATTAACTAAACTAGTCTATTTAATAAAAAGGTTACCTGATTATTTAAACTGATAATTGCATTTTAATATATAGATATAATTTTGTCACATTCAAGATTGTTCAAAAGATTCATATTAAATATTATTAAGATATCAACATTAACATATAAATTATGAATAGTGTATTGAAAATTTCATTCTCAACATTTTCATACAAAGGTACTTCATATACTTATTTTGTAAATGCACAGACTTTTTGTGTCATTATGTTTTCAATTATTCCAGATTTAGAGTACCTTGATGCAGGGGTGTATGCCCATTGGTATATTAATTAGTCATCAAATTAAAGACAAAAATAAGTGAAGTTTAGTTCGATGTTAAATTAATATAATTCTGAGTTAAAATAAATTAGAATTATTTTTTATGATTTTTTACTCTAAGATTGTTAAGCTGTATTAAAACACTTTGAAAACTATTTTAACTTTTTAATCATTATATAAATAAAAAGTTTTGAATAAGGAGACACGGTATACGTTTTTATGGTATTGTATAATTATTGTTATATTTATAATTCTTAACTTGTATTCATAAATAATTTATATAATTTGATGATTAAAAATAAATAAGACCGTAAAATAATTATTAGTATTTAATTAATACTAAATATATAATTTATATTTGAATATTATAATCTGTAGTTGTTAATTTTCAATTCAGCCTCTAAATCAAGTCGTTTGATTGAAAATAGTAGATATAAAAACCTTAAAGCTGTTAATTTTGTTTTATTTTTAATAAATTATTATTTTAGGAGCGTTTGAGTTGGATAAAATTTGAACGACCCTATTATTACCCAACCCTCTAAAAAAACATGGGATTACATTAATCTGAATTTATTTAATTTTTTAGATGTTAAATCTAATGCAACTCAAACTACTTATAACAAACAAAATTGAATTAGGTCAATTAAGTAAAAAAATAATAATTTTTTTGGTCTTATATTTAAATTGTAATTTTGAATTATCAACTTAATTATAAAAATAATACAATTTCTACAAAAACTAATTCAATTCTTCAAATAGATCAAAAATAGAGGTTATAAAAAAATTTATCCAAAATAATTCAAGATATAAAAATAGAAATAAAACATATCATTTAACACAATATCTTCATAACACGAATAAAAAAATTTAATATAAGTCATTTATATTAAACCCACCATTTAACTTAAATAAGTAGTTTTAATTAAGTCAAATTTATAAATAAAGCTCGTCTCAATCTAATTAGATTGAATTAAGTATCGACATAGTCCATTTCAATAAACATCATATTTTGTATAGATTAATATTTGGCTTAATTACCTATTTAGTTCTCAAGTTGGGGTCTGAATTTCCGTTTGATACCCGGTTTTAAAAGTGATTTAATTACTGTCTTCAGTTTTTTTTTTTGCTTTCAATCGGTCCCTTCCGTTAAATTAACATAAACGGAGTTAGCACTTATTTTTTCTCTCTTCTCTGATTTTTACCTGACATCTTATTCTTTTTTTTTTCTATTCCTCTGAACAGTAATTAAAAGAAAAAAAGTGAATATTACTTTCTGCCATATTCTGTATATGATATTTTAACTCTAATTAAAGGAGTAACACATCATTTTGCGTACACAGTGGCATAGAGACAACATCTACATGCTAATCTTCCCCTGTTTCAACCATTTGGGAACGCTGTTCATAAATTCTCTTCACCGCTTTATGAGGATTAAAATTTTCAGGTAATAGCGTGATTGCTTTCCCTACATTTTTCAAGATCTCTGGTTTCACCCTGCACAGGATAGACCATAGATTTCAGCTTTTTGGAACATAATCTTTGCTAGCCAATATGTTGAAAGCCAATCTCTTCCTTTTGGAACATAATCTTTGCTAGCCAAAAATTCATCATTTAGAATTGATGTCACCTTTTTATGTATCTTATCAATGTCTTCTCGTGTCAGCTCCCCAGATTCCAAAGGGTGTGTTCCTTTGGAAGGATTTGAGAGAGATGATTTGGAATAGATGATTTGAATGGATTTGAGTGGATTTGAGGGTAATTTTTTGGTTGTTTTTTTGAGTAGATTTGTGGGTAATTGAGGATGGATTTGAGAGTAAAGTTTGTGAGAATTAGTGTAAGATTTGATTGATGTAACAGATTTAAAAAATTATTTTAATTGATAAAAATTGAAGATTATCATAATGCCCCTAGTTATTAAAGTAATATAAAATGTTATTTATTAATGTATATTTAAATGTAAATTTTTTTATATATTATAAATTTTATTTTTTTTCCCTTATATTTAAATATTAATTTAGTCTTTATATTTTTTTGAATTTTTTCACTTCAGTTTTAATATTATTTCTATTTAATTAAATCTTAATTTTCTTAAGTTTAATTTTTTTATTAATATTATTTAAATAATTAACCGTACAATAAGGAGGATTCTAGTATATTTAATATATCATGTGAATTTTTAATTTTAAATCAAAAGGGAAAATAGGGTTGATGAGCCCATGGCAGGACCGCCTCTACCCTTCTTCACCTTTTCTTTCCATGCGAGGCGAGCAGCACCAACCTTCGACATCCTCCACCGGGCAGAAGCCATCGCATTACGTTTTTGGTGTCGGCGACATCATCAACATCACCTTCCAAAATCGTGTGAGTCTTCTTTCTCCTCTTCCCCATTTTCTCCACTTGGATCGACAAAAGTCGGGACTCTATTTTCAATCATGACCATGACCAGAACGGAGAATCAAAGGAATCGGGTATAGTGGTGTTAAAATAATTGCGATACCAGAACGGAGAAAGATGATGTTGTCGGGGACAAATTCATAAACTAGAAAGATGACGCTTCCGGAGACGGAGGAACCGAGGAGCTTGACGAGGCCGCTGTGGTGACTCCGGCAAGTGATGGTGAGGCGGCGGCTGAGCTCCGGGAGGTCGATATTTTTTGGCAGAAGTTGCGGCGAGAGACAACAACATTGCGCGGCAGATTAGGCAACACCACCAGGACAAGGAAGAGAGGTGTGGGCAGAGAGTGACTTACACGCAGTTTAGAGGGGCACATATGTCATTTGCGAGTAAATCAGCGCAAATCTCCTCTTAATAGCGAGATGAAAAAAAAAAAGCCTGATCTCGCAAATCTCTGCAAATCCCCGCAATTCATCGCTTGCAAATCAGTAGAAAAGAACAACTTGTGTTCCGCAATTCATCGCTCGCTTTCGCCTCTGAACAGTAAAATCTGTTCAAGCGAACAGAGCGAAAAGCTTTTTCTGGTATATCTCAAGAGCTGATGGATGGTTTCAGATGACCTAATATAGACAAGAAAGTTGGAAAAACTGTTGGACTAGTCATAGGGAAAAATGTACAGTAAAAAAGAAAAGAACTAACCTTATACATTTTAGGCTGTGTGAAAGATGGTTCATCAATCTCGTTGTGGCCAAATCGACGGTAACAAACCAAGTCAACAACCACATCCAAATGAAAAGTTTGGCGCCATTCAGCTGCAAGTTCACAGACATGAACAACAGCTTCCACATCATCACCATTCACATGAAAGATGGGAGCATTTAAGGCTTTGGCAACATCAGTGCAGTACTGTGAAGAACTTCCTGACTTGGGGTCGGTTGTAAATGCAACTGGTTGTTGAACACAATGTGTATAGTCCCACCAGTAGTGTAATTTGGAAGAGCACTAAGATGAAGTGTTTCATAGACCACACCTTGTCCAGCAAAACTACCATCTCCATGAATCAAAACCCCCATGTTTTTCATTATGTTCTTATCATTTGAGTAATACTGCTTCGCTCGAGTTTTTCCAACAACAAGTGGGTTCACTGCTTCCAAGTGACTAGGATTTGCCAACAAAGACAGGTGTATTCTCTTCCCACCCCTTGTTGGTCGATCATAGGATGTTCCCAAGTGATATTTAACATCACCAGTTCCTGTGTAGAGTCCAGCTTCATTCGCAGGCTGACCACCACTAAACTCACAGAAAATCTGACGAAGGGGCTTCCGAACTACATTACCCAAAACATTCAATCTTCCCCTATGTGCCATTCTCATAACAATACTCTCAACCCCAAGATCAGATGCACGATCAAACATTTCTTTCATACCAGGAATAATACTCTCTCCCCCTTCAAGCCCAAACCTCTTTGCAGATGTCCACTTGGTGGCCAAGAAATTTTCAAAAAGTGTACTCCAGGCAAGCTTGTCGCGAAGGAAGTGAAAGGGGATGGGTTTGGATTTGGGTTAATGTGTGGAATTTATTAGTGTGTGAAGAAAATGAAAAAGATGATGAAGAAGAAGAAGATGAAAGATGATTAGGATATTGGAAATGTGACCGTTTATAAGGGGGAAACTCAAGAGATAAAGAAGAATGAATGAGAGAAAGGAACAACAGTGACTGTCTGGTACATCTGGAAACTTTGTCTGCTTGTAACTTTCACATGTTTCAATAGAAAGAGAAAAAAACTGAAGCTTAATTTAGGTAATTAAGAGTGAGAGAAGTAGAAGATTGAGAAAAAAAGGTGCTAGGTAATTAATGGTGAGTGAAACAGAAGAGAGAGAGGAAAAGATGGGAGGAACAGCAGAGGAAAGAGAAAAAAAAAGTGCTTCCAGGTCAGCATGATTTAACTCCGTTTATGCTAATTTAACGGAAGGGATCGATTGAAAGCAAAATCAAAAACATGAGGACGGGACGTAATTAAATCACTTTTGAAACCGGATATCAAACAGAAATTCAGATCCCAACTTGAGAACTAAATAGGTAATTAAGCCTTAATGAGACCAAAATGTCTGGTGTTGTGGGCTAATGGGCCCTGTTTCTCCGGACGGAAACAGTTTCCGGCGGATGTGTTTTGTTACGGGAACGGACTTCTGCTTAAACGCTGTTGATGTCCGCACGTTAGAAGAAGCTTTCAGACAGCGCATTCCATGTCCGGCGTGGGACCCTCGCTTCAATTTTTCTTATTTATCAATATTATTATAACCACACAGATGCTGACAAAACTGCAACACATGTAAACAAAAGAATACGGTATAATAAATAATCTTTTTTCTTTTTCGTTTATCTGAAAAAAAGATAGCAAATAAATTACAGAGATAAAGCGAAATTCTTTTAATATTTGTAATAAATAAAAGCACAAGAATTATATATAGAATGTGTGGATAAATAACTAAAAATTAGAAAGTGAACTAGAAAAAAGCTAAAGTATAAAAAGGCTGGTTACTCTTTTCTTTTTCTTGTATCAAGAAAAGTATATGCATAGTTACGTACCGTACACAGTGACCGTACAACACACGCCTACAAGTATACTACGGTTATTTATATTGTTAGTTACGATATTTTACGGGTATAGTTACGCGTGTCAAAGTACCTTTTTCATACTTATCATTTATATCATTATCATTTGTATCGATAAACGAAAAACCAATACTTTATACATCACAACGGTATCATAACTTTTGAGACACATTCATTGATTATGAAATGAGGTGATGTATATACGTATTACATGGGTTACTGAATAATCTGCAGAATACTTTGTTTCACATTTCTCATACAAATGAAAATATTTTCTATCTTGAGGAATGAAATTAGTAGGAGATACTTTTTTTTTCCCTTTTTTTTTCATATTTATGTTATTATTTTTCTTCGACCACACATTTTAATTTTATTTTCATCTACTTTATTTTTTTCCCTCAATGGACCACGGTCCTTTTAGTCGTTTTCAATAGAAATGGAAGCAATAAAATATAATTAAAAGGCAAATCAAGAATAATCACTAAAAAAAATAATATGATTAGAAATAGTTGTATGAAAGTTTAATTTGGCATAAAAGTTGTGTTAAATTTCATTACGAGTGACAATTTAGGATGTGTTAGAGATTAATTATTAATAAATATTATTTATTATCCGAAGCCATTTTAAGTTATGAAACTTTCTACACACAAACTTACTTATTCCATTGAAGTTCTATCTTTTAAATTTATGATTAACCTTGTATTTTCTTCGGAGAGAGATAGGTAGTTTATGATATAATTTTATGTATTTATCAAGAAAGATATTTTTATTTGCTTTTCATTTCAAAAGGCAGAATAACATTAATTATATTTTTTTAATAAATATTTCTTTTTATTCAGTTGAAAGTCCATAAAAATGGAACCCTTTCTTTCGATTTTGAATATCTAAACGTTTTTTAAACCGAATATCTTATTTACTATAATTTGGGCCTCCCTTGTCGATGTATTTTGGGCCAGCTACTTATACATCTGTATCTTCCTTTAAATTAACATTTTATACACGTTTTACTATAGTTTTCAATTGACACATATTCTCACCTTTAAGTTTTATACACGTTGTTTCTATTCATTCAATGGAAGAAAAACATTAAGACGTCTTTTTAAAAAAACGGAACTAAAGAAGCTAAATTAAAAATAAAATAAACAATGGAAGTGAAATAAGTAATTAACCTTACAAATTAAGTATAATAAAATTATTTTAAAATGAAAACCTTATTTATTAATAGCATTTAATGTTTGTACTATTTTAAATACAATCATTTGCCGTATCTTTATTTTATAAAATAGATTTGAGAAAGAAGAAAATGATGAATTTGGATGAATGAATTTTACTTGTTTCTTTTTAAAGATTTAAAAGAAAAATAAGTGAATTTGAAAATAAAGTTTTTGGAAAATTTACAAGTTATTTAATTGATATGATAAAAAAAATTAATAGATTAAAAATATAAAATTATTATGTTACACTTATAATTAAAATTAATATATTAGTAGTATTATTGGTTATATATGATTTACATCTTTAACGTTCCCTTCCAACCCATAAATGTTTCCATCTCACCACAATAAGCTTTATCTTCAACACAGAAAATCAATTTTCTTACAACACAGAACCAATTTCATCTACTTGTTTCAACATAATTAGTGTGTCAGGGACAAAAAGAAAACAAAAAATCCATTTTATAAATAAACACTGTATCCACGCAAATCTCGTCACTTATACGATGAAAAAGACTTTCTCTTTCAAATCTGTCTTCCTATATCCATACAAATCCTATGACAAAAACACGAAGGTCCCTCGCTGATGGTTTCTAAAAAAAAAAAAAAAATCCTTATAAACGAAGACAGTATTAATGATGCAAAAGTTGAGTGAACTTTAGAGCATTAAAAAATTGCAGCAGAAGTACAACAATGTCAAACATATGCATTAAACAAATACACTTCAACGCGTTCTATGGATGTCTTTTGTTTCATCTTTTAACGTCTTATCGAGAAAAAGTCAAAAAGAGAAAAATACTTTTTTTTTTCTATTCTAGTTTGTTTATGGTTATTATAATTTTGTATTAAGTGTAAAATACTGAACATTAATTTTACTATTTTAACCTCAATTCCATTTCATTCTATATTAATTTAAAAAATAAAATGAAACAAAAATAACATTTTCATACAAAGATTATTTAAAAGTGTGTATAAGAAAAATAAAAATTGAAGTAAAGAAAAAATAAGTATACATTATATCACTGTTAGATGCAATTTAAGAATTTAATATCCAAGTAATAAAACTCAAAAAGTATACATGTAATTAATTTCACAGTCATATAACATTAATTGAATGTTAAATTTTACACAATATATAGTTTTCCAAATAAAAAACAAATTAAGTGTGTCTTAAATTAAAAACAAATTGTTATTGACTCATTTTGCTATTAAAAAATTATCCATCAGTAAAACAAGGCCCACTAGCCTTTTGATTTTCGTCTTTTAAAATTTCCACGAGAATCTTGACTTGTTCATGTCAAACTTGAAATTGCCCACTCGTTATTAAATTTCTTTTCAAACCCAAAATCACTCAACATTTTCAGACAAACATCGATCATCTTCGAACTCAACATACAAATATAATTATGATATATTTTAAAAAATTCATAAATTAACTTGAAGTTAACACTAACTACAAATTTATAAGCGTATTTGTAAACCTAAGTTAAAATTAGCTACTGAGACATTCAACATAACAAAAAATGTATTTATACATTTTTTTTATACGAATCATACTTTTTAAGAGAAAAACACCTTTGAATTGAATTGCAAAATGTTCTATAGTTATCAACATACATAATGAAAAAGATTGTAAAAAATAGTGAGCATACTTCAATTTATCAATACCGCTATCTAACATTTTACATTTTATATTTATTTAAAATTTTACCAATCCTATTGATTTCTTCACCACCTTAATTATGTTTCCTAACATGAGATCAGTTTTCATATACTCTATAAACTAATAATACAACAGACTATTGATGGAAATGTAGACACATACAAAAAGCTTATGAAATAATTAAACATAATGCAAAAATAAATAAGGATAAACTTAAAAAAAAATGTTGAATGTTTCGTATATGCTTTTAAGAGTGACTTATAGTGAGTCTTCCATAATTTAGTCCAATAATGTAGGGATTAAGTTGACCATCTTCATATATTTAAAGTTGCAATGACTTATGGTAAGTTAGTAGTAGACCCGTAGCACATGGAGTTACGGGTCTTTTGCCCTGAATTTTTTAATTTATATTTTTATAGTTAAAACTAGTCCTAACAATAATGAATGTCTAGGAAGGTAAAGCTTCTTTTATACGAAATGATTTTTGAGATAATTTTTCTTTTCATATCAAATGTACTTATTTTGTTTAGTATTATTTATCTAGACATAATGCTATAAACCGTTTGATTATGCCACTTTAATTATGGTTGTATAAAAATTGAAAAGGAAATGTGGAGGAAAAGTAAGAAGAAAAAAAAAAGTAGGAGGGTGGCATGATTTAGATCACAGAATGAGAAAGGTGGTTACAGAAGTATTTATTTACAAGTTGTGTCCCCCAATCTATATTTTTGTTTGTCGGATGTGTGGTAGGGTTTATGCTGACATTTCCTAGGAACGACCAGCGCCATTGCCGGATCTCGGTTGCCGTAGAAGCTCTATGAGTTTCTCAGCCTGTTCCCACGTACACCAACAATAACGAATAAACAACAACTTCAGTTTACTCCCACGCTTGTTTTATACAAACAAAGAACGTCATATCATATAATGGTTGGAAATTAGAAAACTGTAAAAGTAGTTTTTTTAATTAATAGAAAATATAAAAGTGATGCATGGTCGTGGTGAGGTTTACCTTCTGTCTGGGGCGATTGGAGTGTGAGTGTGATTGTGAGAAAGCAACGAGGGGTGGAATCGCTCCTTCGCGGGCCACCATAGTACGGTACACCCAACTCTCCTCGCAAATCTGCAACAGAACCCCGACGGCGATCTCCTTCTGCCTCTGCGTCCCCACCTCCACTATCTCCACCAGCACCGGAATCCCCCCTTCATCCACCAGCGCCGCCCTCCCTTCCACCACCCCAACAACCACGCTCACCACGTACACCGCCTTGTCCACCATGCTCGACCCCAAGTCCGCCATCAGCTCCACCAGCGCCCTCATAACCCCCGCCCTCACCGCCCTCACTTTGTTCTCCTTAGCCGAACACACCGCGTACAGCGCCGTCGCCGCGTCCTTCTTCCCGCGCAAACCCCCACCTTCTAGAAGCTTCACCAGAGGCGGAATCGCCCCCGCCCTCCCTATCGCAACCTTGTCCTCCTCTCTCCGGGAGAGCCGGAGCAGCGCGCACGCCGCGTTCTCCTTCGCCGTCGGCGTCCCCGTCTCCAGCGCTCCCACTAGAGGCTTCACCGCTCCCGAGGAATTGATCAGGTCTTTGTTCTCGTCGCAGAGCGAGAGATTGAGAATCGCGGTCACAACGTACTCCTGAAGCTGAAGGTCAGACGAGGACGATAGAAGCGAAACCAAGGGTTTAATCGCGCCGGCTTGTGCGATCTTGACGCGGTTCTCTTCCTTGTTCTTGGCAAGTAGCCTGATTTCCATGGTGGCTTGTTTCTGGTCCTCAATGGAACAGGAATGGAGGTTGAGAACGAGGTGGGGAATGAATTCGTCGGAATTGTCGGCTGCGCATGCGATGAGGAGGCGGCGGCGGCGGCGGCTCTCGGAAGACGGTGTGGAGAATTCGGCGGATCTGTCGCTGTTGCAGTCGCTGAAAGCGGAGAAGGAGTTGTCGTTGTTGACGGTGGTTAACATGGCGCGGAGTATGAGAAAATAAAAAAGGAAATAGAAGGAAAGCAGTGGCAAATATATGGGAAGGGTGGCGGTCTGCTGTTGAGGGACACGTGCACGTATTCAACTTTCTCTTTGTTTCCTTCTTTCATTTTTGTTTCCACTGTTTGAATACTTGAAATAGATTAAATGTTTTCCTCCTGCACATGCTTTCACACCAATCATTCCCAACACTACACCTCACCCACGCCATTTCCAGAACCTTCATCTTTAACAATTTTTAATTAATACTACGCCATGCTTCTTAATTAATACTAATATATATTTGAACTTCCTTTATTATTATGATATGTACTTCCTAACCAACATTTATTATTGTTTTCACTACTCCACTTTCTTCTCCTTTTCCCATAATCATTTTTAAGCCTTCATGTCTCCACATGTTTCACTCGCTTTCTATCATTCCCTCTCTTCCACACGTGGCAGTCCTTCTACAAGAGGATCTACAATGTTTGAATTTGAGTTTCTCTTCCTATTATTTATTTATTTATTTTGTAGGTTTAAAACAATATTGCTAAAATGGGTCTGAGTGTTCACGTTATCGAGGGTTACTTTCACGCTCTTCGAAAGATCTCGCACGTAATTTTAGGACCACCTGCCCTATTGAACACCCTCGTGTGGACTACTGACATGTTCCATGGAGGGATAAAACTTTTATTGGTTCAATTCAGATATAAAAAAGTACAGTATTAAATTTTTTTATATCAAATAACTTATACCATATTATTCTAAATAATAACCAAGAACTACAAAAACCAACTTTTCTTTTTACCACCAGAATAAGCTTGATATTGAGAAAGTTTGGATGCATTTTGCATGATTTTTTTAATATATTCGAGTAATATCTCAAATTTAAAAAATTAATGAACTTTTCATTTAGCGTGTTTATTAATTTTACGAAATACTTGGAAACTAGAATATCGAGATTAACTATAACAGACTGAGATTGGACACTCTTTCTTTTTCCTTTTGAGTGGAAGATAAAGAAAAAAAAGTTTTGATAATGGAAAGGTTTATTTTCACGAGCTGACCATTTAGATTGAAGCCTTCTGAAGCATGTCTCCATGATGGCAACGGATGATAATTGGATAGGATGAACTTCAACATGTGAATACAGCATTTAACTGAAAAAAAATATTTTGACAACAAAATTGAATTAATTTGCATACAGAAAAAGTTTGATGTTCATCGATGATGTAAAGGTTAAAATTGAAGACTGCGATGGAAAATCGGTTGCAGGGAAGTTTTGGTTAGCTATAATGTTGTATCACATGCATTTCTTATAAATCATTCCTTTTCATGCCTTCAAGCTTTCGCAAACTCATTACTCCGAGAACAACATGAACATGCTTCCTATGTTTACATGGTCGGTGGAAAACTCTTATGATGTCTGAGATTGAGTACAAGGTCATGTTTATTATCAACTATCGGAGGGTTCATCCACAACTCATCACACCTTAAAAGCAATAAAACATCACTTTTTTTAGTACTCGTCTATATTTATTATTTGCCTTTTTTTTTTCTTTCATCCTCTCCCCCTAATCCTCCATTAACTTGTATATTTAATTTTTTAAATAATTTATTCTAATGATGATTAATATTTTTTAACAAAATTATTCATTATTAAAAATAAACTTATATCATGATTTATCACAAACATTAATTATAACGTAATTTGACTTTCTAATAATAATGTATAGTTCCTCCTACCTGGTCGGTCCATTTTTTAAGTAAAGTGGTATTTTAATAATGCAAGATAGTATTAAAAAGTAACATGGTACAGGTTAGAAGATTTTCTATTGTTTTTTTTTTTTTTGTCTTTGCTATAGATATTTTACGGCCCACTAGACCAAGGATTAGTCTTATCCGTAACAATATTGACCCGTCATTTTTTCAAAAGTTGTTTGAGTGGTCAAATGAGAAAAAGAAAAATTGTTGAGCATGTGGCATTACAAATATTTACTTATAGTATGTTCTACTATAAAACTTATATAACAGTAAGTTAAAATAATCTAATTCAAACACCTAAAAACTTCCTGTCTGCAGGAGTTACGAGTTAAAAGAATCCTTTATTTGCCATCCTCAAACTTCGGTTTGTTCTTAAATCAATTTATTTCTTAAACTTTTTTGGGCACATCAAAATCTCTATCGTAGTTCTTTAGATCAAAAGAGTCATGTAATCATATTGTATTTAGCAGAGGACTCAATTTGTTTAATGATCCATGGGCCAGTCCTCAAATGAGAGGATAAATGAAATTAGAATTAAAGATAAAGTGGGTTCATCTACTAAAATACCTTAATTAAGAACTAAGTTGTATTAAATTGTCTCAAATCTAAGGTTGTTCCAGGCTTAAAGTCCATACACGTTAGTCACAATCGAAAGTAGAGACAAATCAGTTTGGGTTGGAGAATGAGATGGATTGATCAGGCCAAAGACCCAAATGGGTAAATCCAAGTGGAAGGTCGAGAGGAACCAATTGTCGAGACGGTTCAATCTAGATTGACTGTAGAGGGCAAACTAGTCCGAACTAAAGGTCGAGACAAGCTGAAAGTCAAGATGGACCGGTCCAAGGCGAAGGCCAACATTGGCCTGCTCAAACCAAAAGTCGAGATAGGCTGGTCAAACCAAAGGTCGAGTTGGATCGGGACATGTTGAAGGTTGAGTCACTCGGACCAAGCCAAATGTCGAAATGACCATAGCGGGCTAAAGGTCAAGATAGGTTGGTCCGCGCCAAAAGTTGAGATAGGTTCAAGCAAAGGTTGAGATGGACCAATCCAGACCAAAGATCAAAACATAATTTCGAAAAAATCGATCTTGACAAAATTTTGGTGAAATTTTCACCTGATCTCCAATAACCAACATATAGTCAAATTTAACTAAATCAGTCCGACCTGAATTGAAATCTCAACTTGATCTTGTACTAAAGTTTGAGACAGTTTGATCTAGTTGAAAGTGGAAATAAACTTGTAAAAAAATAAGTCCATCTTAACGGAAAGCATGTTATATAATTAGCATGATTTAACTCCGTTTATGCTAATTTAACGGAAGTGACCGATTGAAAGCAAAATCAAAAATCTGGAGACGTAATTAAATCACTTTTAAAACCGGGTATCAAACGGAAATTCAGACCTCAACTTGGGAACTAAATAGGTAATTAAGCCTTAATTTAATAATGAGATGGAGTGTGTCGCTTTGAGAGTCTTTTATCTTCTCTTTCTCCTTTCACACGTCTGATTATGTCTATTTCGAGACATGTCACTATCGTTCGGTTCCTCTAGTACACAAAAAAAAAATATACTTTTAACCGTCTAAATCATACCAAAGGAGAAAACATGTTATATAAAAAAAATAGAAATAGCAAAATGGACTAACTTAATTCATTTAAGTTCGACTAGTTTGATAAGAAAATGGGTCAGTTGAGTCGGATTAGCTGGCTAATTTTAAATGGGTTGAAATTTACAATCTATTCAGTTTAGTTGTCGAGTTGACCTGTTATTTTTTTTATTTTATGTAATATACCTGAAAACGGGTTGAAATTGGTTGTCAAACTGTAGGGTTTATAGGTTGTTAGGTTGTGTTAATGAAGTTAGACTATGTTAATATGAAGTGTTGTAATGCAAATTCTAAATTCTTTTAAAGAAGTTGGATTGCTAGGTTGATCTGACTTGACCCACAAACTAGTTTGTCGATAAGCTAGCTTGTCGGGTTGTCGAACTTGATGGGTCGGATTGGTTCGAACTTCTACGTTGAACATATTATTTCAGACGTCTGTTTTTGTCGAACTCGTTCGAACTCTTGTTTTAAAAATGTTGTTCTAGACCATTTTTTTATCGGGCTTGACTCATCGGACTTGATTTTTTTTGTTATCCTTAAAAAAATAAAAAAAATGTATTAAAATGGTGAAAAGTTCAGGTTTAAGTTTGTTTTTAATAAATGATGTACTTAGTTTATGTTTAATTTTGCAAAAAATTGTTTGGTTTGTATTCACCTAACTTGTTCTGTTTGTGCATAACACATTTGCCACACAGAACCTGTGGACTACACAGGGTACAAAATGTAAATTGTCAATGTTTTTCTTGTGGACACTGGTATTTTGACAACTATTTTTAATAATTTTTTTACAATAAGACACGTGTTATCATTTTATTGGTCTTTTAAATTTATGTTTAAAAAAATATTTGAAGCAGATCAATCATAAATTATTATCAGGTATGTATTGTTAAAAAATTATCACAAAAAATAGTTGTTAAAAGAACTTTTCCTTTTCTTTTATATATCAAATGGATTTCAAGGGTTAAAAAAGTCAAGTTCAAATCAAACATACCTTAAAATACAAAATAAAAATATTAAACTCTAAGTAGAAATGAGGCTAAATATTAAATTGAAAAAGGAAATGCAAACCAACGTCAATTTTTTCATTAATAATAATTTATCTCATAATTGGTTTTCTCACCTTTTCTCGTTTTTATATATTTTTTACTTTATTTATAGTGGTGCAAAACATTATAAATAGAAAATAAGTGAGATGTCTAAAATACATTAACAATGTGTTTGCATAAAAGTTTTACAATTTTAAAGAAAATTTAAATGCATTAATTTTAAATTTCTTCCAATATTCAAATTTGTTAAATTTTAATTTTTTTCTTAGGATGGAGTATTCTAATTACTAGTAAATAAAAAATATTTTAATATCAAATAATATTTAATTATTCAAAAGTTCATTATCATTTTCATTGTTGGTGGAAGCTATTTTCTTGGAAAAGCGTGTAAAAGAAATAATTGGGTACATGAAGAAATTTGTTTCTTCATTAACAATAATTAAGGTTATTTATTTTGGATCGAGTAATATTAGCTGAAAAATTCTCCAATTGACTTTAATGAAAGAAAAAACAATCTTGGTTGTGATTGGACATAAGTTAAGTTAAGATTAAAATATTATTATTAGATAAAATGTTAAATATCGAACTTTGATAAAAAAAAAATCAAATAAACATGTTTCAAAGTCTAATGGAAAATATGATGTAAAGTGTTACTAGTAGAGGATACATCACGTCTAATGTAGATAATTTTAGACATCATATAAAATATATGGAAGTAGTGTTTATAATAAATACTCAAGGTGGAGTTAAGTGTTTTTATCATATAAATGTTATTTAATATTATTATTTTTTAGAGTTTCTTTTGGTCAAAAATTCGTTCTTAAAAATTGAAGAGAGAATAACATAAAGACTTTTTTCAATATATTTTATTTGGAATGGTTAAATTTATGAATTACAAATTAATAAATAATGAACTTTAAATCGTTATTGTTGTTTAGACATGACTTTTATTTTGATCGTCTGGTTTTTTGTTTCGTTTGTGTACTGATCGTTCTGTGTTGGTCTATGTTTGTTTTTGTTTTCTCATACTATTCGGTTGGTTTGTGTTGTGTGTTAGAAGTTTTGATGATGAACAAATTTGTACAAGACAAGACCCACAAAGAAGGATTGAAGATCTCCGTATTTTATAAAGCTTTATTAATAATAAAAAATGATGTAATTGTACTCTAAAATGTATTACGATTGATTCTTGTGGTTTATATGTAATTTACTTTTGTTGGGAATCTTCCACAAGTTGTTTTAATCGATTAAACCAAGTTTTAATCGATTAAAACGAGGCTAGCACTGAAAACCCAATTGTCCCTGGAATAATCGATTAAAGTAAGCTTTAATCAATTAGTTAATCGATTAAACCTAAGAATAATCGATTAACACTAGCCGTTGGGTGCTTCAGATTTGAAAAACTAGCCGTTGTACTCATTTTAATCGATTAACACTTATGATAATCAATTAAATGCGTTAGATGGCCAGTTTTCGAAGAATGGAAGGGTATTGGGCTGAGTCTATAAAATGACTCACTCCTTATTTCGAATTTAACTCTTCCCTTGTGCTAAGAACCCCTGAACTCTTTGAGAACTCTGTGAGATTGTTGAAGCTAAGGAAACTCTCGTCTACAAAGCGCTGAAGTGCTACAGCGGTGACGGAGGAATAGCTTACTCATCTTTGGTGTGTCCGAGGAAGTGATTGGAAGAGAATCATCCTTCGTGAAGCATTCGGAGGAGGTAGTCATCCTTTGTGATTATTCAAAGGAGGTGTTTGTAAGTTCATCTCTTGTGGTTTCAAGAGAAGTGGTATTTCTAAACTCTTACAAATTATTTTTCTCTGTGACTAATATTTGTAAATTGTTTTGTGATAGTGAAAAAGTTTATCTTGTTAGAGATAAGTGACTGGACGTAGGATCCTTGTGATCTGAACCAGGATAAAATCACTTGTGCATTTTTTTCTCTTTTCTTTACTCTTGTTTATATTTTATTATCTGCTTAATAAGAAAAATTAAAGAGAAAAATTATTGAAGGCACGCGCCCCCCCCCCCTCTTGGTTTGTTCCACGCTAATAATTCCGTTGCAGCGATTATAACATTACTGGTGTTTGAGTTGGCTATATATCGTAGTGAACTTCTGTTTTCTGGAATGATCTCTCGAAATATTCAGTTTACTTTCTATCTGCATTTTCTCTCTCATTCTTTCTTCTTTGGTTCTTTCTGGATTTTCTAGTTTTCTGTTTTTACCTTTGAATCCAACAGTTATAAAGTAGAATCATTATAAAGTAGAGTAATTTTCAATTTCTTTTAGAACGAAAAAGGGGTGTGTATAAGAAGGATTGACCATTTGGAACAATTAATTAGTTTCTAATCTTTCCTCTATAGAACACATTTTAATTGGTTTTTTATTTTCTCTCTGTAAAGCACTCTAGGTTCATTCTGTATTTTCTTTTCTAATGAGAATGAAGAGAAAGAAACTAAATATTTTCTAATGGGAATGAAGAGAAACAAACTAATAAGCCTGCTTTTGTCGGTTACTTTTAGTAAGTTTCAATAATTTTAATTTTGTCTCCTTAACAAATTAAAATTATTCTTATTTATACACAACTGACTTTTTTATAAGATATATACCTTTAATCATATTTATTTACTAAATCATATTACAAAATTGACTAATAAAATATAATAACTTTAACATATTTATTCATTTGTTATATATATATATATATATATATATATATATATATATATATATATATATATATATATATATATATATATATATATGACCTAAATTTTGAAATAGGCTTTAAATATTTCATAATTAAATATGATATATCAAAAGTAAATACTAAAATTGTTGGTTTAGTTAGAGTACAAACTATATGTAAGTTTAATTTAATGGGTGGAATATTTTTTCTTACTAATAATTTTTTTTGTTAGAATCATGTTCTTCAACAACTTAATTAATTTAGTGAAATTCTTATGATCCACTTATTGATTGTATTAAAATTCATCAAATTTAAACATGCATAATTGACAACCATTAGGTGACGTAGGTATTTTTTAGTACTTTTTTCTCGTTGAATAAAGTATATTTCTTGATCACAATTATGATGGAATGATGTAACATTCAATCTTTTTTTCATTCAAACAATTTAACCAAAGAAACGTAATTCTTACTTTATTATACTACTACCAACTTTACGTTTCATAAAATATATAAATTATTGTTGAATTAGCCCAATTTCATTCCAAATCTATATTACATATGTGTATAATTGACATTAAATTTTGTAGCATGCATGTAAGTTTAACTTTTTTTTAATAAAAAGTGTCATCGTATATATTGATTCAACTTTCAATTTAAACTTAAACATTTATATTACAAAATATTTTTTGTGAGATGTAATTTTATAATTATATATTACATGATTATAAATGTTGATACTATTTAATAATTTGAATGTGATATCCTGAATATATAGTATTAAAACTATAAAAAAAATATCACATAATTAATAAAATAGATAAGTTAACAACTAAGAGTATATAAAGTTCTATTAGTAATTTAAATATAACTATAATCAAACTCTATATATAGATTTATTAAGTTCAAAACATATATAGAAGATTTAGTATTTTCAAAAAAACCAAAGAAAATGATAATTACTAAAGAGATAATACAAACTACTAAGTCTTTGGGTTGTTTCCATCTAAACTTGTTCCACGGTTATCTCATCATCATTTATTCATTCATCAAATGATCACAGCTAAGACAACAAAGCACAACAACATACCAACAGGACAAAAAATGGAGTAAGCTAGAGATACAAAACAATTCATATTATACATTAACATTTCACACATAAATCATATTTCACATAAAGCAATCCAAACATCTTAAACATGCCAAGACCTAGATTGGACTATCCAAATTCAAAATGAATACCGAGCTTGATGGGTCGTGCACTTGTGGGGTGGTCTCTACTGCTTTGCAAAGTCATTGGCAGTTGGTTTCACCCTACCACACTCACATGGTTAGTTTGTACCGCGCCTTAGGCCATACTAGAAACACCTAGATTAAGACCTTCTACTAATCTCATCACATGTATTAATTTTCTCTAATTGAGAATGAATGATCATTAGAGTTTCAAGATAACCCCTAAGACTGAGCTCCTTGTATTCATACTAATAATACTTGAAACCACTAATAGGAATTTCTTCCTTGGAATTCCTTTTCACACTTTTTCATCCACATACACATCTTTCATATAAACACAACAAGCAGACACATGAAACCACTCAGCATTGATCAAAGTATAAGAGACAACCCAACAAAAGATCACAAAACAACATAAAACACCTTAAACCAAGACTTGAAAAAGGTCGTTCATCGCTAAAAATGGGGAGTTCAAGGCCAAAGCCCCTGGAATGTGGTGCTCAACACTAGGGCCACTGGGAAGTGACGCTGAAGCGCCTAGAGAGAGACACTATATCAGTTGACAACACACTATGTTTTATGGTTTTGATGCACTTGAGACTTATTCGAATGATCTAACTAGTTCTTTAAACATTAAAGTTGATATGAAAACACGTTTATATGTAAAACTAAGTACCCATTTGATCATTAGATCTGCAACTAGGTGCATTAAGCCATATGACATCTCTAAAAGTATCCAAACTCAAATCTACACCTTCTAACACCAAATTATGCAAACTAGAGGTCTGAACAAGTCATAATAGACTCGATAACATACCCCAACACCTCATTTTCATCACAACCCCTATACTTTAGATTTTCACTAGTTAGAACCTCTACAATGGACTAAAATGCGACAGAAAATATCAACATATGAACCAAGTATCAGATCCACCTTAGATTTTCCCTAACTCAATGTTTAAACAAGTCCTAATTGACTTAAAAACTGACCCTAAACTTCTGGTTTACCCATCCAACCATTATCTCAAAAACTCGCCTATTAAAACCCCAAAAATACACTTTAAACGATATTGCAAACACACTAAAAATGACTACCACTCCATTCTAAAACACATATAAGCTAATTCTCATCCTAAACAAATCACAAAAGACTAAATTAACTGTCCCAAACCACAAATTCTCACATTAGACCAATATTTCAGAAAATCACCTCTCAATACAAACAAAATTGACCTATAATTCTACTCATACTTTTCCTCTTAATATTTTAACCAAAATTAACATCAATATCATCATACCAATTGCATTTCACAAGGTTATTCCAAGTTCACACATAAATCACACAAAGCATCAAGCATTATCCATTCATTATCCTCAATAAAAGACAATTAACACTACAACAAGCATTTTATACATAGCCAAGCATTTAAACATCAACATACATACCCTCAGTCACAATTTCATACATAATTCAATTTAAATACAAACACTAGCTTCTCTTACCTTAAAGAGGACAATATCAAGCTCTGCATGGTATACCTTTGCAACGAGCTCAAGGAACACTATAAACGTCTACAAATCACAAAATCATGATCGAAGTCCTTAGGACCAAAAATTAACAAAGAACCAAGAATAGAGTATGAATGACCCATGTGAAGGGGTTCCTAAGCATGATCCTAGATGGAGAACAAAAGGGAAAAAAAAGGTAAAAACTTACTTGCTTTAAACCAGAAACTGATCAAATAAGAATGAAGATTACTCAGTTGTGATCTCCTAGACACTTCTTGATAGTTAAACAAATGATCGAGGAATTAAATTTCTTAGAGAAAAGATAGAGAAACTCAAGGAACGAGTTTTTAGAGTGATGATTTGTTTTTTAGACAATGAGATGAGTTTAAAAAATCCTATTTATTTTATTGAATTATTTTAAAACTAAAATAATCAATTCCATTATTTTAAAATACTTATAAACTCTAATACTCTATTTTTTAATTCTTACATTAAACAAATTATTTTTTAATTTGGTTTAATTTAAGTCATTTAATAACGTTTATAAATTTTATCATAAATTGGGTTCTGAATTCATAAATGCAAGTTTCAATTTTAATATAATTATATTCCATCAAGTCATCCTAATTAAGCACAAACCCATTTATATTATGGCTCTCACTAAACACACAAAAGAGTAATATCATTGAGTTCATCTTTAAATAACCAAATGACAAAAGCACAAAATCAAACAGGAAAAATGGACAGGACCATGGAAATTGAGAGCCACAAAAAGGGAAAAGAGAGAGAAAAAGTGAAAGCAAATGAAGAGCGTGACGGAACTGAGAAATATAGATAAAGGCAAGGGATGACCACACATGCATATATAAGTAAATAATAAAACATGAATAAATAATTCATTTAATATAAAAAAAATAATTATATTAATTTTATTTAAACTTGTTAATATAATTAAACATGGGATTAATTTTTTTTTTTAAACATTCAGAACAAATGACAATTATTAAAAATAGAACATGTGCTCATTATTAATTATTAATGAAATTTAGAAAAAAATAATAAAATTAAAATTATTATATTGATTTCTTTATTAAATGAAAATTAACATGTATATATTAATATAAGAATAAACTTCATAAAATATTAAAGAATATATATCAACAATTATTCTTGTAACTATTAGAGAATAGAAAATGAGAACTCACAGACAAAATTCAAACAACCTTAAAAAAAGTTATTTTTTTTAAAAAATAATATATTTTAGAATAATTAAACTATTTTGTGAAACATTTTATTTATATATATATATATATATATGTATATGTGTATGTATATGTATATATATACACATATATACATATACATACATATATACATATACATATATATATATATATATATATATATATATATATATATATATGTGTGTGTGTGTGTGTATATATAAATATATACATATATATACACACATATATATATGTGTGTGTATGGGGTTTGTTAATGTGCATACGTTTGTTTTCCAGTTGGTACATTTTAACAATGTGTATCGGATTATAGTAGACAAAAATACTTCATATATTATAGATTTTAAGTTTTAAAGTCAAGGATATTTAAATAATTTTCATTCTCAAAACTAAAAAAAACAAGAAACCTTCGAACCCTTACTCACCTCTCTCATTCCTCTCAATCATTTCTCTTCCGTCTCTCTCACTCAACCTTTTCTTTTTGAAAAGGTTGGAGCGAGAGAGATGAAAGAGAAAGGATTGAGAAGAATGAGAGAAGTGTGTGAGGGTTTGGAGGTTTCTTTTTTTTAGTTTTGAGAATCAAAATTATTTAAATATCTTTGACTTTAAAACTTAGAATCCATAATATAAGAGAATATTTTTGTCTACTATAATCCGGTACACATTGTTAAAATGTATCAACTGAAAAATGTATCGAACTGCAGTGAGTGGGAGTGATAGAGTTCAAATCCTCGACATGAATTGTGGTTATGAAATTGTCATTCCATCTGCGGTGTTTAGCTTTAAAACTCTTGTAACTCTCAAGTTGAAGTACATAACAGTGGAAGATATTTCGTTTGTTGATTTGCCCTCGCTTAAAATATTGCATCTAAAAAATATAAAAGTTAATTTTTCACAACTTCTTTCTGGGTGTCCTAATCTTGAGGACTTAAAAGTCAAGCATTTGACTTGTGAAACTACAGGAAAGTTTATCGGATTGCGCAAGTTGGTTAGAGTTCGGATCGATGAACTCTTCTTTCCATTTGAAATATTTAAGGATGTTGAAGTTTTTAAAGTTGATTGGGTAATGCCTTTGAGATTTATTACTTTCCATTTCGAAGGTGAGAATAGGTTTTTTTTTTTTATGTTTTGAGATCATTTCGTTTCTCTTGCAGATATTTCAACCAAACAATTTTGACTTTCAGAATTTAGTTCAACTTAAATTGATTGTGGGCCTGGATTGGCTTCTGCTCTTGGAAGTGCTCAATCATTGTCCCAAGCTTCAAAGTTTTGTCATTTGCATTTTTAAGGTTTAATGATTAAGTTTTTCAAGTGTGGATTTTCTTGTTATATTTTCTTCAAGCATTAGTATTAATCCATTTTTTATGTTCGTTGTTATCAGAACGATGTTCGTTATTTTCAGACTGAAGAAGATGTTTGGCCATACCCACAAACTGTTCCTGCATGCATTTCATCACACCTTAAAACCATCCGTCTTACACGTTACAGTGGTTCTAAAGATGAGTTTCACTTTGCAAGATATATATTGGAAAATGCAAAATATCTACAGACCATGGAAATATGCTTTGATGATGGTTATGATTTAATGGAAACAATTGAAAGAGAATTATCTTCCTTCAGATACTTGCCCCGTTTCGTTTTCATTTGAATAATTAAGAATTGTGTTTTTTTATTTGTCTTTCTCTTGGTAATTCCAAGTATAATATGTTTGCATTGTTTATGAAAATTTGTTGCTGTTTTTGGAATTCAAACTTTAATGCATACCTATTATTGTAAATTTGTAATTTCATAACTAACATTATTTATGAATTTTATTATTTAAGAAAATCGATAGTGTAAAAAGAAAACGGGAAAAAATATTTATTTTCACATCATGACATTAACATTTGGACTAACGAGAACAAAGGTTAAAACCCCCTTCAAGCAGTTTGTTGTTGATGGAGACATTAGTGGATGTTGTTAATAGGATATTAAATGTGTTTAGGGAGGTTTTTAGAAACTAAAAGAAGATTATTGAGATCTTTTATAATTATTATTTTAGGGTTAAAGAGTTATATATAGATGTTGGTGTACTGTTTCAAAATGAATTAATTTGTTACTATTCTTTTTAGAGTTGTTTGAAGATTATCCATTATTTATAGATAAGTAATAGTGAGTAATTTACCTACAGATAAATATTTGTATAAATTACTCGCTGAAACCTATTTCTCACATATCAATAATCTGAATATAATTTTGTGTTGTTGATAATTCGTGAGTAATTTGTATCTACTTACCAAGTTTTGTTATCTCCTAGAAGTATAAATGCATTTTTTTAGTCGGTGATGCAGTGTTGTGGGTTATTTGTTGTTAAAGAAGTAGAATTATGTTTGGGAATATAATGGCAAATGCTACCAATATTTTTATTATACCTCAACTAAATAGCAAAATTCATATTTTACAAAGATTTTTAATTCATATTTGTATTGTTCATAAAAAAACAACTAAAAAGCAATTCATTCTGTTTGGTGTACAAACCTCTACAGCTTGCTTAAAATTCTTATCATGACGTAAAGAAGAGTGATATGTTACTCAATATGTTTTTAATTATTTAATAAATTAGTATTACAAAAAACCAAAATGAAAGTATTCAGACTACTTATTAGTAATAAGGATTTAATCACATCATAAACTTTGATAAGAGATTTAATGTTATGCATGAAAAGTTGAGATACTTGTAAACTTTTATGAAAGAAGTAGTTGATGGTTTCCTTTTGTTTGTGTTTTCTTTAATAGTGTAAGAATGTTGACATGTTTATCAAATTAATCTATTCTTCTTCACCTAATTAAAGTTTCACACATTATCCCTTTAGAACTGTTTATGGAACACTCTAAATTTGCAATGTTTTTGTGTTGTTTTAGGAATTCAAATTTCAAACTTGTACTGCAATGTCAATAATATGTAATGATAACGATTCAATATCAATCTTGAAGTAATTATTTTAAAAAAAAAATATTACTCTGGCACTATTATTCACCAAGTAGTAATGTCTAAGGTAATACTATCCTTTATACTATATGGACCAATGAGGTTAACTACGAAAATCTAAGCAGTTCTCCATACTGTTAAACTTTTTTTGGCAACAAAAATTGTATATAAATTTATAATAATCTTTATAAACAGTAGGTACAAATATGTTTATTGTTCAAATAATTAAAAGAATTACAGAGCATACTAATACACAATTAAATGTAAATAATAAAATTTTGCGTGCATATCTATTTTATTGAATGAAACCATCATAATTACTGCTAGTTTTCCATGATATCTGCTGTTATTTTCTTGCCAAAAATATTGGGAAAATGCTTCGTCATACTCTATTCTATTGTTTTTGGAAGATAAAATGCTTTTATATTATAGAAATCCAATACTTTTCTATCATAGGAAACAGTGAAATCTTGAAAAAGATGCATATTTGTAACTAATAAAAGGGATAAATAGAATAGCTAAAGTGTAACGTCTCAATAACAAAAGTTATAATTTATTCTAGGAGTTAATATAATAATTATAGAGAACACTAAAAAATAAGTATAAAATAGAGAAAGAAATAAGAAATATCATATAGAATTAAAAACGGTACATTAAACAAGATGTTTGATTACAATTACAAATTAAGATCGAACAGTCATAACATTAGTTCAAGACCGATCGGTACATCAAAAAGGGAACTACACCGAACGGTTTTACAAAACCCTAAACCGAACGGTTATATACACGAGTTGAAAAAGAAAAATCTAACTAAGGACCGGACGGTCCTACACAGCTCTCAGGTGTAGCATCTATAGGTTGATCAATCAGCAGGGCATCCTCCAAAGTATCTTCGCGATCACCCTCTGCTCACACCCAAAAGAATGATCATTGCAGTGAAGAGAATAACCGAACGGTTAAGACCGAATGGCAAACATAGACAAGACAGGAAAATAAGGGTAAGCTTAAGTAAATTTAATCAATCATTTTCACATACATTTAAAACATACAAATGATCCACATACATCAAGATTTCAAGCATGCTATTATAACACAAGTATATCAATCAAAGACCGAATGGTAACCTCAACATGACCGACTACTAATGTCAGTGTTCAGATGGTATGACCATGTAGCTCGCCGCTCTTTGCACCCGGGTGAACCTGGCTGGGATACACTCAACAGACCGCCACCTGAGGTTAGCCCAGTGAAACCACCTCGGTATAGAAATATCCTGAGGCTAAAGGACCTCCTGCCATTTCCACGCATGAGTTACCTTTCTCTACATGAGAAAGCGTAATCACGGAATATCAGGATAGAACGGAACCTGAGTCTGACCATAGTCATACTTTACTAATCAATGTCCATCACGAGACATTCCTCATTGGAATTCCCTTAAACCGTGCATATCCTTTCTCAATCCATATATTTCAAATTTAGAACACCATTTCATATGTGAACAACTCTTTAAAAGGTACCTTATATAAAAGACCGAACGGAAAAGGCTTGATATCAAAGGTAGTATAGTAGGTGACCGAACGGTCAAATACCGAGAAGAAGATGAATGTTGAAAGGATTTTTGTCGCCTAAAATCTCAACAAACCTAAATTCCCCACTAATGTAGTATAGGGGTAACCTAGGGTCTAATCCAAGGACTTGGTACTTATTAAGATATAATTGTAGAATTATAGCCTAATTATTTAATTACTAAAACTATCTAAAAGTAGGTGGGGAAATAAAATGAAATTAAAAACAAAAGAAACTAAATGCATGATTAAACCTATCTAAATGATGAAATAAAAGAAAATATTACCTACTGTTATGAGTCAAAATGCAATGAAGAAAGAGTATGTAAAACCTAATGAGAAAGAGCCTAAAGTTACACTACTATTCTGTTATAAAAAGAAGAAAGAAAAAAATACTAATGAAAGAACCGAAACATGCAAATGATCCTAATTCTACTAAAGAACTGTAATGATACTAAATCTGAAAATAAAATCCTAATTGAAACAACAATATTAAAACAGGATTAAAGCAACTGTCCTAGAACTATTCTTCTATCAAACCAACTAAGTAAGAAGAAAAATGCATATAAAGAATTCAATTAAAAACAGTTTCCAGAATTAACGAACATTGAAATGACAAAATGGGTCTCAGTCACTCTCACGAACTGTAAAAGAAAGCCCATTATAGGGTCTTTGAGTCCATGTTTCAGAACTTGAAACGGTGAGTCTCACTCATTTTATCAACCCAGTATTTATACAATTCAGAAACGTGTCATAGAATTCAACAAATGTGTCATAAAACTATTCTAAAATCAACAAGAAACCGAATCAAAACATCTACTCTAAAATATGGAAAACTCATCAAACTCAGAAACAATTATCAAAGGGTAAAATCAATAACAGTGCAATTAGAGAAACAAAAATGGAATCAATAAAAGTAAATGACAATCAAATGTAAATTGGACCGAACACTGAAGCATAAAATTTCTTTATTGAAAGCTAAAGAAGAATTACACAATACCAGAGTCCCAGAATCCCACTGCCTGTCACCCAATGGAAAGCCCCAAAAACCCCAGTGAAGAAATCAAAGTTCCTATACTATGAAAGTTGTAAAGGAATCTACTCTAAAGCATGAGAAATCAAAAACCTAGACTAAGCACACCGTCTGTCACCCAGTGCACGTACTTTACAAAGTTACAAAACCTCCCTTTTTATAGGGTAATCGTAAAACAGAAAAGAAAAGAAAAGAGGGAAAGGGGAGAAGAACTAAAAACAAACTTGGAATATTCTGGAGCATCCTTCAACTAATTTTGACCAGGTTCTCAAACCGTTCAAGCTTAGCACGTGCCTTCAACCTTCATTCTGACCGATCAAGCTTCTAGGTTGTCTTTCTTTGGGCAGTGAGTCTCTAATCAAGCTCCCTTTTTGATCCACTGAGCTCGCTTCTGCTTTGGGCTCTAAAACTCCCTTTTCGTAAGAACCCTAGCCCCGAATGATAGAGTTGGGAGACAGCCTCAAATGACTCGAGCTTCTCTATGCACAATAGGAAAAAAATAGAAGCCCCTCTGACTTTGCCTCAATGCAGCATTTCATTTAATCTACTACCCAAAATGGCTTTATTCCATTCCTTTCAGCCCAGCTTTGCTTCATTATTCTTCCAACGCTGGCCCAATTCCATCATTTCAACAAGGGTGTTGCTCCCTACACCTCTCCAAGTGGGACCTGTACCTCCCCATTAATTTAATTTATTTCAAAAATATTCTACACCTCCCCACTATTTTCTTTATTCCAAAAATACCCTTTACCCCCACCATCCTTAACAATCTTTCTCTTTTTCTCTCTTTACATTAATGGAGCATTCATGTGGCTCAGATTTGAATTTGTAACATACTACAAAATATAAAATTCAGAGGAAACTTCAATATTAGTACTTCTACCATTTCCATTTTATAAAATTAAAAGTTAGATGCAAATACAAAATAATAAACATAATAATATTAATAGTAAATAATGATATATTATTATTATTATTATATACTAACTTTATAATGACGAAAGAACTAAATAAATTCTAAATCTTTAACAAATAACTTTTTTTATATTTTAAGTATTTAATAATATTTTTATATTATTTATCTAATAAATTAAATATTTTATTCAAGTTATTTGAGTCAAACATGTCGGTGAGTTAAAACATAATATAATGTTAAAAATTATAGATATAAAAAGATACATGTATATAAACATTTTTCTACAAATTTAGAACAAAATTTTAACATTTATTAAGTAATTTGAAAGGAAAAAAATATATTCAACAACGAAAATAAGATTGAATCAAAATTATTTAAGAAAATATACTCAAATTTAAGTCATGTAAATGCTCCATTAATGAGCCATGTAAATGATCCATTAATATAGAGAGAGAAAGATAAAGATTGTTAAGGATAGTGGGGAGGTGTAGGGTATTTTTGGAATAAAAAAAATAGTGGGGAGGTGTAGAATATTTTTGAAATAAATTAAATTAATGGGGAGGTACAGGTCCACTTGGAGAGGTGTAGAGAACAATACCCTTTCAACAATCTTCAAGCACGACCAATCCATATGAGTGCAGCAGAATTCCTTCTTCACACAGCTTCAACTTTATTTCAGCCTACTCCTTCCAAGTGCAGCCCAAAAGTTCTCTATGCTGGCCTAATTTCAATCCAATCAGCTTCAATTCAAAATGACTCATAGAGACCAAGGGCACCACTACAAAAAGAAAGAAGTTTAAGAAGGTTTAATCAGTAAAAAGTAAAAACTTGTAACAAAAAGAATTTATTTTTTTATTTTCTAAATATTTTTCTAGAAAGTAAAACAGTCTATTTATTTAAAAACCTATTTTATTTAACTAAAAACAAGAAATTATCACTCTTTTAACAAAACTCTAAAATTAAAGAAAAATTGCAAAACTAATCTAATTCTAGAAAATTATAAACTAAAATGTACTAAAATAAACTTCTAAGACTAAAAAAATAGGAAAAACTTGGGAGTTATCACCGAACGATCAATACAGAAGGTAACCGAGTACTATTTAAAACCAAGAAATATAATTAATTCACAAGAATGCCGAAATGATCGACAACATGATTAACTTTGTAAGAAAAAACGAATATCAATTTAACCTTTAGCCGAATGCTTTTGTGATCAAAAGGAGTTCTCTTCAATAAAGCGAGTGTTAGTACAAGACCGAATACTCTTTGAAAAATCAAGTGTCAGTATAAGACCGAACACTTTTCCAAGGAATTAATATTAATGTGAGACCGAGAACAACAAGGACTGGAGTGCTAGTCTATGATCAAGCACTTCTCAAGACCGAACACTCTTCAAGACCGAGCACTCAACAATGAATATCATATGTGTAAGACCGAACGCTATTATAAAAATTTACAATTAATATGAGACCGAGTACTCATCTATGACCGAGTACGTCAAGGGTCGAACGCTCAGTATAAGACCAACCGCTCTTTAATGAGTAATTCATTCTGAATAACTAACTAAGCAAGGTATTTAGGTTTCAACTTAGTTTGTACAAGACCGATCGGTCTTCAACTGATTCCTACAAGGGAATACAATCCAGACCGATCGTTTTAGGGTAAACCAAACGGTCCTAATGACCCTTGGCTACAGATTCAACATTTCACTAAGTTACATAACTTTATAAGTAATTTCATACCAATATCAAACATGCATTATTCAAATAGCAAGATCATACTTCCACATTTAATTTCCAATCATACAATCATCAATCATATACTCATAAAATCATGCATACAAAATCTTCATAATTAAATTTATAAGCTTCTCTTACCTCTAAATCCCACTAAGCTTCTAAGTCCTTGACAACACTACTTCTATGGCTTCCCAAAAGTCCAAAGTTGTCCAATTGAAAATCTGATCGGTGCAAGTGAAAGAGCTTGGCACTAGGAAGAACTATTCTGAAAAGAGTAAGGTGACCGGAGTAAAGGAGGTGGTCAGAATTTTAGAGAGAAGTTTGTGGTTTCTAGAGAGAAAGAGGAGAAAATGATGGTTTCTAGAGGTAGAAGACGAAGTAGGCATGCAGAAAAGTGGTGCCAATTTTCAAAAACCAACTTTAAATATGGCCTCCAAAAAGGACGTTTGGTTCACTCCCTGCATGCCACATGTCTTCCACTATTTGAAAATTCTCATTTTCTTTTGCTGTCACACGGTTCACGAAGGCGGAAAATTAAATGAGTTACACTCTTTGTCTCTCACTCACATGGAAAAAGTCAAGAAACGCGATACATGTCCCCCACTAAAAAAAAGGAAATTAATGGGGTGTGACATAAAGAGCAATAACAAATTTAATACCAAGATAAAAGATATCGGTACAAATTAATTTATTTACTAGAAAACAATAAAATATAGTAAAACTTTCGTCATGAACTTAAAACTAATTGTTTCACCTATAATAAATGTTAAATCACGTGGAATGAAAATTGTATATTTTTTTAAAGGAAAAATGATAAATTTACCTTACGAAAGAATGAAAAATCAATTTAGTATGTTATTGATAAAAAAAATACAAATTGACTTTTAATAATATTACTTAATAATAAAATAATTTATAATTTAATGTTGAATTGTTTTCAAAATTATAAATTGATGATAATGTCTAACGTATTAAATTATAAATTTGAATATTTTCTTATTTTGTTTCGTTATAATTCATGGGTGCTTTTTTAATTAATATAATTTTTACAGTGTTTGCATAATATTATTTCGGTTATTCGGGACCTAACCCAATACTAAAAGAGAAATGAGACGTCTAAAGGTGGATCTGAAATTATGAATCCAAAATATAAATTTCGCCTAGGCCCATTGTGTGATTAGTTACGATTTTATTAACAAATGTTATAATCTAAAAAATATTATATAATTAATTATTATTATTATTGTATTTTACTATTATTATTTTTTTGTAACCGAAATATTTTCTTATTTAAAAAATAAATTATATGTAACTATTTTATTTATAAATACAATAAGTACTTCCATAATCAAGAGAAACTTTATTTAGCTTAAAATAGTTATTGACTTTGAATTAGAAAATTCGCATTATTTCCATTGTTCATTTTAAGGAACAAATTATAATCACCATCACACGTTCCATGGTGTGAATATAACTTCCGCATGCATAAATTTACAGTACATAAAAAACATTAAGAAGCTCTAAAGTGATTTTTGAAAGTTTTAGTGGAAAATAAATAAACATCTACATCTAATAACGTTGAATCTTAAAAATAACTATAATGGGTGGTATGTGTTAAAGAAATGATATAATATACTTTTTTTTTGGGGCTATGGAGCTGAGTTCAAGTCTTTTTATACATATTATCTTCTAACTTTGAGCTTATGTCACAGTTCGGTATTTAATTATTCTTGCCTTGTTAGGTCTAATTGGGTATCATTTGCAGAAAACATTTCAACATTTTATTTTTAGGTTTTTGTGATGGATTTCTAATTAGGATTAGTGTAATTACGACTCATACCCTAATTATCTAACTTATAAAATTAATCTAATTACTCTCAATAACTAATCATGTTTGTGATTCGAGTGGTCAATTTATCAATTGTTTCATTGTTGAATGGTCCACTATTCAATTCATGACTAATCGAACATTATTATATAGATACTTAATAAATATTCTGATTTTAACTTTATCTAAATAATATTAGAGTTCTTAAAAAGAAAGTTTAATAAGGTAGTTGAAGAATTAAAAGAGTTACGTGTATTTTAATTATTTTTTTTACCTCAATTATTAAATTATATAAATTATTGGATAGTTAAGATTTAAGGAGAATATGATTTTATGTTTGGAACCATTTTCGTTTAAAGCTAGAATCAATAATTACATTTAAAATTTTATCTTTTTGAAACTTATAATTTCATAATTTTACATTTAAAGAAACAACGTAAAATACTCTGTAAAATGTCAAATATTATAGAAGATGAATTCAGTTTATTTAATAACTTCTGTTTTTATTTTATAAAGCATGGCGCCATGTGAAGGAACATTTGGTGTAGTTTTATGAAAGACAGTGTTTAATGTATTTGTTAAGTTTATTCTCATGCATTTTTTTTAATTAATTTTAATTAGAAAAAAGGTTAGAAAGGTAAAGAGACTTATATATAAAGAGAACATTAAAATTCATATATATTAATTTTGTGAACTTTTACTTGTCTTTTCTTTTTTACTTTTTACTTAGAGTAATAGTAATATGAGGTGACCCAAAACAAAAAGCTTATAATTTTTTCTTTCTTCAATCCTAAAAAAAATAATAAGTTTTTTATAATTGAAATTTAAATAAACTTCAGTCTAAATATAATCCAACATGATCTTAAACTCAATTCTTTATTTATGCATTGGATTGAAGACTATAAATCTTATACCTATCATAAGATTATGAAACAAATAATATGATCGTCCATACTAAATTGTATAATCTCAATCCTATTATGACAGGGTAATTTTACTTATGAATTTATCAGAAAATGAATCTCACTACATATTTCGTAATAAGAACCTCCATCAACTCTTACCACCTATACTACCATACTATATGTGAGTCTGTAAGCCTTCTAGAATTTAGGATGACTTCTCACAAACATGTATCCATATTCATTGCATAACACAAAATTAACAAAAGTAGTATTTCTTCTTAGGAACATTATGGTCATAAATTATCCATCTCTTTAAAATAAACTTTTCAATCTGTACATTCCTTTATATCATCATAGAGACTATAGTCATCTATAACCTTTCTCAATGAATCATAAGATTTCACAATTTACCATTAAGAATAAATCAATACATATTGTCCAGTGTTACCCTAAAGGTGTCCAACGATACCCAAACAAAGAGCTCTCTTGGAGAAAAGATCAAACTCATGCCCAACAATTGAGGTTTTTCACCCAGCAGTGAGCTATGGTGCCCAACATCTCATACCTTAGAACTCTTTGGAATGTCCAACAGTACTTGGGCAGCTCCCAGTGCTAACTACCCCTAGAGTCCCTGTCAAGTGAGCACTCAGCAACCTAAATGTGATGCTCGCTCTAGACTACTAAAACTCACTGTCAAGTGAGCAAGTGACAATCTCAAAGTGGCACCCAATGCTATGGCCACTAGAGCTTACTAACTTGGTCATTTCGAAGTAGCGCTTGATGGTATATACTTGGCGTCCAATGTCGTATCACCATTCTAAGAAAATAGGGCCATTTAGCTTATGCAATTAGATCAATAGGTCTCTTTTATTTTTTTATACTCTCAACCAAGTATCACTTCAGTGCCAATAAAATATATCCTTATAAGCCAAATGCTCAAACCAAATCCCTAATTCTTTACAATTCACAATTTCAACCATTCAATTTCACAACAAAGAAATTAAATAGCACTTTCACATCTTCAATCCAACCATCAATTTCACAACAAAGAAATTAAATAGCACTTTCACATCTTCAATCCAACCATCAATTTCACTCAATTCTTCAAATAATTCATTTCATCACAGTCATAAAATCTATCAATAAGTAAAAAGCACAACAATTAACACTAATTTATCTTACCTTAGTTAAACTTCCTCGTTACTTATCAGATCATCAATTATCGACTTTAGGTACACATCAATATCATTTCTAAGTTGTCTAGGACTTGATATCATCATAAACAACATTATATATTTTCTCTTCATATCATCAACAAAATTAGTCATGAATTATCTTTGCTACTTAAGTTCCCGTAAGGATTCATATAATTTATATCAAGTCTAAGTCTTAAGTTTCTTGTCTCTGCACCAAATTTTGGAAATGTTTTGTCAATCTTCTTTCATTGTGGAAAATCAACTGCATGTCGAAGAAGATTATCACACTTTCTTCCATCAATGTGTCACATTTCCGTTTCTTTGCATCTTTTTTAATTACAAACATTCATTTTAATCTAGGTATTATAGACAAGTACCACACCACCTTATTAGGACCATCTTTGTCTTCATCACCACTATTTCTATCAACTTTATTTTTAAACTTCGATAAACCACGTGTTGGGTATGCCTTTAGTGAAGCAAACTTGTCTCTGTACAATACATAATCATTGGACCATGCATGTGTCTTTTGGTATTTCAAACCCATTAAACATAGAATTCTCTTCGCCTTATAATTATGGATAGATAAAACGTGTTATTATCTAGAAGTGTCTCTTTGAGAATTTTTGTTAAAATTTTATCAGTCCATCAATTCCTTGTTTTTTAACTGAACAATTTCAAAGTTATCGACGATCGTGTGAAGTTAAAGCATCATGGGTACAATTATTTTTTTGAATCGAACTTAAGATAATTATATAAATGAGTTTTTCCAAAATTTTCTTCACCAACATCATGTACCATGGCCTTTAAGTGATCACTCATTCATTCGTCTACATAATTTGTTTCTCGTGACGTTGTAGGTCATGTAAGTCCAAACTACTTAACTCCTTACTATACCGAAGATGAATAAATGATCATGCATTGTACTCAAGTCCTTACATATTTGATTAAGATAACAAACATGACAAAAATATGTCGCGTTCACTTCCATGTTCTTAAGCATATTACAAGAACTCGAAAAACTTCATTTCATATTCTTCGCTAATGCGACTTTCATTCATTCAACTTCAATCCATACTATGTCTGAAACAAAATCCATCAATACCAAGTTTATAACTCTTACAAGGACCCATTAGAAAAAAACATTTTTCATAACTTTTTAACATGTATACGAAGAAGTGTAAGATCATAAATTTTATAAAATTTTAACAATATTTCGTATTGGTCTTCAAAATACACAAAATAAAAGTAGTCATTCATAACCACAATCAAGTATGTATTTGAAGAATAACACAAAATAGTTGTCATTGGGTTGGTTCAATTTTATTATATTTAAAATAAAAAGTAGTCAAGATTATGTTCTTTGCATTCATGTTTAGAACTCCAATTTGGTATCTATCATCTTCCTCGACCATGTATTCAGCTTCTTTACCTAGTAATGTCCACAAAAATCAAAATGCCCTGCCTCTTTCAAAATTTCCATATACTTAGCAAATAAAAGATAAATGGGCGTAACACTAGAGAATAGAATTGGACATATTGCTCCTTAATTGGTAAGAATTTCTTTATTGAAAGAAATAATGACTGACGTAAGCTTTCTGAAAAAAAGATTGTTTCTTTAAAATAAAATCATGACAAGTGAGGAGCAACTTATAAGAACAACAATAAGCATTGCCGATTGTAGTTGACTAGTAATATGACTAAATAGTATAGTAAACGAGAGTCAACCCTCTTCTTTTAAATTAGTTTTTAATGTTGAGTTAAATTTTAAGATGATGTAAATGAAAGTTTACCTTCATAGTTGTTAAACTTAACACAAACAGGTTGTTATCAAACAACTCAAATGAATAATCTTTGTCAAGAATAGACGCGACGCATCTCATTATAAAACAGTATAGACGCGACGCATCTCATTTCATTCACAGATTTCATTCTCATAGCTCTCGAAAGTTTTTCTCGGGTTAACATGGCAGACTACCAACAATATCAAAGAAGACGGTCAGCGCACAAGGAATTCGTCCTCATCCAACTTGATTCCGCAAAGGAGTATATGGAACAAAACAATTATGGAAGGTCATACGAAGAATATAAAGGAGCAGATGCTTACTATAAAAAGTTAATTAAGGCAACTAGCATTTGGCCGCCGGATCAACCAGCAGCTCAGCCGGTGGTTCAACCAGTGGTTCAGCAGGTGGCTGAGGAGGAGAATGAGGACCCGCCGTAATAAATAAGGTACTTTAAATCTTTTAGCATTCTTTATGTATCTTGTTTATATTTTGAGTCTTCTTCTTCTTTTAATCACTAGTACAAAAATCATATTTTATGACATACAAAAATGAATTATGACGTACATAGTTTTGTATGTTATAATAGGTCTACACATTGATTTTATGACATAGCAAAAATTTACTAAATTAATGTATTTCAATAAATAAGAAAGAAAAATTTATAAATTTTATATTTTTCTAAAAAATATATTAATAATTGAAGTATAAATTGAAGATTCTAAATTAGGTAAAAATAAATTAATTAAATTGAATGATATATAAGAACAAAAATCACATATTAAATTCAATAAAATACATGTTACAAGGTCCCAAATATATGTTAAAGAGATATATAACTAAGATACCGTCATGAACCATATTACGTAAATTTTTTTTTGCTACGTCATAAAATGAATGTGTAGACCTATTATAACGTACAAAAATATGTACGTCATAATTTGTTTTTGTACGTCATAAAATATGATTTTTGTACTAGTGAATCTTCTTCTTTTAACAGTTTTCTTGAAGATGGAAATATATGTCGTATACATATAAGTAATCTTTCTATGTATTAATTTGCATTGCATGAGAGATTACACTTCTGTTCTGGCTACACAGTTTAGTTTATTATTAGGAAAGAAATCTGATTGTAAAGTTACAATAATGTCAAGTATTAGTATATTCAAGAATGGCGACTGGCAAATAAAATTTCAAAACTTAACATGTTTCTGCAACGTGGTAGTGCACTTAAGAATATCAAGTATGATGGCCCTATTTTATATGCATGATCTAATTGGTTTTGAATGCACGTTGGTTTTGCAGATTCGCAGGACTCGTTGGTCGTGGGACTGGTTTGTCTGGATGATTTGCATTCTTCAAGTCAATTTTGTAGGTTTCTTTTCAGCTCGTGAGCATTGTATCTCGTTTAGGATGAGGAATGAATAATATGTTTCTTCGTCAAGGGATTTCGAGTTTCAATTTTATAAATGGATATTTTTACTGTTTCACCTTATGGTCAGTTTGGTATTGAAAGAGTAATTGCTATATTGGTTACCGATTAAAATTTGTCCTTCAGTCTCAATCTTTTAACTGGCATTTTAATCTCAATCTTTTAACTGGCATCTTAATAGAAGCAGACCGATTAAAATGGTTGTCATTGTGTTGATTATTGTTGTTTTTATGTTTAAAGATAATAATTGCATTTCCAAGAGTCGTGATGGTTTTTGTCAATTAATATTTTAGAGTTTCTTGTTTGTTCATCTTCTAATGTTGGTTCAATTTATTTATATTTACAAGTTTTCTTTTGACAAAATGACTCATTTTAGTGTGATTGGTCGATTTACTAAGTGATTTGGAGTTAAGTAAAAATCTTTTATGACAAAAAAATATTTGGAACTATTGACCTATATATAACAAGAGATAAAGGGGTTGTTTGTTTTAATTTTGTAATTGATCTCGACTTCAAGATTTGAACATGTAATTGGTTTAGAAAAGAAACTTTACCCGCATTGAAATCTCATAAGGAATGAAGTATAGAACTAAATAATTCTCTCTTGAAAAACTTGAAACAAAGTTTTACACGTAAAAGCAACTCTCATTTTATTTTAAGTTAATTTCATATAGCAAGTGGCACAGTGTCCACAAGGAACAAAGAAGCTGTTGCGTTTTGCATTTGTTCCATATGACATTCGATTTTCCTCCACTCGCATCAATGGCTCAGTTTCGGTCTGTGTTGCAACCACATTACTTGTTCTGTATGTAACATCGATTGTAACTTGACTATGTTGCTCAGCATCATCATAAACTCCAAGGATTTTCAGAATCAGATAAAACAACAATCGCAGTAACTCCTACACGCAAAAATGCGTCATCTTTAGCAACAAAATGTATATATAGTTCAACCAAAGGCTTCAGAACAGAAACTTTAATCATTGTACCTAGAATTAATACGTAGACAACCACACGGGCCACTAAAGAAATTTCAACATACGTTACCCCATTTCCCTGTAACCAATCGATGTAACAATGTATTGTTGAATTACTTCGGTGAAGATCTCCAAAGTTAAATGAGTCAAACAAGTTTTCTTGTGCCTTACATTGTTGGCTGCCGTAAGAATAACATAATGAGTATCTGGGAAGAAAAAACTGAGTCTACAAGGTCCATTTTCAGTGGAGCACATCTTCTTGGCTTTGGTGGTATCATATACCTTTGCTGAAACATTAACTTCCATAGTCAAGATTATGTTCTTTGCATTCATGTTTAGAACTCCAATTTGGTATCTATCATCTTCCTCGACCATGTATTCAGCTTCTTTACCTAGTAATGTCCACAAAAATCAAAATGCCCTGCCTCTTTCAAAATTTCCATATACTTAGAAAATAAAAGATAAATGGGCGTAACACTAGAGAATAGAATTGGACATATTGCTCTTAATTGGTAAGTATTTCTTTGAAAGAAATACTGACTAACGTAAGCTTTCTGAAAAAATAAAATCGTGACAGGTGAGGAGCAACTTATAATGAACAACAATAAGTATTGCCGATTGTAGTTGGCTAGTAATATGACTAAACAGTATAGTAAATGAGAGTCAACCCTCTTCTTTTAAATTAGTTTTTAATGTTGAGTTAAATTTTAAGATGATGTAAATGAAAGTTTACCTTCATAATTGTTAGACTTAACAAAGAGGTTGTTATCAAACAACTCAAATGAATAATCTTTGTCAAGAATAGGGTAGGTTGAGAATCTCACGTCAATTATTAATGAGAGAAATAGTGTATAATAGTACAAAAGAATTTGGAATTCATGATCCAAATTCTAGTTTCAAAATTGAAACTTCTTTTAAAAATAGAAAATAAAAAAAATATATCAGTTTTATTATAATAAGAGGATAGTTTTGTTGTTGGAAAGGATTACAGAGAGATTTTAGGAGAGAAGTTTAGAATAGGAGAATAAAAGTGAGGGCAACAAATAAGAAAGGGATCAGGTTTTTTTTTAAACACAAAATCTTACTTGAACTGAGAGAGCGAGAGAGGCTGGATTCTTTTGAAGAGAAGAAGAAGAAGTTCTAGCTAACAGTAGGACGTGAGTGAAAGAGGGTAGGTTTTGCTGTGAAAAGTAAATCAAGATAGTAACTTTGACCAAGGTATGGGAAGCGACCTAAGTTATTTTCCTTGCTTTCAATATGTATTATGGGTGTCTATTATGTTATGGTTTTATTCTATTATGATTCGTTGACTGTGTTATATGTTCCAATATGATTTGTTGATTGTGTTAGATGTTTCAATATTGAATGTCCAGATAAAGTCTTTAGTGTTGAAGCTAGGATGACTATGATGATTGTCTTATTGTCTTGACTGTGCATGTTGGTTTTTAAGTTTGTAAGCTGATAATCGTTTTTTTTTTTTACGTGTATGGGTTGCTTGTAGCCATCAGAGTTTATGGTTTTATGCTTGGAAAGTGGTTTCGGTCTTATTTTTCAAGTGCGAAAATGTTTTCACATTCTGTATAGCAAAATGAAAGAGTGTTTTGTTTTGATTTTGGTGCATTTATTTTGGGTGGGACCCGCGACAATTAAGGGTGGTAGTTTGTTTTAGTTTTATTAAGCTTTATGAATCATTTTATTGTAAAAGCATGATTGAATAAGAAGAAAGTTATATTATCTACGTAAAAACATCAAAAGAATGATGCATGGATTGGTAATTTGTGAATTGGTGGGACCACGACATTAATGGCTAGCAAGAGAGGGACTTTTTATTTGTTCAACACTTCATGAAAAGTGAAGTTAATGTTCATTTTAATATGAGGCAATGAATTGAGAGGAAAAAAAAAGAAGAGGGAGGGGTAACATGTGTATATGTTATTTAACTTTTGATGGTGTTCCTTTATATAAATTGGTTGGAAATGTTTTTTATACGAGAATGAAAGGTGATCAAGGTTACAATGATTAATTAAAATGATAAGTTATTTATTATTTTTGGATTGGTATGAAATGTTATTTATTTATTTGTTTTATTTATTTTATTGTTTTAATGGAACTTATGAGAACTTCATATTTAATGTATTGAGTTTCGAATGAATTTTAGATAACAATAAATGAATAGTGTTAGAATAAAACTGAGAATGGTTATTGTACTTAAGTATATGATGATGATTTGTAGTGGTAATGTGTTTGGAGAAGGTTTGAAAAGGACAATATTGATAGTATAGTCTTGATATAGTTAACAAGGATGTTGATAATGATCATGGTGTACAAATGATTTTGTTACTAGGATAGCTGTAAATGATTGAATTGTTATTAAGTTGTGCTTGGTTCCCATATATAGATTTTATTGTTATTGGTTGTGCTATGGTAGCTTACCCATATTTGTTTGTGTTGTGGTTGTGTGTGTGTGTTTTGCGATGATCCTATGACCTTTGGTTATACGGGAACAAGAAATGTTACAGATGCTCTAGATGTATGATAGAGACGCGAGCGGGAGAAGTTGACTTGGGTTATTTAAAGCTTTTATGTTATCAATTTTAGAAACACTGTAAATGGATTTACTTTATTTCGATTTGATTGTATTAATTTCGGTATTATTAAATTTTTCCTCGTAATCGAATCATCCTAAAAAAAAATCGGGTGTTAATTAAGGTATTTTCTAGGGGAGCTGAGCTGGCACGTGAATGAGAACCGAAGGGGATTTTGACCTTAAAAATGGTGTTAACCTTGTTTTATATTGCAGTCGCTAAATCGTTAATAAATTTAAAAATTATTTAAAATTACTTTTTTGTTTTTCAAATAGTGATTATAAGAAGACACTAAGATCTCTGTTGCTCATCTGGATACTATACGATTGGTAGTCTCAACGTGACAACATGCTATGTACAGTAAACTACATATATTATAGATATAATTCTTGTATAATAGGATTAAATATACAAGTAAAATGATATTATCATATAATATCTCAATCTGTGATAATATTAATAATAATAATAATTGTTCTGGAAAAAAAGTTGAATGCAAAAGAAATAAAGACTAAATAATCTAACTCATAGTTAATAATAATCTTGATGTGCATTTTTATTCACAAGTATTTTAGTTATAAACCATATAATTTTAGTTATATACCAGAAAAAGCTTTTCTAATATGGGGAACTGACACGAGAAGACATTGATAAGATACATAAAAAGGTGACATCAATTCTAAATGATGAATTTTTGGCTAGCAAAGATTATGTTCCAAAAAGAAGAGATTGGCTTTCAGCATATTGGCTAGCAAAGATTATGTTCCAAAACGCTGAAATCTATGGTCTATCCTGTGCAGGGTGAAACCAGAGATCTTGAAAAATGTAGGGAAAGCAATCACGCTGTTACCTGAAAATTTTAATCCTCATAAAGCGGTGAAGAGAATTTATGAACAACGTTCCCAAATGGTTGAAATAGGGGAAGATTAGCATGTAGATGTTGCCTCTATGCCACTGTGCACGCAAAATGATGTGTTACTCCTTTAATTAGAGTTAAAATATCAGATACAGAATATGACAGAAAGTAATATTCACTTTTTTTCTTTTAATTAATGTTCAGAGGAATAGAAAAGAAAAAGAATAAGATGTCACGTAAAAATAAGAGGAGAGAGAAAAAAAAGTACTTCCAGGTCAGCATGATTTAACTCCGTTTATGCTAATTTAACGGAAGGGACCGATTGAAAGCAAAATAAAAAATCTGAAGACCTAATTAAATCACTTTTAAAACCGAGTATCAAACGGAAATTTAGACCCCAACTTGGGAACTAAATAGGTAATTAAGCCTTTTATTAAAATCTTCACTTTTAAAATCCATTAATCTGAAAATAATATTCAAGAAAAACTAAAAATTAACTAAAAAACTAACATTCTTTCCATTATATATTTTTTATTAATATTATGATTTTATTAGTAATTTTTTCAATTGATTTAATCACAGTATTATATATTTTAAATTTGTTAATACATAGTAAACTTATAAATCGGTGTCCCTTGAATATTACAATTTCGCTGAATCGTAGTTATTCAAATAGACTCAATAATTCAGTATTGTTTAATTGTTTAAAAGTCTACGACAATTTATCCATTTGACATACTTCTTTAAGATAACAAAATTCTGAATTACATTTTGGATAATATTTAAGATGTTATTTCGATAAATTTAAACTTCGAATAATAACATATTTATATTTTTTCAAATTATTATAATAAGTTTTCTTGGTATTACAAGTTGTTTTATGTGTTTTATTTATCATGTATTTGTGTTTATCAAATCACAATAATAAATATATAAATAACGTTAGAATTATAAATATGATAGTAATTATGAATAAAACATTTACACATTTTCTTATTGAATATGTTTTATAATTTTATTATAATAATGTATATATTGAAATTGTTGAAAATTAAAGTGGGTATCTAATTTTTACACTAAATAAAAATGAAAAGATTTAACTTGACAAACCAACCATCTTAAAGTTTTAAAAATGATGTAATTAATGTTTTATTGATGTGATATTTTATAATAAATCTCCTAAAAAATATTCGTCAAAATTAAAAATGTTGATTTTATTTTATTTAAATTTTACATAAAATAAAATTGTATTTGATCTTTAATATTTAATTTTGGTTACTTTCTAATACAAAAGTTACATATTAATTATACTTTTCGTTGTTAATCTATTTTTAAAAATGTTTATTCCATAAACTAAAAACATATGGATGTCATATATTGATTTTATTTTTAAATAATATATATATATATTATTTAGAAAAAAATATGTTCGAAGAAAAAATTAATTTAATCTAAAAATAAACTAGATTGAGTTTCAAATATTGTAAATTGTAAATATGAAACACCTTTTAATCGTGAATATTGTTTACCTTCATTTTTAAAGTAAGATAAAGGAAAATATTTTATAATATACTTTATTAGTTTTTTTTATTACATGATAAGAACTGTTTTATAATATAAGAAAGGAATCAAAAGGATGTTTTTTCTTATCCGGCTATCGATTAAAAGAAAAATCACCAACAACTTAGGTTCAGTTTTATTGGCAGTGTAAGACTGTTAGGTTTCGCTTTCTTGCGCAATTAATAACTATTTTTACTATAATTATTAGCAAATGTTAACGTCAATTTTGAATTTTAAATATTTGTAATTGCAACCGTCCTCAGAAAGCAAATTATTTTTTATCGAAAAAGAAAGCATTCGTGATGTAAACGCGAAAAAATGTTTTTGATAAAATTTAATTGCTAATTATCTGGTAAAAAATAATCAAGAAACTAAACATATATAAGTAATTTATTAATAATACTATAGACAGTAGATGCAGATCTGGCTATAAAATATTATAATAAAGTTATTTTTAATTTGGTTTAATTTTACATGGGTCACACTATTTGTGTTGGAGGAGAGTAAAGCGTGGGTTAGTGAAGTTGACGATTGCTTTGTTCTGTTTGGCCTTGTCTCTGATTCTTCTGTTTCAAGTCCATAGAATAGAATACGAGATTTCCTCACTCAGAAGCTTTTTTGTGTTGTGTCTTTGACAAAAGTAGCTTACTCTCTCCGCAGATTTTCTTTTTTGTACTGCTATTCTCCTACTTTTACATCAACAGTACAAACTTCTTCGTTACAAAAACCTTGTTGTAGTTGTGGTTATTGTTGAATGAGGTAGGAGCAAGGTTTTGTGGGAAGGAAGAGAGTAGATAGATGGAGAGTTACCTGAATGAGAATTTTGGGGATGTGAAGGCCAAAAACTCGTCGGAAGAAGCGCTTCAGAGATGGAGGAAGGCTTGTTGGCTCGTTAAGAACCACAAGAGGAGGTTTCGTTTCACTGCTAACCTCTCCAAGCGATTTGAGGCTGAAGCTATCAGACGCTCTAATCAGGTTGCTTCTTTGTTTTTTTTTATTACCTCACTTTCCTTTACGTTTTTTCCTGCCAGATCAAGACAAATCAGAACTAAAATACACTTTTACTTCTTTGTTTGGCGTTTTGTGTCCGCGAATCTGGATATGTTTACTTTTTTTAAGAAAAAAAATTAATGGTAATTGTTTATTGTTAATCTGTAAAGATGGAATCTGTTATGGTTCGAATTGAGCCAGGCATTTTTTGGTAAGTGGTGGTCGGAGATTAATGATTCTCCTTAAATTAATTTTACTTCAACACCAGTAGAGAGAGCACTGGTTACTTTTATCCAGAAATTAGAAGTTGATGTTTGATGCTTGTGGTAGTTCTGATGCAATGGTGACATTGACTATGTTTGGCTGTTCTACTTGGTTGGACTGAGATACATAATCCTTTTAACTAGGATGTGAATTACTTGAAAACTTCCAACTTATTTTATCCTCATCCTTTTGTTTGCAAAACTGGGAAATGGAATGAATATTAGTTGTAGGTCTAAACATTATATTTACATTGCTCTACTTTATTGCTAATTTTCACAACTTTCGTTTTCTTTCTGTCTACGGTTTTAAGACTGGCCTATGCTGCATATCCTTTTGGTATTGGGACTGTGTCATTACTTTTAATTTTAGGGTAATAAGTTTGATCAAATGACAATGAATAACTATAAAGTACAATCTTCAGCTCAAGAATACCTATCCTTGATGCTTAGGGGGACTTTGTGTTTTAGTGGATAAATTGCCAATTTTCTCAAACTTGCATAGCCATTTATTCTCAATATTCTTCAGCATTCATACTTAAGTTTGAGCATGTAACACTTTGAATTCCAAGACATTAATTTTCTGAATTTGAATAAGAAAACAAGTATTGGAAGGATTGAAATATATGACCCCTTGCTGCCCTGGTCATCCCATGATTACTCTAATAGCTTAATTCCATGATCTCTTAATTTTCCTTCCACCACTATACATGACAGGAAAAGTTCAGAGTTGCAGTGTTGGTTTCACAAGCTGCTCTTCAGTTTATTCATGGTAAGGAATTAAACTCGTACGCACTTCAAATTTTTTTGTGAAAGTTTCACTTTAAGCCAATAAACAAGTCTTTACTTCTCCAGGTCTAAATTTGTCAACTGAGTACACTCTACCAGAAGAAGTTAAAACCGCGGGCTTTGAAATTTGTGCTGATGAGTTGGGATCGATTGTTGAGGGACGTGATGTGAAGAAGTTGAAAATTCATGATGGGGTTGAAGGTATCACAAACAAACTAAATACCTCAGTTGATGATGGGATATCAACATCTGAGCACTTGCTCAATCAGAGAAAAGAAATTTATGGAGTTAATAAATTCACTGAAAGTCCAGCTCGCGGATTTTGGGTTTTTGTATGGGAAGCCCTTCAGGATACAACCCTCATGATACTTGCTGTCTGTGCCCTGGTCTCTTTGGTGGTTGGTATAGTAATGGAAGGGTGGCCCAAAGGTGCACAGGATGGAATTGGTATTGTTGCTAGCATATTGCTTGTAGTGTTTGTCACTGCCACAAGTGATTACCGACAATCACTGCAGTTTAAGGATCTAGATAAAGAAAAGAAGAAAATTACAGTTCAGGTAACGAGAAATGGTTGTAGGCAGAAGCTTTCAATATATGATCTGCTTCCTGGTGATATTGTCCATCTAAATATTGGAGATCAGGTACCTGCTGATGGGCTTTTCGTTTGTGGTTTCTCTGTGTTAATAAATGAATCAAGCTTGACGGGGGAAAGTGAACCAGTGAATGTCAATGAACTTAATCCCTTTCTGCTGTCTGGAACCAAAGTCCAAGATGGATCATGCAAGATGCTTGTGACCACTGTTGGAATGAGGACCCAGTGGGGTAAACTAATGGCTACTCTTAGTGAAGGGGGAGATGATGAAACACCTTTGCAGGTAAAACTCAATGGTGTTGCTACCATTATTGGGAAAATAGGCCTCTTTTTTGCAGTTGTGACCTTTTCTGTGTTGGTCCAAGGGCTATTTAGCCGCAAGCTGCGAGAAGGATCCCAGTGGACATGGTCTGGTGATGATGCTATGGAAATTGTGGAATTCTTTGCTATTGCTGTTACTATTGTTGTTGTTGCAGTTCCTGAAGGTTTACCTTTAGCAGTAACATTAAGCCTTGCTTTTGCAATGAAAAAGATGATGAACGATAAGGCACTTGTTCGTCACTTGGCTGCTTGTGAGACAATGGGATCTGCAACTACCATCTGCAGTGACAAGACTGGCACACTAACTACTAACCATATGACTGTTGTAAAAGCTTACATATGTGGGAAGATTAAAGAAGTAAACAGTTCTAAGGTCTCTTCTGATTTCTCATCTGATATTCACGATTCTTCTGTAGCAATTCTACTTGAATCAATATTTAACAACACGGGAGGAGAGGTTGTCAAAAACAAAGATGAGAAGATTGAAATTCTGGGGTCGCCAACTGAGACTGCACTTTTAGAATTTGGACTGTCACTTGGTGGTGATTTCCTAAAGGAACGACAAAGGTCAAAACTTGTGAAAGTTGAGCCGTTTAATTCCATAAAGAAGCGCATGGGGGTGGTTTTACAGCTTCCCGATGGTGGTTTCAGAGCACATTGTAAAGGTGCCTCTGAAATAGTTCTAGCTGCATGTGACAAAGTTGTGGACTCAAGTGGCGAGGTTGTTCCACTTAATGAAGACTCCATCAATCACATGAATAGTATAATTGAGACATTCGCTGGTGAAGCTCTCCGAACACTTTGCCTTGCTTACATGGATATTCATGATGAATTTTCTGTTGGAACTCCTATTCCTACTAGGGGTTACACCTGTATAGGAATTGTGGGTATTAAAGATCCAGTTCGCCCTGGTGTTCGAGAGTCTGTTGCCATTTGTAGGTCAGCTGGTATTGTTGTTAGAATGGTTACTGGAGATAACATAAATACAGCAAAGGCAATTGCTAGAGAATGTGGAATTTTAACGGATGGTATTGCAATTGAAGGCCCTGAGTTTCGTGAGAAGACTGAGGAGGAATTGCTTGACATCATTCCGAAGATTCAGGTGTGTACATGTCATTTAATCGATTTTTCAAGTCTAGATAGAGGTTTTGCTATGAACATGCCAATATCATAAAAGAACAATTCATAAAAAATCCCTATTTGAAGTTTGAAATTTCTGTTACTGCCTATGCAAAATTATGGTTCTGTTTTATATATGCTGTAAATGACAGTATAATAATTTAAATATGTCATCCACCAAGGGGTCGTATTGAATTTGGATTTTAAAAAACATTGTAAAAAAGTCTTTTAGAATTTAAAATATTTTGCAAGAATGTAATGGTTTTTTAAAGATATTTTAAAAGACTTTTAGGAATAGGATTTTATAATTTGGATTCTGAAGGATTTATAAAATATAAAATCATAAGATTTTATGGTACCATGTATCTTTGCCTTTTTATGTCGAAGTCCACTTTTACCAATTATCTTATCTTGCAAAATTAGGATAATCAAAGTGCAATTTAGTTGTAGCCTATACAAACAACACTTGATATCAGGCTACTAGGTAGAGGTGACAAAAAGTGCGTCCTGGTCCATCTTGACGGACCACCTTACAAATTTGTGCTAGCCCAGACTGTACTCTAAATGGTCTGCAATTTTCAGACCCAATCGGACCCTATGTCATCAAATCATTTTGGTCCACTTTTAAAAAATAAAATAAAAAATTTAAAAAGTGTACTTTTAAAATTCATATTAATAAAATTAATTTTAATTTTAGATATAATCATTTGATATATAAATTCTAATACATACAAGTATTTTAATAAAATACTACTCTTTATAGTTGTTTTATTCTTTTAATATAGTTACTATTTTATAAACAAGATTAGCTAGTAAGCCAAGATGTCGTTTGGTTGAGGCCGTGGGCTAAACAGGTTGGGCTAAAAATGGTACGATTCAGTTTAGGCCACAATATTAAATTACCTGACATGGATTACTTTTCGGGCTCCTTCAATCAGTCCTTCAGGCCAAGTTCATTTTGATATCTCTACTACTAAGCCGATAATGAAAATAGTTTGCCAAAAGCTATAATTCTTTTGGTAACAAATGGATACCAGTGATGGACCATGAGAATACACTGGTTGGATTTTGAACGTTGAATGTAACAGTTTGGGGTTACGTTGAATGTAACAGTTTGGGCTTACATTGAATGTAACAGTTTGGGGTCCTACATTACTTTTCTCCAAGAAGAAATTCTTCTACAATTACGTGATGTCTATATCTGCAGGTAATGGCCCGATCTTCACCAATGGATAAGCATACCCTGGTGAAACACTTAAGGACAACATTTCAAGAAGTTGTTTCAGTTACTGGTGATGGAACAAATGATGCTCCAGCACTTCATGAAGCAGATATTGGACTTGCAATGGGCATTGCCGGAACTGAGGTATGCCAAAACAACTCTCTGTTGGTCTTGTCTTAGTTAATGTCTTTCTTTAATTTGAAAGCATGAATGGTTTTTTTTGACTCAGATGTTTTTTTTGCTTCTACTTTTCATGGGAAATTAGGTAATTGGATTTAGCGGGTATGTTTCATCGTCTTTATTTCCAAATGCAATTTGAATGTTTTGGGAGAAATGTTGTTTGAGTTCTCGAATATGTATGCCTAGATGTAAAGTGCTTATTACTTCCATGTTCGTTTTAGCCTAATTTTCGGAAATAATAATTTTTTTAAATCTAGTTCAGCGAGTTGATAAAGAAGCTGAAACAAATCCTTTGCTCTGTATTTTTAATACTTATTATCCGTATTCCAGAACGATTCATTGGTTGCTAGTGGAGGGTTTTGATATTTGAAATCGTTATGCTGAATTGTACTTGATAACATATTTCGTAAACTTTATTTTATCAATTTCAGGTAGCAAAAGAAAGTGCTGACGTAATAATTCTAGATGATAATTTTTCCACTATTGTGACCGTAGCCAAATGGGGCCGCTCGGTCTACATAAACATTCAGAAATTTGTGCAGTTTCAGCTAACTGTTAATGTAGTTGCTTTGATCGTCAATTTCTCTTCTGCCTGTTTGACTGGTAATCATGATGTTGCCCGTTTTTAACTTTCTGATCAAAATTTTCTTTTTTTTTTAGATGTAATGTATTACTTTTGTCTCATTTTCCCCTCTTCATATATGAATTACTAGGAAATGCTCCTCTCACTGCTGTTCAACTTCTTTGGGTCAACATGATTATGGACACTCTTGGAGCACTTGCACTTGCCACTGAACCTCCTAACGATGAGCTGATGAAAAGACCACCTGTTGGTAGGAAAGGAAACTTCATCAGTAATGTGATGTGGAGGAATATCTTGGGGCAGTCTATATATCAATTTGTCGTAATATGGTTTCTACAGACCAGAGGAAAAGCAGCATTTCATCTTCATGGCCCAGATTCTGATATGACATTGAATACACTTATTTTCAACTCATTCGTATTCTGTCAGGTAAATTTAAAAGCATTGGACTATTTCAGTGTCTGTCTTTCTTTGCTCTGATATGGTCCTGAAGTTGAATGGCAGAAGTTATATTAATTGAAAATTCTGCCTGGCTTTGGAGACTTCTTTTTGTAGTAACGGATTTCTTTTGCTGTTTCCATTTCTTTTTCTTGTTAACTTAGAGGACCAAATCTAAACTATATACCATCTTTGAATGCTTGTTATCTGGATATAATTTCTTGTTCAGACTTTGCTTTTTCCTTGTTCACCTTTGTAGTTTATATGTAATAGAAGTATGTTTTCCTATTGTCAATCATAAAATATTCACAATATTTTTTCAAAACCAATGTCCAGAATTCTTTCTTCGGTCAAATATTTTTCTATATCTTGAATTGGGTGTACGAGGAGTGAAATTTCATTAATAGAATGTTCTGACTGTAATTCCTTCTGATTATACATTTTACGATGATCATTGTTATTCAAATATATTGGTAGGTTTTCAACGAGATTAACTCCAGAGATATGGAGAGGATAAATGTGTTTGAAGGTATATTGAAGAATTATGTGTTCGTAGCTGTGCTCACTTGCACTGTGGTCTTCCAAATTATTATTGTTGAATTTTTGGGCACCTATGCAAACACATCTCCACTTAGTTTGAAGCAGTGGTTCGGTAGCGTTCTCTTTGGAGTCTTTGGCATGCCAATTGCAGCAGCTCTAAAGATGATCCCTGTGGGATCTGTCTAAATCAATGCAGACAAATTAGGTACCATCTCTGCTCTCCCTCGTAAATCAATGGTCTTTTTCTATCCTAGTATCTTAAACGACACCTATCAAACAAACAGTTTTATATGCATGAGATTTCCATAAGCTGACAAACAAGAAGCTAGATTTGGTATTTGTTCCTGGTTTCAAAATAAAAAATTTATACATTTTGCATGACTGTCAAGTTAAACCGACTTGTTTTAAGTAAATTAAAACTTTTTATATAACAAGGTGAGTTTGCAGTATAGATATTCTAATTTCTGTTTGCTTCCATTATCTTATTATTTTTATTATTATGACAACAGCAGTAGCAGGGATGTCCTCCCACAATTTCTTTCTATTTAGTATCTAAGTCATAGAATTGACGAGTTTGCAAGAGGCTTGTGCATTTTCTCGATGCGTCTTTGTTAGATAATTGATTGCTTCTATGTTTGAATTCCGTTTTCTCGGCTAGGCCAAGGTAATAATATTAGTTTAAGCTTTTAGTTATCGTGACCATCAGCAGATCAAACACAGGAGCTTACCCTGGTTGGATTCTTCTAGGTAGTGAGATTGGAGATCAAAGCTTCTGATATATCCAATTATGATTATCAGTCGCGCTGCACTCAGCGTGGATGACTATGTATCAAGTTAAAATACAAAAAAAAATAAAAATTATGCAATACCTTTCTCCTCTTAGCTCATAGTAATTGTGAAAGAAACTTGTATTCTACGCATTTTAGACTCCAGTTTACGTTTACTGAGGGAAGTTCTCGAAGTTCGAAGCAGGCAGGGTAGCTTAAGTTATGAATATGCATGATACTGCTTGGTGTCTATCCTATTGAGAGGAAAACAATCACCAACCTAGATGATTTTGAGAATATTTTCATTGGCCTGGATCAATAAAGAAAACTTGACTTCTGCATATGGTGGGAAGAGGGAGTTGAATTATGTTTAGTGTACACGTATGTCTGTACAAATTATCTCTGGCAGGTTGGTTCCCTTGTCTGATCAAAGTTAATTTTGATTATGCAGTTAGCCAGGAAAATTTGTGAATGCCCATAATTTTTTGAAGACCAGAAGGGCAATGCCGAGGAGTAAAAAGTGCTTCCATTCAATCCTAAAGAAGCAAGTGGTGGCTACACACAAATTTTGGCTTCTCAGAGTCTTCAGGTACTCTATGGATGGGAGTTCAGTAGGTCTGTTATAAGAGAATTGCATTTGCTCTAGTTCTGCACAATGTACATTCTTCTGTGAATTGGGCAGCTCCCGCTGTAGTTCCTAAAGAAGGTTTGATGTCTTTTCTTCGGTACTCATAATTTAGTGCTGAGGCCGTTGGAACAAAATTATTTTATTGTTTGAAATTAATACCTGGTCAAGATTTTAATCTTAAACTAACTAAATTACAAAGCCGATAAAGAATTTCAACACAGCTCATTACAAGATCTACCTTGACTGTGTGCTTTCACCTGTGGCTACTCGCAGGGTGCCTTAAAAAAGTAACCTTTTAATGCAAATTTAAATATGTTTAACCTTTCTTGCTTCCTAAAGAAACTTCATTCTGAGTCCAAACTAGGGTTAATGATTATCTCTTGGAATCAACAAAGTAATTTGTAATTTTATTTATTAAATAAGCGAATAAACCTTGATGATTGTCAAAGAGTTAATCAAGACCAAAAATTATGAACATATGATTGTCAAAGACCCATAATAAGAAGAAAATATATATAGGAAATAGGACAAGAGCAGCTTCTTTTTGATTACCACATATTTTGTCTTGGACGCTGAATATTAAACATTATATTTTTATTGTTTAAAAGTTTGTGATGTTTTGGCGGTTAATTTGATATGGTCTTACAGTCATATCACACTGAAGCCGTATTACACGGATTTTTGTATATGGTGAGTCATCTCAAATCAGACTCTGTTTGAGTTAGTAAAAGAAGACATAAATAGTATATCTTGGCTCAACCATGAACTATCTGCATCGAAGATACTTCTCCTATGTATTAAGTACAAGTACTACTTTGACCGCTGACACCAATCATTTCTCACGGACTTCATGTTGACCCTTCAACTCTTCTACATTCATAATTCTTTCTTGTTCTAAAATTGTGGAGAAGGGAGAGGGAGCATCACCAACATCTCTCACCCTAGACTTCTAGCCTTATCAAAATCTTAGGAGAGTCAATTTCAACTATTATAAACATATGTTCAGATAATTTTTTAAAGTAGTTTAAAAATGAGTAAATAAGTTTCAACAGTAACTTTTGATTTATCACTAGTCAAATTTAAAACTTATATAATAATTTTTCTAGAAATTAGTTTGTAGGTTTTGTCATAAAACTTTTCAAATAACTTTATGTAGAGAAAAATAAAATAATGAAATACACATTTTTATAAGCCAAATCCAACAAGTGGTTTATCAAAACATTTTTTTTTAAATTTACTTTTCTCAATTATAAATTAAATGTAACTTATAGAAAATAAAAAACACCTATAAAAATATTTATGGAGAAGTTTGTCCAAATATATTTTATAAATAAATTAGTTTAATTTATATGAGAAAAAATTCCCCTAAAAGTATTTAAGAAAAAGTTTGCTCTAACAGTCTTCCCACTAATATCAAAAAACAAGTGGTTGAATTTACAAATATTCTTCTCTACTCAACCAAGTAAGAGAAGAAAGAGCTTGTTCTGGACAAAACGGTCTGAAGCACCAATTTGTTTCGTTTCAGCATTTATCTTTTCTTTTACACTCTGTAAATGATGTCGTGTAAACAAGAGTACAGCAAGTTAGAATGTTTGTTAGAGTAAACCTGAGAGAGTACAAAAGTCCGTTGGTTCATTGAAAGCAGAATGAACATAGAAATCCTTTTGATTCCACAAACACTAACTGAGGTTTGATGACCCATGAACACAACGAAGCCATGTAAAAATTTGCAGACAAAAGGGTAGGTCCCGCCTTTAAAGCAGTCAGACATTCAAACAAATCCAATCACATTCATCCTTACAAAACTTTTATGATGGCCATTATGCAACCTAGACCATGCACCCAAACACACCAACACAGTTTTCCCTTCCCGCTTTCACCCTTTTTCAAGACACTACCAAAGCATCCCAAGCATCCATCAAAACTTAGGTTGCAAGAGATATCACAAAACAAAATCCGCTATGAAGAGGCAATGAAGGTTAAAAAGATTAACCGAAACAAAAATAAAAATAAAAAAAATGATAATAACAGTAAGAATGGAGAAAAATCACAATAAATTATAAGGGTAAAAGAGGACAAACAATGTCCTAAGTCCTAACTGGCTGTTTCTGATTCTGCAGCTTTCTAGATCAGCATCTGGCTTTTTTTGTTTACCTGGTGATTTGATTTGAACACTTCAACTAAAATATGTATCCCAAACCCTGAATTTTTATTCTTGCTTCCTCCTTTTTCCTCTTTGCCTTGCTGGTTACTCAGGAAGACACCAAATCAATACTAAACAACTTTTCTTGCAGCAACAATCAATACCTTTCACATGGGGTTTAACTTTCACCCCCTCTATCTCTGGTTGAGATTAATGCTAGAACTAATCAAGAATGCCAAAACATAATCTTCACAATTAAAAAATTAGACCTTAAAAAATATTAAAAAAATTTGGATTTTTCTAGCCCTGTCCCTTCCCATGACTACTTCCTTCATCACTGAATGTGAGTCTTCTTCTCTTTGCCATTGCTGCGGAAGAAGTAACTCTGGAGCTGTCAGTCACGTCGATTGGCGTGTGCGTGTCCCTTTTGGTCTCCTCCTCCTGTAATCTTTGAATTAGATTGTAGTGCTCGAATACATCTTTCTGCGAAGAAAACAAACCAAAAGGGGCATAAATTAATTCGGAGCATACATTAGCTTATATGTTTAAAACCAACACAAAACTTACAGGTTCTAGAAGCCTATGTTGAGGAATTGAACTCATCTTCAACTCCACCGCCTCCATCGTCATTTTTTGATCCATTGCCACTAATGTAGCAGCCGCTGCAATAACTGATGGTTTTTGATCCATTAAATTGACCTCTGCACAACAGAACAAATATCTGCTAAATGCCTATGGAATGTGACTCACTGAATGTTTTTGTCAAAAAGTCATCTTAAAAGCCATAAGATAGAAAGGAAAGGACGGTGCTCGTCATTCACCTTTCATAGTGGTAAAGATGAGTTGCATGGTCTTGGAAAAAGTAGGACTTGGTGGAGATTCTTTACAGAACTTTGTGATGAAATAGGAAAGAAAATCAAAGGGAGTGATGATACCCATTTCCCACTCCAATGTGCTGAGCACCAAGAGCTCCATTTTCTGAATCACTTTTCCCTCAAAGGAATAGTCTTCCAATTTGAACTCTGATAGCTCTGGCACATTGCACTCCTCCATCTTTGCAGCCAAAGAGAGACATGCAATTGAAAGCAACCGAATTGCCCACCACTTTTCACTCTGCACAAAAATGAAGCATTCGACCAAAAGGGTAAGTAAGGAATAATTAAGATCAATGAAGAAGAGCGATGAAAGATTGAATGCTGTCATTAATTGGAAGAGTAACATAACGTTTTAGCTTACATACATCAATGGACCGTCTAGAAAGAAATCGATCGAAGTATGTGACTGACAAATAAGCCGTTTCGAAGCGAAAACCCAATGTTGCTCTTGTCTAATGAACAACAAAATTAAAAAGGAACAAACAAAAGAAAATCAAGATCGAGTTTCCTAATGCAGTTTCATTAATGAAGCTCAATCGAAAGTACAAGTAAAATGGGTCGTTGGACTAACTTTGAGAATCCAATTGATTGCCTCCAAGCGTGCACGCTTCATCCAGTCCCCAAACACCAAACTTTCGTCCCTTCTGAACCCGAGAACGATCTCTCTCTCAACCAAAATCCCCACATACTCTTCCTCCGAAACCCCACAATCATGCCGTGATCCAACCAATTGGTATTCTAATGCATCACCTCCTTCTTCCAAACACGTATCGTTTTCTTGGCACAGAAGGCTGGACGAAAGATCATCCATTTGGGGGGAAAAAGAGTTTTCTGAAAAGAGATTCGACGACCCAATTGAACAACAATGCAGAAAAAGTCGTCTTCGAGATGTTTTATATGATATATGATTGAGTAATTAAGCCACTTCACCTAAGAGTTTAGAATTAAGGACGAAAGAAGAGGCTATGATTTAGGTGGAAATCTTAGAGCTATTGTAGCGGTTACAGTTTGGGAACATTGATTATGTTGTCTTGGGCAATGAGGATTAGTAAGAAAGGCGAGATTTTAGTTCCGAGGGAGTGATAGAGTGAGTGAATGACCGTGTTGTTGTTGTTGTTGTGTTTCGGTGTTCAAGGTGTGATGTTGGGTTGGGTGAGTGTTGAGGATGATGAGGTTTTGATTTCAGTTTGACCCATAAAGTCTTTGCGTTTTGAGTGCCACTGTCGACTCACTTGCGCTTCCGCAGCGCGTGGTGACCAAAAAACCCACAGGGCCTGTGTCCGGGTCGGGTCGGGTCGGCTTGAACCCTGAGTGGGCCCTGCCCTAAACCTGAAGTCTAAGAAGCGGGCCGGGCTTTTAATAGAAAGCATGACGGAGGGTCCGGAAGAAGAAACAATCCTTAGGGTAATAGTTTGACCGGTCAACCGTGGCCATTTCTCTTTCAACAAAAAAAAATTGAGAAAACTTGTTCAGTGATCAGAACTTCCGATGTTCCAGCGTATCCATTCATAAGTGCCAATTTTCGTACAATACATCCATCATGTACTTTATCATTCACCCGTATTTTTAATATATATACACAGATAATCTTAAGAAGAACCATGTGTTTGTCAGAGAATATGGAAAATAAATAACAAAATACAAATAAAAAGTTATTTATTTAATTAGAAAGATAGATTGAATATTCCCTTTTTTTAAAGGGAGCGCGGGAGAGAGAAACTAAACCTAATCCTGAGCAAAAAAAATGGCATGGATAAGCATAAATGGTTCATGCGAGATTCTTGAAATTTGAAAGATGACAGTGTAATTCATTGCTGTTTCAATCTTTACACTTTACTGTTTTTTAACGGTTTTTTAATTGCCGGTAAATAATATTTTGTTTCTGTTTATATAATTGCCTATTTATGGCGTTTTTTAGCGGATAAAATCATTCTATAGTGTCCTTGTCAACTTTTTTTAAAAGAAAAATAAAAAGTTATTTAGTAAAATTAGTAATTTATTTTAACGTGCTATTTAACTTAATATTAGGCACGTGTAATTTTAAGTTCGTATGTACATATATATTGACTGAATTCTTAAATCGATTATTTAAACTGTGACAAGATTAAATATGTTAGAAGTTGGGTTTAATAGAATTAAATTGTAATTAGATTAATATTGATTAGCGTACATTTAACCAGTATCTCGATCGGTGAGAGAGTTCGAATAATAAAAAATAAAAAAAATAATTTGAAAGAAATATTCTATCTGTACATACACTCGAAACACATTTATTAGATAATAATAATAATAAAATAAATCTACTCCTTTCAGATTTAATTCATATATAAATTACAATCACAAAACTTTTTTACAAGATAACAAATAAAAGAATAAAATTATCTAAATTAAAATAATGATATTTAAAAGTTATCTCATACATCAAATTATATAAATATTGCTATAAACAGTTCAACCTCTTAATTCTTAAAAAAACATATGGATTTATATACATATATAAATAAGTACATGTAATTAATATAACATTATAATAATGATTTTTGGAATCATTCAATAATGTTTAAATCAATATATCATCATTTAAATTATATATTGAATAATTGAAATAAACATTGAATTAACTTATAAAAAATATTAAGTCAACCTTACTTGTATTTAAATAATTAATAATTGTTATTTTTTTTCCTTATTCTTGCTTGACGAGAAAAAAAATATATCGAACTTTTTATTTTATTATGTTTGAGTTAGAATATAATATTGTTTCCGCAAAAATATAGTAAAATATAGTTCATTTTAACAGTTCAGAGCATTTTTAAAATTTTCAAAAAATTATTCTATTTATGTCAACGTTCAAATAATATTAAAAGGACTCAATTACAAGTATTTATGAATAAAACCTCATGTTGCAATCATTTAATAATTTTAACAATGATCATTCAAAATTCTAAATGTTATTCAATTTATTAAAAGCTCACTTCATTAATATTAAATCTAACAATTGTATATCAAACTTTATTAAAATTTGACCTTTGTATTCAACAAACACTATTTTTTAGTCAAACCAACTATAGTTATCCAATAATATTACATAGTTATTCACAAAATTATCATTAACTTCTTAATTTTATACATGCATAACTTAACTATCTAATTTCATACTTAACTCAATCATTAAGCATAACTAAATTGCAATAGATAACTTTTCTTAAAAGTAACTTCTATTCCAGTAACTAAATTATATTAAGAATTAATTATAATATTAATGAATTGATTTAAAGTTAAACTTTTGAAACGATATATATATATATATATATATATATATTCTATTACACACATATATATATTTTATAATATTCGGCGACTACATGTTAAAATATAGCAGTTGATATTAATACCAAGTGCATATTAAAATGGATATTCGACAATTTTAAGATGAAATATACATATTTAAATTTGGTTTTTAATATTCAGTTGCAACTTGTTAATACACTGTTCAACTAGTATTAACATATAAGAGGACATATAAACTAATTGTTAAAGAAGAGTGAAGTGATCAATAATCTTACCATACAATAATATTCAAATTGAAATATTTTTATAGTTAAAAAATAAAGTTAAATTGCCTTTTTTTTGTATAAAAGTTATAATTTATTTTTCATAAACTAGCTTAAAAACTTATTAAATAACCTGCAAACAGATTCTGCTTATGTTAAAAGTCACATAAATACTTATCTTACGATGCCACAGCATGAAGTACGAAATGAGATTAACTATAAGAAATTAAGAAATGCTTTAATGAGGTTGTGTCAGACATGTGATAATATTTTTTGTCCTTATAAATGTGCAGGTTAAATTATCAACTCTCAAATAACAATGGTAAAATAAAAAGTATAAAATGATAAAATTCAGTGATCACGTGATTTTTTTTTCTTCTTACTTTATTTTATACTCTGAATTTTTTTCCTTCTACGTCATCGAATTGTCATGTGCTGGATTTTAATGTTGGTTTTAAATATAAGAAATATTAATTAAGTTATATTAACACATAACACTACATTTCAATGATGAGTTTAGATTATGAATGGATTTTTTAATTGAGGTATAGTGAATTCATGTTTAACTATTAATATATATTTGTACTTGTAATTTTGTTTTTTGCGTTGTAAATAATATATTTTTTTTTGTTTGATTGAATTTTTAAATAAAAAACATTTTTAAATTTATAATACAGATTTTTTGGATATAAATTATATGTTATTAGATTTATAATCGATAATTTTACTGTAGTATAATGTTTTGTTAACTATGGACTACTTTTTAGTAAATGATGGAATTTAAGTTTTGCTAATATATTAAAAACAAAAAAAAAAAAAAATTCTTCTTTGTCTTGTCTAATTGGAGAACTCATGAAATTAGAGTTGACTCCATTTATTGCTTCCCTTTTTCCTTTGTCTTTTACACAAAATAAATGAAGAATTAAAAGTTGAGTTTTTCCCTTCTCTTCATAACCTGTTCTACCAATTTTCCATCAATATAAACGTACTTAGATGGATTACAAATAGAGTTGAGTTGATTAATTTATAAAACTATTCAATTAATTAAATAATTAAATTTATTAATATAGTTATTTAAACACAATATATTAATTTTTAAAACTACTCTTAAAGATTGAAACTTTTCATTCTTTATCCATATAATTAATGTATGTTTATCACCTTTAATCTCATAGATTGTTTTCATCATATCTCTTTAAATCATAATATTTTGACTTTTATTGACTTCAAAACTTCTAAAATCATTAAAAGTGCTGATAAAGAAAACAGTTAAAAAATAATTTAAAGAACCTCTTACCGATGGACAAATAAACTTCCTACAAATTAAGTTTTACTAATAATTTAAGTTCTTTAAAAAAATTATTTAATATTAACATGCATATAAATTTTAGACTTAATTAGGTTTTAAATTTTTCGTAAATTTAACTGTATTTTTAATTTAAAAATTTGATATTATTAAATGTTTATCAATTTTATATTTTTTAATTGAAATTCTGCAATTTTATACGATAATGTTACTTATTGTAATAGTTTAACGTTTCTTTTTATAAATTTAAACACTTTTAATAAAATTTATTTTAATAATAATTTGCATTGCAAATAATGTTTTAAAAAATTTTAAAAGCATCAATATTAAATAATAAAACAAAATAGGTTAGATATTTATTTGTTTCAACCATTTAGATTTTACCCTAAATTGAAATGATTAAACTTAATATTTGTTAACTCTTTTGTCTTTATTCGTTTAAAAAATTTACATTGTTTTATATTCTAAAGTAATTATTTGTTAAGTCTATAAATAGTAAAAAACATGTTTTAAAAAAAAATGCTTAATCGAAAACTTTTATTTTACCGTCTTAGTATTTTTTAGTTTGAGTGTCAAGCTAATTACAACTAACAATAAAGATTAAAATTAAAAACAATTATGAATAATCTAAAAATAAAAAACAAAATCTTACCAGAAAAATAAACCGGACTCAACCTATTTTAAAACCCGAAAGCATGCAACCTATATAGTTTATTTTGCTTAGTAAAAGGAGAATTAAAGTTTACAGAAAAATGGTTACAAAGAGGACGTTTTAGTTTATTACTAAATAAAGATTAATCCCACTCCAAAAGTTCCAACAAATTCTTTAGTCAAAGAGTATTTGAAATTATTATTTCTCCAGTTTCTTGTTAAAATGCAAGTTATAGTTATAAATACTACTGCAATGAACCACGTTGTCGAATATCGGGATTATGAATTTAGCATGTGTCCATGTTATCATCCATATTTATTTGCAAAGTTTAAGATGGCATCCACCAAAATAGTTGATATTTAATTTGGTTGGTATTCATGAAAGTTTATAGATGTATACATGCATGCATTTGCACCCACCCAAAGGATTAATTGACATAGGAAATGTATGTTGAAAACATTATTAATATAAACTTAAGTGTTAAATGAATAGTTTAGAAGAATAATTACTTAAGTGATAAGAAGTAGGAGACTAAATAAGTTGGACATATCGAAGAAGAAGTTCACTCGAAAGATATAAACATTAATGAAATACGAATCCAATCATATAAAGGATTAATATTACTGATTATTCAAAACCTTGAAATAATATATTAACCAGTGTTTTACCTATATATAATGTTTTATTTTTTCAATTTTATATAAGGTGAAACTTGAACTAGACTTGAATTTCGAACAAATGGTCCATGGGTGGGGCTTTGTACACTTAACTACAAAACTTAATTATGCAAGTCTTCCCTCTGCAGAAAACGTACTCATGCTATGTAATGTTGCTATCTTCTTCGTCTCTTTCCCACAAAAACCATATTATCAACATCCACATGCATTTTGTTCCCACCCCGGAAGCACTGCAAAGAAAACGATAAATTCAAACTATGCCTTTTTATTTTTTTTTAATTTTTTTTTTCAAACATATACCCAGCTATACATCATAACCTTTTTTTGCAGTTAATGACAATAAAGTCTATCTGCAACATTTAACGTCCTCTTACTTTTCTTTCTTCTTTTTTCAAATTCACAGCTGGAAAAACTATATAAGTCCAAAATGGAGGCATATATCTATATGCGTGCCACAATAATTACTTTTACATTAATTCAACCTCTCTCTTTGCCAACTCAAGCCTTACCATTTTTTTCAAGAAGAAGAAAAAAACACACAGATACTCTTTGCAAATACCTTCCGCTGAACGTGGATTCATCACTAACAAACGTTGGACTAGAATTTATGTTGAAGAGACTAATTAACACAAGCAAGTGATGGGTGTGAAGAAACTTATGAAAATAAAAGAATAGCTTGAAAGAGCAGAGAAGGGGACAGACAGTTGAGTTATATTATATATGTCACGCACTGCATTATCAATAATAACTTAGCATTATTGTCGTATAGTGTATGTTTTTATAGGTACTTTATTCCCCAACCCTTTTTTAAATTCACCTTTTCATTCATTAAAATTACAGTGCTTTCATTCCTCAGTACGTAATTAATGTTTCTTCACTCCGTCTGAAGTTTAAACTGATTTGTTTACATTACATTTTGCCAATGAAGAATGGTTATTTATAAGTGAAAGTCTAAAAAGTCCACATAGTACGTTTTTATTCAATACTCAACAAGAATAATTAAAATCCTTAATGATGGTCACCTGCCTAGATCTAGATACATATTTTTGGACAGGTTTTGCTATATATATGTACATTATCATGTTTCCATTGTTCTGTAGAATGTTGTTATACGTAAGTAGACATCTGCCACTGTCCTACACCTGAACAGTTTTTTTACACAAATTATTAATTAATGATATACTGTCTCCTTGTACCATTTTGATCTCTCTCATTGTAATTGAACACTTTTAGGTCCGATTTTTGGTACAAATTCTTCTCAATGTCGACGCAGACCTATTTCTACTCATTTTTGTTTTTTTTTTTTAAATATGATCACTCAACTCTTTCAAGAAAATTTTAATTTGAATTTATTAAGTTGTAAAAAACTAATCTCACAAAGACTATTCACTCCTTGCTTGATTTTAAGTATCTATTACTTATATTAATATTTGATGAATACTTGTCTGCATACTTGTTCTTTTTGGGTATTTCATTTTTTTTTCATTTACATAGTCAAAGTTGAGATCTGAAGAATCATGATTAAGTCGCGTGACTACAATAAGAGAGCAACTCATTTAAAGTTTTCGAATGGGACAACATTTTTTCTTGTTTTAGAAAATGCTCATCTTTTATGTGCTTAATCCTATTTATATAATATAATGATATAAATTAAACAATAGCAGAATCAAAGGCTTATTGCGTAGCATGTTATCTAGTTGACGAGGAGGGCAGAAGAGATCATCACACCTCTGGAATAAAGAAGAAAAAAAAACATTTTTTTATAAATCTGTGCCACTCTCGGACATCTTTTATTCTAATAGGTACGTGCAATAAAAGAATCGTTCTGTTTTATTATAGGATTATCTTGCAGAAGCATGGTTGGAATTGGAGCAGATATTCAGGTATATCTATCAGCCTGCAGAAAAAGACGATCGAAAGCCCACAACAAACAACTCAATTTGGAGCTACTATATATCCTGATGAAAGCTGCATCACATAATAAATCTGTCACATTGCAGAAAATACACATTAATTAGTTTACCCTGGTGAATGACACTGCTTTGTACGAAAAAAGAAGAAGAAATGAAAGACAGCAGATTATTATGTGAGATTGAAAAAGCATGCATGCAGTAAGTAAGCAATGACTTTATAATAGATTACAGACGTACGTAGTATCGTGAAAAAGCATGGTGTATTTAATAAGTTGAAGTTGTAGCGATTTGTAGATTATGATAAGGGTGAAAAGTGGGGTGTTTTGAAAAAAAAAAGTAGGTAGAAGATGAAAGAAAAATAATAGAGGTTGGTGAATGTGGGATGTAGAATTGAAGGTGGAAAGAGCTGGCAGGCAGGGGGTAAATGACCCAAAAAACTGAATGATGTGTACGTATTTAGTGTTTTGGGGTGCGAGGGAGACGGGGAGTGTGACAGAGAAAGGGAAGGTTATACCCCACACCCACTAACTCCCATGCCATTTCTTTCAACAAAAGTTCCTGTGTCATCTTACCTTGTATTTCACAGGCTACTCAGAGGGTATAGGAGTTTGCTATTCCCAAATCCCAATGCTTTGACTGTCCCTATCTCCTTCAAACTTAAACAAAACCCACCGCCCACTCTCCTCACATGCCATCCCATCATCTTATTTCTTACACTCCTACAATAATCACTATCTTTTCTCAAATCTACACCAGGGCTACCATACCTTTAAGTTTTCATTTCCTCCTAAATTATACCAAACACAATATTTTGGGAAAAGCCCAATAACATCTTAATAGGCCGCCCATTTCTCAAGGAGGCCCATTCTTAAAATCAGACCCAAAACAAAAATCTTAATACATGCATAATTATAGTATTGTCTTAAATGTTTTCAAACAAAAGGTTATAATTCACATACAATGCACCCAGTGTCTTTATAAATTTATGATTCAATTTAATGCAAAAACCTCACAAACACATTCACAATTATAAATGTGAATTAAAAACAACTTAGACAAAATTAATTAAATTAGTTAAGAATTGTAATAATGTAAAAATATTTCATCCTGGGTAATTTGAATTGATTATATTTTTAGGTAAAATAGTATTAATTTGACTTTAATATAGTAAATAGGATAAAAATATTATTAATATTAAGATTTGTTAGATATTCTATTATTATAAGATATTAAAAATCAAATATTGTATTAGTTATAATTTATATATTATTTAATTTGTGCATATGCTTTTGTTATTCTTTTAATAGATAAAGAATAATTAGATTCTTTATAAAGAATAATTAGATTCTTTTATATATATACTCTATTCTATAAAATAATACTTTAAAATTTTTCTTAAAAAAGTAAATACTTTGTTTTTTCTTTTTAATTTTGTTGTAGTATATTCCACTATGTTCTTAAAACCTTCTAACGGTGTTTCCTTACAGAAACGTTGTTGTTGTTCCTAGAAAGTTGGTGGAAACTGGGGAAGCATGTGCCGCATCGTCATCAAAATCAAATCAGGGACGAAACGGCAAGGCAATCAAGGTAGACAACCTTGTTGCGTCACGTGTTACACGCCACTCAATAGATCAGAGCCACGTGTCCAATCCCCAAACCCGAACATTGACGGTTCAAAATGCGCCACGCAACCGTACTCCTACCGAATATTCGCGTTTCACACCACCCACAGTTTAGAATAATTCCTTTATCTCGTCACAATTAATTTATAATAAATAATAAATAAGAATTAGTATTTAATAATAATCAAAACCCTGTTTCGTTTATGTTCAAAGAAAAGAAGCCGTGTTTTATTTTTTTAGGGTTCCATCTACCTATTTAGATAAAACACGAAAACCCAATCGTATCCGGAAACAATTCCTCTCTTGGAGAGAAGCTCTCTAATTCCAACTGATTGTCGTAGAATTTTAATGGCTTGTTCATCATCCGATTCAAAACCAGTGACGTTGCTGTTGTTCTTTTCTTTCCTAATTCCGATACCTTTCGATTCTGTTTCCGCCCTACGCATACTCGATACTTGTTCATCTCTTTCTTTTTCAAATTCCGATTCCTTTTTGTAACACACATACCTTAGTAACCCAACGAACGAACCAAAGAAACCGTTGTCATGGGAAAGCGTAAGCTCATAATTCCTAGGGTTTCTGTGTTTATCGATCCGACTCTATTTGATTTTCTATTTGTTTAATTAATTAACTAATTATTTGTTTTTGTGCTCTCTGTAGGCAATTCTCAACGTAAAAGTGCTGCGATGTTTGATAGTGATGATGATAGTAGCGTGACCTCGTCGTCAACTGCTCGTTCTGATCTCATGTCGGTGTCCGGAGCGGAAGATGTGCAGTTTGTTCAAGATTCCTTGCTGGACCAAGCTCTCGATGCACTAGATGAGAAAAGGTACTTTGTTTAACGATATCGAAATAAATTGACATTGTGGATGGAACTGGAGGAATTTTTAACATTTTTTGTTGATTTATTAAGGGGTTCCACGAGGGAGAAAGCTTTTTCATCGATAATTGACGCTTTCAATAGCAACATGCAGCATCAGTTTGTGGAGAAGAAGTAGGTTTTGTTGGTTATTTAATTTAATGTGTGCTTTTATGTTATTGCTTTTAGAATTTAATTCAAGTGCACTTACTCTTCATCCAATCACAACTTCGCAGTAAGCTTGTTGAATCATATAGTAGTAACTCCCGTATAAGTCATTTATAGATGATTTTAATTGGTTGACAGTGTTAAAAAGGATAGCAATTTTAATTCTTGTTTTTATTGCAAAAGAAAACACAATAAGTTATAAAAATGTGCTTTAATAAGCAATATCATATATTTTGAAAATACGAGATATATGTGTTCCAACGATGATCCTTTGTTTTACGGTTTTGTTGGTGGTTCTATTTATAAATTAACTTCGCAATCTGTACATAAGCACATGGATATTCATTTTTCACTCTAAAGTGATTGTTGTCATAACCTCGTGGTGCTTTCTCTAATCAGATTTGCTACGTTGTTACATCAATGCCTTTCTTCAATTAAAAAGGGATCTAAAAAGACATCTGCTAAAGAGATAGCTTTGGCATCTCATGCGATTGGTAAGAATTTGAGTAACTTAAGCATGCTTAGTATTGATTTTATTGAATTGAATATTTAATTTCATTCATTTTTAAGGTTGTCTGGCCTTGACTGTTGGATGTGGTGATAATGCCCGTGAAATATTTGAAGAATCCATTCGTCCTTTGGATGAATCTCTCACATCTACAATAGATGTTTCGAAGATACCATCAGTAAGTAGGAGTTTGTAAATATTTCAAATTCTTGTATTCGGACTTCTCCTTGTGATTCTCTTTCTATGATGCTTAATTTTATCTGCTTAATGATGTTTATAGTTGTTGGAGTGTTTGGCTATAATTACCTTTATTGGGGGGAATGATCAAGAAGAAACAGAACGATCAATGGACATAATGTGGCGAGTTATTAATCCCAAATCAGGTTCCAATGTAGGTATCTGTTTCAAACATACTAATTTGTTTTATTCACTAATCACCCGTTTTAAGATTGACTTGTATTTCTAATAGCAGTTGTGTTAAATTAACTAAAATAACAATCTTTTTACCGTGTTTAGGTAGTTGCTGTCAAACCTTCTGCTTCATTAATAGCTAATGTGGTGTCTGCGTGGTCTTTTCTTCTCTCCACAATAAGCAATTTGAAGTTAAATTCAAAAAATTGGCAAAAGTAAGAATGCTGTCCTTTGCCATCCATTTTTATTTGATTCTACATTATTTATATATAGGTAACATGCTAATAGGCTTCTGTTGTCAAAATCATTTAAATGCATATATGATGTGAAATCAATTTAACCCAGTGTGTTAATATCCCATCCCAGAATATTCTATTTTTTCGTGTAGTTCACGTAGTGTATACTATTGAACCATGTGGTCACCTGTTGAAACTGAAGCTGGTGACTAAATTTTTTTAAAAGAACCTCAGATACCATATTGAATGCAATGAAAAATTATGTATGAAACAAGTCCCACCGAGAGCCGAATGTAAGCTTCCTACATGTTGCCATGACCTATAACAAGAAACAGACCCTGTTGCTGGACAGAAGCCAGTTTCCTGAGAAACTAGAAACCAGTTGCCAGATGAACCTGTATGTCACCTAAAAAAGAGAAAAAATAGGTAGAGAAAGTTAGAAACTAGTCACCAGAAAAGAGAAAGCAGTCACTGAGAAAGAGAAATCAATTTCTAGAGTGCCGAGTTGAGAGATAAAGGAGGTGTTTAGAGACATTATACTCAGAAATGAGGGTGTTGGGTTGTGACAGAAAGTGAGAAATAACAGCTTTTTGATTGGTTTTGTAAGCAAAACGTTGTTCTAGAGATTGGAAATTTTGTAATTAGTCCCCTCCTAAAAAATACCTAATTTTAGTGTTCAGAGGCCATTTCTAGAATCTGGAGATAGCACGACTAACCATTTTGCTGATGCCACCATTTTGTCTGCATCAGTTTCTACCCTGTACTGCTCCACTGCCTTCAGTGCCTCTATTTATAACCAGATCTTAACTGTTTTGTAGACTAGACGCATCTGTTACATGTTATTAAGAAAAGAGCCCATACAAGAGGAATAGCCTGCACCCAATTTTTGCACGATTGAAAGGCAAAATTGACTGCACAAAACGTAATATATTTCAATTAAGAACAATGGGGATATCGGTTGAGTTTAAATATTTTATAGCCACCCTGGGTTTAAACTTTGAGATAAAGCAGTTATTTATTTTGACACTTGATGTCTAAAAGATGTATCAACTTAAAAATGTGATATTTAAATTTTCAAACCCTGCGTTTTTTTTTTTTTTTATTCTACCTCTCTTTTTTCATGAATTGTTTTTAGGTATTTCCTTTTCTTATTTTCAGTAAGGTAGTTATAATGTGGGTATAATTGGAGTCCCAGAAAGATAGTATTATGAGTTTGTTTGAACGAACTTTTGTAGAAGGATTTATGGGAGAGAGACATCTGAAGAAAAAAATGAAATTAACTTCTCCGTAAGTTAAATTAGTTTATGTGTAAGTTGCAAAAATTTTGAGAAACTATATGAGAGGTCCTCTATAATTAGTTTATGCATAAAGTAATGTTAACTTATGAAGAAGTCGATGTCATATTTTAGATTTATCTTTCATCTGTTTTATTTGCTGTTACAAAAAATATCCATGGAGAATTGCATTCTATGTAACCATTCCTGGGATCCAACTTATTGTTTTGTTGTTCATGCAGTTCAATATCTTATTTATCTGGTCTTCTAGACAAGGAAGACAGATCTGTACGAATTGCTGCTGGTGAAGCACTTGCTCTGATTTTTGAAATTGGAGTTATAGATAAATTTTCTGCCCAGTCAGACAATGCAAGTGATGCAACGCAAGAAGGGAGTAAACCACTCGAAAGCTACATATTTTTACAGGGACTAAAAGGAAAGGTGTTGAATCAATGCAAAAAACTTTCCATAGAGGCGGGTGGAAAAGGTTCTGCAAAGAAAGATCTTAATAGTCAAAGGAACTTGTTCCGAGATATCTTGGACTTTTTTGAGGTATGTTACTACTATGGTTATTATTTGACAACAATAGATGTTTTGCTAATGAAGGTGAGGATTCTGTACTGATCTTATCTTGTCATCCTAGTATGGTTACTCCCCGGATATTTCAATGAAGATTGGGGGTGATTCCCTGCAGACATCATCGTGGTCTGAAATGATACAGGTATTTCTTGTGTACTGTCTTTCCATACTTCTTGAAATCTCTTTTCTTGTAGCATTTTTGACATTCAAATTCTTGCAGTTGAATTTTATCAAGCATTTTCTTGGAGGAGGATTCGTTAAGCATATGCAGGTAGACTTTCTCAACCTTTTTCTTCGGCAAGTTTCTGGTCATTGTATAATCTGGAGCTCATGTTTACACCCTTTTTTCCCTCTTCTCCCTTGGCAAACAGGAAAACGAGTTCCTACATGATGTATTTGGTTTTTCGCCGAAGAGAAAATATCTTAATAACAGCGAACACAAAATGTCTGGTGGTGAAAAGGTAAATTTGTCCGTGATTGTGCTCAATTATCTTGATTTTTCGTGTATGTTCCCCCACTCCCCACCGCACTTGTTTTCATGCGCTAACCTGCTCCATTCCTTTTAACCGCAGAGAATGTTTAAATCTCCAAATTCGGTTTTGAACAAGGCTAGGACGCAATTACTTAATAAGCAGCGGATATTATCCGAGGTTGGCATTCTTACTGTATACGAGAACGTTCACTTAAAATGATAATATGACCTGAACGTAATTTGAAATATGATAACTTTCTTCTGCAAAAGAATGTGCCGTGTGGATTGTATATCGATGCTTATTTTTTTCCTTTGATTTCTTTTGTTAAATTTACAGGGCAGAAACTTCGGCCACTACGCCATCAACCACGAGGATGCATGAATTTGATTGGGAACGACGATAATTATATGTCATTTAGATATTCGATCCTTCATTTGTGTAACAATATTTTTTACATTTTATAAGTGCACTTTGTCTAATCCTGTACTCCTATCAATTTCATTTGTTGACGTGAGACTTATGATGTTGTAATATGAATAACAAATAGATATTAAGAACGGATTTCAAATGTCTATTTGTCTTAAGGATATGTACAAGTGGAAAGAAATTAAATTAATTTGGAAAATATTATATATGATTAAATTGCTTTCTCTATATTAAATCTTATTTTTTATTTTCCAATTTATTCATTGTGTAGTGGTCATGTTATAAAAGTAATACAAATACTTTCTTTAAGTCTTTAAAAGTGAAAAAAAATAAAAAATAATAGAACACTCGTATATCGATCTGATTTGACTTCATTAGGCTACACTTCAGGGATGAATAGATATTATATACTATAAATTTATTATTTCAATTTAATATTCCTTTTTAAGTTATTTTTTGCGACATAAAGTAATTTTTAAAAGGATGATATTTTTCATGAATGTTGTTATTTGAATGAAATTTAAAACACTTTTTGCAAATAAATTTGAAAATATATATAACTCTTTTTTAACAAAAAGCTTAATTAATAAATTAATAAAAATCTTAATTACGGTTAATAAAAATCTTAATTAATAAAATCATCATAATTAATAGCTATATAAATGGAGAAAAATATTAATACACTATGGTAATAATAAAAGAAATTTAATATTAAATTTGAAATTAAACATATATTCATGAGAATGTGGACTGCATCTTGAAATTTAAAAACTTGATAAAAGATCTGGAAAATCATTTTGATAATTTTTTTTGGAAAGAAAACAAACTCACCCTTCAGGATCTGAATCACTCAACAATATGGAGTATGTTAAGATACCTTATGCCTGTATATATTTACATGAATCTAAATTCATTTCATGATTTATTCACATATATATAGAAATCAATACAATAAATATATTTTTTAAATATACTAAAATATAAATTATTAATCATCTTTTATTATTGTTAATTTATTTATAAAATTTTACACATGCAGTCAAACAAAATATATTTATAATTCGACTGTGTTATAATCAATTCTACAGAGTTATGAATTGGTCTAAATTATCATTTCATATTCTCTTTATACAACATTTCAAAATAAAACTTGCTAAAAATTTTCTATTTTAATATGATAATCTCGATAAGTTTTGGAACGCAAATATGTAAATCTCGATAATTTTCTATTTCATAATTAGGTAATTATGAAAGAAGAACATTATTGTGAAATAATGATAAACGTAATTATTTATGTAAAGTACCTTCATTTAGTCAGTTTTTATTTTTCAACATCTTCTAAATTGAATAAATATAGAAAAAATTTAAAATATATTTTTTTAAAAATTGCTTTTATTATAACTTTTAGTTATACCATTTATTAACTATTTAAATTATTTACAAAAATATGTAAAAATACGAACTCACAATGCTGTGACGACTATTTCTTCACTAGTTTTAATTATAATTTCCATTTTCTAAAAACCCTGTTATTGATGAATTAACTATTGCTTTAAAAGTCAACAAACACATGTAAGGAATTAAAAAAAAATCAATATTTGAAATATGCAATATCAACTATATATGGAAGTTTTAGATGAAATATTATTTTTAAAATAAAATATTGGTATGTTAAAGTAAACAATGATATGATATAAAATTATTCAGTTTCAAAATTGAATAACAATAAGGTGTATTATATAAAATATTATATCATAAAAATTACCATAATGTGTATAATTTTATGTCAGATAATTTTTTTTTTTTACATTCTTTTCTAAATCGTGATTATTTTCATTATTATTTTTATTTAAAACTTAATGAAGTGTTGGAAATAACAATCTTAATTAGTAAAAGCATCGTAATTAATAGCCATAAAAGAAAATGAAATATTCTATACAGCCTAGCTAATTAAGGCAAATTAATGTTAAATTAAAATAAAATGTAATATTCTGTCTGGGAAATATGGACTAATCTTAAAATTTAAATTTTAAAATATAAAGAGTTAATGAAATATTTCTAAAACTATCCTAATATTTGAAAAGAAAACAAAACATTAGTCCCTTTGGTATCTGAATCACCAAACAAAGTAAGGTTTTTTAAATTACATGAATACAAAGAGGATACAGAATGCTTCCTTGTCTTCCATGGTGGTGATCTATGGCTCCTACGCCTCAGCCTCCACGAATCGACATTGAACCTGAATATTGCCCTCAAGCGGTGAGGCAATGGTACTACCTCGCATCACTGCCAAGTAACAGGAGAGAATCTTCATTAAGCAGGGATCTCTCCTTAGAAGTTAAGAAACATCTTCGTTATCTGGGTTGGAAATTTTGGCATGTTGACAAGAAAGATAAGTGGGAGCTGCGTTACACATCACCCATCACTGGCAAGAATTACATTTCTCTCGCAAGGGCATGTAAAGCTTGCATAGAAGAGGGAGGCTGCAATGAAAACCCTCAAGATTTTCAAGAAAACAACGTTCTTCTCGAATATCCCATTTCTTCTCAACCAACAAGAGAATCCAAAAAGAGAACTAGGGTGTGCAAGAAAAGGGAAAAGGATGATCACGATGATGAGTTGGGAGAAGGCTCTAGTTCTACGAATGGTAGAAGAGGTAAGGCTGCGCTGTCGATCAAAACAACGACGCAAGAGGGTGAGGCGGCACCAGTTTCTAAGTCTTCACAACACCACAGTGGAACTCTTATCCCTTGGTTGATAGAAAACGGTGCTGTGGGTTTAGATTCCGTGGTAATCTGCCATGGTGCAAATGGCGTGGTCAAGAAAGGGAAGCTGTCGTACTGTGGCATATGCTGTGATTGCTGTAACAAGTATTTTTCTCCCACTCGCTTTGAGGCTCATGCCAGGTGTCAAAGGCACAGACCAAATTCTAGCATTTTCTTGGAAGATGGAAGGTCATTGTTAGATTGTAAAAACGAGGCCCTAAGTTCTCAGCAAAATGGGTATGTGAAAGAAGATGAAATCGATGACTGTGGTTATCCAAATGATAGCACCTGTGCTGTTTGTCGTTACGGTGGCGAACTGGTGTTGTGTGATGGATGCCCGTCTTCGTTCCACCTCAAGTGTTTAGGTTTAAGAGTTGTTCCTGATGGTGATTGGTTCTGCCCAGTTTGCTGTTGCAAAATATGCAGGCGACCTAGATGCAGAGATGACCGTGCTCATAATGTGGGTGTTAACAGTATTTTAGTTTGTCCTCAGTGTGAGAGAAAATTCCATTTTGGATGCTTAAAAGCTCCAGCCTCGTCATATACCAAGTTGGAAAAGGAAGAAGACCGTGTTGGTAATAGGAATTGCTTTTGCAGTAGAGACTGCGAGGAGATATTTGTCGGTCTGCAGGAGCTTTTGGGAAAAGCCATTAATGTTGTTGATGCAGATAATGTTACTTGGACGTTGTTGAAGGCAGTGAAAAGGGATAGCAGTGGAGAAGAATATCTTAATTTGGATGGAGTTGAAGGTTTGAGTGAAAACGAAAGGAAGCTAAGTGTAGCTCTTGATGTATTGCGTGGGAGTTTTGACCCAATTATTGACGCTTTTTCTGGTAGAGATTTGATAGCTGACGTTGTTTTCAGCAGAGGGTCAGAAGTGGATCGGTTGAACTTTGGTGGGTTTTATACTGTGGTACTGGAGAGGGAGGAGGAGGTGATTTCTGCTGCTACTGTGAGGATTTTGGGGAAGAGGGTTGCGGAAATACCCTTTGTGGCTACAAGGATGGAGTGTAGAAGACAAGGAATGTGTAGCATGTTGATGAATGAGATTGAAAAACAGTTAAGTTACTTGGGAGTGGAGAGGTTGGTTCTGCCATCCTCGTGCAGTGCGATAAACACATGGACAAAATCATTTGACTTTGTAAAGATGAAACCTTCAGATAAGTCTAAGCTACTTGATTTTGTTTTTCTTACCTTCGAGGGTACCATCCTCTGCCACAAACCTTTGTTGCAAGAAACTTATGTATGATCTAAACCTTTTGTCTATTACTTATGTCAATGTTTTTTTATTCTCTACTGCTTTTGCTTGCAGATTATAGGACAATTTGCTGAGCTTCATATAATCGTTTTTTTGGTTATTTATAATATGCACTATTGTTGAAATACTTTTGCGAAAGATAACATACTTTTATAACATTTTTTTATAATATTTTAATATTTTTTTATGTGTTATTCTTTAATTAGTGTATGATATTTATAATTATTAAGTAGAATAATTTTGGACCAATAAAAAAATAACAAGTAAATGATACGAAAATGTTATAAAATATATAAGGAACCTTTGTTTTATATATTTATTCTGTTAAAGTTTAGTTTGATATACATTATTTTTGTTCTATTTATTTATTTATTTTATTGAAGTTATGTCAATAAAAAAAATTACCTTTTTTATTGAATTTAATTTATGTCGATAAATATGATTTTTAATTTTCTTACTGTTGTTTTTCCATGCAAAGACTTATTTAATTTTGTATTTTTTTTACAATTTATCCATTCTATTAATTTTTTTCCCGAAACAATTAAATCAGAATCATAAATTTTTCCTATAGTTATATCTTTTTTTTGTAATGCAATATATATATATTAATAATAAACATATTTGAAAAAATATATACTTAAAGTTCAATCTTTAATTATTATGATAAATTGATTATAATTTGGGATAAAATATATTTTTCAATTATTATTTTACTATTTTAGTAATTTTGAGGACTGATTTAGTGAATTTTCATGAAGGGATTAAATAAGGAATTATTTGATGATCATTATATGGTAGACTAACATGAGATATAAAGATGTTATAAAAAAATTATAGAATAAAAGGAAAAGAATGGTAGTAATTGTAGTAATGATAGTAAAAGTAGTTGTAGCGACTACAATGATACTAACAAAGATGATAAGGATAACAATGATATGATGATAATGAATAACAATAATACTAGTAAGCATATTATAAGTGACTTTTGATAAAGGTGGCATAAGATCTTTATAGGTTTGCATCGAAATGTATTCCTCCTTTCTTCGTACCAATGACAAAGCAATGATGTTACTAAAATCACCCAATTAAAACAGCATTGGAGTGACTCGGACAAAGGAAGGTATGAGATTTTTCCAAAGAAAATATGTTGAAAGAAACATGAATTATTGATTCTAGATCCATGAATCTATGAAGACTTCCTGTGCATATTGCTTGTCATTTGCAACGTCAAATGCCTCAAATAAACGTCATGATAACGTTTACTATACGAAGATAAAAAAATATATTTTAATCTTGAAATCATATAATGTTTGGATGACAAGATCTCTCACAGACAATATTGTGTTTTCATGAGAAAGAATATTATTTTCTACGAAAACAAGAAACAAAATATGGTTGTTTGATCAAGTGTTGAAACTCAATATAAAGTGACTTGACTCTATTAAAATTTGTGTGAATAAAACAATTCTATCAAAATTTGAAATTTAGTGAAATCTAATAAATAAGGATGAATTGTTATAATAGAGGAATTTTTCATACTGTATCAATACTACATTTCATGAAAAGACAAAAACATATAAACATTCTGTCATTTTATTGGAAAAAAAAAGTATTTGTGCTTAATTTATAACATTCAATTATCAACTTGCAAATATTTTAGCAAAGCTCCTGAGATAACCTCAAATTTAATTTATATTATATAATCTTATATCCTTTACATCGAGAATGCCAAACTAGTTTATATTACTTTCTAAACAATTTATGAAAAGCGTTTTCATTTTTACAACATAAAAAATTAATTTAATTATGACACGATTGATAAATATTTTTTTTATTCTTAAAATCCAATATCTTAAATTTAAGACCTTTTCCTATGCCGTATTAATATATTTTTAATAAGACTACTATATTAAATTTAATCTAAGACCTCTGAATATGACATCTTGTAATATAATACTCTTACATATCATCTAATGTTGCATTATTGCTCATCAGTAACTTCAAAATATGACACAGTGCATTTGCTGTTAATATCTGTCGTCAATTTACACCTCCACCCTGTACTATAACTCTTGGGAACCTTCTTATACATAATCTGTAATCTAGGTAACATACTCTGAAATCCTTAAAATGAAATACCAAGAGGCTTATCAGGCGAAATTATCAATAATTTAGAGATTTAGACATTTACGTAGATCTATTGTAATTGGTATTACTGTGAAACCTTTACACCAAATGATCACTTGGATGAAATTGTTGCCTTTGTTAACTAGAATCGCACTAAGTCTTCTGTGGGCACCTTTCCAAAATTATTGGAAAATGTTTGATGGCCACCTAAAATTTCTTCTTTTAGCCATGCTCACTTGAATCAAATCATAATTCTTACACTAACAGAGTTACAACCCAGATTCTCTGAGCGCAAATATTCCAAGAGGCGTCTTAATAAAGAACCATCACATATCATAAACTATCAGATATATATTAAACAACCATATGCTTATTGCCATGCACTTTTTGAACGGCTTAATTGATGAAACCTTTTTTTCCTTCTAGTAAGATACCATTAGCTGCAACAATATAAAGATTTGAGTCTCTGCACATATGTACACAACTTTTTATTAGCAAAAACATTATGGAAAAATGTGTTTATGCTGCAACTTACAACAAGGAGACAATTCAATTTACACAACACAAAAAAAGTTATATTCTACACAAACAATGGCTACTAGTATACAGTTTGGTGCTTCAAAACGTTTGACATATGCTCCAAAACCAGAACAAGCCTACTCTACAAATCCCACAAGCATCTATCAGAAGGGGGCAGAAGATGAACAAGAAAAAGTAGTTACACGAACGGAGGCAAGACTCAACTACTCCAGTTATCCTGATCCTCAGCAGGACCTTCACCCTGCAGTTTATTTCAATGAGGTCAGACAACGCAAAATGGAAGTCTCTCTTTCTTAGCCTATATGCATGATAATCACAACATCAACAACATTGATTCAAAATGTGTACCATTTCATCATCGATTGATCTTGCAGGTGACCAGACAAGAATTTGTCTATCATTTCCACCAGTGTAAAGTTCCTGTAACAACAAATAAAATCATTAAATAACACATGGGAATTTGGGTTATTTTGGATGTACCAACTAATGAGAGTTTTGTTGTTTCACGGGTTCATTGTTTTCCTGCTACAATTAATTAAAATAATAAGAAATTAATAAATATTTTTCTCTTGGGATTCATGCAATTTTTTCCAACAGACACTAAGTTCAGTCTGTACAGTGTATAGCCAGTTGTCTTCTAGTTCATTTATGACATGTAAATGTTTTCCTTTTCACCCCTCATCTTTATCTTTATTTCATCCACAAACACGAACGAAGATTTATCACATTTTAATTGACTATTCTTTTAAAAAACTACTTTTATCAAAGAGGGAACATGACTGAATATTACAGTAGTAGTACATGTATATACAATTTACACCTATTCTGTAGATACATCACTTTCCCTTTTTGGCCTTTTCCATAAAAGAGTGAAATTATGAGATAAAATGTAAAAAAAAAAGAGTGAAAATGAGTAAACGAACCATAATTTGTATGAATTGATGATTTATTAGAAGTATGCCTATGTGTGTTCATGAATAGGAGCTATAAGGTTGGCTTGGTGGTAAAAGTTGGGAGGGAGGGTGGAAAAGGTTGTGGGTTCCACTTCCTCCACTAACATTCGGAAACTATAAGGTTGGTTTGAAGGGTTTGGAAGAAAGGATGAGAGAGGTTGTGAGTTCAACTCTCCCAATTAACAAAATACTAACAACTAACATTTGTCAATAATAAAAAAAAAAGATATGAATAATGAACTAATGATAAATTTCAATGAATTCAGTTTTGCATGACTAAACAAAAACAAAAATATCTGTACCCCGTTCAACAGGAAACTAAACATGTTGAAATGACTACACAAAATCACATGTTGTACTCAGTTTTGCATTTCCTTCATTTGATTTATAACCACAGAAAAAGAATTTAATTTGAAACTGCACTTGTTGGCCCAACTAGCATAACAGATTTCACTTATGACAGCAGAAGTTGATGAACCACTGATCAAAAAAGAATAGGGAAAGAAAAGGGACCGCCACCCCTTGAACATGAACTTACCTGATTTTGTTGATTAAACCAACAAGAGTTCACACATTCATAGTGGCCACGTAATACCGTGTAGGTGTACCCAGACCACATGTCAAATGCCTGAATAATTTGAAACATAGATTAGTGTTCCTCATTGCATTCGTACATCTAAATAATACACAGCAGAGACGTACTTTCACAGATCTCATGCATGGAACAAAAACAAGGGCGGAATCTTGAGTGGTGGCTAATTGAAGAGGTTTATTTATTTGCAGACGGACTGTTTCAAAGTTTACAAGTGTGTTGCAGCCAGATTGAACATCCCACAACCTTAATCTTGAATCAGATCCTGTCATGCAGCAGCACATCAATACAGTGAGAAAGGAGAGAAAGATTTCACATTCGAACATAAGTTTTACAAATTGTGAGAAACAAGCTTAATATGGAAGCCCATCATAATTATTATTGCATGGATAATTCCTATAAATCTACTATCAAATAACTAATGAACAACCTGCACTTAGTAGATACATGCCATCCTCTGTAGCCTTTAACCCTGTCACAGCACCATAATGAGCAGTCGCCCGATCCTGAGTAGACAGCATTCCTGGATGTAACCTCTGCTTCATTGGTCCCTTGGATGGAACTCTGCCAATTGGTTGTTGTCTGCAACCACTTCCATTAGCATGTTTCTTTTGGGCACCACGCAATTTTGCACTCGAATCCTGTGAGTGATAAGGCTTTGGGATTATATAAAAACCATAAATACTCAACTACCAACACTAGATGACTTTTTGCTACAATATTAAAACATTCACGACCTTCGATAACCACTATTTTGATTCACTATCAGAAAACAAGGAAATGCTAAACCTAGAAGAAGAAAACAGAAGGAGTAAAACCTTTGTTATCATGGACCGTTTGAGTATAGGTGGGCGTCTTCCAAGCTGAGTCTGAGATTGATCTAAAACTTGGAAACAGCCAGCACGCCTGATGTCCCAAAATCGTATTGCACCATCACATCCCCCGGTAATTAATACCCATTCACTTGAATTAGACCACTCAACAGTCATTACACCATCTGTCATCACGGAAAACATTTGACACAGAACCTTCTTCTAATAAGCACTCAGAAATCTATCTCACTTTCTGGTAATTTACACAATATTAGATCTCAATTAAGAAATCATTTGGCCAATAGTACATGCTAATACTTCCCTTAAGAAGCACGCAACAGATCCATAACATACAAAGATGTCAGTTTACACAAGTGATAACCAAATAACCCCCTAAACTGACTGAACGTAAGTGTAATAAATTCTAACCGGAAAGCCCACAAGCCATGCGTAAAATAACTAAACAAAGCAGTAGGAATAATAAAGTATTGACATACCTCGGTGACCGGACAAAGTATGAGCGAAAGCCCCGGAAGCAATATCACAAAGGCGAACTTGAACATCCTCAGTGCCAGCAGCGATAAGCATGTGAGACGTTGACAAATTAGACATTGCAATCCTATGAACTTTTCCTGGCATTTTGAAGTTCACCACCACCTGCACATAATTCAATGAACAAACTAATTTAAATTAAGAGTTTAATCTCCATACATACACTGTGATCCGACTAAATATCAACTATTAATGAAATTATCACAAAATTACGCGTAGTAGTAGTAGTAGCAGCAGTGCTGATACCCAATTTGCGGTTTAAATAAGTGCATTGCAATTAAACTGATTAAAAGCGAAAATATGACAGTGACCTGGGTGGTATTGGTATCCCAAACATTAATGTGATGATCGTATGAGCCAGTGACGAACAAACCGGTGTCAATGGGATACCATATGGCTGTGGAGACGGCATATTTGTGGGCCTGTCGGTGCTGCTTGTCAACGACAAATAAGCACCTGTGTTTGCAGAAGGCGGCGGAAGCTTCGGAAGTGGCGGATCGTTGAACGTCGTAGACGGCTACAGAGGCATCGGAGGCGGCGGAGAGCAGATACCTTCCCTCTGTCGAATCAATCTGATTTGACGGAGAAATTGGAAAGCGTGGAAAGAAGGTGGGGATTTGAATTGACGGTAGAAGGAGAATGAGTAAGAGTATGTACCTGAAGGGAGTTGACGGCGCCCTTGTGAGGGGACACGATGTCTTTGTGATTCGCCAATTGGAGTTGCGAAATGCGATAGGATTTTATGCTATTGACGAAATTGTTCGCGCGCACTTTCCCACCTTCCCTGTCTCTGATCTGCTTCCACACATGCGTATGCATGTTCGGAGCATCTTTGATTGATTTCAACTCGATCACAATTATCACTCTCTCTGTCTCTCCTCTTCTCTTCTCTTCTCTTCTCACACTTCTATTTCTATTTTCTGCCTAATTTTCACCAAATAATCTCTCACCTCCAACAAATATGCCTTCAGCCTAAAATCGACTCAACTATTCGGCCCACTTTGTTCCAACAGTTGGGCTTAGTTGTAGTTTATAATTACTATCTACACTCCCCGTGTTACTACTACTCGCCTAATAATTTCTTACGTCATTTCTTAAGACGCTACAAGCAAATGAAACCTGTAAATGTTTTTGGTTTCTACAAAATTTTATATAACATCCATCAAAGCGTTACTTTATAAAGTTTTAAAAAGAAGATGAAAGTGAGAGAAAGAAAGTGAAAAGAGGAGACAAGGAGAAGTGCCATTAGGAATGTCAGATTTCAAAAATGGTTTTGGGGGTAAGGACAAAAAACGACCATTCCAGCTTTTCAGCATCCACTACTGAACTCTATTCTTCTCATGCATTGCAATGAATTGTTCACTAGAGACAACTGCACCATAGGTTTAACTTCAGAAACATAAGTTTTTTTTTTTAAAAATTAAATAATATACAAAAGTTTGGTATACAAAATTCCTTTTTTATTACAAATATTAATCTAATTGTACAAATATTAATTTTGATAAAAAAAATAATTTTATAATATTTTTTAAATTTAAAAAAATATATTTATAAGACATTAAAATAATAACTTTATTAATAGAATTTTTTTAATAAAAACTTCGTTCCATGATGTATAAACATGAGATTAGTCCGGAGATAACGGTGTAATTTTTTCAAATAGATAAATCGTGTTTGGAATTGTATGTTTCAAATAAAAAAGTATAGTATAATGTACAAGTTTATATTGCAACGATTTCTTTTTTTTAATAAAGATGTTGTCATTTTTGTTTGATTTCAGCCTTGACAATGAAAGTGTGTATTTGTAGGGCTGATTTTTCGAACTTGTTCTATAAAAAGGTGTGAAAGGGAAAAATCGTCATTGACAAGACTTTGTGGGTATCATTAGCTTGCATCTTGTCAATTTAACTATTAGTTTGGTTGAGGAGAATAATGTTGGTAATGTTGCATCAACTCTCATGACTTGACTTCCTTGAGCAAAGGTGTTAAAGTTTGTTTCTTTCTTTTGTTTTATCTTAATATACAGTGTCATTGTGTGGATTCCATGGTTTTATTGGTGCAATTTGCATCTCAAAATCATTTTTTTTTCTTTCCTTTTTCCTGTATAGTTTCATTTCTCATGAGTGTGGTTTGTAATGTTTGACTTGTGAAAATATGGATTTGAAGATAAAGCTTATATCTTTTCTTAAAGAGATTTATGAGATGGTTGGTGGAAAGAGTAAAATGCTGCATGAAACTAGGAGGTATTTATCTGCTCGTATTGGATAGTGTAAGTTGAATATCGACGGTAATTTTAACTGGGTTCGGGACAATGCGCACTTTCCACACCATAATTCGAGAATTTCAAATGGACCATTTTTAGTAAGAAGATTTGGTGATGCGAGATGAACCGGAAGCTGAGTTACAGTGTCGAACTCCGTGTTAACTTAGATTTCACAAAGTTTGTTGGTCGATTAAGACAGTAAAATAATAGTTATGGAAGTCAAAATCCGTCAAAGAGTGCGTAACAACTCATTCGAAAATGGATGGTGAGTCAATATTCTCACTTTCTACACCATATTAGCTCCATCTGTGGGTCAAAATTGGAATGCTGTGGTCAATATGTCTAGACATGCTAACCCCATGCAGATTGGTTACTTAAGTTCTGAATCCTTGTGTTATGACCAATGGACCTCGTGAACAGTTGGAACATTTTATTAATCTTTTCCATCAAACTAATAACTCTATGTTATCGACAACTTATTAAACAATTTAAAACACTGTCTCTTTATATTATATAAAATTCATATTTTGTATAATTATCTCATTAATTACAACACTAATAATAGATCACTATTATTCATTTTTAAAGATAACATTTTAATTAATAACACTTATAATACAAATTTCGTATACTTTTTTTCTCATCATTGATTAATATATTTCTTTTCATGATTAAAAATCATTTTTATGTTATAATTATTATTGTTATTGGTAATAATAATTAGTTTAATTAAATTTCAAGTTTATAACAAATTTTAGTATTCTTTTACCAAGTCGTTAATAATTTGTTTTGGTGTATTGAGTATTTAAAATTTTTGTATTTTATTTATTGAGTTTTTGATATTTAATTTTTCTATAACCAAACAGGTATGTTATTTTTATTGTTGTTACCATCACTTTCTCACATTGTTTCCATTATCAATGTCTTCTTTGTTACAACAAACATTATGTTTGTTCTATGATTGATAATAAGGTATTTAACCATCTCGTCCTTAGTTTCAGTATATATAAAAAATTTATTTCATTCTTACAAGATTTAAATATATATATATATATATATATATATATATATATATATATATATATATATATATATATGTAGTTGTATTAGAGTGCGTATTTTCCTTTTTATTGTTTTAAAATTTAATTAAATATATTTTTACAAAAAATAAAAAATATAACAAATAAACAAGATAATATCAAATATTTGATGTATAAATACGTGAGCTTTTACTTGGTCCTTAAACAAAAATTATTGAATAGTAAAAATACATAGAAACGAGACCTGATAATTTAAGTTTTTGTTTTCTTCTCTCAAGTATAAGTTAAATAACATTGTTTTTATTCTTTTACCATGTCTTATATATTAGTTATCTTCATTTAAATGGCATTAACATATACTCTTATTTTTCCTTCTTTACTTTTGTTTTTTCTTTTTTGTGTTTGTTGGTTTTATTTATTTTTTACGATGAGTACATATTAATACGTGAGCAAAGGTATGAACAAATGGTAATAGTAGCACATGAACTACAAAAAGGTCATTAAAAACCTAGAGTAGTGAGAACCTTAAGTGATGATGTACATAAATTTGAAAAAAATGTATATCCACAATATTATGAAGGGCTCCAACTCTACTTAAACCTATTTATAGATAGTTTATGAATTTTGTTTACCACTATGTAATGTTGTTCCAATAGCTTAACATTTTCATATGTAAAAGATAGACAACTTTTTTTCTCATTTTTCTCTAATGCAAAAATATCAAGAAAAGTTTTGGTTGGGTTTGCTCCTTATTAGTGTGTAGAAGAAAGATTCTTAATTGGTTAGGGATAGTCAACTTTGAGGTTTGATCTTTCTTGTAAGTGTGTGTTGTTTCTAATGTGATTTAGATCTACAAGAGGGGCTATTGCTCTAATTTCATGTGTGATTTAAGAAACCTAGTTTATTTATTTTCTTTGAAATAATTCAATTATAAATAAACTTGCAAATTTTGTGTTAGTGAAAAGTTAAACTCATGGTGTCTTGAACTAACTAATTGGGCTGAATCAGTATAAAATTTTTGTATGAATTGTTTTAAGTCTTTTATATTTCATTGTTGTAAGTTTAAATTACAAAGAAAACTAATTTGTTTGATGTTTAATAATTATCTTGGTCTGATTGCATAATCCATCAATAAATTAGTAAATCTATTACCATTGTAATTGATCTTGGTTAACAAATAAGTTAAATTTGTAAAGCTTATTGTCAGCATTTTAATATGTTGATTCCATATTTTAATCCGTTAAAATGTCTCCTCCATAAATGATTTAGTGTAAAATTTCATGGTTAATTAGTTTTAAGTAAAGGCTTTTACAAAGGTTCTTGAAAATACATAAGAATTTTTTTTATAGAATCAATTGATAAGCTCTATTTTACATATATTTTTCAAGCTCTATATTGCCCAACTCTCTTTTACATATATTTTCAAGCTCTATATTGCCTTCTCCTTTTAAAAACTCAAACGTAAAAAATTTGAACGCCAGAGCTCCAATTCTGAAATGCTGAACAAACGAACTTCAAAGTTGAAAGTTGAAAGAGAATAAACAGAAAAAACAAAGTTAAATTTTCAGATCTCGAAATAGGATTTGCACAAGAAGCTGGGGATTGGTCCCGGTGTTGATGAATGGGTAAAGAAAGTTAGTTGAAATCATCGGAATCCGAGCAAGCAGTGGTGAGTCCAATGCTCTGTTTTCGTTGTATGTCTCGCCCTTTTCACAACCTTTTGTCCTCTTCACTTTTTCTTACAATCCTCTTCTCTCCTGTCTCCATCTCGATTACTGTAATGTAAAGCACGTTACGGCATCTGTCGTGCTGTTCTTCCTTTCATTTGCTTTCCCAAATTGCCTCTGCACTAACGGAAACGCGTTTCTTAAAAGCTGTGCGCTGAGGGCGGACTGATCGGAGAAGATGTTGTGCGCCTGTTCTTCCGGTGAACAGTTCAAATTCGAAGAGCCGCCGCAGTCGCCGGACTCCCTCGCCACCAGGGATTTCTCCGCCAGCGGACTCTCTTCGAGGACCACCGCGGAATGGGAGCCTAAATTCGATGAAACGCAAGTAGAACAAGCTGAATCTACTCTTAAAGAAGCTCTTTCCTTAAACTATGAGGTTGGTGGTGCCATGTACCCATGCATTTCTATTTTTTTTTGTCAGTGTTTTTTAGGATACCTCGCGCATGTTTTATTATACAAATTATTGCATGGTCCGCAACTAACTATGATGATTCAACTATTCTTCTACTTGATAAGTAGTATTCAACTATGATGATTCCACTATTCTTCTACTTGATTCAACTACTTTTTTTTTTTAGTAAATTGAACAACTCGGGTTCAGATAATGTAGAGATTAATTGAGACCATATACAGATGATAATCCTGAATTACCTAATAATTTGTTCTTATATGGTTAATCGTTTTCGAGTTGATTAAGATTACTATAGGTGGTAAAATTCTCTTTTAGTATTTAATGCAGCCGTATACTACCGAGTATTGTTTAAAATAGAACAATCATCTTCAAGATGATCCACAAGATTTTCTGTTTGTGTGTCCGTGTGAATTTATTTTTGGTTTATATGTGTCGTGTATTTTGAATGGATTCCAGGAGGCCAGGGCTTTATTGGGGAGACTTGAATACCAAAGAGGGAATTTCGATGCTGCACTTCAAGTGTTTCAGGGTATAGACATCAAGGGTTTGACCCCGAGAATGATCAAGGCTATTGCTGAAAGAATCAAGCATAGGAAACCACGTTCTAAGGCAGATATCGTGGTTTCAAATGTGATGTCATTGCACTCTGTTAGCCTGCTTCTTGAGGCAATTTTGCTTAAAGCAAGGTCACTGGAGGAACTTGGGGAATGCATTGGTTGGTAACTAATTTTATATTATATTAGCTTTTTCTTAAGAGTACTTTCAATACCTTCTATGTTAAATTGTGCAATTTAATTTTGCATATGAGATCATGAACGTTGCTCTATTTGAATTAACTTCATTATTAAGGATGAGAGGTTTCGGGTGCCAAATCCGTTGAGTTTTAGTGCTTTATTAATTTGCCAGAGGCTGCAAAGGAGTGCAGAATAATTCTTGATACAGTTGAATCTGCTCTTCCAAATGGAATGCCTGAGGGTATTGGAGAAGATTGTAAGTTGCAAGAGATGTTTCATAAAGCATTGGAATTACTTCCAAGGCTTTGGATCAAAGCGGGATTTCTGGATGAAGCTGTAGCTGCATATCGTCGTGCTCTGGTTAAGCCATGGAGTTTGGAGCCACAAAGGTTGGCTTCTGTAGAAAAGGATTTAGCTACGATACTACTCTATGGAGGTGTAGAAGTTAGCTTATCCTCTCAGCAGCAGGTGTGGGGTAAAACAACTCCTGCCAACAGTATTGAAGAAGCGATACATTTGCTAGTAATACTCATGAGCAAGGTGGCAATTGGGGAAATAGACTGGGATGCTGAAATAATGGATCATCTTACGTTTGCACTTTCAGTCACTGGCATGTTTGAGCTACTTGCGGATCATGTAGAGCAGATCCTTCCAGGTATCTATAGTCGGGATGAGAGGTGGTACTTTCTTGCTCTGTGTTTTAGTGCAGCAGGACATTATGAGGTGGCATTGAACCTTTTAAGGAAGGCTTGCGGCAGTTCTGAAGCAAACCATAGACCCCATTTTCCTTCATTTTTGCTTGGAGCAAAACTCTGTTCCCTAGATCCTCGCCATGCTCACGAAGGCATTAACTTCTCACGTAAAGTTATTGAGCTAGCTAAGCATCAAAATGAGCATTTTCTGACTCAAGGCCATAAATATCTTGGAATCTGCTATGGTGCTGCGGCTAGAATTTCTGTACTGGATTCTGAAAGAAGTATATTTCAAAGAGAGTCTTTGGACTCTCTAAACCGTGCTGCCGTAAATGGAAATGATGACTTGGAAGCAATATTCAACCTTGGATTGGAAAATGCAATTCAAAGGAATCTGGATGCAGCTTACAACAGCATAATGACGTTCTCAGAAATGAGTGCTGGCAGTTCGAGAGGTTGGCAGCTATTAGCACTTATAGTATCTGCACTGCAGCGGTTTAACGATGCAGAAACTATAGTTGATTTTGCTTTAGATGAGGCTGGGGGGATGGATCAACTTGATCTTCTGAGATTGAAAGCTGTACTTCAAATTGCTCAACAGCAACCCAGGCAAGCAATAGAGACATATCGAATCTTGCTCGCGTTAATTCAAGCAAAAAAGGAGCTTTGGCTTCAAGAAAACAACATCGATCGAGAACAAGCATTCAGGCATGAGGTGTGTACTAGTATATTCAAAGGAAGAACTCTAACATACCTTGTACAGGCTGATGTTAAAGTTGATTCAAAAGAAAAAAAAAACCTTGTCTACTGAAAACTGCTAGAACAACTATGGTTATTCCTAAATTTTGTTTAACACTAATTCTCTTAATGGCCTTGAATGTCTGTTAAAAGAAACTCTTCCCATCCTTCACCCTTCCTAAAACTATATGCTAGATGTCCAAATATTATCTATGCCTAGATTGGAACAATGGGAATTAAACCATTAGGTGCAATATATATATATATATTATTTGTTGAGTAAATATTAGTTTCGTCTCTGAAATCTTTAGAAGAATTCCCCTTCTAACTTTTTCATTCCTCTCAACAGGCATTAACAGAAAAGAAGTTGGAAATAGAAACCTGGCAGGATTTGGCTACAATTTATACAGATATCGGTTCCTTGCTCGATGCAAAAACTTGTGTTGACAAGGCCCAATTGATAGAATTTTTTTCTCCAAGAAGTTGGCATATAGCAGGTAAGGAACCTGTCTGTTCAAGTTTTTATGGTTGAACTCATGTGTGCATTGAGTGTTTGTGCTCATGGTAACCTAATATGAAATTCCCGGTGCGTAATTGCAGGGGTGGTGCTTGAAGCTCAATCATTATACAGAGAAGCTTTTGTTTCCTTTTCAATATCATTGGCAGTAGAACCAGATTACATTCCCAGTATCATTTCTACCGCAGAATTATTGATGAAACTTGGTATGCAATCACTTCCAATTGCAAGAAGTTTTTTAATGAATGCTTTACGATTAGAACCTACAAACCACGATGCTTGGTTCAACCTTGGATTGATTTCAAAAATGGAAGGTTCATTACAGCAAGCAGCAGAGTTCTTTCAAGCTGCTTATGAGCTGAAGCTTTCTGCTCCAGTGCAAAAATTTAAGTAATCGAGGGAAAGTGAGCTTGCCTAACAATGATAGAAAACACGCGAGCAGCAACTAACTGACAAAAATACTCATCCCACATTTACCATTGCTTGGATGTTGATTTGTTGAAAATGTATAGCTAAATCTGGCTACTTATCAATTGATTTTCTTCATTCTGTTCAAATCTGTCTTTGTTTCATAAGTAGAATTAACCGTGGGCAGAAATGGTGAAACGTCATATAGTATCCTGTCAAATAATGACATGAACTAGATAGTCAAGGCCCTCATAATAATTTTTGTCCTTTTGGTCCCCAAAGTTTCTGTACTGTGGAAGAAAATTACCTATTTACATGGAATCCTGTCAAATAGTGACACGAACTAGATAATCAAGGTTTTTATAATTGTGTGCTCGATTCTAACTGTTATTGTGAAGCAAAAAAAGAAAAGGAACAAAAAAGACCTGTAAGCTTCACGTTACGACTTCAACCATCGATCGTTGCTTTCTTCAATTCTCCCATAAATGAAACACCAAGAATTGGGAAATGGGTATTGAGCTGTTCTACGGATCAATAATCAAATTGATCCATGCATTTGATAGAAAGGCTTCATCGCAAAGTCATCTTAAACCCAAAATGAAGTCCCCTGCTTACGCGATTGATTGCAAGATGAGATGCTCAAATTTCTCACTTTTTCTTCGTACAGTTTATAATACGTGCCCAGGGTGGCCAGACCTGGGATCGCTTTGTTCTGAATGTATTGTTGTTACAAATCTTTCGCTGTATACAGAAGCCACTGAAGAGCATTTTTATCTTGAGAAATAGGAGGAGAGTTATAAGGCACAGAAGGAGATGAGACAGAAGTAAGCGGAGAAAGATATTGGAAAGAAGGAGTTGAAATAGAATTGGCTCTATGAGGGATATTCGGTGTAGTGGTTTAGGATCAAAAGCAGAGTCGGAAGAAACAAGAATAGAGTTGTTAGATTATCATATTAAAAACTTTAGTAATGTCTGGTAAGGGTTCAAGCACCACAATATGAGATCTCACTTAATTAAGCCTTTAAGAAAAAAAATCATATGATGTTATTTCTTATGTTTTTAAGCATAGGTCAGAGTACCTTGGTACAACTTGTACAACTCTTCTTGTAAATCGACAATTCTGAAAATATCTTCCTAAATATTGAAAGCACTCTCGATCCAGATAATAGATTTAAGAATAGATTCATCATGCATTGATTATTGAGTCATGTGAGAAGCATCTTATTGCACGGTCTCATGGCTCACGAAGGGGGTTATTTGGCAGAGGTTCTTGCAATGTTCCACCGATCAATTTCAACTTGTTTTTGGATTTAAGCGCCAGTTTCATAGTCCAAGTCCAATTCTTGCCATCTGATGGAGGAGAAACAAGAACAAGGGCCGGATTTTCATTGAAATGAAGAAAGAAATGGTTTGAAGGATTTGTGTGGAAATCAATATAGGCTTTGATCAACATATCAATTGAAGAAAGAATTAATAAAGAAAAATGAGAATCGAAACATATGATACCATCTTAGTTCTTAGATTTTGAAAGAACTCTCATTGTATTGAATCTGAGATAAGCGTCTTTCAGAAAGAGAAAAGAAAACAGAGCTTATATAAAACTCTGTATAACAGAAAAAACTGATAAAAGAAAACGATGTGTAACTGCTATAACTATAACATTAAGAAAAACCATCTAGTAATAATATTAATGACATATATGGCTCGTATTTCACCAACTGTAGAATCACGAAACAAGTTCAAGTTCTTCTTAGCACCCCTTCCCAAAATAAAAGCAAATACAGAATAGCAGATAACATAAAGTGGTTGATGCGTTCAATTTTTGCGGAAGGAAAATGGAGTTTTTTCAATACCAACAAATGGAATAAAATCACCAAGCTACATCCTTGTTTCCTTTACATGACGAATTCTTTCCTATCAAACATAATATTTCCTGATCTGGGAAACAACAAATTTGACCGATGGTACAGTTGTGTAGTAAAGACCGGTTGTTCATCTCCGGAACAAGGAAAGTTGGCAGTGCAGAGGATTCGTCTGGACCTATACTTATTAATACTGCAAAATAAGAAAAGGAAAGCCACCGAGACATGTCAATTCCAAATTCTGAATTGGAAGAAGATATTTTCATTTTGCACAGAAAATAAGGTATAAATTTCTGCTGCTAACGTATAATTCATTCAGCTTGCAACATAGTAGAAAAACATCTTTTTGTTACACCCTCGTTTGGATTTTGTTAACTTTATTTCATGTAGTGCAGACACGCAGCATTTTGATGATACCGTATATGCTTCTCTAGACATAATTCATGAAAGATATTTAATTTGGCTACCATTTTATCCAATGCAAACTTGATTATACCTTATAAATTAATGGTTATATTGCAGCTTTTTTTACTCTACGAATGAGTTTCATTTACACTAAACTTGGTTTATGCAAATCTTGTTTACAACAGAAACAAAAGTTTTAAAAAGGGAAACCTAGAGCTAAACTTCATCATATAGAGGATTCACCTTACATTTAATAAACAGTTGGCCTATCCCTCAACCCATCTGCCACTGCGTCAACGGATGAAAAGCCAAAACATATATTATCAGTGCCATAAAAATATTGATAGCCAAACGGCAAGAGCAACAAGATATTAAAAGGATATAATAATAGAAAAAGCGCGATAAGTTATTGATGAAAAAATTCACCAAAAATCAAGTGGCCTCTCTAATCCTTTACTTCGCCATTGTTGGAGTTTTCAGCTTCCTTTTCCGTTTCCGCCGCTTCTTCCACTTCCGCTTCCGCCGCTTCCTTTGCCTCTCCCGGTTGCTCTTGCCTGCAATGACAATCAACACCTAAAAATCAGTCCACATGAATATACCCATACATCATCATCATCATCATGACAATGAAGGTTCCATACATTCATTTTAATCCAAGATCTTTTTCATCAAAAATTACAAAACACGCATGCATGTGTATGTTTACGAGACGCTCCGAAGTTGCAGGAATAAGCAGGAAAGAAGACATAGATTGAAAGATGAGAAGATGCATGATGGAAGAAGAAGAAGAAGAAGAAGAAGATATACTTTTTCTGGGCAGCTTCAGCAGCTCTTGCACGTGCTTCTTCCGAGGCCAACCTTTCTTCCTCTTTGGTCATCCGCTTGTTGCCCCCATCGAAGCAACCAAAGCACAAGCCCATGGTTTCGTGCCTCTCCCCCTCCCCTCTCTCTCCTATACCCTATTATGCTTTTTTTTTCCCTCTCTTTTTCTCCCTTTCTCTTCCTTCCCTTCTTCCCTATACGCCTCTACAATCTCTATTTCTCTTTCCTTCATCATCACTAACATTCTATATTAATATTTCTATTAACAATTTTTTACAACTAAATGCCTACCAATTCCGTTACACCCTTCCACCTCTATAAATCATTATTTCATATAACTTTTTTTTATTTTTTTATTTTCTTCTAAAATAACACCCTGTTCTTCAACACTCTTCACTAAAAATAATAAAACAATAAACAAAATTTACTCACTTTCAAACCTCTTTCAATTTCTTAAATTAACTTTCTCTAAAAATAACTTATCGTATAGATCCCTCGATGTACAAAAATTACTCATCAATTACATCGATCAAATCGTATCGTTGAGTTGTATTAATCCACATTTTCAATATTTTTTTTTTCATATCTTAATTAATTTTCTCTTTTCTATTTAATGTCTTATATGATTTGTTTACCCCAATCTATTTTTAAAGAAATTCGAAATTTTTTAATTATATTATGAGATGTGATGTTAGGGTTTCACAAAGCTTCTAGATTCATGGAAGAGAGAATTGTTGAATTGGGGATATTAAAAATAAGTAAACACACTGTTTTCTTTAATTCGCTTAATTAGTATATAAGATAATAGAAGTTGCGAATATATGTTTTACTTTATATTTGTAAATATATAATTTAAATGAATACTTCCTTATATTTACTAAAATAATGCAATAAAATATTTATTATTAACTCTTAAATCATATAATTATTTATGAAAGTTAAATTAAATAGTCCATTTGATTGATAAATAATGTTATTCTTAAAATAATAATGATGGGTTTAATATATGACATTTAGTCATGTAATCTTTTTAATCTATTACACATAACAACTACTATACAGTATATTTAGTAAAGGACTTATCATAAAAGCTCTAAAAGAATAATAAATAAACACTTTAGTTGGCATTGGTTCTAAATTTTCTTGCAACTTCTTTTTTCTTTTTATTTCTTATTTATCTCATGAAATAAATACAAAATATATTTAATATTTTTAAAGTATTAATTATATTTATTTTATTTAACTTTTCTTATAAAGATGACTCAAAATATAACATTTATTTTTCAAACTATTTTCATAACTAACTTGGTTGGTTGGTAAGAAGTTAGTTGACAGTTAAGGAAAAGAAAGGTGCAGGTTCGTGGTGACCACACTGCCTCAACTATGCACGACATATATATAAAGGTCGTGTTTTCATTCAATCTTAAATATTCTACTCCATTTTTTTATTGCTTATTAAATTTTCAGTACTGGCTATAAATTCCTATTATTAAGTAATTTATCAGAAAACAAAATTATGATATGAACAAATGTTTCAATAAAAAAAATAATTAACTGAACCAACTTTATTGAAATTTTAAAATAATCCAAGATAATAAATGTACTGTTATTATTAATAACTTTTAAAAGTATCTTCTTATTGTTTCTTTATAAAAAAAAATACACATATTCATAATATTTCATAGGAATAAACTAGGAAAATAAAGTTAATGTTTGACAGAAAAATACTTATTCCCTTTTAACAATCTTTAAGGTCCTTTTTCATAAATCAATGAATACAATATTTTCTTAATTTCAATAAAATTCTTTTGTGTAGTTTTATTGTTAATTAATTAATTAAAGATGGTGTAAATGATAAAATAATAATTAATGTTGTTTTGATTCATTAAAACTTTTATATAAAAAGATACTAATTAAGGAACATAATTAATATGAAATACCTCATACAAAATTTATATAAAAAAATTCATGCCTTATATTTAAGACTAAAGAAATAACTTAGTTCATAATAGTAATTACATTAAAACACTTTCTGGATTAAAATGATTATAAATTTTTTTTACACATTAAAATTAACAATAAATATGTTTTTATTTTTATTTTTAAATAACCATACACTTTTAGTAAATGTGACTGAAAGTAATCAGTTTAAGGTTAATTTAGAAAAAAAATTGGTGAAAAGTCATACATAATTAAAAAGTCTTTAAGAAATGGCAAGGAAATAATAACTTAGAAATGAAAACTTAGAAATGAAAACGCTGTTCACTTGTACCTATTCTCTTTTAGTAACGATTAGTCATTATAATTTTTTTATTCAATTACAAAATATCCAGTGCAAAAAATAACTAATACAAAATACATTATAAAACGGGTCAAAGAATTAATACACTTTTAATTTATGTTTTAAATAATAACTTTTTTTGTAAACTTTTGTTTATTTTATTCTTTCCTTATTTTTTTTAATATTTATCACCATACAAAATATAAAACATCAGTACTTTGTATTGATATTTTTACATGTATTTTGTTATTAATATACTCTGTATATCACCTAAATTACATAAATATATCAACCAGGACATTTTAACTTATTTTAAAAAGGTTTGTCAAAACATTACTTTATCACAATAACTTATGTGATTGATAAATCTGATGAAAAGATAAATAACAATGAGACTAATGAAATACATTTATAAAATTAAGTTTTATGAGTCCGTAGTAGATAATTTAGGGAGAAATGGAAGTATATCGGAAAAAAAAATTATTCATTTCATTGTGCATTTAAAAAGACATCAGAAAGAAAATATATAAAGTGATGATTAAGTTATCAAAAGAAAAACTTGGCCATATATAAACAATATCCATGTGAGATAATTAGTATCAGACAAAAAAAAATATTCTTTTGACATCTCTAACTTTTTTATGATACTATTTTTTCTTATTTTTTATTTATTTTTTTTAAATTATAAAACTTCATACTTTTATGATAATTTTATCTTTATATTATGTATAAATGAATGTAAAAATATATTATAAACCAATACCATTGTTCTTAATGAAATATATTTATAGAAATAATGATATTTATACAACAATTTTTTGACAATATTTGAACATTGATTATGTGTTAATATGTAATTGATCAAAAATTACTCCACAATCAATAATAATAATCATAAACATTATTGTGGAGTAATTTTTTACCAATCATAGATTGACACGTAATCAATGTTCAAATGTTGTCAAAAAAATGTTGTCTAAATATCATTACCATATTTATAGTTATCCAAAACAATGTCTTGATAGTTAACAGAATACTTAATTAAAAAAACCCATAATAAATTGCTGATAATAGGAAACATTCTTAAGATAAAGAATTGTGAAATTACTGTAATTCTATTCATGCTAGGAAGATTAATTTCAGACATGGCTTTCTTGTGAGTTCTTCAAAGTTCCAAAAGTTTTTCCAATGAAGCATCACACATGGACAAATCATATGAAAAAAAAATCCACACATTCACATGCAATATACCCAAGAATGATTCATTTACAAGAATAGTATAAAGGGACTGAAAGTTCCAGAAATGTAATTCAAATTGAAATCTTTTAAAATATGAACACCCAGATTAAGTCAACCTATTAAAACAACGCGTGTAGCGATTAAACACAATAATATTTTGACCATGTCCAAAAACAAAATCTAGAATCAGTCACTGGAAATACATTTTTTTTTTGTAAATTTTAATTCTTTAGCTAGTTTCTGAGAACCTTGATTCCAACAAAACCATATTAACAACATGTACATGGATCAGCCACAACCCTGTCAAGATTTAATTACAGTGGAAAAACGTGAACAAGAGAAGGATTGAAATTTGAACCTGTCTCAAGAACGTCACCAACAAAAAACTACACATATTTACAGAAGAAAAGAAGATATATCAGATAAACAATCTTCACCAGCTTTTCTGGTGGCCATGTTTCCCCGAATTCTTGCCATTGGAATAAGCCTTGAAATCACCACTTCTTGGAGAAGCTAACTCTTCAGGATTCACCATCTTCGTGTCATTCAACCATCCCCAAACATAATCTCTCTTATTCCAGTTCATCACCGATTTCCTTGGCTTTGAACTATCATAATAACATTCACTCAACATGGGAACCACATACCACACAACACAAGTGCAGAGTGTTGCAACAGATCTCCCAAACACAATCAGAAAAACCAAAATCAAAATAACAACCGCTGGCACATAGAAAGAAGGCCACTTCAACATGTTCCATGAAAAGCTAAAATCTTTCTTCTTATGAGATTCCAACTTTTGTTCCTTCCTTTCTTCCACGGTTGCTTCTTCAGCTGATTTCTCCAATTGCTCCGAGAAAGATGTCAAGTGTGTTGTTTTGAGTTCTTCACTCTTGTGTTTCTTGTTCTGACTCTTGTTTTTCACTTTGACCACTATGGGAACGAAATCATCGTTGCTTGAATAGGCAAACCGGACCAAAGATATCTCCTGAGGACTCGTTTGAGAGTATACCTGTTGCCTTCTCTCGTCAAGATCAGCCAAAAGGGCTGAAAATTTGTCTAAGCCTCGATCGGAGTATGGGTTGTTATTTCTACTTTCTTTTTTTCTCTTGGACGTCTTGGGGCTTGAACATGGTGCAACATCTTCTTCTTGGTGCTGGAAACTGCCACAGACAAAATGGTTCAACATGTGCCGAAAGAACAACAAATCTGTTTATTTTTTTGGTTAACGTCCCTGGGCGGAGTTTTCTGAGAGTTTAAGATTACTGCGAAAGAAAGAGAAAATTGAGAATTATATATAGATGGTGGTTAAGACTATGACTTGACTGGATCCAATCAAATAATAATGAAGCTCAACACGCATTAGGGTCAAATCAAACTTTTTTTGAAATTTAATAAGGCAAGAGTTTCCAACGTGGCTATCTTAATCTTTGACTTATTAGAGAGAGAAAGAGAAGTTGCTGCCATAGCTTAGGCTATTCCTTCAAACAGTGTAATATTTTAAAATGGAGTAGATGATGACGATGGCTTAGAGAACATATTCGTGGGTTACACAAATTGTTATTTCTTTTAATTTAAAAAAGAGATACTTGGGGAGGAGGGAGTTGATTAATTGAAGAAGTCTTTGTCACTCATTAATGATACCAAATTGGACAACCTTGCCTTCAATATTTTTTGCTTTAATTGTCAATTACATATATATGAATTATTATTAAGAATATTTTAAATAAAAATTCTATAAATAGTAATATAAAATTGAAAAAATATTAACTTTATCATAAATTTAAAGTAGTTTCTGTATAACTTGGTTTATAAAGGTTATATTTTTACATCATTTCTCCTATATCTTCATTTTGAATTTATATGTAAAGTAATTTTAGTTTATAAAAAAATTCTTTTAATTCTTTAAAACGTTTATAGATTTACTTTTTCGAATATGTGTAGGTTGAATTTTTAGAAGGAAATCAAGTTGAATGAAATGGGATGTGACAGGTTTAGCGGCAGCAAAGAAAAAAAAACAAGAATGCAAACGTTATTTCCAATGTTTGGTTATAGGAAGTTTCCAAATTAATCAACATATGATTGCGACAAAATTTATAAATACAAAGCACTGCTATTTCTGTCTTTTAATTTTAATTGATACAGAAAAGTATATTCAAAGATTTCGTAGATAAAAAAGTGTACTCCTAATATAACAAGATTTAAATTAGATCCTTTGTATAGAATTTCATATAAATTAAATGTCACTTTTCGTTAAGCATAACGTTATCGCATTTTTATATTATAATTTCATAAATAACTTCATGAGACACTCTAAAGCCAAATTTCCATGATCAAAAAATGAAACGAACTGCTGATTTCCTTAGGAATGATTTCCTTTTATTATAAATTATTTACAGTTTGTGTTATTCACACACATAGGAGCACTATGTCTAGTTAAGTACAACGAATCGGGATTTTGTAATTTGTACGACAAAGAAATGAAAAAGGAATATAAATAATTAGGTGGTTAATAGATTAATCGATCGTAACCATCACTCGAACCCATTTTAATCCCCGAGGTATGGTCATTAAAAAAAAATTAAAATATCATAATTTGATTTTTGATTTCATAACTTAATTTCTACAAGTTTATGTTAGAATTTCGATTCAATTTCTAAAAAATTACACTACCACAACTACTGTTTATGAGACGAAGTATTTTTGTTTTGTAGTTTTTAAACTTTATTGAAACCTGTTATTTTATGTTTCCTCTATTTTTGATTAAAATTTATTTTGAATATAAGTAAATGGTGGAGCAGTTAACCATTATCAAACATGTAGAAATTAAGTTAAGTGAAATTCGAGCTTTTTTAGGGCAAATCTGTTTCTCATATATATAGACAAATTTTAAAATAATTCCGTAAATAAATAAATAAATCGTTTAATTCTCACACAACTTCATTTAAAAAAAATTTACACAAATAAACAAATATGTTCCCATATTATGTATATGAGTAAATTTAAAAAAAAATTACGTAAATAGACAAACCGTATAATTCTCAGACAACCTCATAAAAAAGTTCCGCACTCTAATATGATTTCAGTGGTATCGCGCATTTGACATGTTCAAAGTCAAAACTTCATATTTTCTTATTTTTTACATCCTTCAAGAAATGCGTGGCTCTGAAGCATCCTCATCACGCATATTTTCGTCAACCACATTAATTTAACATGTTCATGGAAATTATCCATGACTTCTGGTGCAAGAAGGATGCCTCTGACCACATAATAGCATAATAAACTCTCGCAGCATTTCTACTATTGATGTCATTTAAAAAAACACATTTTAATTATTGAAACTATAAACAATTACTAGTCTCCTTTGTAAATTGTAATTTATTTTAGTCCTTTGTGGTATAAATAGATATCAATTCCCAACTAAAACTTGTACGCTTGATGGGATAATTAAGATAAGATGACTTCAAAAACAAACAAAATTCACTCAACTACAGGATTATAATTATAATAATATACAAAGTCAGCCAAATCTGAAACATTCTTTTATGCACAAGCGGTAGTGTGCACCATGGTTTCACAGGTACGCAAAACAACAGCCAAAGCAACGTAACAGCGAATGGAGAAAGTAAAATTTACTCACCAAAGTGCCATTCTCTTTCAATTATTCACCTTTACCCATCATTCATTATCATAAATATTTTCATCATCCTTCATGTACTTCTCTTGCACTGCTGCAACTGTAGATTTTGGGTTAAGGGAAGCTCAGAATTAAAAGACTCTGACCAGGAAAGAGGTAAAAGAAGAGTAGGCAACAGAACTGATGCATCCATGATTATCAGAACACTGGTTAAGACAACAACATTAGCAATCTCTAAAGTAACTTAGAGTATTGTTCAATTCGCTGCAAAGCTTTCTCACAGCATAAATGATATCACAAGTGATTGTCTAAAAAAATCTACATTTGGCATCAATAATGCAAGATTATGTTCTAATGGAATCGAGAGCAATGCCATGATTTCTACATATCAAATACAAATGTCATGAATCCCTAAAAGGTTGGCCACGTAATGCTGCTCAGCAGCTGATTTAGAAAATAGGGCACTCCAACCGGAACATTTTCCAGAGAGGTTTTAAACAATCTTCTATGTTTCGACCAGTCATTTCTTCCTACTTAATGAATTGAATCCATATTCCACAATAATTTAGTTAACATGTTCCCAAAAGGAAGGACGACTACCGTGTTTTTAATGTATATGATACCACTCACGGTCACTGTTACTACAGGCTGCCAAGAATCAGTTAAAAACAGTATATGCATTGGAAAGCAATGAGTAAGTGTAGTTCTGACATGCAATAGTGAAAGTTATGGTACTTTGTAAAATAAATCATCTCAAGATGTCAGAATTCAGAATAGATGACGAAGAAAAGGATATCTATAATAATCCCAATCAACAGGACCAACTGCAAGCTTGCTAAATTCAACTGCACTTGCTTCTATACCGGTAAATATGTACCCATTGCATTTGTCTATCAGCTTCACCAAATTCCCTACACTCTCTTTGTCCTGAAAATACAAATTCCGACTTAGGATTCCAAACATTTGATGCTAACAGATGAAAATACTGGGCATACTTAGTTTACCTGAATATCTAAGGTTGTAAAACTCACAAGACTGAAGTTCTCAATAACTTCACATAGTTCCTTTGTGAGTTTTCTGCAAATACCATTAAGATAAATACTACTCAGAATAACAATAAATGTCAATCTTAAGGATGAATTCGAGAACAGAAAAGGGTCATCAACAAGAATTAGTTAACTATGATGTATACTCATAAAATAATTTCTACCTAACACATTTAAACCTTCCTTGACAACCATTTCCAACATTTTATTCACTTTGTAAGGCTAGCATTCATACGTACTCGAAATAATGAAATATAGACCCCAAACTTCAACCGAGGAATTTGATTAATCCACCCACGTTGGCATATTCCAACATCACGGCAGATTGGATCCTAGTCTATTATAAACATAGCAAGTAAGGAAAATGAATGAATGATTCAATTGATGCATATTTCTTCTTGTTTTTAAATAAAATTGCAGGGCATTTGTCATTATAAGTTGCTACGACCAATGGAGCACCCTAATGAGAAACTATATATTCAACGTTGGTGCATGATTATTATTTTAGACCAGTAGCTCTCAATCAAAAGAGGGAGCTGCTGACAGAAGCACTAAAATTTAAAATCTGTCTTTATTCCTTTTCGTCTAATGGGAACATACATAAACAATTTAAAACAAATGTAGCTTTGCAACAGTTCAGTGTGGTCTTAACGGCCAGGGTAGACAAGATATAGCAAGATGCAACAGGTCGCTTTGGATAATTTTTTCTCCATAAACATTTCTAGAAGAAGAAACTGAGAAGAAGAAAAAAATGAGCTGCCATAAACTAAATTTTACACTGATAATCCCGACAGAACTGGTGTTAAATTCTACTACATCTTAAGAATTACAAAATTATCAACAGAACTGCAAAATATCAAAATACTATTAGAAACAAAACTGGTTAGCAGTCAAGGCCACACCACACCTGTACTTAGCAGAGCGAGGATCTTGATCAAGATGGTGTTGTAAATATGACAAGTCTTGCACGTCTGTATAGAAATCAAGGTTAAAGGCTGCCACAATAAAATATAAAGTCAGCATGTAAGTCTCTCACTGTAACCAGCATAAAGCAAAATTCATCTAACGGCTGAAATCTGAAAACGAGTAATGACTGCACCTAGTTTTCCGTAGCTCTCAATTAAATCAATTTTAGACAAGACATTTATGTGAGGGAGTTCTAGATGTAGCATCGTGGACAAGGATAAAAGCAATGCACTAATATATTTCCCAGGGTCACTGCAAAGATGGGCATCAATCAAATGCATTGCAGTTAACTGCATAGAATAAACCCATAAATCAGTTCTTAAAACATCATACAGTTTGACACCAGCAAGACGTAAAGGACAGTACTATACCCTTAGGTTCAATTTCTTTATGAGCTTCATGATAACATTCTTGGCATTTGAATGAAGACAAAAGAGTTCCACTTGGCCAGGAAAATCAAAGAGTAGGTAGTGATCTGAAATGTAAATACTGTCAGGTTACTAAAGTATGTTGTTAACTGATCAATTAGGGTCTATATAAGAAGAATGTTAGAATTTACAGTTTGATTATTTAGCCTGTACATCTACAAATTATGGCACAACAATCCCTGACCTTTCAAAAGAGGTTCCAATTTTGCTTCCAACCAGTCGATATTTTTCTCAAGATAATCCATGCAGTACACAAGACCTGTTTGTACAAGATAAGAGAAACTTCTGAATACGTATACACAGTACATTAGAAAAGATGGTGTGACATTCAAAGTTCCTTTTACCAGAACCATTGCACTCAGAGTAACTTGTTTAACTTCTTGTCACAAATTTACACAGCATAATCTAAAAAACCATCAGCTCATGTCTATACTTTCAGTAGTCAAATACCCGCAGTACTATGGTTCCATGGCTTTAAAAAGGAAAAATTCTTAAAATAAAAAAATGTAAATAAATATAAATAAATAATTTACACAAGAAAAGGAAGTGGCTTACCCCCATTTGGACCAAGTGAATGTTCCACCATTACATCACTTAATTTCACAAGATCCTCAATGTTCACAGCACATTCATAGCTATATTCTTCATTAAAGGAAACTATAACGATTGAACTATGCATCTAAAAAGGGATGCATCAATTGAACTATAAGATTTTACTTTTCAGAACAAAAAGTGAAAAGGATACGGTAATGAATCGTTAGCGGGATCCAAATTGATAACAGCAACCTTCCTACATTCCAAAGCACCGTAAGGCAAATATAATACCCCAGATTAATAAAAAAAACTACCATCAACATTAATAATAAAAACAGAGAGTAAGGCTTACCTTCCAATGAGACTTAGAAACTGAGACATGCCATTGCAATAAGTTGTTTTGCCAGAGCCAGGAGGCCCAACTACTACTTGCCCAAACACCATTTTCCTTCCTTGTGACCAAATGCTATCTCCCTACTTAATAATAATAAGTCGAATTAAACCTTGTAAAAGGGCAAAATAGAATCTTAATAACTAATTTAAGTTAAATCAGTTGTCAAACTGGAGTATAGGAAGACGATAAGAGATGGTATCTCAAGGATTCCAACCATAAGACTTAGGAATATTTATGAAAAACTATATTTATGTACATGAACATAAATTATAAACTAATAGTAATAATGCGACCAAAAATAACTCATAAATTATAAATGTTCACATCCCATACTAGTTTCATAACATAAAATAACTCATAATAGCAAATAAATTCATAATGGCTTAGTGAAAATTACGAACTTTGCATAACACTCCAAATCAAGTGGCAGCAAGACCAGAAAAAACAAATTTTAGATAAGAAAACTGAGAAGAAATATGTTTACTAAAATAATAAAATAAGAAATATCTCTGAGAAGAAAAACTCTGAACAGCCAAAACAAAGATCGACGCACCCCAACAGTTGGTGTCACTGTCGGCGAAGACCGGCGACGATGAAGGAAAAGCCGCTGGTGATGAAGGCAACGCCGGTGATGGTGATGCAAGAGCAAGAGATAGTGACGCGAACCCTATCGACGGTGATGCAAGCGTCGGCAATAGCAACGCGAGTGCTGTGATGGCAGACAACTACGATGCCAGCGTTATAATGGGTACGCTGTGATGGCCAGGGACACAGTCGAGCAGAGCAGGATGCTGTTTGGTTCTGATCTGCGATGGAGAACCCTAGGAAAAAAAAGGTCTCTTTTTAATTTTTTTTTAAAATTGGGTCATTATAAACCCTACCCGGAAAGCCCAACTACATGTGCTGGCATCCGAACTGGACAAAACTCGAGCCCGCACAAATGCTTTCACGAGCAAAATACCGATCCTGCAATCCGTCACCTTCCCGTCTTGCACGATTCTCCCATACTCGCGATCTTGACAGCAAATAATTTAACCAAACAGCCATGCATTTCATCAAACAATATACAAGCAACCCGGAAACTCTAAAAACAAATCAACACGACTCAGCATTACACCATACAAGCAGAAGCAGAAATCATAAGCACTGATTATCTCTATCCGAAAACTGCCCACATACAACAGATGTAAAACCCCCCCAAAAAAAACGACTTTATTTGCCAAAACTACTTCGGGGCATTCCGAGAATCGAACTCGGGACCTCTCGCACCCAAAGCGAGAATCATACCACTAGACCAAATGCCCTTCTTGTAGATTCTGACAGATTAACTTTATCTAAATCTAGAGTTGGTGACACTTCACTTACATACAGACTTTGAAGTTGCATGGTGTGGGACAAAAACATATTAAATGCAAGCTGTCATCATAATTGGAGTGTTACTGAAGATTGCTGACACACCAAACCCATCATTTTTAGGTACTTCGTGCTAACTTATACACCCTGACGTTGATTTCGCATCTTTTCCATAAACAAGTAAAATCCCCAACCCAATATATCATAAGATATTTGACTCCTCCACCTCCTACTCCAAATGGTAAACGTAAAACTAGTGCAACTTAAGAAAATGCAGGAGCCTATACAGTTATTATAACTTAAGAATGCCATTCATCCCTTCTAACTCAAGAAAAATCTGTCATACTGTTTAAAAAGTGGGATTCGACAATGAAAGCAAGCCAGATGGAACCCCACGTTACAAAATGTAATACAAATATTTAATCATCTTATACCTGTTTTTAATTAGTTAATTATATCATCAATAAATAATTATATCTTAACTATTTTCTTACACATTTTTTTACGATGTCATTCTTTATATCTTGATAACTGTTTTTGGTTCATAATAATTTAACTTTTTTAATAATACTGACTGTATTTCAGAATCATAATAATGATAGCTGTATTCTTACTAGTTTGTTATAATGTTAATTAATCAAATAAGGACTTAGTTGGAGACTTTGGCTATTCTATAATTTGATTGAATGATACAATAATAAACGGAAAGGACTTTGTAAAAGATTTAGGTCAAACGCCAGTGAGTTATGATAGGTAGGGTCATGGTCTCCACCTATCTTACATTATATCTGAAATAATGATTCTGCATCTTCCAAACTTGATAAAGTAGTAAAAATACAAATGTAATGGTGATGGTAGAAAAAAATAAATAAAAATGGCCATAACACTTGGCTAAAAAGTTAAACTTCATCTTCTTTGTTGCGTACAAATTATGTTATTGTGGTTGTTTCTTGTTTTTTAGTGTGACGCATTTAACTTAACAGTTGAAGACATTAAAAATGTGTAAGAGAAAATGTGAGTTAGGTGGTTAAAATATTAGACAAAATGATTGTCAATGACAGTATATTTGTTGGGGTGTCTGCTTTTGTCTCCTGCCTCCCACATTTCACCACCCCCTTTAGCCTTATCTCTTCTTTTTCATCGTTTTGCTCTTCCTCTTACCAAGAAAAATCTACTTAAGGCGCACAGAGGGATCATATAGCTTTGTTGCACCTTGCCAAGGGAAGAGAATTGGAAAATATGGCATTTGCAGGTACAACTCAGAAGTGCATGGCTTGTGACAAAACAGTTTATCTGGTTGATAAGTTAACTGCGGATAATCGAGTGTTCCACAAGGCTTGCTTCAGATGCCACCACTGCAAAGGAACACTCAAGGTCTGTCTCTTCTGATTAACCTCTTTGGATTTTTATCTACAGATATATCATTTCATAATTCTTCATGGTTTTCTAGTGTTTGACTCTCTAATTCAGATCTTTCTGTCCCTGGATCTGGTGTCTCTTGTTTCTTGATAATTTGAACAAACCAGAGGCGTCAATTTCAGCACTTGCTTTGACTGATAATTCTGTGTTTACAAAAGTATTATCCAGGTTGTGAAATTAAACAGTGAAAAAAAAACGTATCAAACCTCAACAAAGTTGTATTGCTTAATCTTTCTATTACTATTTATTTTGTTTTCCTTTTTCTAGTTTGTTGAGACAAATGGATCTACTCTGCCTTCTACCCTTCACTTGTTTTTCATCAAAAACAAAAATTGATTTGTAAATGTTAAGTTTTTGTATGGTTCCCTAGATGTTCTGCTAATTTTCCTGGCAATGTGTACTAATTTTTGAGGTTTACTGATTGAAGGCGTGTAACTATATTTAATTTTTACGAACTATATTGATTTAGTAATGTATTTGCAGCTTAGCAACTATAACTCTTTCGAGGGAGTTCTTTACTGCAAGCCACACTTCGATCAACTGTTCAAAAGAACTGGTAGTCTTGACAAAAGCTTCGAAGGTAACAAAGAATCCAAAATCCAATTATTCAAAGCCTCGCTATTTTTTCCTTCTGGGGTCACTTATCTTTATTTCCTTTTGTCTGATCAGGGACACCAAAAATTGCTAAACCAGACAAAACTGGCGAAGAGGTAATCATTTTTAATCTTCATGCCTACTGATGCACAATAAAACAGGTTAACACACTCTGTTAAACATAATTTTATTATTGATCAAAAGTTGTATAGTTTTGTACATTTAATTCTTAACGAATCTGATGTTTAATAAATTTAAATCAACAATAACAAATGTTTTAGAAAATGGGTTATTTGCGCTCATGAACATGTCAGTTACCTAGCCTTTATCTAATTTTGTTTTGATTCTAATCAGAAACCTGCAGCAACCAAAGTCTTGAATATGTTTGGTGGAACCAGAGATAAATGTGCTGGTTGTCAGAAAACAGTGTATCCCACTGAAAAGGTAACAACACAACCTTAAATTTCATCAGTGAGAAATTTTAGTGGCACCATTCAGAAGGGCAAAGAATCCATCGCAGCTCCTTTTCTAATTTAAACCACGATGCCAACCAAGTGCTAAAATTTCCATTCTATTTCAGAAAGGGATATTAAGTTTTATATATTTTGAAATGGTGTAGGTGACAGTGAATGGAACTCCTTATCACAAGAGTTGTTTCAAATGCACTCATGGAGGGTGTGTTATCAGTCCCTCCAATTACATTGCACACGATGGGAAACTCTACTGTAAGCACCACCACATCCAACTGATCAAAGAGAAGGGAAATTTAAGCCAGCTTGAAGGTGACCATGAGAAGAGTGCAATTCAAGAGAAAACCAACGGTGAAGTAGTTGCAGCTGAGACATGAAATAAAATGCTGAACTTATGAAAAACTCTAAGAATTAATATTCCCTTCCTCAAGTTCCATATTTATGTATATCATGTGTTTTCTGCTATATCTCTCTCATGCTTTACCATTAGTACTGAGTCCAGAATACTCTTGAAAAATATGATATTCGCTTTATTGTGGGTGGGGTGTGTGGAAGAAATCCATCATTTTGTTTCTGTTGTGAGTTGTGGATACAAAAATGAGACATTAATGGCATTCGATTCTGAATGTTGTTCAGAAGCCAATGCTACTGAATTTCTTTAAACTTTCTATATGCATTCTATTGATTCAGAAGCCACTCCTACTCATTTTTTCTTTTTTTTTTCTCCTTCCACCTCTCACCACCTTCTTCCATCGAGTATTTAAGAAACAAAAAAAAAATTGAAACTCTAGATTATCATTGAGTATAGTTAAAAAACAAAAATAAGATTTTAAAATCTGTCATCTTGCTCTATATCTTCCTTTATCATGCTCTTTGAGAACTTTGGTTTTGGAATTGCATAAATAAGATTACATTTATTATGGGATGGTGTTTTATTCTTTGGAAATAGTGCAAAATGGATGTTCACTAAAAGGTGGGGTGAAAAAACCGAAAAAAAGAGTTCTAATATTTTATATATATATATATATATATATATATTTAATTTTAATAATTTGTTAATGCCAAACAATACATATTTTCTTTTTTTAATGTCAAATATAAAAAATAAATAACTTCAAAATGTTAGAGTTTAGGACTTAAATAAGAGCGAAATAAAAGGTAAAAACTAACAAAATAATTGTCTTTTTAACCCAACCATGTTAATTGTATATTTATTAACTAATCTTCCATGGTGATATTTGAGTAATAATGTGTTAAATGATATAAACAACTCAAATTTTAACTTAAAACTGTAATGTCAAAATTTTTTAACATAATTAGGTTAGAAAAATTATATCCAATCAACTTTAAAGTTTGAGATTAAATTGTTTAAAAATTTTGAAAAAAAAAATTTTAACTTCCTGTTAACATTTAGAAACTAAAACATATTTAACTTTAAAAATTAACAAAATATACTAAAAAAATTAAATTATAAAAATATAAAATATAAAGAATAAATAAATGAATTAATAAAAAAATGAAAAAAAAATAGTTTAGTACTATAAATAAATCAAATCATTTAAATATAAAAAGACTAAACAAAACAATACATTAATTAATAGAACAAAAATAATTAACATTACTAAGTTTATTAAAATTAATATAAAGTGTCGACCTTCCTTTTCTTTAGCTTTAGCTTTTAATAATGAAAACAGGTTGGAGAAGAATATATTGTTATTTTATAATCGTGGTAATTAGTAGACCATTTGTTATTTTTAGTATTGCTATTGAGCTTTCATAATATACTAAAAGAGATATTAAAAAGACATTTTAACATAACTTAAATTATGAAAACCAATATTAAAAAATATATTTTGAAGATTCGAGAAAAAAAAAACAAGTCAAAAAGAATTCAAATTTGAGTTAATGCACGTATTAAGATGATTGATGATATTTAATATTTTATTTTAAAAGAGTAAAGAGATTTTAATTCTGAAATAAATCATAGATAAATTGAAAAATAATTCAAAATATTGAAGACAAGTATATTATTTGTCTTATGAAGATAAAATACATATTAAAATTTAAAATCATAAAATATACTATACGATAATTACATGATGAATTTACGTATAATTTAAGAAGTTAAGAACAGAGACATGTTAATTCATAACTTTACATATAAAAATGTTCATGTAATCTAGGAATATAACTTTATAATAATTGTTTTTGTTTTTATTTTGTTAAAAAAAGTCAGTATTTTCAATGTGATCTTATTTACAATTCATTTCTGTTTAACATATAATTTTTTTAGCTATGAATATGTTTATATGAAAGTATATCACGTTACAGTTTGAAATACTCAATGATGAGTAAGAAAATGTGTTAAAAATGTATAATTTAATAAAAACACTACTAGTAGTGTAATTTTAAAATAGAGTCATTACAAATTTACAAACATAATATGTTAATGAATAATAAAAAAGCTAAAAAAAAGAAGATAAATGGTTTAAAAGTATAATATATAATAAACATATAAAAAAATAGTATTATTTGAAGAAAAAAATAATATTAATAATGATAATAAGTTCACTAACATAAAAATAAAATAATAAAAATTAAGGTTAAATATATTATTTGTGTGGATCATAAAATTGGAATTGATATTTTAAAACTTTGATACATTTTGTTTCTAAAATTTAAAAAATGAATAAATATAGTACTTTTAACCGAAAGATAATTTTGTACGTGTTAACTGGTTTTTTAGGTTGAGATATAAGTTTCAATAAATAGTATACACAGTTCAAATATTACCTTCAATTACTAATAGATATGTAAAAAAAATTTATCACGATTGAGTTAAAAGAATTATATTCAATCGATTTTAAAATTTGAAATCAAATTGTATTAAAATTTTAATTAAAAACGAAATTTTAGTTTTACTTTAAAATTTAAGAATTAAAAGTATATTTAATCCTAAAAATTAACAATATGTACTAAAAACAAATTAAATGATAGAAATGTAAAATATAAAAAATAAATGAATTGATTAATAAAAATAAAAAGAAAACAAAAATAATGTACTATTATAAATAAATTAAATTATATATATATATATATATATATATATATATATATATATATATATATATATAAACAAAACAATACATTATTTTAGCACATAAAAGATATTTAACATTACTAAATTTATTAAAATTAATATAAAAATATTGACCTTCACCCTCTTTAGCTTTAGCTTTTAATAATGAAATTCAAGGGGATACATACAGGTTGGAGGAGAATACAATGTTATTTTATAACATTTAATGATAATTAGTAAAACACTTATTTATAAAAATAAAAATGTGGGTTGGTTTTCCTCCTTTTGACTCATCCACAAAAATTAGATTGAGTTAGTGTGTCCTGCATAAGAAATGCAGACTCTCTTTTTTTTCATCTTGCATAACATTTGTTCGGTAAATTTGTGGGTCGGTCCGTGAGTCACATAAAAATTTTATAATTTTTTTATGTAATTAAATTAGTAAAAATAATATTTTCTATAAACTTATTTTTTAAAATCAATTATATTCACAAAAATAAAAATGAACTTATACATGAATTAAGAACTATTTTGAATGAATGAAACACAAATGAGCAAATTACTTTTAAATGAACTTATTTAAATAAACAAGTTACTCAAAAAAAACACACCCAATATATTGTGCTAATACAGTTAAATTTTAGAAATTTAAACAAATACAAAATATGTGGATCAGTCTGTTATTAATCCATGCAAACTAAGCGTTATGTAGATTAACCTAAACGAATTAAAATACTTCGTTTTACACATACTTTTTCTAGCATGCTTGCCGCATTACCGCCCCTGTGTCTTTCACCATTTCATATTCTAAGCTAATTTTTTAGTATTGCTATTGAGCTTTCATAATATACTATTGAGATTTATTAAAAATAGATTTTAAAATAACTTAAATTAAAAATATATTTTGAAGATTCAAGAAAAAAATTAAGTAAAAAAAAAATCAAATTTGATTTAATGCATTATTTAAGATGATTGATGATATTTAATATTTTATTTTAAAAGAGTAATGAGATTTTAATTCTGAAATAAATCATACCGTTATAGATGAATTGAAAAATAATTTAAAATATTGAAGACAATTATATTATTTGTCTTATAATTAATAAAAATAATTTAAAATGTGGCTGACAGCGAATGCTGATAAAAATAACGCAAAATCACTTAAATGGTAACGCGGTTTCAATTAATTATTAGCTTCCTTGTAATGGTGTATAAAGACACTTTGGTTGTTTATTCAATATGCATGCATCATATGAAAAATTGTTTTACCTTCTGCATATGTACTATTATCTTAGAGCAATGAAAATTATCATTGACATTTGCAGTGAATGCAGTATGTGAGCACTTATTTTCTAATTATATGACGATTGGTAAATTGAAAGCAGGAAATTACCATGAAAATATGTAATTAATGCAAAATGCGATTGGTCAAACTAAAAGTGAAGAAGAAAATTAAAAGTTGCAAATACTGAATTCTATTTTAAAGGGAGAGAAGAACACCAAAATTTAAAGTTCCACATGTAAGTTAAAAGAGAAAAAGGAAAGATTGATTGCAGGATTTCTGATGAAGATCAACAACACGCATCCAAGCACTCCATGCAGCAGCACAATTCTAGACAACAAAGGCAACCCAACGCGCCAAGGCTAAAAAGACAAAAATGAAAACAAATAAGTATAAAGATATTTATGTTCAACCGATAAAGATAAACAAATTAAACATAATGACATATATCTATTTTCTAATGTGATTGATAAAGAAAAAGAAAAAAAAGAGAGTAGAAATCAATTAAAATAGAGAAAATTTAACAGTAACGTCATTCCATTAATTTGGTTAATATAACGAATATAAATAAAAAAGTTACATATACGTTTATTTTCAAATTATTTAAAAAAATATGTTTTATTTTTTAATATATATATATATATATATATATATATATATATATATATATATATATATTCTTTATATTATCTTTATTTTCTATGAAACATTGTAAAATATCTTTCTCAGTGAACATCATACATGACTTCTATAAAGTTTAAAAAACAAAATGCATATTAACTTAGTTCAAAAATAAAATATAATTTTTAAAAGTAATATGAAGAAAAAACATTTAATTCTAAATAAAATTATTGTATATATAATTTTATTTTCAAGTTATAAAAAGTTCTGCAAACAAGTAGGTCTACACAGTGGTACATATTATTTTTAAATAAAGTATATGTTGACACTATTATTATTATTATTATTAAAAATATTTATTTGCTTAATCAAATATTATATTACAATAAAATAATAATTCATATAATCATAAGCTGAATGTAAAAAAATAAATATCAATGAATCACGATCCTTACTGCTAATAAAACTATTGTTTTAGTATGAATTAATCCCATTGAAAAGTAAACAAATCTTTTCGTCTTCGTTTATAAAGAGGTTCATTTAATATTAAACAACTCATACGAGTGAAAGTTACATTAATATAATATTTTAATTTGAAATAACTTTTGTAAAAAAAATTTGTTGAAATTGCTCAACAATTTTCAATTTTAAAAGATTTTTACATATAAATATTTTTTTCCGACTAATATTAACAATATTTTCAAATAACTCTTATTAAACAGCTCTAAATAAAATTATTTTTATTTATCTAAAATCAAACTGTCATTTTGTTTTCTTCGTTGTTTTTCCTTTAACAAACAAAGTCTTCAAATTTTCTGGTATTGAGTTGAACATATAAAACAATCTTTTAACAAAAACCAGAGTATATGTGTGTGCGATGAAAGTAGTTATGAAAGAACGTACCATCCCGCCATTGCACCGGTAGCAGCTCCTGAAGCCGCCTGTCCTTGCGCCGGCGGAGCCTGGGTGGCAAAAGCTTGAGGTTGCGGAGGAGGAGCTCCTTGATAACCTGGTGGAGGATACCCTACACAGATTCCATTAATTTCATCGTCAATCATCACAAATCATGATTAACAGAGATAATTAACTGGATTAATGAGTAAACAAATAACAATTAAGAAGGTTTTATGGAGGAACTAACCCATGGGAGGAGGAGGAGGCCCAGACATAGGAGGAGGATTTTGACCGTAGTAAGCCATCAGCCTTTGGAATTGTTAAAGTGAATGTGCATGCTCTTCTTTCTCTCTGTATGTATATATATTTGTTGGGTGAATGGTGATAAGAATAAGACTAAAATTCACATTAATGGAAACGCGCTTTCATTCAATTACTTTCCTGTAATGGTGCATAAAGATGCTTTGGTTGTTTTAACATGCATGCGTCACATGGAAAGTTTTTCAAATCAGACTTTGTGGTCCTGGCAAGGAAGAAGAAACTGAAAATGGAAATGAATTTTTTTGGATGTTTATAACTCATGAATTTATTGCAAAGAGGGATTTTCGTGTTTTGGTATCATTCAAGTTTTTTATTAAATAGTTATTTTGACTTCAATATAGAACATAAATGTTTTTTTCCGTTGGATTTTAATTTATTATAAAATTTGAACTAAATTAAAGTGTGTGATTCAATTGGTATTTACTTTTTTACCATAAAATTGTTAATTATTTTTTAAAATTACAGAACATTCTTTTAAAATGTTAATATTTTATAATTTTAGAATAAAATTTGTCAAATAATTATTTATGATTATTATTATTATGTTTGTTGTTTTAATTTGATAAAAAATTGATAAATTAAATAAATAATTATATAATTAGTAGAAAGTTATTATTATGTTTTCATAATTAAAGATATATTATAAGTAAAATATAATCGTATCATAAAACAACCGTTGAAGAAATATGCTTATATATTGGATGGATTTAGTTTTTTAATCCATATATATTTTTTACTGTAAATTTCTATTTTCAAATTAAAGGAAATAAATTTTTGATAAATTTAAATTATCAACTAATTTTATCGTTGAATTTTGTTGACAAATTTATTATTAACAAAAAAATCTATCAATAAATTTATCAGTAATACTTATTTTATTTACTGACAATTTTTTTCATTAATAACTGTAAATACTTATAAATATTAAAATCTATGGATAATTTAAAATATATATTATCCATTGGTAAATTCTTATATATTTTTCGTCAATGTTCACTTTGGTTTTTATGTTTTTTTTTTTTCTGTTTAATGTTGTCCTAATGAGTGTAAATTTTGTTCAATTTGATCCTTTTTGTTAAGGCTGTTTAAATCATTAACGGTCATATCTCCACACATGTGCAATTAAAGAAAGTAGAGAGTTAGAGAGTGAACTATCATTTATGTTCTGACGTGGACTAGATCAGTCATCATCATAGGGACCACATTCGGAAATAATTAACAGAAATGAGGACGACCACATTCGGAAATAATTAACAGAAATGAGGACGACCACATTCGAAAATAATTAACAGAAATGAGGACTAGATTGAACAACCTTCGTTCATTACAAAACATAGAGCCACATCACCATCTTCTTCAATCTTCAGCCCAACCAAAAATAGAAACCCTACTTTCTTTCTAAAAATCTAACCCTAGCGCCGCCTAAACCCTCAGGCCATTACCGCAATCACCACATACCTGCAAACGAAACCCAAAAGACCATTACCATGACGCCGCTGCAACCACCTCCACGCGCCACCATCTTCATCGCGCGCCTTCACCATCACATATTCTTCCCAGTTCGCACTGCCACCATAGCGATTGAGGGTTTCGATTTGGGGGTTTTTGTTGTGTTATCTGGTTTTTGTAAATTGAAATGTATGATTTTCGTTTCAAAATTGATTTCGGAAATTCTTTGTTCTTCTCTATTTTGCGAGTGGTTAGGGATTTTGTTCTTCCCTGCAAGTATGGGTTTTGCAAAGTGGGGGATGAGGGTTCAAATTGGGAATGTTAGGGTTTTTGAACTTGGGGTTTTTCATTCTGGGTTCATTTGATTCGCAATAATGGGTTTCATGGTGGTTGTTGTTGGATGCACGGGTGGTGCCAATAAAAGTGCTAGTAGGTGGCCATGAGTGGTGTTTTTGGGTGGTTGTTGGACAGAGAAAATGATGGAGGTGAGAAGATGGTGGCTGGTCGTGACCGTGGCGGTGGTGGTTAGGGTTAGGTGGTGGTTAGGGTTTTTGTGTAAGGGGAAATTAGGGTTTCTAGAGGTAGGAGATGATGATGACGTGTCAAGGGTGATGTGTCATTGATTATACAACTGGATAGTTGGCCGTTAACGATTTAAACGGCGTGACCAAATTGAACAAAATTTACACTCTTTAAGACAACATTGAACAGAAAAAAAAAAACATGAAAATCAAAGTGAACGTACTTGACGAAAATAGGAACCATCAGAACTATTAAGCCTAAAAAGAACAACAAAATTTCGATCTAAATAATCTAGTAGATGTGTAAGTGGTATAAATGGGGTGTAGAAATATAAATGCTTCCTTCTTCGATCTTCTTCTTCAAAACAAGGAGGTTTCTTCTTTCGTAACATTTGTGGCTACCATCGATCGTTACAACGCCTACCACAGTTGTGTCTAGCGATCACACTGACTCGTCGGAACTGACATATCATTAGTGTTAATAACGTTGTGTTTCTCTTTTTTCTCTTCTCATTCTTCTCTGTTATTGTCATGCCAAGATAGTTCCTGTCATACTTCTTCACTCCTATCGTGACTCATTGTTATATATTTCAGTTAGTCACATTTAATGTAAATTTTTTTTTTCATGCATTTATGTAGTTGTTTGTTACGTGTCTCGATAATGAGTATGTTATAATTAAAATAAATTGATAATAATGATGAAATGATTTGATTCTATTAGACATTTGTGTGTTAATTGAGACATGAATGTTGGATTGATAAAAACATGATAAAATTGAAAAAATAAATAAAGAAAGGAAGAAAAAGATGAATCATATTAAAATGTTTATTGATAAATTTTACTGACAATTTTTTTATTAGTAAATCAATGATAATTTTAATTTATTAACAAATTTTAAACATTATGACGGTTTTTTTACTGTTGATAATTTTTTTTTTAATAAAATACTAAATAGTTAAATTCTAGATATTTTTGTAAATATATATCAATTAATAATTTTGTTTTCTTTTTAAATTATTTGTGTACGCATACTTATTCGGTAGTTCTTATCTTTATTTTATACATTTAACTTAAAAATTTCAAATACTCCCATTACGTGATAATAAAAATTAATATAATTTTTTTATTACACTACCCATATATATATATATATATATATATATATATATATATATATATATATATATATAATAACTTAACATAAACTTTAGTAATAATTTTATTTTAATAATTAATTTTTAATTATAACTTTTATTTTGTATTAACAAGACGCGTAGCGTCTACGCGTATTTTTCTTCCTATTTTTATCTCCCGACCAATTGTATTAATCTTATTATTTGAAATCGTTTTTGTTTTATTTTCTATTTGGAAACGGTTTTACACATTGTCCAAAGTCAGTGAAAAATTACTTTAATGAATTTGATGTTTTTTAAAGGGTTAAATATATTTCAAAATGAAGTTTGAAACAATCAATAAAATTAAAAAAATTTGATAAAAATGACTAAAATTAGAATTTTCTAAAGTTGAAGAATAAATTGTATTTTGAAAAAGGACTAAAACCAAATCGTCCCATAATACAGGCATTAAAAATTTAAAAACAAATATTGATATCTTACGTATTTTTACCAACTGTGAGTAACGTATACTTTAATATTTTTTATATACATGCATGATGTAAAAATATAGTTAACGAATAATTTCATTTGTCATCGTATATTACAGAACCAAAATAATTTTTTAATAAAATATGAGCACAAAAATACTTTATAATGAAAAGGATTATTAAAATAATAATATAAAAAATAATAAACGTGGATTAAATTAACGTATAAAAAATATGGAATTGTTGTTTCAAAAGAAACTAAACAGATTTAAATATATTATAAAAAAAATAAAACCAATGCTATGATATCACATAATTTATAATGAATTTTTTTTAATTATAAAAAAAGTCAATTTATCCAAAGTGATTTTTATTCCTAAAAGTATGAGAATATTTAACTTTCATTCTTTTATCCATCTTTGAGAATTTTTTCTATCTTCTTCTAAGAGCCAAAAAAAAAAATCCTCTAACCAAACACGTTTAAAATCAAAATTTTGAAAATGTTCAATAAAAAAGTAACTCTCACAATTTTAGCATATAAGAAATTCACACCAAAAAGAAAGAATAAAAACTAATAATATATTTATCCATATTAAGCCTTTAAAAAATTAAACACAGGCTACAAAATTTCACAAGATTTAGTCATTTTAACCAACTTTCAGAAAATAACAAAGAATTTATATATGAAAAATACTTCTTTTTCTAATCATTATATCAAAAGATTTTAGAACCAAAAGATAACACATAATTTTTCTTATACTTCATAAAAGAATTACTTAAATTTATTCAAAACTTTAATTACAAGCATAAAGTTAGTTTCTAACTAGATAAACTATATTTGTTACCACAATTTAGATATTTAAAAATCTCATTAGCAATATATATATATATATATATATATATATATATATATATATATATATATATATATATATATATATATATATATATATATATATATAGAAACTGTCCGAAACATGTTTTTGTTTTCGTATGTTCGAATCACGTGTTATACTTAAACGACTTAATCCAAAGGTTTGATCATTGGGATCGTTTTCAAGTGAATAGAGTTTAACCAAAATCGAAAATAATGTTTTTACCATCATATTAATTTTATTTTAATGATATAAGATTGCTTTAATTTAAAAAATAATAAATTTTTATGCAATATTCTAGTTGATTTACGTATATTTTAACTAATCCACTAGTAGAACAGATTTTGTCTAGTTAATTTATGTACATTTTAACTAATTCACTGGTAGAACAGATTTTGTCTAATTAATTTTGTTTTCTTCATCAGAAGAACTGAAATTTGTGTTATTCGGATTAATGTTCTTGTGTTATTCATGATTACATTTTTATTTATTTCTATTACATACAATCTATTACAATTAACTATTTCTTACCAAAAATATAACGTTGAATAACGGTTTAATTTCTTGAAATCGCATAATAATTTGTATTATTTGGCTATCAAGACAATATAACTGTTATGTGTAGTAATTTAATAGGTGACATTGCATCCAAATAGAAAATATTACTTTAAATAAGTGGCTAAGTTCACTTGTAGAGAGTATCTTTCTCCGCTTTTACAAACATGACAGAGGGCGGTGACAGTGGTGGTTGCGGTGGCAGTGGCGGTAATAAAAAGACACAACCTGAAGTTGCTTTAGCTCTACCACATCCAGTGAAAGAACAATTACCTGATGTTCAGTATTGCATTAAGAGTCCTCCTCCTTGGCGTCAGTATATTCTATTCATCGCTTATTTTCTTTCTTTTTATGCTAAAACAAATTCGAAATTAACACACTAACACGCATCTTATCTTACGTGTATATAATATATATACGTCGTACTCAAGAGTAACAAATGTGAAAAGACTAAATATTCAATGCAAAGTGTGTTTACTCAGAATATTGAGTTTTCCTTCTGAACATCTAAGCTGAAGCACAATATTATAATTTTCATGAACCAAAACATTCATCAATTTTATCTTCTTGAGCTTTAAACATTGTATATGGATTTGAGCAGAACAAGCAGTGTTATTGGGATTCCAGCATTATATTCTGACTCTTGGTGTGACAGTTCTGATTCCAACTACGATCGTTACTGAAATGGGTGGGGGTCATGTAAGCTTCTTTCCATTTGTTTTTTTTAGCTTTTTTTGTCTTTTCTCTTTCAAATTTTACAAGGGTATAAACTGAAATCCTTAATCAATGTAGGCCGAGAAGGCCAAGGTGATACAGAATCTGTTGTTTGTTTCTGGAGCAAGCACGCTTCTGCAATCTTGGTTTGGAACACGATTGCCAACCGTAGTTGTTGGTTCATACAGTTTCCTAATACCCACAATGTCAATTGTCCATGCCAAGAGATACAGTTCATATACAGATCCTTATGAGGTCAAGGAGATTATCTTCTATGCTTGTATAAGTGCTTGTGAATTGTAGAACTTCTCCATGAACACTTGTAATATAAAAAAAATAAAATAAAATAATATTACACAAGATTGTAAAAAAAACCTATCCAAATTAAGAAAGCCTATTGACTTTGGTTCCACTTGATGATGTTCAATTCTTGCTATTATGTTGCTGATGAACAGAGGTTCACTCATACAATTAGAGGGATACAAGGCGCCTTGATTGCGAGTGCATGTTTCCATATAGTTGTGGGATTCTTGGGCCTTTGGAGGGGTGCTGTCAGGTTAGTAAGTGCATGTTTACAGACTTTTTGGCCAGCTAGAGTTTATAAAATCCTTTAATCACTTCCAGCGTGTTATATCTACCTAATTAATTGCTTTCTCTTGTGCTGCTTTAGGTTCCTTAGCCCACTTTCTGTTGTCTCTTACGTAACTTTCACTGGACTCGGTCTCTATCATCTTGGATTCCCAATGGTAAAATTTTTCTCCTCTGGTATAGATGTTTCAATCAAATAGGTTGAGCGCTTGAATCTTAAGTCACAAGTTTTACGCAATTTAGCATTTTACAAGTCTAGGAATTGATGGTAGGATTATTTGACTGACTTTCCCTCTATTTTGGCTGATCACTGTTGCAGCTGGCAGAATGTGTTGAAGTGGGGCTTCCAGCACTGATTGTTTTGGTTTTCATCTCACAGGCAAGTAGTTAATCTTACTCGTGTCAAGTAAAATGTGATAATTTTTTTTTATCGACAAATGTTAGTTGATAGTTTTGTTAGTATGGAGAGTTAAACCCACTGTTTCTCACACCCTTCCTTCTAACTTTTATCTCTAAACTTTTACATGAGTTATGGACAGACTTGGAATAAGTAGGCTGTAATGTGTGAGATGTGACATAGCTAAATTCAAAATTCACTACTTCTATTCTTAAATTTCGGTCCATGATGTATTCGTTATCTTCTATGCTTTTTGCAGTATCTTAATAGATTTATTAGCCCCAACAAGTTTATCAACGGCAGATTTGCGGTGTTGTTTTCCATTGCAAGTGCATGGTTAATTGCACAGATTCTGACTGCAAGCACTGTATACAACAAGAAGCCAGAAGATACCGAGAATAGTTGCCGCACTGATCGTTCTGGTCTTGTCAGTTCTTCTAGTTGGTAAGATTGTGGACAGATTAAGTTTTCCCAGTTAATCATAAATAACTTGCATTCTTTCAGAGTCAAGGTTTGCTTTATCCACCAAGTTTCAGTCTTTGACTAAGATGTTGATAAAATTGTCTGCATTAATACAGGGTATATCTCCCTTTTATTCCCTTCCAATGGGGGGCTCCTACATTCAACTTCGGAGAAGCTTTGGCTATGATAGCAGCTTCTTTTGTTTCTCTTTTTGAGGTATGCACACCCTAAACAGAGACACCCTTGCTTTAATCATTATGATAGTGTGCAATAAAGCAACTTCAATAGCCTTTCGTAACAAAAACTACCTAAATCTAAAAAAACACTTAAAGATGCAGCCAGATCCCATCTTATGTTTGTTTCGAATTTCAAAATTTTTCGTGTTTACATGCAGTCTACCGGTGCATTTTATGCCGCGGCAAGGTATGGAAGTGCAACACCCGTGCCACCACATGTTATTGGCCGCGGAGCTGGCTGGGTGGTAAGATCCACATGCACTTATTTTTAATTCTTTCTGAAATCACAATCGGGAAACTTAATATTGATTGTTTGTGTCATTCTTAATGTTGTTTTAGGGAGTAGCTTCTTTTTTCAGTGGCATTTTGGGTTCTGTAACTGGATGTACGGCATCAGTGTAAGTCCATCTCAACATTAAAAACCCCTTAAATGTACGGCATCGTGAGCCTTAACCTATCACTCATGATTTCAAGCTCAAAATCAATTTACGGACATTCTTGTTTGGTTTGAAGAAACTCTTTCTCTTTATAAAATGTGTGTAGGAAAGAGTGGAACGATGTTTCATTTTAAACATTCCCTATACAATTCTTTAAGTAGAACAATATTATGGTGGTAAAAATACCAAAACTATAGAGTTTTCTTTGCCTTCCTAGTTCCTGTTAGTGCATGGTTCTGCCCAGAAAACTTCGTAGTGGTTTCAAGTCTGTAACCATATGCATCTTTTGCGTGTTTGCATTGCTCTGGTTTCAGGGAGAATGCTGGATTATTGGCACTGACTAGAGTGGGAAGCCGAAGGGTCATCCAAATATCAGCTGGCTTTATGATTTTCTTCTCCATATTTGGTATGGTAGACTAACATCTTTGGTAATATATGAAGCTCAATGTTCTTCCCTTGACAAATATGGAATTTCCTAAAGGGGAAAAAGTTAAATACAATAAAGTATGGTTGGCATTGTTCTCGTGTCAGAATTGAAGTTTACTTTAATAATTTGCATAATACCAAGATGTCACTTCAATACTAATTTAAAAAAAAACACGTCAACACTGAAGGAGTTGTGTCCAGGTTTTGTCGTTCATGATGTTGTCTATGCAGTGTTATTATTCTCTTCAATTAGTGATATCTCATATTGCACACTTTCCCTTCAACCAGGAAAAGTGGGAGCAATTTTTGCTTCTATACCTTTGCCAATCATAGCAGCATTAAACTGTGTGCTCTTGGGCTATGTCTGTAAGTTCTCTCTAACCAACTGTCTTTGTAGAGCTTTGCTAGTCATGAACTTGACAAGAGTTTACAATTTGGGATATGCAGCTTCTGCAGGTCTTGGTTTTCTCCAGTTCTGTAACCTCAACAGTTTCAGAACCAAATTCGTGCTGGGCTCTTCATTCTTCCTCGGCCTCTCCATACCACAATATTTCATAGAAATTTTTCACGTGAAGCATCAACACGGCTGGGTGAGAGGCCTGAACCGAAACCAATAATTGAAATTTAATTCGCAATGACGCAGTTCCCTAGATACTTAAGTTCAAATTAGAGTTTCCAAGGCACGTAGATTCTGATCAAGTTTAGATGTGATTTACATGATTCTGTCATTTCAATGAATTTGCAGTTCAATGATATGGTTAGCGTGATCTTTATGTCCCACACAACAGTGGCGGGGTTGATTGCATTCGTTTTGGACACCACACTCACATGCGAAAATGATGCAGCCCATAGGGACAGTGGTTTGCAGTGGTGGGAGAAGTTCAGTGTATATAATGCTGATGGTCGGAACGATGATTTCTATAGATTACCATGCAAACTCAACGACCTCTTTCCCGCTATTTAAGACAATTCAACTCTTTTTTTCAAAACATTTTGTCTCTAGTTGCGAATAGCGTTGTTTGAATTGGAATATAATGTTGCTGATAATGGGAATAATTTATTTACTATATTATTTCCTTGAATTGGTATTGTACTTGTTGAAGAGAAGAAATTTAATCAAAGAAGAAAAGAAAGTGATCACATTGTATGGATCACAGGGAAGTGCTGATTTTAGATCATAGAAAATTAAAATGGGACAGAAATCCGAATAGACGATTCCAAGAGAGAGAAAAAGGATTGACCTTTTCTGCCAGAGAATATATGGGATCACACATGCCATGAATGGAAAATAAAAGTTCTGAGTTGTCTCAATTTGAGGTTGCAACATGGCGAAACTAAGAAATAGGGTATTAGGTGTCATACTGAGGTTTATGCAATGTCATTCTTAATACGTTGGGATGGTGTAATGTCCTTTGCCGGGACAGAGATACCATCCTCCGGCACCACCTTATCATTTTTCTTACAGTATTCTCTCTTCCCTTTCCCGGGCACATCAGTATTCATCTGGATACTTCTGTCCCCCTGAAAATTTCAGGCAAGTCAAATTTTCATACAATTTTGATACTCTACGTTTACATTAGATGCACCGTGCCACTGTGTGCGCTATAAATTTATTTTAATTACATGGGAAAACTGTGATCAATGTCAGCAATGTCTAAATCAATGCGCCTCTGTCAGATGTTTTCCCAAATAGATGAAACGGCGACAATATCCGATTACGTTCAGGTGTTTGAACTTGAATTGTAAGGTGGAAATTTGGGTGGAGTCGTGGGTGATTGTGAATTTGATATTTAATTTTAGTAATGAATAGAAGCATAGGCTTCGATTTTCTTGTTGGCCAACTCGTTTACAAGGTTCCAATGCTGCTTTTAGACTCAAATTCTCCAAAAAACTTGACAGGACTAGGTAGTATACTGTTTTAGCTTTAGCCTTGGTAGCAATATATTCAAGTTAATCCTTTTCATGTTTGAGTGTAAAATTCACGTTATTATTTTTAATTTGGTTATTGAGGCTGCTTAGTGTTTCTTCTTGATATCTGCGTGGAAGATTAGTTTCCACAAAGATCACATGAGCGAAGTTAATTCATTGATTCTACAGAACCTTATAGCATGACCATGTACCTTGTTTTCATTGTTTCATCCTCTGTCTTGATTCACTTTAGAAGGTGAATAATTTCTTGATGGGTGTTGATCATTGGCCTTTTGGGTTTTCTTTTCTTCATCAACCGACTTAACCAGGTCAAGGTCAAGAGAGAAAAGTTGTTGAGGGCTATTACCATCTGGGGTCTTTGATCATTGCCTAGTGGCTTCTATATCCAATCTAGTTTCTTGATTTGAAAGTGTTCCTTTGTACATTGCAGAGATGATACGTGGTGCATCGGATGGCTTTATTGCTACACCCGAAAAATTTAATGATTTACATGATAGCGAAGATGAAAGAACACATTCAAAATTACGGAAGGGAGTAAGACAATGGAGAAAATTAAAATACCAGCTTGTAGAATACAATTCACTACCAGCCTACATGAGGGACAATGAATTCATATTGGGTTATTATCGATCAGAGTGGCCACTGAAACATATCTTCCTTAGCATTTTCTCAATTCATAATGAAACATTCAATGTCTGGACGTAAGTACTTTCACTTTCAAGTACAAATATCTTTCATTATATATCTGCTAAACTTGGTGCCTTTTTATGTTGTATTTATTTTTTTCCATTTGAGGTGCATTTTTTAGTTTTAAAAATTTCTTGTATTGTAAAAGTGTGGCTTAACTTAGTGCTACTTCTATTTTATATTTGTTGCGCATAGTTTAGTTTCTTTCAAACATGTCCTATTAACGTATATACAATATGATGTATTTTAAGATTTTTTTTATCACAGAATTAATTAACCAAAGGTGGAGGCAATAAAAGAGGAGTTTGTACTTAAGTTCAAGAGTGTTCTTACGTTGGAAACACTGTTCAATAACAAATAATGAAAAGGTCTACTTTATGTGGTTGTGGTGTTTGTTTTGAAATTTCATTTTGGTAATTTGCGCATTAATCAGCCTTAAAGGATAACGTAGGCTAGTGAGATGCAATTCCATTCTTAATCGAAAAACAGCACCACAATCTGAGGTACATGTTGAAGATTATCTCTAGATATACGATACGACTTATTGTTGTGCTTTAAGATGCCTCTTTTAAGAAACGACATTAAAGGTGCGTAGTTAACTTGTCTAAATTACAATCCTTCACTTAACGATAGTGACATTGTTTCAGGCATTTGTTAGGGTTCTTCCTTTTTCTATTTCTCACCATATACACAGCTGCAAAATCTCCAATGGTTGCGGATTTCAATTCCGTTCAACATCTGTCTGAACTGTTAGGGAAAGCTGATCTGAACAAGATTCGTTTAGAGCTCTTGAAATGCCTGCCTTCACTGCCCAATATGCATGAGACTCTCAAGTTGAATGACTTGAGTACATCACTTTATTCTTTAGACTTTTCCTCAGTATCAGGTTGGACCATTGTGGAACTTCTCAGAAGGTGCTTGCCTGAGCAGTTTCCCCTTGTAAGTTCCTCTTCCTCTTTGTGAAGTGTCTCCTTTAAGATTCTGTTCACCTATTCTTAAGCTGATGCATTTAAAACATTGATTTCTTTTGTATAAAATAATGTTATTTTAGCAAAAGAAGCATGTGAGAATACATTGTATTTAAGTAATTGTTACAGTACACTGCTATTACTAACGTTGGTTTATATATGAGAATTATACTTTGTTACAGAATGGTCTGAAAGGTGACATGAACATGGTATCCCCCTTAGTGGTAGAACCGATTACGAGGTGGCCTTTCTATGCCTTCTTAGGTGGGGCGATGTTCTGTTTGCTGGCGAGCAGCACATGCCACCTCTTTGCTTGCCATTCACAGCGCCTTTCCTATATCATGCTGAGAATTGACTATGCCGGGATTTCTGCATTGATTGCAACTTCATTTTACCCTCCTGTGTATTACACATTCATGTGCAACCCTTTTTCCTGCTACTTCTACTTAGGCTTAATAACACTGATGGGGATAGCCTCTATGGTCTTCTCTCTTCTCCCATTTTTCCAAAAGTCTGAGTTCAGGAAGTACCGTGCTACCATCTTCTTTTTGATGGGATTTTCAGGCGTGGCACCCATTATACATAAACTCATACTGCACAAGCATCAACCCGAGGCCTTGCAAACAACAGGGTATGAGATACTAATGGGAGTTCTTTATGGTTTGGGAGCAGTAATATATGTGGCAAGGATACCAGAGAGGTGGATGCCTGGGAAGTTTGATATTGCTGGCCACAGTCACCAACTGTTTCATGTCTTGGTCGTGGCAGGGGCATACACACACTATGTTGATGGATTAATCTACCTAAGATGGAGAGATTCTCAAGGTTGTTAAATTAGGTATATATATATATATAGAGAGAGAGAGTGAACCTTTTGTCTTTCTTTATATGACCATCAATGTTAACTAGAGCAAAATTACATTCCCTTCTACCATTCTCCTTTTCCCTAAATTTTGATACAATATTTTCTAAGGGAAGAGAATGAAAGTTACTTTGAGAGTATTAAATAAAATAAACTAATTGGAAAATTATATTTTGACACCAATTTTTTGACATCATTTTGATACTGCACACGTGTCAAAATATAGTTTGACGATTTCAAATTAAAAAAAAAACTTTGGTTTTTTTCTTTCAAATATGTCCTTGCCTCAACTTTTTTTAATTTGAAATCGTCCAATCACATTTTGACACGTGTGCAATATCAAAATGGTATCAAAAATTGGTGTCAGAATATCATTTTCCAAACTAATTTGTACGTTTAAACATAAAAGAGATGGTAGAAAGCTATTGACTATTTTGAATGTAAAATGCAAGGAAGGAGGATATAATAGTTAGAGTTATAAGTTGTTAATTGGTGGAAGTAGTGAGTTAGATTGAAAAGATGGGAAGTACAATAATATGGAAGTTGAGAAATAGGGTGATCACATGGCGAGCATTGAAGTGTGTGGATAAAATAGTAACAAATACAATCCCTATCATCCGGAAAACATGGTCAGCTGTAATTGGATCGCCGCTTCTCTTCTTTTTCATCTTCTCCTCCAAACAATTATTGCACAAAAAGACAATTTCGAATATTTTTTCTTTGGTTTCCCCTTCTCCTACCATCCCACACTATTCCCAGATCTTCATCTCTTTCAAACTTCAAACCTCTCTAGATTCCACTATTTTTTTATCCACAAAAGATTCAATCTTTCAAATAGTTTAACCATCTAACAATTTTGTCCCCTTTCAATTCTTATCAAACCTTCTTTTATAATGTCTTCATATCATTTATAACATGTTTTTTTTTTACTATTATTAAATTCAAGTATCATTTCAAATTGAATAAAAACGAAAAAGTTTAACATTTTATAATAAATTAAGGTTTTGCGTGAAAGCATAAACTTTTTAGGTTGTAGATAGATGGCTCTGGCTTTCCAACTTTTTTTAATATATATAAAAAATAATTTATTTTAATTTTAGTATATTTTGTGTGTACGTGACACTTTGTATAAGTAATTTGATATCTCAAAATATTTATTGCATTGGTTGGAAGTAATATAATTTTCTTACTTATATTTAACTTATTCTCCTAGTATTTTTTTTTTAAAAAAAGACTTATTAAACATAAACAAAAATAAGAAACATGACATAAAATAGGAAAAAAAAATTAACAATTTTTTTAATAACTTTTCCACAATACATGCATGGTGTGATTTGTGATTATTTCGTTTTAAATATTTTTTAAAAATAAATTCAAACAAACCAATAAAATAATGACATATGTTTTATTGTGAAAAAATTATTAACATGGTCCTATAAAATATAAAAAGGACATATAAATAACCATATCATTATATAAATTTTCAAATATTTTAGACTTAAATAATTGATAAAACTGAATTTTTATAAAATCACGTGCTGCTAAAATTGATTTATGAAGTAATAATTTAAAGTTATATTTAGAATAGGTTGATGCCATTGCTAGAAATATTGATTATGGTAACATGAATAATACGAGTTTGTAGCTTGTACTGAAAGATACCGGTGACAAACAAATAAAGTAATAGCATAAGAGTTCACTAAAAAGGACAATAGATTAAGAATGTGCAAAGTAAAAAAAAAAAATAATAATAATAAAAAAAAAAGATAGAGAGGTGATGAGTGGACGAATAAAACGAAAAGCATGAGACTTAAAATCACGTGCTTGATTAGGGTTGTAGGGTAGTTGGGAATTTGTCATTTTTGGCTTGATTCTCGTCTCTGAGGAGGGCGAAGAAGCAGTGTTTGTTTCTGTCACATTTCGCAGATGCGCATGCCATTGCCATTCACCAATGTCCGTTGAATTCATCAACTCGTGGACAACACCACTCTAACTACATTTCCACCATTAACGTCCGTCTGCATAATATAATAATTCACAAAACCATCATCTGCATCTTTTTTTTTTAAATTTGACACGCTTCGACATACACTATAACACTGATCTTCATTTTGGGTGTGAAAGGTAAAGAAAGTTGGTGCTGCTAGGGAATGGAATCTTGAAACACTTTAATTTCGCAATTTCGCAATCGGCAATCTTTGACTTTGCAATTAAAAAAGTGACAATAATAGCAAAGCTCGTGCGGTTGGAAACGCGAACTTAATAAAGGTGCGCAAATCGAAACAGGAATGTAGAAGACAGAAAAGCATAGATACATTCAACAACTCATAAAATTGAGGTCAGAATCTTGTAAAATGAATCACAAAATACATTTAGTTTCAATATATCTAAAAAAGAAAAGGATTACCAGGCATACATACCAAACCGAAAGAGAGGAAGCTTGAAAAAGAGGATTTGATATAAAGTAATTATGTCTCTTTGTCTGGTTCCGATTCTAAAAGTGAATTTGCATGCTGGTGTTGTTTTTTTTTTTTTAAGACGGTTTAGCCTTTAGTTGACTGGTTTAGTTGTATATATTTGAGGTTGATAATCCCGGTGCTTAACAGAGCAGATATGCATCACAGAATAGCAAAAGGACATAATCTATTAAAAGAGGGACATCTTTGCATAAAGTCACACTTCGTTGTCCACAGACTAAATATTTTCTTGAATAAATGAATAGAGATTCCCATTCATCACTACCTTCTTGCGTTGAGGAAGGGCCACTCGGTGACTACTCTCAATTGATTATTCACAAATAAGTCCAAAACAAATATAGAAAAGCAAAATTTATTGTCACTGCCACGTTTCCAACGTCAATCACGAATTGGTTTTTCTCACTTTTTACTGTTATCCGTACATGACATAAGAGCATTTTCAAGAGTGCAAAAGTATCTCTTATTATATTTTCATTTCAATTAAGTTTTGTCTTCATCTCATTATTTTCGGAATATCTTTATAAGTTTTGCTTTTAATGTAAACTATTATGTTGAAATTAAAATAATATTTTCGTACCATGTTTCTTGTAATTATTATTATTATTTTTTTAGAAGCATCTCTTAAATTTAATAAAACTGTGAGGTATGGAACGATCCAATGTGGCAAGCTAGGCATATATGTGCCAAAGTGTCAGATCCCAAGCACAGTGTTCCTCAAATATGACATTATTTCCGTGTACAAAATCACACATAGAGTAAGAGCTACCCTATTACGCTGGGCCCTTCATGTGTTGTAAGTACCATATGGATTTTCTACCATTTGGGAAGGGTAAGTTTTTGTCTCAAAAAGCAAGTTGTACACATGCGGGGTATATCTTAATGTACAGTACCCCCATCTTTTGGATCTTCATCATGATGCTTCATATATTTTCTACTGTGTCCTTTTTCACTTTCTGCATTTAATTTGACGCCGCAGATACGTATTTATTAAGCGAATTAAGTGTTTGTTACTCCTGGGCTAGTTGCGTTTTGCATATGAGAAAGAAAGTCCAAAACGTGAAAATGTGAGTCATGTTTCTGTCTGGTTAAATCTTTTCCTGCAGGGTATTTAAGCATTGAAAAGAATATTCCACGTAAATAAGCAGCAGTCTTTTTTTCGGTAAGCATGCATAAGCATAATTGCTTTTTCTTGTTGGCATCACACTCAAGTCGGTGCTTACCACTGCTTCCTCTTTATGAAACATGACTCTGTCTAACTCCAAGAGTGCTGTTTAATCCTCTACTTACATATCAACTAAAAAAGTGGAAGAAGCCAAAACCACCCTTAAATGAGATAATAGAGGCACACCCCACCCCAGAAATTAATTTACTAAGCTATGTGCTGCACGAGTGCATGGTTGGTGATTGTGACAAATTCCTCTTCAGTGAAAAATTTAAGAAAATGGAGACAGAGCTCAAGAAATTAGTTTGTTGGTGGTTGAAAAACACGCACTCTGAACGATTAACGGGAACAAAACACTAATCATTAAGGCATCATTAGCCGTGACTACGCCATATTAAAATTAACTTTTAACTTGAAAGGACACCACTTACTATGTTTGGAGCATGGTAATTGGTAATGCTGCCACCATCTCTCTCTCTCTCTCTCTCTCTCTCTCTCTCTCTCACTCTCGCGTTCTACAGTCTACACTGATGGACACTTTAGTACACACACGCACACAAAGCCAACTGGCAGTGTTGATTCATTCGCATAAAGATAAAATAAGAAGGCGAAAGGAGTGAGCAAAGGGACAAGCAGTTTAGAATTCTTGTGTGATTCGTTTGTTTCTCTTTCTCTCTCTCTTTTTGTTTGTCAATGAATTATTTTTTTCTCCACCCTCTTGTGTTCCTCCTCTTCTACTTAAATTGAGAGCAACCACCTTCACAACCACAAAAAAGGAGAGCCAAGAAAGAGAGAAAAGAGATCCTTTATCTACCACTCTACACTCTTTCACCTGATCACAACATTAAAGGGCCAATCGCTCAAACAAACAAGAGTTAAATGGATATATCAAGTTCGCAATACAATAGTGCTGATGAATCTGGTTGGACACATTACTTGGACCAATCCTCTCTCTCTGAAAGTTATTTCCAGAGGAGAGGTGGGATAGTACACTATGAAGGAAAGGGGGCTACAATGGAGGAGCAGGAGCAGGAGGAGGAGGAGGAAGATTTATCCATGATCTCTGATGCTTCGTCTGGTCCTCCTCATTATCATGAAGATGATGATCAACACAATTGTGTAAATTGGTATTCTTCTTCTTCTCACCACACCAAAGAATCAGAAAAAAAGAAGAAGAACAAGGTCAAAGAATATGGTAACAATCAGCATCCTTCAACCCTCGATGACACTGCCAGTTCCCCTGTTCTTAACTGTGCTAAGGCAAGTCACAAGGCAAATGTAATTGTTGTTATAATTGTGATGTAATGTTATGGCATAACTATTTTGTGTGTAAAAAAATCTCCTCGGCAGCAATTCGTTTTAGGAGGTTAATGGGATTTTTTTGTTTTTTATATTTGAATAGAAGAAAGTCAGTTTCTCAGGGAATGGAGCAGTGGAGAATGCAGTGGCAGTGGATTTCCCTCCATGCTTCTCGGGAACAAAAGTAAAGGTACATCTGAAGTTTTATCATTTATATTGCTTTCTAACACATTCTGTTTATTTCCGGATTTCACATTTTGTTAATTTTGAGAGCTAAACTTGTCAATTACTGTAGAGAAAATCTAAATTCCAGAAGCACTTCAGTTTATTTGAGCGTTCTGGAAAACAAACTTCAGAGGAACCAGGTGATTCATTCTTTTGGACATTATGTTTTTATGTTTGTGACCTCCCTATAAGCTAGTACGTGACTTGTAGTGAATTGTTTCATCATTTTTCTCCTGATGTTAGATGGTTTCAATGAAGGAAGGAAATGACAATTTTACCTGTGGCTTTTGCTTCTACTGTGGAAAGAAAGACTGGGAGATATCAAAGTAGATGCTGTTCAATGACAAATAGAACTCCTTTTTTTTAAAAGAAGAAAAAGGAATGTCTCTTATGTTGTAATGTTACTGTTTTTTGTAATTTTACTGTTCTTTTTAGTGGGTGCTGTGTTACTACTGCCAATGCAGTTTGGAACAACATAAAAGAATATAAGAAACTCTAAGAGGTTTCTGATTCCATTTTCTTTGCTGCCATCAGTCTCACCTCACGGTGTCTGATTGAATACGGTCGCATTTTTTTTATTTCTCTGGTCTCCAGAACACAAGCATTACAAGCATTACGTTGCTAAATTCGAATATAAAGCAGCAGAAAACTGACCAGACAGTTCACATATCAGAGCGGAACATATGATCCTTTATTTTTATTTCCATAACTAACGTCCAACCATGTTTGGATCATCCAAAATTACATAAAAACACTATATCTTTCATCATGATTTGAATCTTGTTAACATCGTATGTATATTATGTTCAGTGTAGCTTATTTTTGTCGGTATTAATTAAGATTTGTGACTCTTAACATTTCTAGTTTTTGACAATGAATTTGGTTACTCACCTCCAATTCAGACACATCATTAATAAAAAAAAAGACTACAAGCACATATTTGAATTGACCTAGAAATACAATAAATAGAATTGTGTCCCACAAATGCAGTAATAATTTGAAAATGGATCTCACGTGAATCACATAATTTGAAAAATGAATCTGATTCAAAATGATCCAAATACACAGTCAAAGGATTTGTACCAATGAAAGGGGTTAGCAGCAGAAGGCAGAAGAGAGAGATAACTAGGAAGGAAGCAGATATGAAAGCAAAAGGGTTGTAGGGAGTGGTGACCCACTTGATTAAGTTGAGCTAGTGCCAGGCTAGCTCTCAACCACTTTGGGTGGGTTAATATGGTAACCTAAGCTGCTTGACACCAAAAATAGACAAGTATCCAAATGCAACCAACAGTCAAGGTGCCAAAGTAGGCACCCCCACCACCACCTGATAGCTACCCACATAAACTGTGATCCATATACAACAACACTCTGCTGGTACAATTATTGAATTTGTTTTCATAGAATATCCAGCACGATCTTTTATTCCAAGTGTTTTACATCCTCCTCACACTCAAACCAACTCATGGATCTATCGATAAAGAACTCAGATGTTGGGAAACAGACAACACTCCTGCTTTTACTACTCATCCCTCTTCTCATGCCCATATTCTAAATTGGCGTCACTCACTTACAGTTAACTAATAATTCTGCCTTTCTTGTTTTTCGCCCTTATCCACACCAATATAAACATCTACAATCAATGAAAACAACAAAACCTTGCATTCCACTCTAATACACCCATTACACAAGAAAACCGTTTTAAGTATATTTTCACCTTCTATATTTCTATCTACTGTCTTCCTAACCAACCCAATATCCTTCAAATCTAGATACAGAAATTGTTTACTTCAACATACTTTTCTAATTTTTACCATATCGAGATACTTCCATCTCTTTTAAAAATTATGTTATCATGCAGAAGTTATTTAAAATTTTAAAAAATTAAGTTTTTTCGTATTCTTTGTTATTAATTTACCTTCTTATCATTATCAAACATATTTTAAAGATTTTTTTTTTAATTTCTACAATGTACTTATTTTAATATCTTTATTACTTTTCGAAATTCTATTATCATTCAAAAAATATTTTACGTACTTCGTTAGACTTGTTCAATTTTATCAGTTTTTATATATGTATTTTTTTAATAAATTTTAATGCATTTTAAAAAAAGAAATTATGTCACCATACAATAGTGTTTTTCATTTTGTTTTTAGCTTTTTACATTTTATTATAATTTTTTCACTTCAACTTGTTATCATTATCAACTTGCTTATTGTCAAGGTCATTAAATTCAGTAGCTTAGTGGGATCCAGGTGGCTGCAAAGGAGTGGACCGAGTGGCTTTCGACGGTAGTATATATACTGAGATTTTAAAATTTCTGCCACTTCCTACATGCACCTTCTTTTCTAAGCTTCTGCAGTTTCCATTTTCTTCTCCTTCTCTCTAAAACTCTCATTCTTCTCTCTATAAATTCTCATTCTCTTTACTTATGATCACTAATCAGACCACGCCTGAGCTTTCTTGATGCCAAAGGTTTTCGTTTGCACCGATCAAATCGTTGTTCTGAGTTGGTAAGTTCATCCCCTTCCTAAGAAACCTGTTTTCGGGCACATGCAAACTAAAGTTTTGGTTGCATGCGTTCCTCAACTTTATCTTCACAAAATTCTGATAATGTTTTGGTCTTTCCTTCTTGTTCGATGGGTTATAGGTGTTCTAGAAAAGAGTTGGTGTTTGAGGGAACACATTTTGTTGTTGATTTAGCAGCTATTCTGTTAAAGGGGTAAGGGAAGCTTATATAATTTAATTATGATTCTCTGTTTGAATGGTTGTATGTTTGAAAGATGTTTTGTTTGATTATTTTATGAGTATGTGACGTTGATGTTACTGCATGTTTGAATGAATGTGTTGAGAATTGATAAATGACATGAAGTGGGAAAGAATAGGGCTTAATCATAATTTTGCAGTATTTTGCAAAATTATTACTTGTCGCCGAAAAGGTCATTCGTGATCGTTCGATCAGTTGTGTGTGTTCGGTCTTAACTGAATTCTTCTTTGGTAGAACTTCAGTTAATGACTGATCGGTCTTGTATTATGTTTAATAGAATATAGTGTTCGATCTAAGTATAGTTTTCTATTTCTACTCGGTAGTCAATCTAGTTAAGGTACTCAATATAACTTAAGTCTTAGACACTATATTTATTCTCAGTTATAACTAAGTGTTTTGTAGTTGTGTGGTCGAATCTATTTATCCATTCTTATATGTGCTTGGTAGTTCTCGATCTTATACTAGAGCTTGGTCTTGGTAGTGTTCGGTCTTGTACCAACACTCGGTCTTGGTAGTGTTTGGTCTTGTACTGACACTCGGTCTTGGTAGTGTTCGGTCTTGTACTGACACTCGGTCTTGGTAGTGTTCGGTCTTGTACTGACTCTCGGTTCTTGGAGTGCTCGGTCTTGTACTAGCATTCAGTTTCTTAAGTATGTTCGGCTAATATGAGTAAGTATTTAATTATAAAACGTTTGGTTATATTAATAGTGTTCGACCCAAACCAATAGTGTTCGGTTTAAGTCAACAGTGTTCAACCTAAGCTCTTATTATTTAGATTAAGTCATGAGGGATCGGTCTAAGACAACAGTGTTCGTTCTAGGCCATAAGTGTTCGGTCTAATATTCAAGTGATCAATTAGCTTTAGAATTCGGTTATTCAGATTTCGGTTTTAGTGGCGTTTAGCTCATACTTGAGTTGTTGTTCTTCACATGACCGTTCGGTCATGTACACCTATAGGGAATAATATCTCGTTCGGTCTTGTTCATAGAAGATGTTAAACCCTTCCGTTCGATTGTTCTCGATGATGATGATTGTTTTATGGTTTGGTTTAATTTCACTTAAATGTATTATGGATGATGAAGTATGTTGATATTATATTTCAAGTTGGTATGGAAGAGAATTCCAAGGAGGAATGTCTCGGTGAATGGTTATTGAATTGGTAAAATATGAATATAGATAGTGAAATTCACGACGTTCATCCTAAAATTCTAATGATTACCAATTCTCAAGTAAAGATGGGTAAGTCATGTGGTGAGAATGGCAGGAGGCCCTAGTCTAAGGGGGGACCTTAGGTGAGGTATAACGAACTAACCTCGGGTGACAGTTGAGGGGTTTCCAGTTACTACACCACTCGGGTGCATGAACGGCCATAAGCTACATATTCATACAATTCGGATGGTCGAGTCAAGTAGTCGGTCATTGTATGTATGATATTTTCGGTCTTTGTTGGAAATGAATGTTTGATGATTGTATGTTATAATGTTTTGATTTAAAATTATGATTATGTAACTGTTATGTTTTATGATAATTAAATTACACTAGCTTACCCTGCATTTTGTGTCTTGTCTTCTGTTGTCCCTTCGGTCATCCTTTCTCTTGCAATTATCATCTTTTGGATGTGAGCATAAGTTGAAGAGTGTTCGCTGGAACAGGCCCTGGCGAGAACCCCGTAATTTAGTTCAGGACTATTCAGTTAGTAGTTATAAGCCTATCTTTTGTAAATTGTTCGGTTTATACATGTTAATTGTATAACCATTCGGTATATCTCATCTTTGTACTACCGTTCGGTTTAAACTTAGTGGCAGAACCGTTCGGTTTGTTCATACGTTTTGTAACAGACTTATGCTTCTTGTAAAGTTTTAAATTTTAAGTATTTTTATGACTTCTGTAAATATTATTTTAATTCTAATGACTGTCCTATAATATTATTACATGTTAACTCTTATTATAGTATTATGCTATAATTTTTGGAATGTGACACTTGTACAAATAGACAGTTCTATATGGTAGTATAATGAAAATTGTGAATGAAAAAAAAGGAGTTGTCGAACAAGATAAACCAATGTAATGTGGTAGTATATGAAGAGGTCAGGACCACATTTTTAACACACCATGTGTAACTTTCCTTTTGTTTTATTATTAAAAATTATCCTCAAGTTATTAAATTAGGATATAAATTCATTCAATGTGATATATATTTCACAAATTTAATGATTTTTAATAAAATTCACAATCTGATATATATTTCACAAAGATGCTATTAGCCATTTTTTTTAAAGTATGCATAGAGAAAAGGGGATGGAATGAGAAGGTTGGTGGTGTTTAACTGAGAGACTGCTATTTTCTAACATTCCAATTTTTTTTTCCCCGTATTCACCTAATCTTTTAAATGTTCATTTTAATTTTTTGAGTAAATGATATAAGTTGAATTTATTCGATTCTCCTTCTTCTCTAATTTGAAATTTTCATCACACTTTCCTTCGTCTACTCTTTGCTATTTTCCTGTTCCCCTATACGCAACATTTTCCCTTCGAAAATGATTGTTTCAGAAAATATTTCCAAATCCATAAATATTTTCTCAAATATCTATTTTGGAAAATTATTTTTGTATTTTAAATTGGGTGTTTCAGATATTTTCAGATACGGAAATACATTCTAGACTGAGAAATACATTTCAAAATTAAAAAGAAATTAGAATAGATGTTTCAAAAGTCATTTATGAATCTGAAAATACGTTCTGAAACACCTATTTCAAATTTTTTGTATTTCATAATTATTATTTTGCAAAAGATATTTTTGAATCCGAAAATACCTTGCAAAGCACTTATTTTGGAAATTGTTTTCGTACATTTCGTATTAAATTTTTCGGAAGTTATTTTTTGGATTTGGAATACCTTTAGAAATATTCAATCCAAAAAATACTTATAAAGAAGTGTATAAATCTTTATTATAATGAGGGATAATTCGGGAAGTATAATTTTTATGGGGGTGCAGGAAGAAGTAACCTGCCTGAAAACGAGGCCGGATAATGTCAAAACCAATGGGTGGAAACCGGCCCAATACGACGTTTGCTTTATCCTAACGACTTTGCTGTCCCACATGACACCGGGAGTTGCTGAATTGGGATTATCTCGACACGAGCCAGGTTGCCGAAAACGAACTAGAGTATCAGTATTAGTTATAGGGGAGCACTTCGAGTCACTGTGACTGTGTGTGTGCCATGACATGAAACTCACGTGCTCCCTTTCACCTTCTCTCTAAATCTTCAAGTAAAGTCTAACGCAAACCCGAGCCTCGAAGCTCTCGTTTCCGATCCAATTCTTCGTTCCTCAATGGAGGACGCGTTTGCCAGATCTATTCCCGAGGTAACTTCGTTCTACTTTCTCCATTTTCCTTGCCTCTGCAATAAACAGCAAATCTCATTGTGACTTCACAATCCTCATTTAACAAATCTCGAACCATACATTATTTATTTTTATTCTAAAATTATAGAAGACATCGGAATATGAATTTTCTATGTTTTGTGTTCTGCGACCTTCGGTAATAGAGATATTGTGTTTTCATGATCACGCAACGTAATAATGTTGAAAATCTATGATCACACATGCTTGCATGCTTGCCTCTCCCAGCAGTATTATTGAACTCTGCATCGACTTATCTCTTCACACAGAGATTGCTATAGCTCAGTTATATATTAGAATGTTCCGCTGGAAAGCGATAATTATTGTTGTTAATTTTGTCAGGTCCTCGATTTCTTTGGAGTGAACCCGACTAAGGGTTTATCTGATGCTGAGGTGCTCCAATTTCCTTTCATTTCTTTGTCGTATCGGTTCTCGTATTTTTTTTAAGCCCGATTATGTTGTTAATAGTTTCAAATGATTAAATCGCCCTTATTTTCCAGGTAGTACAACATGCTAGACTTTATGGGAATAACGGTATGTCTTCTGTAGGGCCGTCTATATTTTAATCCGTTTCTTACTTGGACAATAGAAGAAATATCAAGGAATGTGGTTTTATCTTGAAATGAATTTGCATTTGTATAGAGTGTCAGATGGCAGTCCGGATAATAAGATTACACGACTGATCTTAGCATTTGAGAAATTTACATATTGCATCATTTTTACCAGTTTTGTTAAAGTATCTTTTTTGTTTGCCTACTAATATTTCTTTCCTTTTCTCTTACTGCCTGGTGACGGCTACACAGTGCTGCCTGAAGATCAAAGTAAGTATATAGAGTTTGTACCTGCCTTATACTTTTGTTTGATTATGTTATTTAGGCAACTTAGTGTTTTTCATTTGCTCTTCCTGAATGGCAATGTCAGTGCTTGGTACTTAATTTTGGCTAGTTATAGAAAAAGATTTTTTTATTCACTGATTTATATTGGATGCTAAGTAATTTGCAGATCATTCATAAAATCCTATTAATGATAGTGTAAATGGTTTGAAACTCATCTCATATATTATTGCCAATTGAGGTTTTCATGATTCTATCACACCAGATTCCGTAGTTCTTGTTGTTACTAAATCTCATCAATTTAATATGCAGGAGCTCCGTTTTGGAAATTGGTTTTGAAGCAATTTGATGATTTACTTGTAAAGATACTAATTGCAGCTGCTCTTATATCTTTTATTCTGGCTTTAGTTAATGGAGAAACAGGCTTGATGGCATTTCTGGAGCCTTCTGTAAGATATATTTGCACTCATGTTGTGTTTGATATTTTTAGCAACAGTTTTATTTGGTAAAGAATTAATTTTTCTGGTAGTTCTTATACGTAATGATGCAAAACTGAAAAAAGGCTGTATCCTTCCTATAGAAGCTGTAGATTATGAGCTAAATGACCTCATTTTGCTACTTATTGAGTACACTTGCACAATACTGCATCCCCTCTTGCATAACTGGTAAACTCATGAAAAGTGAATTTTTATAGAGAATGTACTGAATTTTTTCTGAACTAGAGAATATAACAAAATTTTCTATTTGATTACACTATTTGTTAAGCTGGGCTTATCAAATAGGTAACATTATTGCAAAATGTGAATTGATTTGGTTTTTGGTATTGGGTTTTTTGATTGAAAATAAATTGTTGTATGCATAGGTTATTCTCATGATATTGGCAGCAAATGCAGCAGTTGGAGTGATTACGGAATCAAATGCTGAAAAAGCTCTAGAGGTAAAATTGAAACACCAATAAATTTAGAGCTCCAAATGATGTTTGTCGATAATGATTTTATGTTCATAACAACAATTTTGATAAACTTAAGACTAAAGCTCAATTTGTTCTTTAAATTCTCCATTTGCTTAGTGAAAACTTGTTAAATTAAAATAACTTTATTTTGGAATTCTCTTGTTCTGGCTCTGTCAAGTTGAGCTCACTTTTTATCTATTGCTTTCTCTTTTGTACTTCTTAGGAGCTGCGTGCCTATCAAGCTGATGTGGCAACTGTACTGCGCAATGGTAACAAACTTTTCTACCTGTCTAATTTTTTGTATCATGGTTAGTACTATAGTGGCTTTGTGGCGCTTTATTAATGATGACATATGGTGTTAATGGGTGGTGTTTTTGTAAAAGATAATTATTCATATTTTCTATTTCAAATATTTTTTTAATTTCAAAATTTTCTTTAGCATTCCTAGCTAATTGTGGTAGTTTTGTTAAAAGTTTACTAAACTCAATGATATGCTCTTAACTCTAAAGGAACCATGTCGTAATTTTCCTTACTTTTTTCTCATGGTCTTGTCCTTTCCCTGCTTCTACTTTTGGGGGGTGTGGCTGGATAGGGGGAGGTGAGTTATCCTCGTGAAACTGTGTTTGTTTTGTATAATAACATTGGGTATTCGCAGAGCCATTATTTAAATAAAGGATCAAATAGTTTCAAGGGTAATTTATTGTTGTTTCCTCTTATATAGGACGAAGTGTTCGTGGCTTTTTTTCACTCTGTTGATTCCAACTTTTGTGGGATTTACTAGATATATCCTGAGACTAATAAGCTTTACTTTCTTGAATTTCTTAGGGCGTGTTTCTTGTTGTTGGAGAATGTCTTTTGTTCTTTTGTTTCTTTAGTTTGATTTGGAATGATTTTCGTCTTTAATAATCAATCAACAAATAATGAAGAAAATAAGATTTTAAAGCTTGCCAAAAATTGAGAAGTGAAGCCAAAGAAAGTTGGATCAAGTAAAAATATATTAAGAATAAACAAGGCAAAGTTTTGGTCATGATCAAGATATGAAAGAGAGATGAGAGAATTCTTTTTATAAGAATTTCAACTATGAAAAGGGACTAGAAATCAAGAGGATAAACAAATTTTGGCTCACTATCATATAATTGAAATTAGAGCAGTAAAAGAGGCTCATAAGAGGAAATGGATAATTTGCAAAATTGTTGGTTCTTGTGGAGGTTTTAAGTGTGTGGGAGAACAAGGTATAATTTTGTTCCTTGACTATTGAATGAGATTTTGAAATCTAAGAAAATATCCTATTAGTAGAGGAAGAACACTTTGGTTCCTATACCTTGGAAAGTTACCTTAATTGTTGTCATCCCTAGTTTACTTTTGTTGGAAGTCCCATATCGACTAGAGATAAGGTCAGTTTAGAGTATATAAGTACGTGCAAACCTCACTTTACAAGCCAATTTTGTGGGGTTGAGTTAGGCTTAAAGTCTACTTCTTAACATAGTATCAGAGTCATGGTTTAGAGTTTATCCTAACGAAATTTGTTGTTTGTTGGACATATTGTTCCACCTGCTATTGGACTACTATCAAACCATCCATTAATGTCTAGTCCCACGCTCGATATGTATATACCTTGGCATGAGGGGAGTATGTTGGAAGTCTCATATCGACTAGAGATAAGCCAATTTAGAGTATATAAGTTGAGGGTAAACCTCACCTTACAAGTCGGTTTTGTGAGGTTGAGTTAGACTTAAAGTTCACTTCTTAACAACTTTATTTGCAACACTTTTGGGGGTTTCTTGATTGTTGCTTCAAGGGTGGTGACTTGTTTCAACATGTACTTGAGTTATAGCTTAAACATAGTTTAAGCTCAAGTAGTTCTCACCTCACAAACCAATTTTATGGAGTTTGGTTACATCTGAAGTCCAAATTCTAAGATGATATTATAGTCTATTCTTGTTTCTATACTAGGCCACCTACCGTATTTTCCATCCATCAATCCCAATAGTATTGGGTGTGGGGGTGACATGGAGAAAACCCAAATCCCAAATTGATTAGATATAAGGTTGAAGTAGCGTATATGGATAAGGGGTTAAGGCCTAAGTCAATTCTACGAACTTGGCTTATAAGATAAGGATTGTTTAAGCTTTATAAGCTCTACTTAAGGCATTTTTTTTGTCAATGTGAGACTAAACCACCACCTTTGAAGTTACAATAAAGACAATTCCCCTTAAGAGGTTGCAACTAAAGGTGGGCTAGGTGTTTTTTGCAATTAAGGGAACTTTCCAATACTGCCCTTCATGCCCCTGATGACCTATGCAGAGTGTGACAAATGTAGGTGATCAAACAGTTGGTCTAGGATAAACTCTAATGTCATCTTAGAATTCAGAGTTAGAACATCTTAACTCAGCCCTAATAAATTGGCTTATGAGGTGAGACTTATCCTTCACTTTATGTGCTACCTTAACCATGTCTGTGGCCAATGTGAGACTTGCATTTTTCCAATATGATAAAAGGGAAATATTCAAAGTTGTGTAAAATTCAAGTGTCAAGAAGGACATTGGAGGAAGTTATAAAGAAAGATCTCACGATGAACAATATCTCTATATTTGGTCTTTAATTGAGCCAAATTGCTTCATGTAATTCTTGTAGTTGACTTTTTCTAATGGGAAATAAGTTTTTGTTGTTGTATAATAAATAAATAAATAACTTGGTAATGTCAAGTGCCTTCTGCATTAACAATTTAAATTAGATCCGGTTTACTTTTCTTTTCCTTTGGAAAGAAATTACAAAGACAGGTTTTCTCTCTAAGGTTGTAAATATGATTAGTTAACCATTTATTGTTGACATATATTTTTCTAAACCATTCTCCATATTTTGAGTAGACCTCCTAATGCTTTATGGAAAAACGAGAAAAGAATGGTAACCAGAAACATAAACTCAAGTGTTGTTTAAATGTTCCCTTTGGATAGCTCTACTGGAAGTGTGTGGGGTAAACAAGGATAGTGCGAGTTCAAACCCTTGCACTGGGCACATTCTACATCCCCCTAATAGTTAACAATGTTGTGTTCTAATTGTTTTCTTTCTTCTGTCTGCCTTGATGCTTCAATTGTCTTTTTTTTTTATTGAATTGGTTAAAGCTTATCATCTTGAAGTTCTAGAACAAGATTTTACTTTCTATTTCTTGCAGGTTGTTTTTCCATACTTCCTGCATCTGAACTTGTTCCTGGGGATATTGTGGAGGTTTCTGGTAAGCTGATAAGCAAACTGTCTCTGTTGAGTATTTAATCCTGGAAAGTTGAAAGTTAAATCTGTTCTGATTGTGAATTAAATAGTGGGCTGCAAAATTCCTGCTGACATGAGGATGATTGAGATGCTAAGCAATCAAGTGCGTGTTGATCAAGCTATTCTTACAGGTATTCTTACAGCTTGTATATGCTGTGAATAGAACAATTGAATTCTTCTACCTAGGAATCACTTCATTTGTGTGGTTGTGTCTGAAAAGAATGAAAATGTACTGCGTACCCTCACATGTTGACAATTTAGGTAAGTGTTTGTGAATGACTGATGTAGTTGATTTGTCTTCATATCGTTCTATGATTCATAAGAGGAAGGTTTTGTAGGTGACTTTTGTTCTGATTTTTAAGTAATACTTAACATTAACCTTGTTGATCAATCAATAATTTTAGCTTGTTAGTTTTGATAAATTGACTACTAGAGTAATACCCTTGAAAAAACTGATTTTCTTTTATAGAAAAGCCCAAGTTTAAAAAAAATTGAAAATACTTCTCTGTCTAGTGTATGCTTTTGCCTGGTTATTTTTTGGTACTGCTACATGTGTGAGCAAGTGGTAACAGATTAGTAAGTTTCTTGGGGTCTAGGCTGACTCCTTTTTTGCTCGGTTACTTTAACTGCCCAACTAGCAAATTTGGCTGAGACATTTTTTAAATCCTTTTGGCTTAAAATTTTTTGCTGTTGTTACTATTGCTACTCATTAGAGTACTTAAAGGTTCCTTTTGGCCTAATTAATGGCCCTGTTGCAAAGTTTTCCTTTAAATTAAGCTTTCAAGATGCTAGACAATACTTTTGAAAAGGAAAAGGTGGTTAGATAAATATGTCAATCTCACTCCCTACACCTTGTGGGTGGGAAATATGCCATGTCTGTTTAAGGCAAAAACTACATGTATGAATAATTGTTTGTTGAACACAGTTATATGTATCTTCTGACATCTCACTGGATTAATGTGATCAAGATTCTCTTTGATGATTGTAGGTGAGAGCAGCTCGGTGGAGAAAGAGCTGAAAATAACAACAACTTCAAATGCTGTATACCAAGACAAAACAAATATTCTGTTTTCGGTATGAAGCGTGTTTTCTTTGTTCAACCAGTGTGTGGCTAATAAGGTTTAAAATTGTTCTTTAGAATATTAATCGTTTGGATTTCTAAATCCAATTTGTAATTATGTTTGAGGTAGTGACACTTATCTAAACTCTACTTTGGAAGATTTTCTTGTTGGTGCAGGAAATTTGGTTTGGTGTTACTTGTTAATAACTTCTTTGTTGTTGTAAAAAATTTAAAGCTGTTTAATCGAACCAATCTAGCTTTTAATTAAACATTTCAGCTGCTAGTTCTTGAGAGGATTTTGACCTGCAATTTTCTGTAGCATTTTGTCATTTGTGCTAATTGAATCAGTTCAATGTTTGTGATGTTTAAGATCAATTGTTGTTGCTTAAAATTGATACACGTACCTACAAACACGCAGGTCTATGTATGCTCACACTAAGTGAAATTTATATGCCTGTACTGATCATTATATTTATATATTGTTCATTGAAATTTATTTGCAATTGAACAATGTTAGTCAATATTTAAAAGTAATTATTTGTGATTTTTAAATTTTGTAAAAAATTAACATTATGATTTTGTTTTTAAGGCCATGTAAAAAAACATTAGTAAATTGAGAATTCATCATCATTTATTTTAATAAATACTGTAAATCATTTTATTCTGGAAAAGAACTTATCAGCTGTTATAGCAGTATAAAAATTATTTAATTTAAATTTAAATTGATGAAATTCGACATATGATATAAACATACAATCTTAAAGTTTATTTATAAAATTGTTCAAAGGAATTATTGTTAATAAAAAAGATAGAACCATGATGCATAGCCTTTGTCCAAAATATTTGATTATTTGTAATTTCTACTTAAAAATAAAATTGAAATGAACCACTATTGGACATTAAACATGATGGATAGCTACGTTGATAGTTGTCTTCAGAAATTTCAAAAGTTCAATGAATCACAGCAATACAAAATTGTGTTTGCATTAGTGTTCTTCTGTTTGTATTTTCTGTGCATCCAAGTTTCAAATATTTAAATAAGCACGAGTTCAAGGCACTGTTTCTTGTAGTCTGGTAGCCTTGTGTCATTTGAAATTGTTCACGTTGACTCTTATCTTTTTCCCTCCTATGTAAGAGTTTGTTTTCACTGCCAGGGTACGGTTGTGGTTGCTGGTAGGGCAAGAGCTGTTGTGGTAGGAGTTGGTCCTAATACGGCCATGGGCAACATACGAGATTCAATGTTGCGAACAGAGGATGTAAGCATTGAGTTTTACTTACATTGATCCTTTTACTCCTTGTATCTTTATTCAATTTTTTGTGCATTTGTGTTCTGTCTTGACACATGTATAGGAAAAGTTGCTTTTTACTTTTAGACACACAATAGAGGTGGTTACATCTTTTATGATTGGTCACAGGAGGCAACACCATTGAAAAAGAAGCTGGACGAGTTTGGTACCTTTTTGGCCAAGGTGATTGCTAGTTCTCTGATTTCACTGTATTTCAAACTACTGGAAACACCCAAGCTCACATCAATAATAGTCTATATAAGTAGGGTCAATCCTCATCTTAGAAATTGGTTTTTGTTGTAATCTGGAATAATATCCGTAGAATCTTCTTAATTAGAGGAAATATATACATAATATTTTATTTTATTTTATTTTTTCCTAGGTTTCTTAGTTTTCCTATTTCCCTTTTTAGGAGAACTAGATTATTACAAATAGAAGGTTTGAGAATGTATTTTTCATGATTTGAATAATAAATCAGTATTATTTTCCACAGTTTTATAAGATTAAGTAAGGTCTAAACTACTTTTTAAGATGGTATAAAAATCCATCTTATGTCCATTATAAGGGTTACTCCCTTATAATGGTGTGGGAGGAATTCTCATCTAATAAAACAATTTTGTAGGGTTTAGTTAGATCTAAAGCGCTTTGTAATACAAACTTAATGGTTGCTCTTCTGCTACACACATATTGCATGGTTTGTTGCTATTGTGCTGCATATTGCATGGTTTGTAATAATAAATCAGACAGGCTATACAACTGTTAATGCATTTGTTGTTTGTAAGCCTCCTAAATGTACTTGGTATTAGCAGTTCCATCTGAAAAGTTGAGATTGGTAGTTTGGGATTGAATTATGGTGTTTTTGATGACGGCACTTTTTCTCAACTGTTAATGCATTTTTGGTTTGTGAGCCTCCTAAATGTACTTGGTATAAACAGTTCTTCTGAAAAGTTGAGAATGGTAGTTTGGGATTGAATTATAGTGTTTTTGATAACAGCACTTTTTCTCACCTACTTTTGGCATTTAATATGAAAGTTCATTTGAGGCAGGAAAATAATTTTAATTGATAAAAATGTAACCCGTAGGTTTAGGAACCTTGGTTTTCAAATGTTGGGGCTGCTCTTCTGCTGCATATTTCATTGTTGGTAATAATTGATCAGATAAGCAACACAATTGTTTATGCATTTTCGGTTTGTCAGCCTAGTACATCCAGTTGTTATCAACTGTACCATCTGAAATGTTGAGATTGGGCATATTACACTTCAAAATTTGAATCTTACAACTTCTTATAATTTGGTTACCTACCAATTTGAATGGTAATATGAGTCCTAAATGACTTTGCATCTTACATTATTAAAATGAATCCATGTACTTTCATATTAAAGATAAAAAAGTTGAGACTATTCAACAATTGATATTTTTTACTTCCCGACAAAAAAAAATCGAAAGTCATCTGGGCTTAAATTCTTAAATGCAAAGGAATTGGAAGAACACTTTTGAACTTATCCTATTAGACAATCCACTACTTTATTGTCACTAATTCAATGCACGTACTCTATTTAACTATTTAATTGCTTTGTTTGCATTCTTCTATTTAACTCGCTGATTTAGGATTGAGTTATAATGTCTTTAATAAACCCACTTTACCTTTTCTCACCTGTTTTGGCATTCAATGAGAAAGCTCATTTGATGCATGGCATAGAATTTGAATTATAAGAAGTAAAACCCTTTTATTTGGGAGCCGAAGTATTATCAGCTTCAAAAAATAAAATATATCAAAGGAATATTTTTGTGTAAGAAATCATTTTTATTATTCAAGTTTTAACATGAAGCCCACTCGTTATTTTGTTTCCGAATTGTGAGGGTGGTGGTTCCTTTATTTCTTTTTTACAGGTTATAGCAGGGATTTGTGTTTTGGTGTGGATTGTAAATATTGGTCACTTCCGTGACCCTTCTCATGGTGGTTTCTTGAGAGGTGCAATTCATTATTTTAAGGTTTGTTCACCAATGAACTTTGTATTATCTTTATCAATGTTTCCATTTGCTCTTGTATTCTGTTTTTACAGGCATCATGTTGTAGTCTTCTGTTGTTTTTATTTACATGTACTGCTAAGTTGTTTTATGTTTAGTATCTCTTTGTGTTTGGTGTATAGTTGGTTATATTCGCTCTTTCTTTGGAAGAAGATATCATGTCCTGTGAACATGAAAGTCTTTTAACTTCTAATCATATTCCTGCTAGATTGCAGTTGCTCTGGCAGTTGCAGCAATTCCAGAAGGGCTCCCTGCAGTTGTGACAACGTGAGTTTAGGAACCTATTTTTGTTTTTTCTCTGGAAGCCATCATGTATTTAAAATATCTTTATTTTGATTATATAAAATAAGATATAGATGTTTTGGCTTGTGTGTTCATATAGAATCTACAATTTGTTATATATATTATAATGTTTTTAATTTTGGGAGTTAATGTCCTTCATCAAATATGATTTATTGCTATTTTTTTTATATAAGAAATATGTTAAGAATGAAACAAACCATAAGGCAGCATTTCTTAAAGCCCTTTTATGAGTGATTTCCTTGAGGTATTACTATTTCTTTCTGTGAGCTGAAAGGGAGAATTCAAGTTCCTATTAAACTCAAATTTCAATCACTATCGTTTACTTAGATTTTTAATAATCACATTTGTGTATTAAGTATCTTAAAACTCATAATCTCACTTGTCTAAGTTGTTTCTTTGTCCTTTAATGTACCTAATGCATGTTATCGAATTTGATTATTACTACTTAAACTTTTTGGAGTTTATACCAAATATTGGTATTCTGGGCAATATTACTATTGTTTTTACACTAGAACTTTTTTTATAAGGAAGAAAGGCATTATGATGTTTTTGTAAGTTTGGGAAATAGACCAAAGCTGCTTACTAGACATTAATAGACAAAAGCTACTAAATTCTAAAACACCGTGCTTAGAAAAATCCCTCAGAATGGTTTTGTGCTTTGCCCTAGATATTATACCACCAAGTAGAAGCCAAATGCCTAATAATCTTAGCAAACCAGCTATTGTGCTATAGAAACTTGCTTACAGAATTACTCGTTCCCTCCCTATTGACTGGAGACTTCTCATGATATGCTGAGATGCTATGTTTGAATTAATTTTTTGGTTAGAAAACAACATATATTCAATGTGATGGAAAGTTAATCTAGGATTTTTTCTTTTTCCTATTTTTGTTTTGATTTATTTTCTTTATAATAGGTGTTTGGCTCTTGGAACAAAGCGTATGGCTAGGTTGAATGCCATTGTTCGCTCCTTGCCATCCGTCGAGACATTGGGCTGCACAACTGTTATTTGCAGTGACAAAACTGGGACACTAACTACTAACATGATGTCAGTTGCGAAGGTGAGTTCGGCTTGACACTGAAATAGTAAAATTAAAATTTATTCATTTGTCTTTTTTGTGAGTTTTCAGGTTGCCACAAGTGTCGCATTGGATTGTGCCATCCTTATTGAACTCTGTCCTGATTATCTGATGCTTATTTTTTTGTTTTGTTTTAGATTAAACATTTTGAATCAATAATAATCTCATTGCTATTATGTTTTAACCTTTCTCTTTATTCAGGAATTTTATATCTGGTATTAATAGAGTTTGTGATAAAATCTGCTTCTAGATGTTGAAAGTCTGATTAGTATTCAGTTTATGAACTATTAAGCTTTTCTCTTTCCTCCTTCCAATTTTTCATTTATAGAATGCTTTTGATGTTCATCTTTCAGTCCTTTCATGTTTTAATCAAGCCTGATACCAACTACTGCCTGCATATAGTGCATGCACACATATTATTCTTGTTAGGTTTAGGATGATACAAAGTTGTTATGCACATTGCTTTCCAATGTGTGTTTCATTGTGCAAATTATTTTCATTGATTTTGTTACATGTTGAAATTTTTACCTGGATGCTTATGGATGACTTTTAGCAATTTCCTTGACCAAATCCGATGGTTTTGTGGGTACAGGTATGTGTTGTTGAATCTGCAAATCGTGGCCCTGTTGTTTCTGAATACAGTGTCAGTGGAACAACATATGCACCTGAAGGCATAATATTTGACAGTACAGGGATGCAGGTATGATTATGTTAATTCTTTGTGCTTTTTCATTTATTCACAAGCGAAAAACACACATCACATTTATGGCTAAGTATATTACTGATTAATAAAAGGAAGGAACCTTAGCTAGCTGCACAAAACAAAATTCATGGATAGTTTGCCAAGTCAGTGTATGCTTTGTGGTGGATATCTGATACAGCCCAACTATCTATTGGGCCAGAAAATAGATTGGACAAAGAAACAAAGCAGCAAAGGAAATGGGGACAAGTTTATAGTAGGAGAAAAAAATAAAAGGGGTTGAAGGTTACACGTAGCAGAATTAGTTGGAGAGAGAGAAAGTGGGGATCCTAGAAGATTTCCCTTTTGGTTGTTACCTTTATAGGTCAGAGGAGTGTGTGGGGGTGGTCATTCTGTTTTGTTATCCAATTAATAGTGGAGAGTACCGTTTGGGTCTCTTAAGGAGCGTAGCTCTGGGCAGTAGGTTATTCCTTCTGTTTTCACCTTCATTTCAATGAAACAGGATCAGTGATCCTTGCCTTATTCTCCTTTCATCTTATTTTACTTTCTTTTCCGGTGGTTTCGTAACAATATCCATGCTGTTTTAATTTGCAAAGATTGACACAAGAAATATTGCATTGAGTCAAGCCCTTCCTTGAAGCACAATTTTGCCCTGTACTAGAACTCTTATGGCTGCAATGGTTTAGCAACACAGATGGTTTTCTTGTTTATCTTCAAAACATAAACTCATTGTAATCGTGTATGCAGTTTTGTTTTAGTTAAAACAATGTTTCATTTTCTTGTTTTTGCAGCTTGACTTTCCTGCTGAATTGTCTTGTCTTCTTCACATGGCAATGTGTTCTGCTCTTTGCAATGAATCAACCCTGCAGTATAATCCTGATAAAGGGAATTATGAAAAAATCGGTGAATCAACTGAAGTGGCACTACGTGTCCTGGCAGAAAAGGTGTGTATTTTTTCCACTCCTCGTGTCTCCTATGTTAGAAGCTCCATCGTTACTTCAGTATACTTTGATCATTTGTTATTTGTAGGTTGGTCTCCCTGGTTTCAATTCCATGCCATCAGCCTTGAATATGTTGACTAAGCATGAACGTGCTTCTTACTGTAACCATTATTGGGAGGAACAATTTAGAAAGGTGAGATTTAGCAAGTTTCTCACACCTATTTTGTATTTATCTTCGTCCATTAACATATTTTAGGAAACCTGAATGTTAGAAATTGAAGGTTTTTTAAATTTCTTTCATGTCTATTGATCAGAAAACACTATTATACAGCAGATGTTTTCATTTAAAGAAAAGGGAATAGATAATTGTTAGTAAAGGACTGTGTTATAAACAATGAGTTCAGACTTTACAATTAATCTTGACAAAAAATATAACAAACTTAGCTATATTAGGTTAATGCATCCATAAACCAGGGGTGAGACGGCGCTTCATCCAACATAAGAAATTTAATGAACATATTTACTATTGGATATTTTTTGGGTATCGAGCTATGTGTATTTATTTTCACACTTGATGCTTTGCAGATACATGTTTTGGAGTTTTCTCGAGATCGGAAAATGATGAGTGTGCTTTGCAGCCGGAACCAGATGCATATTTTGTTCTCAAAAGGCGCCCCAGAAAGTATAATACCTAGATGTTCAACCATTCTGTGCAACAGTGATGGTTCCATTGTGCCCCTTACAGCTGATATTCGAGCAGAACTGGACTCAAGGTTCAACAGGTTGATTTTTATTGTTTATAATTTTATCTGTATATGCATATTCCATAGTTTGTTTTCTAGATTTTTGCTTGCTTTCTGTTTCTTATTCAAAATAGGCAAAAACATTAGAAAAATTCAAACCATGACTGATTGCCTTGCAAGGGCATAATTCCATGTCTGTTAGCACTAGCACTGCATGGGACAGGTGAAAAATAACCTATATACCTGCCTAATGCCATGCCTTCTTGCTGCTAGGCCTTGAGAAATAAGGATAGAAAAGACAATTATATAAAGAATTTTCATTGATGATGGCCCATCAGATGCCAACCATACTGCCTCTGGCCTTCTGCTACCCTTGGCTTGAGAGCAATTTGTTCACCCTACCTTTCCCGAAAATGCTAAATTGAAGGGTCAATATTTGATTTAAAAATAAATAAATTTAACCCTGTTTATCGGTTTGCTCTCACTAGATTCACTACACCATTATATTAACAATCCTATATAAAGCTAAATTGTTTTTTAATTATTAGGAAATATATTAAATTTCATAGTTGTTGTGACAATCTGATTTGACGGTCTGATGTCTGATCTAACCAGGTAATGGTCAGGTTGGCCGCTGTCACTTTTTTTCAGTTAACTCACATCTTTGGCCCAGAATTTTCCAGTAGAGAGTCCTTCAGTTGTAGGGGGGAAACAGCTTCAGTTTTGGTAAATAAAAAAAGTAGTGAGATGAATTTGTTACCGTTGTAACAAATGGAATACTAATTTAGTCGGTTCAGTTTTGTATTCTTCACATATAGATAGGAAACATTTAATACTAATCAGGCCTTTTGTCAGTTGTTAAGGGTTCATATAATTGCAGTAATTCAATTGTCCTTGTTATGTCAGCGTTACTTGGCCATTTAAATTCTTAATGAAATGTTTGACTTTGTTGAAAGAGAGAAAACTAGATGGAAGATATGCTGAAAATCGTTTATATGGACTACAAAACATAGTCCATTTTGTACAAGTTAGTAATAATTTAATATGATATTTTTTTAATTATAGAAGTCTTAATTTAATAGGAAACAGATGAAAATATAAAAGAATAATAAACACTAAAAATCATCCAAAATACTCTATAATATTCTAAGATAATATCTGTAGATATTTTTAGATATTTCTTATATTTCTAACACTGTCAAGTTAAAATGCACTAATCTTTACCTTGTTACAAGAAAATAATTCATTTCCCTGCAAATTAAAAGTAAAAATGCATAAAAATTTATATAAAGTCCAGACCAATGCATCACGGAAGAAGTCTGGGCCAGTGCAACTGGGAAAAGTTGAGGTCAATACATCTCGGATCTTAGAATTGTAAAAAATATCTTAAGATATTATCTTAGAATATTCTAGACTATCTTAGAAGATCTTTTAGGCTTAGTTCTTCTTTTGTATTTGTTTATTTATTTCCTTATTTAATTAGGCTCTTTATAATTATCGGAATATTTGATTAGAATAAGATTTATTAGAATATAATTTATAGGCATATAGAAATATAATATCTTATTACTATTTATATTTATTCTCATCAATCTATATAAAATGAACTTTGTTGTGTAGTCTGTACATACATACAGATTTTACCACCGCTTTGGTCTATTTTTTCTCTCTTTTAACATGATATTAAAACGTTATCATCCTTCATAACCTGGTTTGTCACCACTACGCTGTTGGCTTCCCTAAAAAAAAAGAAAAGAAGTTGAACTGCAATTAATCACATCCTTTGTGGTCTCTTATTTCCCACATGGTTGTCACTTTTCCACTGTTTACAAATTTGGTTTGCCACTTTGATTGATGCACCCTGTTTTAGCCACCTATCCTATGCACTTGGCCTCAACTCTTTCAGGGCTTATTGGCCCTGGCTTTTCCCAGGCACAATAGGCCCAGCTTTTCTCAAATGCATTAACCTTAACTTTTCCAAGATATACTTTCCAGATGCAATGAACCTAGAATTTTCTAGATGATGGCGCTAATAGCACCTGAAAAAAGTCAAGGCCAACGCACCTAGAAAACGCTGGTGAATGACAACTAAGAAATTGGTGAGTATATAGATTCCACCTTAGAATGGGATAGGCTCATAATGCCGTTAATATCATCTTAGAAAGTCAATTTTAAATATAACTCAACCTTATAAAACTTACTTATAAGGTGAGATCTACAACCATTTATATACTATAATTTGATCATATTTCTAGTCAATTTGGGATCTCCAACAAGTATTTCTAACATAGTACATATCTGAAAATTCTATTGTAACTTATGGACATTAATAATGGGTACTTAGTTGTTTCTCTTCTGTTCATTTCCAGTTTTAGACTGTCTTTTGAACTCCTGTTTTTTTTTTTTCTGTTGTTAACACTTAACAAAATTTGTTGGCCAGTTTTGCAGGAAAAGAAACATTAAGATGCCTTGCTTTGGCCCTGAAATGGATGCCCTCAGTTCAACAGTCATTGTCCTTTGATGATGAGAAGGATCTTACATTTATTGGGTTGGTATGCTTTCTTTTCAATGCACAATATATAGTTTAACAGTTAAATTAATGAAAGTTGTTTACTTCATCTGTTCAATAAATTATTGGTATCAAGTTCCAATGAAAGAAGGTATAGGACGGAGCTTTAGTTTTTAAATGAGAATGGTAGAATGAAATGGTATAGACTTTTTTAAGTACCGCAAAATTTAGTTAATTTTGCTTATATTTGAGTTTCGAGGGAGTACTTTTTTGGTTTTGTTCTGCTTTTCCAATATTTACATTCTTCTTCTAGTAAGTAATAACCTTTTTCTTGTGTTCCTTCTCTCACCTTGTGTAGGTCGGGATGCTGGATCCTCCACGAGATGAAGTAAAAAATGCAATGCTTTCCTGTATGACTGCTGGCATCCGTGTTATAGTCGTAACTGGGGATAACAAGGTTTCAAACTCCTGCCAACTTTTTTTCCCTTCAATATTTCATACATCTTGTCTAAAATTACTTTATACTGAATGAATCAGTCCACTGCTGAGTCACTTTGCCGCAAGATAGGTGCTTTTGACCAATTGATTGATTTTTCTGAACATTCTTACACTGCATCTGAGTTTGAAGAACTTGCACCTCTGCAGCAAACTATAGCATTGCAACGTATGGCACTTTTTACTAGGTATGTTGTTTTATATCTTTTCTCTAATATTTGATTTTGTTAAACGATTGCAGAATAAAACGGCAATTTCTTTTTTTGTTCAACCCTTTTGACATGAAAAATTCATAGCAAAAGTTGTGTTATGTTAGGGTTGAGCCTTCTCATAAAAGGATCCTGGTAGAAGCATTGCAGCACCAGAATGAAGTGGTATGGTTTCTTCCTTTATCAGAACATTATTTGTAATTACTAACTAGTAATGTGTTATCCCTGTGACTGTTTTTTTTTCCTTTCAGTTTCTTATCTTCCTAGGTCACTTCAATGTTCTTGTCATAATTACATAACTTTTGTGTTTATATGAGTTTAGTTGTATGGCACATTATGTTAGGACTTGGACTTGAATCCCTAACACATTATCTATAATTACTAACTAGTAATGTTTTATTTTTGTGATTATTTTTATAGTTTCTTATCTCCCAAGGTCACTTTAATTATTTAGTTCTTGTCATAATTACATAACTTTTGTGTTTATCTACATATAGATAGGCGTATGGCACATTATTCAGTGGCTGGATTGTGAGGATTATTTTTAGGTGAATGCTCCTCATTGTTATTTTACACTTGTAGTTTTGATTGTGGATACTGGTGAGTGGAATTCAAAAGTTGAATATCTGACCTTAAATGAAGTTCTGTACCGAAGATAGCATATACGGTACAAATAATTTATAATATCTGCATAAATGCCCAAAACTAAAATGAAGCATAAGTCACATCTTAAAGACACGGGCATCTAATATGATGCATAACTAACAAGTCAGTGACAAGAGTAACAGTAGATAAATAATTCAGTGCCAAATCACTGCTTGAGGCATGAACTTGTGCCAGAAACACTGCAGGAGGCTGGAACAAGGCAGGGCCAGGCTAGGAAATGCAAGTGAGGCTGTGAAGTGAAGTGCAATGAAATGATAACAAAGGCATGTGAAGTGTTTCCAGTGGAGGGATGGAAGTGAAGTGCTGACTGGAGAGGGTGTAGAGAAGTGAAGTATAAAACAGTGTATGAAAACAAGTGTGCTTGCTTCAAAACCTCTTAGCTGCTGTAAACTGGTTGTATTTTGTTGCAAAAATAAGTGAGGCTGCGGGAATTTTGAAGGGCTTTATGCCAGAAGTTGAAAAAAATAGCTGGGGCTTCTGGTACAAAACGGATGGGAAATCACACTAATATCTATAGAATGAAGGGTGAGATAACTCAAGGTAGGTAAATATGAATCTTTGACTCTTATTTTTTGGATCAGCAGATCTTTGACCCTGTACCCACGGCCCATACCTGATGTCACAATTAGGATGTGTGATACACAAAAGAATATGATAGAACATCATGATACTCCTGCTTGAGGTGTAAGATTGTCATACATGCTACCAACACCTCTTTACATCTGTTTTATACATAGAAACACTCAACACCTGAAGTCCTCTTAAAAGTAATTGTCAGTTTGGACACATCTCAAATACTGAGCCAACACTTCTGTACGGCTGGTCACTAGTACTGGTATTATAAGATAAAATTTGGTTTTATAAGCATTCATAAAAGTCGGCTTAAAGTATAATATATTAAAAATATCAGTTTTAAGAGAAAAAAAATACGAAAAAACTTAAAATAAGTTTTTCCATTATCTAATTTGTGAAAACTCTCATATAGCTTCCAAAAGATGATTTTTAACACAATACTAGCCCTGTTCTCTTACGATAGTCGTTTAAGGTTTTTTCACCCATAGAAAGGAAAGCATTTAATTTTTCTATTTTTAATGCAATTTTAAGTGAATTGCCTATTATACTCCTTTCAGTTTTCTTATTCCGATGAACATTTATGTAGCGTTACATTTTTTTCTTTATGTTATTATAACAAATTTTTATCTCTGCATATTAATGATTTTAAGGGTATAAGTGGAAAATAATTGTTATCTTGAAATTTAAACATAATAGATAAAATAAACCTAAAAAGGAACGGAGGGAGTGTAAGCTAATTTTTGCTTATGGAAAAATTTACTTCATCTTTTCTTCTTGTTTTTCCAAGAAGTCCTTATGGAAAAAGTACCCTATTGGAATGACTTTGTTGATGTTTGTGCTTGTTCCATATCATTAGTGCTATGCAGCTCTACTAGTTTCCTGATAAAGCTCTGTTTAACAGCACTAAGTCCTCTATTTTGTAATTTATTGTAACCTTCTAATCATGGATGTTATTGTTTACGCAATTATTCAAATAAATTCTTTTGGAATTTTTCGAAATTTACAATGTCAGTAATTTAGGTTGCAATGACGGGTGATGGAGTTAATGATGCACCAGCACTGAAGAAGGCAGATATAGGAATTGCTATGGGTTCAGGAACAGCTGTTGCCAAGGTGTCATCATCTGTCTATACTTTTCTCCTATATTTTTTTTCTTGTCTAGTCAATAATCAACAATCCTAAACAACTTGCTATTTTTCTCCCCTCTTTGATTATAGAGTGCTTCAGACATGGTGCTGGCTGATGACAACTTTGCCTCTATTGTTGCGGTATAATAGCATATATCAATTTCTACTCAATTTTTGTCTTATTATTACTTTCTTTCCCTCTTGAATAGAAAACAATTTTCCCCGTTTAATTTATTATTTGTTTCTCTTTAGGCTGTGGCAGAGGGAAGGGCTATATACAATAATACAAAACAGTTTATTCGATATATGATTTCTTCCAATATTGGCGAAGTAGTTTGTATATTTGTGGCTGCAGTGCTTGGAATACCGGATACCCTTGCCCCTGTGAGTGATACAATATTTTTGTTGATGATCTCAAAATGCTCATTTTATTCTATGCTGCGTTTTATACATACTTTATACCTGTGTAAATTCTTGATTTTTTATTGATCATGTGTTCGGTGCCCCTTGGAAGTGGTTTCAAGCCACAATGTGCTTTTATATGATTACAGTGTCTCTTCAGTGGTAATTGCACAAAAATAATATTTTCATTTTTGTTCCAGTGAAGAGAATAACTTGAAATTTTTCTTTTGTTCGCTTAACTTCTTCCAGGTCCAATTGCTTTGGGTCAATTTGGTCACTGACGGATTACCTGCCACTGCTATTGGCTTCAATAAACAAGACTCTGATGTGATGAGGGCTAAGCCTCGAAAGGTGCCATACTAATAATTCATTAGTCGACCTTCTATGTGATTTAAATAAATAAATAGATAACCTTCGCAATTATTATTTTATTTTTATTTCACTTTGAATATGTAGGTGAATGAAGCCGTTGTTTCTGGTTGGCTCTTCTTTCGCTATTTGGTAATAGGAGGTAACTATAAATATCAACCCCATCCTTATTTCTGGACTGAGTATCATTTATTATACCCATCGGCATTGCTTCTTTAAATTTGCCAGCAAGATTTCTTTTTATTGAGGAATAGCATTGCTTTTTATGTTTTTATATAGTTACATATGCTAGTTAGATATAGACAAGAGATGGGTAATGCCAATCCCTTGTGATTGTTTGTAGGTAAATAACCGAATTGGGAAAATTTGTACAGAAGGTTCTTGTTACCATTAACAAAGATGTAAATGGATGCACCAGAATAAAGGACACATGGATCTTAGGAGGACGATTCAAAAAGACCAATAAAAGAACTATCAAGAGTTAAATATGCACAATGGATCAATGGAACTAGAGGGACTCGCGTTCAGACCACTTTAGAAAGTCTGCATAGTTGCTACATAAATCTTGGTCTTAATTAGAGGACTCGGATTGCTCAAACCATTCTAGAGGATTTCCATAGGTTAATAGAGATGTAGGTTTATCAGCTATGATCATTGGAGAAGTCTGGGTAACAGTGGTTGGCCTTGAAAAATGACCATATAAAGTCTAATACTTGTCAATTTTTCGGCCTAATGCTAAAACTGTCTACAGAGGTAATTAAATCTAATACTAAACGCAAACCATGCATAATACAGTTATACACTTATTATCCCAGAGGTAAAAGTCTTTGGCAGAGCATATTCTGATAGGAGAATGTCTTGTTTGAAGTAGGAGTCAATTTAATAATGGAACTGTATGGAAATGCAGATGGAAAGAAAGAGCAATAAGCTTCCAGCTCTTCAGCGTATCTCTCCAAGCTCAGGTATAAACTTAGGAAAAATACCAAAACCAATGAATGACCCTGAGCTATACTGCCCCTACAATTCAAACCCTCCCCATCATACACTCACCCTTTGTAGCTTTCTCTGTAAAGATGGCAATGGATAGGGTACTACAATACTTTCATTTTAAAAAATGTATCTGTAGCCAGCCCATACTCGCACGGGTAGCAATTTTAATTTTTCTACCAATCTGAATGGGTTGGACTGGTTTGTTTGAAAGCTCTGCCTATGGATCCTTCCTTACCCACCTGGATCTCAATAATTACCATTACCACCTACAGAATTATTAATAGAACATATACCTTTATTAATAACCAGCTACCAATCCAGTAGTGGCCATTTCTATCCCTTTTGGATCTCAGTTCCAGTAAAAGGAGCAAAAATGCATATGTTTGCTTGGAAAGAATCTAGAGAAAATTGGGCAATGAGGGAACTCAATGTGATCGTGGTTGGTAGAATACACTGCGGCTAGTACACCTAATTGCAAAAGTGAAGGGTTTAGGGTCTCAGGTATCTTGCCTGAGGGATTAATTAGTGAATTTTGGATTCATTAAAAGTTTTTACTATCTGAACAATCCAAAGGGAACGGCTACACAAGAATCGAAAGAAAAACAAGCAATTTGTTGATGAAATAAAAAATGTCTCGGTCGAAATCAACAAAAAATTGTCTTAACCGAACATTTATTGAGTTTTTTAAAATCCAAAAATATTTGATTGGGTTGGATTTGAATTAAATATATTAAAGTGGATTTCAATTTAGTTGGATCAGAATGATTTTGGATTAAATTTTAATATAATGAATGTTTTGCCCACCGTACTTTTAGAGGGAACCCTGTCTTCAAATATTAAAGAAGCATTTTTTTTAGTCAACTGGCTATGCAAATCTGAAACTATCATCCCTCAAGCTTATTCTAGGAAACCGTGGAGTTTAAAATCTGTCGGTGAAGGCGGAAAGTCACAGGATTCTTTCTAAGGTCTAAGAAGAGAGTATAAACTAAGCTGAAATAACAAAATTTGAGAAAAATGCCCAACCGATCCAAATGGGTCTTAAGCATATTTGTCACTAAAAGGTGGTTTTTGAGGGAATTTTTACCTTGCTATTTCAGATGCGATGGAACTCGGATGTAGTTGGAGAATCCAGTCTCAGAATTCCTGGGAATCATCTTTACTCTTTTATGTTTTTAGAAGCCTTTCTTTCCATAATTTTGAACCAGTTTTTGCAATGAAAGGATATATTGGAAATCATGTATCTCAACTACTCCAAGGACTCTACTTATATAATGAATTGATAAATATACTATTATATTTTCCTAGTGATAATATGTTCACATGTATTCACTAGGAAACTTATATTTATTTAAATATAAGTTTCAAACATGTATTTCTTCAGTTGATTTTCGGAAAGTAGATGCGTGGTCCTAATGTTGTTTATTGTGTATGATGCAGCTTATGTTGGCCTTGCTACTGTTGCTGGTTTTATTTGGTGGTTTGTTTATTCTGATGGTGGCCCTAAACTTCCATACACAGAATTGGTAAGATAGTATCATTTCCTCTCCAGTGGTCTCTGTACCTTTGTTTGAGCATCTTATATACACAGAATGATAACACGTGAGGAAATGTGATGTCAGACTATAAGCAGTTGATGTATGGAAATAACTTTAAAAAAATTCCAAATTTCCATGACTGCATTATAATTAAAGCAAAAGGCAGTGGAAAATAGATATAAGCAAAATGGATATTGCAACTTCAATCTGGCTTTTATATCTTTCAATATGTAATATATTTTTTTGTAGAGAAAGAAAATTTAGAGATAAGAGGGAAAGCACAACTTCATGAAGGATAAGATATCCTCCAAGACAGAAATACACAAACATGATAGAAAAAGTAAAATAAAAATAAGTAACAATCAGCGAGGCTGCTTAGTCTCTTTCCTTATCAGAAAAGAAAGCTCCCTTCAAACAGCCATAAGATCAATGAGAAACCATTAACATGATTATCTCGAAAGTAGCAAGACGCCCTTGAAATTGAAAATCCCTTGTTTCATTAATAGAAAGAGTTAAAAATCATTGTTGACACTCAACTACAATACTTGCTATAAAAAAACACATACATTGTGAACATGAGATTGTTTGATAATTTTTCTGCTTCAGTCCTGGAAAATACATTTGTTGTTGGTACTAATTTATTTAAAAAAAAAAATGACTGTGCTTATTCTGGTATGAATGTTTCTTTTTGTTTATAATTAATAAATCTATTTCGGATATTCTTAGTTTAAGTTCTTCTCTTCTTCCAGATGAATTTTGATAGCTGCCCAACCAGGGAGACAACTTATCCATGCAGTATATTTGATGATCGACATCCATCTACTGTATCAATGACTGTGCTTGTCGTTGTTGAGATGTTCAATGCTTTGAACAATCTCAGTGAAAATCAATCTCTTCTGTAAGTAATTTTATACAATCTAATTTGACTTAATTATAGGATTTTGGTCCTTCATGGTTCCTTTCCTGCATATTAATAGGATGAGATCAGGATGATGACAAATATAAAATCTTTCACGTGCTTTCACCCATCAGCTTAAGCTTATGGGGTCAGTAGGTTCATCAGGGTCACCAAACCTGAAGGAAGAATATATTATGAGTGAAATTAGTAAAAGATGTGATCGACATTATACCCCCTTCACTGGACCACATTGAGAGAGATGGTGGAAATTCTGTTAATTGTTAGCGACCACATGAAGCAATGACTCTAACATAGTTACCAAACAAGACACGGACATTGAAAAACGATGAATTTCCAGAATATAGTGTTGTAGAAGCTAACAATAAAAGAAAAAGATCACAAAAAATATATTTCTTTAGGCGTGTAAATCATTGTCTTTAAGAATTTATCCGCGGTGTATTGCGCAAAACTCCCAAGATTTTCTGAAGATGTGTTTTGGAGTGACTAAAGTGCTCTGTTTATAGAGCATGTGAACCATGCCCATGATCCAAAAATCCAAAATATCTGCCAAAATATCAGCAAGGGAATATAATATTTTTAATAAAATATGAACGTGTCAAACCAAAAAAAGAACGTTGGTCACATCCTTGCTTGCGGAAGACGCTGGAAGCACGGGAGGATTGTTGTAAATCTTGGTAAATCTTGTATTGCAAAAATGTGGCTTTCGTAGATTATGGGTGCAGAAGAATCGGATGGTTGTTGATTTTGTGGAATGGTTTTGACCAAACCGTGATAGTAACCTCCCATGCTTCTAGCCTCTTCAGCAAGCAAGGATGTGGCCAATTTTTTTTTTTGGTTTGACACGATCATATTTTATTAAAAATATTATATTCCCTTACTGATATTGTGGCAAATATTTTGGATTTTTGGATCATGGGCATGATTCACATGCTCTACAAATAGAACACTTCAGTCACTCCAAAACACATCATCAGAAATCATTCTTCTCTCTTTTCTTGGTTTCATTCTTTCTCTTTTCTTCTTTTCCGAAAAATAATCTGCGTTTATTTTATTCTCTTTTTAGAGATCCGTTCTGAAACCACATATAAGTCCTTAAGGACAGTTATCTATATGTTTCAGAAAATATTTTGTTCGTGATCTTTCTCTTTTATTGTCAGCTTCTACAAGATATATGATTAACAAGGCAACAATCTCAATTAAGAACTAAATTTGTAAATTCACGGTATAAAAATAAATTTACTAAGTTCTATCATTTTCATATAATAGGATTTCTCACAATAAAATCCTAAGGAACTTATCTCTTATTTAAAGTATTTAATTGAATCCCGTGAAAAAAACCTTAAATATTTTATGTGTCTGCAACAATTATCGTATCATTTTTTTTTGGAATTTATTTTTACTTTCTTATGATAACAGTACCTAGGACGTGTTTAGTTAATAATAGGTGTTGAAGAGGTGTTTGAGCTGAAAAAGTGGTGCTATATCAATCTTCTTTAGGAACGAAGCTTTGCATTTGGTTATTCTACTTTACTCTGTTTTTATCGAGGACTGGTGTTCATGGACTACAAAGCTTGAACATTGTATTCATATATGCCCTGTGATTGTGGAGGAATAAATTTAAATCCTTAGAAAAGCATCAGCTGCTAGTCAATCTGGGAAAACAAATTCATACTGAGAACCTTCCCATTGTTTTTAATGGGAATATTTGTCCGTGTATGCTACAAACAATAAGAATTGTGTCTCTTATTGTTGAATTATATTTGGGAAATAAAAGAACAGATATTGCTGTAACAGTTTTTCAATTGATGTGAAAAATATCTGTTTGTCTGTTTCAGGGTTATCCCTCCATGGAGTAACATGTGGCTTGTTGCTTCTATAATCATAACTATGCTTCTTCACATACTAATCTTATATGTTCACCCACTATCGATTCTTTTCTCTGTAAGTATTTTTAAAAGCAGTGATGCACATTTGATTTTCTGAAGTGGCAACCTGCCTGTTTATCCTGTTCATAAGCCATCAGATTGATTTTAATTTTCTATTGCCATATGTTATTACAGGTAACACCGTTATCTTTGGCTGACTGGACAGTTGTCCTCTATCTTTCGTTACCTGTATGTAGTTTTCTTTAACTTTCCCTATTCCATTACTTAGTCATTTTTATCGTCGGGGATCTTTCCCGAGAAGGTGAGTCGTGCTACTTGTTCATGTGAACTATCCTTTGTTTCCTTGTGCAGGTTATAGTCATTGATGAGGTGTTGAAGTTCTTCTCCAGAAATCCCATCGGTAATCTTTATTCCATTTTATTAAATTTTCAGATCAATCTGTACCTTGTTTGTGTGAGAGGGTAGCTAGTGTTCAACATAGCCAGTAGTAGGATTGGTAGTCTCATTTTCGGTTGGAACTTAACTGTCATCATAGAAAAATGTAGTTGGTGGGTTTCTTTTGTTATGCTTTTGTTATGGGATCTACAATTAAGTGATGTAACCAACAGGCACACTCACAAACACATATAGCTGATGTTGATTACTTTTCCTTTGGTTTTAGGATTTAGATTCAGGTTATGGTTCAGGAGGTCTGATTTACTTCCAAAAAAAGATTTACATGAAAAGTAAGATGTGGAGTAACATTTAGCACTTTTGGAATCATAAAGCTTCAATGGTATCCTTGATAGAATCTAAATCATCAATCTCCATTTGCGTGGCAATCGAGGAGTTGAACAAGGTAACTAAAGATATTGTATAATATTTGTGTTATCTGTAATATTTATCTCCGTAAATTTTCGGTGATGTAAAACAGCAAATGTAGGAGCCTGTAGAGCTGTCGTTATCTTCAATTATTCATTTTTCTTCACAATCTGTATTTAATCAATTTTGGTAGCATAAATACCTAAATAGCACCCATTATGCCCTTCTGATAAAGTTGTACATTGTCATTGTGGATCGTTAAAAAAACGATGACGAGATTTATGCCATCATGTTGCGGATATAAGTAAAGGGAAAAAACAAACGTTTTTTCAGTTCTCGTTCATCACTTGTTTGCTTAAACGAATCGTATTGATGTATAAATTAAGGTATCCAATTAAATTATTTGTTAATAGTGGAATTAAACAAAATAAATAAGATTCAAAAGTAATGAAGTTTACCAAAAATGTTAGCATATAATTGATAAATCGTCAGGCCAACTTTACTTGTTGGCTAAGTGGAAAAAAGCCCTGCAAATGTTGCAAATCGTGTGTGGGTTAGCTTTTTCCTACATCCCACAATTTCATTGTAACGTCTCGTTTATTTTACGTTTTTATATTTCATTTGGGAACGTAGTGGATTTCTTTAAGCACCTCCTAATTTCTTTCTACATTTTATAAATATGAAAAATCTCACTATGTCCTTATAGTTTATGAACTTTTGTAGTATACAATTCAATAATCACTTTTGACTTCAAATACAATCTAAAGTTTTTTTAATACTTTTGGATTGTGTAACTTGGAAGCTTCTTTACTTTTGGGTGTAATTGAAAATTCCTTTTTATGAAAAAAAAAGCTATTGGATGGTGAAAAAATCCTTTGAACCGTACAAATTGAAAGTTATTTAACTGTTAGATTTGTAATTTAAATGTTTCTTTGACTTAATTTGAATGTCATTTTTTTCCTCAAAAAAAGTTGTATTACATAAATTTGGAATTTTTGAATATACAATCTGAATCTTTTTTTTATTCTATGAAAAATTTTAGATTGTATAATCTAAAATACTTTTTTACTTTTATTCATTCATGGCGTAACACATAGACGTTAAGGGGATAGCAGCTAATTCAGCACGTGACGGCAAGGGAGAAAAATTGTTTTTTTAACTACCATGATGGTAGTGCATATGGAGACTGTGGGAGTGCAGAAAGAAATGGCCTGGAATGTGAAAGTTACCCTGTGAAAAGTCCAATCCCAAAGGAATTAAAGGTGACATAATAAAATTGCGGGTTTTTCTTCCAACACCTTTACAATATAACAAATTATTAATACGTGTATGTCATCATACTTTATAGTGGAATTGAAACTACATTTCAGAATACGAAAACTGACATTATTTTAGGTCATGAATCATAATATAATATATTATGGATTTTCGAGACGGAACGAAGGTTGATATGTACTGTCTAAAATTATATCATATATGTATGTCTAACATAATTTAATAAATTGAAATTTAATTTAATTTTTCACAATAAAATATTAATATATGAAAGAAGAAACAAAATTATAAGTTTCAAATTTTAAAACATTATTTTAATAAAGCAACTAGCATTCAAATTAAAACTTCTGATAACATAAACCATAAAAGAAAATTAAACAGTACAATCCAATTCCTTTTTAGTTTAAGAAATATATGTATAACATCGTAAATTTATCATTTATTCCTCTGGTTGTTCTTTTGGCATGCGCTAGGCTCAGAGTGGCTTATTAGATATCCATCTCATGAACATGGCTAAACATTCCTCAGGTTTGAACTCCGGAGCTGTGTGCCCTCCACCCTGCAAGTAAACCCCTCAACAACACAGCTTATTATTCTATACACAATTCTGTTATTCTTACAATATAATTAATTACTTAGAATATTGTTGCCTAAGCTGGAATTGTGCCTACCTTCACAGTTGCAAATGTCATCCGATTTGAGTAAGTTCTTGTGTATCTATCAGTAATTTAGTCAACAAAATGAGGTTAGTCTAGTTTTTCATATAAATCAATGACATGGTTGGATAACTTTTTTAGCAAGAAAATACAAAAATGTATTGAACTTTATAACCGACTAAAATCAACTCAAGCACTTTATAGAACAGTAACTTTAGTTTCGTTTTTAAAATGTTTAATTTACTCTATCTTTCTCAATAATTTTTTGTAAGAACACGAGAAGATATTTATCCCAACAGAACATTGTCTTGTATTGTATCACTTTCCAGAGTTAGGGGCATACCCTGCCACTTGGCCATTGTAATACCACTGCCTCCAGTCAGAGACGATGGAATAGTTTAAAGCTCTTATCCACGCTTGTGTAGACAGGAATGGAACTATCATGTCATGATCCCCACTGTTAACAAACAAACAATATTTCAACGCTCAAAATGCTACCTAGTTTATGTTAAAAGAAAGAAAAGTAAATGTATAATATCAGTGTTCTATTAGATGTTTAGGATTGGATTGAAATTTCACTCAGGTTATAAGCCCTATAAAAATTTCATTGAGTGTCAATATATCTTAACAGTAATTGTAATCGAAAAATAACACAAATAATACATATGTTGGAAAAACAATGAATCAGATACATTTAGCAAGAAAAAAAAAGTGTAAATATAGAAATTAATGTTGACCTGTATATCAATGAACGGTAGCCTTTTCTGCTGAGATTGACGTGATATTGGAAGCTGTTAGAGATATCGGTCTTAAAAGGTATGTCATAGTTACAGCGCTTCCATTTCCCTTTAGTTCCCTGCAGCATAAATGTATATATAAAATTGTATGAGACATAGCTTCTGTTCTGCTGACACTTTAAACAAAGGTAGGCAGATTTAATGTTTATATACCTTCCGAATATGCAGTGCTTTGCGGACATTATCATCATTGGCCCAATAGCTAGAAAGGACATATGCATGAGCCTGTGCATGGAAACTCAATATAATTAAATGTTTATATAGTGATTTTGGTTACCAAATGCATGTTCAATTTTGAGACCTAATGTATCGGATATTTATCAATTTTTCTAACGTGTTTTTAAATTAAAATTTAATTTTCTTAAAAATGGTAACTAGTCTAAACATATGTTTGTATCTACAGGGATTGACTTTATATTCTAAAAATATTGAACTGGGTATTCATGAATTGTGAGAATAACATTTTTTTATATATAATATTTAATTGGAAAAAGGTTCTTTAACACCATTTGATAATCATTATAGAGATAAAATGGTTTTAACAAAAATTATATTTTGTATTTCTAAAAAAAAAAAAGTGAAAGATAAGGAATAATAACAAATGGATATAAAAAAAGTTCTGGTATGAAAATATCATTGTCTATTTAATTTGGTCCAGAAAGACAAATGTGTTGTTTTGAATAATTTCTAAATAACTTTTTTTCATATAAATAGCTCCCAAAAAAACTAATTTTTTTCATATAAATCTTTTATGAGTATTTGATAGTTGATATACATACACAATTTTTTCTTTATATTTAATATAAAATACTTATAAGAAGGACCCATTTAAAAAGTAATAATCTAAAACCTATTAATTATCATAATCATCTTTCAAAAGTCAAGTTGGGTAGTTACTCTCTCTCTCTCTAACTTTAAGGATGCTTATTTTTTGTAATTAAATGTTTTAAGAACGGGATTTTGAGTCATGATCACTATCATAGACATGTTTCCTACGTATTTGTATTCTTAAAATTGAGAAATCGTAATTCCAAACGGTTTTAAATAAAATTACAACTTGATTGCACAAGCAGCAATTATGGATACAAAACAATAAAAATAAAATGAGAATAATGTCAGTTACTAAAGGTATTCTAATGTATGAGTAATAATACTCGCACTCATACATCTTTTTTGTTTATGATTGAATGAAAAGAGAAAATTTTAACCGATAAATATGATAAATAATATAATAGAATTAAGAAAGTGTTAATAAAAGAAATGAGGATAAAGTAATACGGAAGAGAATTTCAGTGTATGTATATGTATACTATTTTTCATTTTAATATTGTACTTCAATCAAGCTTGTTTGTAGTTAAGTTGTTATTACAATGGAGTCGTTTTATTTAAAATTTATTGACAAGTATAAATTTTAAAAAGATTACTGAAATAGAGAAGTGGTGTTATTAGATGTAAAATTTCAAAGTGAAATATGTTAAAAGCACGCTTTTATTTTGACTTGGTTTATTTTATGTACTAAAATTTTGCTTCTTATAATAATTACATTTTTTTATTATAATATTTTAGCAATTTTTTTAACAACTTTTTTACGATAGATTATGTGTTGCGTATTTTTTAAACAACCAATCACAAACTGTCACACATAAATGATTGTAAAAAAAAAGTTGTCAAAAAAATTGTTAAAATACATTTTTCACATTTTTTTGTGTAGTGAAGTAGGATTCTCTTTCACCACTTCAGTTTTTTTTTTTTTTTCAAAATAGTAATTTTTTAAAAAAATAAATAAATAAAAGTATATCATTGCTAACCACACCTGCCAAGTTGTCTAAACTAGTTGCTCAGAAAGATGTAATTTTATGGGTATGAAAATTTACCCTACAATTTAAAGGTGGCATTGTGAGAGGATAGGATTCATGAGCAAGAGACCTCCTGCAGCTCCAAGTATCTTGAATTGGATTACGCAGAGCAGACTCGTCACAATCAGGTTCCAAAACATGCCCAATTGAAATTCCTGAAATAGACTGACCAAAACCAACAATTTATTACCAGCTTCCTCCTTCTCCTTATGGTCCCAATCCATTTAATACAACTCCATCACGTTGTCTTTTCTTTCAAGAACCAAACAAAAAGGTTTAATAATTACTTGTCCTTGTAAGTATGACTAACCTCCTCGTAGGATTGCATGTCCCTTGCACAAAATGCGTTTGTCGGGTCTATGTTTTGATACTCTCCTCTGCAATTCCTTTGCAGTGACTGTTTACTCGGTAAATTATAAAAACTTGTTAGCCTTTCACCTTTTGGACTCTACCAAATAAATAAACAGACAAAATCACCTCGTAGAGTTCATCAGAAATGAGTGCCATGCCATGATTAAACGGAATTTCGTAGTTTTTTTCAGTGGATGTTGTTATGGGATTTCCCAGAATGTAACCCTGAAAAAAAAAGGGTTCCTGTTAACCAACGTGCTAAATTAATAAAATTATAATTTGGTTTTATCCTGGTTCGTTTATACTCTATAAAGGAAATCATTATGGAAGCTGTTCAAATTTGTCTGCAGATAGATAACTTGTCCCATATAATAACAAGAAAAATAATAATGATGATAAAGGAGACGTGTTATATAACAATGAGATAAATTGAGAGAAATATATATAGAACTTTTTTATTTAGAAATCATAGTTGTAATTAATAGCACAAACCTGGAGATTTATCCATGGTTGGATACCACCTTCGTTTCCTGAGAGTAATGTGATATGGAGAAAAAGTAGTGCTACTTGTCAGTTGTCAATGTCACAACCATTTAAGAGGAAATAGGTGCTACTTAATCTTAGTTTCAATTTTGGTATTCAATTTATTTGACTCTTCAGTGAGTGTTATACCGTGTGAAATTTCTTGAACAAGAACTGGTATAGGAAGGCCGCAAAATGAGTCGCCAGCAATGTACACCTCATTTGAGAGAAATTCCGGATGATCAATTAGCCACTACACACAATTTCAACATCACTGTCACAGACTATTCCACTTATCATCACGTTCATTTTTCTAAGCTGGAACTGTAGAAAAGTTATGCTATTCTGAGTCAGTTAAGTTTCTTCATTTCTAAAATTAGTAAATTTAGTCTTCATTTTACTTTTTTCCCTGAATACTTAATTATTTTAAGTACAGAGAAATGTAGCGCAAAGAATATCAAATTTGATAGACTTTATATGAAATATTTGATTTGTTGTTAAATTTCCAAAGACAACTAAAACCACAGACAGTTTAAGCCAATGAAAATTTAAGATGGGAGTGGTGTACCTTCCTAAGAAATTGATGAGCATGGCGAACTAGCTTGGAGGCACTTTGATTAACAGCAAGTTCTGTTTTGGGATAAGAGAAGCCTGTACCCGCTGGCAGATCCACAAATATAATGCTACTTACCTGACCAACAAAAACATAAACAGTATAATTAAGCAAAAATTTAAACAGTATAGTTAAGCTTACGTTTATTTGGATAAAAAAATTATACTAATAATAAAGAAAGTTGTAGAAGGATGATTAAGTACATTGCAAAAATCAAATCAGTGTTATCAATTAATATATCTAATTCAGGCAACAAGTGTCTACACATGCATGCATACTCAACCTTTGTCCATGATTGTGGCTTCAATATTAAATTAGGTAAGCTCCCATTGTATTCCTGGTTTTCAAAGGACAGTGGACCTGCAAAACCACCCATATGACAGTAATAATAATACGTAATTAGAACTTCATCAAGCAATCCAACTATTTTGAATCGAAAATCACTGGCTGCAGAAATTACATATTTTTCCCATATAGAATTTCCAGATCATAATGTTTAAGGTTTTCACTGTTATTTATGCCATTATTTTACTGTGCATCAATTAAAATTAGAAAGATGATAACCATATCGTAATTTCTTTCATGCAAGATTCCAAGAAATTATGACATATCTTTCCATTAAAAAATCAATAACGAAGAATATAAAGAGTTATAGAAAATAATCTAATATAATAGGCGATCTAATTGATAAAACAAATTTGACATAAAAATAATCTTGATCCGGTTAGTGAAGTTAAATTTGGAAAATATTATAGCTATGTTTTCCGATAATAATATTTTTTTTTATTATAACTTGCTAAAATAGATTGGAAAAATAGATGATGAAATATAGAGACTGTAAAAATATTGAAAGTGGAATTAACCAGTAATGATTATGAAGAGAAAATAATCACCTATTTCAAAAACTAACCCAGAAAAAGCGGAGCAACCGGGTCCCCCAGTTAGCCAAAGAAGAAGAGGGTCTCCTTTGGGGTCATTCTCCGACTCAATAAAATAGTAGAACAGTTCTGCATTCTCCTCTGCTTCACTTTCACCCACTTCCACATACCTGATTCCAATTCCATCACATCTATTTATTCTAAATTTTCATTGAACAATTGAAAAGCATGAATGACCTAAATGGAGAATCTTGGTTAGCTTACCCAGTTTGAAGTAGAAAAGGAAGGGGTCCATCGAAGCCAGGAAGGAAGCGCACTATGGAGTGAGACGTTGCAAAGTTTGATGAAAGAAGAAAGAGAATAAGGAGAAGCAGATGGCCTCTGTAATCCATAACCGCCATAGAGATAGTGCGAACTTGCGCTTGCACTCAAGAATCAGAGTTTGTTTCTTGTCCCACATTGCTTTTCTACTCCCTTATCATTTCCGTATGGATTTTGATCTTCGTAACAGGACGGATTCAACAATGCTATTTATGAAGGTGACCTCTTTTATTTACACACATAATTAATATTTAATATTAATTACTCTTCTCTTTTTATCATCAAACAATAGCATTCATTTTAATAAAGTTTTATTTCTCTTTTATATTCCTTATTACAAGAATAATTATATTTATTTTATATTTTTCTCTTTCAAAATAAAGCATTTAGATATAATTCACTTTTAATGTTATTTTTCCTTCGTCATTTGTTTCAAATTTATAAAAAAAAAAAAAAAAAAAAAACTATATTTGCAAAGCTTTATTACATTTTATTTTATATTATTTTGATATAAACTATTATAATTTGAAATATATCTCATATATTGTGACAACTGCGTGATGATGGTTTTTGCTTTATTCTGGGGATAGGAGGAAAAAAATAATTTTAGAGGAAGACAACTTAAAATTATGCAGTAAAGAAAATTGGATTAGATATGGAGGATAATTATCCGTTATTTTTGGCCTACTAATTTTTTTCTTTTAATTTAGATTTAAATACTAGTTTCTTATTTTCGTTAGAGTTTATTCATTTCAGTTTTCTTTTTAATTTTATTTTAATTTTTATAAATTTTGTTTAATTTAATATTTTTTATTATTTTTTAGTTGTTTTTAATTAAAAAAAGATAAGTATCAATCTAATATCATGTCATGTGAAAATAATAAAATTAATAAATATAAAAATTATATTAAATATAAGACACTCACCTATAACATCCACATATAAATAGTCACATAAACATTTTTGTAAATTAAAAAAATTAAAAAATAAACACAAAAGCTTTGAATTGATATGTAATGTACAATTTACACTATTCATTAATTATTTATACTATTAGAAAAACAACTAAAATAAACAAAATCTACCAAAATTAAAATTAAATTTTAAAACAATATTAAAACTGAAGTAAACAAAATCAACTAAAATAGAAATTAAACAAGTATTTAAGATTTAAATCTATACAATTTTGCATCCAAATTTTAAGAAAGAAAAGAAGCGTGTAATCAAAGAGGTTCAATCATTTTTGGAACTTTTCATGGGACCACCTTGACCCACGTTATTTGGTCATGACAAATTAGCACTATTTTTCTTTTAAGAGAATTTTGACAAATTTATAATACGACGTCATATCACAAAAGGGTGATGACATACAAACAGAAAATCGTTCATTTAACAATCTTTCAACATCAATAAAATAACATTTTTATTTTTAAAATATAATATAATTTAAAATAAAATTATTAAAAATATATCAATTCTATATCAACTAAAAGTAAAACAAAATTTTAGTATATAATTACATATTTTATCTTATAAAGAATAATACTTAATTATATTTAACATCCATTTTTTAATATAATCTCATATTTATAAATTAAAACATGTAATATTTGTTTTTGACTTATAGTTTATTTTTTATTGTATATTGAAAGAGGCAAAGAAATAAAGAGATATATGTGTAAAAAAAATTCTTACGACATCAATTTCCTTAATAGGCTCTACAATTATGTTTTACAGGCCTTAATCTGGGTTAACATACAAGCTTTTACTGTGTTTTAGGTTTAACTGAGTTACACAGGTTTTATTATTGTTACCGAATGTCATTTGGTAAACATGTATTATGTCAATAGCTAACACTTAATAAACTAAAATAAGTTTAACCCTTTATAGATTAAAATAAACTTATATACGATGAAATTAATTGAAATAGTTTTATAGAAGTTCTGAATTAAACTAAGTTTAGTTTATATAAGTGTCTAAATTAAGTGTCTAAATTAATTTATACATTGGCTATTTAGGTACCAAATGAGTCGAAATGTTGAGAAAAAAAATTGGTGAAATAAGTTTTTCAAATGAAACCAGTAAATAAAAATTGTACGTAACACTTAAAATTAAAGGTAGAACATTTTTATATAAAAAGAAATAATAATATTTAAAAAATAGTAAAAATAATTAAATGTGTATATTGTAAAGTATTTCAGTTAATGAAAATTGAGGATTTTATTTCTTAAAATGCAATAAACTATTTGAATGAGACAAGAAAAAACATGTGTGATAAAAATTGTAATTGAATAAAATATACTTCTGAGAGATCTAAATAATTTTTGTGAATATTCAATAATTAAATAGTTGTGAATAATGAAAAAATTTATAACAAAAGCATAAAATATCAAATGAAAGAAAAATAAGAACCAAATAGAATACTAATATTAAACACTTTATATTACATAATAAATTATAATTATTTTAATAACTTAAAATTTATTTTGATAATAATAATAATATATATAATAAAATTTAAACGTATTTATATTGAAATTGTTTCATTTGCCGGTTTTTTTCTATAAAACTATTTAAAAATTTACTGAATTTTTTTATTTTACTTTATATTTAATATTTTTATTATTATTAAATATACAAACATTTTAATATTAACAAATATTTAACGATTTAAAAATATGAATCGGAAAGTTTTCCGTCAATATTAATTGATAGCGAAATTTGGCTCAACTCTTTACACCTTCAGTCAATTAAATTGTTTCTATCAATTAAAATAAACCTAAAATGTTTCATGTCAAATGAGCATTTGAAAAATTAAAATAAAATATTCAAAGAAATCAAACGTGTTTCATTTTAAAAATAAAAAGTATAGTTAATTATCCATAATTTAAACGAATGAAACTAAATCTAATTGAAAAAAATAACAAAGATATGACTATTAAACTTCCAACGTCCATCCAAAGTTGGTTTGGACTAATAGGCAGATACAGCCATATTCATATTAAAAAGTCGGTCGAAATCTTGAAATATATTATTAATTGGACTCACCAACTTTCTTTTGTTTAATTTTTTTCTCTTAATTAGAAGGCTCTTGAAAAAATTGATTATTGTTTGTTTCATCATTTAGAATATGGAAGTAAACATAATGTTTTGGAACTTTAAATTTAAACACGTAACATCTTATTTATTTAATAGTGTCATATTATTTAATAAAACTTCATAAACTAATAATTCATATAGAAATAAACACATAATTAGGTTATTATAATTATTCAAAATAACTATACTAATAATATATAATAGAGTTTCAATCATTTCACTTTGAAAAACTAAAACCATCTGACTAGATAGTTACAATTATTTTTAAAAAAATAGACTAAACTTAATTCTTATAATTCTATATTTATATACTTGCATAAACGTATAATCCACACATATTTTCTCATTTACTTATATTTATGATAAAAAAAAAACAAAAACACAAAAGAAGATAAGTTAGTTTATAAAAAAATAAATCATATGTCAATTAAATTAATTTCATCATGAAATAGTGTATTGTAAATATTTATAAAATGAATCAAACATATAATTATAAACTCTCTATACTTAATTATCCTGATATAAGCATTGTTAACGGATTTTACCTTTATATACACGTATATTTATCAACGAATCCATCAACAATTTTATAAATAATCATATGCATTCTCTTATTATAAGATCAAACCAAAACCATAAATAAAAAATATTTTTAGAAAAGAGAAACTACTTAAAACATGGTAAACATAAGAAGTTAACTTTTCCAATTACAAACCTCTAATGAAATATTCAACCATTCAAAGTAAAAATTCATGTGTCTATAACTTATCTTCAAAATTTTAGCTCGGTCTAACAATTAATGAAACAAAATTTTCAATTTCTCTAACATGACGCAAAACAAAAAACCATAGTGGCGTCTGACGCTGAAAAAGTGGCACCCGACACTACAAGTCCTCACAATCCACTTATTTGAATGTGCTTGACAATTCAAAAGTAGCGCTCAGTGTCCCTAAGTCAGTGATCACTGTCTAAGTGGCACTCGACGACACTACAACAATGACAGATGGTGTCAGAAAACTCAAACATCGCATTTTGAGTTTGATTTGAATAATTTGACACTCTTTGAGTCAATTCTCAGTATTTAAACATTTCAATGATAATAAGTTTCGTGTTTCTTAACTCAACTAGTGACATATTATCCAAATCTTATAAAGGTATTATCAACAACTCATCAATCAATTTTAAGTTATTCAAAAACTCAATACACGATGATTATGCAAACATTCACAAATAATTTAAGTGAAAACAATTTTCAATTAATTCAACCTAATTTAAGTGAAAATCAATCTTTCAAGTAAACTAAGTATGCAATTTCACAATTCAGAATTCAACTTATCACCCATTTTAACACGTCAAGTGAAATTCCACAATAAATTAATTAAGTTAGTTTTTCTTACTTTAAGAACAACTTTAAAAAATATTGATAACACTGATATGTCTTTTGATTCAAAGTTTGAACTCAGTCTAGAGACAATGCAAAAACAAACAAATCGAACTAAAAGCATCACCTATTAATAAAAAGTGAAAAACAAATGTTATGAAAATACATGCTACCCAATAAGAATGACTTGCAAAGTTAAAAACATATCTGTTATAAGGAGAACAAAATTTTATCCTAATGAAGATTTTGTTTTATTATATTTAAAGAGTTTTCTACTGTCAACATAACTTCAACACCTCTGTTTATGAATAAGATAAAATTTTGGACGAGAAAATTGGAAAAAAAAATTTAATTATTTTTTTACATTCACTATCAATTTAATTATTAAATTTATAAAATATACACTTCTTTTACTTTTTTAAACATCGCAATTTTTATATCTTTTAAACATCAGTTATCTTTTTATCTGTTGTATTTTAACCGTTCACTTAATAATTGATTATTTTATATATAATTATTCACTGCAAGTAAAAAAAGTAAGAAAAAACAACTCGAAAATCTTATAAATATTTTATTAAAGTTAAAAAATTATTATATTTATAATTATTTTAAAAAAATATTTATTCAGAATTTTATGTGTTTCGGTGCATAATTTTGGTAAGAATGAAATTTATAATTAAAGGTTGCAGTAAACAGAAGTTTATAAAATTTAAAAATGTAGTTTTTTTTTTAAGTTAAAAGTAAGAATTTGGGCAAAAACCCAAATTCAGAAATCTTATAAATATTTTACTCCATTTATATCAAAAACCCAGTTCTATATTTTAATTCAGAAAAAAAAGGAAAGTTAAAATTGACTCGTGAGTTGTTTTCAGCAATGAATTAGGCAGATTTAATAATTAATTTAGTATGATCTGATCACTAAAATAAATCAAATCGAATTAATTCATATTAAAACCTAGCCCGAGTAACTTATTGACCCTTTAGAACATCATTGCCAAAAATCAATGCCGTGAAAGGAGCATTTGTCTTTAATGATTACACAGTGCTTCCTCTCATCTCACCAAATTTCATTACTCTTATTCTATTTGTTATTTTCTCCTTCTTACAATTATTTTAGTTTTAATCATTTGAAAATTTTAATCCACTCATACTCTTGAAACACTTTCTTCTAATTTATTGTTATAATATTAATAAAAAATTATAAAGAATGTTAGCTTAATTTCAATTAATTTTTTCATAGTGAATGACGGTTAAATTTTTTATTAACATTTGTATTTTTTTACTGATATACAAGTTATTTTTTTACAATTATTAATATTATAATTTTGTTTATGCATTTTTAAAATTTAAATTAATTATTAATATTTTAAATATAACAACAAAATATTAGATTAAAATACATTGGAAGAGCTACAAAAACTATTTAAATTCTCAAAATGAAATTTACCATTAAAACAAAAATTAAATAAGATCTTCTATCTACCTGATATACAGGTCTCTCATATAATAAGAATTATGGTACTAAATATGCTTTTAAATATCAATTCTTAAGTTGTAGTTGAAATAACGAAAATAAATAATTCTAAGAGTGATAATGGTTTGGAGGACACAATCCCTAATTATTTTATTTGAAATAATATATTATTAACAATAGGATTATTTTTACGAACTTATTTAAAAATAATAATATATCGATTGTTGTTTCTAAATGTGTTAAAGAAATTTAAAACTAGATATGATATATGACGAAGGGAGGAGAATTTACAGTTAGGCACTGTTTTTCATTTCGTCACTCTTCTTTTGTTTCATTCTAACTAAATTGACTCCTTCCTCGGAGAACCATCCTTCATTAAAGACACACATTAATTACAAAAATTCTCTTTTGCCGTCTACTGCATGCCAGATATATTATAGTTTTAAAATTACTACCACATTAATTTTTTTTTTGTCAAGTAAAAATACATAAAATTGCTTCGTTTTTAAGAAATATCTATTTAATATGTTTATTAAATGTTAAATAATAAATATAAGAATATTTACCATGTATTAAAAAATGTACCAATTACCAAAGAGATATTGAAGATAATAAAGTAAAAAGCGACTTTACGTCCCCTTCAAAGCAGTCCCTACCACCCACAACGAAAAACCAAACCACAACAAATTCCGATCAAACCTAACCTCAATCAAATTCCCAGAATGTATTAATCAATTATGTTTTTCTCTGGAAAAGAATCCAAAGAAATCAAAACCTACTTTAATTTCAGATCCAAAAGTGTGTACAAACTTCACAGTACAGCACTCGTCTTTCCGACAGCGTAGCTTCTACTTCTGGGATACGATTTGGGAAGGGTGCCAACATCTCCTTCGGACAAATCATAAGGCGTGTCCTCGTCGATCCGGCCCATGCCGACGCTCGTGGACTTCGGAAGTCCATTAGAGGAAATGGGCGGCCGGGACTGGGCCTGCTGTTTCAGAACCAAATCCACGTCGATTCTGTTGCCCAGGGTCCTGGCAGAAGCCGCTCGCAAAAGCTCGGCGAAATCCTCGTTGTCGGAGCGTGAGGTGGCAACACTGTAGCTTCTGGGGAGAGCCTCGAATCTACCAGCAGCATCAACGGGGTTGCTATAGTTCATGTTGTGACCACACTGTGTTATGCTTCTGACGTAAGCATCCCTGGCTTTGCCCAAGACTCTGAAAGGCGTGGTTATGATCCACACGAACTTGTTCTGCTTCTGCTCCTTGCCCTTTCTCATGGTTTTTGAAGTCACTTACACAGGATCTTCAAACTATTTCCGATGAAGGTCTTCTTCGGTTCTGGGCTGTAAGAGGGGAATTATGATTTTTGTAGAGACGGAGGGTGTTAAAGAAGAAACGAAAGGAAGGTGGGTGTGAAACTGTGAATAGCGCACGGACTTTTTCAGAGCACACCGTATCAGAAAACAAAAGAGATAAGAACAAAGGCGTGGAAGTTGGAACGTGTTAGCCTAAATTCTCATTTTTATAATCATAATGAAGTTGTTCAATTATTACGAAAGTTTTTTTTGTTTTTTTTTTCATAATAGTAAAAGGTGGCTTGGCTCCCATTTGAAGGACCAGTATCATTTTCAATTCTCGGCACCATATTTTGACTCCTTTTATTATACTATGAGAACAAGACACGCGTAAACGTAAACTTTGTACATATATTTGGCTTGTTTTATGAAAATGGAGAAAAACTAAACAAAAATGTAATGAATACATGAAATAATATAAAAAAAATCAAAAAAGAGAGAAAGTATGCATATAATAGTATATAAAAGATATTTCTCTGGTTGAAGAGTGCGTAAATGCTTATAATGGGTTTAATTACTACGATGTTGTTATGTAAACTTTGGTAATAACTACCTTGAATTAATATAATGATATGAATTCATCACACGTGTCGGTACACGGTGTATACTTTTCTTTAAGGTGGAAAAAACACAACAGTGGTAGTCATATGAGAGCGTCAAGGCTCGGTCAAGAAATGTAATAAATCAAATAACGTAGCATTTCCCCAGCTCGTTATTTTAAATATAGTTAAAAAATGTGGGTTCAATAAATAAATATGGCATTTTGTACTTACATTCTGTTAAGAAGATTGACGATGTTAATGATAAAAAATAATAATGTTGAAAATTATAAGTTAGACACGTATATGACAAAGTAGACCAGGTCTGATGGGGAGGAGAAGAAAAGTATTTGCAAGTAATGCATTGTGATTTTAATAATATATATACATATATATATATATATATATATATATATATATATATATATATATATATATATATATATATATATATACAGAGAGAGAGAGAGAGAGAGAGCAACCATAGACAGCAGTTTTAACATTAATGGTGTGAGAAAGTGCAGTAAAAAGGAAAAGATTGAGATGTAGGAGATGTAATAGAGAGACATGTGGCGGAAGGTGAGCATTAATAATAGTGTTGACTATTTTAGTTTTTGTGGTTACAGGTTGTGAAAGAAAAACAAATCCAAACAGAGGATCTGTGTGCTTTAAATTAATGAGAAGGAGTGCACTGCTGAAAACACTCACAACTTAAATGTTTACCCCCTTGAAGTTCAATTAATTTATAATATAAATCAATTTATATTATATATATATATATATATATATATATATGAATATAAGTTTAGTGTCCAAATTAATGAAATTAAATTAGTTTAAAATTTATTTTTTAATATGATATCAAAATTATAAATTAAATTTATTTTATTAAATTTGTTTTCAATTGCATCAATTGTTTTATTTATTATTAGGCTATGTTTAAGATGTACATAGTTCAGTATAGATATGTTTTAAAATTTTTAAATTAATTAAAGATCAAATTAATTTTTAGTATATGATAAATATAAAATTTATTTTAATTTTTTTTTATCTAAACTTAAAATAAATTTCTTAACAATATGAATGAATTAAGATCTAAATAATATAATATTGTAAATCAGTTTATCAATCATGTGTTAATTTTACTGAGTGAAAGAATTCTAACCAAGATTAGTGAATTTCAAAATTCTTTTATAGTTATACTTGTAATAGATTTAGATTGAGTTTTATAAGGTTGAAATTTATACACCAAAATATTCATAATAAATCTTTTAAAAACTATTTATATGTTTTTCTTATATCACTATAACTACGTGTTTGAAATTCAATAACGTTTTTCTTAGTTATTATTAGGCTAATATATTTTCATAGTTTTAATATAAAAAATTCTATTATAAAAAAAATTATTATTAATAGTTAAAATTTGTCAGCAATACTTAAAATTTACTAATATATCAAAATTATCGATGTTTTATCGATGACAACAAATTCATGGATAAAACTCTCATTGATAAATTTTATTGATAAAATTTTCTATGTTGATAGTTATTGATGAAAAAATTTATTGATAATTACTGACGGTGAAATTTATAGGTCAAATATATCAATAATTTGATAAGTGTAATAAATACATATTGTTCACGTTTATTAGAACCTATTATTTATCTTTATTTGTGAATTTTTTGTTATTTTTATGGAAAAACGTAGAATTTTTATGTTTTATCTTGAGATAGATATAATTCTCTTTTCGTAAAATTATTTTATAAAAAAATGGGAGATTGGTGAAGAATAAAAAGTTCTTTGCTAGAACCATCTTGCACAGCCACTTAATCACTTGTCAAGCGAGAATATCAAGCACTAACTCACTAAGAAAGTTATCTTGTCCAGTGATACACAGGTGTTGAACGTAAAACAAAATTTAAGTTTTGACCAAGAATAGTATGTGTTCTCCCAATGGGAATATGTTTTTTAGAAGTGGTTAAAATGTCAATAATTAGATGAAAATGTTTAGCTTTTGGTGTAAGAACGCAACTAAGACTCAAGACACAATCAATGAAAGACTTCATATTTTTTCAACCATTTTTTCTATTTCATCTAACTTTTATGTTATAATATGCATAAAAGTAACTAAACTTCCATTTCATTGAAGTTAAATGTAATATACTCATTGTACGGTGGTGTATCTCCAAAGTCAACGGCCGGCCTTACAGGGGCCCATCACAGTGCCAATACTTATTGGGCTCGAGGCCCAGCACCAGAATAAAAGATTTCCAGATATATCAATCATATATATTCCAAACAGAAATATATCAACCAGATATATTGCAAGCACAAATAAAATCCAAACGAAGATATCGTATCAGAAATATGCCAAGTAAGGTTATATTTTATTTTATTCATATCAGAGATATGCCAAATAAGATTATATTTTATTCTGTTTATATTTTGTTCATCTTATATCAATCCAAAGCCTATAAATAAAGGCCTGAGGACTCTAAACAAGGTACGAGTTATTCACACTCCCAATACACTCCACTCATAATTCCTTAGCACATTCTTTGCTATCAAACTCTCTCAATCCTCTCTTACAGAGGGTCTAATTCTCTACTCACGCCTAACTTGAGCGTCGGAGCGCCTTTTCAGGTACTCCCCCCTCTCGGTCAGAGTTCGAGCAACACCGGACGGTTGAAGCAGATACCAACCGGACGGTCCTCAAGAAGAAGAAGCAGACGGAAGGGCAGAAAGTGACGTGATCAAGGTTTGACCTTTCGGTCCCCCAATTTATACCGAAACACTCATATTATTTGTAGTTTTTCTATGCAAGACAATATCTTTTCTTATTCATATGTTTCATCTTAATTATTGACTAGCATTATGAAATATTATACTATTTGATGATATTTAATCATTAAAAAATAGTCATAGATAGAACAACAAACAAATTTGTTCATGCATATATATCATTTAAACATAAATGTATCACAAAATAATCCCATATAACAACTCACAATCCTTTAAAAAATTAATGGAAATCTATTCTATAAAATTCAACAAAACCACTCATAATTTGAACTAAATGATTGCTTAACACTCAATCCAATATTTAATATCAAAATAAATTATATAGCTATCCCACTTAAACAAATTTAACTTAGTTTCACACTTGAATAAAAACTTAGTTTTAAACATGCACCAATTATTCCGTCCAACCACAATCCAACGATAATCATACAATATTATATAAACATTCTCAAAATGATAATTTACTTTCTAAGATTGTTTACACGTAAATCAACAGAATAAAAATTCAGATTCACTTGCCTAAAAGTGACTTACACTTAAAACAAAAATAAATAGAAAGGTATAACACACTATAACTATAAAGACATAAGATAACATAACAGACAATAAATTTAACGAAAGGCTAAACTTATTACGAGCATTACCAAACATAAAAAATATACATATTTTTAAATACATAAACATCTACTCAAAATCAAAATATGATGAAGATAAACTTTTTAAAAATGTCAGAAGAGAAAAAAATAAATAAATAAAATCTTCGAATATCTTATCATATATTAAATATGTTGTTTTAAAACATAAAACTATGCCAACTTAAATGACTATAGTAACAATCTATTTACAATAAAAATTGCATATAATAGTATGTTTTTACCGAAAGGCCTTGTTAATTATGTTATTAAAAGTACAATGAAAAGAATAATACTCATAAGCACTTGCAATTCTAAAAAAATGGAAAAGCTCACCTAACATTCACGAAGTCGTCATCGTGCAACATTTCTTCACCCACCATTTACTTTCACCAACTTCGTCCATACAGACTTCAAAAATAAAATACTTAGACAACATTTCTTAACACAGAATTTTTGTTGCCATTTCCTATAATAAAAGATTTTAATGTCTTCCACAAAAAACAAAGTACTTTTCTAAAATATTTCAACTCCAATGGTATATTATCAAAGGAGTTTTGTTATACATTGTATAATCATTTAATAGTCTTCTTGCTAAAGGGTAACTAAATCACACAAAAGAAAAAGGAGCATCTATGATATTTACGAAAATAGTAATAATAAAAGTAGATAACATTTACTTTATTTTTTTTATTGAATTTTTAATATTTAATTTCTTATATTTTTGAATTTTTTAATTTGTAAATATGATTTCAAATTAATTTCAAAAAAAATAATGTGAATACTATTATATGATTTGCAACGTAATTTGGTATTATGTAGTCTGTTTGAAAGATATATTTTTATCTCTATTTAAATGTTTTTTTTTGTACAACATTAACCCGTCTCGCATCTCCACATTTTATTTCCTTGCTTTGCAAAGTACGAAGCTAACAGTTTATGTTTCTTGATTTTAATAAAAAATCATTATATAAATTATAATTTATCTGAAAACTTAAATTAAATCATATTTGTTTTAAAAAATAAAATCATGGAGTTTTTGAGAGAAAAATAAAATAAAATATATTAATAAAACAATGGAATTTATGAGATTCTCATATATCCCACACTTAGTTACATAATTTAGGACAAATTTTACAATGATGAACTCAACTATGTATGATAATTTGAACACGGAGATAGTATGCGAAAATTAAATTCAAATTCATTTATATTTTAAATCCTTAAAAATGCGCTAGACATCACAAAATATCTAGGTAGTATTCTAAGGCGAACCGTAAAATAAATATAATAAGAAATAAAAGTTGAACATAATATCATAAATTAAACTATTTAGTTTCATTTTACAGTATACAACATATGCATAGCTATGAATTTAAATATAAAGAGTCACTTTTGAATTTTCTAATAGTTTAATAATAGTGTAAAATGTCAAACATATTCAGTTTGAAATCTGATTTTATATGTTATTTTATTATAGATAAAGTAGTAAATCTTAATCACCCATAATATTAACCCCATATTAAAGATTAACTTCCATGTTACAGTTTTACAAAAGAAAAAAGTCTCTTTAATAAAAAATAATTTTCTTACAAAACAAATCCCATCTTAATCCGTTTGACAAGAAAACCCAAGTAAAAGACCTAAGCTCCGTAACAAAACACACCAATTCAACACAAACTCGCAAAACTGTCAACAATGTCATCCAAACACTCCTTTACCAATCCCACACCCACCATCGTTTTCTTCCTTTTCTTCGCCCTCCAAATTTCAACCTTTCTCGCCGCCAGTTCCCACGTCATCAATTTCCGCTCCCCAAATCTCTTCCCGGAAGGGCTGGCGTGGGATCCCACAGGCCAACACTTCCTGGTCGGATCCCTCCGCCACCGCACCATCTCCGCGATCTCCGACGCCGGGGTGGTCGAAACCCTAGTCTCCGACCCCTCCCTCCCGGAAAACGTCGCCATCTTGGGCCTCGCCGTGGACTCCCGCAACAACCGCGTCTTGGCGGCGCTCCACGCACCGGCCCCCCTACCTCCGTTCAACGCGCTCGCCGCCTACGACCTCCGCTCCGGCCACCGCCTCTTCCTTTCCGCCCTCCCCTCCGCGGAAGAAGGCGACGAGAAAGGCGCCGTCGCGAACGACGTGGCAGTAGACTTCAAAGGTAACGCGTATGTGACCAACTCGGGGGGAAACTACATCTGGAAGGTCAGCGAAAAGGGAGAAGCCGGGATCTTTTCAAATTCCGCGAGATTCACCGAACACCCAGTGATCATCGAAGAGAAGTTCAGCTCCTGCGGCCTAAACGGTTTGGTTTACAACGGCAAGGGTTATCTCCTGGTGGTTCAGAGCAACACGGGGAAGATGTTCAAGGTGGACGCGGATGACGGCGTGGCGAGACTGGTGCTCCTGAACGAGGATCTCGTGGGTGCGGACGGCGTGGCTTTGAGGAACGACGGCGTGGTTTTGGTGGTGTCGTTGAAGAGGGTGTGGTTGGTAAAGAGTAACGACGGGTGGAGCCAGGGTGTGGTGTTTGACAAAATTGACCTTGATGATGAGGGTTTTCCCACTTCGATTGTGGTGCGGGAGAGACAGAGGGCTTACGTGCTGCACGGGCGCGTGATGGAGGGCATTTTGGGAAATTCCAGTGAGAGTTTTAAGATCGAGGAGGTGAGGTCTCCCAGAGAAAGTGAGGGAGAGAATGTTTGGATGTATGTGATGGTTGGAATAGGTTTGGCTTATTTCTTGTTTTGGAGGTTTCAGATGAAGCAGCTACTCAACAACATGAACAAGAAGATAAACTGAAATAACTATTCTTTCTTTTATTCACTTTTTTTTTTGTACTCAACAAACATACTTCTCTTTCACTGCACCATTGTAAGCACGGATGTAATTTTAGGAATAAATTTCCAAGTTTGGTTATTCAAAGACAATGAAGTGGGAAAGAAATTTTCAGCAGTTATATTATGGAATCTTGATACTTCAAAACTCATCAGAAGTTATAAATGTTTTAAATTTATACCATGCACAATTTGCTTTTTCTGTCAAATTTCTTGATATGTTTTTAACTAACCTAAACTACACAGAAATATTTAGTTCATCGTCAATGAAATAGTAAAATATGAAGAGAAACGTTCTTAAGGTCAAGAAGACTTTTTCAACGGTTTATAATTGATGGCTGCAATTATGGCAATCTTGTTAAAAAAGTAAAGTCATGTTTGAGTTAAGATTATTATCCGCCGAATTTCTGCTGCTGCCGTTCCTCTCACTTTCAAGATATACTGATTTTGTACAGAATTTAGATTCGTCTTTTTGTTTTGGTTTATTGTTTTATTGGTTTATTGGGTCATGCATTGTTGGTGGAACGAGAACTATTATTTTTCCAGTATTTTTTCTTTTTGGAATGGGCTTTGAAGGCTTGTTTTTGTTCTTTTTTCTGTCTCTGTTTTGTCTGTCTTTACAATAAGATGACCTTTTGTTTTCTATGTTCCTTCTATCTCTTGCGTGGGTTGGGCCGCTGAATCCTCAAGTGGATAAGGAATGTTTTGGTGTTTCATTATTTGCTTTTTAAAGCAACAACATGACATTTTGTTTTTAGTTCTTACTGAATTTAGTAAATGTTACTCTTTTAAGATACTAAATATATATTTAATAATAAAAGTGATTCTAATTTTAATAAAAAAAACTACTTTTGGTTGATAATGAAAGTAGGTCCCACAAAAATTGGGGACGTACACACAGGCCCAGTAGACCAAAAACATTGAACTTAGGTTCAAACTTTGCTCTTGTTTGTTTCAGATTAACAACTTGTAGCAATTCCTTTTGCGAAGCACTGGCACTCACCACCCCCTCCACCTCACCAAGGCTTTCCAAAAAATTCCTACAAACCAGTTCACCACTGTCTCACAACTTTCAAATAAAACAACCACTGATAAAAATGGATTTTCAAAAACATATAAAGTGCGTGTTGAAATTGACGAGGTGCAGGAAGTAATTGTCACAACTTCTTTGGGCCGTGCAACTTACCCTTCGGGCCTTATAACACCCTGACCCAAAACATCCTAGCCCATCAAATCGAATTTAATGCATTTCCACGCCAGCTCACGGTCATTCATTCATAGTTTTAAAATAAGCGATTAAAGATGTGAAAACGTGGCACCTTAGCTGCCCCATTTCTTGTACACAATATTCAAAACGAAAATAAAACAGAAATCTCTTCCTCCATCATCACTCATCTATAAAGAAGACTTAAAAAAACAAAGCCGAGGAGCAGAAAGGGGTATAGTAGGCATTTGAATAAGTTATCATCCATATTATAATGAAGAAACAGGGAGTGGTCAGGATTGGGTTTGCGACACTCACAGAGGTTGTCGTTGTGATGTTGTCAGTGGTATGCACGTGCGGGGCCAGCACAAGCGGGAACCTGCACCCATTGATTCTAGTACCTGGTAACGGAGGGAACCAGCTAGAAGCCAAGTTGAGCAGAGAGTACAAGCCATCCAGTTTCATCTGCGAATCCTGGTACCCTCTTGGGAAGAAAAACCAAGGCTGGTTCAGACTCTGGTTTGATTCCAGTGTCATTCTTGCACCTTTCACTCAATGCTTTGCTCAACGCATGACCCTTCACTACCATCCACAACTCGATGATTACTTCAACACCCCTGGAGTTTTCACTCGGGTCCCTCACTTCGGTTCCATCGATTCCCTTCTTTATCTCAATCCTCGTCTCAAGTAAGTGCCTCCCTTTCTTCTTCAATTTTTCTCAAGACTGTTAGGCACAGCACAACACAGCACAATACAACTTTGTGTTTATTAAGAATGTTTCACCAATTAATGAAGACATATTGTACCCCTACGTTTTTGCATTAATGAATTGCTTTAATAGGCATATTACCGAATACATGGCGTCCCTGGTGGATTCATTGCAAAAGCTTGGTTATGCTGATGGTGAGACTCTATTTGGTGCCCCCTATGACTTTCGATATGGTCTAGCTGCCGAAGGTCATCCCTCACAAGTGGGTTCCAAGTTCCTAAAAGACCTAAAGAAATTGATAGAAGAAGCAAGCGCTTCCAACGGTGGGAAGCCAGTGATACTGGTATCCCACAGTTTAGGAGGTTTATTTGTCCTACAACTTCTAATTCGAAACCCCCCCTCTTGGCGTGAAAAATTCATCAAACACTTCATTGCTCTTTCAGCTCCGTGGGGTGGTGCTGTAGACGAAATGTTCACCTTTGCATCTGGCAACACTCTAGGAGTGCCCCTGGTTGACCCTTTGTTAGTGAGGGGTGAACAAAGAAGCTCCGAGAGTAACCTTTGGCTTTTGCCTAACCCCAAAATATTTGGTCCTCAAAAACCAATTGTGATCACTCCAAATAAGACCTATTCCGCACATGACATGGTTGATTTTCTCAAAGACATTGGTTTTCCCGAAGGGGTTTACCCTTACGAAACACGCATTGTACCCTTGATAGGGAACATTCCAGCGCCACACGTGCCTATAACTTGTATTATGGGAACAGGAGTGAGAACCTTGGAAAGTTTGTTTTATGAGAAAGGTGATTTTGATGAGCGGCCAGAAATTTCATATGGGGATGGTGATGGAACGGTGAACTTGGTGAGCTTGTTGGCGCTTCAATCACTATGGAAAGAGGAGAAAAATCAATACCTTAAAGTGATTAAGATGGATGGTGTGTCGCATACTTCAATACTCAAAGACGAAGTTGCGCTTAATGAAATTGTTCGTGAGATTAGTGCAATTAACTCTCATGCTCACCTTTTCGGGGTAAATGATGTTTGAACCACAAGTAAAATATCCGCTCTCTGCCAATTAAACTTTTGCGTGGGATTCATAAAATGCATTTTTTTTGTTGATACTGTAGATAAAATTCGTAGGATATTACACTAAGACTTTCCTGATTTTAGTTCTCAAAATTTATTTAGTTTCTGAAAGTAAAATAGAGTACATATTTGGATAATTGTTTCCTGCATAAATAGGTTTAGAATATATTGTTTTCAAAATTACAGTTTTGGAACCAAGAAAGCACAAATAGCTTAAAAGTTGTTTGGTATCTTTACCATCATCAAATTCATCGATATTACAAAAAAACATAAACATGACGCATTCTAACACAAAGATTTAAAAAGTCGGTGTTTTCTCTCACATGTGATTATCAAATACAGTCTCACAAAAATCATGTTATATAACCATCTCATTAATTTTTGCATATAATTTCATTCGCATTCAAAGGATTAGATCAAAAGGTAACTTGGTTTCAATAGAAGAATTATGATTTTTCATGAATTCAAAGACACCCCTTGAGAAGTGGAAAACAAGTATATGCATACATTATTCATAAGCATCCTCAATTCCCATATACAAAACAAAACCATCCACCATATTCCTTTGATTTCTCAACTTTGAATTTTTTATTTCATGCACCTTTTACATTATTTTGCCTTTGCTTTACTTCTTTCTTTTTTTCTTTATGTTTCTCTTTCTCTTTTTCTTTCTCTCTCTCTTTAATAGACATTCGATCATCAATTTTAAATCTTTTCAAACCATTTATTCTTTACTCTAATCATTTTCCCCCAAACTTAATCTCAACCATACTATTATTCATAGCATAGTACTTGTTCTCTCCCAAGATTAGGATGAAAATTTTGTAAAGTATTGTTGAAATATATTTCTCCGTTATGGTCAGTCAGATTTACAATTTGAAATTTATGTTAAGAAGAAAATTTTCTGCAATTTAGTGTAAATGTTATGTCTCTATCTACTCTCTAGTTAAGAGTTTCATTGGTAAAAATTTTATTTTAGTTTCGTTAATTATTAGATCAGGATGAAAATTTTATCAAGATTTTTTAAGATATAACACTTTATTTTGACTGTCAAGATTTCATTTATATTTTTGTAGTTAGAGAAATCATTTTTGCAATTAAACTAACATTATCTATTTCTTATTTCAAGTTATTTCGGTAGCAATTTAATTTCAATTTTGTTAATCCGTTGAACAAAGTTCAAAATATTAGAACTTATTATTAAGATATTATTCTTCACTCTGACTACTATTTACATTTAAAGTTTTCATAATAAGAAATAAATTTTCAAATTTGAGGTGTTATATTCATAAATTTTAAATATTAGTTTTATCAAATTTCAAAAATATATAAAATGCATAAAATAGTTGACACATATAAATGAGCATTTTTAGCCCACGAATACATATTTTATAATATTGTAGAATGGCTAGTGAATAAACATGAAAAAAAATATATTAAAATATTAATGTAATAGTAATATAAACTTCTATAAATAAATACTTAGAGAGAAGAGGAATGGAAAACTCTTCATCATTCTTTCAGTGCTAGCATTCTTCTTCATTTCTCTACTTTCATTTACATTATTTTTCATTTTAAAAAAGAAATTATTAATCAAATTTCAAAATAGTTGAAAATGACTTAATCTATTCAGCACTAAAAGTTAATTTGGACAAGTTATTACAGGTAAAGGAAGTTAAACATTTATCTTTTTTATATATTTATTTATCTTAATTATGTGCTCTATTTTATTTTTATTTTTATTTATTATTTTAGTTATTGAATTTATTTAGTGAAGTGTTTAGAATTTTTTTATTATTTATTATTTTAGTTTATTTAATTTGTTTAATAAGGTGCTTGGAATTTCATTTTTATTTATATTTATTATTTTATTTATTTAATTTATTTAGTGAGGTATTCATAACCTCATTTTTTTATTTATTATTTTAATTTATTTAAATTATTTAGTGAGGTGCTTATATTTATTTATGTTTATTATTTTATTTATTTTATTTATTTAGTAAAGGGTTCATAATCTATTTCTTATTTATTATTTTGATTTATTTAATTTAGTGTGGTGATCCTAACCTCGGTTTTATACCTATAAAAGTATAATGTTTCTAGGAATTTATCTTCTTCCCTCATACGACTTTTAATCTGTCACTTTCTTCTTGACGTCAAACGACTCCACGCGTCTTTGCTTTTCGGGATCCTTCATATCTTTTACTTGCATAAACTAGGTTGCTCTTTGTCTCGGGTCGTCCATGCTTTCAGTTGACTTCATGCTCAAGTTGTCTATGAATGAACCTGGTTGCAACGCCGTTATCAAATGATTCATGGGCATATATGGGGTGAAGTTTCATATGCGAAGAGACATCATCCTGAACCTCTCCCTGAAGGGCTAACGAGATTCATCCTTCTCTTGCTTGATGTTGACGAGGATAATTGACGTTGGTTGATATGATCATCGATTTGTTGTCAATTGAACTCCAAACTTTCCTTGGATAGTCGCGAAATAGTCTATAAAGTTGGCCGACAATGTAGAGAATCGGGTCAGGATTTCTCCCTTTAGCAAGGTGGAGAAAACCCGACATTATATGATGTTACTCGTGATGTACATTGTCATTTGGTTCATGAAGATCTAGATTTGCTCGTATGAGTCTGTAGACCAATTGTAGGTCTCAAAAAACAGTGGGACTTTTATGATTCCGACAACGAATGACAACAGACCGATCGTGTTGACCGTTGCAATAGAATGATCGTAGCCTTTGCTTGCAACAAAGTTGTTGGTCTGGGCCATTCGTTTCGACTCCTTCCAAGGTTGTTTGGTTGGTTTGGGGAGGGTCGGAGTGGACCATACAGGGCCTTTATCGTCCTTCTCTTGCTGAATGATCTCATTCTTGGCTCTCAGTTTACTTATCTCCTCCTCACACTTTTTTTTACATCTTGTCCATCTGTCGCTACATTATTCTCATCATCTTCATTGGGTCCATTTGATGGTTGACGGTCTCCTTTAGTGCTTGGTTGATCATCATATTCCTCGTTGTCACCATGTAGTCTTAAAAGATTTCACTTAGTCCTTCAGTGGGCACTAAAATGTTTGGAGTGTATGGGATTAAGTGTTTACTTCAAACAATCTCTTTCACTCCTCAACTTTTTTCCTTGTTGCTTGTGCGCTCCAACCGATTAGATGTATATGCTAAAGATAATTGAGTCTTCCTCCCTGCACCTCACTTGCTTCTTGCTGCACCTCCAAAATTATTTTTTTATCCTTCGTTCATTTAATAAAGTCAAACATAATTAATAAATAATAAATATATATTAACCCCTAACAACCAACAACCTAAGGTTTGTCTGATAAGCCCTACACCCCCTCACCCCTTCCTAGTTCCACCATAATTTCACGAGCAAAGAGCAGAGGGTTTCAGTGAGAAAAACAATTGTCTATGTGTTTCACTTGTGATTGTGTGCTGTTTGTTGGTGGTTTCTGAGATAGACATGAGAGGAAGACGAGAGGAAGAGGAATGAGAGCTCCCCAGGTCAGATTTTTTCTTCGCCGCATTTCGAGTTGCGGCAGACACAAACCGCCATTTGAGTTGCGGTTATGGGCAACGCATTTCAAAATGCGTTTTCTCTTCGCCGCCATTCCAAATGCGTCTTTTCACAGCCGCATAATGAGTTGCGGCAGCCCTTAACCGAAGTTTGATTTGCGGTTTAAGTTGTCTTGTTTGTGTTTTTGTATTTGTAGCGTTTGTACTGTGTTTTGCTTATGGACTTTATCTGTATTAGGTATTAGTTATGGTAGTTTTAGTTTTTAGTTTTCTTTTATAGAGTGATATAGCATAAAAAATATATAATATTTAACAAAATCAAATTTACGTATAGGATAATAATTATTTAATTAATAAATAATTTAATAAAAATTTTAAATTCATAAACAAACAAAAATAAAAAAATTAACTAAAATTATATACATAACAAATAATATAAAAAAATATTTAAGAGATAAATAAACCTAAACCCTAAAAATATATTTTAGGGATAGAAAAAATTATTTAATTCAATAAATTAATTAATACTTAATCTAAATTCATAATTAAAAATTAATCAAAATTACATTAACAATAAATAATATATAAAATTTTATAAACTTAAAAAACTTAACAAACAAGCAAAACTTAGAAAAACTAAAATTAACAAACAAAAAATTGCAAACCGCATTGTGAAATGCGGCCTTCTACAACCGCATTGTGAAATGCGGGGAAAGAAATCTGCAACCCCATCCACCAAACCGCAAATCCACGGGGGTTGGTCTCTGAAGCTTATCCACCTGCGGTAGCGTTAACCGCAATCCCATTTGCGGTTCATTAACCTACCTCCAAAACCTATCCGCAGTACGAACGGTGGCAGCCGTTCACCGCAAACCCATATGCGGTTCACCCCCAACCCTCTCTGATTCCATTCTCACAGTGATTTTAATACAGAAAAAATACAACACAACAACCAAAGATCATGCAACAGAACCAAAGATGCAACACAACCACAGAACATGATTCACAACAACATAATTCTTAATCTACATAACCAAATCTAATAAAACAAAGTAACACGAAAGTTGTTCAGGTACACGCGAAAGCCAAAAATACAGATGCACACTTCAAAAACTTGTGTTGTAGGGGATGAGAGAAGGTAAAGGAGGTGTAGGGTTTGTGGGTGTGAGATGCGACAGAGATAGGAAACTTTTTATAAAATAGGTCAACTTTATAGATAGTAGGGGTACTGTAGGAATTAAATTAAAATTTGGAGGTGCAGGACGAGACGAAAGAGGTGCAGGGAGGAACTCTCAAGATAATTTGATGCTTAACTTAGTTTGTTATTAGAACGATTTAATAATTAATGTTGTAATAAATGCATCACAAAAGTCCTAATAGTCACACTTTTGAGTTATATATATATATATATATATATATATATATATATATATATATATATATATATATATATATATATATATATATATATATATATATTTTTCATAGGTTTTGGTCGACTTAATTGCGACTCGATTTTATTAAACCTTATCACCAATTTCTTGAACTTAATCGAATGACTAATTGGATCCGATTGACATCGATAGATTTCATCCTAACTTGAATATTATGTTTGGTGTGATTTAGACGGTGTGTACCAATATGTATCTATACAATACAATATTAAATAAACATGCAAAAACCATAACTTTAAGATAAAATTACTATTTTTGTACAATGTTTTAAAATATTATTAAAACAGATAGATATGAAAAAAATTACAAAAAAATGTCATATTAAAGTGGTATGATTTTATTATGTAAAGTCATGCTAAGGTGACTTGATTTTAGTCAAAAACATTTTTAAAATTAAAATTTTGTAAATGTAATTCAGATTGACTTAAAAATATTTTAAACTAAAGTTATATTATCGTGACATAATTTCTATCAAAACCAAACTAAAATTTGTACAACTTCATATTAAAATGCATTGAAATAAAACGATTTGATCTTTACAAAGTATACATCCATCTTTGTTTTTGAAATCTAACTATTGCGGTAATTTTTTAAAAAGAAATTATCAGGACATACATACCTTTTGCCGAATTTTGATTCCACGGTGAAAAACATATAAAAGTTTATAATTCAGTCAAACTAAAACCCAAAAATCCACGTAAGCAAATATTGACCATATATTAACAGTAAGAATGCATACGTTTATGAAATATCACATCCCTTTCCATCCGCAGACTATTCCAACCACACAACAAAAGAAAATCAACAAAGTGAACAGTATTATAAACATAAAGTTGGGACGTGGAAGGCGTGGCTATAATTAACTGCATCCATCCTAAAATGCTGCGATTCAAATTTTTCTTTTTTCATACTATTTCTTCAATTTTCAATCATCTGTGAAGCAAATTAATTAACATTTAAACAAAGTGTATGTTAGACTTCATCTTTAGTGATGTGGAACTTCCAACACATTCTCTTTATATCGAGATACCATATTAGAAGTCTCACAAAATCGATTTATAAAATGAGATTTAGATATATGTATTATAAATTGACTTTAGTTTTACTCATATGTGAGACTTCTAACATAGTAGATTTAAAGAAGAGAAAATAAAAAAAGAAGTGAAATTTGGCGTGGTGGAGGTTCACTCAATTTGTTTAGATTTAAATAGCAAAGAGAGAGTGGGTGAGTGAGGAAGGAGGAGTCCGAAATTCGAAGCTGAAGCTTGGAAAGTTGAATTCTCCCTCCGTGAGGTTCACACATGGCAAGATTTTAAGAAGGAAAAAAGAAAGGTTCGTACGATACACGAGACACACCCTTTGGCCTCGGTTAAGTGCCAGCTAAATATTTTGACTAGATTTACTTTTTAGTTTAGAATTCATTCTTTGTTTGCAGGCACAGGCAATGCCAATGCCATCCCCTTTGGCCTTTCTGACATTGGTTTTGACCACTTTTCCTGGAAAGACAAAGAGGAACATGCCCTCGTGCACTTGCTTATTCCTTTTCTTTTCTCTCCTCTTATTTTCATCTTCACCATCCATACTATTACATTATTCACCACATATCTTATCCACCTGTCAGTAAATTTCATTTTTATTCAAAAATCGAATATGTCTTGTAAAAGATTCCTAACCATTATTAAAAAACTTAATACGGTATATTAATTTTTTAATCACTATTGTTCTATCAATAGGAAAGAGAGTGAAAAAAATAAATAAAGTTGGAAGGCAAGTGTCTTGAGAGTTTGAACCAATTGAGTTGAGTGACAGAAACGACGTCGGTTAGCACACTCTTCAATAATTCTCGGTTGGTGGCATCTGGTTACCTTTTTGACTATCTGTCCGGGTCCCAGGTTGCGTCTTCAAGCTCAAGATTGTCCCTTATCTGCTCCACAACTCATGCATTGCATACCATACACACACATTTTCTCTCTCTACCACTACAGTGACAGTATCAGATATTAATTAATAAAAAGGAGTTCAAAAGAAACACACACCACCACACTCTGTCACTGACCTCAAAGTTAAAATTTCATATCACTCTATGCACTCGTGTGCTGCACCCTCGTTTAATAAAGCCCCCTCAATCTCACCCCTACCCAATCACTACTTCAAAAGGAACCAACCATTTTTATTTTTAGATCCCATCCAACCCTCATTATTTTAACACATATTTTTACTTCTCTCACAAAGGAGCAGCCGTGGACCAAAATGTATTTGTAAAAAAATATCAGAATCACATTAAAACAAAAGAAAGTCTCACTCTTTAGTTTATGGTTATCTATCTTGATTTCATGTATTTTTGATAAATTATAGCTTTTAATAGAATGTGCCATAAAATTTTGTAAAAGGGTAAATAGCTTATGCCTCTGAATAATTTTAGAGTAGTTAGGTGGCATGACAGTCTCGTAGAGGGAAAGGAGAAATACAGAAAACAGCTTTTTCTTCCTTCGTGGTTCTATTCCACGGTTTTTTGATACCTGTCTCTGTTGCTTCGACTATGTATTTTGTATCATTGGGTACACTGAGGCGCAGTTTTTGTTCTTGAAGCCCTGTACTGTTTTGTAGACTTCATTTTGTTCTTATCAAGCGCTATTCTTCCTTGTCCTCTCTCTCTCTTTTTTAATATGGTTTTTTTTATTATGGTCTGGGGTGGGTGATTTCCTACACTTTTTCGAAGCTTGAGGAGGAAGAGTGCCTCGGTATTGGCGATGAAAATTAAGACTCAATCATGTCGTTCATGATGAATAAGCGGAGCACTACTTTTTTGACCAAAGAAAGGCAGCACAGTTAAAGAAAGAAAGGCATAAAAAAATAAAAATAGAAAAGCAAAGGGTGGAAAATAAAGTTGTCCCTTTGACAAGCACTTCTTAGCTCTCTCTCCACCTTTCTTTATTGCTCCCTCCCTCCTTTCCCCTCTCCCACACGCTTCTTCTTATCCTCATTCACCATTTTTCCTTTCCCCAACTCCAACTCGCACCTCACCCTTCAACTTCCACTTATAGAAAAATCAAGTGCACGTATGCAACAATGCCTCCGTACCAAGAAGACCTACTCGCAACACAGACAACAACGACAACGGCAACCATGAAGGATGCCAATGGTGCTAACGTTTTGGATCTGAAAACGTTGATTGAAGAGCTTGAGTCATCGATTGAGGTCCCTTCCGTTTTTATCTGCCCAATCTCGCTCGAGCCAATGCAAGACCCCGTCACCCTTTGCACGGGACAAACCTACGACCGTTCCAACATCCTCAAATGGTTCTCCCTCGGCCACAACACCTGCCCCACCACAATGCAAGACCTCTGGGACGATTCCGTCACCCCCAACACCACTCTCCACCACTTCATCCTCACCTGGTTCTCGCAGAAGTACTTGGTCATGAAGAAGAAGCTCGAGGACGTGCAAGGCACCGCCTTGGAGCTCCTCGACACCCTCAAAAAGGTCAAGGGTCAAAACAGAGTTCGCGCCCTCAAACAGCTTCGCAAACTCGTCGATTCCCATCTCTCCACCAGGAAAACCGTCGAGGAAAACAACGGGCTTGCTTTGATTTCTTCCCTGTTGGGTCCTTTCACCTCGCACGCCGTTGGGTCGGAAGCGATTGGGATTCTTGTCAATTTGGATTTGGGTTCGGAGCTGAAGAGGAATCTCATGCAACCGGCGAAGGTGTCTTTGTTGGTGGACATCATGAACGAGGGAACCATCCAGACCAAGATGAATTGCGCCAAGTTGATTCAAATGTTGTTGGTGGAAGGTAACCCCTCCGAGACCGTTGTCTTATCAAGTTTGAGTCTTTTGGTCGGGGTTTTAAGGTTAGTGAGAGATAAAAAGCACCCAACAAGCGTTTTAACCGGACTCATATTACTAAAAATTGTGTGTTCACGTGAATCGGTTAGAAGCACAATTGTAAGCATAGGAGCAGTGCCTCAGCTGATTCAGCTTTTGCCCACTTTGAACAACGAGTGTTTAGAGATAGCCCTCAACATTCTGGAAGTCTTGTCAACACTTCCTGAGGGAAGATTGGCTTTGAAAGAGTGTCCCAATATTATTCCCAGTGTGGTGAAGTTGTTGATGAGAGTCTCAGAAAGTTGCACACAATTCGCATTGTCGATTTTGTGGGCTATTTACAAGCTTGCCCCTGAAGAATGTGCTTCAAAAGCTGTCGAAGCAGGGTTGGCGGCGAAGCTACTTCTAGTTATTCAGAGTGGTTGCAACCCGGTATTAAAGCAGAAATCTGCGGAGTTTTTGAAAATGTGCAGTTTAGATTACTCTTCTAGCATTTTGATTTCTAAGTGTATGCTTACTGCCACAATACAATGAAAATGAAGAAACATTTGTTCATAGCTAACTTCGTATACGTATACTTGTTTGTGGCAATTGCAAATTGACGGTTGGAACATAACAACTAGTTGGTGGTACTACTAATTAGGTTAGAGTTGGTTGGAAATTCAAATCAGCACGGATCAGATAACGCTGTGTGCTTTTGAAATAATTGTGGGAAGCTGAGTTGTAAGATCATAGAAAACGATAATGTAATAGTAGTCCAATTTATACCGAAGCCCCACTTTTTTGTTCCTGTGTGTTGGGATTAGCTGGAGGAGGAGGACAGATTAATCACTCCTCTGTTTTTGTTTCATGAAAAAAAAAATTGTGGAAATAAGAGAAAGTTTGAAAATGGAATCAAGATGGAGACGGAGATTTTTATTTTTGGTTTTGAAATTGAATGATATTTTTTCCCTTTTTATTTCTGTTTAATTGAATAAAAACAATGTGTGCTCTTGCTCTGCTCCAAACAGATAATTGATTTGCTTTGTGTTATTGTGGGAAGAGGGTAGTGTTGATGACAGGACAGAAAGTGTCATTTTTGGGAGAAAAAAGATGAAGGGTCAACAAGGAAGAATCTGGATTAGGTGCGGTCAAGATCGGGTGACTATAGAGTATTAAATAAAAAGTGAAGTAATTTTAAATGTTGAGGAAGACAACGAGACATAATTTATAGCATTCTTTTTCGTATTTAAATTTTCGCAAATCCCGTTTTCCATGCCATGGCGCGGCCTCGTTTAATTTGAACACTCTTATGAGTAATAATGGGTCCGTATTATACTGATAAAATAGTTATAAAACTGAATTTTTGTATTATAAAAAAAATAATAAAATATATTCTAAATTTATTTAACCAACTCTCGCCCTAAATTGATTTGTTTTTTGTTTGAATAAATTATCAGTTAAAGGGCTTCGCAAACAAAAATTGATGGCAGTATACTATATGATGGAAGCTGGAGTGAATTGGAAATAGCTTCCAGCTATTTCTAATATCTCATGATGTGTTTAGGTTTTTTATTCAAAAGTTATCAATGTATTACTATTTGTAATACCTACATTATTGATGTTTTGTATATTTGAAATCTGTATGTAATACAGCTTTTCTTTAAGGCGACAAGCACTTTTTGTAGAGAGAAAATTCAGTTAGTGAGTTCACACGCACGTAATCATAGAGAGTAGTTGAATCAGAGATTTCTTTTAAAAGTGGATTCTACCATGGATCACCTTTAAAAGTGATTCTTGTATGAGTAGTGAGATTGTGATGAATAATATGATGGAGTGCGAGGTTCTCTTCTTTGATAATATCTCTAGTGGATTACATCTTGCGGATTACAACTTGCGCGTCAATATGGTTTATCACGTATTTGAGTCAAGTTTGAAAAACTATATATATTTTTTATGTAAGAAAATTTTTAATTCGGTTAATTTAAACTCGACTCATTCAGGTTGAACTGTAGTGAGTCAGATTGACTCACCAACCACCTAATTTTATTTTATTAATTTATTATCCTTAAACAACACTCTTCTCACTCATTATGACTATGTATCAAGAAATATTATTTTGTACTTTCTTTATTATTTTAAATTATTTTGAGTTTAACATCATTTTGGAGTGAAATTTATTTAGATTAGAATTACAAAAATATTGTAATTTTTTTATTTTAAAAAAATTGTAATTAAACGAGTCAGTGAACTAACTCGTTTAACCCACCAACTTGTGGTGGATTGAGTCGGGTTTAAATTTTTCTGATTCACTAATAAATAAACCAGATTGAATTGACTCACTAAGTGACTAACCTGTGATGAGTCGAGTCGAATAAGACTGAATAACCATTTTGACAACACTCTCATTCATCGGAATACATACGATGGATTAATGCAAGACTTTTAAATGGTTTTCCACAAATGAATTATGTTTCGGTGGTGAGGTCGAGCTATCCCAATACCCACACAATTTGCCTTCTAGGTTGTCATGTCCTCCTAGTTGTCCTGTCCTCCTAGTTGTCCTCTTGAACACCATCCAATGTTGATCTAGGAGCTTTCCTTCAAACGAATTTCATCCGGTCGAGTACCTGCCAAAGGTTATCTGACGCTCAAGTCAGCACAGATTAGTAATAAATGCGCAGTGAATGCAGAGAAAAGGAACCCCTTATCTCTTACTTTTGATCTGTATTTATAGTTTTCTGTCATGGGCCAATAATTAGCAATTTCTTAATTACGGTCTAATCACGACCCACTATTATTAATCATGATTTACCTTAACTTTGGTGAGATCCGGTCTCGCACCGTCCACCCAAACTGGCTGCCCTGTGTGTCTAACATGAGCTATTGAAAAACTATCGTAGGAACTTGGAACATCATGATTGGCTTGAACTAGGTATAATTGTCCGGACCTCCGGTACATTATCACACAGACTCGGAACATCATAATTAACTTGAACTAGGTGCGACCATCTGGGCCATCCGGACCCGATACAAATTCTTTTGTATATAAACACAAATTCTTTTTTCTCTCATCCTAAAATTGTTTTGTATATAAATTATAAATTAAAAATATACAACTTTTTACACGAGTTAACTTAGGTATAATTTATTTTTATTTTTTTTTTCTAACCACTCCATATGTAGTCATAGAAGTCCTTATTCTCATTGCTTATTGTAATTCACTTTTGATTTTTATCACCGTTTCGTTTGCTTCTATTTTTATCACAACATACTTTCGAGCAAAAAAACAAATAATTACTATATTGCATTTTTCGTTAATTTTAAATTAAAACTAATTCTATAATTTGATTATATGATGTATTTTTTAGATTTTAAAACTAACTTTTAAACATAATGGATAAATAAAATACTAATGCTGTATAAATATTAAGTTCAAATAAAACAGTATTATAATAAAGATAGTTTCTTCTAGTTTTTTATTTATTCTAATCCAAAACAATTTTATTTTTACTCATTTGTGAGCTATATGTCGCTCTTTTTTCTCACTTCTCAATTTTTATCACATAATTAAAATAATTTTTCACTTGTGAGTAAGAGTGTCCAAATGAACTCTACTCGTGCCTAGTCAGTCAGCAAGTGAACAAGGAACCGTCGATTAAAATTTTCAATCTATTAATCCTTTTAAAATTAAAATAATTAATAAATTAGAAACATTATATTTTTGTAAATTTATAAATATATAATACTATTATAATTTTAAATATTAACCCTTACCAATTAAATTCTAAATATTAATTATAATAAAATAATTTAAAATATGAACATAATAATAATTTTAATTTATCCAATTAAAAATATTTATTTATTAATTAAAAACTTATAAATTATTTATTTGATTAAATATGTTTTAAAAATTTATTTATAAGTACATACACAAACAAATTTTAAAAATAAAAATATTAAAAAAAGTTAAGGACCAATTCATCAACTCACTCATCTACAATTTGATCATTTTTTTTAAGATTGATTCATTTGGTCTGATCCATTTTTTGTGGGTCAATAACGAATCAAACAATAGACTAAAGACTAATCGTACCATGATATACTTTTATATTTATTTAACATACAATATAAAAGTAAAAGAATATATGTGTGTTAAATAATATTTTTTTAAATTAAACTATCCATTTTGCTACTCTTATTAATTATATGATATTTTCTTTTTTAGTGATCGATTTTTATCACATAATTAAAATAATTTTTTGTTCAAAAAATCCTCTATTTTATTGTAATGAAATTTAATTAATAGTGGGGATTTTAATATTTGTAATTACACATATTTTTTTTTTTATCTACAACGTTAATACTCTAAACATCTACCATAACTATGAAATAAAATAAAATATTATAAATTTTACTATGTATATTTATAAAATCATTAATGTAATTATTCATAAATATATTTTAAAAAATCTTAAAGAATGAATATTATTAGCATAAATTTTGAAAAGTTCAAAATAATGCAAGTTACTAAATTAACCATTAAATATAATTAAATTAACTAAATATTATTAATGGCCATTATGAAATTTAAATTTTCATCAATAACAGAATACATATATGTATATACCAATTAAATATCTTATTATTTAATATCTTTTATTAGATTGATAATTTCTTTCGCATATATTATATTTACAAAATTTTATATTAATTCAAAGTTATTTAACGTCTTTTATATATAAATAAAAATTGACATAATATTTACTTTTTATTAGATTGAGAATTTCTTTTGCATATATCATATTTACAAAATTTGATATTAATTCAAATTTATTTTACGTCTCATATATAAATCAAAATTGACATAATATTTACTTTTTAAAAATATTTAAACACGAATCACTTAGTTATTTTGTTTAATCTTAACAAAATTTCAAATAGACTATTATGCCGATATAATTTATATTTTTGAAGACGTAATTAAAAAGCACTTTTATATAAAATTAGCATAACATTTAATAAGAGTTATGAGATAATAATAATTTCCTATGTGATAAGAATTGCTTCAATTCTTATAAAAATGAAGTTTTAGTACGTAACAATACTAAGTTTCGGCTATGTAACAAACTCAAACTCAAACTCGTTTCTAGGTGCATTTGAGTCTCTAACATAAAGAAAACAAGCTTCTATAATGGGAGGTTAGACTTTAGAGAAAATATTCCTTATATATTATCATAAAACCAATACAAGTAATGGATCAGTTAATAATTATTTTACTAATGTTATTTGGTGATGGGTAGATACAACTTCAACTCAACTTTTGTTTCCCTCCCTTTTACTGTTAAACACGTGTCTGGGTCGTTTTCGTCTTTGTCTCATCTGCAATGCAAGTTCCATTTGTTTCAAATTTTGTTGTAGTGGCGACAAGTTAGAGCGACGTGGCGAATTAAAGTGCACGCCCACCGTAGTACACGAAGCACCCGATCCACGCCGTCTACCCTTCCCTTCACCCTCTTGCGATCAAAAAATTCGAAACCATAAACCTTTTCACAGGTCACAATCTCCGATTCCCCAATATTTTTTTTTCATATTTTTGAAAAAAATAGAAAATGTCATGGCTGGCTCGCTCCTTCGGAAATTCTCTCCGACTCGATGGCGACGGAGATCATGAAAACGACACCGTACTCGATCCACCTACCACGTCATTGAGAGACCCCGTGCAGCCGCAAGCGCGAGAAAATGAATTCGGATCAGACTCAGAAGAAGAAGAAGAAGACGAAGAAACGGAAGGGCGTGGAGTCAAAGAAGACCTCGACGAAATCAAGCAAACCCTGACTCGCCAATTTTGGGGAATGGCATCCTTCCTCACTCCACCGTCAACGGATTCTCATTCTCATTCTCTTTCTCTTGCTCATACTCAATCCGATCCCTCTTCGTTTATCTCCGATCAATTCAAACATCGCTCTTTTTCTCCGAACGAAGAACCGCAATTGGACGAGGCTCCCGTTTCCAATCGCTCTAATTCTGTTTCGTTGGGATCCGATTCGGAAGGGGATTGCGGTCCAGAACAACGCGCTGTTGGAATCACGGAGGAGGTCTTGGCCTTCGCGATGAACATCGCCATGCATCCCGAGACGTGGTTGGATTTTCCTATTGATGAAGAAGACGACACCGACGGTAAATTCATGCAGACACTCCCTAGAGAGAAACGCTGTTTTTAATTGGATCAGATCACAGCACGATTAATGGACATTGAAATTTTAACTGGCTCTTGTAGTTGTAGTTGTAGATAGATCGGATAGCTCATGACTGTTAGTTACACCGTATGATACATGTTAAATGTCTTCGTAATTTAGATAATAATGTCATGACAGCATGAGTGATGGTATGGTTTCTCGTGTTGCGTGATTTAACTGGATTCTTTTACTCATTCGTTACATGTTGTTGAGATTTTGATGAGGTGAATTCTACTTGTAGATTTTGACATGTCTGATGCACAAAAAGAGCATGCAGCGGTTGTTGAAAGATTAACTCCTAGATTAGCTGCGCTCAGAATTGAACTATGCCCTTGCCATATGAGTGAAAGCTATTTCTGGAAAGTGTATTTTGTACTATTGCATTCAAGGCTTAACAAAGAAGATGCAGGGGTTTTGTCTACAACCCAGGTCAGTTACATGGGCTTTTGCTTTAAACTTTCATGTCCATGGTTTTCAAAGTTACCTAGTGGGCTTATACTTGGGAATTAAATTACGAGATAAAAATGGACAATCATCCATTGTGATTAACTGGGCAATGTTTTGGCGTGTGAATAGTTGTAAAATATAAGTAATCAGTGGAAGTAATAAATCTGGCAAATGATATGGAGTCCAAAAGCTACCCGACTGTTGCATTTATTTCCTTCCTTCATGCTACTCAATTCCCAACTTTATACGTTGTGGAATTGGATCATTTGAGCTAAAAATCTTCACACAAACACACAGAGACACATATTTCTCAGTGGTTCAAGTTACTTTACTATAGAATTCGTAGAGTCTGTGCTTTGTGATTTTGCTATTTTTATCAAGATGAAAATATCACACTCGCAATGATTTTTCCTTTGAATTCTGGCTTCTCAATGATAATGTGCACGATATTTAAATACCTGTCACTTATGAACTTTTCAGACGATTTTTTTATAATAACTTCTAGGAGAGATAAATAATCAAACGAACTTCTCCATAAGATCTTTTTATGCACAAGTTAAATATTAAAATTTAGAAAACTAGGTGAGAGAACTTTTATAAGTCAATCCTTTTTTTCTCTTATAAGTCCTTATGAAGAAGTTCGTCCAATCAAACTTGTAGGAGATTTCTTTGGGTTTCAAAATATATTTTCCTTACCTGTCCATTTGTCTTTCCGTTTTCTCTTTGGACTTTAATAAGCCAAAATGTATTTGTTATGCGCTCCTTGTTGTAAAATCTATTTATTCTGAGTTTTATTCTCATTTTGTAGAAGATATTTAGCAATCTTTGATTCTTTTGGCAAGGAAGATTACTAAATTCTAATGAACTTTTATTCACTAGTTCTTCTCTATTATGAAAATATATTATTATTTATGATGTTGTAAATGTGTAATCCTTTTGTCTGTACTAAATCTTAATGACGCATATTATTGATATTGACATTGTTTACGATAAATAAGTTCTTATAATCTGCATTCTTCAAATATTATGTCTCATTTAAAAAATAGAGAAACAGTAAGTCTTGAGAAGAAAAGCATACCTTTTTATATATAATGCGGCCATAAATTTTATTCTCTTATTGACTAATTATAGTTCTGCATTATGGTTGGATGGTTAATAATTTAATTTGCCGAAGCCGTTTCTTCTTCCAGCTTCAAATGTTTATAACTATTTTGAAAATAATGGAGTTTGAAATTGGAGTAAGTTGGATCTATCATTGTTCCCTATGAAGAAAATTTTGTTTATTTATTTGTGCCTTTGCTTTGGTTGGTTTAGTTATCATCAGAAGATTGGTTTCTAATGTTTATATCTAATGTTTACGTGCACTTCTAGATTCACCTAGTATTATATCTACCTTAATAGGTACATGAACTTTTCCGATGTCTTAGTTTTAACACTTGCAGGTCACGGCAGCCAGAGCAATGTGGATGCAGGAATTGCATAAACAAACAAAGCCTGACTTTGAAATTTTTGGAAGAAGTGCTTCCTACCCAAAAGACAACGCACGGTACAATGAATTAACTCCCAGCCTATTAGATGATGCTTATTCTGATGACATGCCTAATCAGACATATGGATATAGAACAACCTCTTTTTCCGTGAGGACAGATTATGAGACTGATAAATACATGGTTGAAACATCTGGAACGCATCTCACTGATAAGTCTGTTATTGAGGAAAAGTCAATTATTAAAACTGATAACAAGGATCCGAAATGTGGTCGACCATCTCAAATTATTATTAAGGATTATGATGAAGAAGACGATGAGTGGCCAGAGGAAGATTCTGATTTAGGAGAATATGGTGGAACAACTCACCTCATAGTAAATGAAGAAGACATATCCTTCAGCGATCTCGAAGATGATGATTTTGGCATTAAACCTGTTACTTTAAGTACAGGTGGTTTGAAATTGGTTTGAAATTTCAGTTCAGACACGACCGTGGTCATTTTAGGTCCTGTAGATCCTCACTCAGCACTAAGAACAGTTTAGAAAGTTGTCTAATGTTTGGAAGCAAGAGTGCTGGTGTCTGGAACATTCTTTTTTATATAAAGAATGGTGAACGAAGTTGATAAAATGCCGTGATGCTAGTGAAGCCGTAAAAAGAACTTGTTAATCCTTTTCTCCCTACATCTTTTTTGCCGCAAGGCTAGGTTTGGGTTCTAAGTTGCAGGCCGTATTTTGAAACAACTAATGAAAATGAAAGAGTGGAACTAAGACTGTGATTTCTGTTAATCCCTGTTCTTTTGAGATTCAAAATGAGAGTGTGGGATGAAATATATGCTACAATCCGAAGGACAGCTCTCTTTCTGAAGGTACATCATATAGGTGGAGGAAGTGTATATAAAATCTCTCTTATTTGTCCTCAAAAATAGATATTGGATTTTCTTGTGTATTTTTGGCGGTTGTAGTGGGGTTTGGGATGCTCTTTCGTTCCTTTCCATTTTGGGTTGTTGTCCTCCTGATTTGCCTTGCTGTAACTGTGTCTGAAAACAATGACGTGATTATTTGAACAACTTTGAATGATCGGATGGCATGATATGAAGGAGAAACAGAAGGCTGTAAATTTGGAAGGGAGAATTTTAGTGTTTACAATGACCTCAGTTCCGTTGTGCATTAACGTTTCACATATGTATAAACGATTTTGCTAATCCTTATCTTAAAGGTGACGAATGATTGATATTTGAAGTTTTTACAGGAAATTGCACATTACATATACATTTTAAAACAAATTTTTTTCACCCTGAAGGGGGAGTGTTTGATTGGGAGTTTTTCAGGCATATTAAGCTGCGAAGTTGAATTTTATATTTAGTATGAATTAGAAACATAATTATAAAACAAATATATTTCGCTTCCTGGAATGATATTTAGGAATAAAAAAATTATATGCCAAATATTCTCTCAATAATGGAAAGTGAATTTGTTATTGATTAGCCTATGTGGCTAGTTGATTTCACTTGTCGTTTCCTCGGTTGACTCTTCAATGATGATGGAAGCCTTGCCGAGCGCCAATTCACGGCTAATCTTCACTCGTGCTGATATTCTAAAAAGGTCAATTTGTTTGAATACTTTTGGAATGATAGAATTTCAAAGGATTGATAACGCAGAATTAAAATAGATTTGAAAGTAGTTCTGATTAGTCATTTTACTCACCAAGGTCACCCCAACATCAAAAAACTATTAAACCTCTTCCGATTTTAGCTACAGATTCGAGTTGGAGGTAAGTTAGGAAGCTGACTACTTTATACTCTTTGAAATTACGGGAGAAAAAAGAAGCATTTATTTTCTTTTAGCCCTTCTGTTTTTCTTCTGCGTGTGCAGCTCCTTTAACATCCTACAAATTGCTTCTTCATCTCCAAAATCTCAATATATCCATTGACAAGAGTGACAAAGTTGTTTTTTTTTTTGTTACGTCGCTTCAATTTAAATTATCAAAAGTGTTTGGGAAAAAAGTTTTCTTTAACCAAATCCTAAAGTTATTTCACATAAAGCAGTGTAAGAAGAAACCAACCATTTTGGTAGTTAGAGAAAGAGGCATACGTTTTGTGGTTTGCGGAAATTATTCGATGTCATTGATTTTAATTTTTTAAGTGTGGAATTGTCAAATTGTATGGATTACTTGAAGTTTGAGTATACTTATTTTTTATGCAAGCCATCAAATGGATTGAATAATACAACGTGATAAAAGAAAAAACTTACGTGAATTTTGAACTCTTAACAAGCAAGTAATTAATAGATTAAAAAGTCCCCATGTGCCTTTATATTGACATTTTAAAGTTTGAATAAAACATTGGCGTTATGCATATAAAATAAAAAAGTAGCGTGTGGAAAAGGTTTCTAATGTAATTTAATAATTTGCAGTGAATTGCATTGCACTGGGGTATGTTCAACAACCGTTTGTTTGGCGCGTACTTGCATGAGGAGGATGATGATGATGAGTGTGCACTGATATTTTAATTACTGAGGCAAAGCAAAGTTGTTAGTAGTAGGAGGAGTGTGGTGTAATGACAGAGAGGTGTGTTATTTTTCCTCCAACCATTCAGATTTGAATAACTACCTGCATTTATTTCAGTTCCTTCTTCTCCCTTTGTTTTCGCTGTCTGCATCTTCCCCTCTTATTTTTGGGGTCAATTTCATATCCGCTGTCAACTGCTGCATTACCCAACAAACCAATCTCACTTGGATACAATCCACTCTCATGGACCTTCCGCTTCTCAGGAACTCTCTCCATTTTTCTCCAAGAAAACGAAAATACCTTCTCCTAATTGCCTTCTTCGGTGCCTCCGGTTACGCCGCCTACACGGCTTACAATTCACCCTATGTCGCTCAAAAACGCCGCCGTATTGCCAAGCTCCTCAGAACCTTCGTTACCGTCGCCGAGTTAATTTCCGATTCTGCACACTCCCTCACCGTTATCTCTAACGACCTGCACCAATTCCTCGCTTCTGATTCCGACGAGATCCCCACCAGTTTGAAGCAATTAGCGAAAATCGCCAAATCGAAGGAATTCTCAACGTCGCTGGCTAGGGTTTCCGAGGCTGTGACGATTGGGATTTTGTTAGGGTATAACTCACGGCCGGGTAATGATAATAACGGTATTGCTCCCTTGGAAATCACCGCGGAAGCTTCTAAATTCTCTGATAGGGTGTTAGAGAAGCTATTCTCGAAGGCTGGGACGGGTTTTGCGTCCGTTGTGGTCGGTAGCTTTGCGAGGAACTTGGTTTTGGGTTTCTATGGTGCCGAATCAACGGGGGAGAGGTCTCAATCGGCGGTTCCTAGATGGGTGAATGCTATTTATGATGAGAGGTGTGGCAAGTTTATTGGGGATTGTGTGCACATTTTTGTGAGCACTGCGGTTGCTGTTTTTCTTGATAAGACAATGAATGTGAATACCTATGATGAAATGTTTGCGGGGTTGTCGAATCCCAGGCATCAGGAGAAGGTGAAGGAGATTTTAGTTTCCATGGTTAATGGGGCTGTTGAGACTTTTGTCAGAACTTCGCACCAGGTTTTGTCTAACCGGAGTGAGAGGTCGAATTCGGGTTTATCTATGTCTTCTGTTGTCGTTCCAGCAAGTGAAGACGGGTGCCTGAAACAGGAGGTTTTTCTGCGGCAGGTCAGGATTGGAAGCTCGGTTGGGGGGTCTCAGGATGTTGGGTGGCTTGAACAGATTAAGTCAACGCTGGCGGTGCCAGCTAACCGAAGGTTTGTGCTTGATGTCACGGGGAGGGTAACGCTAGAAACGGTGAGGTCATTTGTGGCGTTTTTGATGTGGAGAATAACGGATGGATTCAAAAGTAGTGTTTGTAAGGTTCATGATGAGGTAGTGAACAAAGGACTAGAGGTGGTTAGATATATTGCAGCCAAGTCATCGGTTATTTTTACCTTGTGCCTTGCTTTGTATTTGCATATTGTGGGTGGTAGTAGGATTGTTTTGCCTGCTTAGTATGATGTTTCAGCCTACCTCTTAATTGTAATGCAGTTGGAATATAATGCAGAAAATTCGGATCTTTCAGTTAGGGAGCATATATATGTTTCCAGGTATTAAATTTTAGTTAATATTTCAGTAGGTGAACAAGAAAAAAATTGTGATTGTAATGTTCGAGTTTCTGCTTTTAGTCTATTCTCCATACCCAAAAAGAAGAGGCAGTGGTTTGAGCCATCTTGCTCAAATTTACTTTGCTTCAATGCTGGATGCATGTAAACACAACACCTCAGAAAACTTGGATGATTATTTTACACTTCTTTCTTGAATGGAAAACAAAGATGATCAATCATTGTTATATTAAAGCATATTCATCTACAGCAGTATATGAATAACGGTTTTGTTGGCACTGGCTGGTACTAGATTAAGTAATGTTCCTCCATCTGTTTTTTGTAATTTGTAAATAATAGTCTTCTAATTAGCCTTCAATCCTTGGTACACTTAATCTTAGTAAACCTAGTTTTAGTGCATTTATTTTTTTGTTTTTTATATGGCAAATCGACATTCATATTTGTTTGAATATGCAGCTTTCCTTTCTCTATAAAGTTTAGATTTAGCAGATTTGACTCTCTGCAACTGCCAATTGGAAGTGGCTGTCGGGTTTGTATCTGACAAATTTTGAGATTGCCGATGTTGTCAGGTGAGTTTAGCCTCTCTTATCCTCGAGCAGCAAACTTGGTTGTCACTTACTGGATGATCGACTAACTGCGTGCTTAATGTACCCTAATACATTCTTCTCTAAAAGGAATATCGCATGGACATGCTTGCTTTACACTCTTTACATTGTTGTTAATATTATTAATCAGTACTGTTCAGTTTCCTGCATTCTATTTCTTGCAATGGTTTCTTTAGGATTAGATTAAGAAGTCATATCACGAGAGAGCTCTTACATTTAATTACTTCTGCTGAATGGTTTCTTTTTTATTTGATTAAGAAGTCCTATCATGAAAGAACTCTTGATTTAATTAGTTCTGTTGAATCAGCGATACTCTTTACGGGTCACCAGCAGTTTACTATCACTGTTTTGTCTAGGTATGGCAATTAAATCTTAACCCATGGCCATTCATATCTGATCCTGCCCTGTTTTTGATGGAGAAAATATGCTTTGACTGAGGATGTTCATGTTTTTTCCAATTTGCAATAGTGGCATGGGTATGATTATGTATCTATCTGCACCCGAACCCATCTTAAAGTCACACATGTGGATGGTGTACTTCGTGAGAGATGAGAAGTACGAAGGTGCGCTGTCGATTTACTATTCTCGCCTTTGATTCTTTCTCACTATTTCTGAGACACTACACATGCATATGTTCTCTCAATCTTATTTCTTATCATGGTTGAAAGGTACTATAATTATTAAATCTCTTAAATTATAATAGTATATAATTATTCAAATCGGATGTTCAGCTCTTAGGTTTCTACTTTTATAATTCATGTATATATCATTTGAATTAAAATGTACTTTGCCCTGATGAAGACCGGTTGGGTTTAAATTTTCCATAACCAGCTCCTCCTAACCTGTAACTGAAGCTGGAGAGGCAAAATCTAGAATAGACTCATTCCAAATCCATACCTAGTTTTCTTAACTCTACTCAGCATTTTTGTCCGTTATACGTCTAAATGGGCCAGTTGCCTTTTATTATTCATGTCACCCTGTCAGGGATTCAGCTGTGATCAATAGGGTACGAGGTTATCTTTCAATGCTCTTACTCTATCCTGTTGAATATATATGATGTTTTTGTTCTTAGAACATGCTAATGCAACTCTATCTAGCTGATTAAAGTATTATAATATAATTTGTATCCTTTTTTCTCTATATTTGACTAAACTGTAGATTTGTGTCCTCTTCTGTTTTCTCTTTGCCATGAACTAGATGTGGTTTAAGAGTTGAACACTGAAACTTTGTAAACCTGTGGGACTGAGAGGCTATCCTTTCGTAGAATTAGAATTTGTTTGATTCTCTGGCTGTCCCGTTTTCTTTAAACCAGAGGACCACTACCAGATTCTATACGCAGCCGGGTTAATTGTCCTTGCTAGCTTGCACAACAAAACTTAATTTGGCCGTCCACAACGAGACTTTTTTCGCCACTTCAGAACCAATTACGTTAGAGACAGAAAAAAAGGAACCAATTACATGATACTGAATGTCACTGCAAATCTGGATTTTTCCCGGCAAACAATGTCTTGGTAACCCTTGGGGCTGCTAGGCAGTTAAAACTATTTTTATACACTACACCTCTGTCAATGAAGATGATGCATTCCGCGTCTCTGCTTCATTAATGTCCTTTATTTGCCTCCATGTTGGTTTGTGCATTTACTTTATGTTCTTTATTTCTTAGACAATCTGTTTATATCGCAATTAATTATGGATGTTAGATAGAAAAACGTTATTCTTAGATTTCTAACTATTGGAAACTTTTTTAATAATATTGTATCATTTAAAAAAAAAGTTAATTTTAAAATTATATTTTTCATGATTAGTTAATTTTAGTTTTTTTTTTCTTTTCACTAAACAATCTCATGGGGTTAACTTTTTCTACTTTTGCTAACGGAAACACGTGCTCTCGCATGTGTGTGTCTAAATTCTTTTAAGTTTTATGAAAAAGAGATTGAGAGTAACATAAGAAGTACTTGAATATTAGAGTAACTATAGATCAAATTATTTAAATAGAAAAATAATGTTATTTTCATAGATAACGTTATTTACAATATAAGTAAATATTCAATGTGAAATTTAAAATACGTCATTAATTTATGGACGTTTACATGTATAGATCTTAAATATTTTGGATTCTGAGTGTTTCAGTTAAATTAAAATTGAGTATTAGATTTTGATTCAAACCCATCCATTAACACTATTTATAATGTAACCTTTGAGGGAGCTTTGACGATTCTATTATATACACACACACACTATAAATTTATCTCTTTACTCTTTACTCTTAAAAAATTAAGAATTGTTATATTTTCATTAACTCGCTAATTTTTTCACTTTATTATTTATTTATTTCATTGTTTTTTAACATTCAAAATTTAAATTGATATATTATATCAAATTAGGAATAGTTTAACATTTTAAACACGTTAAATTTTAATAATATCATAATGTTCATTTGCATAATTTAAATTTTCATAAAACATATTAATAAAATAATGTAAATTAATTCAAATAATCCATTTAAAAAAGCGTATTTTTTACTTTTCTATTTCTAAGGAATATAGTTATCTTTTTAGTTAATTTTATTTAAATTTAATAAATTTGTGTAATACAGTAAAAAAAAACTGTTATAGAATTTTCTTTTACCAGCTAAAGAAAAAGTATTTATATTTTTGGTATCGGCAAAATCAAAAGTATATAATATAAAGGCATAATGTTCCTACCCTTTTACAATGTATGAAATTATATACAAAAACATAAGTTACTACATAATACGCCACAATCTCATTTTACTTTACACCCTTTCGATAAGTAGTAAAACCAAGGAGTTATGGACTTTTTTTTTATGTGAACATAACTGATATAATGATATTTTAAATAATGGCTTTTAAAATTAAGGTAATTAAGTCACCACCCTTTGTATAATTATTTTTTAAAATTAACTATTTTTTTGATAATTTTTTTTGAACTTAACAACTTTTTTAAACTAAAAAAAATTCTTATATATATTTTCGCTAGTAAGTGCAGAGTGTATTAATTCGACACTAGTTACTGCTAATCCAAAACAAAAATTATCCTAAGCAATTTACTAAACAAATAATTAGTTTATCGTATTTGGAACATTACAATTTATTTAGACAGACGTCTTCATAAATATTTTTAAAATGGAAAAATAAAATGAAATACTACATAAATTAAAAAATATATATGCGAAATAATTTGTTAAATTAACTTATATTTAAACTAATTAAAAAAAAGTGAATTGCTTCCAAAACCGCCTTTGCAGTCCAATTGTACACTGTGTTTGTCTAATTGCCAAAAAATAGCGTAAAAATAGCCTCATTTTACAGAGTAGGTGATGGGTTACAAAATGTTACACTCATGATATGATAAGTTTACCCACGATTCTCGAAAAACAAAAGGTAACCCATGAATCATGATTTATTACCTCATTAGATACACATCAACAATAATATACAACAATATTGTTTTCAAAAGAAGTGCAAAATTATATTTTTGTATGTTTGGTTTGATCTTTAAAATAAATGGTTATTTCTATTGATTTAAATACTTTAAAAAGGACTTTTAAATAGGTATTCTGAAACTGTGATTTATGTCTTCTTGCAATGCTGGTCATGTTCGATGTGAGAGAGAGATATATAATCTAAGAAAAATCTTAATGTATAAGTTGAGAATGTATTGAAGAATTGAGCAATAATTGTGAACGTAGCTTATGATCAAATTCATGAAATAGTTTAATACATAGCTGTCTCTGCTGTGTATTTTGTGTCAGATGCAATGTAACTACAATTGAGTACACATCGTTTATTTTCGACTGCCATTCCTTTTTCAATGTGTGGGGGCGTCTGCTAAGTACATAACAATTTAGCTTAGGATAAAAGATAATTATAATTAACAATCAATTACAATACATAGCTTTAACAATCAGGAACATGTTTTTGTTTTGGCGTCTTTCTTCTCCAATTAATTTTAAACTTAATTTAATTTGTTTGTAAAATAAAATTTATACTAGTTTATATAACGATTTGATAACAATTCAACAAGAATAACACCATATATTCAATAAACAACAAATCTTATAATAATAAATAATATAATATATTTTAACAAACAACAAATTTTGTTAGAATAAATTTTAATATAATTTTCATTACACTTTATATCTAATTAAACTTTCTAAAATCAACTCATAAATTATTTTTTTACATCCACTTATATTATTAACTTGTCTTATTTTTAATTAATACGACATTTCTATCCATTTTACTAGTTTGAATGACACTTTATCAGATTACAAATTATATTTTCTAATATATATATATACTTTTTACATCTCTTAATTAGTTTTTTACAATATTATATTATTTATATGCCTTTTCAATCATTAAGCGTGAATTTCACTTAATAATGTGAAAAAAGTATGTTATAATGCAAAACTATTATAACATAACATGTCAATTTAGATTCGTTGTAACGTCGTAAAAAATTATTAGCATATTGATTTACGCAATTGAAATCTATAATATAATAAATACGCATTTTGTAATCAAGAGTTAAAGGTTGATGTTATCAATATTAAAAATGGATGATTATAAGAGAAGAAAGCTTAGAAGGAGAACAAATTGAGTGTAAAAGTTTTCTTAACTGAAAAACTACTAACCTCTATTATTGTTTTGAGACTAAATAAGAGATTTTCAACAAATCATGACAGTGTTATCATGTAAAACATTAAAAAAAAAAAATGGTCTTACATAAAGTATTAATGTACTTTCTTTGCGTCTCTTATTAAGTATTAGATAATAAGTACTACACTTCTAAAAATTTTCTTTCCCATAAATATATTTCAACTGAAAGTACTCATTTGTGTATCCACTATTTTGAAGCTTACACTTATATTTAAAACTTTGACGTAGACAAAATGACACGACACCTAAAGAATATTTGAGACAGTCATAAAGTGAGTAAATGAGAAAAAAATGACCATGTTTTTTTTTTCATCTTAAAGGGGATTAACTAAATGGTAGGAAGAATATTTGTAATCATTAATTACTTATATAAAAAAAGTACAAAAAGTTATTTTACATATTAAATATTCTTACATATCTCTTTGTTTTAAACTTGTATTTGTAGATTTAATAGATTTTAGATTAGTGACGATTTAATCATCATTCAATTGGTAACAACTATACTATATCTTAAATTAATATTGTTATAATATAAATTGACTATTCAGTCTCTTCGACGTAACGGTTTAATTTTAAGATTAATGTATAGTTATTATTTATGAGATGATTAACTGTTTGAAACATTTGATCCATGACCAAAAAAGTTTATTTAAAAAAGTGATAAACTTTATACTATTTTTATCTTTTGGACTAGTATATTAGTATTGGTATATAATATGATTAAAAAGATTTGACTAAACTTTTATTAGATAGATAAACTTATTAAGAAATATACATAAATATTGTTTTAAAAATACATTAAATTAACTATAATATAAACATTAATTTTGTAACTTAACAACATAAAATATGAAAACATAATTAAAATTAGGATAACAAAACAAACTAACCAATCCGACTCAATTAGATATGCTTTGCTTTCTATTCCATCAAGGAAAAACACCCTTATCAACCTTATTAAAGAGTAGGTCAATAGGACAATTTAATGTCCCACAAAAGTTAACATTTTGTAAATTATATATATAAATAAATATATATATTAAAACATATTTAATTAGGAATATATTGTATAAAACTTGATTGTTATAGTTGATTAAGCTTTGTAGAGTCCGTTAACTACGAAAAGCTGAAGCTTCTTAAGCTCTGGCTTCTGTTCTCGCTGTGCTCCTTTCAAATTATTGCCCAAAATTATTTCTATGGCTGCCACTACTTCTTCTTCCACCTGCACCGGCTTCTTCAGTCTCCGATCACCCAACTCCGTCGAGTCCAGGGTCTCCTCCACGCAAGCCTCCTCCGGTTGCGGAAAGTTTGACGGCGTGGCCATGTGGTTCATCAACGGCGTCACAACGGCTTTCTTCGCCTCCTTGAACCGTTGCTCTTGCATTCGCATCGCCACCCAGGAAGACGGCGAAGACGCCAACGACTTGCCGTTGATGCTCAACGACGGAAACCTCCGCCACGACGGTGTCGTTTCAGCCGCCGGCAGCAGGAGAAGGACCGGGAAAGGGAAGAAGAGTGAAGCCCTGATCGTCGTCGACGAGGACTGAACGTAAGTCAAGCGAACACAATCAGAATCAACGTCTCTTAATCTTCGCGGTATATGTGATCTAATGTTGCATCTATGGGGTTATTAATATTATGCCTTCTCACACCTTAATTATGTTTTGGAGAGCCAAAATGAAATTAAAAATTTATCTTTTATATTATTATACATAATGAAGAATGATTAACGTGTAATGAAATAAACTAAACGGAGTTTGGAGCTTGAAGCTTGAAGCTTGATTCCCCTTACCTTTTTGTGCAATTTTCTGATGTTTCATACAGCTTGACAACATTTTCATTCACCAACGTTAAATATCTGTGAATCGAAAAAATTATGAAGTGCTTATTTGTACACAGTTATGAATTCTGATTGTATATTCATTTTTATCTTCAGCAGCCACCGACTGAACTATCGATAATGAGAGACTTTATGGATTAACATTATTGAGAAAATGTTCATTTCTAATGTGAGATTTAATTAACAAGTCGCATCGCAGTAACAGAAGTTTTATTGAATAAAATTTGATATAAAAGTGTACAAAAATTAATTTATTTAATTTGTTTCACCATCCTAAAAAAACCTATAGTGAAGTTTGTCTATTTAGACTCAAAGTTGTCACAGTAGAAATTTTGGTTTACATTGCAAAAACTGAACTTTAATTTTTGATGAATGAAAAAATGGAAAATGGGAAAGAAGATATTGAGTTGGGATCGGAAAGAAGATGATAGATTGTTAGATTTTGATATGTGTAGCAATTAATTTAAAAGTAACAAGTTGCAGAAAAAAATGGTTTACTAGTGTAGATTGAGCATGTTGTGTGGACTAAAGATACATTAAAAAAATGAAGATGTACTCACACTCTGTCACTCAATTGTTTCATATTTGATGATGTTGTCGTTTGGGTCGTGATGATTGCGTTGTTTCGGTGGACAAAGTTTCTTTTACTTTAAAAATGTTGTCCCTTGACTTAACATCAGTAACAAGGAATCCAAGAAATAGTAGAAGACGCGTTTGCATTCAATTAAATTAACGTTTGCTTTCAAATTATCTTTTCATTTTTTACATCACTTTTTGTGCAATGGTGTGGACAAAAACACATCATTAATTATGAGTTTCTCGTTTATCTTCAACTTTCTTTAACGAGTCTTGATGAATTACAATTGAATCAAGTAATGCTGTTTTTTTGAGAATTTTAGTTTCATATTTATATCATATGTTTTTAAATTAAATTAGAGTATTTTGATTTAAGATTTTACAATTAATAACGTGCAATCTATTTATATTGTGAATAAATTTTACAAAGATGTTTAATTCAATGATTTTTCTTTTAAAGTGAATATCAATGTATTCATTTCATACATTTCTTTTCAATAATAATAATTTTGTTTCTTTATATATAAATTGAATGGTGGGAATAGAAATAAAATGTTGTAAACAAAAATGAAAAATATAAAGATAGATTGAGGTAAAAGCGTTTGAGAAACTAAAAACGTAAAGTGTATGTAAATAAAAATAAATTATCAGTGACAGAAAAAGAATTTATAAAATAAAATCAAGAGTGGTGATTCAAATTGAAAAAAACATCTTAATTAGTCATTATCCTACTCGTGATCTTAATCTTATCTTCTATCTTAATTTTGATACCTTCAACTAAATATATATATATTTATATTTTGTTGAGATTAGTTATGTCATTTAAAACGTACACTTACATTTGTAATGAAAATAAATAAATAAATAAATAAATAAATACATAAATTTTGTCTCTAAAGTCAAAATGACATGTGAAGATGATGACATTGAACCCATTATGAATGATTCTGACGTGCCATCAGCGCATCGTTCAAACCGATGCGCAGTTATAATACATTTCACGTTACTCATTTTCTCCTTTTTATTTTCTTGTTCTTTCTACCTCTCTCTGTATTTCACATATTTTACGTTCTAAAAAAGATTAAAAAACCTATTGCAACAATCAATCACTGTCCCTTCTTTCTTTCACTCGCTACAACTATTTTACCTAATGCAACAAATTCACGCCTTTGTTCCCGAAACTTCTACCTACACAACTATTTTACGTAACTTTTTATTTTTTTAATTAATTTTAGTTTAAGATAGAAATTTGAAATATAGAAATAATATATATTCCTGTCGTTTTGCTCTGTATACATCAAATACAAATCATATTAGTAAAAAATTTAAACATGAAAATATTAAATATATAGAGTGTTTGATCAATTTTTATCTAGTATAAAAGGACACCAAATTTTTTTTCATATATATACATAAATATATAAACTAAATGCCTTAAATTAACAAGTCTCAAATATACTAAAAAAATTGTAGTAAATGGACAAATTTTAGATATCTTGGTCCCTCTTTGAGTATTACTTATGAATGTTTAAAGTTTCTAATTACCCAAATTTTGTATTTCAGAATACAGTACTCTAATATTAAATATAAACTAAAAGAAATTTGTTAAAAACAAATTTCTAACTATTCTAATTATCTTTATAATATCGAAGAATAGTAAAACACAAAAAGATAATTTAGATACGACACAAGATACAAAAAGTAAATATGTAAAGAAGGCAGAGAAATAAACAAAATCAAAGAAAATATTTACGTACAATTGAGAACCAAACATCTATGATGTGGAATTTAATAATAGAACCATTATATAAAATATCTAGGACTTAGACATACAAAAAATCCAACTTAATCTGTGGAAAATGTTTCCTAATTGATTCAGACTAACAAAATGACCTCCAACACATCTTAAAATACATATGCAAGGTCACTAGAAAGAAGATAAGAAGAAGAAAAATCACACTGAAATCACTAAGAAAAATAATCTTACAAGTCTTAATTTAAAAACTTTAACATTAAATACCAAATAATTTAATGTAAAACAATTTCACTTATTCACAAAAACATCACTACATTTTTTTTTCTCATTTTCCTTTGAATCCATTGTAAATAGTGTGATGTGAATGATTAGTTTTACACTAATATCATATAACTTTACAAATGTAATTTAATCTTATTTCTAATTATTTTTATATATTTTTTATTGCACATTATTTCCCATATTTTTTAAGCATCTTTTAAATGAAGAAATGTACATTGAGTGATAATAGAATGAGTGACGAAAAAGGAATTAAAGAAATTCCATCATTGCTAAGGATCGAAACCATGTCACTTGAATGAGTGACGAAAATAATTACCACTATACAAAGACAACATGGAAAATTTATTTTAAACATTATTAATATATAAAATTATTATTAGTTAGTAGTAAACGAAAAAGATAAACATACGCCGTTGCCGGGGATCGAACCCGGGTCACCCGCGTGACAGGCGGGAATACTTACCACTATACTACAACGACCATATGACAAATTCATTTATAATAAATAAAATATATTAATTTCTGTTCTCCATTGGTGTGTTGAAGTATCAAAGCACCGAACAAGTTGTCCACTCTTTCTTCTTTTCGAGCACTGTAGACATTTGGAAGCTCATCATCGCCTACGATTCTTGGCCATAAACCCTAAACTGGATTTTTTTTTTTTCTTGAACATTGATAACCGAAAGCAATTGCGATGGAGCTGGGCGATGGAGACGAAACCCCCTCAAGGTACTTGTAATTTTACGATCACATTTGTGTTCTTCTGCGCTCTCTTTTTTGTGGCTTCACTCGTGATCAATTTTATGATTATGATTGGGTAATGGAAGGATAATGCAATCTCACATGGTGTTGCATCGTGCATTATTATTTTTCCAGACTTTCTTCTTTTGATATTTTGGATGCGCTAATAATACTGTGCTGTATCATTTTTTTTTCTCTTTTTGGTAATTTGTAATTATTAGTTTTTTGATTTGTGTTCGTAAGGTATGAATTGTTGAGCATGGTGAAGAAAAACTCCAAGTTAATTGGGCAAACGGTAGTTGAGGATCAAGATCAAGATACTTCTGATGTTGAAATGGATATGAGGTTTTGGCACGATGTTTTTGATTTGTATTTCGTCCGTTGCATGGAGTCAAGGGGACGTCAAGATGATGATCTTGTTTTCTTTGTCAGAAAATTGGTATGTCTTTTTCAACTTAAAATGTTTCGATTCATTTAATGTTATTCTTTGTTCAAACGGATTATTCGTGACATATAATTGCTATGTTCTTTGGTTTGAAAGTTGGATTGGAAGCAATATTTGATCCGTTTAGAAGTCTTGTTTTCCTTCAGGGTTCCCATGGTTCTGGTTCCAACAATAAAACAGAGATCGTCGAGCCTTATTTTGTACGCAGGTGGGCACCTAAGGTAAATTCAAATTTAAATATATTCAAAATCTCGTATACTTGTGCACACACAATAAAATTGTCAGCAGAAGTTCAAACTCCGAAAGTGCTTGTTGTCGATGTTCTTCACGCTAAACGATATACGATAAATCGTTTTCCTGTGTGCTTCATATATATGATGATGATATTCTAACTTGTGTCTTTTTCCCCTGAATCATTTACATAGTCAAAGACGAGGAAAAACATGTAAAATATGTTTGTTACTGATTGATCTTTTACCCCTGTCAATTGAAGGTGAAAACTATTATTGTAGGTATTTGAGACTTTTAATTGTCATTGGCATTCATGGATACGTAGTTGATAAAAAAATTTAAAATTTCTTCTAACAAACCAACATGTTAATGCAATCTCATTTTTTAAACTTGTTCCTCTTTTATTTGGTTTGGGCCTTAAAATTAGCTTGTGCTTACTTATGTGTGCTATTTTGGTCTTATCGCTGGTCAGTATATGATCTTTGACTCACACTCCTCACATTTGGGATTGCACAAGTCAATTAGATTTTTTAAGACTAGAGATCTACCATACAGGTGATCCTACAATGACCCATTTACAAGAGATCCGATTGGATTAATAACAACAATTAGGATAAACTTTGATGCTGTGTATGTATTAGAATTTTGGTTTAGGCGTTACTCAAAATCTAAGATATAGCCTAATTAGAAGCTAGGGATGCCTTAAAAAAGCAGAATTTTAGGTGAGTTTGTGTTAATTTGAGGTTAAAGTTGGAGAGCGAGCCCAAAAACATTTTTTAAAGCAACAATTTCTCTGTTCTTCATTTGGTGCATCGGAATTAATGAGGCACTCATCCAAATTTTATCCAAACATGACAGTTAAAGTTGGCCTGGGCTTAGTATGAGTTGAATTGTGGCAGGTATTGAGTGCATGAAAGTGTTTATGCATCATGTGGCTTGGCATTATTTTCCTTGTGAACCAATTATAATTTTTAGTTGCTAAATCCATGTGGTTTATTTGATAACTCTTTTTGACGTAGGATTTGGTAGTTCAACTATTGTGATGCCAAATAATTTTGTTCACTTTTTCTCAACCAGTTGCAAGACTTAGTTGATGAAACTTCTATAGATGTGGACTGGAGGCGATCATTTTACTTGAATTTAATTGCCCATACATCATTCAGTGTAACTGTGGCAATTTGCAGGTAACGATCCTCTTTTGTTAATTTTGTTTCCACCATTGTGTTTCACCATGGCTAATCTTTTAGATGATTTCACAACCATTCAGGTTGCCTCTTAAATTTATCTACTTTGTACCGTGGTCATATGCATGCATCAGTTGATTTTTTTTGCAGAATATCCAAAGAACCGATCTCTTGTTTCCTTAAATATTACCAAGATAGATGAGTTGTATGATTGCATTGTCATTTGGTCATTTATCACCTGCAAGATTTCTTTTATGCTAAATACCAAAGCTCATTTCAGTTTCAACAGTTTTCTTTTTTTTTCATATATTTTGTTTCATCATCATATTTTTCATTGTACTTAGAGTAACTTACAAATTCCGATTGAAAGATTCTGCAATTTTAAAGAAGAATTATATATATATATATATATATATATATATATATATATATATGTTTTTAGGCCAAGAAAGTGTTTGAATAAACTTTATAAATCCCTACAATTTAGGTTTATTGTCCATACCCACAAGCATTTATCTAGGCAATCTGATTTGAGTTATCTATTTCTCTAGTCACCAGGATCTTCTTAATCATCGAACTGGGGAGGATACACCTTTGTCCCCTATATACAAGGTATGTGTATAATGATCTCTCTCATTTGCATTGTCCATACTTCCTCTACTTTTAGTTGTTTGTAAAAGATAATGTTCATTTTTTTTTATTTGTTCTCCTCTTTTCTTTTTTGTTATCTAATATTCATAGGTCAAAAATGTATTTTCAAATCTTGTGATATACGTCAATATAAGGTTCAGAGAAAACGGAAGATTTATCAACCCTAAGTCCCGTTTTGATGGTTTGGCATGTATTGGATCCGTCGTTTCTTTTATGTAGGTTCTTCTGGGCTTATTCAGGCTCACCCCAACCAACAGCAAATATTTTAGTCCTAACTTTCTAGCTGATTCAATTTGTTCATTTTGTTATATTGTGTTGATTAATTGCCATAAAAAGACCCATTGAGAATGTCACAAATACCTTTTCACAATTCGGGGTTGTACTGTTATTCTATGACGATGAATTTCAGTTTTCATGGCTTCAAATACAGAAGTGTGGTACTGTGAGTGATTTCTAGATTTCTGTTACTTCGAGGTTAATATATCTCCTTTTATGTCTGTCTAAATGTGAGTTAGACTTTCTTGACATTTTGATCAAGGGCTGCCTGGAACCGCAGTCCTCAACCATTCCCATATGTCATAAACGGTAAATGTAATTCAACTCCTTCCCAGTAGTTGGTAATATTCCCTTCTGTTTTACATCATTATATATTTTTATCTCATTCAACTTCTATATTAAACTATTTTTGTCCCTTTGAAATGACTATAGATTTGAGAATGTTGTTGTCTGCATCTGTGATTGTTTTAATCTTTTCCATGGTCAACCTATTGTTGGTGCTGTTTAAATTTATTTATCAATAAGGATTTTTCAAAATTTTGGACTGGACAATCGCTTTCTGTGAAACTTTAAGCCAATGAGGTTTTTTTCTCAATATTATATGCTTAATATTGGTGAGTTGAAAGTTTAAAATGTCTAAAACTCTAAATGTAAATACACATCATATCCTCTGATTTGGCAGTGACGCCCTTTGTACTTACTCAGATTGTGAAGACTGTTTATGCATCCCCAAGTCGTGTAAATTTTCAATTGGACTCTAAAAAGGCAAGTATACCTATCTTTTTTCTTTTATATATTCATATTTAAAAGAAGGAATACTATTGTTTTTGGATACTTTGTACTTTTATTGACAATCACACTGACATTGATGTGTGTAGGAAGTGGAAACGACTCCTGCTTATCCAGATATATGTTTTGCAATTGATGATTTTGACTCTACTTTTGATGCTGTGGTAATAAATCACTTTAGTAAGTTTTACGTTTTTAATTACACTTTCATGTATGGAATGTTTATACTTACTCAACATATTTTGTGGTTCACAATTTTTAGTTAAGTTAGGTGATATTTTGTAAATATGCTCTGCTTTATATTGTTTCTTTCATATTGCAAAACAGGTTTGAAGGTTACCTTGAAATGCTCCACTCTTTTATTTGCTTGTGAAATTTCCACATCCATTTACAAAAATGTATACTAGTTACAGATTAATGGCTGATCTTGTTAATTGTTTAATGCTTATGTGTTTCAGTCAAGAGCTAAATTTTGATTGATATTAATTCTAAATTCTTAATTCACATTGTCATGTATTTATTTACTGTATGAATGCTTACTCTTGGTTGATTGTTCTTGACTTGCTCCATATCAAGAGTAGACATTATTGAATGCATTATGCATTCTCATTGTGATGACTTCATGAAATCTTGGTGATTTTGTTTCCGTGCAGGTTTTGACCGAAAAAGATCATTGCTATTGTGTAGTTCTGAACGCACATGATGGGGCAGCATTTCCAAGTGAGAAGGTGTCAAATGATTGTAGTAATAGCTCCAATTTGGAAGTCCATACTAGATCCACAAAGAAAAAGGATACAAAGGTTTAATTACTTCTTCGTTACTATATCTGAAATTTATTTTCCCTCCAGATTTTGATAATATGCTCAGTTCATTCTATAAATAATTTTTTTGTTTTATTTAAATGCTGCATAATATGGACTGTATATTCCTTCTTCATGCTTTGATGTTAATGATGAAATATGCAGCTGAAACATTTGTCACTTTTTGCAGATGCCAGGGCAAAAAGATAGTGCTTGTAATTTATATAATTGAAATGTGAATAACTGTCTTTACACTTCGCTGATTATAGCATGAACATTATAAGATGAGACTATTCATACCACTTTCCTAAGTTTATAAGATGCAGCAAATTGTTTGTAATGAATTTGCTTGCAGGACTCACTTTGACAAAACAGCTAAGTTCAACATAATAAGGCCATACCTGAAATGCATGCTAGAATATTAGTTCCTAATGCGCTTTCATATGAGTGTGATTTCTTCAGATATGCTCTCTATATATAACCAATAAATAGGAAAGTTAATGGAAATTACAATTTTATCTAACAATGTGCCTTTTTTTTATTGATGAACCAAGTTTTATTTTCAAGATTCTCTGCCTAATTCTTCAAGTATCTGCTTAAATTATTCAATGGCTATGTCAACAAACAAAACTGATGCAGAACTTCTTAATTTACTAACTTAAACATTCTGATGTTCTGATATCTCTCCGATTTGCAGCTTACCCTTTTCTCAGGATTTGTCAGCTATCAAATGGTTCGAGATGCTTATGATGGTAATTTTTGGGGATGTATTTTTAAATATTTAGCATATTGTCACCATAGTATTTTACCAGATATGTGGATGTGGATAAATTCCTTTCCTTCACTTGATGTGTCAATGATAGGATGTTGAGAGGCGGAGGTTATCCACAATTGTGAATTGTTTTGTGTGTGTAAATTGGGGAAAAGCTTCTAGGTTTCTTGATCAGAAACCTATCAGTCAATGTTATTTTAAATATCTTGATCTTTGAAAAATCCATTAACCATGGTTGGGTCTTGCTGAAAAAAAAGTGCCCAACCATATTATGGTATTTCATAAATTCTATTTACAGAAATTTTCATATGTAGAGCAGTTTAATAGATTAATCTTTAGTAGCATTTTCCCTCTTACTTGCTAAAGCAACACTTTACTTCCTTCAGACCGGAAATTCCACTAGCTCTTTATGTTGTACATAGCTAATAGGTGCCACATACCATATATCTGTTGTCTCTTTGCTCAGATACAATCTATTCCCTCTTGCTTCACAGCAGGTGGCAGGTCCCGATTTGGGAGCCTTTTATCAGTGGGCCATTCTTCTGGCAAAACAGATAGGATCTACATGAAAGGTCCTGGAGGCCGAGGAGAAGTTGAAGTAGCTGTTTCTGGTGTTGCAGGTAAGAAACCACTTTATGCCTGGGATTTCCAAAATTTTCGTTGGCATTTGACATGCTATGATTTGCTACCTTACAGGATTTCTGTATTACAAGACTTAAGAAAATAAGATATTATAAAGCTTGAATAATATTATTCTTCGTCGGATTGAAACATGTTTAACATATTATTGTTTGTTTTACTTTATGTGATTTTGTATTAAATTTGTTTCTATCAGGATAGCATGTGCTTCTACAGTGTTTATAGGGTTAAAAGAACAAAGCCTCACGGCAATACCGTTTCTTTGTTTGACTATTCTAACCAAACATGTTGTGAAGCTTGTGTATGTTCCAATCTTATCAATTAAAAATAAGGGTGGCTGAAATAGAATCTCTCTGTTGCAATATCAGATCAAAGCCACGAGGACTCAGGCCCATTTTCTCCAGTTATATCAAAGAAAGGGTTCGGGCTTGGCGTAATTGTCCGCAGAGCAGCTTCCGCCGCATCAGTAGCAGCAAGGCATGCTTATGCAGCGGCCTCTACCTCTAGCTCAAATTTTGATGATTTGATACCTTTGAAGTGCAGCTTAATGTCCATATCATTGCCCTGGGAATGTATTGCGTATGATCTTCTGTTTAAGGTGTGTTGATCACTAAGGGTTAAAATGAAATGGCATGTTTTTGTTCTCATTGCTACCCTTCGACTTTGTTTCACTGATTAGAACCTGATCATAGTAAGTTTGATTGTGAAATTAGGGAGCTCCTGCCGTTAACATGTGATCATCAGTTGTTTCTGTGGGCGCAAAGAAAATCCAAAAGGAGATATATGCAAGCATACTCAGAAATGTGCATATTTGGGGTTGGGTTGAGCATCTCTTGGTAATTTGTTGCATCTGGTTATACACATCTATGTTAGTTGGTGTATGTTGGAGTATTGTAATTTTTATATTTTCAATTACTAGGGTAGGTTCTTCTCGACTAATGCATTCTTTTAATTATTTCAAAAGTTACTTATATCTCTTAACAGATTCCACTAGAGATAAAAGGTGAAAGAAAATGATCTCCAGTCAAAGCTACACTCAGGCAGCGATTGCCACTAAAAATGGGACTTTTAATGTATATGGGTTTATTTATGAAAAAGTATGCATTCTTCTTTTGTTAATCTTCATAAATAAAACTTCATGTGTAAGTGATAACGTGATTAAATCTTAGAATACCCTATTTGTCTCTTTTTTCTTTAACAGCTACATAAATAATCCATCAGCTCATTTTTGCGAATTCATACATTTTAAAATTATTATTATTACTAATATATTATCTTTTCGACAAGTTCACTGCATTACCTAATTTTTAACTGATAGAGAATTTGAAAGTTTTTCGTATTATGGCAATATTAAACAACACAAAAAGACACGAAAGTCATTTGTTTACTTCAATAGATAGATCATAATGGATGTCCTTATGTTTGTTTTTGTAATCTATGTTTCTGCCATTGTATGATATTATCATATTTATAAGTACGCTGGAGAATACAAATTCAATTATTTGTATTCTCTAGCTCTATAAAGCATTGAGTTATTCAAGTTGTTTTACTATATGTTCATTTAGAGTTGCCGAAAAATCGTCTGAAACTGTTGTCTAGTTTCTTTTATGTCTTTTTTTTATCAAATATTTTCAAGGGGATCAAATACTATCAATATTAAAAAATTAGCAATAGTAATTAGTCATAATCTATTTACTGCTTTGACAGATTATTGCTTTTGCTATTTTTTATAGCACATGATTGTGAGAATTGTGTCCTAAATTAATCTACTTTTGAGAACTCTATTATCACTAATAGGCTTGCTACCTAAATTATTATTTTTTATTGTTATATATGAATATCATGCTTTGAAAAATTTAATGTATATAAATATATCTGGATAAAAACCTAAGTTTTTTCTATGAAGAGAAAAAAATAATTTGAAAATAAATATTAAACACGGCACATTATGGGCTTAACAATCAAAAACATGATTTGAAAAAATTCTCATGAAATCATATAAGAAAATCATCTTAAACTTACTCATATAATACTCGTCACTAGGAGTACGTAGACGATTGACTTGGTAACCATAATTTCCTCAATCATTTGATCAATCATACAATATAGTAATCACAAACTTCACGTGTATATAATCTTCACGTTAAAATTGATTTTCAAGTCAATTTAATACTGCTATTTTTTATCTTTAGAGCATCTAATGCAAATGATGGAATTGCTCATGACTAAGTTCATTGTAATTGCATTCCTTTCGTCATCATACACCACGCGTTTCACTCACTTCTTTTAGTGTTATGAATAATTGTACTTTTATTGACCACATAATGCCATTCCCTTCAACAAATATATGTAATTAATTACGAAAACATTTCATCATGATCCAAAACTATACGTATTTTTTCCCTTAATATTTCTCTAAATCGAGCAATACCAACAAATTATACAACGAAACTTTACACGAAGGATGAGATTAGCCTTCTCCTTTTGCCATTCCCTTAGTGTTGGAGATTTGTTCCCTATAGTCTAAAGAAGCAAAAGCCAAGTGATTAATTAACTACATGAAATGCAGTGTGTTTATTGTAATGTTATTGCGGCCACAACAAGGTTAAGCGAAAAAGAAAGGCTTGCAATTAAATGCAATAGATAAAGGAGAAGCACCTAAATTGTACTATTCTTCTTTCCATTACATTTACTTGCATTGATGCACATGCAAGCTACTTTAGCAAACCAAAAAAAGCCATTGCTTCATTATCTTTTCCCTTCATTTAATTAATCAAGATTAACTAAAATGGCAACCCAAGTGATTGCATGTTATCCCCCACTCAACACTGGTGCTTTAATATTTGCTAATACTCCAAGGGAACCAACTACCAACCACTACAAAATTGCCCAATATACTCAACTAAGAAAACTACCCTAGAATATTCCTCTCTCTTCTCTAACAAATAAATAACTTCAAACTCACACATCAACTTATACACACACACACACATATACCATTCTCTATCATATTACTTTGGAAACCCTAATGCCAAAACTACTTACATTTCACATACACTAATGGCAAAACATAAATAGTGATTTTTGCTTTCCCTTTTTATTATCTACTTTTTTATTTTCACCCACACACACTTTCTTTTGTGTATTTGTTTACGTCCCTGTCATTTCCACATTACTGTTACTTTTTTTTTTCTAGAGATTCCATTGGTCGTTTACACTATATCTCGGGAACCCTTTTCCAAATTATTCAATACGGAAATGTCATGTTATCATCATAACTAAAGCTTTCAAGCTGTTAACTTTTAAAATGGTGCTTTGTGTATTCATGGTATAAAATTATTTCCACAGTCAATCGACCAAAATCAAATGGTTTTACTATCATAAAGTAAGATTGGTTCCGTTTCTTCCTTCTCCACTTTTTGCATTCTTCATCGAAACTTTTACGTCTGTTTATCACACTTTACTCAAATCTATATCTTATAAACGTTTAACATTTCTCAATTTAAGTTTTGTTAGTGTAGACTCAAATTGATTGTAGCCTGTAATAACTAACGAATAAATACGTGGGTTTGGCATGAAAAAAAAAAAAAAACTACGTAGACCAATACCGACTTTCTTTTCTCAAAAATAGTGAATTTACTCCACATTTGAATATTAATTTTTATTACATGGTTTTCACTTTTTTTTTTCTCTGTGGACAGGAGTTAGATATATGTTATTTAAAAAACACTTTAACCACTGCTTTCTAATTAAAATTAACGTGTAATTTTAGTGTTGGGCAGCTTTCTAATCAAGTTTGTTGTTTATATGTTTTTGTTTGATCCTTCGTCATTAAGATAAAGCTAATCTCCTTCTTCATTTTGTTACCTTAGCAAAAAGGTTACCCAATCTGAATCTCCACCACCCACCCCACACACTAAACTTTACTTCAATCCCTTCTCTCCGCAGTTTATATTTTTTTCAAGTCAAAAAAAAAAAAAAACTTAGCATAAAAAACCCTAATTATATTGATCAATCACTTTTTTATGAAAGGTTAGCATCAAAACCTACTTACTTCCATTAAAAAATTATTAATATTTTCTATGAAATTACTTTTCCAGAATCTTTTCCACTGATGGGCCCCACATTTTCCTTTTCCACTCTTCAAATACCCCTCTCCTATGCTTCCATTCCTCCCTTTTCTCCTTCCTTCCTCCCTTCGGTTCACTCTTTTGAATTTCCCGGTTTCTCTTCTCTCTTTCTTATTTTCCTCTTCCAACCCATGTTGCTCCACGAAACGGTTCAGTTCCCATCTTCTCCGGTTCACCAAACCATGCTGACGCAAAGTGATATAGAAGACCTGTTTTCCCTCATAAACAAATCCATAGACCGTCCCAGCCTGGGCTCCGGTTCGCAGGGATCGAACCGGACGGTTTACTCTTCCGAGGAAAGAAAGCTGAGACGAATGCAATCGAACCGGGAATCGGCCCGAAGGTCCCGCTTCAGAAAGAAGAAGCATCTTGAGAACCTGACGAGCCAACTGAAGCGGTTGAGAATCCAAAACCGGTTTCTCAAAAACCGACTCGCCTCGACCATGCACCAACACCTCCTTCTATCCCTACATAACGATCATCTTAAATCCGAAGCTATTGCCCTTATGGCCACTCTTTCGGATCTGTGTGGGATTTTGTTTTAGACTCCATGCTTTCACATTAATAATATATTACAAAAGGCTTCGTCGTAAAATTCAAGTAACAAAGCATTCACACTTGATATATAATTTTCATATTAAACTTCTCTATGTTACTAGCTACGTATATAGTCATAGAATAAAGTTCTCAACCCTCGAAAATTGTTGGTTGGTGAACCGAGGTAGGGAAAAACAGTAATGAATGCCATAGAAGGTGGTATTCTTTATGTTTTTTTGGCTCAATTTCTAACTCTAGGAAGAGGAAAACACGATTACGTACGTGCAGTGTGGTGGGTTAAAGAAGCCCCAGGTTGTTGGAAGTACGATGTAGGATTTTGAATGTCTACCATGTTGTTTCCTTTTTATCTTTTGGGAGGTTTTGTTTTGTAAATCTGTCGAGTGGTGAAAATCATGAATAGGGTTCGTCATCTTGGTGGAATATGTAATGTTGGTATCAAGAAAGTCTCAACGTGGTAATGTAAATATTCTAGCTATTGGAAAATGGAAGGAATCCATGCATCTTGTTTCTTAGTATTAGTTTTTGTGTCTTTCTGCGTAATCTTGTTCATTCCTTCGTGTAACAGAGAAACAAGTGGCATAAAACTTGAGGTTGTGAGGTCATACATGGGACCTACACGTGAACGATTATTTCTAATCATGTGACCAAAAGTACTTTTTCTAGCAGCGATGTGACATGAGTTAACAAAATAAACAATAATAGTGTCTTTTTTTATGGTATATTCGCCCAAGTGAAAGTTACAGATGACACCTGTGATGTAATGGAAAGAGAACAAAAGTATATGAGCATTTGCCTAATAAAATAATTTACAGGAATCTTAAAATAAAAAGTAATTCGAATAAAAAGTAATCTTTTAATATTAACAGTGTAGCGTGATAGTATCTATCTAAACTAAAATAAAATCCCGTAAGATTTTCTTACAAATATTTTGTACTGCAAATCCTATAAAAGTATGTGTTTGCATTTAATTTTGTTGTTAAAACATAAATATTACATTTCTGCATTATAAATATTCATCGTACTTGGATGTATTGTCAAAAATTTTAATTCACTTATATATCAGGTGTTAGAATCATTATCGATTTAGTTAAAATTATAAAATAATATATTAATATTGAAATTAAGAATATAATTGTAATGAAAAAAGTCCTTCATTTCAAATGTTATTTTCATCTGATTTTTTAATTTTGCAAATTTATGTTGATCTTTTTCACTGCATGTTTCATGTCTCGTATTCATCTAATTATTAAGACATGATGTTAAATTTAATAAAATTTATTTTTGAACAACTTTTTTAAGTAATTATTTAGTAAAAATCATTTTTAAGTCATTAATATATAGGTATGTGTGGTGATACTCCTCATGAGTGGTCTAGATAGCTTACTCAGAAGAATGGTGGTATAATATTAACAATCATACTGTCATAAAATGCAGTTATATGAGGTTATGTTTGGTCAGCCTCTTCCAATCTAACTCCCTTAATATTTGAAGTTCTTCAAATAATTCTCTAGTCCTATAATTTTTTTCATCACTAAGACTTTTATTTTAGAAATATATACTAGATTATATAGGCATATCGCAAAAGGATGTGACATTGGATTGACTAGATTTGCATATATATAGATAATAGATAATTGACATTTTGAGAATCATTTGATAATTATAACATTAATTGTATCTTAATTTTACTTAAAACATGAAACATTTGAAAATGTTGGATGATTTTATGAATAAAATCAAAAATTACTCTTATAAATACCTTTAATAATAGCTTGAAAGATGTCTTCTTTTCTTTGTTGGTTCCCTCTACTCTCCCCTTGTATTTTTTTGTTTTTCTTTTTCTTGCCTTCGTGTGAACAAAAATATTCATTCACTCTAAAACGTTATTTTCATTTGAAATCCTGCTGCTCTGTACGTGTACTATCTATTAGTTTTTTCAATTTTGCAAATTTGTCTTGATTCTCTCTGCTGCATGTCTCATGTCTCGTATGCATATTCATCTAATTATTAATATATGATGTTAAATTTAATAAAAAAAAATTTGGAAAACTATTTTAAGTAATTGTTTAGAAAGTCATTATTAGAACAATTTTTATTAATTATTTTAACGTATACATTGAATGTTAAAAACAAGTCCCCCTACGCCACGCTAAAATATATTTTTCTTACAAAACTGCGATACTTTTATTGAATGAATGTGGGCTTTAAATAGGCTAAAAAATATAACCTAACTAAATAAGGTTTGAAACTGAATAAAACGAAAAGATAGATCTGGTACGCTAGTAGAATATATAATAGCAAAATACTAAAACCAAATCATGAAATGCAAAGCATAATTAAAACTAACAAAATTACAATCTACTCCTTAATTTTTAAAGTTTATCTAACAAATAATATTTCTCCATAAACTTTAAAATCACCCTTTCTTCATTCCGATTAGTTTCCTCAGTTCTTGAAATGATGTTGTAGATAATGACTTCGTGAATATATCAGTTATTTACTATTTGCTTTATACCTGTTCAAGTTTCACACTCCCTTCATTTACCTTTACCTGAATGAAATGAAAACAAACATTTATATATTTTGCTCCTCTCGTGATTGACTGGTTCTTTACCAGCTTAATTGCTGATCTATTATCTACTCGGATCAATACATTTTCTTCGTACATTATCTCCAAATTCTTTAACAGATTTCTCAGTCATATTGCATGCCGGACACTCCAAAATGTTGTCACATATTCAGCCTCACACGTTGATAGTGCAACAATAGGTTGTTTCTTTAAGAGTCAAGTAAATATTGTATCTCCAATAAAGAAGACATAGCCAACTGTACCTTTTCGGCACATCTCCACATCAGTCGCTGTCTGATTACCCACTAAGCTGGTAGTTATCTAACTTAGTATACCATAATCCAAAAGACACAACTCCCTTTACATACCTTAGTATTCGTTTTAATGTTTTCCAATGAGAATATCTTGACTCTTCCATAAAACGGCTTGTGACTCCCACATTCACAGCATAAGGTCTAACCTTGTGTTTGTTAAGTACTTGAGACTCCTAATCAAGCTTTGATACTGCTTGCATCAACATGATCCCTTTCTCCACTTTTTAATAGCTTCGTGTTAAGTTCCATTGAGAGTGGAAACCGGATTGCACTTCATCATTTTTGTCTTTTTCAGTATATCTTTAGCATACCTTTTTTGAGACAGAAAATTTAATATTGAGCTTTTATTCACCTCCAGACCCAAAAAATATTTCATCATACTTAGATGGGTCATTTCAGACTCCCTGTTCATCACTTCTTCAAAATTTTCAACTAGCTCAACATTACTTTCCATGATAATCAAATCATCTTTATATAGCAATCAATAAGAGGACATTTCATTCAGTTTTGGTCAAAAGGCAATTACATTGTTAGCGTTTTTAACGTTGTTTGCAAAAATGACCAACTTGAACCATTTTTATTAAATATGGAATAATTGTGAACATCTAAAAAAATATACTACTATTTTAAACACATCTACCAAACCTAGGAACCAGATATTAAACCTAATCTAAAACCATAGTTTGTACCAGAGAACAACATGAATAGCACTCTGAACCTATCTGTGACATTATCTTTTATGCAGAAGAAGGATTCAATAGATGCAAATGTACTATATGCAAAATGGAATGAATCTAGCGTTATTAAATGATTCGTGCACCTGTACGTGTTTTATTGTTTTGCATTCGATAGGTATCAAAATTGATTTTACGACATCGTAATAAGCTCAATGAAGCACTGAAAAATACTATAAATAGTGAATTTATGAATACAAATATCTTACATCAGTTAAAGACTTTTTATGATGTGAAAGATAGATTCATTCAAGAAAAAACACATAATGAGGATACTCATGCTCTTGGAAAACATATGTTTGACTACATGTGTTAAGAATAAACAATTTAATTAAGTAATATATATATATATATATATATATATATATATATATATATATATATATATATATATATATATATATTAACTGGTCTTATTAGTTGAGATATAAGTAAATATATAGTATATAGTTTTTTATGTGAATTATGTACGGTATACGAATAAAAATATTTCTTTTTACTTTTTATATATTTTTTAAATTTTTTATAGTGTTTCTTTACTAAATAGACACTATTATATATATATATATTCACATTAATTATAACATGTCAAATCTCTCATTAAAAAATCTATAAAGATGTGAATTAGAATAAGGCATTATTAGTAGACAACAAAAAAAAAAAGTTTAGAGGCTTATGCATTTAACTAGGATCATCTCCATGAAACCAATGAAGTATAAGATAGTGATAAGGAGTTTCCATTAGGTTAAAAGTTCTAACCAACGGGTTGCTTTTTTTGTTCAAGTGCAAAGGAACCAACTTCAATTTCGGATTTGTAGCCCCCATCAAATCCTCAAAGAATCATCATACAAAGTTTCTTCAAAGAAAATAAATAAATAATAAAAAATATTATTAGATATCCAATTGGCCATAACAAGATCAACAAGTGTTATTGTATTGGTGCTTTCTTTTCCTCGTTGACCATGCTTAGTGCCACATGATCCTTCTATAATTGGCATAATTTTTTATGCTCACATATTTAATAACTTTTAATTTTGTCCACATAAAATTAGCCTTTCTTTGTCAGACAATTTTTTAACTTGATCTAAGAAAGTTATAAAAGATGAAGGAAAAAATAATTAATATTATTTTTTGTTACTTTCTCTTTCTATTGTTTTATAGTATTATAGTAAAGTTTTTTATTTTTTGAAAATATGAAAATGTGTAGAGAATAATTATTGTAAAACCACAGGTATTTTTATTTTTAATAAAAAATCAAAAATATTATCTCACCAAAATAAAATTATGGATTTGTCGCTAATTGCCTTGTGTTTATTCCACTTTCTTCAAAGGCAAGTTCTTCGAGATAACCAGACACTTGTTTAGTCGAAAGGTTTAGATGAAAAAGCAATGCTATCTTTTGACCTAATAACGCGGATTAGAGACATTGACAATGATTTGTAAGATAGCTTTAATCTTATAAAAGCTTCATTAAGACATTATATTCTTTATTAAATAACCAATCCATGATTGCGTATTAACTCTGTGCTCTCATCCGGGTCAAATTACAATACAAAGTTACGGTTTAAATAAGTATATGGTTTTAATAGTAATGCGTAGATAGATATATCATTATATGCTTAGTGTTTGAAAATTTTGAATATAGATTAAAATTGTAAAAAATAGTTAAAAGTTTTCTTTGATATTTTGTTAAGGTTAAAACATTATCATTTAATTTAATATAAAAATTAACTCATATTCCAAAGAAAAAGGACAAAAGGACATGTCATGATATGATAAAGAAAAAAAATGTATAAAGGTTATTATTTTAAAAGAATTATGAAAGTCGTAATATAGGTATACATAAAAATCCTTCTAATATTTCTATTAGTTACCTTGGGCTTGATTTACGCGTGCATACTTTCCGAAAGTGAAAGCGCGCATGCGTTTAATTTGCCAGTTTTACACTTTTAAACTCGTGCAGAAATTTCAAATTTCATAAAGTTCAAATTGGAACCTTCTCGTCATATTAAACGATAAATTACGCCGGTTATTTGAATGCACTAATATTTAGAACAAGGAAGTTAACTCGTAAAACCTACACAAAACAAAAACAAATAAATATTAGTTGTATAATATCTGGATAAAACAATTTTAAAATGTTAGCCATATAGAAATCAATTATGATACGTACTTTTAAAATAATACCATAAAAAAATTACTATTATAATTCATGATTGAATGTGAATGTAAAATTGTTTTGTGCGTAGGTTATTTTCTAAAATAAATTAAAAACGTAAATAAGTCTAATTAAAAGAAATTATGGACCGCAATACACCTTATGTTATTATATAAATTAATTTATTTAATAACTCTAGTCAAATTTTTATTCTGTGATAACTCAATCACATTCATCAATGTTACATCCTTAAAAATGAACAAATGGGGAGGTAGCACCAAAATTCAACGCGAACGAACCCATACTTTTATGTTTCTGTTCAGCGAGGTCAATTTCTTCCTGCACTCATTTTCTTCTCCCTGGAGAACAAATGCTTTCTGCACCCATTTTTCTTCCTGCACCCAATACAACATGATAATATGAAATTGCCCCTCATTAATCATGAAGTGATTCTTTCGGGATTGCAAGTATAAAATGTATTTCCACAAAAAATAAATTTTAGATTCTGTACTTTGTAATGAATTTTAAAAAATTATTTATATTTAAATTTATCTTAATAATATTAAAGAAATATCTTTACTAAGAAATACAATTCATTGTTTAGACAACAAATACAAAATATTTATATCAGAATAATTCTTAAATATTAGGTGAAATTGTTTTTGTTAGTGATTGATCAGTTTATTTATCTGACAATAAAGTATATTTAATGAGAAAATATGATATTATGATTAAGATATTTAAATTAATCTTAATAATAATAAAGAAATATTTTTACTATCAGGTACAATAAATACGAAATACATTATTATAATTAATAATACTATAAATAATAATAATACCAGATTATACAAATTCAAAATATACTTTCAAACGTTAGGGAATGAGAAAACTTAAACGTGAGAAGGGAAGCAGATGTCTTGGATGTGAAAGGTGGACGAGTTTGAACATGAAACTCAGTGTGAGGGGATAGGGTTAAGGGTTTAAACCTAAGTTTAATGAAGGGTATTTTTAGAATTAAAATTTTTATAACGATGCAGGAAGAAAAAAAAGGAGGTGCAGGAAGAAATAACTTGGGGAAAAACTTATTTTTCCAGGACGGTATTTCGGCCCACGGACCAAATTTTATAAACAATGCCAAACAAAGTTAGACTTAAAACGTTGGTTCTCGTAGCAACAACTTCACTCATGATCATAACTCGGAGAAATTTAAAGTTTATTGTTCTTTTAAAAATCAGTGACAATTGAAAACATGACTTACTAATTTAATTAGAGTTTATTTATTTTTAGTTGCGTTTGATTCAATAGCTTATAAATTAGTTTAACTGTCTTTAAAGTAATTTGATGAAAAAATATTTTTTTTAAAGTAACTTGTTTAATTTTATTCATCATGATAAAATAAATACAATAAAAAAACATGATTTAAAACATGTGGTCATTGGCATAAACTTTTGACTATACCTAATTTGTAAGCGACATCATAAACTTATCTTCTGTCAGAACTTATTACTACTCAACAATAGAGACTATGACAAATATAATTCTTATATAAAATTTAATGTTGCTCTATTTGGTTCCGGGTTCAAGCGGTGTTAAAAAGAAACCTTGAATTAAATTTATATCTAATTAAATTGATTGTCCTTTTTCTATGTTAACACTTACACACACTTATACGATACGTGAGTTGATGCAACGAAGGATCATAGCTAGTGATATATTTTTTTTCTTATTTTTTTTTTCTTGCAGTTTATTACATAATAAACTGTTTTGACATATGGCGTCATAATGTTTTTTACCCGACCGAATCATAAACTAGTTTCACCTACGGTGTCGCAACAAGCTCATTGTCTATAGTTAGTCTGTGTTGGTTCCTAGAAAATTAAAATTACACATAACTCAATGACATTTGTTTTATAAAATTGAAATAAACATGATTTGTTTTTTCTGTGGAAAAATATTGCAATAATTAGACATTGAAAGATAAACAGATGTTGCATAGACACTCTCAATCAAAATGTTGTATTGTTTCTAGAAAATGCGCCATTAATCATAATTGTGTTGCCTTTAATCATGGTGTCGTGTATAATCAAACCTAATTCGCATATAAGTGAGAGTTGTTTTATTAAAGAAAAATGTCATTTCGATTGCATTTGTCATCTAACTTTTTTATGTTCCCACTACTACTTTACCTTTTTTGGATCTTTTCGCATAGAATATTTTGGTTAGTACCATTTGTCTTTTTTCACAATATTATTGTCAAATTACATAAGTGTTAGAAAGGTAAGTAATACCTATCGATAATTAAACTAATCCCTTTGTTTCCTCACATTCAATCATTAAGAATATTGTGTGACATTAGCGATCATATGAAAATAATGCATTACAAATATGATTGATAATTTTGGTTAGGTTGCATCTTGTGTCTCTTCAATCACAATATTAGTAATTAAATCCTTCGTATTCGTGAAATATTATGTGGAAAACATGTCTCTAAAACCCAAGTCGAAAATATCCGATTATTTGAGTTTCTGGGTCAATCCTGTCAAGTAAATTATTTCGAATTTAACTTTATCAAATTTAATTCATAGAATTTAACAGTATAGAACATCTAATATTAAATCACTTTGGAAGGATTGCCACCGACAATTTATACTTTTATTTTCTTTTTAAATTGACTCTTGCTTATAAAATTATTGTTTTTTTTAAAGGGTGATAAATGAGTTGGACTATATAGACTTAATTTGTCTCAAACTTTTTTTTTTCAGGTGGTGTTGCTATTTGTAACTTGCTAGCTGACCCGTTCATAGGTGTTTAAAGAGAGGTTGATCACGGTTTGTGTTGAATTAATTCCACGATATACCTAACTTTTTATTTTATTTGATGGTATTGGTCAATATCATTTACTAGCTTCAAAAATTTTAGTTTTAGTTTTAATTTACTATTTAATTTGTATTAAATGTATTCTATAACAGTTTTACTGCATTTTAAAAAATATTTAATATGCAAACTTTCATTAATGATTTTGGGTTTTTACAGGCTAATTTATCAACTCATAGTTGACACAAAAAACCTAAATAATAAATACGATACGAGTCAGGTTGACCCGTGTAATTAGATTGTAGGTAGGTCAAGACAGGTTAGCATTATTTTATCTAGAAAAAAAAATTGTATTAAGGTTTTTAAGACTAAAAAAATGTAGTTTTCATGTGTTCTTTGGTTATTGTCTCTTTAATTTTTCCTCTTCATTCTTTTAACTTGAGGCTCGAAGTTTGTATGCTCCGTAGCCTATGATTAGTCTTGTCTTGAAATTAAATTGAGCCTAATAATCGAATTTTGGACATTTTGCTTTAGACTTATATTGGATAAATCTTAAAACAATCTCCATTGATCAACTCAATTGTTATGACAAAACATGAAAAGATGTCAAATCCTCTTGTATTATGAAAAATAATAGTATACAACAGAAATTTGACTAATTTTTCATTCTGATAGAAAAACTTTATATATATATTTTTTATTATGATGAAGAAAGTTTACTATATATATACATACGAGGTCTTATTTCCCTCCATAATTATAGTGAAATTTCCATGGATGTGGCTGAAAATTTTGTGATACATAATTACAAAGGATCCAACTTAATCTTGAAAAAAATTCAATGTAAAAGATAAATTCTTTGTGGTCATTTCTTACACACATTGATCATTCTCAACTTAATATAATTCATTTGTAGTTTTTTGCTGAATTCACATGTCTGTCGGTCTTCTTAACAATTGATTTTAGCTCTTATAATTGGAGTTATTTATATTTAGTTTGACGAGTTTTCCGTACAGACTAAACAGCAGTGTCCCTCCGTGGTGAGTCTTTTGCCAGAGATAACAAAAAATCTTAGAGTCGACTTTTTTGAGGAAAAAATAATTAAACTTTAGTGTCACTTTACCAAAAGTTTTTATACCAAAATAAAATTAGATGCAAAAATTAAATTCTAACAACTATGATGATCCGGCTTGAGATTACAGAAACAAAAACAGGTTATATGAGACGACAAGCAGTTAAATACTTAAAGTAGAAAGTTTTAATCTGATGAGATATTCGAAATTCAAAGTTTAAACTATGGGCATTAATGAAAGAAAAGGAAAGGATGGCAGAAGGCATTGGAGGCTATTTATGAGGAATTCACGTTGATTATTTAAATAGGTTAGAATTGATATGAATGAGTTGAAAATGTGTAGTGTAGCAGAGGCAGTAGGGAATTTGCAGGTTGATTTTGAAGTTGAAAGAAGAAACAGGTGACAGAAGAAGAGGTAGGTAAAATACATCCATAGAGATTGGGATCACGTAACTCCCAAACTCCTTACATCTCTGCTACCACACTGTCCTAAACTCTGTCAGATATGCTGTCTATTCAAATTTATTGCTCTGCCCCTTATCACGCCCCCATTTAATATCAGCATCTTCTTATATCCTCACCCAACTCCACCATTCCAATTCCCATCCCTTTCTATGGCTTCACCAAAACCCAAATCAGGGAAAAGACTCGCTGAATTTCTAAAGGAACAACAAGACCCTTTCATCCTTGACCTTTACCTTCTAGAAAGAGGCTACTCCACCAATGGAGAATCCGCCAAGAACAAAAAGAGAGAGCCTCTATTCCAATTTTCCAAAGTTCTTACTACTCTACACAAGAAGCTTCTTTTCCACAACCCTAGCTGTATTCTTATCAGGGAATCTCACATCATAAACCAACACCTTCTTCATACTCTCCCTCGTCAACCCGAAAGCAGTGATCAAACAATCGAAGACACGGATCGGTTCTCATCCTCAACCGCCACCAACTCAACCGTCTACCTCTCCTGCTCGGACTCTGATGAGGACGGAACCGCGCTGTCGCCACAGAAAAACAGAGCTTTGTTTTTTCCAAACACTTGCCACGCTTCGAATACTGGAATACCGCAGAGGTATGAACTCAGATTCTGATGTACCCTTTTCATACTACTATATTATTATTATTCAATCATATATTTTTATCACTCGATTTTGGAGTAAAATTGTAATTTATTTAGAAAAATAAAAAATGCTTTACCAACCGGTGTTGTATCAGTAAATTGAAAAAAAAAAGTGTATTGATTAGTTTTGTTACTCTTATGAACAAAGCCAACAGACTACCGACAATGAAAAACACGAGCAGAGATGCTTAGAAGGAGACCCTGTTCCAGAATGTGGGAGTAGAAGTAAGTTTGGTGGGCTGTTATAAAGTGTGTTTAAAATTAGTTTATTAGAAGTAACAGTTTTATAATGATGTAGTGATAATGTAGCAGTTTCTGTAACGGAGGAGGCGACGTTGAAGCAGGATGTTTCGGGAATGGAAGAGAGAAGGAGCAGTTGCTGTGTGTTTGTACCGAAGAAAATGACGGAGGATTCGGTGTTATCGGTGGCTCTGTGGAGTTCGTTTATTCAGTCGGCGAAGAGAGAAAAGTGTAGCAAGGAATTGGGAGAGCTCCTTGGGGCAAACGCAAACGTTTGCCACGTCTTGAAGTCTAAAACTCTTCTGCATAAGCTGAAGCAGGTGGTGTTTTATTGCGTGAGAGAAATTAGTGTAAATGTTTGGAGAAAAGAGTGTAGGGAACACCAATGTTTGAAAGAATCAAGAGGACGTGAGGAGTTAGGGAAGATCATATGTATGAGGACAAGGGAATTGGGTGAAAATGAGAGAAACAGAATAGCCAGCTTACTGAGTTTGGATGAATGGAATGAATTTAAGCCTCAAGTGAGACATATTTGCGTTGAGATTGCGGACGCTCTTTTGGAACGCTTGACCATCGACATTGTAGCAGAGATTATTCAACTTTACTCTGCTCCAAAACTTTAATTCATTTCTATTGCAAATGTAATTCCTTCTCAAACATTGCCACTCTCATGTATCTTAGTACAATGGAATTTCACTGCATCGATGCGCTTACTTTAGGATGACAATGCTATAATTCTTTTGGAGTTTTAAAAGTATGATCCTAAAAAATGTAATAATTCGAGAATGGAGTGAGGGGAAAAAGAATTATACAGGCTGATTTTTCACCCAACATGAATGTGACTATTAAAGTTTGTTTTGTGGGGGCCAAGATGATGATTTCTTCACCCACTATGGCCACTGTCATCGAGCCATTCTCCTTTCCATTAAAGAAGTGGTTTCGCTTCGCTGTGGGCTCAACGCCGCATTTACAATACGAGGCAAGCCTACGAGTATGCAGTACAGTACTCTTATAGGTACGTGATTGCGATGTAGTACTTACTATATTTTCCTTTCAGTTTTACTTCAATCTAATTTCAAATAAAAATTCCACCAAAACAAAAGTACTTTTGCACCCACTTTTTCTCTCTCACAACTTTTTGTTCTCACCGTTCCATAAATATATATTAAATCACGTCATTTGATTAAAACTTAAATTAAATTGTTTAACGGAAAATTATTAAAAAGATAAAATAGTCAACATATCCTAATCCAAACATTCCAACTGCTATAAAGTAATTATTTCACTCTCACAAGAAAAAAACATTGGGCGGAGAGATCGAACTTTCAAACCCTCCTCTGTTTTGCACTCAACCCCGAGCCTACCAATTTTCCCAGTCCAAGATAAATATCGTGCTTTATCGAAAAGAGAGTAAAATATATTATTAACTAATTTTGGTACTGTTTTTTTCTCATATCAACTAGGTTAAGCCGTTAAGTGATTCAACCATAAAGATGTAGAAGTGATCCATTTTACTTTCCATTGTTCTCCTGCCCTATATGGCAGGATTTTTTTTTTGGAAAATGATATTTTGAGATCAATTTTTTTAACACCATTTTGATATTGCACACATGTTAAAATGTGGTTCGATGATTTCAAATTAAAAAAAATTGGTTTTTTTCTTCCAAATATGTTCTTGTCTTAGCTTTTTTATATATTATTTTATAAATTCTTGAATAATTTTAAGGTTAATTGTCATTTTAGGGTTTAGGGTTTAAGGTTTAGGGTTTAGGGTTTAGGGTTTAGGGTTTAGGGTTTATTAGGGTTTAGGGTTTATTAGGGTTTAGGGTTTAGGGTTTATTAGGGTTTAGGGTTTAGGGTTTATTAGGGTTTAGGATTTAGGGTTTATTAGGGTTTATTAGGGTTTAGGGTTTAGGGTTTAGGATTTAGGGTTTATTAGGGTTTATTAGGGTTTAGGGTTTAGGGTTTATTAGGGTTTAGGGTTTATTAGGGTTTAGGGTTTAGGGTTTAGGGTTAGGGTTTAGGGTTTAGGGTTTATTAGGGTTTAGGGTTTATTAGGGTTTAGGGTTTATTAGGGTTTATTAGGGTTTAGGGTTTATTAGGATTTAGGGTTTAGGGTTTAGGGTTTAGGGTTTAGGATTAAAATTAAAAAGAAGAAAATTAAAATGAAGAAAAGTAGAAAGATTCATAAAAAGGAATAAATAAAATAAAAATAAAAAAAGCCATAAAAAGGTAATACAAATAAAATCAAATAAAAAAGAAATAATAGTAAAAGGGTAAATGAAAATGATAGAAAAGCCAAAATAAAATAAGACAAGCAAAATCGTATAGTATTTAGTCATCCAGACGAAATTGGCTGTTGACAATATCCAACGAGTTTTTTTTTTACAGTTAATTCTTACTTGAATGTATTCTTTAAAAAAAATCAAAATCATATTTTCAAAATCCTTTTTAAAATTTATTTTTTAGAATATTATTTATATGGACAGTTGAATTTTCGTCTATGAAAATTATAATTTTTTTATATAAAATAATCAAATCTTTTATTAAATTTTAATAATTTAAAGTAGACCAATTTGTTTTTTCATTTAAATATTGTAATCGAAATAAAATTTATCCACTCTTTAGTCTGTTAGTGTTATTTTAAGTAATTCTTAATAAATAACTCGTTTTTTTTTTGTAAAAATAGTATAAAGAAAAAAAAATTCAAGAAGTATCCGTAGTAAAGAGTAATTACCCTCCTGTTATGCAAAGTTGACGAAATATGAACATTTTTCATTGCGGTCACCGTCAGTCAGCTACTATTTTTTTTTTTTTTACAGTTATCAATCAAGAAGAAATTTAAAGAATTTATAGACATTAGCTCATTAGTAAATCAAATTGAAATCAAGGGGAAGTTCATTTTTTTTTCTTGGAAAGAAATTGTTCAAACAATATATTAATTTATAGAACTTTGTTGATATAATTTCTCTACATTTTAGTCCCGAATTGTATAGGATTAAAATTAACTTTTGAATAAGTAATTTTGTTCTGGCTTATTGATTGGTTATGATACATAGTGGGTTTGGACGGAAGAGAATATCCCAAAAGAACGTGAATTACTATACTTAAATTAAAAAGGTTGTAGACATCAATGTTTATGTACATTATTTGGCTGCAAGTAAGAGATTCTGACCGAATGACCGTCACGAACAACGCAGGATTGCTTGCAAGAGATAAACGACATGCTATTCCTTAACCTCGTCTCGATGCTAGCTTTAATCTGTTGTTTTTTGTTCCTCTCCACACTTTTCCTACTCTTTCTGCACTTTTTATAAGCCTCGAGAAATGGATCATGGTCTTGCATGCCATAAGGAGGCTGAAAAGTGCAAGGAGGAAGTGGAATTTGCAAAGCATGATCATAATTTCTTTGGAAACTTGTGTATGGAGGGGGTTGTAACTTCTTCACAAACTTGCGTTCTCTTTGAAGACTTTCAGCAACTGATACTTTCGGTATACCTGGTTTTCTTTCCCACGAAAATGGTACTCTCCCCGGAGAATGACTTATTGGTTGATCCATGTTGTTGTGTAAAGTTGGTCGAAAGAGGAAGAACGTTACACATTAATTTATGTATATCATATCCTAACAAACTTTGATTATGTGGTTTCTATTTATTCCATTATATATGTAATAGCTCGTCACAAGGAGGCAAGAGCATTAAACGTGAAGAGAAGGTATAGTTAGAAAACGAAGACCGAAATTTACGAGTCAAAAAAAGTAACTCTAAGAATGATATAAAACAAACAGTAGATGGTTAACTTGTACAAAGGGAGTCTAAAATATATTCTCATTTAAAAAATTAAATGTCTAAGTGTCTGGATGGAAATTTCTATACCTTATAATACATAGGAGATTCTACGTGTATTTTATATTACTTAATATTTTATTGATTGTAGAATATATAAAATACAGAATTACAATGCTGACTAATTTAAACGAAGATGTTGGTTTATGTTTCACATTAAATGTATAAGAATACGAACTCCTACAGTGACCGCCTCATAACACATTTTCCAGATAGGACAAGAAAGAAATGTCAAATAAAATATTATTTTTCCTCTGAATATTGAATAAATTTTATTATTTTCCTCGTTGTTTAAAAAAAAAAACGTTGAATCAATTGGTATTTGTCAATTTTAATTTCAATTTTCTTAATCGTCGATTAGTTTGTCCATTGATATGTTTTAAGATATCATAGTTATCAAAATCATTATTGCAACCATTTTGTTTTTGCTTCAGACCATGACTTGTATGAGTTAATTAATAAACTTTTTGTACTTTTAAGCTTTATGAATAGGTTTAATTGCTTCTTTTGTCCCCAGTTTGGCTAAAGTGTGTCAAATTCGTCCCTTTTTAGAAAAATGTCAATTTCGTCCCCATATAGAAAAAATTTGTGTCAATCAAGTCATTTCCGTTAAAAATTATTGCTTTCAAAACTCACTTTATCCACTACAATATTAAGGATCAGACCCATGAAGTCGTTATTATTCAAAACTTACTTTAAGTTTTTAACACCATTAGTTTGTATTTAACGGAAATGACTTGATTGACATAATTTTTTTCTATATGGGGACAAAATTGATATTTTTCTAAAAAAGGGACGAATTTGACATACTTCAACCAAACTGGGGACAAAATAAGCAATTAAACCTTATGAATACTATTCTAAACATACAGTTGGGTGACAATAAAAAAATCCTATTTATATTATCTGTCCGTTTTCAAATTTCAAAAGTATATATTTTAAATGGGGATACCTAAAAAATCTTAAAAACATTTTATCGTTATTACTCTCGGATCATTTTTGTGAATACAGGATCATAATTATCTTATTTCATTTTCTAGTATCAAAGTATTTTCTGTCTCACGTATTTTTTTAGAGGTAATTTTGACAAAAGCATTGTTGAGTTATGATTCAAATCTTTGTTAAGGTGAAATAACTTTTTCTACTTTTCTAACCTTTTTTTAGTATATTTTAAATACAACATAAGTGTTATTTTCAAAGAAAGTTTCAATTAATTAATTTAAAGATAACAGAACTATAAATGAATCAAACATTTAAAGCCCAATTTATATTTGTTATAATAAAAATAAGTTACATTTAAAGGGTGTAGTCTTTATCACTATGCTAACTTCAATAGCAAATAATGACCTTTTTATACAACTCAACTTAAACATAAATAATAAAGCCATGAAAATGGTATTAGAACCGAAAGAAATGTTGGAGTAATTTAGAATATTTATTACTACAAAAACAAAGAAATTAACACGAAGACATATATAGTTTAAATCTCTTAATTACTCTCAAAGCCTTTGAAATGAAATTGAACGGTGCTAATAACATCGGTGGAAAACTTACAAGAAAAAATATCCATGTACTTAATTATGTTAGGTCGAGATGCACTGCTTTTAGAGTGTTTGCAAGGTTGTTTACGCATGAACGAGAGCTCAGGGGTTTGTGTGCATTTTTTGTAAGCTTCGAGAAAAGGATCTTCCGTTTGACTCTCCAATCGAAGCAATCTATTTCTCATGGAAGAAGATTGAACTGCACAAAAAGTAAAATTAGGAGCATCAACTGGAATTTGTTTATTATGTGCAGTCCTAGATGATGAACATGGAGGAGGTTTCAACACTATGTTACTGCATCTTAACTCATTCTTCTGATATGTGACTTTAGAGAGACCAGGCTTGGATTCCCATGAAAAGGGTATGCTTATTCTTTTTTTAATGTAAACATCATTACGAAGGGTATATTTGTTTCTAGTGCTGTGCTCCATGGTGTGGTTGAGATATTGCCTTGCTGTTTCTGTTATATAAGCAACTCTTATTTGGATCATCTTTTGAAAGGGAATTATGCTTTATTTGTGACACGAGTTTCTCGATTTATCAATTTACAAGTACCGATTCTGTTGATAACTTGTAGATTATATTAATTAATTCATAAACAAATCTATGGGTTCACGCTATATTTGACAGAAACGTTTATCTAAACTTGCAACCGTAGAAAATAATAATAAACTAAATTATAAAAAAAGAAAAACTCTTTTGAAAATGTTTAAAATGCTGTATTAACGTTTTTTGATGTGTTATTTATGAGATAAATGGTATTTAGGACGGTAAAAATAAGTTAGCATTTTGATCTTGATTGTGTGCAATTGGTCAAAAGTACTTTTTAGAAATAGGGGTGAACAAATGGAACTGTAATGTACTGTCAAATACTGTAATGAACTAAAAATTAATTTGTTTAAACTGAACTGTAAAATAGTTCTGTTTTTGTTTTATCAAACTGAATTGTACTAAACTATAATATAAACTGAACTGAATTACTAACTGAATTGTAAATTGTACTAAACTACAATATAAACTGAACTAAACTACTAACTGAATTGTAAATTGCACTACTAGTTATTAAATATTAAAGATATTAACTTTTAACCTATTTCTAACTTGTTATTAACCGTTTTCAATAATCTCTTTCTTTCTTTGGCCAAGATAACTCTGTTATGCTTTGACAAAATTCTTCTTTTTAATGTTCACTACAATCGAAACACAATAAAATTAAATAATTCTATAATATGCTATTATGATTCTTTTGTACGTAGAAGATTATATAATCATGTAAGAACCTTATAATAAGTCATGAATATTTATCACAATATATTTATTTTTTTAATCAAAAATAGAGTTTTAATATAATAATTAAGAGAATCTTTTCTAAAAAAATTAAATGTATACACAATTTCAAAATTGTTTATATTAATTATTGGTATCTCCATATAAAAACACATAAATTTAATAAAATCTATAAATTATAAAATAAAATAATAATACAAAATAAAAATTATATATATATAAACTTTTTGTTTATGGAAATTTGTTCCGTTCATCAAATTTAACATTATGTGTAGATGAGGGTCCACGACACAGTTTAATTTGTATGACGTGTGTGATGAGATGAGACATCATTAATCACATATTTAACAGAAAACAATAATGTTAACTGCAATTAACTGAACCGAAAGTTTATTAAATTCAGTTTTTAAAAACTGAACCATAAAACAATATATTTAAGTTATAGTAAAAATGGTTTAGTTCTTTTTAATATAATATAATATAATTAACTATAATACAGTATACTTCAATATTTTTTGCCCAACCCTATCCAGAAGTAAGAATAAAAGTTAATTACATTGCAGTATTGCAATCTTATATATTGGTAGTAGCTAGCTCTATGAAGAAACGTTACGACATGAATATCAAATTTAATAATAGTATTTTATGATCAATGCATACTTCATAAATATCACGTTTGGTACGGTGTAACTGTCAAGGTTCAACAACCACTTTGATTCACATGTACTAAGAAAAAGAATAAAAAATGCGATTTCAAAGGGAGTAATCGATTTTATGAAATCGTATTTTTCATCTTAGATTTGCGTAATTTGGATTGATATAATTTCTATAACAATATATAATATCTCTAATTGTCAAACTTACAATGCAAAGAGATTCAATAAAGACGTATCAAACATTAACAATACAATATTTATAAAATATTATCTTAGTCTTAACATTTAAGGTAGATTATTTTCTTTGTTTTATCGAACCAAAACTTCACAAAATTAATTTTTAATAAGAAAAATTTAAGGTATAAGTATTCCATTTATCTATAGTCGTCGTCAAATCTTCAACACTAAATATATAAATATTTTACTTCATTGAAATAACATTACCATGTTGATCGAACTGTTGACTTAGGTAAATTGAAATAAATCAAGGTGTTCATATATTTAATAATAGTATGATAATTAAATCACGAAAAGAAAAATCTCACCTACAATACACAATAAAACGTTACTCAATACTTCATCATATAAATATTTCAACCTTTATATTATATATTACATTATATTGTGATAATTTTTATGTCGCCTCTTTTCTAGTTTTGAGGTCCATTTTTCGTAAATGAATGTAAATGACCGTGAAAATATACCGAATACAAACTTAGCAATAGTGTAACCCGAATGTTATAATATTTTTTTAACAAAGATTACGGATCTTTGATATTTTAATTTTTTTTAAATATAACCTGTTACAAAAATTATATTCAAAAATAAGATATTTTCAGAAGAAAAAGAAAAATCCTAACGTCTATATCTGGTCTAAAAGTTTGTTTATTGTGTTTTGAAAAGTAATTTTCGGAAGTATAGAGTACTGGAAGAAATTGAGGGGTGGAGAAAGTAATAGCCGTAGTTAAAAGCCTGTTTTTTATTGGGCTTCTGTTATATCAAGTCCGAAAATATAGTAGGTTCGTTATAGTTTAGGGTTTTGAGCGGCGTGTCAATATCAGCTTTAAATACCCATCCCTCACTTCTCTGGTTACAGATAAAGAGTTATCTCCAACTTCGATCTGATCTCGGCGTTCGAGTTCGTAGTTTCTGCATCTCCAGTTTCATTGCTTTTTCTTGTGATTTCTGTTCATGTTTACTTGTTCACTTCGTGTAGCGATGCTTCTGCAAACTTGTTTTTTCAATTCTTTGCAGTGTTTTGTTCATTAGAAGATTCGTTTCTCTTTCCTATAGGATAGTTATTTTTTTCTTCTATCTGTCAGAAGTGTTAAGGGGTTGACTGCGGTGATTATAAACAATTCCTCGTTCTGAATGCTATCGCCATGGCATGACAGACACGATTACACCCATAGAATATGAGCTTTGCCCCTTATATATATTTCTCAATTGCGGATTAATTTTGTTTAAATGTTTTCTGTTTTTCTTAATTTGTGTTTGTTGATAGTCACTTTTTGAGGAGTTAGGTTAATGATTTGCAAAGCATATTTTGATAATATATCTGCTTTGTGTTTGTCCGACTCCTTATATTGATTGAGTGGTGTTTAAAGCTCTGACCTTAAATAATTGGGGTATGAGTTACGCACACCGCAATAGTACAATAAAAACTCAAATTTGATTCTCTTTTGAAGTGCAATCCTATGGTATGATGTCTTTTAGTTAAGTTTAGATGAAGTTTTTAATTCAATGCATGACCTACTCTGTTATTGTGCTTATCAGCATTAGATTAAGTTTTTTAATTGAGTTTATTGGAATTGGTATGTTCTTTATGCAGGTATTTTGTTTCTTTTTTATTTTGTTTCTTTTTGATTGTGATGTCTTGTAGCCTTATTTTTTTTTTATTGTTTTATTGAAATATCTTTTGGATACGGAGAAACCCTCAACAAATTTTACACTATATGATTTAAATCTTGTTTAAATCAATCTTAGTTGTATCAGTCAATGTTTTCTAAATTGATTAATCATATATTATTTTTTAATATATAAAATCATCGGTTTTATAGAAACGTAAAAATATATACAGTTATGAGCATTATTCAAATTTTATATTTTTAATATATTATTTGCAACCAAATTCTTTTTGGGTATATAATTCTTTGTCAGGTATTTATTTTTTTAAAGTACAGTGATTCAAGTTATGAATAAAATTTTTTACGAATTTCAGTTTTTTTTATTCTGTTGTATATGTGTGTATTACTTTTAGAAAGTTTTAAAGTAAAATGAGAAAAAAACAGTTAATCTTTTGTTTAAAATTCTGTTGCAGAAAAAATGCCCTTAAAATAAAATTGTACTGAGTGCTTTATCATATCATATTTTACTAATATTATTGGATAAGATTGAAGTACATTTAATTTTAAAGATTAATTTCCCCTAAAATAATTAGAAAACTAAATCATGGATATGAATTAGGTGCATTAACACATAATATATAACTTATGATGTCATAAGAGAAAAATAAAATACTAAAGAAATTTTGTCAATAAGAATAAGAAATGTATAAAAGAGAGAAACAGTTAAAGAAAATGAATAATACGGATAAAGATAAAAGGAAAGTTGTTTGAGATAGTAAATATTTAAAAAAAATTGAAAAATGTATTTAAAAAACTAAATTGAAAAATGTATTTAAAAAACTAAAATTATATTACGTTAAGATATGTCTCAAAATTATTACAGCTCTAAAAGATTTTGGTTTGAAAAGCTCGTCATTGAATAATAATTTGTAGAATATGGTTTTACGATAACTGTTTCTATTTACAAAATTAGAAAAAGGAAATACCGCTTCACTCACAAATTTTTATATCAAAATAAAACTATATTTCAATTTGAATTTAGTAAATAAAAATTAATAGAGAATGAGATTAAGCAAGGTAATTCATTGTATTCTTGGTGATTAAAATTTGCCAATAAAAAAAATAAATGACGGAGGCTCTTACAGTATTTATGTCTTAGCTGTTATTTAAGATCAGATGGAGAAATTTTCGAAATATTTCTCGTATCAGATATGTTTATTTTTTTTAAAAATAATTAAATTAATTCATATATATTGTATATTAAATTTAATGTTCTATTTATTCACCCTTACTGTCGTAATTTAGAATATATTGAAATTCAAACCAGAAATAGAGATATTAAAATTGATTAATTAAAGAAATAAAATGTTAAGTCGAATTATTCGGTTGAGATTATAAATCTAAGAGAATATAGAATTTCGAATATAAATACATATTTAAAATGACGTTTTGATATTTAGTTAACTTCATCGAATATTAAATATGTATGTTTCGAAAATATTGAAAGTTTAAAGATTGAATATATTTGAAATTAGTTTAGTATGTTCCTTTAGAGTTTGGGCTTGGGCCTGTAATTTGAGATGGACGGGTTATAAATAGTAAAGGGCTTTTGGGCCCACAAAGTAAATCCATTTAACGGACATGACGTAAGGGGGTTTAGTTAGTGTCCGATTGTTGGGAGCGAGAAAAGGAAAGAGAGAAAGGGGTTTTTGTGATTGAATTGGGGATTTAGGGATTGTGTACAGTAGAGTAGAATGAATTTGAAGATGGATTCCGATAGAGCGAAGCTGTTCGTAGGGGGCATTTCTCGTGAAACCACCGAAGATGTTCTCAAATTCCACTTCGCCAAGTACGGTACCGTTTTGGACTCCACAATCTCCGTAGACCACAGCACCCGATGCCCTAGAGGTTTCGGCTTCGTTACCTTCTCTGACCTCTCCGCCGCCGATAAAGCCCTGCAAGACACGCATGTCATTCTCGGAAGAACGGTTGGTCCTTTTTCCCTGTCTTTCCAGAAACTCTCGTTTATTCAAGCTTCAAGAAACTGAAACCGTCGAAGGTTGAATTTCGTTTATTACTATGTGGTAAATGTGTTTGATTTGACCAGTTCTGTTTTGTTGTCGTGTATAGGTAGAAGTAAAGAAAGCAATTCCAAGGAGTGAACAACAGCAACACCAAAACCATTTACACAATAGAGGCGGAGGTAACTATAGTAGTAGTTGTGACTGTAGTAGTGACACCAACGTTAGGACTAAAAAGATTTTTGTGGGGGGTTTACCTGCTGGTATATCTGAGGAGGAGTTTAAGCAATACTTTGAGAGGTTTGGTCGGATAACTGACGTTGTGGTGATGCAGGACAGTGTTACTCACCGGCCAAGGGGGTTTGGGTTCATCACCTTTGATTCCGAGGAATCGGTTCAAAGTGTTATGGTGAAGAATTTTCATGACTTGAATGGTAGACAGGTGGAGGTCAAGAGGGCTGTTCCTAAAGAGGGGAACCATGGGTATGATGGTTTTAGTAAATTGAGAAGTAAGAGTGAAAGAGGAGTTCCTAAAAGTTTTCCTCCTTACAGTCCTAGGAATATGCTTCCGGGTCTTGCTCCTTTGCCGTGGTATGGTAGTGATGGAGTATATGCATATGGTTCTAATGCTTACGGTTGTTGGTACCCTATGGGTGGGTATGGGGGGAACGGATATGCGATTCCCTCTGAAGCTTCTAGGAACTTCTGGTACGGGCCAATGATGGCTGGTCCTCAGGCATGTCAGGTGCCTTATGCTAGTGCTATTCCAAACATAGCGTGGGGTAGGATTGGAATAGTAGGTAGTGGTATAGGATCTTGGGGGTATGGTGGCATTCTTGGGTCTGCAACAAATTTGAAATTTGATCAACCTTTTATTGGCAACGGATTTGTTCCAGGCAACACGACATTGCATCATGGTGTAAAGCAGAATGTTGTGGACTCTTCGAGTTTGAAAGGGAGCAATGGTGAAATATCTAGCTGACTGACTAAAAGGTTCCTTTGGCCTTAATTCATGTAGGTAAATACTCACTGACTGCTTCGGGGCTGTGAAAGATGGCATATTCTTTCGCAAGATGTTGTAAGAGTTAGTCACTCGACCTTATTACTTTTAATTTGTGAAGATACCTTTGTATGTGTCATAAACATGTAGTTTAGCAGCTCATCATGTTTAGTTATGGAGTTTTATTAGTAGAGGTTTCATGCATCTGTAAAATTTTCTTGCAAATCCTCATCTCTTATTTCTCTTTTAATATTTTTACACAGTGCGTGCTATTTGGTTTGTTTGGCTTAATTTTTTTGTCCCCTCTTTGCGTGGGTTCTTTCACCTTCCCCAGTTCCTTTGTTGAAATGCGTATTTTTTTCATTAGTTGATGGGCTTTTTAGTTGCCGTTTTCGTTCATATATTTGTGTTAATCAGCATGGTGTTATTTTTCCTTCATAGATAACGCTAGTTATTACACTATTCAAGGTAGGATTGATATATCACTTTGAGTTAGATGCAATGCTAAATTTACATGCATATTTGTCTGTCTAGTTTATTGGCTTCTTCTGTGTGCCTTTATTTTTGTTTAGTTCATGTTAATGTTAGTCTATTTTTGCATAGAATGCGGATGACCGGTTGTTTGAAAACAGATGTAAGTTGTTAATATTTAGTCTCCACAATATTTTATATGAATGCTTCAAGGGATGCTCCTATTTATTAGGAAAATTGAGCACCACTGTATTTTTTTAAAAATATTGATATTTGACAGTTAGGCAAAAATCCGTTTTTCCTCCAAGGTAAAAAATGTGTAATTCTCTAATTCATCATTTTTTTCTATTTGGATCTCAAACATAACTATGACCTTGGCAAACATAATCGATGGCGTTATATGATTTGAAAAGATTGAGCTGAATTAGGCCTTTGGAAACCCTGGACCGGCTGGGAAAGAAGCAGTAGCAGACCTCTTAACTGTTTTCGCCACTCGTTTACACAGCCGTGGACTGCATTTTATGTAAATCTTTTCTATTTCATAATCGAGAAAAGAAAAGTGAAATGGGCACCTAAGGATGTCCCGGTACAGGTCAAAATTTATTTCTTTTAAAATTTAATATAATCTCTATTTACTGTAGAATTGCTAGTAGTAATAACATGACGACCAGTATGTATTTTGGTAATGTGTCCAGTAGAAGTAACTGTTATGCATACTCTACTTACAATTGTAAAATATTTAACTTCCCTCAACAATGCCTCTATTGTAATCTAAAACTGTTAAAATTGGTTATTGAGGCTAGTTAAGCTGAGGTTTATATAGAACTTCGGCGTAAACAAGCCTATGAATTTTGATGTTCAATTAGATTGGACTCTTTTGAGTTAGATTAGGTTGTTTATGTTATGATATGATGGCAGTGCTAGGTTGTTTATATGCTATTTTTTAACTTCAATGCAGTCTGCTCAAATAGCTCTTGTTAGGAAAACTCAAAGGACATCTACACAAGGAAGGAAAATGTTGACTGAAAACTGTATTTGATCTTTTCAGAAAATTATATGAAAAATGAAGAAATGATGTATTCCTAAAGTTAAAAAGTAAACAAATTAAAATTGACTGGATGGTTAAAAAAGTTATATATATATATATATATATAAAATCAAGTATTTGGCGAAATAATTATTTATGGTTGGAAATTCAACTAAAAGTTTTTAAGGTCTAATTTTTAATAATTTTAGTGATACAAATTATTGGGAAAATGATCATATAAGACTCGTATTTTTTATATATATTTTGCTAACGATAAGACAATTCTTTTGTAAGACGCAATATTTAATAAGTCTCGTATTCAAGTTTTAAGATAGGGTTTAATAGTTAGTGCTTTAGTTGTATGATATATATTTGGAGTGAGATATTGCAAGTGTTAGGTTAAAAAGTTTTAATAAATTACTCCACAGATTAAAATGGTTAGAACAAAAAAGTTTTAATAATTCCTATTTTAAATTTTACAAAAGATGAATCGTTATTAGATAGGACTTGTGTATGTAAAAAAGTGCATGAAAATCAAATTTTTGGGTCAATCTTTAACTTTGATAAGGAGAATTGCGCAAAGAGTCTCCTCCACTTGTTATGGTCAAATAGTATGTGTGAAGCTCTAAGGTCAAGATGACTGAAAAAGTTGTAACATTTTATGAGCTTTTCAAGGATATTTTTTCTTTTTATTTGAAAGGAAGTTGAGGGCTCTATCTTCTTGCACCTTTTTTTTTCTTGCACCACCATAAAACTTATAAAACCCAAATTATCCTCGTTAAAATTATATAAAAAGCGTAAAATTTTCTTCTACGCCTCGTTTATTAAAGAAATTCCAGATTAAGTAATTTGAATAGTATTTTTGTTCTGAAAATATATTTAAAAATATATATTTTCAGATGTACTAAAAACATATATTCTAGAAAGTATATTTCAGTACATATTTTCATATCCAAAAATATGTAAATACTTTTCGAAATGTACATTCTAAAATGTATTCAAAAAATAAATTTTGTATTATGTATTCTGGAATCATGTTTCTAAATGTAATAATACTTCTGACTTACATATTCCAAAATTTTCTTTTTTAATATATTTGAAACATACATCCTAAAATATATTTCCTGATTTAAAAATATGGAGGGATATGCAGGAAATACGAGCCGCGCTCATGGAAGAAAAAGGAAAAATAGTGGGAGATTAATCATTTGGCGTTTTTAATATAATTAAAATGTCGGGTAAAATGGAGATATGAGATTTTACGCAACTGTAAGGAGAAAAACAAGGAGGTGCAAGAAGAAGCATTGGGTCACTTTCTCAGCCATTATATAAATGGTAATTACTTCCTGCACCCATCCTTTCCTTCCTGCGCCATGATATTTTTGGAACTCAATAAACAATTCCGAATTTCTTTTTTTCTGAAATCAAACATCCCCTCCTTTCACAGAAAGTATTTTGTGGAAGGTTTTGATGGGTGGGAGAATAAATTTGATTAGATGGAGGAAGCAATTGCATGTTGAGGTAAAGAGCTTTGGTTATGTATAATGTTATTTTACTTTTGAAATTTTATTTATATTTATTATTATATAAATATAATATTTGTTTTAAAAATAATTAAATATATTTTCAGTCATTGGACTTTGTTGTGAAATTAAAATTCATTCATACGTAAAATTTTTTGATATTTTGATTTGAAACTTTAAAAATAAGTTAATATAGTTTTTTTAATTTAATTATATTAATTTTGTTTTACCGTTATACCATTTGATGTATTTTTATTTTCATATTGAATTTAAAACATTTTTGACATATAAAAAAATTTAACGAAAAATATCATATTAATTTATTTTAAAAATTTAACTATTAAAATATATAAAATTTTTAGACAAAAACAAATTTTAATTTTGTATTAAAATGTAAAGACTAAAAGCACACTTAACATTAAAATCCATTTGAATTAAAAACACTTAGGATTATCATTATATCTGAACGAAAAATAGAAAAAAAAAACATATAATTCTTTTAAAGAAAAATATACACACAAAAAATGAAAGTAAATTTTGATATGAAATTTTCAGGTGCCGGTTTTTTAATATATACTAATAAACTTTTGTAAAGTCAATTTTCTGATAGTTCGTAAACTGGTTTAACTAGCTTATTGGTGGTATGATCATGTTTAATTTAATTATTTGTATTTTTTTAGTTGTTCTATTAGTTTATAGCATGGAAGTTATTAACTTTTCTTTTAAAATTAGATTAATAATAATGTAGATTGCAATGCATGTCCGTTACATCATAATACGACACTAGTTTAATTAATATTGAATTCATATCTTCATTTGTTACTATCCGACACACTAATTCTCTTGAATTAAAAGAAGAAGAAAACGTGATACAATTTTGACCGATTTGTGTTCTTTTTTAACTGTCCACACTGGTATGTATATAATGTGTTAAAATATTATTTTTAATAAAAAGTGGAAAAAAGCCATTGGCATTGCACACGCAACGTAACATAACAGAAAGTAACGTTAAAGAGATATATATATTAAATGCATGAAATGAGCTCTGCCATTAGCCGTCGCCAAAAAGAGGTTCGTGTTGCGGTGTCAATTGTCAAATCACACGTCTAAAACTCTTGCCGTTGACACCTTGGGCATGACAACATTTCTTTTTTAATATTTTAACATCGTGTGGTTGTTTTAAAAATTATTTCACAATCAATAATAATAATTATAAGGTTTAATAGTTAATTTAATTTTTATTTTGATTGAAAAATCTTAATTTAGTTTCTCCTTATAAAAGTGTTTTAAATTAATCCTAACTTTTACAAATAGTGGGTGAGATTAGTCCCTTCTATAAAATATAAGTTAACAAAATTAATGGATGATGATGTGGCACAGCTTAAAGCCATTAATTTTGTTAATTTATATTTAATAGAAGGACTAATCTGACCCAAAAGTTAGGACTAATTTAAAACATTTTTATAACGAGGGACTAAATTGAGATTTTTCAACCAAAGTGAAGACTAAATTGGCTATTAAACCTAATTATAAACATACACCAATCAAATAATAACATCTTAAAATATTGTCAAATATCATTATCCATTTAATACAGGTTTAAACTCTTTGTTGTTCCTATTTTTCTTGGGTTTTTCCAATTTGATTCCTTTCTTTTAAAATTACCTACTTGAGTCCTTATAATTGTTAATTTGAAACAATTGAACCTCTGTAGTTAAATTTCATTACCAGAGTTAAAATTTTGCACACGTGATGGGATCAAATTAACAATTATAAGACTCAATTGGATAATTTTAAAAGAAAAGGATCAAATTGAGAAAAGCCAACGAAATTAGAAAGAAGGGTTTAAACCTTTAATATATTATAACATTTTCTATAATCATTATTCATATTAAATTTAAATATTTTATAGTTAATTCTTTTTTTTTGTTAAGTATATTTCATCACTCCCTTTCGTATATAAAGTTAGATGGGTACCCATCACTGATCTCATAATCCAATTTTTTTTTTTTTTTCTTTATTTCTTCTGTTCTATTACACGTAGTCTCTCCTTAGCTTTTGTTCTGCCACGATGCTTTGGATTTTCTGATCTCACGTGATTCTCATTTACTCTTCTTCATAAATGATTTTACATGCAATCTTTTGGGCTGGGCCTCTCAACGTTATTTGTATTGTCATAGATCTTCACGGTATCTCCTTTTTTTTTTTAAGTCAATTTTATTGGTTAAATACTAAATATAAAAACATTTTTTAAAATATAGATCTGAATTCTATTTATTAATGTCATAGGATATTATATTAGTTTGATAAACTAAACACAATCCTGAATTGGGAAGTTAAAATGCAGTTTTATATTTATTAAAATGGTATTTGTATATAAAATTAATCAATTGCATTATATATATATATTTATTATGTGTTGCCTGTCAGTCTCGTTGGTGAAGAAAAGATGTGCAGTAGGTAACGAAGTAAAGTTGGTCGTAAATTTGACATCTAACTGGGAATTTGAATATTGAATCGAAAGTTATGATGTGGTTTATTTATGAAATAATGTTGTTGATCAATGAGATGGGAATATCTGTCCTTTGAATTCTTCATTATTGTGACTGCAACATCTTCCGTATGCATGCTTCGCCTGTTCTGTGCATCTGAACAGTGTTTTCAATTTTGTCTTGTTAACTTTTACTCCTCCTATAAATCTTGTGACAGGGAAAGCATGAAAATTTCACAAATCCTCACACATACTTCAAAAATACATCTTTGTCACTGTCATTAGCATTAAACACACATACCACTTTTGGGGTTATCTTTGTTCTGGGTTGGGAGGGTTCAAAAGGAAAATTGCATTATAACCCATACTTAAAATTTATTTATTTCACCCAACAAGAAAAAAGAGAGGATATTTTGATGTTGGCATCTTTTTGTTTATCTTTTTGACGAAGACAAGGAAAGGACGAAAGTGTTAAAGGGTGTGAATGAAATTACAGGAATGCAGCGGTGTGGCACAACCTACCAAGTCTACCACATTTGCTGCAAATTGAAAAGGTTGGTGAAAGTGAAAGAAGAGAAATCAATTACGTAAAGCGTTTTGCAAAAGGGGTTGATGAGAGAAAGAGAATGTGTATGAAGTGAAGGCTGAATTTATTTCTCGTGGATTTCGTGATGATTTCGTTATAATAGCACAAAGAATGATTCCCACATCTGTGCTCACGCACATATACATACCCTAATCTTTTTCTTTTGTATTACGATATTTTGGCGATATTTTAACAATATTTTAATATTATTTATATGTTATTTTATGATTAATTTAAAATTATTTTATAATTAATAATAATAATCATAAATATTAATATAGACTAATTACATAATAATACGTAAATGATGATAAAATGTTATAAAAAATAATGCAAAAGTATCGTTATTCTTTTCTTTTTCTTTCCCTCGCAAATTGGGACACTTACCTTTCAAACCCAAATCATTCCCCTTTGAAAAATTGTCTCCATGACCATCAAACCAAACCATGCATGCAAAACAATGTGAGCAAAAAACATTGTACGAGCATGGGAAATATGCAGTGCATACAACAAACACACCATTATTTCCTCATTCCTCGCAATAAAGCTAACCTTAAATAAAAGGTGCAAAAGAGATGCTTTGACCAACCAAAATAACAAAACATAGAAAACAAGACAAATCGATCAATTATCAACTGTCCTGCAAGATTGCTGCCTGTTTCCGAATAGCATGGAACACTATCGCAAAAGGACATTTATTTTCTACTAATAATAAAAATCATATACTAATTTCACATTACACAATTATATCATTATTAAACATTAAACTTTTACGTTTAAGTAAATCTTTCAATACACTCTTTCGTATGCTAAGACATTTAGATAAGTAGTCTCTGTTACGTTAGAATAGGTTTTTGATAATTCTACTAACATTTAAAAAAAATAAAACTTCAAAACTAATCAATCTTACAAAAATAGACGTTTAATATGAAGTTTGCATTTATTTATATAAAGATAGATCTTTAAATATATTTTGGGATACAATAATAATTTTATTTATAGAAGTATGAAAATTTCATGAGGCTAAAACATAATAAAATTGTAATAAAAATTACTTATTTTTATATTAGTTTTTACGTATGTAAAAATGAATTAGAAGAATCAAAGCCTTCGTCAAAGAGCATTATGCTCTCACATTTAACTTATATATTATGAATGTGTTTTATCTTACTATTTTCAACAATCAAATTTTATGAAATTTTTTAAAGCTTGACATATCTATAATTAGGATAAAAAAATAACATCAAAATACACTATACAAAATCATCTAAATCTTATTTTAGAAATTTATTTTTAATATCGAGTGAAATATAAATTTGAATTTTTTTAAAATAATGTTAGAGGCTATCTTATTAGTTGGACTTATACTGTTATTCCGGTTACTATTATGTTACGAGACTACATATTAATTGAATTTCACACTTGCACTATCACAGATTTAAAGTTTACTTTGAATAATATATTAAAAAAAATAAATTAAAATATATTTTTTATGATAAGCTATAAATTTTTAAAATATAATTGAATGTAATATCACTATATAATTTTTTAAAACTTTAAAAGTTTTATAGAATATAATTTAAATTGAACAAAAGATTGGAGAAGTTTCATGTTATGACATAAAAACAAGGAATTTAATTATGCATATGTAGCACTTTCAATGAAATATAATTACATTCACTTATAAAAAAAAAATAATAGCTCACAAATGAAAAAGAGAAAAGAACATAAAACTCAAAAGTAAAACGTTCACATTAAATCTTAAGAAAGTTTCCAACTGTATACCTTTTTTTTTTTTTTTTGTAAGTTGTGAATGTACGGTGTTACGTAGAATGTTGCATATACACTTTGTTTACTTGAATGAATTTGGAGAAGAGTGATTGAATGAATTTGAAATAATTTTATTGTTGTTTATTTGAATGGATTTAGAGGTAAGTGATAGTGAATTTGGAAGTAAATTTTTTTAATCTGTCACATCAATCAATCCACTTTTACTTATTTTTAAATCTACTCAAATAAACAACAAAAAGTTTTATCTTCAAATTGTCATAAATTCATTCGATTACTCTATCTCAAATCCATTTAAATGAATAAAAATAGATACAAAGGATTAATTTTATGCATTAACCTCTGTGTTTATTTGCTGATAAAAAATATATATCCATGCTTTTTACTTGTTTTTACATAGCTCCCTCTTGTGCATAAATTGTGTTGTTTGATCCCAAAACCCTATCTAGCAACACGAGATCTTCTTTTAGTTAAAAAGATTATTGGGTGACTGATAAATTTGCATTTGATAATTTTATTCACATAATTTGGTTGAAAAATTGTAAAAGAAATACTTTGTGTGTTTTCGTTTCATAGAAAATAAACTCAAAGACATGTAATTGAAATGCAAATTTAAAATAAAAATATTTTGCAGGTAAAATTTGTTTTGGGGAGGTTCTGCTCATCATTCCTGGAATATTTGGGAGTTTATCAGAGACCTACTTTTCCACTTTTTGTCTAAAGTAGGTGTTGACTACACACACTGAGACAAACCGCAAAAGTAAAGAATTTTCCTGTTAATTGAGCGTTTTGGGATATCATCATAGCCGTCTATTTGAAGAACATGACTACTCACGAAAACCAAACTTTTATCTTAAAAGAATTAAAATTGGATTGAAAGAGTTTTTTATGATAACATGGAAAATTGTACACTGGAAAATTTTAAAACAGTTATTACAATTTATTTAATTTTTCTTTTATTTATTTTAGATTTAATTATTAGAAAAAGGAAAAAAATATTAGTCATTCAAATATAAAGTATGAGTAATAAATTGTGGTTATAATTTAAATTTGATAATGTCACGAATATGAAAAATAAAAAAATCTATGATTGTTGCAGTCTAGATCATAATTCCATTTTTTTTCTTTCTCAATTTTCGTTTTATGCTGTATGATTCTATTATTGCAATTTATGTTTTTACAATCGCTTCAATCAATTTTCATCTTCTCTATTTTTCTTTTCACCATGTGCAACTTTGTTTTCATATACAAACAAAAAAAAACACAAAGATATGTCTTTTGGAAATAAATTAGTGAGTTAGATGTTCTTGCGAAATTAGTTAACAATAATAATGAGTTACTGTTGAAAAAATAAATATCGTTTTTACCTTCAAAAATCACCATACTAACATATAAATACATTTTTTTTTAAAAAGTACAAGTAAAATTTTATTCGGTGGAAGGAATGAAAAAAATAATTTCCTTTAAAAAATGCTGTCATATATAGTACATTTTTTGACGTATTTTTATTTTCTGTCGAATAATATATTAAATGTAACATTTTTTTCTCCATTATTTTCCACAAAAATAATTAAATATTTGTTTTGATTTGTTATTTTTCTTATTCTCTTCAAAATAAAATTGGGCGTGTTTTCTTTATCACAAAACAAGTATGATTTTTAAACTTTTAAGGCTTAAATATGTTTTTTTCATTTAATTTTTACTGAAAATTGGAATTAGTTCCTTTTTAAAATTTTGTCCTAATTTAGTTCCCAAACTTTAGAAATGTATAAATTTAATCTTTTTAACCAAATTTTGTTAACTTTATTTAATATTTTAAATGCGTTTCTCAATTAATATTGAAGCAAAAATATGCTAAACAGTATAAACAATCCAAATTCTATCATAAAATGTGTTTGAAAGATCAAATAAAGTTTAGAAACTAAATTAGATCAAAATTTTGAAAAAAAAACTAAATCTAATTTTCACTAAAAGATAAAGGACAAAAATATATTTAACCAAACTTTTAACTTATTACAGTGAGATGAACGATGAAGTTAGTAAAGAAAATATTTTATACTTTGATTATAACATACAAGTAATTAAATATTTTGCAATCTGTTTGGATAAATTTGAAACATGAAAAGGGAAAGTAGGGTATAGTAAGGCATTGAGTTGTGAAATATTTAATCTGGTTTTGTGAAGTAAGAATGGTAAATGTGTTTGTTTGTGAGTAGTTGTGGAAGAAAGAAAGCAGCTAAGGATAATTTAGATTGGATGGCATAGTGAGCAGAAAGAGGTCAGATGAAATGACCCACCAAATAAACCTCTCTTTGTCCATATCCACAGTGGCTGATGGGTTGTTACCCATTCACCCTCTCATTCAAAGAAAAAAAAAAATTAAATTAAAACCAAACTGGTGGAGTTTTTGTTTACTAAAATAAAACAATTTTTGAGATTAGAGTTATTGTACTGTGTGAAGTGACTGCATGGGCAGATAGGTCCTTCCTGTCAAATCTATCTCTAGCTACGTTGTCTGTCACAGTAAAAGTTAAATTGGTAAATAAAAGGGTTTTGCTGTGAGTTTTTGGTTATCCAACTTCTCAATCCTCAATTCTGAATCCTTTCCCATTTCACACTTCCCAGCCCATTTCATGTCATGCTCACTAGATTCAGCTACATAGCTACCTTCTTACACGCTTTCAACTTTCCAACGCTCATACACACAACCTCACCAAACCAAAATAGTTATATCTTCCGAACATTTACATTCCCACCTCTTTCCTTTTTCCCTTCACTATTCTCGAGATTCTCGCTATTACATTATCTTCTGCCTTCATTCTGGGTTTAAGATAGGGTTTAACCAGGATGACTGGTAATATAGTAACTCGTAGAAACTAGAAAGAGCTTTTAAGAAATTAAGAAAAGAGAAAAAAATAAGAGAGAGAGGTGTGGAGGCAAACCAAAAGACTTGGTCTTTCTCATTGATATTTACACAGATCCCTATGGAATGAAGTGGGTGTTCCCCAATCTTCGCTTGCCGAGAATTCATTCCTTTTGCTTAGTTTAAAGAGACCCGTTTTGTTGCGTTCGTGAGAGAGACATATTTTTGGTGAGCTCGCATACGAGGAGGAGTTCGGTTGGTAGAGGAGAAAAATACTTTGCATAGTTGTAGCAAAACAACAAAACAACAGCCAAGTTTTCTTACGCAGCAGAGGAGGCGAGAGTGTTTCATCGTTCAACACGATCATTATTTTATTTGCCAAGCAATGATTGCCTTGCATTCCTTCTTCACAGTGTAGCGACTCCAAACCTTTTCGGGTGACTAAAAAGAAAGAAAACAAAAGCAGGAAGATGAAGGGCATGGACGAGAGTAACACCGATGATGGAAGCAATCATAACTGGTTGGGGTTCTCTCTCTCACCCCACATGAACATGGAGGTTACTTCAGCAGCCACTATTCCCAACCCCACTGTTCCGACAACCTTCTACATGTCCTCCGCTCACATTTCCAGCTCAGGAATCTGCTACGGTGTCGGGGGAAATGGTAACTTCCATTCTCCTCTTACCGTTATGCCTATCAAGTCAGATGGGTCACTTTGTATCTTGGAAGCTCTCAATAGATCACAATCGCAAGGTTGGCTTTCGTTTTTTTTTTTATTTGTTTTTTTTTTTCTTCTCCATAAGATAGTATTCTGTGAAGTTATTTTATTTTGTCATGTATGTTTCTTTTATAACTACTACCCTGTGACTTTGGTTGCATTATTGAAGTGATGGCACCGAATTCTACGCCTAAATTGGAGGACTTTCTTGGTGGTGCAACTATGGGAACTCACGAATATGGGAGCCACGAGAGAGGGGCAAATGCAATGGCTCTGAGTCTAGACAGCATCTACTATAGCACCCAAAATGCTCAGGCACAACCCAACAGAGACACACTCTCAGAATCCTTCAGGCAACAAGGGCATATGAACGTCCAAACGCACCCTTATTACTCAGGACTTGGTTGCCACGGGATGTATCAAGCACAGATGGAGGATGAAGCAACGAAGGAAGCGCACGCATCAGTTTGCAGCTCCCTAATGCCTCAAATGACAGAAGATAGTTTGAAAAACTGGATGGCTTCAAGGGAATATTCAACTCATCAGCAGGTTTTGGAGCAGGAAATGAACTGTGGAATGGGGAATGAAGGAAGTGGTACGTCTCTTGGAACTGTGGGGTGTGGCGAGTTACAGTCACTGAGTTTATCGATGAGTCCTGGTTCTCAGTCTAGTTGCGTCACTGCACCTTCTGGGCCTGATTCTGTGGCTGTGGATGCAAAGAAGAGAGGGCATGTAAAGTTGGGTCAAAAGCAACCAGTGCATAGGAAATCTATTGACACATTTGGGCAGAGAACCTCTCAGTATAGAGGTGTCACAAGGTCAGTTTTGAATCTTTCTTCATTTGTGTAATTTCTTACCGAATTTGTTTTCTTTATCTAGTCTGTTATTTTTTTTTATATATAATAACTATAGTTAATTGAATGCCTTTGATTGTTTTCCAATAGGCATAGATGGACTGGTAGGTATGAAGCGCATTTGTGGGATAATAGTTGCAAGAAGGAAGGGCAGACTAGGAAAGGAAGACAAGGTCAGTGAGAAATAAAGAATGGTAGTGGTTGACATTTTTATTATTTTTTTGGAAGTATTCTTCTCCATTAAAGTTTTTGGTCCCTAATCTGACATGTGCCCACTAACTTGTGCAATGTTTTGATCTTTGTCCCTCCTGACGATTAAATCGAATTTTGCATGTTGCAGTATATTTGGGTAACTCCTCATCCCCACTTAATTTTTTTCCTTTTTAACACTCTTTCCACTGTTTCTAATTTTTACGTGGTTGATCAAATTTGTTTTTGATCTTAGGGGGTTACGATATGGAAGAGAAAGCTGCAAGAGCCTATGATCTCGCGGCTCTTAAGTACTGGGGACCTTCCACGCATATAAATTTTTCGGTATATTTCGTTTTTTGAAACTGTTTCTGCTTCATTCGAATCTTTTGTTCCTTGGAATCCCACTCTCTTTTGGTTCGCTTTGGCAGATTGAAAATTACCATGTTGAACTCGAAGAAATGAAGAGCATGAGCAGGCAAGAATACGTTGCGCACTTAAGAAGGTACACATCGAATAATGAACAATTATGTGGGAAAAAGCTACCAATTATTATGTGATAATCATGATGACAGAATATTTATTTGCTTTGCAGAAAAAGCAGTGGATTTTCAAGGGGTGCTTCAATATACCGAGGGGTCACTAGGTTCGTGTGGTTCTCTTGAACCCCACCCTTCTTTTTATTACTTCTGTTTGGAAAAATCAAGCTAAGTTTTCATCTTTTTTGTGTTACGCAGGCACCACCAACATGGAAGATGGCAAGCAAGGATAGGTAGAGTTGCTGGGAACAAGGACCTATACCTTGGGACATTCAGTAAGTCCTAAATTACTGTCAATTCCTAATTAAAATGACTGTGATATTAACATTTGTATTAGATACAATTAATGCTAAATTACTGTCAGTAAGTCCTTTTGTTTGATATATGTTGTAATCTCTCTTTTCCCATACACCAGTGACCATTAGTGCTTTTATAAGGCTGACCATACCGCAACTTTGAATGCAACGTGCCACCTTTTTTTAAGGCTGTTGCTCTCGCTGATAAAATATGATAGAGAGGATAAAGGGTATCTTCACAAGAATACGTTTTAAGGAAAGCTGAAATTTTTGAAGTGCCCTTTTCATTTTAAAAGTTTTTAATTAAATGGGTGTTTATTTTTTCTTTCAGGCACACAGGAGGAAGCAGCAGAAGCATACGATGTAGCCGCAATCAAATTTCGCGGCGCAAATGCAGTGACGAACTTTGACATTTCAAGATACGATGTGGAGAGAATCATGGCGAGTATTAATCTTCTCGCGGGTGAGCTTGCAAGGAGAAATAAAGACAATGATCCAAGAAACGAGGGGAGGGAGTGCAGTATGAAAAACAATAACAAGGGTGTGATGACAAGTGAAAAGCAGGAGGAAATAGTTGAAGGTAGAAACAGCAATGAAAACGATCCAGAGTGGAAAATGGTTTTGTTTAATCAGGCTTCACAGCAGCAACAGTCAAATGGCAGTGAGGAAAAAATAATGAACTGCGGAAATTATAGAAACGGTGCTTTCTCTGGGGCCCTACAAGATCTGATTGGGATTGATTCGGTGGAGGAGTGTAGCAAAATTGGAACTCATTTTTCAAACGCGTCCTCGCTGGTGACCAGTTTAAGCAGCTCAAGAGAGGCTAGTCCTGAGAAAACGGGTCCCTCGCTTCTGTTTCCAAAGCCCTCCATGGAAACAAAGATTGTGAACCCCATTAGTACTAGTGTTACATCTTGGTTACCCTCACCAACGGTTCAAATGAGGCCACCTCCTGCTATTTCTTTGTCTCACTTGCCAGTTTTTGCTGCTTGGACTGATACTTAAGAAAAAGATAGATCCTTTTCAGTTTTCACATTATGCACTGTTGCTGGCTAAATTGCACTCTTTCTTTTTATCTCATTCTCTCTTTGTTTTATTTGATCGTCTAAATTCAGAGTCTTTTTTTTTTTAGCATCTTAAAGTTTCTTCGACCAAACTGGTTATTTTGTCAGTTTTCTTACACTCCCATGTGTGGTTAATGTCCATCTAGCATTAAAGTAACATATGGGTGGAAAGATCAATTATAACTTAGCATGAATATAAGGCATTAAAGTAAAAAAAAAAAAAAAACATACTTTAGCCTTGTTACATCATGCATGCAGCAGTAATAGGGATGACAAGAAATGGGTGATGATAGGAAGAGTGGGTTTTGAGGTAACATTTGGCGTTTTGGTGAGTGGAGGAATTTGGGGAATTAATGGAAGGCATGTTGGGGCCACCTATCTGTCATCTTTATGTAACAAGTTTAGCATGGGCTTTACATACATAACCTTTTGGCTATATGTTGGAATGGAAATATTGATATTTGAGAGAAAGAATTAATTGAAGGGGAAACTAATGATTAAATTCTGTGAAATGATGTTTGGCAAAATGGAAGTGGCGTTGCATTATTGAACTTTCTTTTTGGAGTTGCATCTTTTCTTTTCTATAGGTCCTCCTAAGTACAAAATGAGCTCAATGCTTCCCAATAATGCAATGAGACCACTACTTTGACCACATTATCTCGTTTTGTTGCTAATGTGTTCCTCATTCTGGATAATACTATCATTGCACAAACCGTTCTTATCTCACCTTTCTTCAGAGCCACCTAATATTTCTCCATTTTGCTATTCAAAAAGAAAAGGTGATCATCATCGACTAGATTCTTGCATGAAAAGTTCTTGTTGGTTACATTCTCATAATTATATGGGCACACCACTATTTTTTTTTATTATTATTATAAAGAAAAGGTTATATCTTTTTTCCTCATTCCAATTGCCGAAATCCAGAAGGATATTGGAACTAAAAGGGATTCCATGTTTTGATGTGATGCTTTGGAGCCTTAATACAAGTTGAGTCCATCTTGTTATGGAGTGTTTTCCCACGTGTGTTAGTCTCCCTCGTGTGTAAGTATTTGTGCTCGATTGCAATACTGTTCTTGATTCTTGACCATAACATGGAACGACAGCGAGGAATCAGTGCCGGGAAAGCTGGAAGTAGTTCGATCCTGAAGTTGGTAATAGCTGTTCCTTTGCATGGTCTTTGATCATGAGTTTATTAATCCCAATTATTTTATAATCCGTCTTTAACAATAGAAAACGACAGCTTCTAGCGATTCATCTAAGATATATGAGTTTAAGGAATCTGCTAGTGATTTGCTGTAATAATAGTTCTGTACATAAAATTAATTTCAGACATCGCATGTGACTTAAAGTTTATCTGATATAATAAAAAAATATTATATTTTTTTTGTCATCGTTAAACAAAATTCACTTAAGTCATCTATCATCTGGGTTAAAAAATTGATAACAAAAAAAAACCGTAAAAATTAGTTAAATAATTAACAAGGGATAATAAAGAAGAAACAAGCATAGTATTAACCTGATTTAGCTCAAATATTAACGAATTTGAATATAAGTCTATAACAGAAAATAACTAGGGTTTCTGTCTCGATAAACCCTTTCACCAAACAAACTATATTTTAGATATACACATGAATTGACAATTCTAAGTTTGAATATCATGTCTTATATAGTAAATAACTTTTACTAATAACTTCAAAACTAGTGGAAAAGTAACGTGATAAGATTTTAATGTTGAATTCGAGATGTTACACAGACGAAAAAAGAAAAATACAATATGATATCCGCTGAATTTTCACCTGAAATTAAAATTTTTTGTTTATTTTTTAAAATTTTGATACATTTTAATTTTCAAACTTAAAAAATAATTAAAAATATTTTTTTAATTTAATTACATTAAATTTTTTTTATCAAATACATTTCAAATTAATATTTAAATTGTTTATATTATGCTTGAGACATTATTTTTATAATGTTAATATAAAATATTGTTTAAAAAATTTTAAAATTTAATGTTAATGGATAAAGAAAACTATATTAATCATTATTAAAGTTTAGAAACTAAAATATATCAAAATTTAACAAATAATAATAATTCAAAATTTATAAAACAAAAACAGATATAATCCTTTTTTAAAAACAAATATTTATTGAATCAATTTTCACCATTCTTTTTGTTTAACTAAAATAATTATACTTTAGGAATTAGTTATAGTAATCTCAAATCATTTGTTGGTTTTACTATATTAACTAAATGATTTGTTTGAAAAATGGTGGAGCATGCCAAATAGTGGATTAGGTAAACAAAGTACACTGTTCTAATACCTTTGGACAGAGTAAATAGGTAATTAAAACAAAAAATAATAAACATGGTATGTTTCATACATTGTTAGTCAAGCAATTCCTACAGTTTCAAATAATACTTCTTTGAGTCTCGTAATTGCATCCAGCAAATGTACAAAGGACCATCATTAAATAATAATTTATGATAGGGTGCCGTCCATCAACATCACAAAATGCATATTTAATGACGGTGTCAATTAATTAAATTCAATCCTAATGATTTTTCTTTTATATATTAAAGCTTTCACACAGAAAATAATTTCGAATATACCGAGCCTCTTGTTACCTGGTTTGTTTGGAATGAATTGAAGAGGATAGAAAACGACAAGATAAAATAATTTTTAATTATCTGTTTTAAGTACAAATTTAAACCAAAAGAAGGAGAAATGATAAAAACATTTTTTTTAACTATCATTTCAATATTGAAAATTTTAAAATGAAGGAGAAAAGTATTTATAATTTTTAGATTATGTTGATTAGAATGTTGTGTAAGACTTTTTTATTCACTTGTCTTTATTTAGAATGTGATATACAATAGTATATTATCTATATATCTATATATATTCTTAGGAACTACAAAAGTGAGTTTTTTCTTTACCTGAAAAAACCAAACAAAATTTCCTTCCCTCCTTTATTAAATTTCCTCCGCAACCATCCCCTCGATTGAACCAAAGGTATCGAGCAATTTTAGTAAGCCCGAACTCTGAATTTCTTTTACCAAATAAACATAAATTATTGTATTTTAAAATTAACTTTACACCACTTTCATCAATTTAACGAACCTAACTAATTTTAAATATAATTAAGGTCCAAATTGTTTTTTTTTATTTGTCACAGAGAGAAGAATAGTGTACTTGTACCTTTTTCTCATTAATGAACTATTTCAATGATTTAAAATTTGGGGTGTTTGTCGATTTGAGGTGTATAAAGATGTGTGGTAAAAAAGGGTATAATTAATTTCATCTTATCTTTTCTGTACCGAAATGAATGTGTGCGGAATAGAAAAGAGATCTTTGGTGTGAGAAAGGAAAAGCAAGAATGTCTAAAACTGATGCACAGGAAGAAGTAGATTGCACTAAAAGCAAAAGGCTAAACTAGAATAAGAATATTGATGGTCAAAAAGCTGGCTAGTGTTGTGTAAAAGAATGGAAAGTAAAAGATGTACCTCACTCGAAAAAAAAAAGTAAAGATCCACTTCAGTTTTATTGTTTTTCTTTCTATCCATAGAAATTAGTCAACAAATATGATTACAGATCTAATTGTTGTGGACAGCTTAAGCAAACAAACACGAAAAAAACCTTTACGTAGGACAACTTTGGAAAAGTAATTGCGCATGAGCTTGATTATGGTGCCAGTTTATCAGAATTTGAAGAAAAAATCAGGATTATGTACGTCCATTGTTGCATTGAAGACATTGAAAGGACTTGACGATAGGATATGAAATTAAAGAACATGAATGCGGTAGGTATGATTTCAAAATGAATATAATTAAAGTTGAATAACAAGGCACACAGAAAAGAAAGATGAAGCTAGTTAGCACGTAGCATGTTTCATTTGAGACAAGCTAGGTCAAAACCAACGGTTCATCAGCTTCCCTTTCAGTTTAAGGTATTAATTCCTTATCCTTTTCTAATTTATCCTATAGTCAATAACATTTGCATTATTTAAGGCTGCTAGTTGTTCTGTGACATCCTTTCAATAAGGCTGCACAATGTTCCTTCATTCTCATATTTCAAATTAAGAAATTTATATATTATAAGTTAATCTTATTTTAAGTTTTTAATTAACTTTTTCAATTCGAGACATATACATGTCTTGATAAACTTAAATGTTTACCAGGTGTAAGGTCCCCCCAAAAATATAGATAGAGAGATACAAAACAGGTGCATGCATATTGTAACAGAGATGGTCCCCCAAACATGGTGTAGCCTTATCTTTTATTACAACTTGATTGAAACACGAAATTAGATGTCGTATTCTTCAATAATAGGACTGTAGGGGGACCAAAATATAACGTTGTGAATGTTTTGTGGCATTACTGAAAGAGAGAGTATAACGTGTGTCTCCTGTGGACAAGCCATGTTTCTTCCAGGGAGGCCTATAATAATACTATAACACTGTTAGACTCACTGGCTCATTCTTCGAAACCTCTCATCTCGTCTTAATTTGGTCTCTTCTTTCTCATGTTTTACCCATGGCTCTCTGGAAATGGCAGCACACCATGAAAAATAGCTACGGTTTTTTCCATACATTGTGGTGCTACATCATTCTGTTTCTTTTCACAATGTTTTTCTTGTACCATGTTTTGTCCAACAGGAGAATTCGGATCCTTGTGTTTTTCTGAAATTAAATAACACATACCAAATAAGAACATAAGTACGCAAACAAAAGTGGAAAATCAAAAAAACAAAAACTGTGAAGTTAGATAGATATAGGGAATGACAGTAACAATTCCTTTTTAAGTCAAAACACCTTTTATATTCTCCTTTAATATCTGTTTAAAATGAAAGTTCAATGGAAAAATATTATGGTGGCAGTTATATTTTAAGGGTATTTAAAAAAAATGAGTAAGTGATAATTTTCAATAAAAAAACCCACAATACTTTACATTTTCAGAAAAAGTAAACATATTTTAAAAAGTAATTAATTAGTTATTTCTTTATCTGTTTTAAATTTAAGTTGTTTTACATATATTTTTAATTTTGCAGTTAATATTATCGAAATTAGTTTTTATAGCAATAGCTAATTTTTTTTAATTATATTGATTTTTTTTATTACCATAACAAAATACACACTTGTTAGACAGTTTATGATACTAGTATTAATAATTAAGGTGATAAAGAAGAGAAAAAGAAAACGCGGGAAACAATATATAGATGTCAACGTCAAGGATCTAAGTAAGAATCTTGTGCTACTGACACAGTTGCCTCGTGATCTCGTTATTGTTTGGGCACGGTTGTTGTTCCTTGTACTATTTTTTTTTAAGAATATGTTTTTATATTAGTGAAAAAGTATATATAAAAAAGTAATATAATATAAAAAGATGTTATTTGTCTTGAGAAAACAAAAGTGTAGTTACGAATAATCTGACTGTAATTTTACCAATTTTACACTCATTAAACATGTTTTATTGTCTGTGTTCAGATGAAAAGCGTCTCACCCAATTTTCATCAGTAAGTGCTTTGAAAATAATATTTTCTTCTCAAGGTTTTACGTGGTTGCTAATTATTTATGCTAAGCATGCATATGATTTAAAAAATAATAAAAAGTTAGTTAAGAAGTCACTGTCTATAATTTATGTACCTAATGAGAATTGGAATCATAATTGGTGATATTATTTAATATTTTCGAAATTCAAAGGGTGTAGTAGGTCACACCTATTAACTTTACGTACCTAAAAAAATGTTGCGATTTGGAGATAAACTTTTCTTTATGAAATGTGGCTGAAGATTTATTTATTTATTTTGTGTTGGAAGAAATTATCAGATAACAAATAATCGTCATGTTTTTAAACTAATAGTGGGCCGACAAATGCGAAGCCCATAACTTTGTTAAACTCGAGAAGTTAAGCAATTGAAATGGCCCAAAACCCAAATGCAAGCTTTTTTGTAAAGCTTGGATTGACAAGTTTGCGTAAAGCTATTGTGTGGATTTGATTATTACATCACTATCGATCAAATAATTTTTTTTTCTCATTTCATTCTTATATGTAGTGGATATGAAATCTTGTGGAGAACAATTATACTTATACGTCTACTTGTATTTGTTCTTTTATTGTTTTACATATTAATTAAATAATTTATTTAAAAAAATTAAAATGACAAGAAAGAAAATATGACCTTGTAAATTATTCAATGATACATTTTTTTTTTCAATGTCAAATATGAAAAAAAAAATTATAAATGTATAAATATTAAAGAAAAGTATCAAATAATAAATAGATAAATAGAGGAATTTTAACAGCAACAAGAACATGAAAGAGAGTTTAGAAGTTGTGTTCTAAAATAATGCATGCCAAATTTCTATCTTTCTTTATCTTTAGTTCAGTATCACTTCGTGTTGTTTGTAATAATTTAAAACATCTTAAAATAGATGCTTATTACTACAAACTTAATTCGAGATGATTGTGTTTGTCGTGATTTCTGATATGTTAATTATATGCTGTTATTCGACTTCAGATAACGGGTAAGCTTAATGCTGGATGAGATTGTAAACCATGTGCAGTCATTGGATTGCTTTAAAGTCTGTGATATGTAAGTGAAGTTATTACAAATAGCAACTTTTCTATATTTCGACCAATGTATGTAAGCAAAGTTCTTAACAGATTAAGCTTTTTAGCTTCACTGAAATTTTAGTATAAAGTTGGCATTTAACTACACTTATTTCTTTATCACTGTACCCAAATCTAACAAAGAGGTTTCGAAGCATGACCGTTGGATTCTAATCACTTCCCATCACAAGACAACTATTGGATATCATTGGGTTTACAAAATAAAACGTCATGCTGGTGATTCCGTGAAACAAAAGTTTCGTTACGAGTGATATCTATTAAGGAAAAATATATTTTATGTTGTCAATGATAGATTTACTAGTTGAAGGAACAGCAAAATCTAAGATAGTCCAAGCTTCGATCTCCATTGTACTAGTTGTCTCCTTTTACTAAAACATTTTTTTCTATTTAAATTTGTCATGTTATGCTATAATGTATAATAATATAGAAAAAAAAATACTGCCATCTTTATTTTATTATTTATTTTATTGATAAATATTTCAAAAATTAACCTTTTTAGTGACTTTATATTTTTTTCAGTCATATATATTTTAAGAAGATATTTTACATTTTTGTCTATTTATTTTATTTTTGATTTTTATATTCATATATATTTTGCTGTTCTATGATCAAAATTCATTTTACCTTATTATTTATTTATTTTATTTTTAAACTAATTTGCTATATTAATTTTCTATTCTTAATTTTATCTTTTATAACTTCTAATTAATTGATCATTTAATAAATTATTTAATAATTATGAAAGAATAACTTATAATTAAATTATAAATTCTTTTATACTATTTTTTTTATGTTTATTTTATTTTTTTATGATTTATAATTATTTGGTCATTAACAAAATTAAATTTAGAAACATATATTTTGTTTTTTAAAATAATATTAAAATAGTATATATATATATATATATAATACAAATTTTTTAAAGTATCTAAAAAATCATTTTTTAAAAATTTGTTTTATTATTTTTTTTTTCAAAAAGTTGGATTGAATCTATCCAACCTCATCAATCTAGTATAAACTTCTATATTTCAAAATTTATATTGGACAAATTTATTGAGTTCGTTGGATACTAGTTTTTCGGATTAAGTTAATTTGGACAGATTACTCATATATTAAGTTATTTTAGAAAAAAAAGATAATAAATATTTAATGTTAAAAGAATAGCATGTGACATTTTAATAATTATTATTGTAATAAACTATAACTTTATATAATTTACTATTAAACTTTAACAAAAAATATCATATCAAAAAGAAATTTTAAAATTTAAAATATATCTAAGAATTTATAAATATTAAAACATTATTTTTAGATTGGGTCATATTTTCAGAAAATTCTAATCTATTATTCAAACTCAACTACAATTATTCATTTTACTTAATTTTATTTAATTAACATTACCTCTTCATTCAACACGATGTGGATTTTTTTTCTCAGGCCTAATTCATATCGACCCAACCTCTTTCGTTGGCTAATGATGGACTTGTTATATTTACTAGTTTCAAAGGATAATGATATTGATATTTAGATAATATTTTTTGACAATATTTGAATATTGATTACGTGTCAATATGTAATTGGTCAAAAATTACTCTATAATCAATAATAATAATCATAAACATGATTGTGGAGTAATTTTTGACCAATCACAGATTGACACGTAATCAATGTTCAAATATTGTCAAAAAAATGTTGTCTAAATATCATTATCCAGTTTCAAATTACTTCATTTTTTTCCTGTTACCTGAATAAAGTAAGAAAAGCCTGGATCAAACTGATTCTGTAACAACATACGTACCAGCAGCTATCATCTACACATCTCCTACTCTTTTTAAATGACATCGATCTAATATCTGCAAACATTTAATTCATAAATGACTCAGTCGGTGCAAACACGTCATTGAAATTTAAATTTCATCTTATTTTTTATTTTTTTTTCTCAAAATTGAAATAAAAAAGGAGTGAAAAAATGTTTCACATTGAAAATTCGATTCTCTGAGGATAACCAGGCATGGTCTGAAAATTAAAATAGGAATAAGTTTCTTGGAAAAGAAAAAACAAAATCCGAAAAAGACAATATGTGTTGATCTTTACGAGTAAGGAGGAAAGCCATTGAAATGATAGTCAACGCGAGGTCAGAGAAGGTTCAGGAGTACACGCAAGGTGTAAGTGAGAAATGGTCCAACATGATCGATGGAAAAGAATAAATTACTTGTGTCACAAATAGCATTTCCTTTATAAAGCAGAAGTTGCACGTAAATTTTGAAACAAAGTGCCATAACTCATTAATTGGGTGGGTGCTCTATGCATATGCTGCATCAATCATTCATTTAATTAGGGAGGAGACAGCAATAATATATATATAGTAAGTAACTCATTCACCCTTTTTCTTTGCTACGATCTCTAAACCCAAACCAATTAACAATGATAAAGTGATAACTAGAAAAAGTAGTAGCAGCTTTTGGGTTAATTTGTATGATGAGAGCGACCATAAAGAGCACCTGAAGCCATCAAAGAATCAGAAGCAAATCATTTTAACACGCCTTTCATAATGTGGATGTCATAAATTAGTACTAATGAAATGTGAAAGATTATTTTTAGGGTTAAATATGTTTTTAGTTTAGGGTTTTGGGTTTTGGTTTTAGTCCCTCTTTTAAACGAAGGTATAATTTAGTCCTTCAATTCTAGAAAACTTTGGTTTTAGTCTTTTTTATTTTTAACTTTTTTAACTTTATTTGTTGTTTCAAATGCGTTACTCAGTTAATATTGAAGCAAAGATGTGTCAAACAGTGTAAACAATCCAAATGCTATAATAAAACGTACTTGAAACAGCAAATAAAATTAAAAAAATTTGATAAAAATGACTAATACAAGAGTTTTCTAAAGTTAAAAGACTAAATTGTAACTTAAGAGAGACTAAAACCAAAATCGTCCAACATATAAGAACTAAAAACATATTTAACCCTTATTTTTATTTCATACGTTTCAGGTTAGTTTAGACACGAGATTAAAAGTTATTATTACAAAGGTTGATCATTAATGAAATTAATTATTAGTTTCGTGTCAGTAAAATCTGTCAAATGTTACAAAATGTTAATGGAAAACAGGTGTGTGATACTTGAAGATTCTATTTTATACAAAAGAAACTTTAAAATCCACCAAAATCAGCTACGATGTATAAAAACGATTAAAAATGCAATTAAAGCAAATCCCGTTATTAGACGACGGTGTGATGAGTATATTAAGTTTGTAAAAGAAAAGGCTGAATAGTAGAAGGGCATCAAAGACGACGAAAATGAATTGTCGGATGACAAAAGCGTCCAATTCTGAGTCCCGGTTTTAAGAAGCAAAAAGCAAAAGCAAACAAGAAAAAGCACAACTAATCCTTGTTCATGCTTATTATTTCTATGCAACAAGTACAACTGATTCCTTGATGAGCTTGTAAAAAAATACGATATATGAAAATAGGGAAAAGTTTGAATTTATTTTTCCTGGTGTGGGAGGAAAAGTTCGGATATTTAGCTGGCATAATGCTGTCAAATAAGTACGAATAGAGTGGGGCCTCCAAACGCGCCACAGCTACCAAGTTGATGCAGCCCACAAAGCCGTTTGCCACCATCAAATTCCCAGGTCAAACACCTTCGATTTGAACCAATGCTTTCAAATTTCATTCCAACGTTATCCACAACTGTAACTGTAAAAGCCCTATAAAATACCTTCACAAACAAATATTGTTCCACCAAGGATGGAATGACTAACGATAGCCAAGTTAAGGAGCTCAAAGTTCTCTCAAATCGTAACTGCCAGTGCTGATGAACGGTTATGTTTATGATTAACTTGTAATAGTTGAGCTAAATGACTTTGAAGAATCAAACAGAAGTTTTTAAACTAGACTAATTTTAATTTTTATACTAGTCTTTTTTTTATTATTGAAAATATTTACAGATAACTTTATCTAAGATGTTTTAGTGTAAAAGTTACTGGACATATCCAGCTGGAGGGTCAATCAAACTTGGACTGCACTGACATTTTTGTTTGTCATATTAAGCAACTATTTAAATTGATGAATAGAAAAGACATGAAAGTAAATAAGAACTATCAGATATCTATGAAGTAACCATTGGTAATTGATTTATAAGGAAAGAAAAAGAAAAACTAGGGGTTATTAATGATAGTGGAAAAAAGCTGGTTTGGTCTCCAGAGTTGACACAAGACACGACAGAAGCGAATTCTATTGAGCCAAATTCTTGAAGAAGCTTGAATAGCGGAACCATATTGAAGAGGAACCTAACCATTATAATGAACCGAACGAAGGATCCACGTGCCGCTGTACTAACCTACCTGTTTTTCTAAGTACATGTTCGGGTTTTATTTCGGATTACATTTATCGAACAGTGTTTCGGGACGAAAAGGGCATTATCCCTTTGTAGCGGCACAGTTGTAATAAAAGTTGGAATCTTCAATTTAGGACAGAGCAGTGGGCAGCAGCGCTAACCAAACACAAAATGGGACAGACAGACTCTTCATCAAAGCAGTGTGGTGCACATCTAGTAATTTTTCCAGCTCAATGTTCAAAAGCGGTGAGAATAACAAACTATAGGCAAATTTTAAAGGGAGGGTAGAGGACCACCTTCAATTGCTACGAGCATCACATTCCAAGGGCCCCAGAAATCAAAACCCACTTGCTACCATCATCAAAGTTGACAAAAACCAAATTTAAATATTAAATTTGCATTTCCGCATTGCAAGCGGTGGAGGAAGTCGCTGGAGACGTGACCAGGACGACTATGGCTGTGGATTTTTTTATTTTTTTTTTATGGGAAAAACAGAAAAGGTCCCAAATGATGTTTAAAGTTTGAAGTTTGAACCACAGATTTTCTTACAAAAAGAATCCACATAAAATTACAAAAAAAGAATCAAATAACAAAAGAAACAAGGCTAAACACTTACACATTGAATTGGCCTCAACAGCAGCACCCATTTCCAAATTAAACCCTTTTCGGTCCATAATTTAACACAGGTATATCGTATTGGGTGGATTTTACGAGCCCGGAGGGAGGAGCATGAGCAAGAAAAAGCAGCACTATGGGTCCTCTACACTCTCCGGTGCCTCCAAATACATTCATTCCCTTCAGTAATTTCATAAGGCCTGGCTTCTTTCCCACCTTTTTGCTTTTCCGTCCATATAATTCGTGCATGTAAAAAAGTACAAAGTCGTGTCAATTTTTTCGTTTTTTATCAGTCCACCTGTTCACCAATCAAGTCAAGACCAACCAAGAGGAATGATATTCCCTGGAATAACAAAAAGTAGAAATGGATCCCTTGTGCTGATAGGAGACTCCTTGCTGAGGCTGTTAGGAGTAGAAAGGCCAAAGCAAGTTCCTTCATATATATTCTGTTATGCTTTTTCTTCTTCTTAGAGGTCTTCTCCTCCTGCCTTTTAAGTTCCACTTTTATTTCCTCAAGATCAGGTACTGAGGACCCTCTTTGAAGCTTTGGTCCTTTCTCAATCAATGAAACCAAATCACCTTCAGAAGAACGACCAGATTTCTTAGTGACCACCCACTCGTATGCACTACCTAGCTGGAACAGGCCTGAGATCATGGCATTGAACTTGGTAACTGACATGGTGTTCTCAAATAGGAGATAAGGGACAATGAAGGGAAAGGACTTCGGAGCCGGAAGAATGTTGAGAAAGGACATGGCAGCAGGGATGTAACACACAACCCACGCAGGAAGCTCAGCCTCCGGCACGAACATTGTCATAGGTAGAATTATACAAAACAAGGTGAACGAATAGAATGGTAAGATCAGCTTTCTAAGAAGGAAGAAGAGAAATATCATGTTGAATTTCTTCCACACACTTATCTGCAAAAACATAATCGCAACAACACTACATAAGAACCACAACAACAGAAAGATTTCCCAAAGTATTACAACACACATACACACATACATATGCATACCTTGGACTGAATGATATCAGGCAAACAAAGGCGGAACAACTGCATTGGCCCAGAATGCCATCTGTGCTGCTGTTTCCTGTAAGCTTCGTAAGATTCCGGTATCTCACATTGGCACTAAAAACGTTAACAAGAAGCAACATGAAATGATTTTGAGAATGAATTATTAGCAAAGACAAAATATTGAACCAACAATACTTAAAATGATACAATGTGAATGGTAACTGACAAACCTCAACATCATTGAGGAAAATGAATTTCCAGCCATAAAGATGAGCTCGAACGGCAATGTCCATGTCCTCAACAGTAGTTCTCTCCAACCAACCACCAGATTCCTCCAAAGCCTTTATCCTCCAAACTCCAGCAGTTCCATTGAACCCAAAGAAGTTAAGGAAAACCCCATTCACTTGCTGCTCTACCTCAAAATGAAAAGACAGGTTAATGTACTGCAACCTCGTTAGGAGGTTCTCATCCTTGTTCACAAAGGACCATCTTGCTTGAACAAGCCCCAATTCATCATTATCCTGCACCACCCATACCAATCATGTCAAACAAATACATTTACCGTTTCATTGCCCTTCGAGCAACAGGACAATCACATTGAAAGCAAATATCAGTTTTATATCTATATGCTATAACTCAACACTACAAAATAACAAACGACAATGAACAAATAACTAATTACCGACCTTAAAGTGAATAACCGTTTTTTTTAGAAAATCTGGAGTAGGCTGAAAATCTGCATCAAAAATTGCAACAAACTCATAGTCTTTAATGTAGCTACAATTCATAGCGGATTTCAAATTCCCGGCCTTGTACCCATCTCTAATCACGCGATGTCGGTACAAAATGTTGGCACCCTCTTGTTGCCACTTATGAACCTCCTCCTTTATTAGCAACTGCGTCGTTGGGTCATCGGAATCATCCAAAACCTGAATCAACAACTTCCCCTTCGGCCAATCCAAATTACACACCGCACCAATAGATTGCTGATAAACCTAAACAAATGGACACAGACAAGGGAAAAAAAAACATAAACTAGATTGAAATAACGAATCTAAAATTAAACTTGCTGACAAGAAAATACAACGATAATTTTTCCCACAATTTCCCATTCAAACTTTATATTACCTCTTTCTCATTGCACATGGGGATCTGCACAAGAACCATTGGGAAAAAAGAAAAACCCTTGCTTTCTCCAGATTCAAGATCTACAATTGCATCCCCACTTTTAGGGACAGGCTTGATCTTCTTAAACCGGATCCAGAAACACCCCAAACACAGAGCAAGCCTATCCACACTCTGAATAAGGAAAAGCACGATGCACGCATTGGTTAGAAACTGCAGGGGAGGAGCGAGATACTCCACGCGAACAAAAACCCATCTCGCGTAGAACCAAACGAAGAAATCCTTGAGTCCAAAAGCGGGTGCCCACAGAAAGTGCTCCAACTGAATCCTCGCCGCAACGAAATGCCACCCTTTGAAGTACGCAGCAACCTCGAAAAACAAGAGGAAAACGGAAAGCCACAGAAAAACCTTGATGCAGAAATAGAAACGGGTCTTCACGGTGGGGTTCTCCAGCTCTCTCCCGCCGTCGGTGTCCGCATCGGTTTTCCCAGCGGCGACGCGGCGCTTCACGGCGGCGACGAGCCCCCACAATGCCGGCGCCAGGGAGGTCAGGCAACCGGCGGCGCGGTGTGCTTTGAGGAGAAGAACCCAGGTGAGTTGTTTCGCATTTTTGCCTCTTCCTTTTCCTTTGTCTCGTGAAACACCCGTAGGAGAAGTTGGTGTCATTAAGTCATCTTCTTCGGGACCTTCCAGTTCCACCATCGACCAATTTGGGTTCTCCATCTTCACCACCACAGGGGTTCCCCTGTGGGTGTCCTTCACCCCCCAATTGAACAACGGTGGTGCCATTTTCTTCTCTGATCTCACCAACCGATAACCAAAATTTATTTTAAATATAACAATGCCCCTTTCTCTATTTTCTCCTTTTTTTTTCTAATAATGATAAATCTAAAGGAGGAGGAGAAAAAGAGTAGCAATGGTACACTCCTGAGAGTTTGATCTCATTGTCAAGAACCGAGATGAGACTGAGAAATAATAATGGTGACAGACCCGTGGAAGAAGAAAGCAGAGCGAGGCTAAGCTATTGTAAAATTGGGAGAAAGCTTATAGGGTGAATGTTTTAGAAAGAGAAATGGATATAGAAAGAGAAAAAAACTGTGATTTGTTTGGAAGAGTAGTACAGAACAGACCCTCTCAACAACAATCAAAACAAACAGTGTCTTAAAAAGAAAAATTACGAGGGAGGGGGCGAGATTTTGGAAAAATGGAAATTTGAAAATGGAAAATGGGATTAGAAAGGGTAACAGCTCAACACGTTTTTCTTTTGATTCCGAGAATATTTCTTTTTTCAATGAAAAAGAAATACCCATTCAACAAAAATATTACCCAGAAAGCACCTTCACCCCTCAAAGTCTTCAACCAGTGCAAACATGCTTCTTTCCACAGTAAAAAAAAATCCTCAGATTTTGTTTTTCCAACTATCCATTTAAATATAGCAAGAGAGCAATCATTCTGCATTATAATCTCTTACAGGTGATGTTTAGGGAACAATTTTTCCAACACTTGCTTATTTTACCTCCTCATTAAACCACCCACTCCTTTTAATTTTCAATAAACATTCACAACAACCACACAACTAAAACTTTCCCATGTAATCTCTTTCAGAAAATGCAATTTTAGAAAGAAAATATATATACAATATATATTTTACAGAGGTAGGTAAAGATTTAAAGTTACAGAGTTATCCTTTGCATGACCAAATTGAAAGCTTCATCTCTCCCCCTTTCTCTTACTACTACCTGGCGCGTGAGGATTTTCTGAAGTGGTGATTAATCATTTAATTTTGTCTCTTACCGGTAAATTTTTTAAACTAAAATATTATTATTATTATTTTAAGTCGAGCGAGATGTCGATAAGCTGAATTATTAACAGCCAAGCGCAAACCAACAGCGTCAAAAAATCCAAAAGGTGTCTTTGATTTTATTTTTTTACAGTTAATAATTAATTATGGTGGTTTAATTTAATGTTTTTTCTTTCAAAGTATGTTGATTTTTATATTCCAGTGATGATTTCAGGTTTTCAGAAAATAATTTTTAGGTTTTGGTTGGTGGTAGAGAAATCGTAGCCGTCCCGTTCATTTGTGAGCTGACCAGGTCCTGATTTCTCTCCGGTAGAGAATCCCAAACACTAAAAATGAGACATTTGTGATTATGAGTTGGGGGTAGTGTTGCACACGCCCTCACCAAGACGCGTGGCCATTAATACCATAGCGTTTCCTATGTTTGTTGCATAAATTTAAAAGCTAAATCTGCTGGCTCCTTGGTCATGCCACTAGCTTTCATGAGCTTTGATGGGATAGATTTAAGACACAAAATTAATTGCAAAATATCTTTCGAAAAATATTATTCATTCCATATTATGATAAATGACATTATAATTTTTCAATAAAATAACACGTTTTACAAATTTTATATAAACTAAAGTTTATTACAATTTCTAAAATGTAAAAAATCAATCTTTGAAAAAAAAAAAAGTTGTTATGAATAAAATAAAAGAAATAAGTTTCACTCTATTAAAAACATAAGAAATGTAAATACTTTATATTAAAAGACAATGAAGAAAATGTTTCTTTATTTAAAAGTAATAGGAAGTGTGAGTGTTTTTCATTAAAAGATGGAGATAAATATTTATTTTAGAAATAAAAAAAGTTAAGCATTAATTTGTATAATTTTGAGAAAATAATTATAATTTATAATATCTTAGAGAAAACATGATTTTATTATTTTATTTTATTGAGTTAAAATTTGATTATTATAATAATTTTATTATTTTTCATATTAAGGCTTATACTAATATCAAATTTAATATATTATTTTTATGTTATTAGTAAAAAAATTGAGACATTATTACAAATTTTAAATTTAAGATAACAAAATTGGAAATTATAAAAGAAACAAATGAAACTAAGAATAGTTCTTTTAGGAATAATTATAGACTAAATGCATAAAATCCGTATTATGATTGGACTGAGCTTAGAAAAGTATCAAGTTTATATATATCGAATGCCATATGTTGGTTTTTTTATATTAAATAATTTTTTTTCTATATTTGACAAATTTATAATGTATTTATTTTCAAGGTTTAAGATTTTATCAGTAAAATATTTTTTTATTTTAATAAAATATTTATAATTTTTTTACTTTGTAATAAATATTAAAAAGACAAGATAAAATTATGTGTGCATAATAATTAAAAATTAAAAAATGATTATAAAAGTTTAAAAAATAATTTTTTTCATCTTAAACATTAAAATAATGTTAAATAAAAATAAAAATAATGAAAACGTAACACTTAAACATAATATATGATGATTAGTAATTTCCTTGTGTAATATATTTTACTTATAAATGAATAATGTTGCCAAAACGTCCTCTCATAATATGCAACATGCATTAAAGTTTTGAATAAAATACAAGGTTTGTAACATTAAATTGTAACTAAATTACTGTCCTCTTTTCTTCTTTTTTTTATATCTCATGTTCCTAGTTATTATTGTATAATTATTTTATTAAATCTCAAATATTGAATTAACATGTAACTGAATTTTTAAACACGTTCAGTTACAATTAAATATTATATTATATTGTTAAATATTCTTCATATCTTATAAATAACGGATTTAAAGTATATAAATTTATAATAAATTGGTTTGACTTATTATTTACTCATAAATTTTAAATTATTTAAAATTTTAATATTAAAGATAAATAAGTAAAAAACAATATTTAATATTAGATAGTAGTTTGTTTTGTATTTTTATGTTTTTAATTATATTTGAAATTTAACTGTTGAATTGTATTGATTTTTTTATTATATTTGGATTGAACTTTATTTATTTTTAAATTAAAGAAATGTTATTTTTTTAACTGAAAATGAAAATTATAATTAAATGAATAAGTTAATTAATCTGTTAGATTTGTTATTAACTTACTAAATAGCCAACCATAAGGGTGGAATAGATGACACCTTTCAAAGCAATAAAAACAATCTTTTAAAATAAAATTCTTTTTCCATTTATATAAAAATTGAAACTCTTTTGATCTAGTTTTTTTATTTATTTCTCAACTCAAAATCTTCTTTTTAACATTTTTACGTAAATTGATGTAAATGGTTCGTTGAATATTATAATTTTTTTAATTTAATGAAAAACATGAATGAAGTAAGTTTTCAATCTCTCTTGTTTGAAAGTTCAAAATGGGTTACTTTTACGGCAACAGAAAAACTACTTTGGTACTCACTGGTTTTTCAACTTTTACATGCTATTTTTGTGTATCAACGCTGTTTGGATAATGATTGAGAAATATTATCCATACTTCCAATCCAATAGCAATGTCCACTACAATTTTTCTACTAAAATGAATTTGAAAAACGTGAAACAATTATAATTAATAGATTAATTATAGGTCACAAATGTAATGGGTAAAATTATCAAATTAAGAATGATAAATAAATCATAGGCCATAATTAAAAATTAATACACGATACTCATCTCGTGAGCCTTGCTCGCTATTTTGTTTTGAATTTTATCCTAAATAACATGTATAATAATTCCATGAGTATTTGAAGAAAGAGACAAATACTTTTTAGTAGATTATTCACTATAAGGTATGTATTAAATTTTATAAATTGAATGTGATTATTAAAAAGAAAAATATTTATAATGAAGATGATTCAAATTTATCACAAGAGATATGAACTAAATAGAAAGAAAGCATAAATTTAATGATAAAAAAAATGAATATAAAAGACAGTGAAAAAAATATACTAAATTATTGAAAAATAATGATTAAAAATGTTGTAGTATATAATAACATAAGAAAATAGAGTTTAATGAATTGATAACTTGTTTTAAATAATAAGATCTTATTATTTTAATATTAAGAACCAAAGGTATAAATAAAAAGTTTATAAAGGAGTTCATTGTTTAAAACATCTATTATCTTTCTAAATTTTATTCTTTACATCTCTTTTGTCTTCAATATTACTTTTCTTCTTGTTGAGTTATTTGTTTGACGATCAAGAAATACTTAAGCAATTATGATGATAAGACCTTCCTTTCCAAACGACCAATTCTTCTAAAATAGTAAGTACATTTCTATCATTTTCCCTTTGTTTTGCAGTTTTGAGACACATGTAATTTTAGTTTCTTCACATGTCTCATTCAACCTTTATTGTCAGTTTCTTGTCGATCAGTGATTCTTTTAGTGTACCCTGATCATGATTCAGTGTTTTGTAAGAGTCAATAGAATTGTTTGACCCGTATAAGGGTTGTTTTATCATTTAGAAGTTGTATGAGCTCCTAAAAGGTAAGGGAAGCTACCAAATATCTTTTAAGTTATTTTTAGAGATCACAAGTTTGTGTTCTTGTTTGAAATGTAGTGAAATTTATGTTTAATTGATGAATATATTGATGGTGCACACTGGTTTTGTTGTTGAATGAACCATGAATGGAAATTTGGTTATTGATATGATAATATATTAGCTTATTTGCGTTGTTTCTTAATGAATTTTGGGTGATAAGTGTTGTATAATGGATTAATTAGTTGCTGAATTGTACCGTGGTATAATAAAACACTTGAGTTGCAGATTTATAGGTTTTTAGTTGAGTTTTGATGAATTTTGATCCATGAGTAGTTGTTTTAATAAAGTTATTAGTGAATTGAATTATTGGTCTGTCTATATTAGTGAAATGGTTAGTTTTAGCCAAGAAAATAGAGTTTTGACAAGTGAAAGTTTGGAAGAATGGTGAGACTTGTATATATGATGTTTTATGTTTGCTTTGAGGTCATTTTAGACTTAGTTGAATTTGGTGCCCTAAGAATATGATTGAAAGCGTGAGAAAACTGATACATACATGAGTTTGGAGTTGTAAGTTTACCAGTCGAATATTGTTTCCTGGCCAAATAACTAAAATGGTATCCAATTTAAGTTATAAACTTGTTTTGGAATCAATTCAAGTGTTTAGGATGTCATTTTGGTCATTTGGACAAGTCTTGGGTGCAACCAAATCATGAAAATTATGTTGTAAAATTTTGACAAGAATAATCAATTATCTAACTTGATAATCAATTATTTCAATTAAAATTTCATCATTTTTTCAAAGCTCTCTAAAATAATAAATTATCTTATATGATAATTGATTTTTTCAATCAAAATGTCGTTTTTGCATAAAATTTATCTGAAATAATTGATTATTAAGTGCAATAATCGATTATCCTTAAAAAAATGACGATAAAGGTGTTGGACTGTGTGTTTTCTTAGTTTTTGTTTTTTTTTTAGTCTTTGCTGAGTTTGAGTTGCCTTAATGCTTTAATACTTATTGTGAAGTATGAATTGATTTATAATATGGATTGTAAACAATGTTATGTATATGGTTATGTATGGTGTGAAGAGAATTCCAAGGAGAAGTTCTTATTGGTTGTTTTAAGTAATGTATGTATTGATATAAGGACTCAGTTTTGGAAGTTATCTTAATGTTCCAATGAATATCTAATCTCAATTAAAGAATTGTCAGAAGTAGTAAGAGGTCATAGTCTATAGTTTGATGTTCTTTTGATCATAGGTGGTAGACGGATTAATCTTGTGTGATAGTTTGAGTGGATAAGCTCTTTCACCATGACTCGCCATAGTCCAATATCAATACATGTATCTAAAGTCTAAATCTTATTTATATGTTTAAGTTTTGCTTAATGTGAGATTAAATTGTGATATTTTGACTTTTTTGATGTGTATGGTTAATTATTTGATAAGTTAGCTTACTATTTTGTTTTATTTATACGTTACTTGTCTTTTTTTTTTTTTTAATTATCATTTGATTGGTGTGAATAAAGGATAAAGTTTTTGTAGAATATGCTGGGTAATGAAAATCCTAAACTTACAAATAGTTTAGATATTTTTCCCGTTAGTTATTTTTTAAAAACTTGTAGTTGAACTGTACATATTCTTAATTTAATGTTTTTGGTATATAAGTTTTAAGTTATAGTTATATTTTGATAATTGCGATGATAATTTATAAGTCTCTTTTCTGTTAACTGTTTTTATTTATTAAATGTGTAATGCTACAATGATAATGATTTAAAACTATTAAAAATAAATGTTGCACAGTAACTTTTAGTATATATAACAATAAGGATTAGTATTAAATGAAGAAAGCAATAGGGTTCAATGAAACTAATCATAATTAAAATTAATTAATTCAGTTTTTGTTATCTTTAAAACACTTAAATTTAGACAATACTTAAAAATAATATATATATATATATATATATATATATATATATATATATATATATATATATATATATATATATATATTATTTTAGGAAATCAATAACTTCAACTCAATTTAACTAATTTTATAAATTAAGTAATTTTGTTTATATTAGTCCACAGACAACGCATTTTTTTGCCTAAATAATAAAGTAGATTATTAAACATATACTAGTCATTGTTAATTTTTTCTTTAGAAAAAAATTAAAAGTATGATTGAGTCTCATAAATTTTACAATTTAATATAAAAAATGTCTTAAAATTACTTTTTAATTATAGCTTATAGAGAAAATGAATTGGTTAGATTAAATGCACCACATTCACATATATTCAGTGAACTGATAATTTATCCTCGTTTTTTATATGCTATATTGAAAATTGAAAATTCAAAAGGCAGAAAAAAACAAACAAAAAACAGTGGTGGTGAGTAAGACTTGCGTGATCTATGTCCAGTGCTAATACCAAGGGGGTGCAAATTACTGTGAAAAATGCTTTTTTCGAATTTTCTTCTTCAGTTACAGCTGGAGGATCTATGCCATGGCCACCACCCTGCCTACGTATAAAAGCCTCGTTCCTTCCTGAAACTTCTCTCGCTTCTCTTAAGTAACGCACGCAAACACGCTTTTTCTCGAAATCCTCGTTGCGGCCAGCCAGTTACGGAGAGAAACTAGAGCGAGAACACCGCACCGTCGTCTCTGTGAGGTTCTTCCAAATGTTGGACACCTACGTGTTTGGATGGATCATATGTGCTGCGCTGAGCGCATTTGCGATTCGCAATTTCGTTTTCGCGGTGAAGAAATGTTGCGCTTCGTTGGAGACCGATGCCGCTATGTGCGCCGAAAACATTACCACTGCCGCCGGAGAATGCAGATCGTCAAAGCGCGACGGCGAAGTTGACGTCGTAATTGCCGGAGCTGGTGTCGCCGGCTCCGCTCTAGCTTACACTCTCGGCAAGGTATTTTGAATTTGATGTCTCCTTTAATGTCTTTCTATTTCGATGCCTTTTTCTTCTTTGTCTATGTCTTACTCTTGTGTTTTGTCCAAAACCGGACGAAAATGCGTTGTTGTTTCTTTAACAATGATTGTTCGATTGGTTGTTGCCAGTAAGGATGCGCATTAGATTAAGCTTCGCTTGCATGTAGTTATAGCCCTATAGATACAGAGATTATTAGAGGAAGAAGCAATGCTAGTGATTGTAGGAAGTTGCTCTAGAGTTCTTACTTTTGAGATTTGAGAAAAATAGATGTTACGAATATTGCTTTCTTAATTGCTTGGGCGATTTGAAGTGTCTGATTTTATCGATCATCACGCGTGTTGAAGAAACACTACGCTAATCCGTTGGTAGGTGATCGATCCGCACCTGAAGACTTTGAAAGTCGAACACTCTCGGCTTCGATTTTTTTTTCTTCTAAGCAGCTGAAGATGTGATAGTCTGATTTCGGATGAACAAGACTTTAGGTACTTCATTTTTCTTTTATCTATTTATTTTAAATAAAATATTCAAGGACAAGCAGTGAGGTACATGTTTTGAAGATTTTGTTGGTTTTTAACTTTAAGATCACGGTACAACATAATTTCATCAATACCTCCATGAATAAACAGTTCGATTTTAGAGGTATTTACAGACAGAAAAGAATGGATTATTTAATATTACTTTATCCATCGTCCAATTTAAACGTGTGGCCAGAAATTTTCATTTTTATTGACGGAGATTCTTTATTTATGCTTAGTGATGTTGTTTATCTTGGTTGATTGTAGTTGTTAGATGGTATAGCAATATGTGCTTTAGGACTAGGAGTTATGTGGTCCAGCTGGTTCTATCCTTCTCTGTGTCCTTTTTCTTGGGTTTTTTTGGCTTGGTATAAAAGAAAAAGATGCCAAAGAGAGAGAGCTGGTAAATACGATAAATATTTTGATAAAAAGTGAAGAGGGAGATAAGAAGGAAACTATAATGGAAGAGAGACTGAATGTATGAATATTTTCTAGTAATTTTTGCGCTGTGGCGTTTGATCAGTATGAATGCAGAAATATTTTTGGGCCTTTTTAAGTACTGTTTTCTCAAACAGATTCACAATTAACTTTTGATAGCATAATTATCATCTAATGAAGGATGGACGTCAAGTACTTGTCATTTGAGTGAACCAGACAGAATAGTTGGAGAGTTGCTACAGCCTGGATGTTATCTCAAGTTAATTGAGTTGAGACTTGAAGGTAGTCCTAACTTAACTTTATGGTCATTCGGCATATAATAGTCCTACTGTGACTAATCGCGAGTGCTAGAAATAAATAATACACATATTTGTTTGGTCATTTTAACTATGGCTTGTGCAAAGTGTAGAATGACCACTGATTCCCTTTTACTGCAGATTGTGTGGATACAATTGATGCTCAACAAGTGTTTGGTTATGCTATTTTCAAGGATGGGAAACACATAAGACTCTCTTATCCGTTGGAAAAGTTTCACTCAGATGTTGCCGGCAGAAGCTTTCACACTGGACGTTTTATTCAGAGGATGAGAGAGAAGGCTGCCTCCTTTCCCAAGTATTTGGTTTCTTCCTTTACTTTGCAGTTCTTGGTTTTCTTATAAAAATTGAGTTGCTACGGTGTTGCACCTGTCTACTACACAGGATTTAGTTTTTGAGTAGCACATCATTTTACCTGATTTTTCAAACTCTCATCGATGCCATTTGATCTGAGTTGGCTTGATATTCTAATCATGTTACTTAGGTTTGAAGTTATGTATGCAATCAGGTTATCTCCCTATCTTCCAATCATCCAGACAGCTATATAGCTATAAGTGGTCACCATTATTAGCCAATATAATTCAGAAATCATATTTAACAATTCAAAAATAGACCTACCATTCTAGACTTGAACTGCAGGTACTTTCTTGTTCACACACATACATATTTAATTATTCACTTAATTATTTTTTCATTTAACAGTGTAAGACTGGAGCAAGGAACAGTTACTTCCCTACTCGAAGAGAAGGTGGTAATTTAAGGCGTGCAGTACAAAACAAAGGATAGTCAAGAATTATCAGTTTGCGCACCCTTTACCATTGTTTGTGATGGCTGTTTTTCAAACTTGTGTCGTTCTCTTTGTAATCCTAAGGTGATAATTCAGTTTATTAAGCTTAAACACATGAATTAGTTTCCAGAGTCAAATAAAATCTGGTTTATCTCTGAAGTATCAGCCTTCCATACCAGGAATTAACATTTTGATATTATTCATTTGGAGAGTTCCCCCTTTTCTCAGTTAGATGTTAACGTTTGCTCAGTGTATTCCTGATTACGATGCTTTGTTTATAGGTAGACGTGCCCTCTTGTTTTGTAGGCCTAGTTTTGGAGAATTGTGAACTTCCTTGTGCAAATCGATGTTATAGAGCACATTACTTTTCGCTGTCTAGTTGATGTTCCTGGTCAGAAAGTTCCGTCTATTTCCAATGGTGAATGGCTAAGTATTTGAAGACGGTGATCGCAACACAGGTACCTGTATATAGAGGTTCTACAAATTCTTTATAAACCTTGGCAGATTATTTCAACGGGAGCAGGAATTTATTTCGCATTCTCAGATAATAGTGTTGGATAATGATAAGGGAAAATTGAATGCAGGTTCCTCATGAGCTTCATGATGCATTCATAACTGCAGAGGACAAAGGCAGCATCAGGACAATGCCAAAAAGAAGCTTGCCAGCAACTCCTCATCCCACTCTCGGAGCCCTGCTGATGGGAGATGCACTCAACATGCGCCATCCTCTAACGAGGGGTGGCATGACTGTGGCATTATCCGATATAGTAGTGCTTCGAAATCTTCTTAGGCCTTTGCGTGCGTGATCTGAATGATGCACCCAACCTTGGCAAATACCTTGAGTCCTTTTATACTTGCGATGAGTAATGTGCTCTATAACATCGATTCACTGAATTGAGGCAACCACCTATTTTTTTTCCCAAACGGAACACAAAAAACACGAATATGTTACATCTTTCAATTTGCAGCCTGTGGCGTCCTGGATGGGACTTCCATTAATTTCTGTAAATAGCAAAATTTGTGTATTCATTGTTCTTTTATCTGGAAAATTAGTCGAAAAACTCCCTTTAATCTAACTGCATCCGGAATCATCATGCCAATAATCAAGGCAGAAGGAGTCCGTCAGATGATCTTCCCTGCAACCGTTCCAGCTTATTACCGAAATCCCCCACCTGCTTAAACGCGAATTCTGCGACGTCTTCACGAACCAATCAATATGAGCTACCGATATTTTTATTCTTTAGGAATCTACCGTATTCAATTGGGAAATTTGAAAGCAATCCAGATTTAACGTGGATTCTCTATATAATCAATTTAGAATTAATAAGTGATCTTTTTAATTTTGTTAACTAGTTACTGTTTATATTTTAAAGCGCCTCATGGATCCTGAGGAAATATAATTTAAAAGTTGCGAAAGCTGAAACTTTAGCAGCGTAACACTTGCAGTTCTGACATGCATGATCAACATACTGTTAAACTCAAGTACCAACCTGACAAAATGTAAGCTAAAGAAAAAGTAGGTATTGAATAAGAAACCATTGTTTAGCTAATTCACTTTGCAAATCACCTCAAATTTAGCTCATCTGCTCCAAATTGATGCAGATTTTGAAGTATATAATATAATAGTGAATGACCAAAATAAGATTTCAACACGTGTCAAGTATATAAAGAGACGCTATTAAACATTTTAAATAATGGAAGAAATAGCATGTCCAACACTTCATGGGACAATATTTAAACTTCAGAAGCATTTGGATCGTGGGTCCCCGGGTTCGGCACTTGGCGAAGACATTGCCGCTCAATCAAGGCTTGGCGAGGACATTGCTATTCGGTCAAGTCACGCTACCACTGATTCAATACTTTGTACAAGACAAACAAGTTATGCAAGTCTGTTAAACAAGTGTTACACTCTATTTGTTAAAAGGAGGAAAACATAATTGAACATCATCAGTACAAGGCACAAAATGCGGAGCTAAAATTCTAAGTTTGTTAGAATTGCACCTCTGACATGATATCCAGCTTCCTTACCGAAAAGGATACAAAAGTATAAAAAAAAGAAAAGAACATTATTTTTCCTTTAACACCATCAGTAAAATTTCTGCAATTACCAAATGTAATCTCTAATAATCACGAAGGTAACAGGGATCAGTTTTTTAAATAGCAAACCACTTTTTAAGTTGCTAAGAGGTAGTAGGTAGTCAGTCTAATTGATAATTAGTTTACAAAAAACTATAAAGTTAGCAATTAAAATCAAGACTCCAAGACGATAAAACTTGGCCTTGTTAAAATAGGATGATGAATGGGTCGTCAAACCAAGTGGTAGTGATGTGACTACACATTATATGAAGCATCAGTGATTGACAGGGATACTGCATGGAATGTGTGCATAGTAGTAATAATAATGCACATACAGTTTGGTTACTTTGAAAGGCTCCAATTGCGTACATGAAGTGAATTAATGGCCAAGCAGAACCCCCTCGAATCTAATGAGACCCCATTACAGGAGCATTAAATGTGGTTGGAATGCTAAATATTCAATACATAACCTTATATTTGATTTTCAAAACAAAAAAACAAAAACACCATTATCTAATTCTCTAGTAATTGCAGAAAATTTAATCACATAGCAACTATATTTTAGCCGGATGATATGTCAATGAAGTAATGAGGAACTTTAGTAATCCTTTTCGAATACCTCGCATCCTTTCGGGTCCCAGGATAGTTTAACAGATTTAGTTTCTTCTTTCCTTTTTTATGGCCTCGTATGAAGTCAACACTTCCTTGAACTTCGCCTCAGCAGCCTCTGTGACATTTCCACACACACGGATATGTTATTTAATAATAATAATAAATATTATGGCTTGAGGTAACAGGATCGTATGCTCTGATAAATCAATACTTACCAATATTATCCTGGTTTTGATCAGGATGGTACTCCTTTGCCTTAGTTCTAAATGCTGTCTGCAAAGATAAGAGGATATAAATGAAACGAAGACAGAATATCAAAACACTGTAGATAATACAGGGCAGTGCCAACAATGGCAACATATTTAGCAAATATTAAAACACACTATGGGAAATCAACTGAGGAACAACTTATGACAATTTCGTAACTAAATATAGAATACTATGGTTTCATGGCAGGGTTTTTAATTTTTCTGAAGCAATAAGCACAAATCATAGATGACACCACGGCATCGTGTCTATGTTCTAGTCACATGTTACGTACCATAGAATCTGAAAGTAAAATAAGACAAGCACGTTTTTCTATAAAATCATAGTAAAACAGTAAAAGTAATATGCAAAGTATTGCGACAAAAAGATTAGTTACCTTAATCTCAGCATCTGAATACGGCGTTTTTCTAAACCTGAGGTTCATGAAAACAATAATTCAATGACTAATCATGAATTTAAAACAAGTACGCTAACTTGTTATGTAAATATTGACACACTTGTACATGATCTTTTAATATTTACAAAGTTGCACATTTACATTTAAAGCAAAAATATGGAACACCATTGCAACTAGTTGCGAAATTACAAATTAATAACAGAGGTGGCTTTGTTGAATAATAAGAAGAATACGGTCAAATGGCAGAATCATTATAGAAATACCATTCCTTCTCCCAGAGCATGACGCTCCTCAAAAGATTCACTCTATTGCAGAATGATTCCGAACTCCTATTCTAGAATACCTGATTCACCACCTCAAAATCTCTCCCAGAACTACCTATGCAACTATTCAGTTAACAACCTCTCCTTCACATGGAACAGTCTCTTCCTCCTTTAGTAAACTCTCCATTCTGTGGGTTTTTTGTCAGGTCTGGAAAATTATCCAATTGGGCCTGCTCCTCCTGATCTACCAGTATGACCAGCGGCATCACAAGTTGCTTGCATGTTGCAATTGTTAGTATGTGTCAAAATCATATACTTGATTCTTTGTTTAGCTTTGTAATTAAATGCTGGTAAACATTGTTGTCAAAATCAATATCTTAAAGATAGGGAGAGGTTGACAGATAGAATATCCAGGGTTGTAAGATCCTAACAACAATGCATAAAAAAAAAACTTAAGCAACATGTACATATGCATTAAATAGCGTAAATAAATAAAATAACCTTCAAATCCAATCACAAGAATGTGAGTTAAACTTAAAACTAAAAGTTCAAAAGCCTAAAGATCCGATTTAATTCATAATTAGGCATAAGTTATAAACACAATTTTATCATAGAAGATAGATTTCAAACCATATTCTCTTGAAATAGAGCAGAGCAAGGAGCAAAGAGACAAAAAGGACAAAAGAAAGGCACGAGGGAATTAGGGCGCTGGTCATGTGACTAGGAAGGAGCTTTGAAATATACAAAATGGAGTGAAAATTGGATGAAAAGGTGCATTTTTCATATCAGGTCCCAAAATCTGGCCTGGAATTCCACTAGAAATAGGGCTGGCCATCACACAATTGTACAGACAAGTTTGTGATCCTCACTGTTATCTCACGGAGTCAAAATCCAGTGACCAATTCACCTTGTATCTGGCCCCAAAGATCACGGGATCATGTTCGCAATCTTAATTGTGATGCTAACAAAAATGTTTCTTAAAGAGAGATTGTTTGTTGAATTCTGTGGTTGTATTTTATAAGGGACCCGTATAATATTTCTTCTTATCACACATTTTCTCCCCCTCAAATCAATTCTCACTTGTTTCTTTTTCTGTTATTTCTATAGTAGGAATAGCTATATTACTTCCACAAGTGATGCAAGCAAAACCATGATATTTACCCCGAAACCAGATATTAAATGGACCAGTTATTCAACATTTTGAGTACCTGTCAAGACCCAAATTTGAGTAGTGATGTGATAATGCATAGTTTCCAGTCTCTCTTGGAGTTTCTCGATAATTGGTCCTCCGATCTCTAAAGGATGTATCAGTCTTCCAGTACCAATCATCTCTCTGGTAATGCTGATGATATGCACCATGACCGTTTTCCCTCCAGCTCTCGTAGCTTCTTTTATACTTGTTCCTTTCTCTGTTAAACACGCTTTGCATACGCCTTATTCGTTCCTACAAAAGTGCATATGGACAATCATGAAGTGGTATAACTTAAAAAAACATTTTACAAGGATTAAAGTGTAATCGGGGATTATCATGTCATTTATAGGGCCTCGATCTTTAATAATAAGTTATATGTTTCTCAGGAAAATACTCTTTAATATTTCATATTTGATTTGATTCAATTATGTCTCACGTTAGAATCTCAAATTCGATTAGGATTTTATATTTCAGTAAGATTTATGTAGTATTTTTTTATCATCTTTGACTTTAAACACGTTATCAGTGCCTTATACCATTTAGACTGTTCATCATAGTTATAACAATGAGATTATTTTTTCCTCAAAAACTCATTAAGTGTGAGTTCGTTGCCCTACAAAATTACTCTAGTCAGCCTTTGTTGAATCCCATCAGCTTAGGTTTATTTTTGTACATTACTTTGTCTTAAGCTAAGGTGCCTACAACCATCCAATCAAGCATTCATGCAATCTAAGCTTTGCATTTCTTTCTGGCTCATTATGAAGCATTAAAAATTATTTTTTCCAAAATGTTGTGATTCAGCCTTCTGAAAAAAATGTAGCACAAAACCGCATTCCATCTCAAATTTGAAAAATGCAATGCAAGGTTCATATCGAAAACAATAAGAACAAAAGTCTACAAGTAGCGAGCACAGCAACAAAAACTCACCACTCTTTCCATCTCCTCCTCGTACTCCTCTTGCAGTCGCTTATTGTGCCTCCTCCAAGCCTCTTCTTGATATGATGTTCGGAACGACCCACCTCTCTGTCCTTTATGTGACTGTGTCCTCGTTAGCTACAGCAAGAATTAACATGTTCAAAACAATACACGATCAGTTTCATCGAGAATCGAATCATCAAATTACAAGATACTTACCATAAACTGTGAAATAATACTAGCTGACAGAAAAGGGATAAATACAAGGTCTCGTATATCGAATGCATGTACAGGTCAAAAGACTAACAAAATTGCTTACAGACTCATATGCCTCTAACTAATTGATACACGATAATAATCGAGAAGAGAAAAACCAACGCCGTCCAGGTCTCAGACATGCAAATCATCAGAATAACATACAAAGAAAAACATATCCTAACAATTTTCGTTCATCATACAAAAAAGTAAAACCGTCAATTACTAATAGGATCGTTCTAACAGATTTCTATGCGCTTAGCTCGTAACAATTTTTAATTCACTTTCCATACCTGAACATAGCACCAATCAACACTCCTCCGCAGTGGACCGACCTACAAATTCGAAAGCAATTCTAATATTCAAAAGCTAAATTAAATATAAATCCGTATCTGTAATCCTCTCGAGCAAAACCTAAGATCGATTGAGAAAAACAAATTGAAGAAAAAGAATCACCGCAAAGGTAGTGAAGGTGGCGCCAATTAAGCCGAAGAGTAAAGCTCCCCAAATCCTCGCGTGTTTGTCTTTATCGTTCTCCGGGTCCTCCTTCATTGCAACACAGATAGCATTCGACGATTTCTTTCACCGCCGATTCCACGATTAAATAAACAAACACCACATCCTTTGCAGCACTTTTCCTATCTTCGCTTTATTCGCAACTCCCCATTCGAAGTCGTTGCCAATTCACAAACACTCTCTGGTAAGATTTATATTTGTTAATTAATAGTAATAAAATTGCGGTTAGTTATTACTATTACCGAGCCATAGGAAATTAAACATTTCTTATATTGGGCCGGTTTGAATAACAAAGAAAGTGGGCCAGTAGGAAGCCCATTATGAACCCATATCGTTGGATATTGTTTTCAGACCAACCAACCGACACTTGGTAAAACATAGCAACAGGAATATTAGTTACATTCCCACGAACTCAGTCTCTGTTTTTGTCCTATTTTTTTTCTTTCTTTATCCATGCGCGTTGTGGAGGACAGACAGAATGCACAAAGTTCAGATCTAAGCTCTAATACCAATTTCATAGAGAAGGTTCAGTAACGCTGTTTTTGCTGGTAAGTACTAAGCAGAGAACATTGTTCGGATCCGTGTCCATCAATTATCTGAATAACCTTTAATATTTTTCTGTTTTTGTTTTGATGTATCTGCTACATTTCCTTGCTTCCAACGGTCTAGTTCTTAGAATTATAGTCTTGGATGCGTTGGAGAAACGAAATGTTCAAAATAAAATAAATTACTCATATTAGCTTTTGATGTTTAGATAGTGCGAATTATATGATATTGTGTGGTTATTAAACTCAGTGATCCATTTATTGAGATGTTCGTGCTGATTAATCTTGCAGAGTACTATATAACATTAACATCGTCGTGGTCATAACATAAACAATTGAATGATGTCGCGGAGACCCGTGAATCTGTCTCGGCGATTTGGAGACAGCGGAGGTGGATTGTTTTCATCGTCGAAATCAAAGACTTCGCCAGCTTTGTCGGTTGGGCTCATAATTTTGGTAATGTATAGATTCAGATTATTATAAACACATGGAGCTTACTTGTGCGGTTTTATTATATGGAGGAGATTTCTGATCACTTTTAGGTTGGTAACTTCTGTAGGGAGGACTGTTTCTCATTGGCTACGTTTACAAGGGCTCAGGTTTGATTCCAATTGTTTCTTACTTAAATTCAGATGCTGTGATTTTATTCCTGTTTTACGTGCGTGCATTTATTTATTTTTCCTCCCTGTTGCTTTTTATAGGTGGATTTGGCAGCCGTTTGGAGTCTTTCAGCAGGCTTCAAGGTACCTTTCTTCCCTGACTCTTAAATGGTATTTGCTATACTTTCTATTTTTTTAAGGCATTATACATATGACGGTGGTATTTTGTTGGTATTGCATTAATTGTGCCGTGTTTGATTTTTTTTTTAATTGGCGATTCTCCTTGTGGTTACTTCTTGATTGTGAGAAGTTTTATAACTCTTTTGTTGAGGAAAAATCCATGTCTCACTACCTTGATGGAAAAATTCGACGAGGGCATTATAAAGGTCACCAGTGAAGTTAGGAGAATAGATTAAATGAGTTTTATTATTGTGAAAAGGGTGAGAGGGAAGAACATTGGAAGATGTTGTTAAGACAGATATGATGAATATTGTTTTTGAGAATTTGCTCTGTAGCAGAGTTTAATGATGGCGTCATTTGATTCATGTAGCCAACTAATGAGATTAAGCTTTTGTTGTCATTGTTTTATTAGCCTTTTGTAAGCTCAAAAACACAAGTAGCTGTTGTGCAGTTACTTGGTTTTATCTTTTCTTGTTTCAGGAAAGCAATATGCTGCCACTGGTTATGTACCCCTTATTATCTTTTTGATTGTAACTAAAACAATCTAGTTGGTTTTGTACTGGCCGTGCATTATGGCTATCTTCTGACTTGCGTAAATAGGATAAATGATATTGCACAAAATGAATGGGCCGTTATATGTTTTTCCTAATGTGCCATTCACTGTGTTACTTCAGTGTTTTGCATCTTGTTAAGGAGCCTGGTTTTAAACTAATGGTGCTGTTCTGTGAGGAAAGACCAGTTTTTTGGTACTTCTGCAGTTCATAGACTAGTTCAGTAACATTCACTACACTGATTTCACGTGTATGGTAAATATCCACCTCATGATAAATGTTTCTGGAAATAGAGTTCAGTTTTTGGAGTTGTTTAATAAATTGTGGTCTTGCTCTTAACTAAGAGCCATAACTTAGTTGCATCTCTATGAAATTTTTTTTTTAATCATTTGAACATACAAATTGATAGGCATAAGGATAAACAGGGGTAGATTGTATATGAGAGGAGAAATAAGAGGGCAAGTTAGAATAGAAGATAGTTTAGAACAGTTAAGTTCCCACATGCTCCAACTAACTCACACGCGCACAACTAATTGTTCTAAACTATCTTCTATTCTAACTTGCCCTCTTATTTCTTTTCTCATATACAATCCACCCCTGTTTATCCTTATGCCTATCACAGATACTTACTTGGAATTTGTTTAACTTCCAAATGTACTGTAATAACATGTAGATCTTCCAAATGCAGGTGATTCTTTGTGTACTGGAGAGGTCCCACGAGCAATTCCCATTTTGAAGAAAGCATATGGTGATAGCTTACACAAGGTTTTGCATGTTGGCCCTGATACTTGCTATGTGGTCTCTAATTTGCTAAAAGAGGAGGAAACTGAAGTCTGGGGTATAGAACCTTATGATATAGAGGATGCTGATGCTAATTGCAAAGCACTTATTCGCAAAGGCATTGTGCGTATGGCTGATATCAAGTTTCCTCTTCCATACAGGCCAAAAGCTTTCTCTCTTGTAATCATTTCCGATGCCCTTGATTTCTTATCTCCCAGATACCTTAACAAAACTCTTCCGGATTTGGCAAGGGTATCAACTGATGGAATAGTGATATTTACTGGTAAGTGCACTTAAATTAGTGCCTAATCCCGTCTACATAAAAAAAAAAAATCATTGAAAGGAGAGTCATGTAATCTAACAATAATTCATGTAGTTGTATTATAGTAGCAAAATCACTAGAAGGAAATGAAAGTAGGTTAGCGTTTCCAGGATTGCTATAGTTCGTAAGCTATATAGGAATTAACTTTTTGGTGTGTTGTATACAATGGCGACAAATATGACATTTGTGTTTTGAGAGGAATTGTGTTTTAACCATACACTTAAATTCTCTCTCACTAGATTTAAAATGGATCTGAGGCATTCTTTGGTTGAAAATTTAATGTTAGTAAGATTTGAAGCTTTTTCTTGTGTTGGTTCTGGTAGGTTGAAAGGTTATCCTAAGCTGCAATCAATAATCTTTTGAACCTCTGTCTGGCGTATTAGCATCTGATGATTTTGTGTGTAAATGTAGGTTTTCCAGATAATAAAAAGGCTAAGGGTGCAGACGTTTCTAAATATGGAAAAGCGGTGATTACATTTTACCTTGAATAATCATATTTTTATTATCATTGCTTCATTATTATTGTGTGTAACATATATATATATAATAAGGAGGTAATGATATATATATATATATATATATATATATATATATATATATATATATATATATATATATATATATATATATATATATATATATATATATATATATAAACAAACAAACAACATGAAAGAAAAAGAATTTACGGATTTGCCTTGCTTCAGGCTAAGATGAGGAGTTCATCCTGGTGGATCCGGTATTTCCTTCAGATTAACTTAGAGGAGAATGATGCTGCTTCCAAGAAGTTTGCACAGGCTTCAACTAAGAGTTCATATATTCCAAATTGCCAGATATTCCACTTGAAGTCTCTCAATTGACTTTCACGATGATTAATTACATTTGAATTATTGAAGCTCCCAATGGTTGTTACCCGTGAGTTTCATCTAAAACGCTTTTATTTTTTCTATAAAAGGTAATTTAATTTATCAAATTTTAATTAATTTCTTAGTTGAATAGGTGATCTTAAATGCAATGACAGTGATTATTGTACTTTAAAGGAACGTCACTATTTCATTGAGATATAGATTGAATCTCGTTACATACTTTGCTTTTTCTCTAGCTATATTATTTATAAACCATTCCTCTTATGAAATTAGGTATAGTCAAACCACTAGCCAATTTCTATATATTAGACCAGACAACCAAAATGAAGTTGTTTCTCTTTCTTGTTCTCCACTCCTGTTCTGTCTGTATTCTAGTAATGAAAATATGTCATATACTGTACTGTATTCTGTAAGATGTTATCTTCCCAATATCTGCGTATCAGTTACAGTTACAATTTTTCTAAATCCAAATATACAAATTGCTCTTATCATTTTCATGAGTCAACAATTGTATGAGTAAATGTGATGAATGTTGAATTATTGGATTATTTATACAGTGGTATCGATTCTATCATACCTCATGCATAAAAGGTTTTATTTTTTGTGCCTTTCTTTTCTTGTAAGTGCTTTTCGCATTAGATTTCTTTTCAACTGGAAAAGTAATTATTTGCAAATATACAAGGTGAAGTAAATGAAAACGTCTAAATCCTGTTGTTGAATTATGAAATATGCGTAATATAACTTTATCTTGACTATTATGTGTCAATGATAAATAAATTTCAGATAACTATTTTACCCTTGCAAGGATTTTTTATTTTTTGGATAATTTTTTTAAAGAATTATTGAAATAATTTTAGTTTTTTAAAAAACTATAGATGTAAAAATACTATTTTTATAAAGCCATGACTTCTAATAAAATAATGAGTTTTAAAAGATGAGATTTTTTTTTAAAAATAAAAATGTTAAGTGAAGACGCGCGAATTTATTGTTTTTCATAAGTCATACGGTTTCAAAATACAAATTTAATATTATTTTAAAAAAATTATACAACAAATTGTAAAGTAACTTTTTTTATCAAAAATCTTAGTCTACAACATGATTTATTTACACTTCGTAAAATTTAAGTTGTATGTATTGTAATTTCTTCCTAGGAATAATATACTTAGCGATGATCATAATATCAGAAATATGATTAGTATAAGATTCTGTATGCTTAAATATATCATCCACAAAAGAAAATACCACTGATAAATGAAACAAATATTGCATCTCTCTGTAAGCAAAAAAAAAATTGCTTCATGTGGTTATTTTCATTGTGCAAATTCAAATCACATAATTCAAAATTACATTTTGTTTGATTAAAAAAGTCAGGGTGTAAGTGATGAGTTAAGTCAAATTTATTTTGATTTTTTATTCAATCTAATTAAATTAAATTGGGTTAGGGTTGAGTTATTTTATTTTATATAGGAATTATTAAGCGGTAAAGTCATGATTGAGATGAGTTAGACTATTAAATTAAGTAATAAAAAATATTACTTCTTAAAAAATTAAATAAACATTATCAATATTTCTTATTTTTTAAAGATAACAAAAAGTAATTATAAATCATAAATAATATATATATAATAAACTTATTAGAAGATTGATACTTTTATCATATATTTATTTTTTTATCACTTATGTGACTTATTATTATCTAGTTGAACTGAGTAATGTTTATCAGATTTAAAATTTATAAATTTGTTATTCAACTTAATTTTAATTAAATGTAATACAACAGGGTGTTCAATTACTCTGTCAACATCTTAAAAATATAATTAGATCGAAAGACATTGGATATTGAATGGAATTTCTTCAAGCAAACAAATTAGATCATAATATTTAACCTTTTTTTTAAAAAAAAAAGAAGAAGAAAAAGTGTGAAATCACAAAAAAGTTCAAGTAAATAATCAATTTTTCCCTTAATTATAAATGCTTTGTTAATTTAATTGTTGAAATAATGAAATATTTTCTCAGATTTAATATGTGAATTTTTTTATTACATCTTATTATTAGTTTTTTAAATATTTCATCTTCAAAATATTCTTTTAAAGACTAATTTAACATTAAATTGATGACAAATTTATTATTAAATCATAATATTAAATTTAAATTTAAATCTTCAAGTATCAAAATATTAAGTTAAAATTTTAATTATTTGAAGAAGTAAATGTACAGTTTCAATACATGGAATAATTGAAATGATCATTTGCAAACAAAAAATTAAAATAGAAAAAGTATATTACCCATTAGGATGCATAACTATGTTAGGCATTTAGGCATCCATTTTTCAACGGGATGGGTTAAAGAGAGTGAAATCACGACTATCTATTTCTCCTTCCTCCACTAGAAAAATGATACGTAATCAAAATATGTAAAAAAGAAAATAGAAATAAAAGTGTCTTATTAATTTTGAATAAAATATGAGAAATATATACAAGAGAAAGAATCTATAATTTTACTATTTTATTCTTAAAAATATTCTATAATAATGTAATATTATTATTGTAATTATTTTATAATAATGTAACGTTATTACTATAAATCACCTATAATAATAATAATAATATATTCTCTCAATAATATTGGAATATGATTTATTTTCTAATAAAATAAGGTTATATTTTTAAAAAAAAATAACATTTTCTTTCCTATGTGTATTTTGAAGTGTGATTATGGACAACGAAACTAGGTTTTCTACATTTTTTAACAAAAGAAAAAACATCTTCCTCAATCTAACTTAGTCAAAGGGTCCCTAGATTGCTTAGGTGGGAATCTTTTCCAACATCAAAGTATTTTACTTTTTACCACCAATAAATGAACAATATATATAAAGTTATTAAGAGATATTTGCCAAACTTTTGAAAAAAGATGAAGTTTTATTTTGATTTTATTAAAATAAAGTTAAAGGTGTAAGATGGTGTTGAAAAATGTGAATTTAAGTTTTATATTTAATAGAAATGAAAAAGTTGAATATTATATAAAGTTTATATTATTAACCTATTTCAGAACCTTAATAATAACTTTGTTTGTGTATAACATTATAAAAAATGTTATTATCATTTGTTATAATTTGTCGATGGTGAAATTATTAATAAGTTTTTTTCTTTTACGGATTATCGATAATATAATATTTGTTGATAATTTATTTGTTTGTAAAATTTATTAGTGATTTTATAAAATTCTTTCTTAATTAACAACAACATATGTTGGTTATTAAGTTTATATTATCGATAGAAGAATGACTTTAGATAATAATCGAAAGATATTGATAATGGAATGATGATTAGTCAGTAAATTAAAAAAAAATTATCAATAATTTTTTTTTTCAATAGCTATGTTATATATAGCCAATGCAGAGATTTTATTATCCAAACAAAATATGTCAACAATATACACAATATCAAATAAAAAGGATAGATCAATTATACACTGTTATATATATATATATATATATATATATATATATATATATTCTAATATTTATTATTTTATTTTCTTATAACAAATAAATATGTTAAAAATAATTTAAGTTATTCTTGAATAATAAAAAATAAATAAGGAGTTTATCATATTGTAATTAGAAGTATGACTTCGAGAATTTAAATGTGCTCAGCATGGTAAAACTCGTTTATTATGAGCAATTTTTATAAAATTAATTTAAATCTTTCTAATATAAAATAAAATTAAATGAGTTGATTTAAACGAGTATATATCTATATTATTTTGATAATGATAAATTTTGCATTATAATTATTCTCGCCTCCCTACTTGTGCATGAAAAATAAATTTAGAAATATCACTTTAAATAAATGGAAGGCTAAATTACTCAAATCTATTATCAATTGTGATTTACAACATTTCCTAGTAAAAGTTGAAATACTATAATATTGTTGACAAATGTAGTTTAGAAGTATCTTCTTCGACACAACTTTGAAAAAATTGAAAATTGAAATGTATCACTCTTTTCATGTCTTGATCATGTTTCTTTATACTTTCTCCATCTCGATTGACTTTAACTCTTTTAGTAACCATGATTGTTGTAATGAATGATTCAAAGTGCAATCATAAATATATTTCACAATTTAATCATTAATATAAATCCATTATTTTACCTTTACTTTAACAATTTGTACTTTTGAGATTGTGTAAATAATACGGAATTTTAAAGTATAAAAGTAATTTAATATAATGCTATGGTATAAAACATTTATTACACAGTATCACTTTTTACTGAATTATTTAATTTAATTTAATGTAAATTTTGAGGACAGTGATGAATTTCTTTTATTCAAATCTATAAAGTATTTGGATTTGTAAAAGCATTTCAATCTTAATAGGTTAGTAGTTTCTCAACCTTTTCATGTATGCATATATTAATAACTTGTTGTTATACCGCTATACATTGATAAGGAATTCTTTTAGCTAGTTTTTAAACTCTGAAATCTTAAATATACTAAGTTAACTTGTGTTGATGAATACAAAACTTTAATCTTTTATATACATAAATTATTATAACGTAATCTAATTTTATTATTCATAACCAATTTTATTCATATTAGAAAGTGATTTTTAAATCTAATTCAATTTCACAAAACTAGTTTTTAAATAAATTGGTCTTATAAAGAGATGTGGGATTTCTAACATATCTCCCTCACGTCGAGGTATAGACATCTTGAACGGGAGAATAAAATTAATGGATGGTCCGATAGTGGCCCAATAGCGGTATAACAGGATGTCACATAGATTTTGTTAGGATAAACTCTAACCAAAGCTCTCATACCATGTTAGAAAGTGATTTTTAAGTCTAATTCAACTTCACAAAACCAGCGTTTAAGATGAGATTTGTACCTACTTATATATTATAAATTGAATTGACCTTACGAGTGAATTTGAAACTTTCAGCCATTCACTTGACACCTTTTTATTTAGTTCATGACAGAGAACTTTTGTAGGGCTGCAAGGACAACATCCAGACACGTGATTTAGAGAAAAAGTCACGTGGGAATTGCATGGCACAGCACTACATCACAAACTTTTTTCTTTAATAATGTAAATGAAAGTTGTTGCATCCCCGTCCCCCACCCCTTGTCTCCTGTAGTGGAGACATTTTCAAGTACATACATAGTTCATCCAAGTTGCTTCTGACATCTATTTCTCACTTCTTTACTTTACTTATGCTGCAAAGTGTCAAGGTTTATTGTGGAATCTTCAATTTTGTTTCTTCTACAAAAATTATTCATATCATTATATTATAACATACTTCAATATATATAAAATAAATTAATGTCTATACAATATTTAACGTATTTTAAGTTATAAGAAAAATAATTTCTTAAGTGTATGAGATCAGAATGGAACACTTGTTTGATTATCTCATTTATATAAGAATGAAAGATGAAATTAAACTTTTCATTTTTACACGTAATAATTATAAAATTTTAGTTTCATTTTCCATTCTTATTAAATAACGAATGCCCTCACACTCACATTCTTTACAATTAATTTATTGTTTTAAATATTAATTAAATATTTTTTATCAAAAAGTATCACAATAAAAATATTATTATTAAATATTTAGTGTCAAAATGATACATATATATTCTTTTATCCAAGACCAAATATTAAAGGTGTTTTATTATTTTAAAATTGATAGATGTAAAGATGAGACTAAGACTTTTTAAAATAAGTATGGTAACATACCCGAATGCCACCAAAGAAAGAATTTTTTTATCGAAAGCAAGACTGATTCAAGCAATACTCGGGTTCATTTACTATATTTAAGTGTATTTTTTTTTTTGTAAAAAAAATAGTTTTTTTAGTAATTATTTGTTTAAAGATATTTTGTGGTTATTTTTTAAGATAGAATCTATATAAATATAACTTTTTGTTATTTTTTTTTTTATAAAAGACAGAACATATAAATTTTTATATAGTATATTCATTTAATAAATAAAAATGTTCACATATATTTTAATAACGAGAATATTGAATGTGATTTTAACTGAATACTAAGTTGACATATATACTGACTTATACCTACGGAAGTCATACTAATTATATTTTTTATTACATTAATATATAAATTAAACCAAAAAATTTACAATTAATAATAAATATTTATGATATACATTAATGTTTTATTATTAACAAGTTGATTATCTTCTAAGATACTCAACTAATTTGAATGTCATAGTGTATCTCTATTCAAATTAAAAAACTATTATTTAGTGTTTGAAGTTAAAAGGGTTTATAATTAGAAGTGATTGGAATTAAGAATATAATTAATTCAAAAATAATATACAAATCCACAAATGTAGGATAAGTTCAAAACTGTGGACAGTTTATTTTTTTCAACCTTAAAAAACGAGAAATAATTATTTTCAAAATAAATCAAGTATCAAGGACGTGTTTCTTGATCTTACTCTAAGATGACACAATTTAACAGGACTTTATTAATCAAGAAATATAAAAACTATCTTTTATTATAAAAATAATTATTTACACTAATAAATTAGACACTCTTTCTGTGAATTATAATACATATCTGTATTTGATAAAAGGAATGTCTCATTTTCTGATGAGGTGCTTCCCATAAAGTAACATACGTTGACATCCATGAACAGTTATAATTTAGACAAACATGTTGTCCGAATAGAGTGGCATAGCATCATTACAAAGGCATAACAAGAACTATTTGGAGTACAAGTGGCAAGATGAGAGAAGCTGCAGAAGAGGGTCAGAAGAAGGAGCATTTCATTTCATGTCTGCCAATTGCAAATCATTACTAATTCTTTTGCCCCAAACACCAAAACCAGTAATCCCTGTTGCCTTCAAAAGTTGCGACTGCTCAACTTCAGAATCTGCAGTGCCCTCCTATCTTATCATGCCGGGAATCTTGGTTCCTCCATCTTCAAATCATTCTAATCAAAACCTACAATCCCTCTAATTACTTCATTAAGCCCAACTAAACAACTATATACCTGCACCACTTTTTAGGCTAAGAAACTCTGATGAAATACTAAAATCTATTATCTAACTCAACTTTTGATCATAGTCAGAGAAAAACTTAGTGAAGAAAAAAATAATTTATTAGATTAAATAAAAATTAACAAAGGAGTATATTAATCTAAACCAGGATTTAATACATTTTAATTTCTTTTCCTTTTAGAAATAATAATTTATTTATTTATATTGATATTATCATAAAATCATTAAATAACAATCAATTTTAAAGAAAAAAAATATAATTAGCTATATTGACTAATTTATAATCTAAAAATTACTAATCTCCAAAATAGTTACTTTTATTATCATTAATAATTAATTTTATACATTAATTTTCTTGATAGTTAAAATATTAATAATTAATATTAATGATTAATTTAAAATACAATTAATCATTAATTATAGTATTTTATTTATATTAGTGACTATTTTAGAGATTAGTGAGTAATTATTCTTCGTGTCTATAATGATTATGACATAACAAATAACTAGTTGTTTGCGGTGTACTGTTTGTATTGGAGAATGTAAATAATAGGTGAATAAAAATGGTTAGAGAAGAAAAAAATACTTACATAAATAATAAAAAAAATTAAAGCACCTAATTTTTTATATAATTTTAAATAAAATTTTAAGATATAGAATTTTTATTGTTTAATTTTATTTTATTGTATTTGATTTGTTTTTTCTTTAGCAAAAGAAAACAACTTAACGAATTTTTATAAAAAAAAATTTAAATGACCACTTAACAATATTAAGTAGTAGTCTCAAAATATAAAGGAATAATATCCATAAGTCTTAATGTAAGTCATGTTCGTTCTTAATGTTCGTTCCTAAGAAGTGGCTGTAATATATATATATATATATATATATATATATATATATATATATATATATATATATATATATATATATATATATATATTTATATATTTTGAACTTCAAATCAGGATTTATTTCTTAAATTATATTCCTTCGGTTCTTAAATTTTTGTCACTGTAAACTTTTAAAGAACAGTGATCCATTTAAATAATATTTTAAATGATTAAATATGTAAAATTTATTTTATTAAATTCACTTGGATAAATTAAAACAAAATTAATATATAAACAAGAAATAATAATCATACTTATCAGAAATCTACGTATTAATTGAAAGCTTTTGTATAAAGTATAAATAAGATAATTAAGTATTGTATAAGAAAAACAAGATATACAAAATTTAAATTTGAAGATTATATATAGAAGGTAATGTTATGTTATCATATGTGGACAACTAATTGAACCTCTTTAGTCTATTCCAATTAAAAAAAATCCTAATAATACTAAAAATAATGTGAAAATTGAGATTAAAATATGTTTTTAAAATTAAAATAATATTATATAATGATGGTATATTTGGGTTAATTGAAATTATTTAATTGAATTTAAAAATCAAATTAAAAACATTTCATGCAAATAAAATAATATTTCATTATTAGAGAGAGGAAAATAATTATAAATGAGTCAGTTTCAACCTTTACAATCTAACACTAGATACTTGTTAATATATAAGTTTTTCTCACTTCATATTGTTAGAGAGTCTTCTAAGAAGATGAGACATGAAGACTCAAGACAATTTTTTAATTAATGCTATTTTATGTTTTGCATCAAGTCTTATGCATGATGCATATAAAATTTGTCAGATTCAAAATTTATAATTAAGTAAAAAATTATAAGATGTAAATATTTTGTATGCCTACAATGAACCTTCATTATGTTACTTATAATAAATGTATGGTTAACAACAACATTTAAACTTAAAAAAAAATTATGTATTTTAAGGATCATGACTACCCATATTTTTTTTCTTATTATTAATAAGTTATACTTTTTATTTTTTTATTGATATTGTTCTGGTTAAAATTTAGATTTTAATTAATTCAAAATTTGTGTTTTTAAATTTTTGAAATCATATTTATGTAATTGTGCTTTATAAGAGTACTAGTATATTTGAATTGATTAAATGGGTTTGTGTGTTTATATAATTTTCTTACGGTTTTTAACGTGCATTATCAATTTTTATTTTATTTTTTATTGTTTGTGTGTATGTTTGGACTCAACATCCTTACACGTGAACATAAATTTAAAGACTCAACATCCTTGCAAGTTGATTAGTGTTTATAGCTTTTACTTTTTCAATTAACACTAATAAGTATTTAAAATCAGATGATATTTTGAACACAAAGTTTTGAAACACGTGACTCTTATACAATAATTAATAAAACTAAATTAGAAATTAGAAATTAATTTATTTATAATCGATGAGATCATGAATTAAAGACATATTACTAAAAAGATGTTAAGGATTTTAAAGGAGGAGAGACTTTAATAAAATGCTCGTAGGAAATATGGCAAAGAAAAGAGAATAAATAAATAAAAAGCCTACAAAAGGAGGAATGATTGAAGAAAAATTTAGAGTTTGATTTGGAAAAATAAGAAGCATTGCAATTATTGTAAAGGAAATTGAAATTTTTTGTTTCAATGTGTTTAAAATGTTCTAGAAATTTAAAAAAATTATCTAGGTTATTCTATAATGAAGTAGAAAAATAAATGAGCTAACTTAACTATTTGATGGTAAACTAGTTCATCAACCTAATCACTTCTATAAAAATTCAAGCCTAATTAAACCCTATAAATGAACTTATCACAAGAGATTAAGATATACCCAAGTGACTTTTCCCAAGTCAATTGAAAAAAAAAATTCTTAAAAAAGGAGCAACATGCAACCGTTTAACCCATAAACTAAAAGTAGACTTTATATAATATAACATATATAATAGAAGTAGCACAAAACAAGACAAAAAATCTAAATTGAAGTGTAACTCACTGAGAAGATGCTAGAAGCTAAATTCTAAATTGAAGTAATAGCCACCTCAATTAATAATCCCTTAATCGATGAGACGTCCTGCATTATCCCTTAATCGATGACATCATAGTCGGCATTTATGGAGGAAATTTGAGCATGTCTGCAGCAATTTTGGTAATGTTATGAATTATTGTAGCTCATGATTCCTTCAAATGCGGGGGGTTGAAGAAGAAGGCAAGCCCAGATAAGCCAATATGCACTGAGACATGGTTGTTGTAATTGTGATGCAACTAGAGACAGAATGAATGGCCGACATTGATTTTAGGAACTCAAGAGTACAAATGCATTTTTGTAGCTACCAATCAATCCTTCACTTCCAACTACCACTTGCCATCAGTGTTTGTCTCACTGGGTGGTCCTCTGTTATATCCAGGACATTTGGCAAATACCAATTAGCTAACTGTTGCAACTCTTGTAGCAAAAGCTAAGGCCCCAACAATTGGAGTCACTATATATGTGCACTCTTCTCTAATTTTCTTACTTTCATTTTAATTCAATATTTCATGATGTCGTTTACAATAAAAATTGGTCAAATTCCAAAGAAAATAAATTATTATTACAATTATCTTTAATACAAATAACGTGAGAAGTTTTATTTAAAGTGAGTATTGAATGTATACTCCAGGATCAAATTCTTAAAACTAAGATGTCGACCATTAGGCTCATTAAGCCAATTAGGTCGATGAGGTTTGTCATCATGATCAAATTATCAACGACAATGACTTATTAAGTTTCTAGGACAGATTAAAGCCAACAAAATGTAAAAGTCCATCACAATTATCATAAATAAAGATTTGAGATATGACTTTAGACATTATGCACATAATATGCATATTTAGCAATCCAAACGATAACATACTCACTTAAATATCAAAATGTCTTTTGCAGGTATTCTCTCACATGTTTTAAATGAGCAGAATAAAATCTAGTTGAGTTTTTCAATATCTCACTCAGTCTCCTCAATAGCTTATTTGATCTGTCACAGTGTTCGATTAGCCTCTTGCATGTCCTATTAAGTTAGATACATAATTCAGTATCCTACATATCATGTCCAGTATGTTATAATATTCTTCAGTTATCTCCAACTTTGAATTCGACCTAAGATCCCAACACTCTAAAACAATAAAGTTATTATGATTTAATTATGTATTTATAGAGGAAATTAGAGTCATGATTTAGTTACATTGTTAATGAAAACATGGGGATGAGAAAAGTGATTTCCTGATCTGTGGAAGAAAGGCAAGATAAATATTGGAGAGAGGTTTGTGAGAGAAGTACTGAAACTGGAAAAGTGAAAAGGTGACTTTTATTGGAATAGTCTTTCTATGGCTTCATAATTAGCTTAGAGAATTGATGGAAAATATGGGGCAGAAGTCAAAGAAAGTGAAAAGAAAAATGAAAAACTGGTTGATAATTAGGAATGTGGAAGAAGGATATAAGAGATGACAAAAGTGGAAGAGACTGCTGCACTAGAGCACACGCCTTTACGTTAGTCTAATTATGTACAGTCCGACCATCTCGTCATGTTTACTTTTGGTTCAAAGATATGGGATAGGGATAGGGATAAGGATAAGTACGATGGCTAACTTTATCAAACGTACAGGAATTTTCATTAACATGCTTTTAATATGTATAACCTCTTTTATTTTTTAGGCTTAATACCTTCATTGGTCATCGTATTTGTATGAAAATTTCAGTTCGGTCATCAAGTTTTGAACTGTCTCAATTGGGTCATAATTTTTGTAAAAATGCACACATTTTACCCCAACCGTTAACTGATTTCAAACGGCGTTAAGTTTAGCTAACGTGGTATGCTGACGTGTTGGCTTAATCCCTTCCTGGTCCTCGTATTTGTGTGAAAATCTCAGTTCGGTCCTCAAGTTTTGAACTGTCTCAATTCGGTCATAATTTTTGTAAAAATGCACACATTTTAGCCCAATCGTTAATTGATCTCAAACGGCGTTAAGTTTAGCTGACATGGTAGCCAGAGGACATACTGACGTGTATTATTTAATTATATGAATTACTTTTTAAAATAAACAGTGTTTCACGCGGCACAATGCTTATTCTTTAGTTTATTTGAATTAGGGATTTTATTCATCTCTCTGAGAATCAGGGATTTTACACAGATTATCTCGTCGGCTCAAAAAATAAAGTCACCGGAAAACTCGCGTAACCAGTGCAATCAGTCTCACAGCCTTTTCTGCAAATGAACCAACTTGGTAACCTATAGGTTTATCACCAGCCTTTAAGCTATTTATTCCACTGATAGCAGAAGATAACTGGCACAGTGAGATCAGTTAGTGATTGGGGTAAAATGTGTGCATTTTTACAAAAATTATGATCCAATTGAGACAGTTCAAAACTTGAGGACCGAACTGAGATTTTCACACAAATACGAGGACCAAAAAGGGATTAAGCCAACACGTCAGCATACCACGTCAGCTAAACTTAACGCCGTTTGAGATCAGTTAACGGTTGGGAAAATGTGTGCATTTTTACAAAAAATTATGACCTAATTGAGACAATTCAAAACCTGATGACCGAACTGAGATTTTCACACAAATACGAGGACCAAGAAGGGATTAAGCTAACACGTCAGCATATCACGTCAACTAAACTTAACGCCGTTTGAGATCAGTTAACGGTTGGAATAAAATGTGTGCATTTTTACAAAAATTATTACCTAATTGAGACAATTCAAAACTTGATGACCGAACTGAGATTTTCACACAAATACGAGGACCAAGAAGGGATTAAGCCAACACGTTAGCATACCACGTCAGCTAAACTTAACGCCATTTGAGATCAGTTAACAGTTGGGATAAAATGTGTGCATTTTTACAAAAATTATGACCTAATTGAGACAATTCAAAACTTGATGACCGAACTGAGATTTTCACACAAATACGAGGACGAATGAAGATATTAAGCTTATTTTTTATTATTTATTGTAAATAAATATATTAAAAATTTCACATCGATAATAAGTAAATAGGTGCGACAAATTTTATTTTATTAAAAATCAATTGTTATCTTTGTTTCCGTAAAATAATATTTACTTTCTTAAGTTCATTCATATCTTTATTTGAAAGTTAAAAGATAAGACTTTTGTAGAATTTCCTATTAACTTTAAAATATATTTCAATTGTTTATCATGTTTAAATTTAAAAATAAGAAAACAATTTACATTTGCTAATTAAAATAATCACAATTTTGAATTATGAACTTTTTTTTTATTGAAATTGACATCATTTGGTTAGTTAACACATAACTACAACTTTTTTTATAAATTGTTTTTATTATTTTATTACATGTTTAAATATGATTGTAGTCTTTTAAGTGAAATAATACTCTTAATGTTACTCAGGTGCATTTAAACGCAATTAGAATGAATTTTAGAATGATAATTTGGGGTAAGCTTTGTGGATCAATCTTAAAAAAATTGTGAGGGGGGTTGAGTTTTGAGTTTTGTTATATTGAATAAAAAGACAAACACTCTATATAATGTAACAAAAGTTATTTATAATCATTAGGTGTGTATAAATATATAATTTATTAAATTAATCATTCAAATCTGAACCTAACAATGTGATTGACAATGCTCATAATTTTAATAAAAAATGTTAATAATCACAACTGAAAAAGTAACATTCAATTGTTATTTTGTTTTGAATAAATATTTTATTGGTTATTTTTAAATTACATTTTTTCTTCTTCTGACACAATAAATTATGTTTGTTAATTCAAAATAATAAAATTTAAAATTAAATAATCTTTATGTGGATTGACCCGTAAGATTTTATGCAAAACAAATTTAAAAAAATTAATCTATATTTTTTATGGAACAGGTCAACCCAATTTGTTTTCTATCAACCAAATAGAAAGTAGAACAAAAAGAAATAAACACTCCTAATGAATTCTAACTAATTGTTTTATATTAAAATATTTATTCATAAAGAGATTTCTATGGAACATACTCACAATTATAACTACACATTTTAAAATTTATTTTCAACTGGGTTTAATTCTTACATGTATTTCAAGTTCAAAATCCTAATTTCTTAAAAAAAACATAATTTACATACTCATCTATTAAACGATAGATATTGTGATATTTCAGTCACGAAAAAGATCTACGATCAATTCTTGATATCATAGGACATATCACAATTCACATAAGTTAAAAAGTTCATGAATAAATGAACAAAATAACTTATCAATAATCCACTGAAATAACTAATATTAGAGCATTTAAAAAATCTTCAAATCACATCACGAAGTACTAATAACATAACGGAATAATTAAGTATAAAACAAGAAAAATAAAAAGATATTATCTCTATTTATATAGTAATGATTATCTAGAATTGAGATTGCAAATACTAAGTTCAACTTATTTTCAACTTTTGTTTTTACCCTTTTTAATAACTCGTTTTTTGTTTATTAAATACTTTTATTTTATATTTTAATCCCAATTAAATAACTATAATATACTATTTTTATGTAAAAACCATGATATTATAATTGATGGGTGATATTTTTACATCTCAATTAAAATTTATATTATTTTAGAATAGAAAGTTTGGTCATATTTTAGGAAAGTAAAAAGGTTGAAAGGTGAGAGTGCATGCAATTATGTACACACTAATTGTTGAACACTAACCTCTCTCGTGTCTTTCTTTCAAGGTTAACATAACAAGAATATTGAAGTTTCTTCTTTAAATGTTTGACTCTTCTTGGACTTTTTCAAATTCTCCATCTCTTTTCTTAAAGAATATATTTGAAAACTTAATTTCAATATTTTCTCTATCAAGAATGAAGAATAAAATATACATGACATTTTTGCTAACCTAAACACGAGTTCATAATTGTGAAAAAGTTACAAGTTTAATCTAAATCGACTTAATTTAAATATTACATTTATTATATATCATTATGTTATGGTGATGATAGTATGCCTACATTTTTGCTTATATAAAATAAATAAATTAAAACTAACCACTTTATAAACACAATTTGGTACCATCAAACCTACTATATAAAATGTTTGGAACTTCGTATTTAAAAAAAAAAAAAGTTGGTTTGGTAAGGGTGAAACAAATTGTCAACAAACATAATTCAAATTAAATAACTTTGTAATCTGACTTAACTGTTTTTTTTTTTAAATTACTCAGCTCTAAATTTAAGTGAATAAATTCTTCATTTCACTGATTAATTAAGTACAATTCCTTAAAAAAAAATCATTTTAAAATCAACCATAACGTTTTCATCCTTCGACTCCACTAAAGTATTTCAAACATTACGTTTAAAAAAATACACACACATTAAAATATTATATTCGTAAAGTCATCTCAATTTCAATTACATATACAATATTTTCTCATTTGCTTATACAAAATACATATTTCGTACCTGTAAATGTTTAAATATATTAAATATCTTTTAAAATTCTTTTGTATTATTTCTGTTTTGATTAAATTTAAATATATAATGTTTGGGTTGTTCTTAATGTAGATTGAAAGCTAATGCGATAACGATTTTAACATGTGAATTTTATAATTAAAATTGAATTTATTTTCATGTATAATTAATATTTTGGTTTAACATTTTGTATGGTCTACCAAAAATAAGTAACAGATTGAGACGGACCAGTTTGCAGAAAACTTATGAACTATAAGGTCTCACCCATCTTATACAACTGTGACTCCCAAATAAGTAAGTAGCTAAATTGAAAAAAAAAAATAACAATGTCATTAACAATTTATTTTGGATCCTTTTCTTAAATTTTTTTTTCTACCAATCGAATGATGTTAAATAGTTAAAGCAAAATCTTAAAATCAAGGATTATACATTTATTGCAAATAAATAAGCATAAACACTAATTTAGAATAAGTAGTCAAAATTTTGATGACTAAAATATTAGAGATTTATTTATACTCTAATTTATAAATTAATTATAAACTTTTATTAACAATAAAAAATATTTTAAATATCAACAATTTTTAATTTAAAAAATAGTATCTAGAGTATTAATTATTTTTTGTCTTTAAATTAAATTCTATTTAATATTTTTCTTCTAATGTTAGGTTATAGTGGACAAAACTTTTTTTTTGCTAGTATATAGTTGTGAAAAACTTTTAACTTTAGACTATCTCCAATATAGAAGTGTTAGTCATGATCTTTTTAAATTTAAGAATAAGATTTTATAAGAAATTTATTGAAACATGTTAATCCTGTTTTTTTTTTTGTTTTTGGTGTTGTATTTTAAAAATACATCGATTTTGATATATTAAATTTTTTTAACATATTTTAAAATATTAAAATTAGTGTATGTTAAAATGCTCAATAAATAAATAATACCGAAAATCTAAATTCAATAATATGATATGATGAAAGTCTTGAGAATAAAAATATATTTAGTTATATAATTAAGTTGGCTCTTTAAATTGTAAAAAAAATAAATACAAATAAAAATGTAATGTGATTCTTATTAGACGTCATCATTGGAATAAATCTATAACAACCTAAAAAGACATAACAATTGTACTAGTATAACTATAGTTTAAAGTTTTACCCAATAAAACATTTATATAGTTGTATTCTTAAACAAAATTTCATTTAACTAAAATATATACATACATATAACACTACCACAAAATAAACCCTTACATTTAAGATTTCCATCAAAACATATAATCATCTTCTACAATTGTATCAATTAATCACACTAAAAAATCATGACATATAAATTAACAAAGAATACATAAATACAATGAGCAATATAATAATATTAAAAAAAAAAATTATTTATTCCAAAAGATTTATATTACCCTGGAAATAATTTTTCATTTACTATTAAAACAACCCTCCAACAATAATTTTTGACCGTCATAGATGTTAATGTCATAAAAAATCTGACAATAATTTTTTTTATCGTTATAGATGTCCATGTCATTAAAAATCTGACAAAAATAACGACGATAAAAATAATTATCATTAAAAATTTCAAACGACGATAATGGTTCTTGTTGTTAAAATTCATATAAAAAGTAAAAGAAAATAACGTCTAAATTTGCAATACTTAAATATTTGACTTGATCCAATACTTAAATCAATAATAAATCTAATAAACCTAATAGTTCAATACAATAATCAAAGTTGTAAATTTGCAAATATTAAAATGTTTAAGAATGTTTCAGTTTCTCATATTTATTATAACTTAAACAAATGAAGTAATGAAGTAAGATGATATATATGTTGTAAGTTTCTTTAGTCAATACTAAAAAATGCATAAAAGATCTTCATGTATGTATTTAAAACATCAATTATAATTCAATTCATACAATGAACTAATTCATTCATATATATATATATATATATATATATATATATATATATATATATATATATATATATATATATATATATATATATATATATATATATATATATATATATATATATATATATATATATATATATATATATATATGAGATAAACAAATAGTGTGTATAATAGTTATTTTTTTCTAGATTGTTTGACTTTAACATAGATTTTCCACACAAAAAAATAACATAATGTTTACTTAAAAAAATACTTATTAATTGATATGACTTTAAGAAATGTATAAAAGAACCTATATAAAACTATTAGTTTCACGAAACTAATCTTTTTTTCTTAAAGATGAGAAATGAATATATATATATATATATATATATATATATATATATATATATATATATATATATATATATATATATATTGGATATTGTCTAGATATTTTATTTTGTTATGAAAAATTTTCTTTTATTGACTAAATTTTCAATTGGATATGAAAACAGGAATAAATGTGATATAATATTATTTATCAATATATCTATTTTAAAAAATTATTTATTGAAAAAAAATTAAATTTAATAAAAATAAATAATAATTAGTTAATAGAAGTAGTAAATGTTTCGATGCTTGGTTTGATGATGTGAATGGAAGAGGTCATTCCCATTGTCGGGCTGATGTCTCTAAGATCTCGTCCTTATAAATAGACAACCCTAGCAGATTATTATTTCACCACAGCAGACGTTCAAAAATCTTTCACATTCTGGAGTCAGTTTTTCTCACGCACACTGATTTAGGGTTAACAGCATGCTGTCTAGGAAGGCTAGTGAGGACTCTCATGGCCAAGACTCTTCTTACTTTCTAGGATGGCAAGAGTACGACAAAAATCCTTATCACCTCATTCGAAACCCGACCGGAATCATTCAGATGGGACTTGCAGAGAATCAGGTTAACTTAATTACTTCATTATATTAATTACATCTTAAATAACACACGTTAATTTGCTTCCTATGAACTAGGCTCCTTGCTCTACTAACAACTATTACTTACTGTTAATTATATCTGTTAAACATGTGAATAAAAGTTGGATTATCAAATATAGATCTGCTTCGTGTTTAAAAAGAAGAAAATGTGCCTTAAAGAGAAAAGTAAACAAAAAGTCCCGACAGAAAGACACGAGAATGTTTGAAGCTTTTATTTACAAGCATGCTTGACCAGTTGACCTTGCAACAAGGGGTTGGGATATGTCAACACAATGTTTTCTGAATGTAAATTTCCTTGGTGTGCGGCTATTAATTAATACGAAAAATTTCTTTTAACAGTTTTTTTTACAAATAATGATTCATTCGTTTTACATATTTTATTTAAAATAAATTCAAACAGAGGAATAAAATGGTGACACGTATTTCTGTTATAAAAAAGTATTGTTAAAATATTATATCCTAATTAATATATATAAACATATTATTCATGGTGTAGGTATAGCTAGGTGTTATAACAATTTTTTTTGCTGAAATCTCTTATTTTGCAGCTTTCATTTGACCTTCTTGAATCATGGCTTGAGAGAAATCCTGAAATTGTGGGGATGAAGCAAGATGGGGTATCTATATTTAGAGAGCTTGCCCTGTTCCAAGATTATCATGGATTACCTGCTTTAAAAAAGGTAAGACACGAGTGTTTCCGTTAATAAGGAAATAGGGGTGGTCATTCTTTTTTCCTTTTGTAATTAACTTTTATTTGTTTTTTAATATACGTTCTGTGAGAAATAAATATAGTTATATTACAATAGTAACATTTAATATTATTATTATTATATTCACATAATAAAATTAAAATAAGTTATTGGTTAAATTTACTGTTTTTTTTTGGCACTGAATGTGTAAGGACTTAACTTTTACTTAAACAACAAAGAATATATATATATATATATATATTAAACTTTAATTGATAATTTCAAGTGAAAAATAATGTCATATTGTTTCAAAAGTTAAAATTGTAGCATGTGTATAATTTACACCATTTTTATTCTCTATATTTTTGAAAGATGTGAAATTTGTGTCTGAAAGGTGAGAATTTTTTTTTAAAGAAGTTTTGAAGTAACTAATTGACTATATTTAAATATACTGATTATGTTTTTCATGATATAATCGATTATTATTAAGCTTAATTTGTTACTAGGGAATGTGAAATTCTTTTTAAGAGAAACAAAACTTAATTGATTGTTGTTAGGAATAATTGATTATTTTTGAAAGGTCGATTTTTTTTTAAAGAATATGAAGCAAATGATTATCTACTATTCATAAGAATTATACCCGGAAATGAGTAAAATTCAAAGCTTGGTCTAACATTATATAATCAATTATAAACATACCCATAATTGATTATTACATTAAAAAAGATGAAGATTTTTTAAATGAAAAAATGTTTAATATTATTGATTCATATTTTATATTTTGATCAAAGATAATAAGTTATAAATAGTGAAACGAAGAGAAAATGATACAAAGTCAAATCAACACATTGTGTTTTGTGAATATTTTCGAAAATATTAAGAAAACTTGTGAATGAAAATAATTTAATTATGAAGTCCAACGTAACATGTTAGCGCTGCTAGGGTTATTCGTACTTGATCATGAAGTCATCAGTGTAAGAAAAACAGTCAACAAAAAAAGAAGAAGGATAAATCTTTGGTACTAATTTAATTAAAAACTAATTTAAAATCTAATTATGATAAATAATTAAAACTTTAATGACTAATATTAAAGATTGATCTTAGTCACAAATCAATTTAATTATTATGATATAAAAATTATATAAAAATCAATTTAATTACCATATTATACTGAAACAAAATTAGTGATGAAGTTGTTTATATATATATCCTGTTATTTTGGTTGTTATAAAGAAGCGCATTTAAAATAACGGGGTTGACAGTTGAAGTAAAACTGTAATTTGATAGGAAAAATTATTTAAAATACTTAATAAAATTTTGTAAATATATTATTTAATCTGTAAAGTTTGTGTAGTTTATATTTGAAATTATAAGACAGAAGATTAGTTTGTAAAGCTGTTTTGGTCCTTGAAGGAACTGGTGGAATTTATGTCCAAAATAAGAGGAAATAGAATAAAATTTGCTCCGGAGAAGCTGGTCCTTACCGCTGGTGCCACTCTTGCTAATGAGATTATGATGTTTTGCCTTGCTCAACCAGGAGAGGCTTTCATTCTTCCCACACCCTACTATCCCGGGTATAAATTCTCTTCTATTCTCAATTAATCATATTTTAAAATAATCTTAATTAATAATTTCGATCATTTATATTTAATTTTTTGACCGTGTGTCGTAAATGTAATTTTATACTGCTATTGGATAGGTTTGATAGAGATCTGAAATGGAGAACAGGGGTTGAGATTGTTCCATTGCATTGCTCAAGTTCAAATGGTTTCAGAATCACTTCCTCTGCTTTAAAACAAGCCTATCAAAAGGCACAAAAATTGAATCTCAAAGTGAAAGGGGTCTTAGTAACCAATCCCTCGAACCCACTAGGAACAACCATGACCAAACCGGAACTTAACCTTCTAGTTGATTTCGCAATCGAGAACAACATTCACATAATCAGCGACGAAATCTACTCGGGCACGGTCTTCGATCCACCCGAATTCGTTAGCATAATGGAGGTTGTGAACGAGAGAACAAGCAGCATCAACAACATTCGGAATCGTACTCACATAATATACAGTCTCTCCAAAGACCTCGGAGTACCAGGATTTAGGGTGGGGATGATTTACTCTGAAAACGAAACGGTGGTGGCTGCCGCAACAAAAATGTCAAGCTTTGGATTGGTTTCATCACAGACTCAACATTTGGTGGCGAACGTGCTGAAGGACAAGAAGTTCGCTTTTAATTACATTGAAGAGAATCAGAGGAGAGTGAAGAGGCGCATGGAGATGCTAGTTTGTGGTCTGAGAAACGCAGGGATTCAGTGCTTGAAAAGCAATGCAGGGTTGTTCTGTTGGGTGGACATGAGACATTTGTTAAACTCTGCGACTTTTGAGGCAGAGAAGGAGCTTTGGATGATGATCCTTTGCCATGTTGGGTTGAACATATCTCCTGGCTCTTCTTGCCACTGCTCTGAACCTGGGTGGTTTAGGGTATGTTTTGCCAACATGTCCGAAGCCACGTTAAAAGTTGCAATGCGGCGAATGAAGGCTTTTATAGATTCAACCGTCTCTGTTGTCAACGATAACGGTTGTACTTGTGAGCAATCTGTCAGGGTCAATTGCTGAGTGGGGGAACTCGTATGCTTCGTTAATCTTCTATTCTCTCCATTTCCAGATTATTGCAGGTGATGAATATTTCCTAAAATATTATACTGCAACAAATCATGTTCAGGAGGAGTTTCTTTCTACTTATGATTTTATATTCTTTCAAAAATGCAATTTATGGAAATGTTATTACTAGAAAAGTATTTAATCTACGTCTGTAATTGCGTTTGATTAATTTCTATATTCTTTAGAATACTCCATAAATTCTACATTAAGTGAAAAAAAAGTAAAAAATATAATGGGTTACGATAAAGTTTGAAAATAAGGAGACGGAACAAATAATAGTGCGTATACTTAATGCTAATAAATAAAAATAATGAATTTAGGTCATATAGTTTAAAATAGATGTGAAAACTTAGAGCAACTTCAACCAAGGCCAATAAAAAAAAATTCAAAAACCAAATTTAGTTGAGGAAGTTATCATCACCAAAAACAACGAAGTTACCGGATGAACAGTTAATAGTGAGAAAATTGAAGAGAGATAACATGGTTACCAATATTTGAAATTAGATGAAGTACACTAAAAAAAAAAAAACAGTAATTCTAAGGGCGATTTCAACATTTGTAGAGCAAAATTTGCCGTTGAATAATGAGATGATTTCGCGATCACCTTTGAAGACTCTATTTTCTTAGTCAACCTTTTTCTCCGATGGTGGTGATATTTTGAGACCACAAGCGCAAAATTACGTCCATTTGACATTAAAAAGTAATAATATTTTAATCATATGTATACTATTTTTTATTTTAAAAGTGTAATTTTAAAAATAGTCTTAGTAAACATTTTCTTTCTCAAACTACTCAATTTATTGATCTCCATATTACTACATTAGTCAACTTATACAATTTTAATGTTTTCGTATTTTGAATGACTCATGAATAGTATCAAAATTAAAAGTTCATTTTAGTGATCGGTTTAAATGAATTCTTGTATTTAAAGTTTTTTTTAACGAAAGATAAGATAAACACGTTTCACAGAGATCAATGACGATATAAGTATAAGGGATAACATTTTAAAATTAATGTTATTTTATGTATGTCATTTGGGGTAAAAAAAAATTATTATTATTTTCTTCTTTCTATTGGTTGCACCTATGTTCTTATTATTTTCAAATATTTTCTCACTAGTTTTACATTTTTACCTTCTTCTAATGGACCAACTAATCCAATGTTTTTTGTCTTCACTTTCAAATTTTTGAACAAACCCAACCTACTTCAACCATATTATTTTATTATTTTTATCCAATTACTCCACTCATATTTTTTTTTATTTTTATTTCTATCATATTTGCTGTGATGGTTTCTACCACTATATATGTATACGAGTATATTTAGATACAAAAGGAGAAGAATAATTGGATGAAGATAAAGATAATATTTATTTTCATTTATCCTTTATTTGTAATATATATTTAAGTAAACTTATATTTGTATCTTGTTTTTAAAAGATCTTTCGAATTGTAATTCACTTATTGGTTTAAAAGTTTTAGACATTCTAGTCAGATTAATGGAAGAAATAATAATGTAAAGAAAATACCTTATGAGAAAATTATTGAAAATTTAAATATGAGTCTTAATCTTATATTAATAAATATAATAAAGTCAAAGTTGAGCAATATATAAAAAATAAAAGATGCATGTCTTGTGCTCATATTGTTGAAGAGATAAATCCTTTCTAAATGATCGATCATAAAATATTATGTACTAATACTAGATGTTGCTAGCTATGACGGAAAACTTTGTGGTGTAAAAATATTGGTTACAATATTGAACCATGATATAAAGTTAGATGTTTATATCTTTTTAAGATATATTTAATATAAGCTTTTTTAGAAGATGTTTATATATATATATATATATATATATATATATATATATATATATATATATATATATATATATATATATATATATTGTTACTTATTTATCATCTAATTACGTGTGCTCACGCAATTTATTACCTCATTTATTATCTAATTACTTATTTATATCTCATTTTATTCATATGTTTATCAATACACCAAATATATAAGTATATTTTTGGTATACTTAAGTGTTGGGGAAATACAATTACAAAATTTTAGACAAAATGGTATTTTATTTATTTATTTCCTATCAATGAAATAACAGTTAAACAAAAGAATAAAAGTATAAAATATCGCAATTTTAAATCGATACAGTTTTGTTAAAACCCATTTTCTTCTCAATTGAAATGAAAGAAAAGTTAAAGCTGTTTGAAAATTTACATGTTTTGTGAGTATTTTACATGACCAGTTAATACAAAAATTGTACATATAATATTATTACCAACTGAACAAAATTTAATAACCATACATTATTAATTAATAAATAACTATGATTAGTGAAACAGTTATAAAAATAACAATCTTATATTCCTTCGTCTCTATCTATCTACAATATCATTGTTTCAAAGTTAGCAGAGATCTTTGGTATGGTGAGTGAATATAAATCAATTAAAAAAAAAATTCACGTGAATGTAAATTTATGAATAGTTTGTATCATTTAAATATTTAATTAAGGATATTTTAAAAAGAATTATTATTAATATACCATTCAATTTACAAGGGATCATAAAGGAGAAGCAATTCTCGATAACGTTCGTGTAAGGAGGGTTTTTCTTAGACACTGTAATACGGTAAACAATTATAATTTTTTATCAGTGTAAAAGTCAACAACTATACAATAAAGTATTTTCTTCTATCATAATAATATTATCCATATGCGCTGACGAGACATTTCGTACGATTCGAGAATTAAGAGTTACGGCAAAGGCATGGTATCAAAGAAATATTTGGTGAGCATTCTGGCATGTGGGATTGGTGGCCACGTGGAGAATCCGTTACTCACGCTATTCGTGTGTTGGCTGGCTGCAAAGGAAAGAGAGAGCGACGCACTTACACGATTTTGAAGCGATTCCATGTTTAACTATCCACCACCTTCTCTTCTCATCTTTCGAAGAGCATAATTAAAGAAGAGAAAAAACGCAAAAACTGTTAGGGTTTCCCTTACCGGTTTCTGCACAAAACCTTCCGTGAAGGCGAAGCCCCTCCACGTTCTATTTTCTTCGACATTGTGCTTTTTCCACCCCTTTCCCCCCTAATTCCACGTCCTTCACCTACGCATTATTCATTCCTTGCAGGTATCTTCTTTCTCTAATGTTCTCGTGCTTGTCATTCCCCTGTTTCCGTAACTGCATTTGATCTATCGGATACTTTCCTCATTGCAATGCTTGTGTGCGCATGTTACTCTCTAGTTGTATGAACCTTGAATGATAGTATAAATATATACTTGTACCGTATAGATGTTTTGTATTTTAAAGTGATGATATGCATGTTGATCTCCTTAGTGTTGCCAACTATGTGCGTACGCACCATTCCCTTTCATTTCATGGATTGTTTTCGGGCTTCTCTATTATGCTGTTTTGTTTACTCTGTTGACTCGAGGCGAGGTGAAATTCGTTGCGTTTGGCATACATGGTGTTGTGATTACGAATCATTGGTTCCATAAACAAAGTTAGTCTATTTGGTCATATGTTATACATATATATGAAATATCTGTTTTCAACTGGTGCCTAAGTTTATTCAGTTTCACTATTTAGTGTTTATTTGAAACATGTTCAGTTGAACTTAATGGCAACCTATCCTTCCCTTTCCCTCTATGTTAGTAATTTACTGCACAAGTTTTTTTAAACCCTTTTTATAATTTCCTGTTTCCTCATCTTACCTTTTAGTTGCGTACACTACCAGCTTTAACTGCGATTTCATGAAAACAAAGTAGAATAGTCACAATATCATATTTATGAAATATATAGTCTCTCTGGTATTCCTTGGTAAATTGCGTGAGGGTATTAGTTATTATGATGAAAGGTTTATAATACTTGGTTCCATGTTGCTTTTGCATTTAAATTTTACGTTTCTTGATTGGTTTTGGTGTGTACAAGTTTCAGATGAATGATCATTCTTTTTTATTTGAAAAATCTTTGCTTCTCGGTATATTCTACTACTGCTTTTGAGGTTAAATTCACACAGGTTAAGGTGCAACCTAACCAAATAATTAAAGGGAACAACATATGCTGCATTCCTGAACTTGTCCTAAGAAATCCATATTTATCGGGCCATTAATTGGAATATTATTCATTCAGGTGATGGATTTGATTTGGATGTCTTGTGTCTTTCTTCTTGGGTAATGAGATCAGTCAAGTTTGCCTCAGTAGGCAGAGATGGACATTGCTGCTCTTTTAACCTCTGCTGGAATTAATATTGCCGTGTGCGTGGTGCTCTTTTCACTCTATTCAATATTAAGAAAACAGCCCAGCAATGTCAATGTGTACTTTGGAAAAAGGTTAGCTTCCAGGAGTTCGAAAAGCCGGGATCTTTGTTTGGATAGATTTGTTCCCTCTCCTACTTGGGTAATGAAAGCATGGGAAACAACTCAAGAGGAAATGTTGACTACCGGTGGCTTGGATGCCGTGGTTTTTAGCAGGATGGTTGTGTTCAGGTTGCTCAATCATTTTAGAATTGAAACTTTTCAAGCTGCATGTCTTATACTACGGCAGATTAAATAAAGAAATGCTTAAACTATAGTTTTAATCTGAAACCCACAATATGCCCCCACCTACAGAGTGAAGATATCTTAATCTTAAATAAGTAGAATTGAATAGATGGTACATTGTTAGTTAGGCTCAATCATTATGATATTAGGCATGGCATTATGAACTACAAAACTCTTTGATCAATATTTGTTAAAATGCCGAATGTGAACACAACACTTTTATGATTTGTTTGTCTCTGAAATAAATGAAGATAAACACTTTGTGCAATAATAACTGTGATGGATACAAAATACAGAAATAGAACATAGCACAATAGGTGATGGAAAGGTATATGATATTATTGAAAAGATAGGAGTAACAAAAGGAGTGAGACTCCAATTCCTAGAGCAGAGCTTCTATACAAAGAAATCAAGATGATTCTCCACACCCAGAACCTTCTCCTCTCCCTCCTCTCTCTCTCACAACATCCCCCTATGACAGAATTCCTCTTTCTCTCACCATAACAACCCCTAACAGCCTTAAGGGATTGACCCTACTACTCCTGTCAGCTCAACATCCTTGAATTATGCCTTTCTTCCTTCTTCTCATGCACACTTTCCACTTGTTGGGGTCCGTATTCCCCAATAAGAATGGACCAATGGTTCTTTGGGCTTCATCTCTATACGAGTCTCATCACTGCCCCCACCTGCAACAACAGTTTTGTCCTCAAGATTAAGTGGGAAATTGGCTCCTCAACACAATATCATCTTCCCAAGTGGCCTCATCAATTGCCCTTCTACTCCACTACACGAGCCATTGATTGACTCTATCTCCGGCTTTCCAAATGCTACGAGTAGCCAATATCCTTGTTTTGAGTTCCTCAAAGGCTTGTTGAGCACTTGCATTCCAACAAAATGCATCTTTCTTCGTCAAATCCATGAGGGGCTTGCCACTCTCCCATATTCCTTAATGAACTTTCGGTGATAACCTGATAACCCTAAGAAGCCACATACAACTTTTATACTCTTTTGGAATTGGCCACTCCTGTGCACTCCGAACCTTTGCTAGGTCCACTCCCATGCCTTCTTGGAAAATAATATGGCCTAAGTCTTCCACACTTTTTTGTCCAAATAAGCATTTCTTTTTATTAATGTAGAGTTGGTGGGATCTTAGGATGCCTAAAATTTCCTCCAAGTGACTCAAATGAGTCTTCCAATCCACACTATATATCAAAGTGTCATTGAAGAAGACTAGAATATACTTCTGCATCTGCTACCTGAAAACTTCATTCACGAGGGCCTGAAAGGTTGAAGGGGCATTATCAACCTGAAAGGCATTACCAAGTACTCGTAATGGCCTTCATGGGTTTTGAAAGCTATTTTGGGGATGTCCTTCTCCTTCAACCTCTTGATGATATCCAAATTTTAGGTCGAATTTTGAGAAAAAAACGAGACCCACGTAGCTTGTCCAACCGTTCTTCAATCATCAGAATTGGAAACTTATCTATTGAAATCATCACACATGCCAAGAAGCATCTTTCTTCTTTACCAACAATATTGGACTATAGAAGGCACCCTAACTAGGCCTAATATGGCCATCCTCCAACAACACTCAAACTTGTCTTTCTATCTCATTTCTCTTTTGTGATAAAGATAACGATAAGGGCGTACATTGACAGGCCCTACCCCTGGCAGCAACGTGATTGCATGTTCCTTTGATCGCACTAGAGGTAGTCCCTTGGGGTCCTGAAAGACAACGTCAAATTGGCCCAACAACTTTTACAACTCTTCACTTTGCTTCGGAGAGAGTTCAAACATGTCCTTCCCTTGTATCTCAGATTTGTCCTCAATCATCACCTTTAATGCTGTGGGGACATTTTTAGAATGCATCATTCCTTTCAGAATGCGAATGCCCTCTGGAATCTTGATCTTCATGACTTGATCTCCCCAATCGACCAATATCTCCCTCAATGATGCCAACCACGATATTCCAGGTATCATATCGATGTCTTGCAACTCAAATAAGTGGGCATCCAATTTGAAATTTTCTCCCTCGAGCTCCACCTCCAAGCCATGACATAGCCCTTTTGTTTGAGTCAAATGGCCATCACCCATCAAGACCTTCATGTTCCTCGTGTTTTCATGTTCCTAATCTATAGATTCCATTAACTTATGAGAAATAAAGTTGTGGGTTGCCCCACCATCAACCAAAATCAGAAAAGGAACTTCTTTAATTTTACCTCTCAATTTCAGAGTGTGGGCATGAGTGGACTTATCCTCCACTAAACTTTGGAAGCTTGAAACACTGTAGTTTCCTTCGATTACGTCAGCGTCAGTCTAGTCACCCTCAAGTGTTGATCTGTCAACCTTCGCTTCGTTCTGTGTATTGCCCTCTTCCAATATCATTATTTTTATCTGCTTATCTGGACACATGTGGGAAGGATGGTAGGGCCCACGACACTTAAAACATAACCGTTTCTGCCTTCTATCAATTAGCTCTTGATAGGGTAAACGTCTTATGCCTTTATCACGTGGCCCATGTCTCCCTTTGTATACCATCTCATTCTTTGGGCCTGGCGAATTAGATGTACCCCTTCCAGTCCACACCTAAATTACTTTTCCTACATGAGTCATTCCTTGGGTTTGACTAACAGACTTAAAACGCGAGTCTTGATGACCCATCCCACTATAACTCTTTCTTCGTGAAGCCATCTCCATTTTCAACTTTCTAGCAACATTCAACATATTTCCACGTGTCAATGGCATCACTGGCTGTATTCTCTTGAGATGTGCCCTAATGCCATCTTTCAACCTAGAAACGAAATAAGCAAAGGTTTAATACCTATTTTAATCCCTCTTTTGGGAGGGTTTGTTCAAAGTGGTCATTCCTTTTTTAAAAAGTTCACTAAAGTCTTATCTTTTGCAAAAACTGTGCAAGTAGATCCTTTTTGGTTACGGCGTTAACTTTGTTAACGGCAGAGGTGTCCAGCTGGTTAATATTTGATGACGTGTAACGTTTTCCCTTTGCTGGCATTGTTATGTGTTTAAAAAAAATAATAAATTGTGATGTGGAATTTAATATAGTTAGGGTTAAATTAGAAATTGAATTAGGGGTAATTTGGGGTGGGTAATTAAGTAAATTGATTTTGGTCAGAAGACTATTTGGGTAAAATTTGCGATTGGGATTGGGAAATTCTGGGCAACTAAGGATTCATCAAGCACCTTCAATCCAGTAATCTTCATCAACGTTCTAGGAATTTTGTGGTCTTCCACCCTCTTCGTCCAGCTTCGTGGTTCGTCAAGGAGCTTGTTTCGTTGGTGGCGGTGCCAACTCCGTCAGTTCTGGCTACTCCAAAGCCACTGCTCTCGGTGCCGAGATCATCGACACATTTGTGCTTGTCGGCACATTTGATTATTGTTAAGAAGCTGCGGGCAATAGTTGATGGTGTCGCAGGCAGGCGTTAGAATCTGGATGACACCGAGGCATGTGTTGGTGCCTCTTTCGAACACAGGGAGGGCTAAAGAACCAGGAAGATCCACGTAATAAGGAAGCCGAGGGTACTCCTGGCTTCGGTAGAATCGAAGGCTTACATCCCTCATGCTGTTCAAGTTGACATTCATGTTCATCTCAACTGCAACCCAGTCATCTAAATTTCTGGTGAGGTACTCAGGCCCAGCTATAAGACCTCTGCATAAGGGAACCCACACCTGAATCATGAGATTAGAGTTCTTTGTGCATTCTTTGATATAACAGACAGCCACCCCAAATTATCCCTAATTCAATTTCTAATTTAACCCTAACTATATTAAATTCCACATCATAATATTTTTTTTTAAACACATAACAGTGCCAGCAAAGGGAAAACGTTACACGTCATCAGATATTAGCCAGCTGGGCACCTCTGCCGTTAACAAAGTTAACGCCGTAACAAAAAAGGACCTACTTGCACAGTTTTTACAAAAAGTAAGACTTTAGTGAACTTTTTAAAAAAGGGAGGACCATTTTGAACAAACCCTCCCAAAAGAGGGACCAAAATAGGTATTAAACCAATAAGCAAAATATTGATCCTCAGGAATACGAGGTACTTGAGCAACCAAATAATCAAAACTTTTGATATATTCTTCTTCCTTCCCAAGTTGTTTAAGCACTGTAAGTTGCTCATAACGACTTCCTTCTCCCCAGCCTCCATATCTCTCCAGTAGAGCTTCCTTCAATTGTTCCCAAGACAAATCTTCATTGTCATTCACCAAAGAGTTGAAGAAATGAATTGTGCCAAACCGACCTTCACCTCTTCACTGGTTTCCTGGATTCTGAAATAAATTTTAGCTTTAGTATCCAGCTAGCAGGATCATCATCATTAAACAAGGGCAACTCGATCTTGGCTGATTGCCAAAATTCCTTCATTGTATCCCCTGAAGGGGGCACAATCCAGACCCTAAGACAATCTTGTTTTCGTTCTTCTTCTTTGAGCCCATTGAATTGCCTCCTTCCTCCATTCTTTTTTGCGACAGGCTAAGGGAGATCGCCTCCATAAGCTTCGTTTGTACCTCTGCCTGAGCCTTAAGCTCCTCAATCGACTCTCTTATTTGTGACCCTTCAGCCTCCAACAAGTTCACTTGCGACTCAATGTTATCCTCCTCTGCTAATTCCTCGATCTATACGATGGTTTTCTTCTTCCTCCATTTTGGCATCCACCACTAGCACAAATTCGGTAGGTCAGACCAAATTGATGGATACCAAAAATACAGAAATAGAACAAAGCACAATAGGTGATAGAAAGGTATATGATATTATTGGAAAGATAGGAAAAACAAAAGGAGCGAGACTCCAATTCCCAGAGCAAAGCTTCTATATAGAGAAATCAAGATGATTCTCTATACTCAAAACCTTCTCCTCTTCCCCTTCTCTCTCTCTCAACACCCCCCCTTTAACGAAATTTCTCTTTCTCTCACCATAACAACTCCTAACCACTTCAAGGGGTTGACCCTACTACCCTTGCTAGCTCAACATCCTTGCATTATGCCTTTTTTTCCTTCTTCTCATGTACGCTTTCCACTTGGTAGGATCCGTATTCTCCCAATAAGAATGGACCAATGGTTCTTTGGACTTCATCTCTATATCAGCCTCATCAAACTGGAACTTAGACTTGTTCTTACAGGAGAGATACTACGTTGCTATAAATTATGCTTAATTGATATAGGTAATTCAGTTTGAGTTATCCAGTCACCAAAGTACCTTTTGGTAATTATGGTCCTTATTGGAGTTTTACTAGAGTTGTCAAAATGGGCTAAAATCCACGGATCAACTCGGCTCATCACGGGTTTGAGTTGGGTTAGGTTTGAAAAAATGTATTTTTTTTATGCGGGTCAATTTTCAACCCGATTCATTTAAACTCGGCTCATCCGGATTGAACCTGTGGTGAGTCGGATTGGCTCACCAACCCACCTAGTTTTATTTTATTAATTTATTATCTTAAGAAACCCTAAAAAATACTCTCCTCACTCACGATGACTATATACCAAGAAAGATTATTTTGTACTTTCTTTTATTATTTTGACTTGTCTTGAGTTTAACATAATTTTGGAAGTGAAATTTATTTAGATTTGAATTAAAAAAAGTTGGTAATATTTTTATTTTAAAAAAAAATTGTAATTAAGTGAGTTAGTGAGCCAACCCATTTAACTTACCAACTGTGACAGGTAGGATCAAGTTCGAATTTTTCTGGCTCGCTATTAAATAAGCCGGGTTGGGTTGACTCACTAAGTGACTAACCTATGGTGGGTCGAGTCGGGTCGGGCCAGGTGATCTGTTTTGACAGCACCAAGTTTTAACGTCTTTATTAGTTTCAATTTGGTAAATTTACTTGTTTGAGTTTGATGCCCTCTATGGAATTTTACCGTTTTTATTAATTTCAGTATGCTAAATTTACTTGTTTGGGTTTGATGAGTTTGCTTTAAAACCATGGGCTAATATCCACTTAAAATTACATAAAAATGAAGTGGAAACTAATTTGGTTGTCCATTTTTGTGGCTCTAGTGCTTTACTAACTATTGGTATCAATTTTTCTTTCAGTATTAGAGTATTTTCTGTTGCTGCTGTCATCTGCACTATTCTAGTTCTTCCAGTGAATTATTATGGTCGGGACAGAAAACATAAGAATATACCTTTTGAGTCACTGGAAGTATTTACTATTGAGAATGTTAAAGAAGGATCCCAGTGGTATGAAGCAGTTACTTTATTCTAAATGGGAATTTCCATCATGTCGAGTATATTGTGTTGAAGCTGAGAAACAATGAATAAACAACAGAAAAAAGAAAGTGATTTCTTGATCTTATCACTTTTGGACCTGTCAAGGCTGTGATTATATGTTATTTCAATTTATTTTTAATAACTAATGAAGTCTCTCATAATTGAAGCAAATTAAGTTTTGTTATTAAGAAAAAAAGAAAGTTTAAGTCTAACTCAAAATCGACTTCCTAATGTAAAATTTATTCTCACTTATATGTCAGGTTATGCTTTGTTGTAAAATAATTTTTTCTATTTAGAATATTTCTTTGTATATGACAAAATTGTTTTAAATCTTCTTTTGGGCATGACTAATTAACATAATGTTAAATTTTAATGAAAATATGAAAGATGTTAAAAAAATTTCCCCGTAAGACCTTAATTTCACATCTTATAACATCTTTCAAACTTTAATCAAGCTTATTTTTTTTTATATTTCAAATACATGATAGTTTTTCAAACAATGGGTAACAAATAAAGACTTTTAGATAAAAGAAAATTGGCAATAGGAGTGAATTTACTTAACTTCAGAAAAATTTTGTTGCCTCAAAATCTAAAATATACATTTTAAATTAAAATGATTTAAGTAAAATTAGATCTCATTTATTATTTGATAGGGATATCTTTACCTTTTTCTCCTAACAGCAACTAGAAAGATAGAATCATGCTTATTGTTTATTTTTGCTTCCATTTTCTAGATGATATTGTGTCAATAGTTAATGATTTCAATCAGGAATACTCCTATACAAACTGCTACTTACTGATTGCATTTATTCTTTTGCTTGATATCAGGCTTTGGGCTCATTGTCTCGCATTATACATCATAACTTTAACAGCTTGTACTCTTCTTTACTTTGTAAGGAGTTGTGACTTGCGACATTAAATCGCAAGATTAATTTCTTTATCTGTTTTTAAAGTGAACTTTGCTTTACTTTTCAAATATTTAAATATTGACTAATGAAGTGGAAATAATATTCAGGAATACAAAAGCATTACTAATTTGCGGCTTCTACATATTACCTCATCTCAGCCAAATCCTAGTCATTTTGCAATTCTTGTCAGAGGAATACCCTGGTCTCCAGATCAATCATACTGCGAAACAGTGAAAAAGTTTTTTTCATTCTATCACCCCTCAACATATTTGTCGCACCAAATTGTGTATAAGTCTGGTTCAGTCCAGAAACTGAAGGTTTGTCTCTTTTTGACTTTTTGCTATTTTTATGGTGTTTACAAAATGCTGCTACATTAATATTTCTGGAGTTTTGTGAGAATGCCATTTTAGTAGTGAAGGGAAAGTTTGATAAAGGGAAAATGGGAGAAAAAAGTACTTATACAGTTAATCACTTTTAGTTCTATTAGCTTAATACTCGTGCTCCTCGTAAACTTACGATTAGGATTTTTTTCCCGCACATAATTGAATGAATACAAGTGTTTTTCTAGAACTTCACCACAAATAGTAGTCTACTTATATATTTTAGACCCTTTTAGGTACTACTCTAGGCTTACATTATAAAGAGATATTTCTAGAACATGTTTCTAGAATATGTCTTTTGAATATTCTAAACATATATAGAAATTGGGCTTTGTATTATGAAAACTAAGGTCCAAAATCAAGTTCATATTTCATAATCATGGGTTGTCACATATTCTAGTCATGTGTCCTTTCTCGCAATGCACTCTAATGTAGTAGCAGTGCGTATCAATGTTCTTACATCACGGTAAACTGAAATTCGTTTTGTGACGAAAGATACAGTTAAATTGTTGTCCATCAAAATATTGGTTTACTCTTCTTGTGATGAACTCAACTCCTTTAAGAGATTTTGCATCTAAATTGCATGACAAACACACGAGGTAGCAACCTCATACTACAATTCACATGTGGAAAGAGTAATGATGATCAATTACCTCTTTGACATCCGTGTGAAGATAGTGTCTCCCATGTAAAGCACAAAGCCAATTTTCCTCTTGTGATCATCCATATCTCTTCTCCAATCACTGATCAGTGCATAAAAGAAGCTTGTAATCATTAGAGAATAGTACAAGCCTGAATTTATTGTTCCTTTATCCTCTTTTGTCATCTTATAGTTGGTTGTTCGATCCTTCATGTAACTTAAGGTTCAACCTAAGTTCTTGAAAAGTGTGGGATCCACTTTTTTATGCATCTTTAGCTTCATTCCACATTCTGTTGGTGTATCGACCAAACTACTGTCATCCATCTTGAGCTTTTTAATCGTCTCCTTGTATAGCTCTTATGAGTAATGAAAATGTCTTTGTCTTGTTGCTTTACTTCAAACTCTTTTGTCACTTTTGCATAGCTTTCTTGAGTGACACTGATGTCTCTGTTTCTTACTTTACTTCAAACTTTTCTGTCATCTCTTTCTGAAATTTATTGAATGTGTTTGGATTGCTACGTTTAAAGATAAAATTATCTACATTGAACCACACAATTAAAACATCATTATTTTGATCTTATATAAATTGCTTCAAATATCTTCTCAAAATATAGTCATCTAATCCTTGTTAGACTGAAAAAAAGAACCTTGCTTCAAATATGGTCATTGTTTTAGTGGTATTATGTCACGAACCAATGCTCTAAAAAACTCAAGTTATTAAATGAAGGCTTATAAATAGTTATCGTGGTCCTAATTATTGAATGTTTTTCATGGTCATATATATCTGTGGCATGCTTCAGTTCCTGAATTTTATCATGATCATAATTATTGAATTTCATTTTTACGAAGTTAGTGGGATTTCTTAGTATCTATGAAATCTTTCCCTATTTCCCTATTTGACGGGGTAATTAGGCTTTTATTTATGATTCAAGAAGTACAAGTGCGAAATATATATCACTTGTGGTCTTCAGAATCTTTCAAAAATAATATAAACTTTTCAAGCATTCTTCTCTCTGTTGACATTACTGTTGTTTAAACTTTTGTTTTTTTTAATCTTTTTCTGCTAGGATGATGCAGAATATATGTGTAAAATGCTCAGTTCTGGTTGTGGTTCAATGGAACAGACGTGTAAGCCAAGTTTTGCGCAATGTTACTTTTGTGGAGGATCCACTAATTCTTTTAAGATTATTTCTAATGAAACTGATAGTATACACGGAAGAACAGGCTACTCTGACGTGCATTTAAATGCAAGAAAAAAGGTCAATTTCTGGCTGGATTGATTTATATAATTACCATATTAATGTGATAATGCGTTTCTTTTTTGTGATCTAGTGAACTCCCATGATAAGAATTTTCTTGATCTAATATGAATATGTGAAACCTCTTTAATCTCTATTTGATTTTTAATGATTCACTTATTTTCTCTTCTGCCGCACTGTCCAATTTTAACCTTTGTCTAGGCCTCCCAAGAACATTTGTCCAATTCAAACCTTATGAACAAGTATAAACTATTTCTAGTAGATGTTTGTTTAGGTCTCCCAACGTCATTTGTCCAATTTAAACCTTAGAAACAAGTATAAAATATTTCTAGTAGAAGTATGTCTAGGCTCCCCATCATCATTTATAATGACCTTTTAATGTGAACATAGAAAAGGCAAGGTACTTATATAATCTGCAGGAACATGACAATGAAGGCATCATCAAAGATGCTTCACTCTTTTTGAGTTAGTGGAACAAAAATCGTTCTTGGACCAGCTCCCAAACCAATATGGCTGATTAGGATAGATTGGTTCTTTATTTAAACAGTATGATAGGTTTGACATTGTTTATAGTAGAAGAAAAAAACAAGGCAGTTAGGACAATTATGTTTTATAGCTGTAACAAAGATTATAAATAGTCCGTTTTAGATGTGTGGGGGGATTATGTTGTTGTATCTTAGTTTTGGTGGGAAAAGGTTGTGGAGAGTGAGGCCTCTCGAAATACCTCAGCTGTAATTGTTGTTCTTGTCTATTTCCCTACTACAATTGTAAGGAATAGACCTTCCTTGAATAAGAAGTATCTCTTTCTGTATAGTTCTAAATACTGGTCTTATCAATTGGTATTCAGAGCATAGATCTTGGTTTTGTGGGGTGGAAGTCAGGTTGTGGTGAATACAAGAATGGATGGCTTGGAAAAGATGGTGCAAGAACTGGTTCAAGATCGTGACAAAGCAGAAAATCAATGTCATGAGAGGTTCCAGGGGTTGGAAGATTTGATTAGGGGTCTCATTGTTGTGGTTTAAAAGATGTCGTGCAGAGGGAAAATTTCCCCTACGACGTTTCTATGATGAACAAAGGCAGTAGAACGAGAGGGGAGGAGGATATGGAGCATTTGGCGCCTTCCTCTAGGTGGAGGAAATTGGACATCTCTGTTTTTGTGGGAGGAGGCTTATGAATGGACCAATCGGTTGGAGAGATATTTCAGGTTGAAGGAAGTTACTGAGGAAGAAAGAATGCAGGCAATCTTGATTACATTAGAAGGGAAAGCCTTAAATTGGTTTTAGTGGTGGGAGACGTGCAATCCCAATCCTACGTGGGATGCCTTTCAAGGTTGTTGTTGTGCGAAGGTTTCAACCAACGATGCTAAAAAACCCTTTTGAAGTTCTTATTGGATTAAGATAAACGGGTTTAGTGGAGGAGTGCATTGAGCAGTTTGAATAGTATGTTCGGTTCTTGAAGGGCATTGAGTAGAACTATGTGGTAGTCATCTTCTTGAATGCTCAAATAATGGAGGAAAAAATCAGGGTCATATCAAAAGGAGGAACTCAAAAGGTTAGCCGAACCAATAATGTATACAAATAGTACTTTGTGACTGGAAGTTATTCAAGGTATGGAGGGAATTCAGTGGTTGCTAGTAGTTGCAGCAAAGGAAAGGGGGAGACAATGAAATTTCGAGTACCATGAGTAGTACTCCAAGAGTGCAACGGCAAAGAGGAGCTCCTTTTTGTAAAATGTCAAAAGAAGAATTGGAAGATAAGATCAAGAAGGGACTATGTTTTCGGAATGATGAAAAGTTTGGCCCCAGTCATGTGTGCAGGAACAAACAATTGCACCTGCTGCTTATGACCGAGGATGATTTGTCTAATTTTGTGGATTTTCAAGACAATGTTGTTAATCAAGAAGAAGATTCGGAGGAAGCAGGGCAGGTCTTACAATTATCTGTGTACCAAAGTGGGCTTACCGCTAAGAAGTCTTGGAGTTTTGGGGGAAAATTGGAGATGTGAGAGTGGTTGTTTTGCTGGATTGTGGAGCTTCCCACAATTTCATTTTGAAAGATTTGATATCTAAGTGTGGGCTGAAGCAAGAAGCTACACTTCCATATGTGGTAGAGGTGGGAGATGGGCACAAGGTGCATTGCCAAGGGAAGTGTCAAGTGTTCATTCTAGATTTATAGGGTCTGCAAATTCAACAAGAATTTTTCGTTTTCAATTTGGGAGGTGCTGACATTGTTTTGGGGCTGAAATGGTTAGCAAGCCTTGGGGAGGTGAAGGCTGATTTTGGGCAGTTAAAATTGACAATCGGTACGAGAGAAAGGGAGCAAGTTTTAACAGGTGTTCCCACTTTGTCTAAATTTGAATTTTCTTTGAAGAGGATGCTGCATGAATTGAAGCATGAAGGATCATTCTATTTGGTTAATTAGGGTCAGGAAAAGGAGGTTGCCAGTTCCAATGTACCCATTAAAATTATGAAGGTTTTGAGGTTGCATGAGGAAGTTTTGTTGTTCTTGTCTATTTCCCTACTCAATTGGTAAGGAATAGACGTTCATTGAATAAGAAGTATCTCTTTCTGTATAGTTCTAAATACTAGTCTTATCACAGTATATAAGCCTATTTCTTTTAAACTATTTAAGAGCTTGATCTTTCTGTCATATATTAAATTTTAGTAAATGGTAAAGTGGGTCTGTGGATTAGCTAGACTCCAACTAGGGGGCCCTAGCTTAAGGGGGGCCGTGAGAGAAAATAGTTTTATTTGGGTTCATTCTCAGATGATTGTTGTGTATTAGATCGATAAATGTGTATTTTACGGTTCAATGTGGAAAATATTCAATTTATCTTACGGTTCAATGTATATTTTGCACTGGTTTGTTAGTTCATCTCATGCTTATTATATGTGTTTGATTATATCTCTAATTTCTGTGTCGACATATGGTGCTCTGATACGTTAAAATACTTGTAATATCTACTACTTGTGTATTAAGCCACAAATGAAGCAGTCATTACCGGGATATTTGTTTTGCCACTGTAATTATAGAAGTACACATATACTCGCTCTGCTTTGGTCCTAGAATCACAATTTTATGTCATTTCAAATTTGTGTTCATTTAACAAACAAAATAAGGACATGTTTGGACTTTAATACAGGAATGTGCAGCTGCTTTTGTGTTCTTTAAAAGCCGTTATGCTGCTCTTACCGTTGCTCAAAGTCTTCAAACATCAAATCCTATGCTATGGGTCACAGACCTAGCTCCTGAACCACAGGATGTTTACTGGTCCAACCTTTGCATACCATACAAGCAACTTTGGCTCCGTAAGATAACTACATTTGCGGCTTCTGTCACCTTTGTCCTTGTATTCCTTATCCCTGTCACATTCGCCCAAGGATTGACTCAACTGGACAAGCTTGAGAAAATGTTCCCTTTTCTCACAGGAATGCTTCAAAAGTAAGTTGTATTTACACATTGGACAACATTTTCACAATATTTATGGATTAGAATTTGGTAACAAATAATTATGCATGAAAAGTTAAATGTTGAACTTCATTTAAGAAACCTTCTCTCTGAGCAACAAAGGTGCATTATATAAGAAATCATATATGATCAAATACCTGCCTCAAATATAAGAATCCATGTATGATCAAAGGCCTGCCTCAATTACTAAATTATCATATGCTCGATTGCTCTACAAATTACAGTGTGAAGCCTGTGATTCGCTGTATGCATCAATAAATTATGATGTAGAAGAATTTGTTCTAAGCTAGTAGATCTTCAAGAAAAGCTTTTAAGAAGAAATACAAAGCTGAATTCTTGGTAGAAATGATTTCATTTAGAATGATCAAGTTAATTACGTTGAAGAGTGGCTAATGAGTAACCCCACTTATTAGCTTAACTATTTAATATTCTGATCTTTAAGTAAACATTTTTACCAAACGAAGAATTCATTTTTTTTAAGTTCTCCTAGATTTTATTTGTCTTTCTATTAAGCTTATTAGTTAGTACCATCTGCTCTGATTGTTTTCTGACCTGGTGTTTGTGTATTTGAAATACTTGTTAAAGTTGCTTATTATTTGTCCTTCTACTTCACCTAATTTATGTTTATAACTTCACACGTATACACTTTTTTTGCTAATAAAAGATTAATTCATTAAGTCAGAAAATAATTACAACGAGACGGGTGGATGGATGAAAGGATACTCACTGGCATATAAACAAAACATTAAACAACAAAGTAAAATTTATAAATTAATGCAACAAAGGTACCCAATCTCTCCTGTATCTGCTACTGAAATCTCATTCAAAGACCCAATTTCTTATTGAAAATCAACAGACACAGTGCAATATGTATCTCATTTCAAATACATGAGTTACACATAAAGAATGTCAAAACATTGTTTTTCTGTAACGAGGATTATTATAAATTGTAGTTGATGATTACTTGTGCGTAGGATGTGAAGGTTAGGTTGGTAATTTAAATCTTAAGCCTTTTTAAAAATTATTATAAATTGAGCAAGTATTTGTTTTGCAGGAAATTTGTGATTCAGCTGGTGACTGGTTACTTACCAAGTGTGATTTTGGTTTTATTTTTATATGCTGTTCCACCAGTGGTGATGCTATTTTCAACAATGGAGGGATGTGTTTCTCGTAGTGAAAGGAAGAAGAGTGCATGCTCCAAAGTTTTGTACTTCACAATTTGGAATGTTTTTTTTGTTAATGTTTTTGCCGGGTCTGTTATCAGCCAACTCGCAGTATTTAGTAGTCTAACAGAATTACCTGCCCAACTTGCCAAGGCTGTTCCTGCGCAGGTGATATGCCCATATTTACTTGGAAAATGCCTATTTAAAATTGCGTATCCCTTGTGTGGACTTCACTTGCATAATTTATTTTTTGGCATCGCTAAACTAAGTGTTTTTTTTCCCTTCAGTTTTTTAGAACAATGAATTAGTAATTCTTCCATGATTAGTTCTTCACTTTAATGTGACTTTTTCATGTCATACAGGCTACCTACTTCACAACATATGTTTTATCATCGGGTTGGGCAAGTTTGGCATTTGAAATTATGCAACTCTTTCCGCTTTTTTGCAATCTGTTCCAAAGATTCATACTTGGGTATAATGAGGATACAATAAATGGCTACCTAACTTTTCCATACCATACAGAAGTTCCAAGGATCTTACTGTTTGGATTCCTTGGGTTCACCTGTTCTATTCTGGCACCCCTAATATTGCCCTTCTTGTTGTTCTACTTTGTACTGGCATACCTCGTTTACCGAAACCAGGTTAATACTTCTTTCATGTTTTATTCCTTTTAATTTGATTCATCGTGAAATTAAACTGCGTTAATGCTTTTATATATGCATACACATTTACCTTTACAGGCATTGTAGTTTTAAGGTGGCTTAGTGGTAAAGTTGGAAAGAAGGGTAAGAGAAGTTGTGGGTTCAATTCCATCCTCTAACACTTGAGAATTATAAGATTGGTTTGATGGATTTGGGAGGAAGGGTGGATGAAGTTGTGCATTCAACTCCTTTTATTAATAAAATACTAACAACTAACATTTATCCATAAAAAAATAAAAGTTGTATCACACTGTTTTATTTTGGGCATTTGATAGATTTTGAATCCCTTCCCAACTTGACATTTTCAAGTGGTGACAATTTTCGAGCAATTTTATATTGTGAGATTTATGCAATTAATTATTATGGGATAATACGAGTTCAGGGGTCAGAAATCCACAGTTTTGGTGTCACCTTGTTTATCGAGTAAAATTTATAAGGTGGAATGCGTTTTCTTTTACCATGGTTTAGTGCGATATTAATGCACCACTCGAGGTTTTATTCTGACATTTTGTAGTTTATCTTATGGAAGCAGCAGCTATTTCCCCGTCCATGTTTTCACGGTAAAACGTTTAGCAGGGGTATGAATGCATTAAACCACCTCATTTTGTGATGAAATGCCTCAAAATAGCATTGTTGCAAGAGGTATAATGAAAGTAATATATATTGTGGTTACGAGTAGCTGAACAAACCATAGGACAGCTGACATAGTTCAAACCAAGGTTCGCGAAATTGAATCGGGCTACAAGGTGGAAATAGGAATATAATTTGAAGGGATTGTTGGCATAAGAGAAGATCTGGAAATCAAGTGAATGCTTATGGCTTGTATGTAGATCTGATTCCCTTTGGACTATAAGAACAGATAGACTAGTCGCCCGAAGACATCAGTCGGATTGAGAATACAATCGTAGAAAATGATTTGCCTTCATTTTGTAGATCATGTCCGGAACTTTAGAAATAAGAAACTTTTTTGAGTATGGTTTGATTAATTGATTGAGAAGCTGGATATAGAATTTGATTATCTTGTTTACTGTGTGTGGCAGTTTCTTCAGTTTAATCCACCTTGAGCAGTTTCGTGGTTAAAAATTTTCACTCTACCTCGTTTGACATCATGACATGAGTGAACTTTTAATGTTTAGTAGTAAATTTTTATGATGATAGAAAAAAAGGTTCGACTTAACACTAGCATTTTCAGATTCTGAATGTATATATTAAAAAATATGATAGCGGGGGACAGTTATGGCCCATTGCTCACAACACAACGGTCCTTTCGTTGCTCGTCGCTCAAGTTATTGCACTTGGGGTGTTTGGAATAAAACAGTCACCAGTTGCATCAGGGTTTACCTTTCCATTGCTGATCTGCACTGTACTATTTCACCAATATTGTAGGCAACGATTTCTGCCAATATTTAAGAACAATGCAACACAGGTGCTTTCACTTTATTTACCCTTACAATTCCTCCCCCACTCTATTCCTTTGTAAGACCACTTGACTTCTTGTTTGTTTTAGGTTCTTATCGACATGGATAGGAGAGATGAGCGTTGTGGGAGAATGGAACAGATTTATGAACAGCTGACTTCAGCGTATTGCCAGTTTTCTAGTTCTAATCAATCCGAATGTTTCAGCAGTCATCAAGGGGAAAGAGAAGATGTTCGAACGCCGCAAGATATGGAGAAAGGTTTGCTTCCATATCCAGTGGAGGTTTTTCAATTTCTATCATAATTTAAGGATATCATGTGATATATATTTTTCTTGTTTTTATTTTTCAGCCAACGAAATGACAGAAGATATATCATGGCCACCAGTTATTCATAGTTTCGATAAACCGGTAAAAGGGGGGAAGTAATTTTAGTTTTTACACCCGCAGATGTTGTAAGAATCGTGGTGTCCCCAAAAAGTGGTGGAGCATCATGAATCAACAATTTTGATAACGGATAAAATCTGGGTTCCAATACCTGCATAGAATACAGGATTTGGATTGTCCCTGGAAGTTCAGTTGTGCAACAAACACCGTCAATTCTGACTGAAAAATACAAAAGCTATATTTTGTTTAGTCATAAACGTGCACTTCATCTATTTCTTCCTTCCTTACTATTTTGGTTTCGTAGGAGAGAATATCTAACCTCCCCAATTTTAAGAAGTTAAGAATGACATAAACTATTTAATAATCTATGTGATTTTTAAGTTAAAAATTAATTAAATAGTTTAACCTAAAAATTATATAACATTTATATAAAAATTTAATTTAATTTCAATCTAAAAAAGTACAAAATTATTTCATTTAAAAAATAATTGAAACTGAATTGAATAAAAGTAATAAATATACTAATTAAATTGAATATAAGCCACTAAATATGCTACACATGACATTATTATTACATGTGACACAATATTAGTTTTGATACATTAAATTTTATTTTTAAATCAATTAAAATTAAAATAATTTAAAAAATTATAAATTGACACATTGATTTACAATGTTTATTATTCTTTAATTATTTAAACAATATTAGAAAAATAATTAAATTGATGAAAATTGGGATTTTATGAATAAAAAACAATATTAGGACTAAATTCATAAAACAAAAAATAGGGATTAAATTAACCAGTATTTTAATTTTGAGAATAAATTCAAACTAACAATGATTTGCTAATAAGTTTTTTTTTTTTTTTGTATATTTTACTCATATTTTTTATATGCTATAACACTTAAGGCTAATTATCACTTTTTAACATCCATGTGTAATTTTGGTAATATCTAATAGAATTTTTTCATGGTGATGTTTTCCTTATATAGGAATAAGAAAAACAGTTTAAAGTTGCAAGCTTTAAAGTCATCATTTGTCAAAACTTTACGAGAGTACCATAACTTTTTATTGACATTCTCTAACCTGTGATATGTAGAGAATATTGTATCTTTAGAAATATCCTTAATTATATCACTACCAAGGGTAAAATGAACTTTTGCATATCTATAATTGCTATTTGTACCAATATCTCCTTAACATAGTCACTATAGACCAATTGCAACATAAAAAGATATTACAAAGAGTATTAGAAAACTCCCTTTTTTCACTAAACATTTTCTAAATTACACTCACGACACATTTAAGTTGAGACCTTGTACTCTCCAAACGCTAACAGCTACGAACCAAAGGAAAACAATAAATTTTCATCATTGTTATAAAAGAGAAGGAGCTAATGTTATCATTTGGAAGCTGAGAGTAAAAGAACCAAAAGCCCAACAACAATTACCAGAGTAGGAAAATCAATGCTTTCCAACAACAATTATCACACTTCGCAAGAGAATAACATGTTATCCAATCATATGATGTTTTTGATTTAAAAAGTTTCATCATATCTAGTGATCTCGAGTCATGTCATAAAAATCTTTACACAGATAATATACAACATACATAAACTGAGAAAAAAAGAAAGAAGTATATATATCAACACATGACTCAAGGTGGAAAAGAATGAATGGGGATTCTAAGATAAGATATATTATTTTTGGCTCCTTTGACACACAAATACAGTGGGCCAATGTCGGCTATGATTTTCTCGGAAACGGTATTAAAAAATGTCTGCAGCGAACGTTGTAAGAAATGCAATTAACGAACAAAACATGTTTGTCTGGTTGAAGGGCGGGACTGAAATTTGAGAAGTTTACATGTTAGTGAGTGTCATTATCAGAGAATAAAGAAAGAATGGTATTCCAAATTCCAATTGATTTAAATTTGCTTAGGATTCAGAATCCAGATAGAAGGAGACTTGTTATTATAAAAACGATGACAGATGAATTATGATATAAGAGAAGTCGTCGTTTGGCTCTTGTCAGGGTTAGGGCATTACCTTCCTATATGGCCTCAATCACGGATCTTTGCTAATTACTTTTGTTTTCTTCTTCAATTCTTAATTATTATATTTCTGTAAAGTATCAGCTAACTCAATACTCAACTTTTTAATTCCTTGTTTTTATCTTCTGGGATTGTTCTTTCCTGTTTCTTCTGCCTTTCGGATATTCCTTTTTACTTTACAGACCATAATTATTCATATTTATTAACTTTCTTTAATTAATTATTGCTAATTTCATATAGCTATTAGAAGCATGTGTTTTTTGTATGTCTTTTATTCTTTGGCTCGCAGATATATATATATATATATATATATATATATATATATATATATATATATATATATATATACAACGTTCAACTACTTGAAAGTTCAGTGTAATGAGCGTGTCATCAGTTAATTAGAACTATGCAAAAATATTGGTACACCTTATTTCTAGAATCACCATAACTACTTTCGTTAAACTTTGTTGTATATAATGATAATTTTTCGAAACTTAGAGAAATATTAATTACGTCATTATTGGATAAGTAAATGGGACCTAATTAAGTTTGAAATGGTTGACAAAATCATTTGGTAGCCAGTTTCATGTCAACCAATTCTAACAAATCATGACCATTACTTAGCAGACAGTATCCATAGTGAAGAAAAATTCATGAACATAAATGTTACAACTGTAAACAACTACATATTTATACACAGGCAGTGGCGAAGACAAATATGAGCTACTACATGACAATGACTGCTTTGAACTTTTGAGTAAAAAATACACTAAATATTTTGTATTGGATGTGATGATAACCACTATCATCTCTATGTTTCATCTTTTCTTTGTTTTTCACACTTAGCTCAAAAGATTGTGACTAGCCAGAATATATGTGAAAGTCACCTACATGAGGTCTACAATTAATATTCTGCGTCAAGATCGATGCTGTGATCAAAACAAACAACTTTTTTCAATCTTTCGGAAGAATGTCAAAATCCCACATCGGTTGAATATATATATAAAGGTTTTTCTTAGATATGAATTATCCCTTCTTAAAATAATTTTTGAAATTTAGTAATAAGAACTCAAAAGCATTAAAATTAAAACAGTATATTGGTAGAACATGATAATAAGTCACACATTAATATATTATTCTAAGATGTTATTTTAGTTTTGTTTTTTCAGCTGTTTTGTACAACATGTAATAACTATTCTGATTTTGGCATATATACATGCATTTCAATCTTTCAAACTATGACTATTTGACTACTCTTCTCAAACTTGCTGTATTCTTCTATATCCATATATGATTATACAAGGCGACTTCTTGGTGAAAATATAAAATATTGAAACTTATTATATATGTTTTTGTGGTTAACAACCATATCAAATGTCCAAATCTTGACTATAACTCAATTTTTATTGTTTATAGTAAAACCAGTTAATATATATATATATATATATATATATATATATATATATATATATATATATATATATATATATATATATATATATATATATATATATATCAAATAAGTATTTGTGTTTTAAACTAGGATGGAGTACTAGAAAATACTTATTTGAACAAATCTTTCTTACAAGTTTTTAGAATAGTAAGAAAAATAGTGAAATAAAATTTTCCTAAAATTAAAATCAACTTATGAATTAATTGATAAAAACTCTTTCATACAGTTTTTTACATTTTTTTTATTTGTAACTTAAGTTAATTTCTTTATCTTTTCTTCTAAATTTATGGATGTTAAGAAACTTATCCAAAATATTAATTAGAAGATATTTTGGTAAACTTTGCGTTGTTACATGATCGGTTGAACTTTTTGCTGATAGATAGGTATTCATTCGGAAAAGAATATTATTACAGTGATAGATGAAGAATGATGATAAATAAGTTAACTTCTATAGACAACCAATTAATATTATTTGTTCAGTGACACAAAGATTCAAGTTACAGCAACAGCTTGAAACTACTCACCAAAGTTTCACTCACACAAGCATAGTTATCAAACTTGCAACAATTTATTTATGTAAAATGGCATGAAGTAAACTCACAGGTTCTGCTTTTGATTGGATTTTTATAATCAAAATGACAGCACCAAAGTCATCTTTGGGTTATGATTATACAGAGAAAGGGAATTCTAGAAAGCAAATAGGGTTTTGACATAGCCTTCCTATTTTGCTTCCATCTTCTTCCTCTTGTCACAAGGACCTTCCAACCACCTTCGACCTTGTCTTTCACCTTCTTCGTTCAATTTCCTTGCGGACCATGACTTGAATATATGTTCAAGTTGGATGTTTGAAGACTCACTAATTTTCTTGCAGCTCTCCCTGATTCTTTTTCTTCATTTCTTCCTTCTTTTTACACGCTTTTAACTTCTGCCTTTTGTTGAAGGTGTTAGCTTCATCCCTTCCCTTTAATCTCCATGCTTTTGTTTATAAGTTGAAATAATTTTAATGATTGGAGTATGTTGTGCATTTTAGTTATCATTTCGGTGGTCTAACACATTATTTTCACAGCAACAACACCAATAATTCACGTATATATTCTGCTTAAATTCAAATTTACATGAGTGAAATTAACAATTAACTTTTTACACTTCTTGTACAACCCTACTTAATTCCTTATTTTTTTAGGTTTAGCATTTTAATTTATTAGAAATTCTGAATTTGACAACATTCTCCATAGGAAAAAGATTCTTTGGTATTATTTGACTATCATTTGATAATTTTTATAAAAGTAAAATAATTTTAACAAAAGATAAGTTTTGTATTTAAAAAAAAAATAAAAATGAAGAGTAAAGAAAAATAAATTCTAACATGACCTTGTTGATAACTATTATTGATAACTATTAGGTTTATAGAAGTAGAGGTTTACTGAAAAAACATAATAGTAATAAAACTTGAGTTTAATCATAGATAATAAATGAATAAATCTTCATTTTATTTTATATAGTCTTTTATTTTTTTTTCTCGACCCAATGTGAAATTCTAACCGTATGATTGGTAATAGAATATGTGAGTTACTTAAGTATGTGTATAAGTTACTTATCCATAGCACAATATATAATGGTAAACAGAAATGAACTTTTCAGCATGAGTCGTTTGACCAAAGAACACCTTGCATTTAAGAGTCGCATATGTCTTCACCTACCATGTTATCAAGGGATGCTGCAACCGTCCCTACTGCTCCTTCGAATTTAATTTTATCTTCTGCAGGCATGCCTACGAATAAATAAGTAAATAAAGAAAGAAAAGTGTGAAAATAAAGCATTACGTTCATGCCAGTAATGGTGAAGTTTTTCTGACAAAATGCTTATCTTCTGCTGCCATCGCAGTAACTGAAAAGGAAATGATTCCTTTGTTTGTCAGCTTAAGAATTGCATTCAGTACTGCAAAATATGTTGTTAGAGCATATATTCAAACAACGACTCTTAAAATTACAACCAAATAATACAAACAAATGAGATAAACTGCACTGCCACTGATTGATCAACACGTGAGAAAGTCTGAGATCTAGCAGATTTTATTATCTATATGGGAGCACTAGCTTCCCTTTTGCTAACTTCAATTCATACATATAATTCCAACTTTCATCAATAGAAATAACAAATAATGTACACGATATGATGCTATGGGTAGCTCAACTCTTGAAAAGCATTTTCTCGTGGCATCTCTTGCCTCACACCCTCGAAACTCGAAGCAACAAGAGGAGGATAAATCAAAGAACTTGTCTCGCCCCAATTAGTACTTTGCCCACAACATGAAGATGCACAACCACCCATTATCTTATCGCTAATCATTTCCTCTCCATATAAGAACTCCAACCCTCCTAATAACCTTTCAGAATAATCATTAGTAGAAACCATTTCCCCAATAGCTGCGGAAGTGAAACTCACTTCTCCTTGCACCAACTCAGAACAGTACTCATTACTCTCACCAAATTGTACTTGGCTGTTGCCAATAGAGTTCATGCACCCAGAAGAGCTAACATGGACTTGCTCCTCTTCAATTTGTTGTGTTGATGAGAGAGAACCCTGTGGAAACTGAACATTCAGCCCTATGGGTTGATAATCATCGGAGAATCTCCCTCCAAGCTTGATTAGAAGTTTTCTAATAGAGTCTTGGTCGTTGAAACTTGGATTTTGACTTATGTACGGTGAAAGTGGCGGCGCCGGAATCTGTGGCCAACAAGGCTGTTGTTGTACAATGTTTTCCTGAAGCAAGAGTGAGGAATTGTTCTCCTGCTTAACGACACCATTTCCTTTGTTACGTGCCTGCAGTTCCTTACGGTGCTTCCCTAAAAGCTTCTTCTTCAGCCTCGTGTTCCAGTAGTTCTTTATGTCGTTATCAGTTCTTCCTGGCAATTGTGCCGCAATCACCGACCACCTGCGTTACATCACACAAAACGATTCATTAATCATTCAACGGAAAATGAAACTCCCATGTTTATTTAAGAAAAATAACATTGTTAAAACAAGTTAAAGATTGTTTTTCTTTTTCACACATGTATCCTCTTTCAGAAAGAATAGTAGTTACCTGCTTCCAATGCTAACGTAGAGGCTGCAAATGATGTTATCTTCTTCTTCAGAGAAGCCACCGTGCTTGATGTTAGGGCGGAGGTAGTTTAGCCACCTGAGACGGCAACTCTTGCCACATCGTTTGAGGCCTGAGTGAGAAATGAAGAGAAGAAAGAGAAGTTCATGAAAAAGTGTAGCTAGGTCAGAAGAAATAGGGTTATATCTGAGAATAGTATGTGTATGATACCAATCTTCTGTGGCAAAGCGATCCAGTTGCCTCCGGTTCCGTGCTGTTCGATGTAGGATTTGAGTTTGGCATCTTCTTCCGGCGACCAAGGACCTTTCTTCACGTTTGCTTTGTCACAGCAAGGTGCTCTTCCCATGGTGATGTTGTTGCTCTGATTGATTATTGGGAGAAGGGTTGTATTTAGGGTGTGAATAATTGAGAGAGAGAAAGTTATTTAATTATAAAAGTAGGAGCGGATAAACATGATTCGTACAAATTTTATATAAGAGTGTGGCAGAAGAGAAAGATGTTTATGTAGAAAATTCCAGCTATTTAGTATTGGTAGAATAGGAGAACGAGAGTGGTTCTTCTTGTCTTTCTTAAACTGGAATCAAATTTTCTTGCAACTTTTTAAAGTCCACTCCACTCTGACCCTCGCTGTCCAACTATATACTACCATACGACATGCCTATAACTCTTCCTTTTGTTCACTATTTCCCTCTTTCTATACAAAATTAATTCGTTCATGTACAATGCACTACCATAGTTTATGTCATTATTGACACTAATACATTGAGTAAAAAAAATAATTTATTATATATAAGTAGTACAAATTTATTAAGTTTTATATATATAAGCAGACTTAACATTCTTAATATTCATCACCATGATCACACTTAACATTCTTAATTCTTTTATTGAGTTGATTCTCAACTTCAGCCTAAAGATTTGAGTACATCCAGTGATTGAGATTTTTCATGTATAAGATATAGTTATGTAAATATAGAGTAATCATATATGAATGATATAAAATATTGTTGACCATTTCATGAAAGTGTAGGGATAACCCACAAATATCCATATGTATCAATTCTAAGACATTTGTAGCTCTATGTGCAATTAATCTTCATGTCTTTGTCTATTTACCTTTAAGGAATTTAACACAAACATCAAAGTTTGTGGAGTCAATAGAATCCAAGATCCCATTTGACACAAGTCGGTCAACTCTATTTTTACAAATGTGACCTAGAAGCATATGCCATAATACTCTTGAATCAGTATTGTAAATTTTATGATTAGTACTAGATGATTTATTATTAAATGATTCACTATAGGAAGCCACCGTATTAAGCATAGACATGTTATCATTAACCAAAAGCGAACCAATTCCAAAAAAAATTGATTTTAAAGACAATTTGAATTCATTGTTTCTAAATGAATACAAATATTTTAATTTGAATCACCTGCACCAATTTGTCATCTCCAACATAGATCCATCTTTCACATTCAGTTGGTCTTCCACTACAAGAAAAATCGATATTATCGATGACCAAAATTTGTCGGTAATGTATAAATTTTTTTGGTAAATTAAAATTATCAATGGTTTACCGACAATAAAAAATATGTCGATAAAATTGTCATCGGTAAATTTTACCAACAGAATTTTTGTTTCGTCAGTATTTAAAAATGGATTTTTCTATTGATAAAATATGTTGATAATTATCAACAACAAAAAAATCATCGATAAAATGCATCGGTAAATACCGCGATCTGGTTCATTTTCTTCCTCCTCCCTCCTTCCTCTTCTTCCTTTATTTTTTTTTTTGTTTTGAAGAAATCTGCCACCAATAAAGCATCACACGAACAACCAGTTTATTTTTAAACAACCAATTATCCCATTTATTTCCAAGATTCTCATATTTGAGAGAGAAAGAAGGAGGATGTCGTTGGTGCTAGTGATGTTCTTAATCATATTATTGCGTCAACACTATAGGGGCTTGCTAGAAAAGCTGAAATGCGAACAATGTGGATTGCAGTTGTGGTGGATTGCAGTGGCATCGACTTGCAGTGGTGGTGGGGAGCAATGGTGACGAGACTCTGGGTTGTAGTGATGGTGGATTACAATGGACGCAGGTTGTAGTGGTGGTGAGGAAGCTCTAAGAAGATGAAAAACGCGAGTCTCTGAGAAAATAAACATGTGTATATAATTGACACCAAAGTGAAATTTGGACGATAAATTTGTTGTTCTTTTTACCAAAGATTACCGAAAGATTTTTTCATCTTTAAGACATATTTTATTTACTGAAGAATTTTTTTTGTCGGTATTGCATAATTCATTTATCGACATATTTTATTGATGGAATTTTTCGTCGGTAAATGAAAAATATAAATTACAGGTGGATTTATCGATGTATGCTTTTGTCGATAATTTAAATTTCAAAATCTTTCGATAAAATCCATTGGTAATACAAATTTACCGACAAATTTATTTTCGTCGGTAATTTCATGAATTTTTGTAGTATTCTGACAGCTTATGCATCCTTTCATTGAAACAGTGATGTTAGTAGTTGTACTAGAATCTAACTATCAAGTGTTTATGGGTATTGTGGCTAAATTGATCTAAGAACAAACTAAAGCAAGACCGCGCTTATAAACTCATGTTGTTTAAGTAATCACACTTCTCATGATCTTTCTTCTCGTCAGAGATACTTGAGTATGTAAGAGAGGTTTTTCAATCTTTAATACAAGGTCGAGATCCATATAATTAAGAACTATATTCATGTTCTCTTTCCAGTCCTTAAAAAAATTATCATTGAAGACTGAAATCAAATTTAAGTTGATAGATAGAAACAATTTCAATTGTACTTGGAACAAGAGAAATAAACTCACAACGCAAAATTAATAATAATAAACATATTCAAATAATGATCTAACTCAATTACTAAAGATATATTGTTGTAAGTAATAATCAAACATTGATAATAAAACATGTCTAATGATAAATATATCTTTAGATTAATTTGTCATTCAAAACTAAAATCTAATAATTATTACACGTTTACTATTATACGTGTACATACAATCCGATTAAATATTAATCTTTATTTCACCCAATCAATACTCCCATTATATACATAAACACAAATATTTATAATTTCTCACAATATTATCTACTCTAATTAGGTCATTTTAACGACTTCTTAATTTAATATTTTCATAAAAAAATGCCAAACTACAATATCTTTATTTATATACCAAAAGCAAATTTAATTATAATATTTTATTATTATATATTACATGCACACCAAACTCATCACTGACTTCAAAATGAAAATAACAGTACTCCCAAAATAAAGCCATAACACTGGATTTAATAAAATCAAATACCAATTTTGACTTTTCTAACTTTTCCAATCACATCAATTTCAATTGGGTTTGACAATCACATTTCATACTATTCAAGAAATTATCTCATGTATTATTACCAATAATCCACGTAATCCAAAATTTTGATTTCAATCACACTAATCCATGCTGCAAAAGTGATACACGGGTGGACATTTTAATCCAAGACAAAAGAAACTTGCATAGCGTTAGAGGCAATCATTCTTTTCAACTTGCAATTGAACCATGTACAAACATAATTCGCTAAAACCAATTACATTCACGAATCAGTGGGGATATGTTGCAATTGAAAGTCAATTGCACGAATCTCTTCAAATTCAATTGCAGATTTAATAGTGTCAAAGCAACATTAGCATTTATTTATGAAATTAATTACAGCGGAAGACAAAAATAAATAAATAAACCTTAAATTTTACAGTTAGGGTTCTTCATAAAATTTAAAAAAAAAATAGATTTCATGTCACTTAGAACAAAACTTAATGATTTATATAACATGATACTAGTTATTAGATTATGTATATATCCAAAACAATTAATAATTAATCAACAATAAACTTTTTAGAAATCGATTAATTTCTAATTTTAATTGAACATTGAGTGAAAACATACTATGATTGGATTGGTCATAAAGAACAATCTTAATTAAACAGTATTTGATTTTGTAATTGTAGAACACTTTAATTTTTGAGGGTAAAGTGGAAGAAATTATTAGATAATCAATACCCAAGACTATCATATGCTTAGGACTATGACTAATTTCTATATGACATAATTTATATTTTAATTTATAAAAAACTAATAAGATCATTATAATTAGGGATAATGATATTTAGACAACATATAAATGTTCTATTAAACTTCACAGCACATGTATATATTAGCTAAATAATAAACTAAATGAATGCAATTTTATTTAAATAAAATTGTATTGTATATGGTTGTTTTAACAAAAGAGGATGAAAAGTAAGAGTAATTACAAAGTAAATTTGTAAATTTTTTTTCACTTATTAGTTGATTATATATCTACTACGGAACTTTAGGTTCACATTCACCAATAGTAATAAATTTTTGTAGGGTCTTTAATCCACTAAACTTCTTCCAAAGGAGAAAATGAAAACGAAGAAGTTGAAAATTATGATGAAGTATGAAATCCATGTCCATTTTATAATTGAAAGGTTATAGTTTCTAGAAGGAAAGAAATGAGGCCTTAGCAGCATTGAAAATATATGGAAAATTGTAGGATTTTGTTGGTTTTGGTTGGTGAACAAATCACCAACAAAGCAACAACAGAAGAGAAGAATGAGGCCATTACACTCTCTATAGCGTCCCCACTTCACTGTCAAACACTGCAACGATTAAACTAAAAAAAATATAACTTTATCTAATTTCTTACCCAGTGAATAAATTATAATTTTAAGTTTAAAAAATAAACTTTTTTTTTCATTTTTGAAATTATTTTTTCTTTTAAAAGTATTGTGAGAAAGTTTAACTATAGATTGAAATTTAAAAGTTTAATATAAGTCGTTTATCCTAATTAATATAAGACTTGGCATAAATCATCTTTTACACCTAAAAAGAAGGATTGACTTATTAAAACAGTTAAAGAAAAACTGAATTTTTAATTCTGATTTTAAAGTCCCTTTCTTATTTCATTTTCTCTATATAAAATTTAACAAGGGTTATGTTTGTTAAGAGGAAAAGTGTGAAAGAAAATAAATGAAAAAATAACACAAATATTATTATTTATATTGTTTGGTAAGAGATTTTATTTTTAATGTGTTTATTATATAAAATTATGTAAATATAAATTAGTTAATTAACAAAAAAAACATTTCTTCATATCTTTTGGATTTTGAACAAATAAAATATAAGGTAAGATTCAACATTTTCTTTCACATTACTTATCATAGTTTTATCTTCTTTTTTTTCCTCAGCGTTGCTAAAGATTAATGACGCACTTAACAATAAATCTTGTTTATTTCCAATCCAAAGTTTGATTAATGAATTCCTTAGGACTCATTATATTTAAGTCTGAGAAGTTACAGCACCGGCCATGAATGACATTATTGGATTGTTTATTTCAAATGAAACTTTAACTAACCTGCACAACGAATTACAGAGTCAACGAGTGTTACCATAGAAAATAATTAAGATATCGTTACATATAAGGAGAGACCTAAAACATGTTTTGAAACATAAAACAAACATGAAATAAAAACAAAAGAATAATTATAATTTGACAACATTTTTTTAATAATATTTTAATATCATTTATATGTTATTATATAATTAATTCAAAATTATTTCACAAACAATAATATTAATTATAAAAATTATCATAAATCAATTACATAATAACACATTGTCGTATTAAAATATTATAAAAAATATTATCAAATATAGTTATCCAAAATAAAATGTCGAAAGAGTTGGACATACATGGTTGAGTATTGGGGAAAGTAGAAGAAAGCTGTAATGTATAATGGTAAATAAAGAATTGAAGTGTAACGACAGAGGTCTCAGTGCTGAGTTGGATCATATAATGTTTGTAATAATTTCCATGGTTGATTTGACATGCAAGTTTGAAAAATCAAACATTTTTTTGACAATCTTGTTCTTTAGTGGTAAGTAGTACAGCTGAAGCCAACTTTAGTTATAGTTTGTAATATTTCGATAAAACAAAAGTAATCTTATTGGTTTAATTAATGTAGTATGACGAAGAAAAAGTGTTCCGAGGAGGAAGAGATGACCACTTACCTCAAGGTTACTTTACATCTGAAGTGGACTTTATTGTTTCATACAAAAGAGAAAAATATAAATAATGGAATAATAAAAATTACGAAAAGCTAAAGTAAAAATTTAGAAATATTTTATAAAAGAAATATAAAATATGAGAAAATAAAGCAAGAGGTAGGTGAGAAAATACATAATGAGTTCTATTAATTTTAATTTTATTTTATTTTTGTCTTCTAAGTACTCCAACTTACTTTTATTTATCATTTTCTTCTTTAATTCTCTATTACCAAACACATGGTGAATAAGTAAAACTTTCAATGACAATCTTTCGTGTTTACATGGGAAAATGAAAACAGGTGTACATCCAAGAAGATTGTTCCACAAGTCAATATGAATCAAAGTCTATGGAATTTAGATATGAGATTAGGATATTTTTTATTTTCGAATCAGGATAAGCTTATAATTTTTAAATTTAATTAATTTTAATTTAAATAAGGATTTATGTAATTTATAAGTGATAAGTACTAGATTATATATATATATATATATATATATATATATATATATATATATATATATATATATATATATATATATATATTAGATTTAAGTTTTAAATTTTTTGAATATTTTTAATTGAGTTCTTTTTAAATTTCTTTATCTATTGATGACTGCAAATTTGGTTTCTGAATGTACTTGCAATTTAATTTTTTTCATTAAGTATTTTATGTGATTTTTTATTGTCAAGTTCTATAAATAAAAGAATATTGTAAACGATAAAGTGATTTGTATTGTTTTTTAAAAACAATTAAAATCACTTATCTTTTATATTAATCATAGTATTATTTTATGTTAATTAGAACTTAACACGAAGACAAACATCAAAATGATACACTAAAATAATAGTTATATCTTTCAATTAACAAAAAATTTAATAAAAAAAGTAAACGTTAGAAATTCAATTGAAAAATATAAAAGATTTAAATACTTACATAAATATATTAATAAAAACTAAATTGAAAACATTCAAATTTAGTGATAACTATAAATTTAATAAGCCTTTATTAAAATAATGAGAATTATTTTAAAGATATAAAAATTAATTTTCTCTCTTTTCATTCCATTAAAAATATAATAGTTGTTTAATAAATAATTCAAAATTTAAATTATTAAAATAAAAGATTTAAAAGTTAAGGAGTTATCAGAATGCAACTTTTTTCCTTTTCACTAGAAAAATAATTTCATGTCACCAAAAAATGTTATCAAAGGAAATAAGAGAAGAAGAAAAAAAGTAATTGTTGTTAAAAGAAACATTCATAAAATAATGGGTTCGAGTAACTTATATAATAAGGTTAGAGATAAAAAGAAATACACCGAAAAGTATATTATCAAAATTTCATGATATAACTTTTTTTATGTTAAACTATAATATTAAATATAAGAATAATTTATTTATCTTACATAAGGCCATAAAATATTCCAGAATAGAAAGTACTCTAAAATAGTAACAAAAGGGTACATAGACAATGAAATAGAAAAAAAAAAATCTAATTCAAATCAATTATATGTGCATAGTTTTTTCTTACCGTGTATGTGAAGTTTAAATGCAGAGGTCAATTGACATGAAATTGTTTTAGGTTAATTAGTGATATTATTATCAAAATTGAATTTTGAGTATATACTTATATTAAATATTGAAAATTTTATTACTGTAATAATCCTAGATCAAATAAAACTGTGTCCTGAATTTGTTTGGGTATTCAAATAGTTTTATAGCTTAAAAAGTTGAAATTATTAATAGTTTACATGTTTTTTTTTTATATTTTTTTAAGAATAAAACTATGATTAAAATTTTAGATTTTAAACCAGACAAAATATTAAATACATGTTATTTTAACAAACTTAAGATCGTAGTATTATACGTGGAATAAAAACTTTCTTTATCTTTAATTGAAAGGTTTTTTTTAATATTTAAATAGTCTTATATCATTTAAAAATTAAAATAAAAGAAGTTTAAGTAATAGTAAAGATATGATAGATATTATTTTTCAATTTTTACATTATAGTTAGCTTTTATTTTTTAGCTTTTTTAAGCTGTGTATATAAATATTGTTCTGCAACAACTTTGTATTAGTCCTTTCTCATTTAATGATAATTAGAATTTTTATCAACAACATTTTATCAAAAACTTATAATTATATTTTCTTATTCAACTTTCTAAAAAGTTTTCTAAAAACAAAACCATAAAAGAGTTTTAAACTCTAAAGCGAAAAATATTTCTAATATAAAGGTTGATTGTAGTAATATTATGGGAGTTGAAATCAAAACATTGATTTTAAAAAAATTATGGAAATTATAATTTTGTGAATAAATTAAGTATTCCCACAAGACGTAGGGATTGCATTAAATAACGAAAAACAGACAATTGAAGTTAAATAAAGAAGATAGGTTTGGTTAATAGTGTCATATAGAGCACTGAAGGAGAGAAAGAGGTATGGTTGTGATAAAGTGAATGAGGATTTGGAATAGGAAAAAAAAAATTTAACAATTTGACAACGTATGTGACAGTTTGTGATTGATCCGTTTTAAACATTTTTTTAAAATATAAATTTAAATAAACCAATAAAATAATGACACGTATATCATTGTCAAAAAATTGTCAAAGTGTTGTGAAAATATCATTCTTTTAAACTTAATTTAACCTTGATGTGGGAGTTTGTTTCAATAGTCCTACAGCTTGACTTTTTCTCATTATATGATTGGATTGGTGCATTGAACACCTGCTACTTATACTACGTGACGCCTTTGAATATAGATATGCTTCTAGGTCCTGTTTGGCTTATTAGCTTCTTCACTCGCCCCACCTAAATATCCATTCATTACCATTTATTTACGCCAAGGATATCTACTATTTTTGTTAACACAAGTGGATATCTATACACCTTTTCATATAAAATAAAATAAAATTATTTAATAATTCCTTAAGCTATCTATTTAAACTCTAATAAACAATTTCTATTTAAACTCTATTTCTCTCTTCTTCTTCTTCTTCTTTTCCTCTCTTCCGACTTAAATATGGGCGGTGGAATATATTAACTTTAACATAAGTTTCTTACAGTAAATATCTTCTATTTCTTGCAATATATCAACTCTTAATTACTTCTAGTCTTTCTAAAAATTCTTTTGTATATGATCTGTCTAAATGTTTAAATCTTTCGTTTTATATATATATATATATATATATATATATATATATATATATATATATATATATATATATATATATATATATATATATATATATATATATATATATATATATATATATATATATATATATATATATATATATAATGTAATTGATATTAAGAAGAAACACCAAAAACAAAAAAGTTAAAAACTTATCAAATATTGTTTGGTTTGTATTTTTCTTAAATTTTCTTCTCCTTTTAGCTAGAAGCTAAGTAGCTTTTCAAAATTTTATTTTTTATCTTAAAAAAAATATATAAAAAGAAAGGTCTTCCTTTTAAGACAAAAAAAAAAATTCTTCCTTTTAAGACACACAAATATAACATGTTCGCTTTCAAAGATTTAATGCATGTTTTTGGGTAGAACTACATTTGAATTTTTTGTTTAATTTTAAAAAAGTGATAAAAGTATATCATTATTTATAAAATAAAGTAAATGAGAAGAGCGCAATTCATATGTTTAAAATTGATAATGACTTACTTAGAAAAATGACAATGATTTAATATTTTTGAAAATGATAAGTTTTTATGAATACAGGAATATACATTATTGGATAATGGGCATACACATATATAAAATCCTTTTATAAAAGGAACATCATTATTTCTGCCATTTTTCACAGAATTAAAAGAAAACAATTATGAAGAGTCTTGGTTAATCTACTTCAACAATCCATCCCTTCTTATCTTCAATAGTACCAGTTTGAATTCCTGAAATGGTATCGTTCAACTCTTGACAAATGGTTCCAGAGCCCGTTATATATTCCATCCTGCATGTATTCAACTTAATTAAATTTTCATCCACTCCAAAAGTATCGTTATCAATATATATATATATATTTCTCACAGACTATTTAAAATTTAAATATATTTTATAAATAAAGAGAAATAATGGACTGTTTTAGTATTAATAATTATTATTTTATTAATTTAAAACAATAGTATCTTTTAAATTTACGGAAAATTTTAGTAAATTATTAAAATTAAGATGTATATATCCGGTATACAACATTCAAAATGTAAAATAAAACTTAAATTCGAATTTATTGAGGTTGCAAAATAGTTTTAGAACTTAATTTATCCAAAATACTGCATCCAAAAAATTGAAATAAAAATAATTTTAAGAAATAGTATTTGAAATGAGTAAAAAATATTTCAATTTTAATATAATAAATCATATATAACTTAATGAAGATTGAAATAACTATTAACCATGAAAATATACACTTAATATGTAGAATCAAAATTATTTTTTTTATTTTTAAAATAAGAAACTTATTTTGCTTTCTTAAGAAAATAAGACTCATACTTTATTTAATTTTTAAATAGATATTAACGCTTCGTAAATTTTGAATAAATAATATTTGTCTTCCTTATACTTTTAACAAAGCAGCATCCATCTTTCTTATATTTTAATAAAGTATAACAATCTTTTTTCTTACATGTTTAATAAATTAACGGTGATATTTTTTTCATTTTTAATAAAATTAAATTCACCTCCCTTGTTTTTTTAAATATTAACTAAAATATAAATAAAATTACAAAATTCAAAATTAATATTTTAAATATAAAAATTAAAGAGATATGAGATAGTTGAATGTCATTTACTTTCACATGAATATGTATTTAAAGTTTAGTGAAGTATAAATATTATTTTATTAAAAATACAAGAAAGATATACTTTTATTTTAAAACTAAAAGAAAATAAATATCATTTTATATTGTTTGAATAGATAAATACAATTTTCCCATGTTTAATTTAAGAATAGTTATGAAAAAAAATATTATTCCTTTTTTTTTTATCTATAATTATTATAAATACTTTGACGCTATAAACACTCCCTCACCCACCCTGCATTTATATTTTTTCTTAGTTAATGGCTTGGTGTTACGAATCAGACCATTATTTTACCTTTTATCCTGATACGTGATACTCCCTACAGGGGCAACACCTACAGCAGTTCCTGTGCAGAAAACTTCATCAGCCTCAATCAATTCATCCACACCAACAGCACGCTCTTCTACCTGAACCAAATTGGTCAATGTAACAACGTATTTCAAACAGAAAGTGACAAAAACAACATATGTGTAGTTATATAAGACCTGATAGCCAAGATCACCCGCAATTTCAATGACACTTTTTCGAGTAATTCCGGAAAGAATAGTTCCATTGGTAGCAGGAGTAGCGATGCATTTTCCCTGTGAAGTGGAAGCAACTAGTTAAATCAGCCTGTTATAAACGAATATGGATGAAGATTGTCTTTAGAGTGATCTTATTAAATCATTCAAAATGTGCACAACTGAGAAAGCAACACTATCGAATTGCAATTACATTGAAGGGGAAGAAGAACAGTTCGAAGAATACCTTGGCAATAAAAATGTTACAAGAAGAGACCTCCTCCAGATTTTTCTTGGTGGCTGAATCAAGGTACAACACGTCTGAAAATCCTCTTTTCTTGGCTGTAGTTTGTGCCATCAAAACCTACACGAAATGCAAAATTGAGCACTCTATTACAAGATCTGAACTCCTTGAAGGTCACGTATGATCCATTTTGTGACGCGTTTCCTAGTTAAATTAATCAGGATCTACTGCTAAAGAAAAAATAAGCCTCCATGATATACACGAATTGATTGAGTTTTTTTAGTGAAAGACGTGAAAGACATACCGGTGCATAATTGGAAATGGTTTTAACGTTTCCAGTGCCGCGGCGAGAAGCACGGTCAAAGTTCTCCTCTACGTGCAAGTTGAGCGGCGCCGAACCCTCCTGTGGTGCGAATAAAGCACTCCAATTGAAATAACTGTTATGCGTAGCACAGATAAAGAAAATGAAGATTGAGATACCTTGAAATAGTTGCGAACAGGGGAAGCGTATATGAGGAATGTGTATTCTGGTGCGGGAGCCAAACCCAAAACTGGACCCGTTCCTAAGAGCAGAGGCCTGAGGTACAAGGACCCTTTTCCCGGTGGAGGAATCTGTTTAGCTTTTACAATTATCAGTTCAATTACACATTGCATGCCATCTATTTGTAGAATTGAAACTCGAAGCAATTAATAGTTGAATAATTAGTTGTCGTACCCAACGTTTATTAGCCAAGACAGTTTGTTTCAAAGCATGAACGAAATGTTCTATGGAAGGAGATGCCATGCACATTCTTTCTGCACCAATCTTCATTCTAATGGCATTTTGTTCCGGACGAAAGAGTAGCACGCGCCCATTTTCTTTTCTGTATGCTTTTGTGCCTTCGAATAATCCCTGTTTTCATATTTCAACAACAATTCCACCATTCCAACATAATCAAATATTGAATTCAGACGTGGGTGCAGAACACAAGCTAGTAAGCATGTAACTATCAAAATTAATGAAAACCATTCAGAGTAAAATAATCTAAAAAATAAAAATATAATTATTTTTTACAGTAAAAACTATTATTGATTGATGATAGTTATATATGCATCACCATTATGCTAAAAACATGTATCATTCATTCTCCTGCTATTACATAACTTTTTTATTTTGCTATCATTGTGTGTTTCTAACTATGAAATAACAAACAGATTTAAATTTATTAGGCACTTGTTCATAATTCATTATAAAATTTGTTGAAATTCAAATGTGTGATAAGTCATAATATCGCCCACGCAGTAGATTGGTAACAGATAAGTAAGGCTGTGGTACACGTGTCTATGGCCCAACTTGAGGTCTATGACCAAACTTAAAGTTTGGTCAAACCTTTATTTTCGTGTATTTAGTAAAGGAAAGCTAAAGTTGGATAATTGCAAAGTCTTTAAAGTTTAACAAGCTATCTTATTTAAATAAATATAAATTATACTTTTAAAATACTATTGTTATATTAAATTGTTCACGCACGTATAAAACATGTTAAAACACTTATTGATAGATACGTATATTATTTAAAATTTTACTGCAAGTAGACTTATAACATAACAGTTAAATTACAACCTAAATGAATGTTTATATTTTAGTAATAAATTATATTTAACTCTAATCAGTGTAACCTACTTATTTTATATTTCATGATTTTTTTAATATATAATCATTTTTCATTGACTTAATACCTCATAATTTTTATTTAGAGATATATTAGTTCTATCTCAAAAACTTTAATATGCAATAAATCTTAAAAAAAAAAATGAAGCTGGACCTAAAAACATACCAAATAACGTACCAAACTTAGGCTTCAGATTTCTTGTACAAACAAAATCCCTTGTTTTCTTTCTTACTTTTCTTATTTTCGTTCCTATATTTTTTTTCCTTGAATTTTTCAAACTTTTTTATATTTTGACTAAATATTAAATTTATACGCAATTATAATCTATTCATATTTCAATATTTTATATAATTTGATGATCAAACTTTAAAAATAGATAAATATAATTTTTTTAACTTAAATTATATAAAAATTGTGTGACGTATAATATTAATCTAAAATATAATTTAATATGTAAAAAAATTAATATTGTTAAGTTGAAATAATATATTTATTAATTTTTTAAATTTAGATAAACAATATATTAAAATTTAAAATCGAGATAGATTTTATTTTTTTATTTTTTTATTAGTACTTTGAAAACTTTTTTTAAATAACTAAATATGATCGTTTATATAATTTTATATGTATGAGCCAATTTGAAAACTAATTACACCACATACTTGTAAATGATAGCTTGGTTTAGAAACTGGAACTTCAGAATGAGATTATGAAAGACGCGAAGCTTTTTATCAGGTAAACGTCCATATTGTAGAATCAGAAATGGCAAGACATGTATAAAGTTAAAGGAAAATAAAATTTTAACACCATTTTTTGACACCATTTTGACACTGTACACGTGTCAAAATGTGGTTGGACGATTTCAAATTAAAAAATAAACTTTGGTTTTTCTCTTCCAAATATACCCCTGCCTCAACTTTTTTAATTTGAAATCATCCAATCACATCTTGACACGTGTGCAGTGTCAAAATAATGTCAAAAAAATGGTGTTAAAATATCATTGTCCAAAGTTAAAACGTAAGTTTCCTAAGAAGAGAATTTGAAAGAAAAATGATATTTTGACACTAATTTTTTGACACCATTTTGACACTGTACACGTGTCAAAATGTGTGATTGAACGATTTCAAATTAAAAAAAAAAACTTTGGTTTTTCTTTTTCAAATATGCCCTTGTCTAAGCTTTTTTTAATTTGAAATCATCCAACCACATTTTGATATGTGTACAGTATTAAAATGGTGTCAAAAATTGGTGTTAAAATATTTTTTTTTTTTCAATTTGAAATGACACAGACCTGACCATAATTTAGGACACCGGCAGCTGGACTGAGTTCAATGTTCCCATATCGACTGAGTTGGCCTTCTTCAAAATGTTGGCCCTCACAACATTTAGTAATATACATATAATCAGTAGCCATCAATCCAAATCCAAGGCTGTCCCAATCCACATCAGCATACTCCTCGTCACTGTGTTTGTTTTGTTTTTAAAAATAACAGCAACATTAAAATAGATATAAATAACCATTACTTATACTCATAATAGATGATAAGCTATTATACCTGTAACTAGGGTTGGGGCTCTCAAGAGGGTAGGGCTGAGAAGTAAACCAATTGTACCTTCCCATCTGTTACAACATAAATCTGTGTTCAGAAAACACTTCAAATAAAATGTTTTAAACAAACTTCCACGTTTTGCTTATTTAATTGCACTTCTATTTATTTTTTTGTAACTTGGTTTCGTGTAATTTGAATTTTCTTCGTTGTTATTAGTAAACCAATCAACTAATGTTTTATTAGTAGAGAAAGTTAAACCTAAATATGAACTAACTATATTTGTATATAATAAACAGATTTAGATTTTAAATAAAAAAAATTAGGTAAAGCAATTAAAGAAAGCTAATAGATTACTTAAATTATCAATTTAGAATGCGGATGAATTCAATTTGATAAACAGTCCAATTTGTTGAATATAAAAATAGAAAACGTGGCAGAAACGTATAATTTGAGAACACTAAAAAGTGAGAAAAGAAAAAAAAAAAAAAACGAGAAACATCTTCTGCGAAGATGAGGATAAGGAAGGTGGAAACATGTCCTCATGGGCATCGCAATGGTAAGGAGCCTACTATAATTAACAACATTATCTTCAATTTCATTTGTTGATGATAATAAACTTCATTATATATTGTTATATCGTTAGCTAGATTAATCATCTCGACAGAAATAAAAACCAATAATTGAACTATCATTCTTTTTTCTTTTAAATTCTTGTATACAAATTTTAAAGAAACACAAATTAACCCAATACAAAAAATACTTAGGTTTCCTTAAATAAAATAAAAAAACGCATAGGCTTTGAGACAGTTTTTAGAATAATGATTTAAATAAAACAAATCAAAGTTCAATAAATAAATAAATATATATATATATATATATATATATATATATATATTATCAAACTTTAATTATTAATATTAAATTATCTCGTGAAACTTATTGCATGAGAAATATAAATCATAAATATTTATAATACAAATTTTACAGTATTAACCAAACATTATCTTTAAAATGACTTTTAAAATAATTATTTTAAAATTAAAAGTGAAATCCTAGTGTATATAATAATTTATAAATACATGGAATAATACAAAATTTTCTTAATATATTAAAGGACAAGTAAATAAACTATTAAATTAATAATAAAAGATAAAATGATAATTAAATGAATAAGAAACAATAGTTATTATTAGAGATAATAAATAAACCTGTTTCCATATATGTTACGTGAACTTGTTCAATTATGATAAATAAATTTTGTATTGACGGGATACAATTGACTAGATAGAAGTATAGCAATTAATAATATTTAGTTTAATTGGATTTGTTGATAGAACGAATATCAACTTTCAAAACCTGTATAGTTATTATTTTCTCTTATCCTTAATTTTTCTTAAACCATGACTTTTGTTTTACACAATTCTATGTTTTAAATTCTCATCACAACTTTAATAACATTTTTTCTTTGTTTTATTCAACTAATGTACTCATTTTCAGAAATACAATTCTTAATTTTATTGAATCATATAATTTCTACGTTTACTAATTTTTTATTTTTATAATTATTTTATATTTATCTAATTATTATTTGATGTTTATATTATTTATGCAATTATAATTTATTTATTGATATTAAACATAAAAAAAAATATCCTTTTCATATCGAGTTTTTATTGAATCTTTATTAGTATTATGTACATTGATTTTTATTTTTTAAATATTATTTAATATTTATTAGTATTATAAATATTAATATTAATATATATATATATATATATATAAAACAATAAAAGGCAAGAGGATGAGAAAAAAAAAAACTCAAATTCGTTTGTATGAAAAAAAAAATGATGAGATGAATTTTATTTAGAGAATAGAGATAATGAAACTTGTAGTGCTACTATCCTATAAGATTCATTCAAAATAGAAAAACAAAATTCAAACCTAGAGTTCAAAACGACAACGAGTTTTTAGGTGCACTTGCAGATGATACACAGTAGTTATCTGTCTTTGTCAGATGAGCATCTTGAGAATTTGTACCGTCGTGGCTGCCGACGGCATAATGGTCCATCAAACAGTACTTCTGTACTATAAGAAAATTTACAAGAGGTTGGTCTCTTCTCTACTACTTAGATATGTAGTGGATTTGAGTTCAAAGGTTTATTTTAATTTGGAAAAAAATGCCAAAAATATATGAAATATTTATCGCGAACATGATAATTAATATTTTTTCAGACATTTTGATTTGCCTAGATTACACAAGTTAATAGTGTAAATATTTTAAATAGAAGGTGTTAAACATTTTCTTCATAAGAATTATCTGAAAAGATTATATGAACTACATATACATTAAAAACGTAACTAATTTTAGTGTCATTCTACCGCATAAGCTAAACTTGTTGTTTTCATAACAATGATCTTAAAAGCTTGCATCTGAAACAGTGTACGATGAAGCGCATTCATAAGAAGAGAATGGAAAAGAAAACGTAGGAAAGTAAGACAGACCTTGGAGGAAGCAGAAGGCGAAACATTCTGAAGAAGAAATCTCCCGAAACTGGGAAAGGAGCTTCGAATCATTGTGCTGGCTACAATGGTGAGGGAATTAGGATCCGAAACGCAAAATGATTGAGAAGGAAAAATTGGAGGAGGGAGAGGCAACAGAGATAAGAGGTACAGCCTGCTCTGTACCATCAATACCATTATTTATATTTATATACTCTGTTTTTGGTTAACATTGCACGTGAAAAACATATTTTAAAGAACAAATTTCTTAATAACTTTTTTACAACTAATATTGTCTTTTTATTTATCTATTTAAATTTATATTTAAAAAAAATATTTGAAATACATCAATAATGAACTGTCACGTTGTTAAAAAAATATTATTAAAAGAATTTTTTCTATTTTAAATTATTGGGACCCTCAGCTACCTAATTATCCTAAAACAGGAAAAAGCATAATTATTTTTCAACTGTAATTTACTACATTAATTATTTCCTATATATTATATAAAATTTTAATATCTTTATGCAGTAGTTAAAATAATTGAAAATTTTAAGATAAGGATAATGAAAAGTTTACCATCTCATCATCTCGTGTAAAAGTTAAAAGGATGAATCGTAGAAGGCCAGCACCGATCGAGGTGGCTGTACATATCCAAAATCCGTTGCCCATTACCACTATACATATCCACGTAGATCCATATCCTCTTTCATCCATCGTGCAAATTAATTATTCAGAAATATCTGGTAAAGTAGAGAAAATAAATCTAATACTTCAATCTTGTGTTTGATTTTAAAAGCTTTAATTAATAATTTGTTTTTATATTATTAGTTATTATATTTTTTTTATCTAATTGAATTCATATTTATTTAAAATATTTTACATGTCAAAAAGATCTTTGTCTTTGAGTTATTCATTTCTTTCATTGTTAATTTTTTTTTTAGACTTTTCATGATAATGAAAAGTTAAATCCATTTTATTGGAGTTAGATTTATTCAATCAAACACTTATGTGCGTTGTTTGGATTATATACATATCTTTCTATTCAAATATTAGTATTTTATTTCTATATTTAATAAAGTGGTTTTATCATCCATAGCTTAATATTTGGTTAATTAAGTATTGGAAAATATTTTTTATGATCTAAAACTAAAACAAAATTCTAACTAAACTTGTATTAGAAATATAGTTTGACTTATTAATTATTTTAAATAATTATTTTAAGAGTATTTTTGCTTATTAAGTACTTAAGAAATTGAGTCTTATTATAGACATTTTAACTCTTTCTCCTAATAAATTATATTTTGAATAAGTTGAATTTAACATTAAATTGAAAAGAAAAAAAAAAGTGAGTAACTATATATATGAGAGTGGAGTTCAATAAAGTCTAATACGAAAATAATGTATCATATCATTTATAATCTTTTGTAAAATCTAAGTGTTTGATAAAATCTACAAAAGAATGTTATTTGCTTTGCATAGTATCAGTTCCTTAAATATCAACACAATTATTCTTTTGTTTAAATTCACTACAAGAAAATGTTAACTTAGTGATTAAATGTTAGCAATGAAAAAAAATCGACAATTAAATATATTTTATTAACAAATTTTCTAATGTTAATTATTAACTAATATTTTTGTTAGTAATGAATTTGTCAGTAAAGTAGATTTCTACTACCGACAAAAATATTAACTAATAATGAATCTATTAGTAAAATCTATCAAATAATTTAAAATTTTTACCCTAATCAAAGTCAAAAGGTTAATAGTGACATTTTGAAAAAAATGGAGGAACATGAAGGAAAAATATGGGATGCAATAAGAAACCCCTTAATTATAAAACGTTTGTGAGCCCATGTCTAAAATGGTAAACCCAGTTTTTACTTCCTGCACTCCTACAATTTCTTTGTCCACCCCTCCAATTGTACTTCTGATTACACATTTTGAAAACTTTTCAGATTTTTAAAAAAAATAAAATAAAATCCAAAATGATATTTTTAGAATAAAATCTACAAAGCATGAAATAAATTTCAAAATATTTTTTTGGGAATAATATTTCTGAAATAAACTCTTCCAAACACATGTAATGCTTTTCAAAATGAGTTTTCTATAACATTATTACATGAAATGTTGTTCAGAGAGAATTTCTCAAACACATAAAATACATTTCGAAATAAAATTGATGGCTCATAGGAGCTGTACACTGCAATATACCAAAAACGACGTAAACTACCGTTGCATAACTGAAAGAGAAGATAAAAAATACTCCTATGTTTCTTCGTCAATTCTGTACATGTTTAGATTGGAGTACCATCATCAAGACAAATAAAGAAAAAAAAAAGTGGAATATTTTTGTAGGAATTATAAAATATCTGATGAAAAAATATTTTCAAAACCTCTTACACAGTGTCTTATGTTAAAAATCAGAGATCAATAAAATCAAAAGACCAAATAGTTAGCCTTATTAAGGTGAGGGAAAGTAGGAATTATATAAATAACTGGAAAAAACTTCAGAAGTAAAAAAATAAAAATCAAAATTATTCAAATATTCTACACGATTATGATTGTTCTTCTAAATAAACTTTTTAAAAATAAAATCTGTACAAATGAATATTAATGTTTCAGGAACCACGGTCAGTAATATAAATATTTCGATTATATGTCAAAATTTGATTTCCGGACACCTAATTGCGACATGTGGTTGGTAAACAGGTTTAATTATGTAAATACGTTTAAAAAGCTTTATTTGTGAATTTTTTTTTAAAAAAAAATAGATTTATTTGAGAAAAAAACTTGCACAATTATAATAATCAAGATATTTAATTTATGGAAAAAATATTGAAACAATTCAATATCACAAATCTAATAAAGCCAATTAACTTGAATAATTCAATTACATGTATTTTCAACATTTTATTATAAAGAGTATTTAACATGTATTTTCAACAGTTTAATTCTTAATATCTCATGCATGTTTAAACTTAAAAAACAACAAAATAACTATAATTGAAAAACTTATCAAAAAGTCATTTTTTAAAAGCTTTCAATTCAATTAAATAATCCATTAACTTTAAGTTATCAGCATCCAACCTTAGAGTTTAATTTATATACCAAATTTATAAAAACACACCCATAAATATATCTGTTATAGTATACCCAATTCAAATCATAATAATTGATTCCAAGTCTCTAATCTAAATTATATATTATTTTGGTGTTCTAATTTTCTAGACGACTAAAATCAATATGGACTTCTCATAAAAACATTGAATTCGACAAACGAAAATAAAAATTTCATACTAATTTTATGTCCTATAAAGTCTATGAAAATTTGTCAAGTATTAAGTCCAATTTTTCAAATGAAGCAAAAGCCATCAAATAAATGGCATAAAAAGAGAACTTACTGTTTTTGGATAAAAGAAATTTGACGAAGAAAGTAAACACAACTTAAAATTAATAACTTATTTTCATTAGATTATGTAAACATTTAAGTCTACTTTCATGAATAGTATAACCAGGAGGGACGCCTCTGATGAGTTCTTACATGTTCTGCATAATTTACTGCAGAGGAACCAGTGTTAAGAATTGTGTCTAGTATCATATGCCAATGATTAATGAAGCAAAACACTACCAACCTTAGTTACAGCAAAACCTTTTGAACATGATTTTTTGTGTATTTCATGTTCCAATATTTTTTACTGAATGAATAGTGGGATAATGGATCCAAAGAGAAAGAAGCAGATGCTAGGTGATGAACGACAATAACGCACAAAGAGTACTGAAATGATTACGTAGATTGCAATCAAAACCAAAACTGTATTGATAGTGCAGACGAAGGTGATGGCTTTGTTGACATGAATCATTGGTAAAGAAGAAAAGAAAAGAAAGAAGAATGTGGAAAAGGCAAACTATAAGCACAAACCCCATTTCTCAGTGGTTGATGGGCCTTAAAGCCCGGAACATATCTCAAACCTTATCTCCAACCTCCCATCTTCCTTGCAAGAATCAAACTTGTATACCGCTCCGAGTTAATGATCATTTATGAATAATTAATCGATATATTAGTAGGTATTAATAATTGATTATTAAATTTGATTGTCTAAAAAAAATATTGCAGTAGTAATGTTTAATCAAGAGACTTGATTACCAAATCTTATAAATATACAATTGATGTCCAAATAAATACATCTATCCTAATAAAATATATAGAATTTTCTATGAAATATATCTGACTTAAAAAGAATTAAAGATCGAACAAAGACTACTAACCCTATGAATTCAACCGAAACTTATAAAACATTCTTCAAGTTTTTTGGCATGTCCATCTTAATATTTGTACGCCTGATAGGCATCATCAATTCATCATCATAATCCTACTTTAGAATCAAATACCCAATCATGCGAAATTATTGGTTGGTCCACCCACTCCATCCATTGCACCGTGTTAACGTGGCACCGCTATTTCATTTCCATTTATCCTTCATTTTTAAGCTATCTATCTTTTTCTTTTCTCTCTTTCGTATCTGTTCTAGTACATTTTTAGTATCAAACTGCTTTTTGTTTAATCCCAATTAAACCCAATCATATTTGCTTTAATTCATCCTTTTCATTCTCCCCACTCTGGTTATGTCAATATCTATCTAATCTCACCACTCCCTTCTTGGTTTAGGGACTATTAATATATGGATGATGAGAATACTACTACGTACTATTCTTTTTCTTAAAAGTCTACAAAACTTATTTATAAAATTCAAATAATTAAGGCTAAACTCATCTTTTCAATTTCAATCTCTCCATCATCATCCCTTGAATTAATTGATTCGTCGGTGATTCATATCAATCATCACCTTCCAATCATATTTTCTTAACCCCTATTGTCTTATTTCAACTAAAATATATATGTACATTACTACCCGTTAAATCATCATTTCAGCTCCGTTTTATTAAGCATTAAATATTGTTATTAACATCTATTTTTTAGCACCAAAAATAAATATATGAAATATAGATAATTGAATTATCTTAACCTATAATCAATTAATATGTAAAAAATGTAAAAATATAATTCGTCTCCTTTAAGTGATATTACAAAACAAAATGTTTTTATCATGACATTAAACATTGATTTTATTCAAAATTAGGACATTATGCATTTGAGATAGTGTCCGGTTTTATTTTTAAAAGGTGTTTCAAACTATGGGAATAGGTAATCTCTAATGGATGAAGGTTGAAAAATGAGAGAAGATCTCTCTATCGAGTGACATGGTTAGAGTTCATCACCATGCATCCAACATATTATTCATTTTGAATTCTTGTTTTTCATACTTTTATTCTTAAAAAATATTTTTGAAAATGAAAGAAAAAAAGTACTTTTATTCTTAAAAAGTATTTTGGAAAAAAAAAAGAAAAAAAAAGTATTTAAATTGTCTTTTGGTTGTGATTTTTAAACAATATAAGACTATTAAATATGTTAGTAACAATCTTTAAATTATAATTTACATTGATCTCGTTTATGCTTCTAAATGACATCCTACATCAATTAAATAGAAAGACAACAAACTATTCTAAGATAAAGGTTTATTATAAATTGATTTTATTTTAAATTATAAAATTTCTAATATTATATATCTCATATATAATATACTATACTCATATATAATGTACCATATATTTTGTAGGTGGTTTTATAAGGATAACGTGTGGCTTAGTTAATAAAATATTTTCATCTCAATAATATTCGTATAGTGATCATAAACCATTTCTTCACATTTAATAATTATAATTTGTTTTATATATTCACCAGCAGTCCATGATGGCTCAGTCTTTGCTGATTTTTTACTTCAAATTCTGATTCACACCACTACGAAACAAAATACTTTTAACACCCCTTCACGTCTCTTTTCTATATATAATTTTCGTCCGTGACATTGAGACTTACCAAATAATTCATTATTAGATGTGAAGTTCTGATGATCTCAAAATTTCATGTAATGGCAGTCATTTTCCAATCCAAAGTTCACTTTAATCTCACTCACAAGCAACTTAGCCTTCGTAGGAAATGCATATAAAGAAGCGAATTTGGTAAGAAAACATAAGTTAAAAAAAAATTGTATTTGATTTTCATGATTCAGAAAATTAGTTAAATTAGAGTTAAAATAAGCCTCAAACAATAGGATTCAAAGATTAAGAGTGAGAAAAAAAAAACAAATAATTAAAATGTTATATGAAAGCTTGAGAAACATGTTTGATAATGGATGTTGCTTTCGTTTTTCCCTTGTCATTACTTGCTTCCTTGATGGCTGCGTATCATCTTTCAACTCTAACCACAACTCTTTGTCTTTTTTTTTTCTTCATGGCCAATCCTATTTTCTCCATTATTTTTCATAAATGAAACTTATGAAAATAAATAACAGTTAAAAATCATACATAAAGCTAATTAAGAATTTTTATAATTAAGAATCCAATTAGACAATGATACCAGAACAATGAAAGAATATTAGTGGAGTCATTATGAGATAATCAGTGATAAGTGTCATTAAACTGTGATTGGACCCAATTATATAAATATATGTAGTTGTCGTAACCAAATGTGAGTTTTTTTAAGTACTCCAATATATTGTTATTTTATTGAAAACATTGTAATTTCTTTTCACTTTTGTTTGACAAATATTTTTGGATGACTTCATTAAATATTTAATGTGTATGTTAAGTTTTTTCTAATAAATAATGTTAGGTGTTAGTATTTGGTTAGGGAAGAGTTAAACTAGTAAATTTTATAACTCTTAATATATGTATGTTAAGTTAAAAAATTAAATAATTTGGATAAAAATAGTTATAAATAAAAATGTAATTCATCAGAGATGTCATAAGCCTCTAACCTAACACTATTGTTTGGATGAAAATATTGGGTGTAAAACTGTGAAGATAATAAAAAATTTCGAGCTTATAAAATTATAAGCTGACTATTTTAATTTCTTTTCCCTCAAAAGTGATTGATTTAATTCTTAATTCTTTGAAAAATGTTTACTTTAAATATTATATGAACAGTGTTTCTTAAAAAAAATTGGAGTGGGACTTTTATAAATTTGAAAATTATGTCATAGAGATTGTTACATTCGCATTTGTGTAGTGGACAAGGTAATAAAATTCTATATCTTTGCGTTAAGCAATTTAATAGAAAAAGCTTGAAGTGAATCAAAAAAACACTTTTGGTGGTGACCTAATTGGAACACGTGTCCTCCTGGTCAACCCACTATCCTCAAAGACAACGTTGTTCTGTCACACATATACTCCTTCAGGAAACAAAAATACTTATTCCTTTATATTTTTAAAAATGAAAATAGTTTTTAATTATAATCTGATTTAATTGTGTATCCTTATTTTGAACTAACATATGCATACAAATTTATTTTCCATGTAAACAATATGAGCTTAATCCTTTTGCTATAATTAATCAACTAATAACATTCTCGTGTATTGCATGGATATTTTCAACTTAGAAAAGGATAAAAATCAAATTACTAAAGTAGTAGCTTTTTAGTACAACTATTTTGCTTAATAACCTTTAGTCTATACATTAAACTTTAATAATGCAATTGCTCTTTTAAAACATTTTAATCAATAAATTAAATTTATAAAATTATTTGTTCCTTAACTAATACAATTAGTTTAATGTATATATTTTTTTTAAACTATGAATAAATATTTATTATATAAAACTACGTAGTTATAGATATTTAATTTAGGTCTAAATATGTTTCTAGTTCATGTAAAACTATTAGGTTTTAGCATTCGTTTTTTTAATATTATTTAAATTTTGAAACATAATTTTTAATCTTTACAAAATTAAGAATTTTGATTTTAACTCCTATATTTTTTAAATTTAAATTTTTTATTGTTAGATGTTACAATTCATGTTTAAATAAATATATAATATTTACTCAAGAATCAATATTTTTATTTACAATATTATATATATATATATATATATATATATATATATATATATTGAATAATGAACTATATTCAAATAATTAATTAATTACCTAGTCCTTTCCATTTAAATGGGATTTACAAAAAGAGTAAAGAAATTAGCATGTATATCACTATAAGCGATAAATATTATAATATATTATATATGTATCAATTAAAGACATAAATTTTAAAAAATTTCAGATGAAGTTATTATAATGAAGATGATAATTTATTAATTTCTATTAAAATAGCTAGTATCTTGAAATTAAAAATGAACTTCAATACTGATTATGGTTATAATAACATTATAGTTAAAAGTATCATAAAATTAAAATAAAATTGAAATTGAAATTAAAAATAAAAAATAGTACTTGCAATGAATAAAAGTTCAATAAAAATTAAAAATATTCTAAAAATACTCTCATTTAAAAGTAGAATGATATTTGTACATAAATTTAGTTTTCAATAAGTTTATCTTTAAGTTTCACGACATCTCAATGTTTAACCTGTTTAAAATTTATCAATAATTTAATATCATATAAAATGAAAATAAAAGAATATAAAGTAGGGTTATTACGCCAAATTTATGATAAAAAAAATACGTTTCACTAAATATAAATAAATTATATTTATTATTGAAAAATATAAATAAATTCATACAAACAAAACATTAAATTACTTTTATTTTCTTTTAAATAAAAATCAAATTAGCTAACTTGTCACTATAGTTATTTTCTTTATAAAAAAAATGAGAAACTTTGATTTGTAAATTTAAACATCAACACCATCTCATTTTAAGAATCCATACTCGTTGAAAAACCATGACAAACTAAATATAACCATTTTATAACAAAAGTATTTGAAAACTCTTCTTGATGCAGGATAAATGATCTCATAAATTCAACATAAATAAAAGTATACAATCTTAAAAAAGTTGAAAAATTATGGGTATATTTACTTCGATTTCCTCTAAAATATTATCACATGTAATTGAATTAGGACAATTGATATTTACATCGTCAATATTCACCTTAAACCAATTAAAAGATAAAAATTATCTTGTAATATCCATAAATGAAATGAAACTATATTCTATCATCACAGGTTTGAATATTGAAATAACACAAAAAAAAATTCAAAAGATAACATTATTCATATATTAAATAAATTTATTTTCAATTATATGTACCAACTTTATAATTTGAAAAACAACAAAAAATAAAAACAATTGAAAACTAATTAGTTTTCTATCCTCTTAATCATCTAAATAACTATATTAATAACAATCATTTTAGTTAACAAACTAAAAAAAAAACTTCATAAATTAATCAATCAAACTCATATATAGAAAAATTGAAAAATTGAAGCTTTTAAAACACTCACTTCAATAATTCCCACCACCTCAATTAAATAATATGAAAATTTAGTTTCGTATAACAATTTGTTCAAATTTGATTTTTCTTCTTTTCTTTTGAAATTTTCATTCACTTTTACTCTCTCTGTCAAACTCTCTCAATATTATTCTTTTTATTTGTAAAAAGTCAACACATTAAAGTTTACGATAATTCACCCATCTTCTTCAATCAACCAATTGAGATGACCCGTTAAATTGATAATATTCCTTTTACTTACAAGAAGATAAAAAAAAGACTATATTCCATTCAATTAATGAATAAAAAGCACCATAATTAACAGAAATTGAAAAGAAAAACCTTCTAAATATTCTAAATGAACTGTTATAATATATTCTGTTCAGTAAAATGAAGATTTAGTGTTTCGTAAAAAAACTTGATTATAATGATTTAAATCAAAAGAACGTCATGAAACAAAAATCATGGATGCTAATCATTATTTCCTTAACATAAATACAATTAAACTGCAAAAGGGTGAAATATCATGTGCATAATAGAGTTTTTCTATTGTGGCGACTACTTTCCACGTATACTATATACTACATACAATGACACAGCCGCATAGCTTTTGCAAGATTTGTCCTCTTACCAGAGACTTAAAATAAATTAGCTAATAATTATATTAGCATTATTAAAGAATATTGTTTAATAGTTTTAATAAACTTGTTATTTAATCCATAAAATATTAAGTTGGAGTTTAGATAGATTTAACTTGACCCAAAAAAAAAAATCAATTCAATATACTTATGATAAATACAGACAGCTCAAAATATATTTTTATTAAAGATATCTCTTAAATCGTAATTTTAAAAAGAATCCTTTTATAAAAGATAAAAATAAGCTTAGTAAAAAATAAGTATAGTTTAGTTTGTTTTGGATGCTTTTTTATTATTGCTTTCCATAAAAACTTTCTATGATAGGCAATATTAGTAATTTAAGACTTTGTATTTTCCTTTAATGCATTAATTATTTCATTTGTTTCTTGATGAACAATAATAAAAGGGTCCCCACCAAAAACCCTCTCCACTATAAATTGTTCTCTTTGGACCATTCTTTCATCTTCTACCTCTCACTCCTCTTTGCTTATTGCTGTAGACTGTTGATAAGATTACTGCATCAATTGAACTCTGTTCATTAGATCTTTCTCAGAATATCATGGTCTTAGGTACCTCTAACCTTCAACTAGGTCTTGGTCTTGGCCTCCAAGATCAGTCTCAAGAAACATGCATGAAGAGCCATGAACGAAGGCAAAGACAAAGACAAAGCCAGAAAAAGAAGGATTCCGATGAATGTTTTAATTTTCACCGTCGTGCTTCTCCTCCAAGTGCAGTGTCTTCGTTTCTTAACTCATCAAGCATCATGAAGAGAGAGCGAGATCAGTTGATCGCGGGTGAAGAATTTGAGTTAGAGGTAGAGAAGTTTCGCTCAAACCTAAGAGTTGTGGATCTTGATGAATATGGTTACTCAAAGAAGAAGCTTAGGCTCACCAAAGAACAATCTGCAGTCTTGGAAGATAGCTTCAAAGACCATTCTACTCTCACTCTGGTATATTTATTTTTACTACTTTTTCATTTTATCAAACTTCTCTTCCTCCCTTACAGATCCTAAAATAGTAAATGTTTTAAAGTTCTTAGACTTTTCTGATTGCACTTATCTCACAATTATTATCAGTTGTCAGTCATTTCTACTGGATGTACTATTTCATCCATTAATTTCACTTTAGGTGTAGTTTAAGTTTTTCCATGAATTTTTAAATTAATTGTTGTTTACTTATTTTCTAATACAAGAATTATAATCTTATTCCAAATAAATATTAAGAATAATTTCATGAATCAAATAAACCAGAGAGAAAGTATGGTTCAGTAACTATTGTTACATTACAAATTATAACCTATGTGGGAGAAAAATTGAATTAGGTTTAAGTAGGTTTGCTTGTAGTAGTATGCATGATGATTTTGATTCTTAATATGGATCTTGATGTTTTGATTCAGACACAGAAGCAAGGATTGGCAAAGAAACTGAATCTGCGGGCGAGACAAGTGGAAGTATGGTTTCAGAATAGGAGAGCAAGGTAGGTATATTGTCATGATATTGAGTGTGTGGAAATATGAGTGGCAATAATATTATATATACATGTGTGGTGTGGTAGGACAAAACTGAAGCAAACGGAAGTGAACTGTGAGATACTGAAAAAGTGCTGTCAAAGTCTAACAGAAGAGAACAAGATGCTGAAAAAAGAGTTGGAAGACCTTAAATCGATGAAAACAGCATTGCAGGGACCCCTTTTTATGCAGCTTCCAGTGCCAACCCTTACAATATGCCCTTCCTGTCAGAGAATTTCCGGTGGCAGCGCCGCCACCACCAACAGTGCCTCCTCTCCTACCACCACCACCACCACCACCTTGCTTCTGGGCCCAAAGCCCCATCACGATCACCACTTCTATAAAAATAACTATACATTCACACAATCATCTGCAGCTTGCTAGCCAAATAATACAACTTAGTTAAATATTAATAAATTCAACTTTTTTTACTGTTAAAAATCATTTAAAATTATGATGAACACTTTTTTTTTATCATTTTTTCTAATTTTAGTTTCTTGTTTAGTGCCTTATGTATATCACCTCTACCAACGATATACACAGTATATAGAATCCTCCTGCAATTATTTTTATGAAAATTTATCCTGATATTGTAAACTAATGATCGATCCACACATGTTAGATTTGTTTTGGCTTCACCCATCAAACTTGTCCATTATTTTTAAATTACAAATTAAAATAAAAAATAGTTTAAAACATTAATTTTTTTATATAATTTCTTTTAAAGATATAAATATATAATAATGTTGTAACTTAAATTATTCACATTTACAAAGTAAATTAGAATTATTAATTATAATAAATTAATTTATAATATAAATATAATAATTATTTTAAATTAATTAATTAAGAGCATAGGAAATATTTATATAATTAATTTTTTTATATACATATTAAAAATTAAAAAATTAAAAAAATGCAAGTCAATCCATCCATTGGGAAAATAGATATAAATTCTAGACCATTTTGTTATAACAGGATCATCTGGCCCAAGCCCTTTTTGGTAGGTTAATGACAAGCCGAACATTTCTATTTTTTTTTTTTTACTCCTATGTAGATACCATATGAAATATTAGTATGGTTCATTTGGATCCCTAGTCATTATATAAATTAAAATTCATTTTTTAAAACTTAAAGTGTAGAGTTAAGAGATTTTATCAAGACCCAGATTTCCTTTTTTTTTTTTTAAATATTTTCATTATTCTTTCAATTAATAAAAAAAAAATTATTTGTGTTAAGTTAAACAATTTTGGCTCTATGTAAAAAGTAAGCCTTAAGTTAACTATTTTTAACCGTATAAATAGATTTTAACTTTTAACCATTAACAATATAAATATTTTTGGTTCCCTTAGTTAAAAACCATATATTTTAAATTAACTAATAATGTGTACGCATGTACAGTCCATTAACATAAAAGCTCTTTAAGTTGTGAATATATGTTACCATGAAGATAATATAGTGTTGATTTAAAAAATAAATAAAAAAGAGTGGTGAGCATGTATATAAATTGAATTAGTGTAAACTCTTGTAACAAATGTTATTTTATTACATTATAACGAGTTTTTATTACAATTAAATTGGTTACGCTTCTATATGAAAACACAATTATTAAATGATTTTAAATCACTATTTATATTGATTTCATATAACATGTAATTAAGTGTTATTAATGCTTTTAAAAATAGAAAACATAGATACGCCACGCATGGTATAAATTCTGAGACCAGAAACAAATGATCCTTAATCATCTGATAATGTATTCGAATAGTGGACTTTTCTTAATTCTATATTCAATTTTTTTATTCTTCACATCCCTACTACCCATCATTAAACATCTACTTCCTAGTTAATCTTAGAGACGGAAGAATGAAGCTGAAAAAGAAAGCCAAAATAGCAGCAGAAGAAGAATAATAGTAGCAGCTATGATGTATTGAAATCTAGTAGAGACATAAATGAAACAACTTATTTGAAATACAGATGGTTCAATGTTTAGTTGCGACATAACACAAACAAAGGTTTACATCAGTAAATCGTATTTCTTTTCGACCATGGCAGTGTCAACAATCAAACATAAACATTGCATAACCAAGTTGGTATTCAGCCAATCGCACAAAGAGTTAAAAAAATGTTGAAAATCAGAATACTAGATAAGACAACCAAGAAATACAAATTCCATGGTGAAGAAGACGCTTATAAATCGATTGATACCAGCACTGAGGAGTCACCCTTTTCAACAACGAATGTCTTAGAAATTTTCTTTGCTAAGGTGACAACTTCGACGTTGTATGTTCCACTGAAGCCTCTGAAGCTGAATTGCCCTTGCGCATCAGCATAACCATGGCTGTGAGATAACCACTCTTGTTTGAGAGAAAGGAATCTTTTCCCAGCTTCGTTCAGTTCTCCTTCCGCATTCACCAGGTGTGAATTTTCCCGGCTCATAAACAACTCCCAAAATCCCCAGAGCATTACACCATCTATGGCAGGGTGTGCCATAGCTTCCCGAAGCATAACTTCCAGATCATCAGCTCTTACATATTCATTGGTGGAAGACACATCAAGCTCAGTAAACCAGATTGGTATACCAAGAGTGCCCAATTTATCAAGGGCAGAACAAACAATAGGCCCCACAGGACTATCTATGTGACCTTGAATTCCTATTCCCCCAACTGGGGCACCTTGCTGTTGCAAATCAAGAATATGTTGAATGTACTTTTCTGGGGTTGATCTGGTGTCACATCCATCTTCAACATGATAGTCATTCACAAAAAGAGTGGCAGATGGATCCAGTTGGTGTGTTGTCTTGAACATGTTTGCCCTTATATCCTTACCTAGTTTGTCCTGATAAAACGAACCGTGCAACATTTCGTTGTTGACATCATAGTGTCTGAATTTACCCTTGTAGCGAGTCAATAAGTCATTCAGGCGATTTTGGACAGCTTTCATCAAATCAGTTTTATTCAGTGATTTGACCCATTGCTGAACAGTGCCATCTACTTCCCAGAAGATACAATGGCCCCGAGTGTCTATCTTGTTTTTCTGGCATAAGTCTAGCATTCCATCAGCATCCTTGTAATCTAGATTCCCTTGTTGTCGCTCAGTCCAGAACCACTTCAACTCATTACCAAAAACTGCCCAGTTAAAATGTTTCACAAAGAAGTCCACAAAATCCTCATTGTCAATATTGCTTCTACTAATGCACGTTCCCATGGGAAAATCATTTTGTATTTGTCTCACTCTCACCAAGGTTCCAAGATTTCCAATTGAATCCAGCCCAGTGAATTTTAAAGTAACATCACGCTTACGGATCTGCATGGAAGCAAGTGCGAAATAGTTGAAATGAGAAACGGGGGAAACCGCAAAGAATGTAAACTATCACTAATTCTATAATGCATATAATGGAAAAGGATTAAGTATTACAGTCTGATATCTATAAAAGAAAAAGAATTAGAGTCTGAACATATCACACTTCCTATAACATCTTTTTTCAGCTGCGTACAACATTTTATTTTGTCATAAAAAGGAATGATTTATGTCAGTTGACAGATTATACAAGGCACTGGGGTACAAAAGTGGAAGTAGATAATCCTATCACCATTTTCTAATGGCCTGAGACATTAATCTAAACAAGTCACGTAACCAACTGCTTCAGAATGATCTCTAACATATAATGTTTAGATGTAAATCGTGTCACGGTTAAAATATGAGGAACTATTCTTCAAATCTATGAAAACTAAAACAATCATTTTATTAGAATTATAACAAAATTTAATCATATTTTCATGATTAGAAACATATTTTAGTATGATAAGATATAAAATGCACATATATTTTACCTTTTCTGTCTGCCTCCTCAGATATTTAAACCTTGCTTGTCTATCAACAGCAAAAATTTGAAGTCCAGCAATCATTAAATCAACACCAGAAGGTCCTTGAATACAAACCATAACCTTAGATGCCTGCTTTTCAATTCTAAAAGACCCAGCAATTTCGTGCCACCTGCCATCAGCAATCTCAACTTGTCCTCCATTGACCCACTGATCATCAACGCTTAGGACAACATTAACAATCTGAGGCCCAGTTGATCCGGAAGAGACCCTGACCCAAGAAGATACTTGATAAGTTAGAAAGAGTTTCAATTTCTCAGTGATGGCCTGAGCAGGACCCATCCATGTTTGTGTGCGATTGGTTACAAGGAGGTAGCGGCCGCTCAAGAATTCATGAGGCCCTAGAGAGTCTCTTGCCATTGATGGAATTATACGAGGTGAACCACTCCCAACGCTCAAAGCACAACTCCCAAATGGAAACCATCCATTGGTGCCATCATCCAGATTACTGTTTTCAATTATGTTAACACCAAAAGCAGCAATCTGCAAAAGCAAAATTAATCTCAAGTACTTAAAACATACATAGTTCATCATTCAATAAAACTGTACAAATATACGTAAAAACTATAGTCACACTTTTTATTTAAACAAGGAATGAGCGCTAAGAAATTCCAGCGATTGGTAATTTGATATATGAAAGTAATTTAGAGACAATAATTTCAAAGCCCAACCTCACAATCTGGTGGTGTTGAAGGTGGTGTTTTAGCTGCATGTTTTATAACCAAAGTATTGACAAGAATGTCAGTGCCCGCAGGAGGACCTTCTAAATAAACTACTACTTTTGATGGGGAACCATTTAGGAGGAATTTTCCTTGCATTTGGACCCAATCTTTATCTGTTGCCTGCACACTTTAAATACACAGAACTTTTAATCCAATTAAAGATGCATTCTGATATTGATCAAGTAATATTGCACCAAATTCATTTCTAATATTTGCAATAACAAGAATAATAATCCAGAAAAGTCATATCATTTAGAGTCTATAAGAAACGAGGCAATAAAGCATTAAGATGGAACTAACTTGGCAATGTCTATATACTGCTCGCGAAGATCCGGTGCTTGAACCCACAAAGTAGCCCTTACATCAGAAGTGGTGACACTGTTCCCAAATATCCGAACTAATGTAGTAACCTCATAGGCAAGCTTGCGCTGCACTCTTCCTGTGATCTCCTGCTGAATCCCGTTCCAGCTTTTGGTACGTTCTGTTGCAGATGCAAAGAATTTGCCAGACTTCGGAAGGATCTTCCCATCTCCCGTGGAGTCATGTAAGGCAATCTTGCAGCCTCTTCCAGACCAATTATTCAGGCCATCATCAAACTGTTGATTTACTATGATGTTTTCATCAACGAAATGCTGAAATAAGGAAAACGCATCACAAGTTAGTGTTTGTGAAAATATAAAGATTTCATGGACCCAAAAAGTAATGAAATGGCACATCACACTTAATGCAATTTTAATCTAGCATTTGAAAGGTGGAAGCACAGAGTGTATGAGCTTAATGTTAAATACATTAGATCTTAGCAAGTGCAGAGTTCACAAACATCTGACAGTATTAGATGCATTATTCCCACTAGAACCAGATATGTTTTCCTCGATTTTCTACCATAGAATACACACACACAAAAAAAAAAGTTGGAAACTGGAAGGTCAACTTAGGCATGGTTATGAACTGTTTGATTATTTGGCGCACTCAACCTTCAGGTTTTTTTGTTATTGAATAGATTTGTCTATATATGAAAGAAGAGTAACACATTATTTTGACAAGGAAAATAGGTTGTTAGCACCTTAGTTCTAGATGAACCCTATTCTATAAGCTATTATTTGCTATAATTTCCTATTCACACACCTTAACATTTCAATGTGGTAAGTACAGGGCTCTTCTTTTTAAAAAATGAAAAAGAAAAAGCAACAGAACCATTTGAAAACATGCTGAATATAGAGAAGTAAAAATGCATGCCTCAGAGTGGTTTCCTTCGTTGATCATCGTTAAGTCTCCCATAGCCTTTTCAGACTTCTAACCCAGTAAAAATCAACCAGAAGACCTTCAGCTAGGAAAAAGAAAAAGAACAACAAAATCAACTCATCATCAAACAATTTTGAGTCACTAAGAACAGTGGCGGTGAAAACATATTTCTTACAGTAAGAGCGAAAGTAGGAGTCTCTGGTTCTGAAGGCAAAGTATCATAACATCTTCCACATATATACACAACAGAGTGACTCAGCAAATTGGTGAGTGAGAAAAATGTGGGGCCAAGCAGCGAAACTCATCAACAAGAACCCCATTGTGGGAATGGCGATAGATTTTGGTCTTAAATGAAACAAAAAACTGATTGTTATTAAATATCCTCTGAAGTAATCCCAAAAGAAGGGAGAGAAATGAAAACAGAGTAAAAGAGTTAGCTTTCTGATTTTTGATTATATTTTTCTTTCCCAGTTGCTTTCCTTCAGACAGGCAATGCTTGAATTAGAAGGAAGCCTAAGTCGCCCAGATCGAGGAACACTGCTTTGGTTCCTTAATTTAGCGTTACCACTCATTCATTCGCACCAGACTTCAAGAATTTGCCAGAGTTTGGTCGAAATGGTGTTCCATCGGATTATTATATTCCAATACACTATCAAATTCCTGCTACTTGGACTAACATGTGCTCTTTTTGTTATTTTATAATACTTGTCTCTTCTTTTTTACAGAAAGTATTTGCTTTTTCTATTTTTAATATAATTTTATATAGATAGGTTATTTATTACGCTGTTAATCATAATATTTAACATATTTATTATCTTAACCTATATGATAATACATATTTGTTAAAAGGTAGATGATATGTCGATATTTCTCAAGAAATTTGTATAGAAGAGAAAAAACCGAACCTAGTTTGTAATAGAAAAACTTATTCAACATATTGTGGCAAATCGTGACGGAGATAGATTTTTTAGAAGAAGAATAATGTAAGTTTCTAAGATGGGTTATAAGAATCGAATAAGTGTAAAAGAAAATAATAAAAATAGAACAGAAAGTCTAAAACTTTATTATAGTTTAATGGGATAATAATTATTTGATGTTTGTTATAAAATAATTTGGGAAAAAAAGAAGTAAAGTAAATTGAGAAGAGAATATGTGTATGTTGTTAAGAAATATGAAAAGAATGATAATGAAGGAAAATTTTACTCACAATAGTATATGGAAGATGAAGAGCCTTGGGATATTATTGAAGAAGGAATAATGATTAGTTTAGAATGTAGAGAAATAAATTAGATAAGAGATTTCATGTGTAAAAAGGAGTAATGTGTGTTAGAATTGAATGGTGGTTTATTAAAGAAGACGTGTGTCTTATAAATAGAGTAAATTATGGAGGGATATGTATGTCTTATAATAGAGTAAAGAGTGTTTTTCTTGTAAGTAAAAAATATGTGAGAATTTATAGAATTATGGGTAGAGAGAGTGGGTGGAGAAAAATAATATAAAAACTGGATTGAGAAAGTTGGTAGAGAAAAATGATATAAAAAATTAATTAAGAAAGTTAGTGGATAAAATATAATTTAAAAAATGAGAATGGAATAAATAGAAAAAAAAATTAATGTGGAAAACGAGTAGAAAAAATAATATAAAAAGTGGGTGGTGGAAAGAGGAAATAATATAAAAATTGATGGAGATATTAGGTGGTAAAAAAATGATATAAAAAATGAATGTGGAAAGTAAGTGGATAAAATATAATTTAAAGAAGTAGGTTAAAGAAATAGGAAAAATAAGGTAAAAATTAAGTGGAGAAAAATTAAAATAAAAGTGAATGAAAAAATTAAATGAAGAAAGTGGATAGAGAAAATAATAAAATAAATAATATAAGTTTAAAACATTAATTTTTTTATATAATTCTTTTAAGGATATAATATATAATAATATTGTAATTTAAATTATTAATATGTATACATTAAATTTGAATTATTATTTATAATAAAGTATTTTAAAATATAAATGTAATAATTATTTTTAATTAATTAAAAATTTAAAAAATATTTATATGATTAAATTTATTTTTAATATATATATATATATATATATATATATATATTTTAAAATTAAAAATAAAAAGAAATAGCAATTCAACCCATTCATTAGTAGAATGAATTATAAATTTTAAACCATTTTGTTATAGGCGACACCCAATCAGTTTTTGATAAATCAATGATGAACTAGCCTAAAACCAATTTATGGTTTTTACTTTCCTTTTTGTTTTACTTCAATGCAGATGTCAAAGAGAATAGTATGGTTCATTTGGATTCTTAATAATTGATTGTATAAATTAAAATTTATTTATGTATAAAATTAGTTTTTAAAAATTATTTTTCTTAAATTTTTATATTTATATTTATATATTATATAGGATCGTGTGGTTAGAATAAGTGGACTGGACCTCGGTTTGTACGGACAATTAATTATAAGTCTGGGTAATTAGAGACAAAAACATGTTTATTATAAATTGAGTTGTCACGAGGCCTTTTTTATTTAAAAGTCAATTTCAAAATTTATAAACATAAATTTGAGATAAAAAAGAAATAGATGATAATATTTATTAATTATTGTAACTGTCAATTTTTACTAATTTTGATATTAGAATATTTTTGCAGGTAATTTTCTAACTTAACCGAGCAAACAACCAGAACAAACGGTGAAGAAGACGAAGACTTGGACCTTCACATCTAAAACATTGAACAATTAACCTCAATTCTATAGAGGAAAGATTTTGGAGTCTACATTAGAGTCCAAGGAAGCAGAAGACAATTCAATAGTGACCATTAGGAACATGAGCATAACCACGCCAAGAAAGTCGGGCATCAACCAGCAAGATCTGATGGAGCTTATCATGGAGATTCAGCGCCAGATGGTGGAGATGGAGAGGAGATACGAACAAGAGTTGGCGGGGTTAAGAGCTGGTATAAATTCCGAGACCAGAAACATCTAATAATTTATTCGAATAGTGGACTTTTCTTAATTCAACATTCATTTTATCTTTTTTTTCTTTTATTCTTCACATCCCTACTACCCATTATTAAACATCTACTTCCTAGTTAATCTTAGAGACGAAAGAATGTGTAACACATGGAGCACGGGTAGAAGGGTCTAATGAAAATACAACTCAGCAGGAAATAAGGAGGGGCATAAGAAATAGACTAACTAACTCTAGGCTAGATGACTTTTATTGGTCTAGGACCTAATCCATATAATTGGTTGGTGAAGGGGAGAGAGGGGTGTGAATTCTGTTGTCCTTTGCTGCATCATTTCTGTGCAAATTCTCTGTTTTGGTTTACGTGTATTTTGCTCAGACCTTTCAAGGGAATTATTCCAAAAATTCTCTTCGTTCCTGATTGGAAATCTTAATAATACTACTATTCAGAGCATTATTTCATTGCCTTATTTTACGTTGTGTGCAGGTGTTCATTTTTACTGTTGTAGGAAATCTCAGTACTGTTATATCAGTACTGTTACATTGGTGCTTTCATTCCGATGGCAGAGAATACGCGTTTGAAAGACCTCAGTGCCGATGTCAAGCGGATCCTTGATATTATGGAAACACGAGATCATGAAAATGCTACCCGATTCGAGACTTTGGAGTCTGCAGTGGATGCCTTATTGCAGAATAAAGCTGCAAACCCTTCCCCTTCGTTTCAGGTGCGCTCCGTCAAGCTTGACTTTCCGCGCTTTGATGGGTCAGATGTCTTACAATGGATATTCAAGGCAGAATAATTTTTCTCCTATTATAACACTCCAGATGATCAACGCTTAACTATTGCTGCAATACATTTGGACAAGGATGTGGTTCCTTGGTATCAAATGATGACGCGTCATGAGTCATTTCACTCCTGGGTTGTTTTCACTTGAGCGTTGGAGTTGGAATTTGGTCCCTCTCCCTATGAGTGTTCCAGATCCCATATATTTAAGTTAACCCAAACAGCTTCTGTGCATGAATATTATGTTCAATTTACTGCTCTGGCTAACCATGTGCAAGGTGTCACCGCTGAAGCTTTGTTAGATTGTTTTATCGGAGGGTTAAAACTGGACATTCGACGGGATGTGATTGCTCAATCTCCATCAACCTTGATTCGCTCTGTTTCATTGGCCAAGTTGTATGAAGAGAAGTACATGAACAAACCCAAACACTATCAACCCTATACAGCAGCCAAAACACCAACCTCAAACACCAACCTACCTATCACCCAAACCATTAAATCCACTAATTTACCACCCTTGCTTCCAAATCCCACTACAGCTTCCACCACAATCCGAAATACCCATATCTAGAGAATAACCCCTGCTGAGATGCAACTGCGACGAGAAAAAGGACTCTGCTATACGTGTGAGGAGAAATTTTCTCCAACCCATAGGTGTTCCAACAAGCAATACTTATTGCTTCAATTACAAGAGGAGGATTCTGCAGATTTACCCCCTGAACCCCCGGATATTGAGCAGAGAGGTGAACTAAATTTGTTACAAGAGCACCACTTATCATATTGTGCTTTAAAAGGAGCTTCTGGATTGGGTACCATGAAATTTCAAGGTTTTATTAATGGCATCACAGTCCAAGTTTTACTTGACAGTGGGTCGAGTGATAATTTTTTGCAGCCCAGAATAGCTCACTGTTTGAAGTTGCCTATTGAACCCATCTTGAATTTTCAAGTTTTAGTGGGTAATGGCAATGCCTTAGTTGAGGAAGGCTTGGTCAAGGATTTGGAAGTTCGAATTCAAGGTCATTCTTTGACATTACCAGTGTACTTATTACCTGTTACGGGGGCTGATTTAGTGTTAGGGGCTGCATGGTTAGCTACCTTGGGTCCTCACATTTCAGATTACAGTATTCTTACCTTGAAGTTTTATTTGGGCAATCAATTTGTAACATTGCATGGAGAGCAACCAACCTTACCTGTACAAGCTCAATATCATCATCTCAAACGCATGCATCATACACATGCCATAGATGAGCTTTTTAGCTTGCAATTCCAACATTTCGACTATTCTCCAGACCAACAGCTCGAATTACCCTCAGAAATGCCATATGATTTGGTGATGTTGTTGAATACCTATAAGGTGGTGTTTTCAGTACCTTCGGGGTTGCCTCCTAATCGCTCCCAGAATCATACTATTCCCTTGCTACAGGGATCCGAGCCAGTGAAAGTTAGGCCATACAGGTACCCACACAGCCAGAAACAGCAGATAGAGATAATGGTCCAAGAAATGTTAAAAGAAGGGCTTATTCTTCCAAGCACTAGTCCTTTCTCCTCCCCCATTATTCTTGTTAAGAAAAAAGATGGAACTTGGCATTTCTGCACAAATTATAGGGCCTTGAATGCTATCACGATTAAGGATAGTTTTCCTATTCCAACCGTTGATGAACTCATTGATGAGTTACATGGAGTTCTTTTCTTTTCCAAATTGGATTTGCGATCTGGTTACCACCAGATTTTGGTCAAGGAGGAGGATAGGTTTAAAACTGCTTTTAGAACCCATTAGAGTCATTATGAGTGGACTGTAATGCCATTTGGTCTCACCAATGCACCTGTCACATTCCAAAGCTTAATGAACGAAATTTTCCAAGACTTATTGAGAAAATTTGTCCGGGTGTTTTTGATGACATATTAGTCTACAGCCCTTCTACAGCCCTTCTTGGTCTGCTCATTTACTACATCTTGAGGTTGTTTTGCAAAAACTACAGCAGCATAAACTCTTTACCAAATTATCCAAATGTTCTTTTGGCCTTCAACAAGTAGACTATTTAGGCCATACTAAAATCTAGTAGCAGCAGAAGAAGTATAATAGTAGCAGCTATAATGTATTAAAATCTAGTAGACTTAAATGAAACAACTTATTTGAAAAAAAGATGGTTCAATGTTTCGTTGCGACATAACACAAACAAAGGTTTAAATCAGTAAATCGTATTTCTTTTCGACGATGGCAGTGTCAACAATCAAACATAAACATTGCATAACCAAGATGGTATTCTGCGAATCGCACAAATTTAAAAAAATGTTGAAAATCAGAATACTAGATAATACAACCAAGAAATACAAATTCCACGGTGAAGAAGACGCTTATAAATCGATTGATACCAGCACCGAGGAGTCACCCTTGTCAACAACGAATGTCTTAGAAACTTTCTTTGCTAAGGTGACAACTTCGACGTTGTATGTTCCACTGAAGCCTCTGAAGCTGAATTGCCCTTGCGCATCAGCATAACCATGGCTGTGAGATAACCACTCTTGTTTGAGAGAAAGGAATCTTTTCCCAGCTTCGTTCAGTTCTCCTTCCGCATTCACCAGGTGTGAATTTTCCCGGCTCATAAACAACTCCCAAAATCCCCAGAGCATTACACCATCTATGGCAGGGTGTGCCATAGCTTCCCGAAGCATAACTTCCAGATCATCAGCTCTTACATATTCATTGGTGGAAGACACATCAAGCTCAGTAAACCAGATTGGTATACCAAGAGTGCCCAATTTATCAAGGGCAGAACAAACAATAGGCCCCACAGGACTATCTATGTGACCTTGAATTCCTATTCCCCCAACTGGGGCACCTTGCTGTTGCAAATCAAGAATATGTTGAATGTACTTTTCTGGGGATGATCTGGTGTCACATCCATCTTCAACATGATAGTCATTCACAAAAAGAGTGGCAGATGGATCCAGTTGGTGTGCTGTCTTGAACATGTTTGCCCTTATATCCTTACCTAGTTTGTCCTGATAAAACGAACCGTGTAACATTTCGTTGTTGACATCATAGTGTCTGAACTTACCCTTGTAGCGAGTTAATAAGTCATTCAGGCGATTTTGGACAGCTTTCATCAAATCAGTTTTATTCAGTGATTTGATCCATTGCTGAACAGTGCCATCTACTTCCCAGAAGATACAATGGCCCCGAGTGTCTATCTTGTTTTTCTGGCATAAGTCTAGCATTTCATCAGCATCCTTGTAATTCAGTTTCCCTTGTTGTGCTTCAGTCCAGTACCACTTCAACTCATTACCAAAAACTGCCCAGTTAAAATGTTTCACAAAAAAGTCCACAAAATCTTCATTGTCAATATTGCTTCTACTAATGCACGTTCCCATGGGAAAATCATTTTGTATTTGTCTGACTCTCACCAAGGTTCCAAGATTTCCAATTGAATCCAGCCCAGAGAATTTTAGAGTAATATCACGCTTACGGATCTGCATGGAAGCATGTGCTGGTTGAAATGAGAAATGGGGAAACCGCAAAGAATGTAAACTATCACTTACTCTATAAAATGTACATAAATTTTACCTTTTCTGTCTGCCTCCTCAAATACTTAAACCTTGCTTGTCTATCAACAGCGAAAATTTGAAGTCCAGCAATCATTAAATCAACACCAGAAGAAGGTCCTTGAATATAAACCATAACCTTAGATGCCTGCTTTTCAATTCTAAAAGACCCACCAATTTCGTGCCACCTGCCATCGGCAATCTCAACTTGACCTCCATTGACCCACTGATCATCAACGCTAAGGGCAACATTAACATTCTGAGGCCCAGTTGATCCGGAACCGACCCTGACCCAAGCAGATACTTGATAAGTTAGAAAGAGTTTCAATTTCTCAGTGATCATCTGAGCAGGACCCATCCATGTTTGTGTGCGATTGGTTATAAGGAGGTAGCGCCCGCTCAAGGATTCATGAGGCCCAAGAGAATCTCTTGCCATTGATGGAATTATACGCGGTGAACCACTCCCAACGCTCAAAGTACAACTCCCAAGTGGAAACCATCCATTGGTGCCATCACCCAGATTACTGTTTTCAATTATGTTAACACCAAAAGCAGCAATCTGCAAAAGCAAAATTAATCTCAAGTACTTAAAACATACATGGTTCATCATTCAACAAAACTGTACAAATATACGTAGAAACTATAGTCACACTTTTTATTTAAACAAGGAATGAGCGCTAAGAAATTCCGGCAATTGGTAATTTGATATATGAAAGTAATTTAGAGTCAATAACTTCAAAGTCCAACCTCACAATCTGGTGGTGTTGAAGGTGGTGTTTTAGCTGCATGTTTTATAACCAAAGTATTGACAAGTATGTCGGTGCCCGCAGGAGGACCTTCTAAATAAACTACTACTTTTGATGGGGAACCATTTAGGAGGAATTTTCCTTGCATTTGGACCCAATCTTTATCTGTTGCCTGCACACTTTAAATACACAGAACTTTTAATCCAATTAAAGAAGCATTCTGATATTGATCAAATAATATTGCACCAAATTCATTTCTTATATTTGCAATAACAAGAATAATAAACCAGAAAAGTCATATCATTTAGAGTCTATGCGAAACGATGCAATAAAGCATTAAGATGGAACTAACTTGGCAATGCCTATATACTGCTCGCGAAGATCCGGTGCTTGAACCCACAAAGTAGCCCTTACATCAGAAGTGGTGACACTGTTCCCAAATATCCGAACTAATGCGGTAACCTCATAGGCAAGCTTGCGCTGCACTCTTCCTGTGATCTCCTGCTGAATTCCGTTCCAGCTTTGGGTACGTTCTGTTGCAGATGCAAAGAATTTACCAGACTTTGGAAGAATCTTCCCATCTCCCATGGAGTCATGTAAGGCAATCTTGCAGCCTCTTCCAGTCCAATTATTCAGGCCATCATCAAACTGGGGATTTATTATGATGTTTTCATCATCGAACTTGTGAAATAAGGAAAAACCCATCATATGTTAGTGTTTGTGAAAATATAAAGATTTCATGGAACCATAAAGAAATGAAATGGCACATCACACTTATTGCAATTTTAATCTAGCATTTCAAAGGTGGAAGCACAGCAAGCATGAGCTTAATGTTAAATACATTAGATTTTAGCAAGAGTAGAATTCACAAACATCTAACAGTATTAAATGCATTATTACTTTAAGTTCATGGATGTTCACTGATCTTATAAGCAGATCAAAATCAGGAGAAGGTCCTTCCAAATAAAATATAACTCGATCAGGCATAGTTGACAACGAAAACGAGCCTTCTAACTTTTTCCAGCTGCCCCCCATGCAAGAAGTTCTGCGATAATAAAGATAAATGGTGTAAGCAATATGTCCAAGAATCTACATTAAGAAAGTATGAAATTATATTATACCCTCCAATCTCCAAGTAGCCAGGGTCTGAACCGTGACGTTCTAGTTTCAGAGTAGCTTTAACATGAGTAGAATAAGCAGAACGCCCATATACTCCAACAAAAGCTGAAACCATGTAAGTGGAACCAACAGAAATTTTGTCTGTGATATCTTGCTCTAAACCCTGCCAGCATTGCCTACGGTCTGTGATCACAGCGTAATTGCCATCTAATCCTACTGTCATTGCTTTTTGAGAGCCTGATTCAGATGAAACTACATAGCCATGACAGTCATTGGGATGCCAGGCGTTTAGCCCATCAGAAAAGTCATGGTTTATTAAAATATTAGTAGCATGGCTCCCACTAGGACCAGATACGTTCCCCTCCTTCTTCTGCCATATAAACACACACAAAAAAAGAAACAGTTGGAAACTGGAAGATCAACTTAGGCATGGTTATGAATTGTTTGATTATTTGGCGCACTCACACGTCAGGTTATTTTGTTATTGAATAGATTTCTCTACATACGAAAAGAGAGTAGCACATTATATTGACAAGGAAAATAGTTTGTTAGTACCTTAGTTCTGGATGAACCCTATTCTATAAGCTATTATTTGCTACAATTTCCTATTCACACAGCTTAACATTTCAATGTGGTAAATACAGGGCTCTTCTTTTTAGCAAACGAAAAAGGAAAAGCAACAGAACAATTTGAAAACATGCTGAATATAGAGAAGTAAAAATGCATGCCTCAGAGTGGTTTCCTTCATTGATTATCGTTAAGTCTCCCATAGCCTTTTCAGACTTCTAACCCGATAAAAATCAACCAGTAGACCTTCAACCAGGAAAAATAAAAAGAAAAACAAAATCAATTCATCATAGAACAATTTTGAGTCACTAAAAGAAGAGTGATGGTGAAGACATTTTTCTTACGGTAAGAGCGAAAGTTGGAGAATCTCTGGTTCTGAAGGCAAAGTGTCATAACATCTTCCATATATATACACAACAGAGTGACTCGGCAAATTTGTGAGTGAAGGCTACGAAAAGTGTGGGGCCAAACAGCGAAACTCATCAACAAGAACCCCATTGCGGGAATGACGATAGATTTTCGTCTAAAACGAAATACATAACTGATTGTTATTAAATATCCTCTGAAGTAATCCCAAAAGAAGGGAGAGAAATGAAAACAGAGTAAAAGAGTTAGCTTTCTGATTTTGCATATATTTTTCTTTCCCTGTTGCTTTGTCGTTCAGACAAGCAATGCTTGAATTGGAATGGAAGCCTAAGGCGCCCAGATCGAGGAACAGCGCTTTCGTTCCTTAATTTAACATTACTACTCATTCATTCGCACCAGACTTCAAGGATTTGCCACAGTCTGGTGGACATGGCTGTTCCATCAGTTTATCATATTCAAATACTCTATCAAATTCCTAGTACTAGGACTAACATATTTGTCTTTTGTTATTTTATAATACTTATTTTTACAGAAAGTATTTGCTTTTCCTATTTTTAATACAATTTAGATAGTTTATTTATTAGGCTGTTAATAATATTTAACATATTTATTATCTTAATGTATATGATAATATATATTTTTTGTATGTTAAAAGGTAGATGATATCTCCATATTTCTCATTAAATCTGTATAGAAGAGAAAAAACATAATAGAAAAACTTATTCAAACATATTCATATTAAATATTAAATATGACGAATTTGTTAATTTTGAAAAATTGAATGATGTATTCATCAAAATATTTATGGGAAACAAAAGTATACGCATTCGTAAAATTGTGAGATCGAAAGTAAATTTAAATCTATTAATATAAAGTTAGTAAAAAATATGTATAACTTTTTAATTATTTATGTGTCTTTTATAAATATTTTGTAAATGAAAAAGATGTGATATTTAAATATATTTAATTAAATTTGAAGTTCTTCTTAAATTTTAATATTTTTATTTGAATCTTTATTAAAAATGAAAATATAGAATTAAAAATATAAAAGTTTAAAATATTCAATTGAAATCCTTTTTAATAAATATTCAATTAAAAATATATAAATTTATTATACACTGAAAGCTTAAATAAAGTTTTCAAAAGATAAACATTTAAAAAAATTATTTTAAAATGGGAAAATAATAAATAAATGTACGCAAAATTGTTGTGGAAGGGAAACCTATCAAATTATATCATTCTGTTTTAAACTTGCAATCAACAACAATATCCAATTGAGATAAACGAAAATGAAATGTTGAATTTGAGTGTTATGTTTATCTACACTGATCCAATGTGAAATGTGAGAAAATATTCCTTGTAAGTTAGGTGAACCAAATGCTAGTAGGGTTCTTCCTTCTTTGAAAATTGCAGTAATTAGCAGCTAATTGATTATCTGTGTAATTGGTTATTAGCAACAAATTCTACCACTTATTCAGTTTCATCTCATCGAATTTTAGTCATCTTAAATTTAATGAGTAAATTATAATATTATTATTAAGATACTTAAATCATAAATATACAGGAATAATGATAAAAACACACACTAAATGATCTGATTTTGTTTTTGATTCAACAATATAGTTATTAGAGTGGAAGAAGTAGAAAGAGATAAAATCAAAACTGACACCATTGAGGAGGAGAAAGAATAATGAAGTGATTTTTCTTTCAAAATTCCAGTCGATGAAGGCATTACTGAATATGATGTTGGAAATTCAATGTAAGCATGGTTTCTGGCAACTAATATGATAAACTATATTGATATTGTATTTGCATTTATTTAACAAAATATTATCCTGAAAAACATTTAAAAAAAAGGCTTAAACTCACAATGTGAAACCAATATGATATGATAACATTTTATGCTCACAGTTATGCCATTTTATGTTGCCACGATTGCTACATTTTATTTATATACATATATATGAACCATATATTTCATACTTATGTTTACATTTTTTTATATAAATATACAATAAATATTAAAATAAAAAATAGTTATAGTTGAAGAATAAAATTAATCGTTTAATTGCGTGGCCATGGAAGTAAACTAGAAAAAATATATATTAAACCAATTATAAAGGAAAAAAAAAACTTACAAGTCACGATTCTACACTCTAAATTAAGAAGCTTATGCATGCAAAGCAAGAAACGAACCTCCCGTAGACTTGCAGAAACGAAGCATCAACCACCACACACACTACCCTATGCACCATCACACAACGAAAAGCCACAAGCGGAAGATAGGAACTAAAATGGATCTGGAGTTTGGGGATGAGAATTCGAGAGAAGGAGAGGTAAGACTTTTGAAGTAGGTTTCTTAATTAAATAAGAGTAAAAGTAAAAAAACGGTTAATTTTTTAATTAAAAGAAATTGTAGAAAGTTGGGGAGGTGGAGAGAACAACACCCGCCACCCCCAGCAGAAGAAACTTTTTAGAGTTAAATATATTTTTAGTCCTTATATTTTGGAACAATTTTGGTTTTAGTCCCTAACTAAGGTACAATTTAGTCCTTCAACTTTAGAAAACTCTGATTTTAGTCATTTTTACCAAATTTTTTAACTTTATTTGTTGTTTAAAACGCGTTTCTCAGTTAACATTGAAGCAAAAATGTGTCAAACAGTGTAAACAATCCAAATGCTATAATGAAACGTGCTTGAAACAACAAATAAAGTTAAAAAAATTTGGTAAAAAAGACTAAAACAAGTGTTTTCTAAAGTTGAAGAACTAAATTGTACCTTAGTTTGAAAAAAGAGACTAAAACCAAAATCGCCTCAAAGTATAGGGACTAAAAAAATATTTAACCCTTTTTTTTAATATTCAGAGGTAAAAATTATCCATACATAACTCAACTTAGTTACTTTAATAATAATAATATAACTTTTTTCATGTTAAAAATTAATTTTTATTTTTTTCTCTTTTTATAATAATTTTTTACATTATATATAATATTAACAATTACAATTTTATATTATATTTACGTCTTTTGATAATCTTCAATTTTTATCTATTAAACAAATTTATTTTATCTTTCACATCAATTAAATCTTACACTAATTTTCACAAACTTTATTTTCATATCTACTCTCAATTACCTCCAAATTCACTCAAATAAACAACAAAAAATTTACCCTCAAATCCTATCAAATTCATCCATTCACTCTCCCCAAAGTGAAGACAACCTAAAATAATGGGTATTACGAAATTTAAGGTCAACTTACCCCGCACTTTTATGTCTCTTTTTGGTATAATTTCACCCTTCCATATATCAAAAACTAACTCTGGATTTTTCCAATACATGTCTCAGAAACAATGTCTAAAATGATAATTGTAACATCCAAAACAAAATAAATCTGTCAAAAATTGAAAATATTAAATTCTTTTTGCAATGAAATCCTCCAAAATGGATAAATATTTTCTTACCTCATCTTCCGATATGGAAAATGATTTCCTTTCTTCTAAACTTTTAGACAAGAGTCCACAAAGATACATACTAAAGATAGGAACCTCGTATGACCTTCTAAACTCAACATATTTTATATAAGCTACTAAAATGACTATTAGTTTCCAATTAGGTTCCAATCAGATATTTAAGCCCATTAAATACCGTGGGAAGACGTGGAAAACAAAATGCTAAAATAAACGCTGGTAAAAGGAAGTCATAATGGAAAAGAAAGTGATTCCAAAGTGCAGCGTGCAAGTGATTTTAGAATGCAATGTGCAATCTAATTTTCATTAAAAGTGTGACAGATGGAGTGCAGTGATAGCACTAGCAATAGACTAAATTGAAAGAAGTGAGAGACCAATTTGATTTTCACATAAATTGTGCTATCCACAGAACGAATAGTTGCTACCCACAGAAATTTACTACCTGAGTTACAGGTAGCACACTTTTAATACCTGTTTATAATACCTGTTTATAAACAAGTCGGATGCAGATATTGTACTTTATTAAATTAAATTTAATTAAAATTAACATTAGTTTATATTTTATAAGATTAAATTTAATTAAAATTAAATTTTAATTTCTATTTTATTTAATTTATATTATAAATTATATATTCTTTGTGATTTTATCTAAATTTTATTTTATTAATTTATAAACAATATTTATTTTTTTTAAAATATTTGTGGGTTCACAAACATCCGCTTTTAAAATATATACGGATATTTTTTAAGCGGATATCCATACGGATAGCATAGAGGATAGTGAACGGATTTTTTTTGTCGAGTCCAATTGCGGATAGGCACTATCTGTGTCCAACCCGACCCGTTGTCATCTCTAGTTTAACCATTTTAGCATTTTGCTTTGCTTTCCATGTCATACACAGTATTCAATGAGTTTAAATTTCTGTTTGGAACTTAATTGGAAACTAATAACCATTTTAGTAAATGATATATAATTTGTTGAGTTTAGAAAGTCAAACCATGTTCTTGTCTTTAGTATCTTTGTGGATTCTTATCCAAAAACTTAGAAGAAAAATGATCATTTTCACTATCGGAAGATGAGATAAGAAAATATTTAACTATATAGGAAGATTTATTTGCAAAAACAGCTTAATATTTTCAATTTTTGGTAGATTTATTTTGTTTTAGATGTTACACATCATCATTTTAGACATTGTCTCCGAGACATGTATCGGAGAAATCGAGAGTTAGTTTTTGATATGTGAAAAAGTAAAATTATACCAAAGAAAGAAACAGAAAGTGTCGGGTATGTTTTTAAGCTGTGTTCACTTTGAAGAAAGTGAATGAATGAATTTGAGAAGATTTAAAAATAAATTCTATGTTATTTATTTGAATAAATTTAAAGATAATTAAAATGGATTTGAAAATAAAATTGGTTAGAATTAGTGTAGAATTTGATTTATATAAAAAATAAAATAAATTTATTTAACAGATAAAAATTGAAGATGACTAAAATACATAAAAATAATATAAAATTGTTAATATTATATATAAATTATTATAAAAAGAGAAAAATAAAAATTATTTTTTAACCCAAAAAATTTATAGTATTATTATTATTATTATTATATTATATTATATTATTATTATTAAAGTAACTAAATTGAGTTATATATATATATATATGTATATATATATATATGAATAATTTCTATCTCTCAGTATTATAAAGAAAAAAAAGGCCTAAACCTTGTTCGTTCTGTTGTTATCTCTGAGTATGTATCTGCAAACCATCTAGTTTCTTCCATGTTCCTAAATTACATACCACCTGCAATACAAAGCAAATGGATTAAAAGCTATTAAAACAGAAAATCGCATTCGTGTAATAGAGGGCTAAAATAGGATTTTCACAAAAATCATCACAAATCCCCTCCTTTCATTCTTCTCAAATCCATTCAAACAATTCAATCCATCCTCCCAAATCTGCAACCTGGATCTAGCACCTTCTGTCTGGTAAATGTATAACCTAAAGCCATTTGATCACATTACCAGTTGAAAGGTGGGGATATGCCGAGAAGAAAGGCGGTAACAGAAAATTGCGCAATGAGCAAATCCTATTTTCTAATCACTGGATCTGTTTATCAGTCAATTATATATTAAATTCTCCGCTCATATATTTCTCACTTGAGTATCTTCTATTCCAAGAAAAACTTATATCGCATTCATGTATTTGTTCCTAAATTAAGAATATCCTATAAAGAGCTTTATTGAATTAGGCAAAATGAGAAAGAGAAGAAGCTAAAACTAATAATTTTTCAGCTGGATCATTAAAATAAAACTCTTTTATTCATTGTCCAAAAGTCTTTGCTGCAACGTGATTATTACAATATCTGAACTGACTCGTTAATTCAGACGTTTTCAGTTCAGTTATGCTTGTCGAGTTAACTCGGTTTTCGAGTAAACTCGTCAGTGAACTCAGTAAAATAGTATAAAATTGCAATTTTGCCACGATTTGACAAATTTAAAATAGGTAAAAAATATTTAATGATCTTATTAGACCCTCTTCTATGTTCTTCACTATCCGTAATCGTCATTTGTGGTCTCGTCATTGTGCTCCAGTGGCCTGTTTCACACTCACTGTCGCAGTTGCCGCTTGTCGTCGCCTCGTTTACGGTTGCCGTTCACCTTGTTCGTGGTCGCATCTTGTTCGTTGTCCGCCTTGCTCATAGACGTGCCTTGTACGTCGCCTTGCTCATAGATGTGCCTTGTTCGTCGTTCGCCTGCCTTGCTCATGGACGTGTCTTGTTTTTCGTCGACTTGTTGCCATAGTTCTCGTATGGCATCCCTCTGGTGGTGGTGAGTAAAATAATTTTCGTTTCAAAAGTATTGGAGTTGTGTTTTAAGACGTGATTTATTTTTTTTTTAATATTTTAAATATTCATTCAAATGCCGCTTGACTTGTTGTAAAAAAAGTTTCATTAAAGAGTGATGTGACTAATGCCTGAGTTGTGTTATAAGACTTGATTTCTTTTTTTAATGTTTCAAGTATTCATTCAAATGGCTGTGACGTGTAAAAATTGTTTCATCAAAGAGTGATGTGACTATTGCCTGTCACTGCAATAAATAAATATATATATATATATACTTTTATTAATATTATATAAAAGATGTATGCATTTTATAATGAAAAGTTTGGTTAAAGAGATGAGAGGTTGTTTCCTTTTATTATAATATGCTTTAATTAATATTATATAAATTATGCCTTGATTTTATAATGAAAATTGTAACCATGTGCTTTTATTATAATGTATTTTTATTATATAAATAAAGTTTTGATTTTATAATAAAAAATTACTTTGTATATTGCAGTGTTTTTTTTATTATTTTAATATGTAAAAAAAAATATTTAATACTAAATGAGTTCTACCTCCCGTCTCCCTTCTTGCGCGAGAGAGAAACTCCCTTACTCCCCATGCCGCGCTTTGACCCCATCAGCGAGACTAGCCGTCGCCGGTGCCCTCGACGGGAGAGTCAGCGCCCTTCATGGCGATCCAAAACTCTCACCCTCTCTTCTACGCGCGGATCAAACCCTAGCTCTGAGAGCCCAACGTCGCTGCCGCCGCTCACCCAAGGACGTGGCCGTCACCAGGCCGCCGCCCTCCGTGGCCGGGGATCCTTTTTCTTCCTCTGTCCCTTTGCTCTGATCGGGGTTCGTGCTCTACCGCGTGCAAGTGATTTTTCGTGATTTAAAAATGTAAAAGATGACAGAAGAACTGAAATGGGGCTTGAATGGTTGAAGTTGGCGAGGATGATGAAACTGTTATGTTTTCGTTTTTGCAGGAAAGTGACTTTTTGGGATTTTTTGTAGTATAAGTTAGGGCAGGATAAGGGTGAGGATGGTGTTGGGTAACAATGGAGATCATTAGAGAGGACAGAGATGATGGTGATTAAGCATGCGGCTAGAGGTTTCAGGGGTGTGGTTATGCATTGGATGGTGATGGAGAAAGCGGAATATTTACACAACAATATCTTACACAAACAGAGCAGAAATGTGTTCGAACAGCAAGCTAACTCATTAAAGCATGATGATACAAATGTGTAAGGTGTGCTTACCTTTTGGAGCTTTTGTTCGGCTCGTGTCTCAGCTGGTTTCCTCTTCCCTCCTGTTGGTGACTTTCTTCCTCAGCTCGTTCTCCCCTTTCCTTTCTTCTTTTTGTATCTATCTATCATAACAGATAACCTTGCGTGATGAGACCAAAGTGAGGGGCTGCTACCTGACACTCCATTGTTTCCTACTTCCTGTACGGCAACTAGCTTTTGCTTTTTACTGTTAGAGCAATTACATAAAAATACTTTAGATCTGGACATGACTGAGCAAAATAGTTGATAGAAAAAGATTTGACACCAAAAAATAATCCACTCTTGGAAACGCAAATGGTCAAGTAAAATCTCTGATCACGTTTGTTTTTTTTTTCTTTATTTTTTTTATTCTTTTATAAGTTTTCGTATTCTTTCTTCTTCTTGTTTTATAGAAAAAGACTAAATAAAATACTGTGAAATAAACTGGTATCAAAATAATAATATAAAACGAAATAATATATAGTAAAATAAAATTAAAATAATAGGATAACATAAAATAAAAATGAAATAAAATAATATAACAATAATGAAATATAATAAAGTAAAATAGAATACAATAATAACTAAAGAAAAAAAAGATAAAATAACATAATAAAATAAAGTAAACTGAAAAAGGTAAAATAATAAAATTAGATAAAATAAAAATAAAAAAATAACATAAAATAAGAAGAAAAAAGACTAATTGTTTCGGTGGACACTGGATGACGTGATCTTCTCGCTTTCTGGCACTTGGACAGATTGGATTACTCGCTTCTCTTGTATCTCGACCGCTCGCTTTCTTTGGCCTTCCATTAACCTTCATGTTTTGACCACCTTGGTTCTTGGGTTGGTGATTCTCAATATGAGAGAGAATAGAGAATAGGGCTTTTGTGTAAGTTTGAAATATGGTGAGAGTGTGTATTGGAACACAAGTGGAGTGTTAGGAAATTATGCACAATTTATCTTCATTAGATTTATCAGAGAAATATACAAACGTAAAATAATAACACTCAAATTGAACTTTTAAAATTATAATGTAAAAATATTATTGATAAAGAAAAAGTTTGGAAACAAATCTCTCTCTTAGTTTGTTTTTGCCTATGTCTTCTCTATTTATTGGAATGAGAGTTGTAAACGAATACCTAACATTATTTATAAGTTTACAGAAGCAATATTTTTCATTAACTTCATTTTCTTATTTTTATGTTTTCTAAAATATTGTTGATCTTTTGTGAAACCCAAGAATTAAGCATCCTTAAATTTCTCTCAACGGACGATGCAATTCTTGGTTTAGTTGACCAATTCCAACAATACGGAAGTGGAGCATACCTGGCTTGTGACCTTCCTTCTCTATTTATAAGTCTTATGAAATATAAACAGAGTTAGTATAAAAACAACCAAATGAATAAAAACGATCTTACCCGCACGTTCAGTTCGATATTTCTGGTTTTATATCTGTTATATCTTTAATTAGATATTATTTTATTCTCAATATTTTTAATAAGATATCTTTGATTCTGATGGACTACAAACCCAATAATAAGAGTTGGTCCAACTTGGGTGGGTTCGATGAAAACTGGCCCAATCATCTATTGTTTTGTTCCGCCACTTTCCTTTTTGTGTTGACTTTGACCGATCCATTCGGTTTCAAGCCTAACTGCTCGGTCGCAATATGTCGTACCATACATTAATTATTTAAGGGTTAAATATGTTTTTAGTCCCTATATTTTAGGGCGCTTTTGGTTTTAGTCCATTTTCAAACTAAGGTACAATTTAGTCATTCAACTTTAGAAAACTTTGGTTTTAAAAAAATTTGGTAAAAGAGACTAAAACCAGAGTTTTCTAAAATTGAAAGACTAAATTGTACTTTAGTTTGAAAATGGACTAAAACCAAAATCGCCCCAAAGTATGGGACTAAAAACATATTTAACCCATTACTTAATTATTCGGACAAAATTGAATATTAATAGGGCAGGAAGAAAGGTAAGGGGTGCAATGAAATTTGGAGAAAAGAGAACTAGGACTTAGATATTTAGGGAATTAGAAGAAAAAAAATGAAGGTGCGAACATAATATTTAGAAATTACCGCCGTTCCTTTTAACAATAGTTGGAAAATTATTCTAAAAGACATATTTATATTATAGGGGCAGTTTGTGTTAGTAACCAGTAGAAAGTTTTAAAAAGAAAATACCAACAATTTTAAATATAAATAACCGAAAATTATTCAGAATTTCTAAAACCGTTAAAAAATAATTCTCCTAAAATCAATTATTTTTGTTGCGTAGTTTGCATACTGAGTTGGGTGGTAAGGATTTGTTAAATCAATTTTGTATACAATAAATAATATATATGTATATATATATATATATATATATTAAAATATTTTATTTTATTGTTGTGATGAGTAGAAAACATTCTAATAACAATCAATCACACAATCTAAGATGTAATAAAATCGTTCTAATCATAAAATTGATCATCATTTATTTTAAAAATGTCAGATTTTCACATTTACTTCCAAATTACGTAACTTCCATATAAATTAACACAATTTTCATAATTTAATTAATTAAAATACATACGAAATAAACAATCTGATAATAATAAATTATACCTTTTCACTTAAAAAAATATTTTATTACAGTTCACTAAAATTTTATTTGCGGGAGATTAAATTTAACCAAATCTTCATATTTTGAATTAATACCTAATACTAATTATCAATACATCAATTTATTATATCTATAAATAATTATCCATATATTAATTTGTACATAACTTTCATTTTAAAATATTTTATATCAATTTAAAACATTTTGTAATTTTTTTTTTTAGATTTAGTTTTACTTATTGCAAGTAAAATGAATAATACTTAGTTTTTCTCTATCCCAACAATTTATTACTTAAAATGATTATAACATTATTTCAATACTTTTCTATAAATTTTATTAACAAGATATTTATTTAAACATTACTAAATCATTTTAATTTATACAAAATTTATTCATTAAAGTACTATTGTCATATAACTTAGTTGATCCCGATGGGTAAAATACAATTTTATAACTCTATTTCAACATAACATTTTAGAAACCGCCGGAAAGGACTGTATTGAGCATGGCCAGTTCCCAATCTCCATATATGTGCTAGCTTTGATATTACTGTTACATAATTTTAGAAGAATATTATTACTTATGATTCTTAATGATATTATGTTGTGTACCTAATTAATTATATTTTTTTTCTTCTTTTTACTTATTACTTATCTTTTCTTCTTTTTTTACCTCTCATTTTCTATTCATACATTGAAACTGTTTCGGTCGGGTTTGAGGTCCCTTGTAACGTTTCTGATAAGGATTTGTTGGAGGTCGGACGGTCACCTTAAAGGCTGGACGAAGTCACCACAAACTGGACGGTCGCGCGAAAGGACAGACGGGGGCGAGTTGGTTGAAGACCAGATGGTTACCATGGTCCTCTCCAGATTCAAGTTCGTTCTCCCTCCTTCCTTTTTCTCCAAGCCGGGCGGGGACGGAAACCTGCCAAAGACACTTCGACGCTCAAGTCAGTAAATGACGGAACGGTAATATCAAGGGACGAGAGTGATGCATAACATGCAGAGAGTAAAATATGCCCTTAAATCATACCTGAGACTCTTATTTATACTGGGTGTAATGGACTTTTACTTTTCGTGGGCCTGATGACGGCCCAATCACGCCTTAACTCTCATTAGGGGTTTTAATCATTTATTATCCATAATCTATCAACTTGGCCGGACGGGATTGTCGTTGTGACCATCTTAACAAGCAGCGATCGACCCAGCGAGATGGAATGGCCGGACGGTACCGTACGGTACAAAAACTAATATCTATATTTTCATCTCTTCTTTGTATGAGTTTATTCCTCAATATTTGAAACATTGTTTGAAAGAAATTAAGTTGTGAAAGGTGATTCGAAAAGGTTGTAAACAATAGAGAGTGGGAGGTCCCTCCTCTTCCCAATAAAGTGAAAATGGTACTCTCATATATTCCTTTTAAAACATTTTTGCTTTCCAACCTTACAATACAATCTCTCTGTGCATCTTATACGTACCACCACTTCATCATCTAACCCTTCATCTTCTTTTACAAACTAAAATGTCATACCCAACCACAACGTTTATCAGCGTGATAAAGTTCGTCTTATTATGTAGGGTATGTGCATGCAATACATGTATCATGTAAGAGAGAGTTTAGAAAGAAAGATTCTGCAACCAATAAACAATGTTTGGATCCTTTATAATAATAATAATAGTTCTTCCTCTGCAACAAATTAAGATACACTACAGTGCTGCATATTAAAAATTAGAGAACTCTTATAATAGGTTCATTCTGGACAAGATATTTGAAACAGAATTAATTAATCTCTATTTAATGTTTTATTCATTCACCATTTACTTTTAACATTAAATAGATGCACTACTTAGTATTAAATTATTTTAGGTAGCAATTTCATAATTAAGTAGGATAATTACTTAGTTTTATAACTAATTAGAATAAATTAGACTATTTGTCTCCAAATTTATAACTAATTTTGGTATACGACTTAGTTTTATAACCAGTTTAATAAATTTATCTTTTATAGTATTTGGTTGAATATCGTCACTTATTTTAACCTTTTAATCCTCTTGACATGAACAAAAGTCATTTTAATGGACAAATCATGGATAAACATGCCTCAAAATACAAAATACAAGTCAATATGAGAGGATCTTCTTGGACTTTGCATTCACTAAAAGTAGTGTTAGCATAATGATAATATGTCTATGTCAAAAGTACAATTTTAAAAAATGAAGAAATATATAAACATTTAATTATTAAACATTTTTCAAAAGGATATATACACTAGGAGAGAAGAGTAAATGACGAAACTCATTGAGTAACGGCCGAAGAATATAGTGGAAGAATTGAAATTAATGATAATATCTTTCAATTATAAATTGAAATTATATGGTCGAATGAAACAAACAAAACAGCTAACTTGTTCACCAATCTTTCGATTGAATTGACTAGCCTAACCCAGTCAATTTTTTAATCATTGCAATGAAGGAACAAAATCAAAGTCCATATAATTATAACCACGGGTCTAAAAGAGGGAATGGGACAAAATGTTCACCATCTTCTGATCACTGACATCTTTTGTTCTCAGAGCATGCTTAGACATTACTTTTCAAACGAATGGGAAGATAACGGCAAAAATGGCATTACCAAAACTCTACCTTGAAATCAATATGCATTCTTAATTCTTCGGGTTTATTGGTCTTGAGTGACAACCCTATCAGTAACTTTCCCTCCAAGAGTTTCTACATTACTTTCCTTAAAACCTAGTTCAGCCAAGTCTTGTTTTGCCATCAAGTTCCTGTAAGAAGCCAATAACATAGTTCATGGTAATTAGTTATTAAAAAAGCTAGTCAAAACAAAGGTAGGAACCATATATACCAAAAGTAATATCTACAGCATAATATAACTATTTTACAAAGAAAAGAACAAGACAGATCAAAGATATCCACTAAAATCACTAACTTCTATACTAAATATTTCATCGTGAGAATAATTTAGATTGAGATTATATTCCATGGTTTCATTGCAAAATTGGTACAAGCTTTGATAGAATAGCATTCTAATTGTGACTACGATCTTGTCAAGCTCATATGGTGTCATCAAAATACACATCTATAGAAAAACCATTGAAAAAAACTACTGCCTGAAAAAAGATTAATAACGGATGCCAGTTGAATAACAAGAGTTAATCCTAAATATAGAGACTTTATCTCTTAAAATGCTATTACCGTTTCCTGTCTCCAGTAATCTTGTTCTCTTTCTTGGTTACTCAAAAAGGCATTTTGTTCCTATAATTAGGTAATTTGTAAAAGTATGGTTGCATGTATATTTTCTATTGTTTTTAGTTCCATACTCAAGATCATAATTAGGCTTAAATGAATAATGCTCACTCTTTTCCTCACCAAAATTTCCATTGCTCAATTAAACAGATCATAGTCAAAAATTCAGAATGACTAATTCAAATCCACGAAAGATAATTAAGACTTTATAAAGCTGCTTAGTGATCATGTCAAACTACAAAATTGAGCTCAACAGAGAAGCCTGGGCTACTTAATTAGACTAACTAACATGTGCATTGAAAACTTATATGCAATGCATTGAAAGCAACCCACCTCTCCATACGACACTGCAGGTATTTTTTTGAGAATTGCCTGCATTTTTTAGACTGGTGGCCAGCAGTCTTCAAACAATTTAGATATTCCACCTTCTCCTGCAACGAGGGTGGTACAAGAATGAATCAAAATGGAGCTGAGAAACCAAAAATGAATAAACAAGTGAAAAAGAAGCATACATACTAGGTCACACAAATGCAAATGGTCCAATGGGAATATTCCCTTTTCGGGAGGCACTGGACGGAGCCCCCTGTTGCCACCAAACGCACCACCTGTACTACACAAAACCGTCAAAGACAACATTAATAATCAGAAACCGGTAAAGAATAAAGCACAGCGAAGCATACTCTACAACATAGGAATAACAAAGGGTATTTGTTTTAGAAACAACAAAAGAAGCATAAAGATTTCAAACAACCCTAGAGCATAGCATTTTCGCTACAAAATTTGGAAGCAATTCATTTATCAAACAGAGGATGAAAGGTGAAAGGGAAACAAATACCTGCAGCACTCATTTCTAGGGTTTCATGTGGAAGCTTTGATACGGAATCTGAGCAAGCAATTTCAATTTCAACTGGATTAAATTTATAAAAAAAAAACACACACCACGCTGCAAGTTGATCCTTTTGCACTTGGGATGATTAAACCAGGAGTCATGTTTCCCAAGAAAAATTCTTCTGGGTAAAATGTTCAGAACTTTATTTTATTTTTAAGCAAACTTTTTAATTAGAGTTATTAAACTTTAAGAGTTTAGTAAATTTGAATACTTTTAATAACAATCAGTTATGTATTTCATTTAAGACCAAAATCTATCGCCATTCCCACAATGTATTTCACTCTGTTGTGTATATATATGGAAGATGTTATAACACTTTGCCTTCAGAACCAGAGATTCTCCAACTTTCTCTCTTACTGTAAGAAAATGTCTTCACCATCACTCTTTTTTTTAGTGACTCAAAATTGTTTGATGATGAATTGATTTTGTTGTTCTTTTTATTTTTCCTGGTTGAAGGTCTTCTGGTTGATTTTTATTGGCTTAGAAGTCTGAAAAGGCTATGGGAGACTTAACGATAATCAATGAAGGAAACCACTCTGAGGCATGCATTTTTACTTCTCTATATTCAGCATGTTTTCAAATTGTTCTGTTGCTTTTCCTTTTTCGTTTGCTAAAAAGAAGAACCCTGTATTTACCACATTGAAAAATGTTAAGGTGTGTGAATAGGAAATTATAGCAAATAATAGCTTATAGAATAGGGTTCATCTAGAACTAAGGTACTAACAAACTATTTTCCTTGTCAATATAATGTGCTACTCTCTTTTCGTATGTAGAGAAATCTATTCAATAACAAAATAACCTGACGTGTGAGTGCGCCAAATAATCAAACAATTCATAACCATGCCTCAGTTGATCTTCCAGTTTCTAACTGTTTCTTTTTGTGTGTGTGTTTTCTATGGCAGAAAATGGAGGGAAACGTATCTGGTCCTAGTGGGAGCCATGCTACTAATATTTTAATAAACCATGACTTTTCTGATGGGCTAAACGCCTGGCATCCCAATTACTGCCATGGCTATGTAGTTTCATCTGAATCAGGCTATCAAGAAGCAATGACAGGAGGATTAGATGGTAATTACGCTGTGATCACAGACCGTAGGCAATGCTGGCAGGGTTTAGAGAAAGATATCACAGACAAAATTTCTGTTGGTTTCAGCTTTTGTTGGAGTATATGGGCTTACTCCTGATTCTACTCATGTTAAAGCTATTCTGAAACTAGAACGTCACGCTTCAGACCCAATAGGTTGACTTAGTGGTCGGATTGAAGTATTTTACACAAAGTTATAGGTTCAAACCTTATGCTGCATACCAAAAGAACATGAAGATTGAAGAGATAAGATGACCATACCAGGGAGGATTTGATTTTGAGGGCTTGAAGACAGAAGTGATAAAAATCGCCCCAGGGTACCATTCAGCAAAGTCCTCGACGCCTCGACCTCGAGGCTCAGCTCAAGCAGGGGAAGATTGTGGTGCGGGGAAGGGGTTTGGGGAAATTTTGATGGAAAAAAAACCCTCCTAAAATCTATTCTTTTTGTATATAGTTTGCATACTCAGTTGGGTGGTAAAGTTTTATCTAATTGAATTCATATTTATTTAAAATATTTTACGTGTCAAAAAGATCTTTGTCTTTGAGTTACTCATTTCTTTCATTGTTAATTTTTTTTTTAGACTTTTCATGATGATGAAAAGTTAAATCCATTTTATTGGAGTTAGATTTATTCAATCAAACACTTATGTGCGTTGTTTGGATTATATACATATCGTTCTATTCAAATATTAATATTTTATTTCTATATTTAATAAAGTGGTTTTATCATTCATAGCTTAATATTTGGTTAATTAAGTATCGGAAAATATTTTTTATGATCTAAAACTAAAACAAAATTCTAACTAAACTTGTATTTAGAAATATAGTTTGACTTATTAGTTATTTTAAATAATTATTTTAAGAGTATTTTTGCTTATTAAGTACTTAAGAAATTGAGTCTTATTATAGACATTTTAACTCTTTCTCCTAATAAATTATATTTTGAGTAAGTTGAATTTAACATTAAATTGAAAAGAAAAAAAAGTGAGTAACTATATATATGAGAGTGGAGTTCAATAAAGTCTAATACGAAAATAATGTATCTTATCATTTATAATCTTTTGTAAAATCTAAGTGTTTGATAAAATCTACAAAAGAATGTTATTTGCTTTGCATAGTATCAGTTCCTTAAATATCAACACAATTATTCTTTTGTTTAGATTCACTACAAGAAAATGTTAACTTAGTGATTAAATGTTAGCAATGAAAAAAAATCGACAATTAAATATATTTTATTAACAAATTTTCTAATGTTAATTATTAACTAATATTTTTGTTAGTGATGAATTTGTCAGTAAAGTAGATTTCTACTACCGACAAAAATATTAACTAATAATGAATCTATTAGTAAAATCTATCAAATAATTTAAAATTTTTACCCTAATCAAAGTCAAAAGGTTAATAGTGACATTTTGAAAAAAATGGAGGAACATGAAGGAAAAATATGGGATGCAATAAGAAACCCCTTAATTATAAAACGTTTGTGAGCCCATGTCTAAAATGGTAAACCCAGTTTTTACTTCCTGCACTCCTACAATTTCTTTGTCCACCCCTCCAATTGTACTTCTGATTACACATTTTGAAAACTTTTCAGATTTTTTTTAAAAAAAATAAAAAAAAAATCCAAAATGATATTTTTAGAATAAAATCTACAAAGCATGAAATAAATTTCAAAATATTTTTTTGGGAATAATATTTCTGAAAAAACTCTTCCAAACACATGTAATGCTTTTCAAAATGAGTTTTCTATAACATTATTACATGAAATGTTGTTCAGAGAGAATTTCTCTAACACATAAAATACATTTCGAAATAAAACTGATGGCTCATAGGAGCTGTACACTGCAATATACCAAAAACGACGTAAACTACCGTTGCATAACTGAAAGAGAAGATAAAAAATACTCCTATGTTTCTTCGTCAATTCTGTACATGTTTAGATTGGAGTACCATCATCAAGACAAATAAAGAAAAAAAAAAGTGGAATATTTTTGTAGGAATTATAAAATATCTGATGAAAAAATATTTTCAAAACCTCTTACACAGTGTCTTATGTTAAAAATCAGAGATCAATAAAATCAAAAGACCAAATAGTTAGCCTTATTAAGGTGAGAGAAAGTAGGAATTATATAAATAACTGGAAAAAACTTCAGAAGTAAAAAAATAAAAATCAAAATTATTCAAATATTCTACACGATTATGATTGTTCTTCTAAATAAACTTTTTAAAAATAAAATCTGTACAAATGAATATTAATGTTTCAGGAACCACGGTCAGTAATATAAATTTTTCGATTATATGTCAAAATTTGATTTCCGGACACCTAATTGCGACATGTGGTTGGTAAACAGGTTTAATTATGTAAATACGTTTAAAAAGCTTTATTTGTGAATTTAAAAAAAAAATAGATTTATTTGAGAAAAAAACTTGCACAATTATAATAATCAAGATATTTAATTTATGGAAAAAATATTGAAACAATTCAATATCACAAATCTAATAAAGCCAATTAACTTGAATAATTCAATTACATGTATTTTCAACATTTTATTATAAAGAGTATTTAACAAGTATGAAAATTTATCTCCTATCAGTTTAATTCTTAATATCTCATGCATGTTTAAACTTAAAAAACAACAAAATAACTATAATTGAAAAACTTATCAAAAAGTCATTTTTTAAAAGCTTTCAATTCAATTAAATAATCCATTAACTTTAAGTTATCAGCATCCAACCTTAGAGTTTAATTTATATACCATATTTATAAAAACACACCCATAAATATATCTGTTATAGTATACCCAATTCAAATCATAATAATTGATTCCAAGTCTCTAATCTAAATTATTTTGGTGTTCTAATTTTCTAGACGACTAAAATCAATATGGACTTCTCATAAAAACATTGAATTCGACAAACGAAAATAAAAATTTCATACTAATTTTATGTCCTATAAAGTCTATGAAAATTTGTCAAGTATTAAGTCCAATTTTTCAAATGAAGCAAAAGCCATCAAATAAATGGCATAAAAAGAGAACTTACTGTTTTTGGATAAAAGAAATTTGACGAAGAAAGTAAACACAACTTAAAATTAATAACTTATTTTCATTAGATTATGTAAACATTTAAGTCTACTTTCATGAATAGTATAACCAGGAGGGACGCCTCTGATGAGTTCTTACATGTTCTGTATAATTTACTGCAGAGGAACCAGTGTTAAGAATTGTGTCTAGTATCATATGCCAATGATTAATGAAGCAAAACACTACCAACCTTAGTTACAGCAAAACCTTTTGAACCACTACAAGAAAAAACATCATTATCTACAGCTGAAATCCGTATATAAGGCCCAAATATAATTTTTTATTATATACGGATTACATACGAGCAAAAATCTGTATATAATACTGTCGTAGGTAGTGTTATATACAGATTATCCGTATATAAGTATATACGACTATTCCGTATACACGTATATAAGTATATACGACTATTCTGTATATAATTATATACGGATGTTCTAATATCATAATATAATCTATATTCTATAAAAAAAATCATAATATAATCTATATAATGTTGATTACCATGTCTCAACGCATCAGTTTCAAAAGTCAATAGGCAAACTAATGTAAAATGTAATTTATATTCCTTTATCTACCATTCATTAAATTGGTCATAAATTTTGTAATAAAATATAATTAAAACCCATACCAGAATTATCAATGTCAAATCCATATTTTACTACTTGCACTGCTTAGTTTTTTACTTTAAGTTGTTTATTGAGATTACCCTTTAACCACTTGTTTTTTTATCAATTAAGTAATTCAAAAATGTGTAACAAAAGTGTCTGGGTTGTGCAGTTGTTAATCACGCTAGTCTCACACACTACAGCTCCCCATTTCGAACCTGGGCTCAGACAATCTCATTAAATTAACTTTTACATTTTGGAATGAAGAAGAAAAAGTGATGACTTCAGATTTCAAGGTCTCAAATTTAGAGTGTTGAAGTTGGAACATATTTTAAATTGAGTAACTAAACTCATTGTTACCATGAACTCTTAGCTCAATATCATTTTACAATGTTATACTTCCAAAGTAGTTTTTTAGAATGTTATCCTTCCCTAGCTTTTATACTATTAGGAACTCTGATATTGATGACCTAATCCATGTATCGAAGAGAGATAAGAAGCCAAAAGTTTATGATATTAGTAAGGCTTGGTGTATGGCATAAGAAAAAGGGACACCGATTGCAGTATGATCAGAGAGTGGAGGAGGCAGTTCTGAAGGACAACTGTTGTACCATTGTTGTATTTTCTAAAATAAAGAAACATTGTTCTTTGTTGTCTTTGCTGTTCTTGAGTTAAAACATAAATGTGTTCCAGGTTTCTTGGTCTTAAGAAACCTAAGACAATAACTATAGGAGTGGTGGTAGGGACAATGGTATTGATGTGGCAACAGTGGTTATCAGTGATGGGTATTGAGGGTACCAATAACCAAGATCACTAATTTAGTCACAATAGTAACATATCAAGCTCTCTAATGACAATCACCATAACATTGAACATTAACATCATACAAAGATAAAAGCATAAATTACTGAGGGGGGAAAAACCCCACAGTAAACAGATAAAAGAACATATTAATGAACACATACTCTTAAAGTATATTCATGTTATATGCTTCAATGTACAATAACTCTATCAATGACATAGGTATGCATTATATATAAGTTCAAATGTCAATACTCTTACCTTTTGTCTTCAAAACTTACTTCAGGAATTAAAAACAAGCAATTAAAGAAACCCAAAGCTGCAAACCCTACCAAGCCTCAAGATCCCTAGCAATTAAAAACAGCTTACAATCAATATATTACTAAGCAGAGACAGATTTTGAATATAAGGCTGCTTTTAGGTATATGTAACGGAGTTTTTAAATTATACCTCTAAATGTCCAGCATGAAAGAGATCAAAAGCACCACCAATATATACAAAGAGAATAAGGTCCTGGACCCTGCAACAGAGACAATAAATTAGAGGCCAACTACTACTCTATAGTTTAAGTACATTTAACATCCTAACTCAAAGACCTGCTTGAGGTTTATAAGTCAAGTAACGACTAACTAGGGATCTGCTTCAAGTCCCTCGTAAAGAAACAAATCGATCTAACATCACCAAATAAATAAGGAACAACTTTATTTTCATTTAGAAAGAAATACCAATAACACAACTACACAAATCACCATCAAAGACAATCAGATTAAATCGAACCAATTAATTTTCTGATTCACCTTGCAACCTCTACTAGCTACAACGATGTCTTCAAAAGCTGGAATCAAAAAGTAGAAAAAAGGACTTGGAACATTATTTCCTTTCACTCAGGAATAAAATATATAAAAGGAAGAAAAGGGGAAAAAGATACGAACAGCTATGCACACATAAAGTCACATCAAAATCCCGCAAAAGACACATGGAAATGTACATTTAAACAGATGAAAATGGATGTCATTCAAGGCTGAAACCAAACTGATTAAACAATCATCCAAATTAATTAAAACCTAATCAATCCAATGAAGGAAGAATGATGTGATACAATCAAAATGCAATCAAATCAGTGTTTGTAACTTCCTATCTCATGTAACAAGTTCAACTACATGTAATCAATTCCAAATCAGCATTAAAGGTAACCTGAAATAGAGAAAGGGCCAACGGAAAGATAGAGAACAATCTTCCATGGACTAAGTGCCGATTAAAGTTTATATAAGAATAGATACAAGATTTTCAGCTAAAGACTTAAAGTATAAGAGTGTAAACATTGGCCGCAGTCTAAAAGAACAATAATAATGACAGATAATGATTGGAAGTTAACAGTGAAACATGTTGTGTGTGGAAAAAATATCATAAGAAATGAATGTATTAAGTTCTTATGTAGTTGATATACTATAATGTAACTGATATTTTACTCAGTGCAGACAGTATGAAAATGGGGAAAGAACGCAAATCAAATATTTTGGACTGAACATTAGACAAAAGAGAAAATGCTATGCAACTTTCCTTAAACATTAGTCAATATAGTGGAAACTATGCTATTAAGAGTTGAAAATGAATTCATATTATCACATAAATGGACGGGTATACAAAAAATAAGAAAGCATACCAAAACTCACAGAATATTTGATTTCTCCTCAATAGATAATCAAAGAAACTAACACAACTATTGTGAGTATCAAATACAGGTATTACAATCAATTAATTATCAAAGTTCATCATTGGATATAATTTTTATGAATATTTGGGAATTGGAAATACCACTTTAAAGTGGCAGCAGCAGCAGCAAGGCACAAATAATACTCTTTATAATAACTAACATACTCCTTTTTTATTACTTGTATTCTATCGGTCAGCTCGTATGCAACTTGCCAAACATCGTTTATCCATAATCCAATATAAGTACAAAGTCAGAACAACTAACATGCACACTAACTACAACAAAATCTATGTAAGGGTAATCTAAAAATCCACTAAGTTCTCTAAACTAAGTGAGTGAAATCTACCAATTTAAGACACTACACTAATTATGGTCTAAAAACAACTAATTAGCACAAGAAGTGTTGATTCAAGATATACTTAAGTAGTATATATATGACCTTTTATCACCTTTCAATAACAGCCAATAAAAAGAAACCGAAATGTAAGCAGTTCATACTTACCAAGTGCAGAAGGCAATTGCAGCTCCACCTTATCTCTTCCGCTCCGAAGAAACCAACCTAGGGTTTCCAAAATCGTAATTTCAAACCTCCTAACGACAACGACCAAAAATAGGTCAATGTAACAACGCCCAGAGAAAAGAAAACTGAAATGCGATTTCAAACCTAAAATATAAGCGATTGAAACTTACCACCAGCAGGAGGCGACTAGAACTCGAGCTTCCAGTTCGAAGAAACGAACCTAGGGTTTCCAAAGTCGCGACAAACCTCCAAACAGCAATAACCAAAAATTGGTCAATGTAACAACAAAAAGACAAAATGAAAATACAAATTAGCCTCAAAGCTTCACTGACTCACCGCGTTCGACAAATGAAAATCCTAATCCACACAACTCTCGATGGCAAAGTTCGAGCGGAAGAAATAGTGATCGGAAGAAACGAGAGGGAGAAGAGAAGAGCTGCGGGACTGACCGTGAAGAAATTCAGAGAAGAAGTTCAGTGAAGAAGAGGTGCAGGAATGAAGGTTCGCGAAGAGGGAGAGATGCGGGAATGAAAGGGGAGAAATTTTTTGCAGACATAAATGTGTATTTTTTTTCGAGGGGTGAAATCATGATATAAATATATATATATATATATATATATATATATATATATATATATATATATATATATATATATATATATATATATATATATATATATATAGAATAATGAACTATATTCAAATAATTAATTAATTACCTAGTCCTTTCCATTTAAATGGGATTTATAAAAAGAGTAAAGAAATTAGCATATATATCACTATAAGCGATAAATATTATAATATATTCTATATATGTATCAATTAAAGACATAAATTTAAAAAAATTTCAGATGAAGTTATTATAATGAAGATGATAACTTATTAATTTCTATTAAAATAGCTAGTATCTTGAAATTAAAAATGAAGTTCGATACTGATTATGGTTATAATAACATTATAGTTAAAAGTATCATAAAATTAAAATAAAATTGAAATTGAAATTAAAAATAAAACATAGTACTTGCAATGAATAAAAGTTCAATAAAAATTAAAAATATTCTAAAAATACTCTCATTTAAAAGTAGAATGATATTTGTACATAAATTTAGTTTTCAATAGGTTTATCTTTAAGTTTCACGACATCTCAATGTTTAACCTGTTTAAAATTTATCAATAATTTAATATCATATAAAATGAAAATAAAAGAATATAAAGTAGGGTTATTACGCCAAATTTATGATAAAAAAAAATACGTTTCACTAAATATAAATAAATTATATTTATTATTGAAAAATATAAATAAATTCATACAACCAAAACATTAAATTACTTTTATTTTATTTTAAATAAAAATCAAATTAGCTAACTTGTCACTTCAGTATTTTCTTAAATATATATATATATATATATATATATATATATATATATATAATCTTAAAATATTTGATTTTATTGTTGTGGAGAGTAGAAAACATTCCAATAACAATCACACAATATAAGATGTAATAAAATCGTTCTGATCATAAAATGGATCATCATTTATTTTAAAAATTTATGATTTTCACATTTACTTCCAAATTACTTAACTTCCATATAAATTAACACAATTTTTCATAATTTAATTAATTAAAATACATACGAAATAAACAATCTGGTACTAATAAATTATACGTTTTCGCTTAAAAAAATATTTTATCACAGTTCACCTAAAATTTTATTTGCGGGAGATTAAATTTAACCAAAGCTTCATATTTTGAATTAATACCTAATATTAATTATCATCACATCAATTTATTATATCTATAGATAATTATCCAAATTTCTATATAACTTTCGTTTTAAAATATTTTATATCAATTTAAAACATATTTTGTAATTTTTTTTAGATTTAGTTTTACTTGTTGCAAGTAAAATGAATAATACTTAGTTTTTCTCTATCCCAACAATTTATTACTTAAAATGATTATAACATTATTTCAATACTTTTTTATAAATTTTACTAACAAGATATTTATTTAAACATTACTAAATCATTTTAATTCATACAAAATTTATTCATTAAAGTATTATTGTCATATAACTTAATCATCCCGATGGGTAAAATACTATTTTATAATTGATATTTCAATATAACATTTTTTATTTATTACATTTACTTGTATAAAGTAGTTTTCGTATCATTACTAAAAAAATATAAATATAATTCTTATATTTTTTAATTTTAAACGACTACTTAAATTTTTGTAATACTTATATACTTTTTTTTTTCAAAATAATAAATTCATTTTAAATTTGTATAACGAATAATCGTAATTTAATATAATTTTAAACATGTTTCGTTAGTTTTCAAAATTTTTACATCAGATTGCTTTTATTTTATCATTTAAATTATTCTTCAAACTCTCTATTTTCTAAATTAAAAAAAAAAGAGTAAAAGACGGAGTAGAATTCGGTTCACCAAAAATCAAACACGGACCGGTTCTTTGATACTGACGTGGATTATTAGCTATAAGAATTTGATTCTCCAAAAGTTGAATTTATGAACTCTAACAATAAATATAAATATAAAGAATAATGATATTTAATCAACATTTTTTTTACAATATTTAAATATTGGTCAAAAATTATTCCACAATCAATAATAATAATCATAAACATTATTATGAAATAATTTTTAACCAATTACAGATTAACACCTAATTAATGTTTAAATATTATTAAAAAATATTATCTAAATATTATTATCCAAATATAAATGGGTTTAATTAAATAAAGAAAAATAATATTTAACATCAATTTTTTAACATTATTTTAACACTGGACATCAATTGAACTTTCAAATTAAAAAAAAAAAAACTTTCCTTTTTTTAATTCCAAATATGCTCATCATCATAAAACTACAGATATTTTAATGTTACTTGTTATTGACTCAACCTTTGTGAAACAAAGCAAAATCGCATGCCCCTTTCCCCCGCCTTATATATTTTACTCACACTCATCCAAACAGACAGACATACAAAATCCAAATCTCAAACACATGACACCCAATGTTCAAATACCCCTCTGGGACTCCGCCGCCGCAGACGGAGGACCGGTCTCCCCGTTCTCTCTCAATGTGTCCGACACCGCCTCCTTCTCCACCGATCATTTCCGGATGTTCCACTTCAAGGTCCTCACCTGTCCACGTGGCAGGGCCCACGACTGGACCGAGTGTCCCTACGTCCACCCCGCCGAGAAGGCTCGCCGCCGGGACCCCCGCAAGTTCCTCTACTCCGCCACGGCATGCCCTGATTACCGGAAGGGGAACTGCAAGAGAGGTGACACGTGTCAGTTCGCGCATGGCGTGTTCGAATGCTGGCTCCACCCTTCTCGCTACAGAACCCACCTCTGTAAAGACGGGACTAACTGCCGCCGCAGAGTTTGCTTCTTCGCTCACACCAACGACCAGCTCCGCCTCGCACCCGATTCGTCCTCTCTTTCCTCTCCCACTTCGGTTATCACCTCTTCCTTCTTCGATTCTCCACCCTCTTCTCCTTACGTCCACAACATACAAGAGATAGTTAGTTCAATGCGGAATGTTCAACTGGAGGATGGACTTTTCTCGGGTTTGACCCGGTGCGTGTTCGGGTCAACAAGTGGCGGTATTTTGAGTGGTAATGGATGTGAGGAAGAAGAGCCTGCTATGGAGAGAGTGGAATCTGGGAGAGATATCAGGGCGAGAATATACGCGAAGCTTAGCAGGGAGAATTCCATTGCAGGTTCTGCTCCTCACGTTGGATGGGTCTCGGAACCGGTGAATGGATTTCGGGGCCTTTGATTTCTCTCTCTACTGTTAACCTCGTATGCATGTCAAATAAAATAAAATTTCATGTACATAGCTGTTGAGTTTTGAAGAGACTGTTGGGTGTTTTTGCTTTGTACTTCCCTCTCTAACATTTTTCCGACCAATTGATTGTATAATATCAATTGTCTATTTTCGACTGTAGTTTTCTGTTACCACACCACCTTTGTCTCAGGAATGTCAGAAATCAAAAGATTGAACAATGGTGTCTTCTTTTTTTTGTGTGCCAAGAACAGTTATCTAAAGTAATTCATTCATATGTTTGATTCTTCAAACACTCTCTTCTCCATTTTCTCCATTCATATCTAGCTTCTGCTGGATAGTTTTGCAATGCTCTTTTCCATTTTCTCTGATTTTGGATCATTCCGATTGTGCTAAAGCAGACAAAGGGGCAAAGTAGAAAAAACCAAAGTAAAAAGCAGACATTGTTTATCTTCTTCTATAATACAACTATTGCAGTGTTTGAAATCTGTGTGTTGCAATGGCTTCTCTTGTTTACAGAAAACGACATGAGAAAATGATGGTGACATTTAATTGTTTTTACAATTCGAATGTAAGCAATTTGCACGTTGTTTTCTAATACAGGTTAATGTTTGGTTGAGGTAACTTGGGGTCCAACTACTGTAATGGAAGATTTTGGATGAGCACTCGATTTAATGATTGAAATATATGAAGCTTCTTGGTGAATATCAACACAAATTACAGTATCTCACTGTTTAAAATATGTATCGTGCATTGTACCTGATAAATATTGCTTTATATAATTAAAAATTATAATAAATAAGCATTTTTGTTACACGAATCGTATTTTAACTTTATAATAAAATTTGATATAAAGTTATTTTTTATTTAAGAGACGCTGATTACAGGTTATCGAATGAGGAAATATTTGGTTCATTGTGGGGGTGAGAATGTAAAATACACTTCTAAAATAGAAAAAAAAATTATATAGAAAATCTTTAATTAGAAGAGGGGAGAGAACGAAAGTTTGATTTTGTAGGATATCTAAATCTTAAAACTGGGTAGATTTCTTTTCCTAATTTATAATTTTGTAGCTTATGATAAATTTTAATTAATAAAATATAGTACGACAGGGAATGGGAATACTTTTATACTACTGCTCCTGTTTTATGAAATATAACTTGTTACATGCATTCTTGGTGGCATGCACTAATAAGAAATGAAAAATGAAATATATAATTATTAGCTATAACTCTATATATGTCTCCATCATCATTGACTTTTAAAGTAACTATAAACAATTAAATAACATTAATTATAAACAAAGTACAATTATATTTGACTTCGTTTCTTAATACGAGTAGAATATATAAATATAAAAAATTATACTATCTATCAAGAAATCCAAAATTGCTCTATTATTAAAAAGTATTGAATTTGATGTAATTGTTTTTAACTCACACTTAAAGTATTATTTCATTAACTGAAACAGTAAGAACATTTACGCTAGCAATGAATAATTTTTTGTTTTAAAAAAATGACACTCTTATTTTATTAATATTTTCATTTAGATTTTTTCCTTATAGAAATCAGAAAAGTATGAAAGCGATAAATAGTTAACAAGTGCATTTGAATATTATATATAAAGATTTATCCTACAAGAATAATAACTACGTGATTGGCAATGAAGAAAAAAAGGAGAATATTATGAAAGGTTTATGAGTTATGATTAAACTAATAAGGCAATTGGATTGATCTTAAGCAAGATTAGATAGGGGATGTGGATGGTGATGCTGACAAAGCAAAGCTTATCTTGTATTCTAAGACGAATCTTAAAGTTTATCCACTTGGTGTTGCTACTTGTCTATTTCTTTATGAAGAAGAGAAAAATAATGTTGTTGATAATATCCACTCATGTGAAAATCTAAGAGTTGGAAGAGACAAGATGTGGTCAAGGATGCAGCATTTGCAATGGAGGGGCCCTTTAAGTTCAAACAAAGCAAATGTGGTTGTTTTAGTTTGAAGTAATAAGAGATAAATAGAAAACAAAGTACGTTGATTCCTATGGGTAAGCAAGCGTATAAACGAAAAGCAAGACAAAATTCACGGTGGTTTCTCAATTCCATCGAAAAACGACCACCTTTTCTGAATTTTCAGAAAACGACAAAAAGCTGTTGTGGCGTGCTGCGTGGAACCATGCCTTCGTGATTATCCATCAACAATCACAGTCCACATACTCATCTAAAAGATCCATCTTTAGGATAGTTTGGTGGTTGAAAACAGGTCATTATTTTCTTTTCACATATTATATAATGCTTGAGAAGCATATATATTTCTGTCTCTATCAAATACACTGTTAACAAATATTTAAGCTTTCTTCTAAGCAGATTATATAAATTAATAATAACAAATCTCAATTAAATTTAGTAAAAAATAACTTTACTTACACTCAAAGCATTTTTCGCCCTCAAAATTCCAAACAGAGATAAGTCATTCACACACACACAAAATAAAATTTAGTTGTTAAAATAAAAAACATTAATACTGTGTGAATATTTTTTTTATTACTATTAATTTAAGAATTTATTAACTATTAAAGTATGCAGTTTTTTTTTACTCACTTCATATATTTTTTTCTTTCCGTGTCTTTATATAAAAATTGTGAACTGTGTAATTCAGAGATTAAATGATTTTTAAACTATGCAATTTCAAAGTTATTTTTCTTCTCTTTGATTTGTAGAAGTATTTAGTTTTTAAATTATGTAATTTAAAAATTATTTTCGACTTTTAAAAGCAAGTAATTTTTAGTTTATAAATTGTACTATTAGAAATTTAAATATGATTTTGGAATTATATAATCCATAAAACTTTCAGTATGTAAATGAAGTTCACTTCTGAATTATAGAATTTAAAAAGAGAGTAAAATGACAATTTTTTTCATGTGGAACGACAGGGAGACATATAAAACTGTAGGAGAAACCTGTCATTAAACTAAAGTGGGGTGTTAGATATCATCTTTTCAACAAACAAACCAGTAAGTCCAACAGAAGTAGAAAGCCTTGAGGCCCAAATCATAAGTATAAGGCCCAGCCCAATTCAAATCCACTATAGAAAAACTAAAACCAAACCCAGATTTGAGCAGAAGATTCCAACATCTCAATACATTAGAAGAATTTTACTTAAATAAATTCACTTAAATCCAATTAGTCAACATTGAACATAGCTTTTGAATATCAAAGATCTCAATAAATAAATAAAAATAGCAGTAAAGATGTGAGTCTAAATACTAAGTTTGGGTATTTATTCATGTCAATTTATGTTCTCTTGTTCGTTACACGTAATTTATTCCTTAATAACAACACAGTGTATCGGAATATAACCATAGAATTGTCTCGTCCCTAATAAAATATATTATTATTAACTAAGAATACTGTCACTCTCATCATGGTTGTCGTTCACATTCTACTTGTGCTCATCCATAAGGAAATATCACAAATAAAGTTAATTTATTAATTTATTAATATTTTTCATATGAAGAAAGAGAGGTATTGATGAATAAATTTTAATGTTATGTTTTAATATAAATATTTTTTTTATAAATAAATTTTATTATTTTAAAATATATTATTTTAAAAAAATAATTTTCTATAGTTTTTTTAACCAACCAAAATTAACTTCGGTCACTGTATATTGATAAGAAAGAAAAACTTCAATAATGGGACGATAATAAAAAGTTATATTAAATTCTATTGTTATTTGAATGAAAAAAAAGTATAATTTCTCCTAAAAGAATAAAACACGTTCACATGAGACGGAAACATATTTAAGTATTTGTTAATTTTAGTAAATATAAATTTACCTTTGCAAACATGATTAAGAAGGAATATTCCAATAAATTAAATTTTGTAATCAAATTAATTTGTAACGAAGTCAATAGATATTACATACATATACTGTATAGAGTTGACTTTTTAGAAATAAAAAGAAAAAAAAGTCATAAATTAGTGCCATTCTCTTAAAAGCAACTAACATACACTAGCAAAATTTCATTTGGATGACATGGAAAATACACTATCAAGTATTTTAATAAAACAAAAGTTTATTATTTTAATCAAGAATCACCTAGTACTAAAAGGTAAAACACGCTGACATACATGAATTAATTTTAAGTTGTATAACGAATATAAATGATTGGAAATGGCCAGCACAATTTTGTTGGGATGATGTTGGATAAAAGGTTATAATTATTATGAAAATTCATTTTTTTAAATAGATTTAATCAAGTTAAATAAAATAAAAGTAGATTAAATTCCACGTCGATTCTTTCCTGTAGGAACAGATAACATCCATTGCAGTGACGAATGCGGATTTCATGGAATCTGCCTTATTTGGTGCTTTTCACAGTCTGTCATTTTAAGATTCCGATGCAGCCAAAAGGGCAAAACCCACAATGACGTGCAACAATCACAGCCCAACACGTGGATTTACACTATTGTCGATGATTCTTTTATTACATCATGTTAATAAAAATATCTTAAAATGAATGAAAACTATCGAATTTGAAAACAGAAAAGAAAAGAAAAGAAAGCAGAAAAGTGTTGTGTGTATTATTAGAAAGTAAGTGCCATGTAAGTATATCCATGAATGTTATCCAGAAAGAAAAGAGAAGATTAGAAAAAGAAAATCCAGTTAAAAAATTTAGTGCATTAGGGAGGTTCTAGTTCTATCCAAAAAAGGGGGTCCACATTGTTTGCACTTTTCTTTCTTTTTTTCCCTTTCTAAGATGATGATCCATTCCTTCTCCTTTTCTCCTTCTCGAATTTGTTCCCTCTCTTCTGTCCCTTCCCAACATCACTCCTTCTTGTTCCTAAATTCTCGCCTTCTCTGCCAATTCGCGCCATTACTTTTTCTCACATCAACTACTTCTGCTCTCACCCGTTTCCCTTCCCAAACGCTTCTTGCACAATTTCAAACTTCTTCGGTAATCATTGGTTATTTTATCTTTGTTGTTTTTTTTTTTTTTTTGCCTTCTTTCGATTTCGGTTCTGAAAATTTTCAGTTCTTGCATAGGTTCCCTGGATACCCTATTGAGAAAGGTTGAGATTTGACTTCATATCGAGAAGTGGGTAGGTTCAATATCCACAAGTTCAGCCCCTACCGTCATCAAAATACCAGCTTGTTTTGGAGTTTCATGGTTAAGTGTTAATCTGACGTTAATCGTGTTGTTGGTGAGAGATTTTTTTGGATTTGTGGATAAGAGAATCATGTATTGCCAAAATTTAACATAAAAGGACAAGAAAGAAACGTAAGGAATTGGTACTGTTAGGATTAAGATTTGGAGATATAAGAATGAGGAGAGGGAAGGATGATGAGAAGGTGATGGGGCCAATGTTCCCTAGGCTACATGTCAATGATACAGAAAAGGGAGGACCAAGAGCACCACCTAGGAATAAGATGGCCCTCTATGAGCAGTTTAGTATTCCCTCTCAAAGGTTCAATTCAGGTGTTCTGCCACTCAACCAAAATATTTCCAGTAATACTGCTCCCCCTACATCCTCAAGTCAGGTAATATTTGGATTCTGTTACTTGATATGATTTCGTGTAGTTTCTTTAAGTATGAGAGTATTTTATTTTGCCAATTAGTGATTCTGTTCTTGTGTATGTTCTGACTATTTTGTACAAGAGATGGTTGTCTTTTTTTCTGAATGTTTGGAATTGGATTTACTTATTTGCAGGGGACTGTCCCTGAGAGAAATCATGTCTTTCCTGTTCATATGCCATCGCAGAAACCTATTCGTCCCGTAGAAAAGTGTCACTCTCGCCAATCGGAAGAGGCAAATTTGACTTGTTCTCTTGAACAGAGAAAGAAGGTATACGAAGAAGACTTTAGGGTTCCTGTATACGTTCATTCAAGGGTTGGTCAGTGTAATGATAAAAGTGTTGAGAGTTTCGACAGGAAAAAGATCACTCATACAGGCACTAGGTATTTCGGTTGTTCAGTTGCAGGGCAAAGTGATTGTGAAAGGGTTCCCAAACAATTTGGGTCCTCACATGTCAGGAAAGATGCGCGATGTGAGACTGATGGTCTTCCACAAGTAAGTACAAGTAAAAACCAGCCAGTAACGTCTGTCCGAAACATATCAACGAGAGAAAATATTGACACCTTAGTAAGGCAAGCCAAGGTGACTCCGAATCAAGAGTTTCAAGATTGTCATGTATCAAAAAGGAACAGGTTTAGACAGGATGATGCTTGCTTACGGCAGGACCGTGGAGTGGGGTCCGAATCCAATGACATTGGACACAGTGGTTCTCTTGTTCAGTCTTCAAGGAAGATTGGTAATGGAAATGCCGCTACAGCAAACAAAACCAATCCAGCTGAGGCAATCAATGACACTGGACATCATGATACCGGGACGGGCAGTCTGATACAGGGGGGAAAATTAAATGGAAGTCACAATGCTTCAAAGATCTCCCCGGTAGACAATTTGTCAGCAGTGAACATTTCTCCAGATGATGTTGTTGGAATAATAGGTCAAAAGCAATTCTGGAAAGCTAGAAGAGCAATTGCCCAGTAAGTCATGTTCCCTGTGGTTGCATTGGCAGTTCCTAATGGTCTTAATGAAGTCTATTTTCCTTGTGAAATATTTTTTTGTCATATAAATAGTAAACTCTTTTAATTGATTGGACCTGACAATATCTTAATTGTTGACTATTGTGGACAAGGACAACCATATGCAGATTTAGATTACAAAACCCAAAAGCCATACTTTGGTGGAAGCTTAATATGTCCACTGATTTTAGGAAACTGTTCATCACTGATTGTTGTTTTCTCCAATTATGCATCCTTAGTTATATATACTCTATGCATGTGGGCTGGATATTTTCATTTCAATTAAAGAGTTATAAATGTTGTTTTCAAGAAAGGAAATTTGCTAGTCCTGGGGCACCTTCTATTTTGAATTTTTTTATAGATTCAAAGTGTCTTTAGTGGGACATGACTATTGTTATTGTTGTTGCTGTAAAATCAAAGTCCTTAATAGTGTTTTAATGGTGGATGCTGGTTACAACAGGGCAGTGAGCAGTCTTAATATTATACTATGTTGGAGGGCACCCTTGTGACAGCATATCATCTCATGATTCACTGTCTTCTAGCCACTGGATTTTGGATATGTTTCTGTCCTCGTTTCCTCTTGCTTGGTTCTCCATGTCACCACTGGGGCAAGTTTCCTTACACTACACTGAAGGATTTGAACTAAAAAGGGGGACCAAGTAAGGCAGGATGACCATGGATGTATGGTAGGACACTTGGAGAGTTCATGACTGAGATTTTGATGATAAGGGGATTTTTGCCCTTTTTCTGTAACTTATCCAGTGTCTTCCTTTTCTACTTTCGACAATTTTGGGTTGGGACTTATATACATTTTTGTTAGTCTGGTCGTCTTGCCATCTACAGCTTGGATAAATTTCATATCACAGAGATATTTTTTGCATAAATTTGATGTATACGTGCTTATCCCCAGCCCCAGAAAAGAAGCTTACTGTGAAGTTTTACATTTTTTCTAGAGTGATTGATATATTGTGACTGTTGAATGCTAATGTTCCCACAATTTGTTGTATGCTCAAATGCTCCTTACTATCCAGTCTTTAGTCCGAATAGAGACAAAGAAATTGTTCAAATTTTATTTTGAATTATATAATGTTTTTTCTATGGTAATTTTAAATGGCCTTAGATACAAGTCTTTACTGTCTTAAACCATGTGAAAGCTTTTTCATGACACTACGATAGGCATGGTAAATTTGTGAACCCGCCCCTCACAACCCACACACACACATAAATTGTTGACCGGAAGATGTTTTGCTTAACCAGTTACCTAATGTGATTGGAGATCCTTTGATTTGGTAGTTAGTTCTATGGCAGTCCATTCTAGTTCCAACATGATCATATACTTCAATAGCTTCATTTTCTATGTTATTTCAATTCTACATGTCTCCTATCCTTATTAGATGAGTATTGTGCAATTTTCTTGATCCAAACTCCTGTTCCTCTCTACAGTCAACAGAGAGTGTTTGCTGTCCAAGTGTTTGAGCTTCACAGATTGATAAAGGTAAATTATCTCTGCTACTGTTCAGCATCATGTGTTGGTCCAGAATGGGAAGCTTATTAGCTTCCCTTTCACACACACTACTGAAGTTTTTTCATACTAATAAAGTATTTTTTATGTTTAAGCAGGTCCAACAACTAATTGCTGGATCACCAGAGGTTTTGCTTGAAGATGGCACTTTTCTGGGAAAGTCCACTCCAAAGGGATCTACTCGGAAGAAACTTTCACTGGAATATGTTGTAAAACCGTGGCAACAAAACCTTAAGCGCAAAGATGATTCTGAAAACTTAAATCATAAAATGGAATGTTCTGCGGAGAATGCAGTTGGCAAGACGTCTCTCTCATCAGTGAAAAACGATAGCCACCTTTCAAACTACAACTCTTTTCCAAGAAATCCTCAACAGGCAAATGTGGCTGCTGACAGTGGAATGGGCCCTTGGTGTTTCCATCAGTCAGCTGGGCACCAATGGTTAGTTCCTGTTATGACTCCTTACGAAGGGCTTGTCTACAAGCCATATCCTAGGCCTGGATTCACAGGAACAGATGGTGGAGGATGTGGGCCTGCTCCTTTTGGTGGTAATTTTATGAATCCAGCCTATGGAATCCCAACTTCTCATCAAGGAGTTGGGGTTTCACCACAAACACCTCCAGGAAGTCTTGCTTACTTCCCTCCATATGGAATGACAGTTATGAATGCAACAATGTCAGAGTCAGCTGTTGATCAGGTGAACCAGTTCTCTTCACTAGGTTCTCACAGGTATAATGGTCATTTACCTGGAGGGGAAGCTGATCATATCACAAACAATCAAAGCTCTCGTAATTTACCAACTCCGAGAAATGGAGCATCATCACATGTCCTGAAATATCAGACATCTAAGGATTTTGAGTTGCAGGGTAGTACAGCAAGTAGTCCTGATGAAATGGCACAGGGATTAAGCACAGGGCAAGTTGCAGAAGGAAGGGATGTTCTTCCTCTTTTCCCTATGGTTCCGGCAGAACCTGAGTCTATTCCTCGCTCTCTAGAAACCGGACAACCTACTCGCGTGATCAAAGTCGTGCCGCACAACCGAATATCAGCAACTGCTTCAGCAGCTAGAATTTTTCAATCAATTCAGGAAGAGAGAAAACAGTATGACTCAGTCTAGTGATGGTTCAAGAAGTCTGTCTAGTTCCTGTTCTTTCTTGAGTATTGTGTCATGAAACAAACTGTTTTATTTAATACTTCTTATCGTAGTTTTGACCTTGTTACAGCACATTGGCATGTAGATACATGTGGTATTTCAGAACTGGTCAAAATGTAATATTTATTGTATCTTGTTTCCATACATGTTCGTTCTACACATAAGTGCTGTTCCTGCTCTGTTTCGGAGGAGTTATTTTACCCTTATATTGCGTTCTTGGAACTGGTAATTGTAATAGAAATATTACTTGTTAATCTACTTGATTTTTTTTCGTTTAATGGATCAGCCTGTGGAAATGTTACTCGATTTGCATGTGATAACTTTGCGACCATTTTCTTCTCATGGAGCCATGCACGCCATTCCAATTGTCAGGGGGTCTCTCTCTTTTCCTGTGTCTTGAACACAGGAGGAACTGACTAAATTTTTCGAACCAAATTGATTTGAAACGGTTTGGGTTTTAAAATTATAAAAAGATGATATTGGTTTGCTATTGGATTATCTAATTCAAACTTTGTTAAATGATTTTGTTAACAGTAAAACTTCGTTTATATATAAACTTGTGTGATTGCTTACAAAAAGACAGTTTGGCCGAGTGGTCTAAGGCGCCAGATTTAGGCTCTGGTCCGAAAGGGCGTGGGTTCAAATCCCACAGCTGTCATTATTAAGCTTTTAGTCTAATTAAAATTTTGTTGTTTTTGCAATTAAAGTTTTAGGGATTGATTTCTTTATATGCGACTTTTAACATAATTAACAACTATTTTAGGGATTAATTTGTGGGTTAACATAGTAAATGACCTTGTTTAAAAGGAAAAAGAGAGTGGCTTGAAACATTGATGATGCAGTAATTGATATTATTCATGGATTACTGACACTAGACTATACCTCGACCAGGGCTTCCAAAATAAAACATAGGTTCAACACCAGGCCTGGCATCATTGAGGGCATTCTAATAATAGGGTTATTCATGGATTACTGACAGTAGGCTAGACCTCGACCAGGGCCTCCAAAATAAAACATAGGTTCAACACCAGGCCTGACATCATTGAGGGTATTGTAACAATAGGGCTCTTGAGAAACTGTAGTTACATCTCTGGGATACTTAAGCTGAAGTGAATAATCCATAATCTTTATGTTTCGCATAAAGCATGCTTGCCGATATCGACCATTTGCAAACTCTCCACTACCCATTTGTGTTGTGGTGTGAGGCTTTTTCTTTCTTATATTCGTGCTTGATACTTGTCCCCCCCACTCAACCGATGTCGCACTGTGTCGCAATAATCCCACTATTTCAGCTGGCCAATAACCCACTGCAATATTGTTCTTCACTTTCAGATACCAATTTCCCGAATTTGGCTCCTAAAACATATGTACCATGTTAATCCTTTTACTATCAATTTTAACATACTAATAATTCAACCTTATCTCACCAGGAACATTCCAACGTTAATTTCATACTGTTCTCTGTAAGGCGATGATATAGGTCCTATGCTAGCACCAAGCGCTACTTGCCCTGTTTGCACAAATCCTGAACATGTAAGATCGAAGCAACCAGTTGATCTGTATGAATCCCTCTGCAACACACACACACACACACACACACTTACACACCAAATAAAAAATCTCAAAATTACACCAATTTTTACTTTCTCCTTTGCAAAATTACTAATATTTCATCCAAGATACACACACACACACACACTTACAGTCCAGTAGGCGAAAAATCGGGTGGCTCTGTCACCATATAGCTTGGGATTCACCTGAATCAATAGCAGTAAGAAAGCATTATTGAAGTTTATGTTATGGGTTGTGATGCAATAGAGGTTTAGAATACAATAGTTTGTGAGGGGAACTGACCGTCCACCCTGATTCAACGCTTGAAAAATAGGAATCGTTGCTGTTCTTGAGCCAAATTTGAGCTGTGGTGAACTCGTTTGTCTGAGCAACCTTTGGATTCCAAACGTTGATGTCTGCTTGTGCTCCAATGTAGTTGAATCCCAGAGTTAGAAGAAATGCTGACTGCATCACCATGTTAACTTACCATCAATTATATCTATTACTAAAATTTAGGTTGCATTAATCGAGTTACCCTAATCAGATATTGTAGATTGTGATTGAGAAAATTACCGATCGAGTTGGGGTAACATATCCGTCTTCTTGGCCTGTTGAATTATCGAAGTGTTGTGGGAATTTCTGGCCAAAGCTGTCGAGAGAAGCAGCTTTGAGTAAATCTTCCTTTAGAATTCTACGAATAGGGATGGTTCCTTGTGGACAACTTCCACTCTTCTGCCATGTCTGAAATATCTGTGACTCTGAATCTTCTTCTACTGTGCTTGAATTTTCCAATTGTAACATATAATCAGGCATCACCTGCAAAATCCCATCATTAAATACTATTACTTACTAAAAATTAGAATGATGATATTAAGAAAGACAACAATAATTTTTTATCATTGTTTCTACACTTAACAATTATCTCATTTTAAGTCTGGTGTTTAAAATGACATGTAGATGTGTACCACAGAGTTCTTAGTATAAAAGTTACCTTTTTAAAAGATGAGAATGTTTTCTTGTAGTCATAAAATTGAAATATTATTATTTAAATTGTGTATTTCATATTGCAAATTTTATATGATTTTTAATGAAATTATAATTAAGTATTATTATTTTTATTGTAAAAATCAACTAAGAAGAAGAGTAAGATGACCTTAATAGTGTGGTTTTTTAAGGCTGGATGATCAAAAGCAGGTTGGTCATAAATGTTGACACAATCAATAATATCTCCATCTTCACTCTGAAAAGAAAAGACAATAATAATAATAATAATAAATTTTATAATTACATAACATATAATAAACCCTTTCTAATTTGTTATTGCTTAAATTAGATATCATATACTCAACATGTATTTATTTTTAAATATTGCATTAAAAGATATCTCTAACAACATATAGTAAAAATATTTAAATAGCATAAATGATTCATGAATTAGATTTTTAGAAATGAAATGATAAATGAGATATTTCAGTCTCTATACAACTAAATTATAATTGATTAATTTTCCAAACAATCCTAATCTTTTGCAAAAACTAGCTCCTACTTACATTAAAACATGGGTTAAATATGTTTTTAGTCCCTATACTTTGGGACTATTTTGGTTTTAGTCCATTTTCAAACTAAGGTACAATTTAGTCCTTCAACTTTAGAAAACTCTAGTTTTAGTCTTTTCTACCAAATTTTTTTTTTAACTTTATTTGTTGTTTCAAATGCGTTTCTTAGTTAACATTAAAGCAAAAATGTGTCAAACAGTGTAAACAATCCAAATGGTATAATGAAACGTGTTTAAAACAACAAATGAAGTTAAAAAAATTTGGTAAAAAGGACTAATACCAGAGTTTTCTAAAGTTAAAGGACTAAATTATACCTTAGTTTGAAAATGGACTAAAATCAAAATCGCACTAAAATATATGGACTAAAAACATATTTAACCCTTAAAACATTAATCACATATACTTTATACCTCTATATAAATTCGATTGCAAGAAAAAAAAATGTTGAATATTTCGTTTATATGCCAAAAATATCAAAAATAAATTAGGAAATTGATTAAAAACTATGAAAATTAATAATTTATTAATTCATTTTTGTAATCAAACTTTAAACGTCGGGTATTAAGAAGACACGTACTTTCTAAAAAATTGAAAGGAACATTAAAAACAATTTTAATGTGATGTACGTTACTCAACTCACTTATAAATTTGTCTTAAAATTAGCGAAAGTCTATTTGACTTTAATAGCTTTTATATTACATTAATTAATTAAAAAAATATTTGAGACATATAAATTTTTTATATTTATTTGATATTTTTTTTATATATAAAAGTTTAATTTTATGATTACTTTACTTCTATAATATATGTTTCAAAAATATAATGTGTATCATCCTACCATTCTTCTAAATAATTTTACTACTTGCTTATTATAAAAACTCTGATTAACGCGTAAATAAGCAACCCTACTACTTTCTTATTGTGAGAGACACATTTTTTCAACTGTTTTTTTTTTTCTCAAATTTTTACTGTTTTTTATTGTGTTTTTGAAATATAGTAATTTTTTTAATATATTTTAAATCATTAATATTTTAAAAACATAGAACATGATAATAAAAAAACTTAGTAAAAAAATTCAAATTTTACACTTAGATATCCAACCAAACTTAAGAAGTTCTCTTAAATATAATTTTTATTAAGACGAGAAATTTAGGTTTTTGGAAGCATCAATTATTTGATTTATCTATATAATTATACAGAGAGATTCGATCTTCTCGCGTAAATAATTATTTGTTAATTTTACTTTATAAGTGAATTGTTTTTTATTTAATCATTTTAATAAAGTATTATTTATAAAATAAATAAATTTATCTATAATAAAATTTCAATTTTATATTTATTTACATAATTATAATTTTATTAATTTTATTATATGAAAAAGGTGAACACATAACTTGAAAATAAAGGATATGAGAGAATTAAAATGTGGAAGAAAAAAAAAATTGTACTAAAAAGAAATTATGTAATTGCAAACCTTGATGGTTTTGACAGCAGGCTTGTTGAGTTGCTTCAATTTAGCTTCAATTTCTGTTTCTACAGTTGATAATGGCTTTGCTTGAACGTTGAATCTGATACACAATGCAAAAAATACACAAAGGAACATAATTGTAGCCTTTGTTTCTTTCATTTTACTCTGATTTCTATTCTCCATTTCTGTGCTAACCTACAAAGGAAGATATGTCTATAACTCATACTTTTATACAGGTGAATAATAAATATCAATCACTCATTTATTGATTTATTTATTATCAAGTTAGTTCTTTTGACTTTTATACCTCTTTTCTCGTAATTATATTTATTTATTAGGTTTAATATTTTCGTAGTATTTATTTAAGTTGACTTTTTTCAAATAAATCTCTTTTTTATTCTTTTTTGTCTTAATTGAATCTTTAGAAGTGAAAAATCGAAATAATTATATTTCGACTATTAAACTCGGTTAACAGAGTTAAATTTAAGGTGAGTTGTCAGTGTGAGTTAGAATTATTAAATTACATTGCACATTGAGAACAAATTATGTAAAATATGTATAATTAAAAAAAAAGTTTATGAGAATTGAAATCTAAATTAGGATTCATCATCTTCAACCTTACCTTTCATTGTCTTCAATCTAGCGATTAATGCTCAAGGTTCATCACGAAATTAGGGTTTATGAAACCCAAAAAGTTTATGAAATATGAAATTAAGTATCGCCAAATTAGGGTTTATCAAAATCAAATTGGGTTTGAGATTAAAGACGCAACAAATCACGAATTCATAAAATTCAAGATTGGAGTGGAGTCTAATGTCTCTCAGGGCCTCTCCTTCACCTTCTCCACCGTCAAATACATTCGCTACGACCAAGACCTAACCAAATCAAAATCTGGCACTCCATGTCCATGGTTCACCCTTGACGGCATTGTCGTCGCCCTTGCAGTCGTCCTCTTCCTCGTCACCGGTGTCGAGGACGACCCACCTCCACCACAAGAAGAAGAAGAAGAAGAAGAAAATGAAAACAAAGTCAGGGTTTGCAGGAGGTTGTGGGTTTTGTCCACCATCCATACGGCGTGTTTTTCCGTTGTCTGGTGTTGTGTTTCGTTCGCACCCTTCCATTTTCGGAGATCTTAGGTTTGAGCATTTGAAGATTTCCTTGATTAATATTACGTGGGACAATTTTAAAGTTGGATTTGTCAATGCCGCAATTCCCTAGAGGTTTAGTGGAGAGGTAGGAGTGGTGCTTCAGTACTTTCCTTGGGATTGCAAAGCTTATGCTTGCTCTAGTGTTTAGGAACTCCATCGGAAGAATCTTGGGCGAGTTTCTGATTGGGATTCTTGGGGTGTTTTTGTTGTTAGCAGGGATTGAATTAGCCATGGCTGCCAGAGATATGAACACTAAACAAGAGTCCTTCGTTATGGTCGTTTCTGTTGTTGTTTCACTCATTAGTTCAAGTGTTTTTTTTGGGTTTTTTGTCGGTATTGTGCTCTACTTGCTCCTCAAATTGAGGGAGCTTGAATGTGTAGGTTTTCCCTCTGGATTTTGCTCATCCAAAATGACCAAGTCTTCTTTGTGGGAAGAACATCCAAGCATAATTGCATAAACCCTTTTTTTTTTCTTTTTTTAATCTCACAATTTCGAGTTAGGAGGTTCTGCATATGTCGCGTAATCTAATTATTCTTAGGACTGGGCAAAAAATACTGAACTGTACTATACTATAGTTAATTCTACTATATTATACTAAAAAGAACTGAATCATTTTTACTATAACTGAAATATACTGTTTTATGGTTCAGTTTTTAAAAACTGAGCTTGATAAATTTTGGTTAACTGCAGCTGAAATATAAAAAAAAATCACTTCGTCCTAAAATAACTATAGTTTTTTTTTAATTTTTTCTCTTATGTAATTATTTACAAGTAAATTTATTAAAAAAAATAGTCTACTTTATTATAAAAGTGAAAAGGTTGAGTTAATTTATCTTTAAATTTAATTTGTTATATGTTAATTCAAATAAATTAAATTTAACTATTTGATTGTTAAAATTGTATTAAATGAAATTAATATAAGTTATACTTAATATATATATATATATATATATATATATATATATGAAGTGGAACCCACAACGTTATTATTAATTTACGTTCATCACCTGCCACATACCATGTCTCTAACCATTCCATAATTGCTTCCGTAATTTCATATATACATATAATAACCATGCATCGTTTTCATGGGAATAAACCCTTATGTGACTATCCTGCAAATTCCACCATAATATATATATATATATATATATATATATATATATATATATATATATATATATATATATATATATATATATATATATATATATAGCTTTATCCAAAAGTATTTATGAAAGAAAAATAAAAAAAAGTTTCTTTTTTTTTTATAAACTACATGCAATTTATACTTTAAAAATTAATGAGATGAAATTTTACAAACAAATTTATACATAAACTAATTAATTTATATACTCAGGTAGTTTCTTTTTTCTAATAATAGAATTTTTCCTCTAAAAAAAGTAAAAAGAGTATAGTAGTTAAAAGTAGTGCAGTTTATAATTCAGTTAGTAGTTTAGTTCAATTTATATTGTAGTTTAGTATCATTTACAATTCAGTTAATAGTTCAGTTCAGTTTATATTGTAGTTTAATATAATTTACAATTCAGTTAGTAGTTCAGTTCAGTTTATATTGTAGTTTAGTACAATTTAGTACAGTTCATTTCAGTTCAGTTTGATAAAACAAAAAACAGTTCAGTTTAAACAAATTAGTTTTTAGTTCAGTACAGTTTTTAGCAATACATTGCAGTACAGTTCCATTTGCCCACCCCTAATTATTCCAGCTTACAACAAGAAAGGGATCTATTTAAGAAAACTCAACCTAAATAGAAACAATGAGAATGATTAAACCTATTTTTTATTATCATTTTCTGACTGCAAAAATTATTAATTACGATTCATCTTTACCTTTTTCATTCCCATATTTTCTTTCAAATTTGTACTGTTTATAAGTGTTGTTAAAACGGGTCACCCGACTCGGCCCACCACGGATTAGTTACTTAGTGAGTCAATCCAACCCGACTCATCTATTAGCAAGCCAAAAAAATTCGAACCTAGTCCAGCTCACCATAGGTTTGTGGGTTAAACGGGTTGGCTGACTCGCTCACTTAATTACAAGTTTGTTTTTTTAAATCCAGAAAAAATTACAATTTGTTATTCAAATTTAAATAAATTTTACTTTAAAATGATGTTAAACTCTAAAGACAATTCAAAACAAAAAAAAATTAACATACAACTCAAATGTAATCCAAAAGTAAACTGAAAAAATCAATAAATAAGTTTATAATATTGATAATTGTTGTCACTTATCTATTTATAAGATCATAGTCTTGAATGGATAAATTTATAATATTTTATTCTCTTAGAAACATTTTTCTTTATTCACATTTACAGTATAATAAAAAAAAACACAAAATAATAAATAATTAAATTAAGTTAATGGCTCACCACACGTTCAACTCCGATGAGCTATGTTGAAAATTGATCCGTAGAAAAAATTTCTTTTTTTTTTTTCAACCAAATCAGTCCTGAATCCGTGGTGGACCAAGTTAATCGTGGGTTCTGATCCATTTTGAAAACATTAATTTTATAATTTTTTAAGTTTAAAAGTAAATTAATTATTATTTTACTGATTATATAATTATCTTTGAAATTCTATAAAAATAATTAAAATACGTGAATGAATTGGAACTTGTTCTTACTAATTTTTTACTTTTATAAATTAATTGTTTGACATGTAACTTCCTGTTTTTACTTTATTTATTTATTTATTAATAAAATTTATTGGATACACTTGTAAAACTGAAATTTATTTTTCTTTAAATTTTGATATATTTTTGTTTTTAAAATTTAAAATGAATAAATCTGATTATTTTAATTTAATTATATTAAATCTGTATCACGTATTATGTCAAACACAGTTTTTAAATGAAGTAAAAATGTGTTCAAACAAAAAAAACAACTCAAATATTGATATAAAATATTTTTAATAGTGTAAAATTTTTATTGTAATTAAATTAAAATAATTATCTTTCCTTATTTTTCAAGTTTGATAAAAGTGAGAACATTATAGTAAGAGAAGAAAATTAAAATTTTAGTATAAATATAAAATATATTATTATGACTGATATTTTGTTAAAATAATATCGAAATAATAAATATATTATTCAAATTGATTTAAAATAAAGAAAAATAATAATTTTATTGATTTTTTTTGTAACCTAAACTTCTAAATTAGGGTATTAAGTAGACAAGTCCTTTTACGCAAAAAAAAAGTTAAACAGATTATTAAAAATAAAATTATGAATTTAATTTAAAATGATGGAAATTAATAATTTTATTGATTAACATTTTGTAACTAAATGGTTGAAAATTCAAATATCTTATAAATGAAAAAGTGGAGAAGTTTATAAAAGGGAAGACCCCTTATGAAACGAATATTAGAAAACAATTTTATTATGTTATACGTTCTTCAATTCACTTGGAAAGATCCGCAGCTGTCATTTTTATTAGGTTAAATATATGTTTTAGTCTTCATATTTGTTCTTCATTCTCAATTAAGTCCTCATGTTTTTTTTTGTTCCAATTGCATCCTAATATTTGTAAATTTGAGGCAAGAAAACCCTCTCCGTTAACTAGCCACTAACGCCATTGGCACTGTACTGATCTGTAAATAATTTTATATTCGTAGTATTATGTATTAAATTAAATGGATTATGTGTTAATTACACGTGGAAAAGTAAACTCTTACCATAAAAAATTTCCATTAAAAAAAATAAAATTCCCACATGCGCCGTCAGAATGAGTCCACCGTCTCTCTTCGTCTTCTCCGGAAACAACCCTCTTCACTTGCCTTACTCACCCATGGAGGAAAATGCAAAAAGGGAATGAAATATCCATTGATAATATCATATAGAGGCAGACAACCTGCAAATAAGAAATTACAGAACCAGAAACCTGCACTGCGATTCATGCCTTCAAACAATGATTCGAACAGATCAAATGGATTGCTGAAATCCTGGCATAACAGAGAAATCCTTTGTTGAGAACTCAGAAGTAACTTACCCCTATCCCCATTCCAGAAACTTTAAGTCCAGCCTCTCCAAATTTGTCATATATGGATCATTTCTCATCATCTGATAACACCTGTTGTGAGAGTGAGAGGAGAAGGCATTGACGAAGGGGAGAAAGAGAGAGAAAGGAGAAACCTTTTTGGCTTGCAAGATTTTCCTGGCAAAATACATTGCGCATAATCATCAAATCCCAGCAACTCGCTAGCCTTGCAATTCGTCATTCCCAAAACACCAGCAATCAAACCCATTTGATTCATAAACCAAATGTTCCTCCCACTCACAGGCATCGATCCCAAACCAATCAACTTTCCAACACCCTTAGAACTCAAAACCCCTTTCGCAACCCTAATCATCGCATCCAAAGAAGACGGCTTCAACCGAGGCGTTAGACGACGAAGGCGAGGCCGCCCTCACAGGGGAGGTCGACGGTTGTCGGTGATTTTGCTCCGCCACGATTCCGCTGCACAGAAACAGAAAAACAAGAAGAAAGGTGAGCGCATCAGAGGGAAGCTCATCAGCGGCCTTCCACGTCGACGACGACGTTGGTATAAAAACTTTAGCCGGAGGGAAGCTCTTCCGATGGTGGTTGGAGAGCGAGGAGGGGTTGAGCGGAAGCATTCTGACTGAGGCGCCACCGCCATCCTCGTCGTGTCGTTAAATCCCTAATTCCTCCCACTTATTATTTTATGATTCAATTAAAAAATCTAAATTAAAAACCTAATTCCACATCAAAAGCTTTATTTTATATACTAAAATTCACGTAATTAAATCATTTATAAGTCAGCCAATTCTCTGTCCACCACGTCATCAATAACAAACGGCATTAGTCATTAGTTACATGAGGACCTAATTGAGAATGAGGAACAAATATGAGGACTAAAACATATATTTAACCTTTTTATTATTCTTCTTAATTAAAACTGTTATTGTTTTTGCCATTGAAGGATTAGTACTTAATTTCTTTTTATCCGATTTTAAACATAAGAAACAGACAGTTTGGCCGAGTAGTTCGTTGTTTTTGCGATTAAAGTTTTAGGGATTGATTTCTTTATATGCGACTTTTAACATAACTAAAAACTATTTTAAATTCACAGTAAGTTGCAGAGACAGTAGTAGAAGGCCTTTAAGGCTTATTCACAGTTTGCACTGCATTTTATTATTTATTTTACGTTAAGTTCAACAATAGTTTAAAGCATTATAATGAATTGGTTTTTCTTCGAGTAGTTTTCCAGGTCACAGTGGTTGCCAAGTTGCTGGTAATTTGTGGGTTAACACAGTACAGGAACTTACTCAAAAAGAAAAAGAGAGTGGTTTGAAAGATTGATGATATTATTTATGGATCACGGACAGTAGGGTAGGTCTCGACCAGGGCCTCCAAAATAAAACATAGGTTCGATCCCAGGCCTGGCATCATTGAGGGCACTGTAACAATAGGGCTCTTGAGCCACTGGAGTTACATCTCTGGGATACTTGAGCTGAAGTGAATAATCCATAATCTTTATGTTTTTCATGTAGCATGCTTGCTGATATCGACCATTTGCAAACTCTCCACTACCCATTTGTGTTGTGGTGTGAGGCCTTTTCTTTCTTATATTCGTGCTCGATACTTGTCCCCCCCACTCAACCGATGTCGCACTGTGTCTCAATAATCCCACTATTTCAGCTGGCCAATAACCCACTGCCATATTGTTCTTCACTTTCAGATACCAATTTCCCGAGTTTGGCTCCTAAAACATATCTACCACATTAATCCTTTTACTATCAATTTTAACATACTAATAATTCAACTTTATCTTACCAGGAATATTCCAACGTTAATGTCATACTGTTCTCTATAAAATAATGATACAGGTCCTATGCTAGCACCAAGTGCTACTTGCCCTGTTTGCACAAATCCTGAACATGTAAGATCGAAGCATCCAGTTGATATGTATGAATCCCTCTGCAACACACACACACACACACCAAATCAAAAATCCCAAAATTACACCATTTTTTTACTTTCTCCTTTGCAAAACTACTAATATTTCATCCAAGATATATATACACACACACACACACACTTACAGTCCAGTAGGCGAAAAGTCGGGTGGCTAAGTCACCATATAGCTTGCGATTCACCTGAATCAATAGCAGTGAGAAAGCATTATTGATGTTTGTGTTATTAACCAAGTGAAGGGTTTTGATGCAATAGAGGTGTAGAATACAGTAGTTTGTGAGGGGAACCGACCGTCCACCCTGATTCAACGCTTGAAAAATAGGGACCATTGCTGTTCTTGAGCCAAATTTGAGCTGTGGTGAACTCATTTGTCTCAGCAACCTTTGGATTCCAAACGTTGATGTCTGCTTGTGCTCCAAGGTAGTTGAATCCCACTGTCAGAAGAAATGCTGACTGCATCACCATGTTACCTTACCATCAGTTTTATCTATTACTAAAATTTAGGTTGCATTAATCGAGTTACCCTAACCAGATATTACAGATTGTGATTGAGAAAATTACCGATCGAGTTGGGGTAACATATCCGTCTTCTTGGCCTGTTGAATTATCGTAGTGCTGTGGAAATTTCTGGCCAAAGCTGTCGAGAGAAGCAGCTCTGAGTAAATCTTCCTTTAGAATTCTACGAATAGGGATGGTTCCTTGTGGACAACTTCCACTCTTCTGCCATGTCTGAAATATCTGCGACTCTGAATCTTCTTCTATTATGCTTGAATTTTCCAATTGTAACATATAATCAGGCATCATCTGCAAAATCTCATCATTAAATGTTATTACTTACTAAAAGTTAGAATGATGATATCAAGAAAGACAACAATAATTTTTTTATCATTGTTTTTACACCTGACTATTATCTCATTTTAAGTCTCGTGTTTAAAATGACATGTCGATGTGTACTCCATCGATTTCTTAGTATAAAAGTTGCCTTTTTAAGAGATCAGAATGTTTTCTTGTAATCATAGAAATATTATTATTTAAATTGTGTATTTCATATTGCAAATTTTATACGATTTTCAATGAATGCCATGAAATTTATAATTTAATATGTAGTTTAAGTGCCAATTTTTTATCTAGGAACTATTATTAAGTATTATTATTTTATTTTAAAAATCAACTATGAATAAGAAGAGTAAGATGACCTGGATAGTGTGGTTTTTTAAGGCTGGATGATCAAAAGCAGGTTGGTCATAAATGTTGACACAATCAATAATATCTCCATCTTCACTCTACAAGGAAAAAGACGTTGACAATAATAATAACAATAATAATAATAATAATAAAATTATAACATATAATAAACCCTTTCTAATTTGTTATTGCTTAAATTAGATATCATATACTGATGTTTTTAAATGTTGTTTTGAAAGATATCTCTAACAACGTATAGTAAAAATATTTAAATAGCATAAATGTTTCATGAATTAGATTTTTAGAAATGAAATGATAAATGAGATATTTCAGTCTCTATACAGCTAAATTATAACTGATTAATTTTCCAAAGACCAGCTGCTAATTACATTAAAACATTAATCACATATACTTTATACCTCTATATAAAATTAGATTTCAAGAAAAAAAAATTGCTCAAGCATTTCGTCTCTGGTATGAACTTACATTTTCTGCATTCTAATCATTATTAAAACATTTCTTTTATTTTTAGTTCTTATAATTCTATTTCGTGTCCATTTCACGCCCCTACAAAATTAACGAAGACTAAAATTTTACGAAAATATTCACACAAAACTCTTTTTTATTGATTAAATATTTTTTTTTTAAAGTTCAACAAAAATAAAAACGTATCATATTTCTTTTTTTGGGGAAATACGTCAAAATTAATACTTTATTTTAAAAAGAGAATATAAATTATTTTATGGTAAGAAAAAAAAAATAATATTTTATTACAAATGCAAAATATACTATCCCGGCTAATTTTGTATGCCAAAAATATAAAAAATAAAATAGGAATCTGATTAAAAAATATGAAAGATAATAATTATTAATTCATTTTTGTAATCAAACTTTAAATACGGTATTAAGAAGACACATACTTTCTAAAAAAATTGAAAGGAGCATTAAAGCAATTTTAATGTTATGTTACTCAACTCACTTAGAAAATTGTTTTTAAATTAGGAAATTCACTTTGACTTTAATAACTTTTATATTACATTAATTAATTAAGAAAGGATACTTTAATACATATAAATTTTTTATATTTGTTTGATGTTATTTATTTTAAAATATAAAAAATCATTTTTTATTATCATTTTATTCTTATAATATATATTAAAAGAAGATAAATGTGTATCATCTTACCATTTTTCTAAATAATTTCACTATTTGTTTATTGTAAAAGCTCGTGAGAGACACATTTTTCCAACTTTTTTTTTTTTCAAATTTTTACTGCTCTTTATTGTGTTTTTGAAATATTTTAAAACATTAATATATTTTAAAACCATAGAACATGATAGTAAAAAGAATAAGTAAAAAAAAAAATCAAATTTTACACTTAGATATCCAATCAAACTCAAAGAAGTTCTCTTTAATGTATTTTTTATTTAAGACGAGAAATTTATGTTTTTGGAAGCATCAATTATTTGATTTATCTATATAATTATAAAGAGAGATTCAATCTTCTCGCATAAATAATTTTTCTAATTTTATCTTTTGATTAGTAATTATTTGTTAATTGTACTTTTTAAGTGAATTGTTTTAATTTAATCATTTTGATAAAGTATTATTTATAAAATAAATAAAACTATCTATAATAAAATCATAATTTCATATTTATTTTCATAATTATAATTTTATTATTTTTATTATATGAAAAAGGTGAACACAACATAGTTTGAAAATAAAGGATTTGAAAGAATTAAAATCTAGAAAAAAAATTGTACTAAAAGAAATTATGTAATTGCAAACCTTGATGGTTTTGACAGCAGGCTTGTTGAGTTGCTTCAATTTGGCTTCAATTTGTGTTTCTGATAATGGTTTTGCTTGAACGTTGAATCTGATACACAAAGCAAAAAATAAAAAAAGAAACATAATTGTAGTTTTTGTTTCTTTCATTTCACTCTGATTTCTACTCTCCATTTCTGTGCTAACCTACAAAGCAAAATATGTCTATAAACTTAAACTTGTATAAGCATCAGTAATAAATATCAATCACTCATTTATTGATTTATTTATTACCATGTTAGTTCTTTTGACTTTTATACCTCTTTTCTCCTAATGCTATTTATTTATTATTATCATTTTCTGACTGCAAAAATTATTAAATACGGATTATCTTTCCCTTTTTCATTCCCATATACTGTTTATAACTTTTTTAAGTTTAAAAGTAAATTAATTATTATTTTACTGATTATATAATTATCTTTGAAATTATTTAAAAATAATTAAAATACAACTGTGAATGAATTGGAACTCCTGTCTGACTACATTAGTATAATAACATGAATAATGGATTTTACTTTTATAAATTAATTGTTTGACATGTAACTTCCTTTTTTTTCTTCTTTATTTATTTATTAATTAATAAAATTTATTGGATGTCCTTTTAAAACTAAAATTTATTTTTGTTTAAAATTTCAATATATTTTTGCCTTCAAATTTTATAAATAAATAAATATAATTATTTTAATTTAATTATGTTAAATTTGTATAACGTATTAAACACATTTTTAAATTATATTAAAGTGAAAATTTGTTCAAACAAGTGAAAATAAATCAAATGTTAATATAAAATACTTTTAATAATATAAAAATTTTAATGTAATTATATTGAAGTAATTATGTTTACTTGTTTTTTATTTTTTAAGTTTGATAATTAAAATATATCAAAATTTAAAAAAATATTTCATATAAAACATTGTATATTGAATATATTTAAATTTACAATCAAACAAATTAAAGTAAATTTGATACTTAAAACTGCAAATGTATTTGTTTTTATGATCTTCAACTACGAATATATAAGATAACTATAATATTTAAAATGTTATAATTAAAATACGAGGAAGTTACATACGAATATGAAATATACGCAAAATGAAAAAATGTTTATTATAAAGCATTTAAATATATTGTTGTTTCGGATGTGAAATCATAATCAAAACATTTTTTTACATTTTTTTCAAATTTTTTTTAAACGTTTATGACCACTCGATCGTTTTCAGTATGGTCGAGTGATTTTTTAATTCGAGTACTAGTACATTATTATTATAGATCACTTAGTCAATAAATGCAAAGTAAAATAACGTTTGCGAATTAATTAAAAAAAACAAAAAACATGTTAAAAGTAAAATAAAATAAAATAAAAATGCAAAGTTTAACTAAAAAATGATTAGAATATAAAAAAATGTTGGTGCCTATTTTATACAAAGATGTCTCTTTTAATAACAAACAAGATGATAAAATGAATAAGTTGAAGCTTTTGATCATGAAGTTAATCCAGGTGTTGGCTCAACCAAGAGTTTTCAAGAAGAAAAACACAAAAAATATTAAGAGATTTTGGTACATAAATCTAAAAAATACTTGCAAATTTGATTTGAATAAGTTTCAAGAATAAGATAATGATGATTAAGGACTAAATTTCTTTCCACAAAGAGATAGTGAGAAATATGTTTAAAATATATCTTCCATAACTTTATTGAAACTTTTGTAAAATTAGTTTGAACTTTATGAAATTGTTAAATTTTGTATTATTATTATTATTATTATTATTATTATTATTATTATTATTTTCATTTTGGCACTCCACTTTCCATTAACTATGCATTTTAATTAAGACCTTTTTTCTGCAATTCACATTTATTTATATGTAAATGGGGTTTAAAACCTTATATAAAATACCTAAACATTTGTAACTATGACTCAACAATTATCTGTAACCAATCAAAGTGTAAGTTGAATTCATATTTTTGTCAACTTTTAATATGACCTATTATTAATTTGAGATAAAGTTGCATTGCACTGATATTTAAAATCCAATTAATGTGTATTATTGGTATCCATCAACGTTTGAATAATTTATAAAACTTCTTGAACTAATATCGAATTGCACTTTATTTAATCGAGTAACTCTCCTTTTCTTTTTAGTTTCCCCTTATCAACAATTTTATATTTATTTGAACATTTGGTTCTCAATATCTGAAAAGCCTTCAAATGATTTCACTAATATAGTGACAAGCTTGTCAATATTTTTAAATAATTCATTGTATTACAATGACTATATAACATGACAAAAATTCAAAGATTTAAGACATTTAAATCTACAAAATTTGTCTAGTGACACATCAAACAAATGTCACAACGTGTGATTTTAACATTTAAATCTATGTTGAAAAATGAAAATTTCTCTTTTATAATCATAGGCATGGAGTAATGATTTTTTTAAGTTAATATATAAGATGAAACTATCAATTATATTAATTTTTTTTGGTGGAATTCATGAAAAAAAAAAAAGAGAAATTTTGATCAAGGAGCAATTTGAAAATTGTACATCTAAAAAATATAACACGAGAATCACCTTGAAATATGAAATTCACACCACAATAAATATCAAGTTACAAAATTATTAAAATTAAACATTGTTAAAGAACTACACAATAACATGAAATTATAGAAGAATGAAGTCCCACATCAACTAAATATAAAACAAATTATAAGTGAATGCAAATCTCACCTTACAAGTTGATTTTGTGAAGTTAAGTTAAGGAGTCATAAAAAAATTATAAATAAAGACTGTTAAAAAAACATTTTTCAAATAAAAATGTATGATAATATATGGTAAAAACTGGAACTTTAAAAGAAGGAGAAATTAATACATTACTTAACGAATGTTATTTGAGAAAGACATTTTAAGGAATGGAAAGGGATTAGGGGCAATAGGGTGGCCTTCGTCCAGGTCCTCCAAAATAAAAGATAGGTTCAGCCCCGTATTTGGCTTCATTGAGGGCACTGTAACAATAGGGTTCATCAGCCATTGAACTTACATAACTAGGATACTTGAGTTGAAGCGAATAATCCATAATCCTTATGTTTCTCATAAAACAAGCATTCTTAAATCGACCATCTGCAAAATCTCCACTACCCATCTGTGTTGTCGTGTGAGGGGTTTTTTGTCTTATGTTGCTACTTGCCACTTGTCCTCCCCATTCAACCAATATCGCACTGTGCCTCAAAGAACCCAATATCTCAGCCGGCCAATAACCTACAGGGATGTTCTTATTCACCTTCAGATACCAATTTCCTGTGTGTGCATCCTACATCGTACACACCACGTTAATATTTTACCATTAATTCTAACATAATAATACTAATAATTTAAACATTCTTTTACCAGGAACATTCCAACATTAAAGTCATATTGTTGACCCCGACGTGATGATATAGGTTTTATGGTACCACCAAGCACCACTTGTCCTGTTTGCACAAATCCTGAACAAGTAAGATCAAAGCACCCTGTGGACCTGTATGAATCCCTCTGCATCACAATCAACCAAATCAACACACCACGTTTAAACCAATGTTTCATCTTTCAAGATCAATCAACAAAATAACTCACCGTCCAATACGCAAAAAACCTGGTTGCCCCATCACGATACAACTTGGGATTCACCTAAATCATAATATTAAGGAAGCATTATTGATGTGTTTGTTATTCAGTGAATGTAGAACATTGTATTTGATGCTGAGTTTTGCGAGGGTGACAATGACAAACCATCCACCCTGATTCCACACTTTCAAAATAGGGATTGTTGTTGTTTTTAAGCCATATTTGAGCTGTGGTGAACTCGCCTGACTCAGGAACCTTTGGATTCCAGACGTTGATGTCTGCTTGTGAACCAATATAATTGTATCCCATTGTCACAAGATATGCTGACTGCATTAACTAATAAGTTAGGCTCACCAAATTCAAAATACATGCGTAATTGTAGATATGAATCGACAAATACCGAGCGATTTTGTGGAATAAATTCCTTTCTTTGGTTTGCTGATAAATTTTGAAGAGGTTGAGGAAATTTCCGGCCAAAACTACGAAGAGAATCAGCTCGAAGTAAGTCTTCCCTTAGGATTCTGCGTATCGGAATGGTTCCTTTTGGACAACTTCCACTCTCTTGCCATATCTGAAATATCTCTGTCTCTAAATCATCTTTTTTACTTGAATCGTCAGATTTTAGCATATAATAAGGCATCATCTGCCACATCCATTCTTTACATTAAGATGCATACTCAAATGTAAAATCACAATTTTAATGTCAAAACTACTCATTTTAAATTAAATGATCATATAAAATGAGACCTTGATGGTGTGGTTTTTTAAAGCCGGATGATCAAAAGCAGGTTGATCGTAGATGCTGACGCAATCAATAATATCTCCATCTTCACTCTGCACAAAAAATAAAATAAAATAAAAATTATAGCCTTTCTAATTTGTTTTTATTTCTTAAATTAAAAATCATATATATACTGCACATGTACTTATTTTTAAATGTTGAGAGCATCATTGAAGGATATCTTTTAAGAGCATATAGTAAAAATGTTCAAATAACTTATACGTTTTTCATGAATTAGATTTCTAGAAATGAGCGAGATATTTTAGACTCCATACAAATTAGCCAACCTCTGAAAAATATATGTCTTCTTTTAAAAAAAAAAAACTTATAAAAGAAAACAGATTAGTAAAAATAAAATTATGAAATTGATTTAAAATTATGAAAATTAATAATTTTATTTATTAATTTTTTTTGTAATCAAATTGGTGAAAATTTAAATGTGATTCTAATTTGAGAGCATTGAAAACAAAGGTAAAATCTGAAAGAAAAAAAAAAAAAGCTTATTAAAAAGAGTGAGAGAATGTTGTAAATGCAAACCTTGATGGTTTTGACAGCAGGCTTGTTGAGTTGTCTCAATTTGACTTCAATTTCTGTTTGTAGCATTGATGATTGCTTTGCTTCAACGTTGAATCTGATGTACAATGCAAAGAATGCCCAAAGGAACAAAATTTTAGCCTTTGTCTCTCTCATTTCACTCTGATTTGTTCTCTTTACTTATCTGTTAATCTCTACAGGACATCATCTACCACTTACACTTCCATGCCTATCATGTTTAAATATTAATCACTCATTTATTCATGCATTAATTACAAAGTTAGTTCTTTTGACTTTTGTACTATGCTTTTATTTATTTTATTTTGGTGTTTATTTTTTTCATTTTATTTAATATGATTTTTATTTTTTCAATACTTCAATGTGGTTTTTATATGTTTAATATAATTGTTATTTTAATTAATTTTGTTTAATTTGATTTTTTTATAATGTTATCTAAATTGATAAAAAAAATTAAAAGATATGTGTTATATATTTTTTTAATTTTTATTTTAATTTATTATTTTATTACTTTAATTTTAAAAAAATTATTTACATATTAAATTATCATGACGTAACAATGTTAAGGTTATATGTTTAGTTATTGTCATTATCATATATCAAGTTAAAATTAATTTTTTTAATTTTTATTCAATTTATTATTTTATTATTTTTAATTTTCAAAAGTTATTGACGTGTCAAATTATTATCTCAAGTTAATATTAACATTACGTGTCATTGTTTTGTATTCTATTTAGTTCTAATTTCATTAATTGTTTAATTAATTTCGTTAACTTTATTTAATTCAGTTTCATTTTAAATTTTGGAAAAAAAAATCTTCATTGTTTTAAAATTAGATAAAAACTTGTTCATTATTTTTAAAATTAAAAGGATATTTTTTTATTATTTTTAAAATTAGAAAAAAAAAACCTTCATTAGAAGAAAAAATTCTTTATTACTTTAGGGTTTAGGGTTTAGGATTTAAAATTGGAAAGAAATTTTTTAATTATTTTTAAAATTAGAAGGTGAGTTCTTCGTTATATTAAAAATTATAAGGAAAATTATTTATTATTTTTAGAATCAGAAGAAAATTCTAATTTATTTATAAAATTAGAAGGAACATTTTAATTTATTTTTAAAATTAGAAGGAAAATAATTTATTAGTTTTTACAATAAAAATTCTTCAGTTTTAAAATTAGAAAAAAATTCTTTATTATTTTTAAAATTATAAGGAAAATTATTAATTTTAAAATTACAAGGAAAATTATAATTAATTTCTAAAATTTGAAGAAAAATTCTAATTTATTTTTAAAACTAGAAATAAAATTCTTTATTATTTTTAAATTTAGAAGAAATTTTTTTCATTATCTTTAAACCAACTATAATCCTACTTTTCACATATATAAAAAACAAATAAAAATCTAATAGTTATATTTCAATAATAGAGTTAAGTTAGTTTAAAAATAATGAAAGAAATATTTAATAAAAATATAAATTTTAATAAAACTTAAATTTAGTCTTAATTTAGAAAGAGACAAAATTAAGATTGAGTTGAACAAAATTAACAAAAAAAAAATTGTAACTAAATTAAATAAAATTAACGAAAATTATAATTGAATTGAATATAAGATATTGATACATGATGCTGACACTGACTTTGACACATGATACTGTTGTCGTCACATGAAAATTATAACACTAATGTTTGTCATGTAACACAATGTTAACTTTATACGTGAGCAACTTTTTTTAAATTAAAAAAATTAAAAATCATAAACTAACATATGACATACATTGTTCATCTCCTTTTAATAATTTAGACGATATCATAAAAAATGACCAAATTGATTGAAGAATATAAGGATCATATTAAACAAAACGAGAAAAATAGAAATTAAAATAATATTTAAGCTATTTATTTATTATTGAGAAAATTATATATATATATATATATATATATATATATATATATATATATATATATATATATATATATATGATTAAATATTTTTGTACTTACATTAAATTAGAATTCGTTTTTCTTTCAAACTTTAATATTATTTAGATTTTAAACTTTTTAAATGAATAAATAAATTTTAATATAATTTAGCTTTAATTAAAAATATTGAATAAATTGTTTTGGTTAATAATATATAAATAAATAAATTTTAAAATATCGATGAAATATTTTATAAGTCTTGATAATAAATCACACTATGTATCTTCTGTAATAAACAACATATTATCTGTATGTTATATTAGATAATACATTGTCCACGCCTTATACTCGATTATGTGTGTTTAGATTAGATTAACAATGTCTATTTTTATTGTTTCCCGGTTATATTTGAGTTTAATTTTTAAATAGCCGTAGATGTCATTTGATATTAGGTTTAATCATTTATATTGTCTCTATTTATGTTGGGTTTTCTCAATTAGGTCTACAATATTTTAAAATGTCTCAATTAAGTTTCTGTTTTTTTGCAAAATTAAATCAATTAAAGGTTTGCCGTTAACTTTAATGGAGGACGTTAAAATTGAGTGTGGGTGACATCGAGGTGACAGTGTGTGCTCAAGTGGGTTGGCTTTAATACATTTTTTTAATAAAATTTCATTGCAAATGAAAAGGTGCACACAAAACACAACGTTTTATTAACTAAATTCTGCAAAATCAAAACGCAAAGTTTATGGAAGAATTGGATTCTGCCTCTCGACGCTGTTTTAACTGACTATCATTGTCTTGACCGGTTCAGTTCGTCCAAGGGTAGGGTTTGTTTCGGAATTAATCAATGCATGAGTCTCGCTCCGATTGTTTGTTTCTCTTTTGGAAATGATTCTAAGTCTAGGTTTAGTTATGTTGCATGGGTGATTAAGTGTTTAGAGGGGATGAGCGAGGTTGCGAGAGAGGAGTTAGCATGGATTCTTGAAGCTTCCGTGAGACAGAGGAGGGTGTGTGGGGTTTTTGGGTTGTGGAGTGAAGGGTTGGAGGGACCTCTATATATGGTGTGTGAGAGGCAAAGCTATAATTTTTTAGACAAATTTGGTGAATTGGGAAATGGGTTTGTTGGTGGGAATGAGGGTGGTTTGGAGTTGGACACTAGTGGGATTTTTAATTTTTTAATGATTCAGAAGGGTATATGTGAAACTGTGCTTTCTTTGCATTTGGAAGGTTTGGTTGCTGGCTGTTTGGGGCCTTCTTGTTTCTCTTTTGATGAGCTCGGTGGGATTTGTATTGATTTGAATGAGGTATTGGGGATGGGAAGGCGGTTGCATGCTGTTTCCGGTAAACTAAATTCTGCAAAATCAAAATGTGCGTTTTGATTTCTTCTGCAAATTCTCCTCTTCCAATTTAGAGTTTTAAATCCCTTATGAGTTCCATATTTTCCCCAATTTCTCCAATTTTCCCAATTTTCACTTTCTTCTGAAATGTTCTACAATCAAAAGGATTTTGGCAAAATTTAGTTAATAAAACGTTGCGATTTGTGTACACGTTTTCATTTGCAATGAAATTTAATTAAAAAATGTATTAAAGCCAACTTACCCGAGCACACACTGCCACCTCAGCCAACCTTGGATGCCACACACACTTAATTTTAACGCTGTCCATCAAAATTAACATTAACGGCAAACTCTTAATTGATTTAATTTTAAATAAACAAAGACTTAATTGAAAGATTTTAAAATACTGAAACCTATTTGAGAAAACTCAACGTTAACAGAGATAATCTAAATGATTAAACCTAACAAAAATGGAGTTTTTTTTTTTGGTATAGAGGCATATATGAAAAAGAAAACAATATTACAATTGATTATAATGCATATTTAGATTAGACTAACACTGTGCTACATAAAAATAAATTTATTAATTCATTTCTACGATGGTAAACCATCGTAAGTGTATTTAGGAGAATTAATTTATTAATATTTTAAAATAATAACAATGATTTGAAGAAAAATAATTTTTTTTAGGTAGAAGAATTATTGTTGTCTTTGGTGGAGAGAGATTCTCCTGCAGAAGTCATGCAGTTTCAGGATCCACTAAATGTTTTATTAGTTTATTTTTATTGGTTATATAGTTAACTAACAGAGAAAATATAATATAGTAATGAAAATAGTTAAAAAGACAGAAGAAGAGAAAACAGATTTGCCTAACTTTGACAGCAGAACCAGCTGGAACAGCACAGCACCCACTCAAATTATAATAGCCACTCTGTAAATTTCTCTGCATTCCCAAAATACCCTTCTTTTATCATCTGATTTCCCTTCTATATAAACTCTCCTTCACCTTCTTCACTTCATTAGCATTCCTTTCTCTGCCTACACTGCTTCCATCAAAACCCTAAATCACTGATAAACAATGGCTTCTTCTCAACTCCTAACCATCACCACAATGGCGGTCCTTCTTGCCGTCGTCTCCACCGCTTACGCCGCCGATGCGCCCGCGCCTAGTCCTACCTCTCCGGCTTCTGTCATCTCTCCCTCCTTCGTCGCGGGTTTTCTAGCCGCCGCCGTTGCTCTTGTCTTCGGATCTTCTCACAGGATCTGAACATGCAGAGCTTCTGACTTGAGATTTTCAATTCCTCTATTTTTGTGTGGATTTACCAGAGATCGAGGCTTGCCTAGTAGTATATAGCTCTCATGTGTTGATGTGCAGAGATTTCATCTGTTTATTTCTGTATCTTTAGTTATTTTGCTATATTTTTTGAGTATTATTATTTGTGATATTTGTTGCGGTACATAATGGATTTCTTTTATTTTCTAGTTTGTGCTTCTTTGTAAGGGTTTTTTTTTATTAATTATCTTGTTTTTTTTTTTTTAGTTTTTCTGTGAATTCAGGTGTTCATATCAATTGATGATGTTATCTATAGTCTGAGACCATTCTTTAATTTTGATAATGACTTTTGCAGAAGCATGCGAAATATTAACAGAAAAGATAGAAAAATATTATATTTTAACATCCATTTAGGTTTCCATTTGAAGGTCTTAAGTTCAAAAATTGAAATTTAATTTACAAAGGAATAATACATTTTGAATTCGAATTGGGTTTGCTATAAATTAAGTTTTGTTATAATTTTGAAACAGAGGAAAAGACAGTGTACGAAATAAAGTTTGTTCAAATATCATGGATGATTGATAAAGACATTTTTGTTGTCCGAAGTTAGAAACTTGTAATTGAAGAAAACAGAGTATAAGTTTGTGGGGACAAGAATAATAATTTCTATTGACAATTGAAGCTTGTCCATTAAGGGTCAACCAACTTCATGTGTGTTTACACATAAACTAAAATTATGCAGTGCTTTAAATGCTATACCAACTCATGTTACTACTACAATAACATTATTAAAATTTTCTAATAATTGGTAATATGTTTTGGTGAAAATATACTTATTGTATTTATACTTTTTTTTTTCTAAGGAGAAAAATATATATAAAGTAATATTTGTTATGTTCATAAATCATAAATAGATTTTTGTTTCAATAATATCAAATTATATTTAATAATTTTCTATCATAGATATTATAGAGAACAGACTCTATTTTTTTATTTAAAAATAACAACATAGTTATGTTATTTTTTTTAAATAATTATCATGAATTTTAAAACATAAAAAAATTCAAGTTAAGCAAGTCAGAGTCTTTCCATCGAGATAGTCCAAAAATACATTCAAATTAAAGTTAAATTTAATATATTTGGTTTATTATAAATTTGGATTTGCTGGTCCAAATTTAATCAAATTATTTTATTCTCTTCAATTTTCAAAAATACATTTAACGCCAAATGTGAGAGTTTTCTTAAAACATTGTTAATTCCTCTATTTTGGGGAAATTGAAATTGTATATTTATTTTCAAATTTATTCCTATTTTAGCTTATAACTTTTGTAACGCAGAGTTTATTTTCAAAAAAATATGTTAAGATGGTTGGACCCCCAGAGCCAGTTTTGCCATAGAAATGGTATGGTTAATTAAACAATTAAACATCCTTGGTATAACTCCATAAGTGATTCCCACTTCAACATGAGGTAATTACCCTCACCTCCACTTCTAACATTTGAGTTATTGCAGTTCATGTAACTATATTTTTTTTATGGCCAATTAAATTAAACTAAATTTACGTTAAATAATTTGAGTCATAGATTGATCCATAACTCATACAAATATTTTATTAATTTTTTTTATCATTTTTTATAAGTTTTTTATTATAGTTATTCATGTATTGATAATTTGATATTTTTAAATATTATAATATTAATCAATAATGTTTAAATAATTTAAATGTTTAAATTATTTATTTATTAAATTAATTCTTTAATTTTTAATTATTATTATAATTGATGGAATAGGTGAGCATTAATTGTATTATTATAAAATAAATAAGTTGAATCAATCACTTTCATATTCTTTCTTAATAATAATAATAATAATAATAATAATAATAATAATAATAATTTAGAAAAATAAAATAATCTTAAGTCAATCCATTAAACTATCAACCTATAGTATAGTATAAAATTATAAAATCTCTAATTCACCAAAAACTAAATTTAATTGAACTAATACATTTTTAATTGAGAGCCAAATTTAGTCACTCTCACCCTACACCCATGGACATCTTCCATAGCATATATCAGCACTTCATTTGTTAAAATGTAGATTGAAATTCAATAATATTAAATAATTTATTAATTACATTACTTTAAAAAAGAATGATTAATGAAAATTAATAAAATACTTGAAATGCAACCAACAATAAAAACATAATCCATAGAGATAAGTTTTAAAGTACAAAAAATATATAAGGATTTATATTTAATTTCAGCTTAGAAAAGTGAATTTGAATCTAGGATTTTAAAACTTTCAAGAAATGTACCAAAAAAATTTCTTAAAGTGATTGTTTAACCTACTTATCAATATTGACAATTGATGATTTTAACTCCACTTTTTATTTGCATATCCATATTTTGTCTTTAACCAAAACTATCTTCACTTTTTAATGTGTCACACCTTTGAATCCATAATTCATCACGACAAAGCTTCTAAGAATAATTGCTTGAGATTTAGGATTATTAATTTGTGAGTAGAAGGGGATAACAATCATCAAAGAATGTTAGGGAAAAAATAAATAGAAACCATGGGAAAAAGAAAAAAATACTGAATCAAATTCGAAAAAGGAAAAAACAAAGATAACACACATCATCATACCTAAGAGCAAACAAATTCCTTTGATTCTATTATTTAAAAAGATTAAGAATCATTCACTTGTCATAGAAGTACGAACTTCAATTTAATTCAACAAAGGAAATTATCACAGCCTTAAAGAAGACGCTGTTTTTTAAAATGTTCAATGCTAGAGAACACAACAAAGGTATTGTGAGAACCCCTATTGCTAAAAGAGTGATATTATTTTAAGTTAAAATTGTTATAAGAAAAATGAGAATTTGTGTGATAAAATGAATAATAGGAAATATTGTCAAAAGATGTTATGAGACACATTGTGTTAGTGAAAATGTCCCTCCTTGAGGACACCTAGTCATTTTGCAATTCCGAAGCAGTTTTCCAGACTAGGAAAGAAAGGAAATGAAGACAAGGAGATTAAGCTAAGCAGTGGCAAAGCTAAAATATTTAATATTTTGATTTCGATGAGTTGGCATCCAGCTTTGATGTCATGCCATGCTTTACAAAATCCATGCATTTCCTACATCCTTACCAAACATAAAGCTTAGCATCTTCACTTCTCAACATTCATAGCCTCATTAACTTTTCTCTCTACTCAGAGTCAGACTCCATGTTTCCCATTGCTTTCAAACCTCTTGGTCTCTGCATAAAAATAAATTATATTTCTTTATTTATGTGCCAAAAAAATATCATCTTCTCATAATTGCAGAAATGGATCTTCCTCTCTTTTTTTTTTCATTCCATTTACCTTTTTGGATATTTTCTTCTCCCTAACCTCGTATCGTTCCAAGGTAAGATCGCACAACCATGCACCAGGACTAACGAGCTGTCAAACAAATCAAACACTATTCAAAACACAAATCACACATGCACTTATTTGGAGTTTCAATACATAACACCTTAGTAAGACAGAAAAGAACCCACTAAACAAATAAATAAGAACATTTTCATCTTTACTTCATCAAAGTTTATAAAGATGCAATGATAAGAAAAGAAGAGCATAAAAAAAAAATTTGAATGCACAAGAAATTATAATATTATAAATATAAAAGAAGACGAAACTTTATATAGACCAAAACATAAACTTAAACCTAAGTGCATTATTAGAAAAAGCAAACTAAAATTTTTTAGTTCTCTTCACAACCAGGAAGAAGTGTATAAAAAATGTGTCATGCATTTTTATTATTCAAAAACCTAGCAATAAAGATGGCTTATGAGCTATAAAAAAGAAATTCTAAAACAGAAATGAAAATGATATAGATGTAACATATTATTACACAAGGCTATATATTTATTTCTTTCAACTATTTCTATATCATGAGTGTAATATTTTGGCTAGATGAGAATACACAAGAATTTCTTCTGGTATTCCATCCAGCTAAGAAGAGGTCAACCGGTTTCTAAATTTGTCCGCTAGTTAGTAGGAGTTTTGGTCTTTTGTTGATAAGTCTGTGTAATGACTATTCATATTCAATCAGGTACGTCCACTACAACTGACACCACTCATTACATAGAAGATGTAATCCAGTATGGTTGCTCCTACTTTTTAATATATAAATCCAAACTCCACTGAACAGGTGTGATACTCTCTTTTTATTTATTTATTATTTCTTTCACTTAATTCATTATTTGTTATTTCTGGACCAGAACCCATTTAAAGTGCCACTGAATAGATAAATATCAAGTGGCAGAATATTATCAATAATAAATAACAGTAATAATATCAATAATAATAATATTAAAACCTCAGTTTAACTATTGATTTTCAACACCAGTTTTATGATCACAATCACAGTTTCACCCTTTATTAAAGAACACAGTTTCACCCTTTATTAAAGAACAGAATTTTCAATACCAGGTTTAAGAAACAGCATATTTGGGCCACCTAGGACAAAAAAAACACAGATTTTTTTTTTTTAATTGAAGTACTGCTGCACACAGATTATTATACTAATAGGTAGGTGTAGGCATCAAATTCAAGAAAACTATTCACTTCCCCCTTTTGGAATTATTATTTTAGTATAATTTGTTAAAAGCTTATTCAGCTTGCAGGGATTCATCGGTGACCATGTGGAGTAGTAGACTAATCTTGATCTGTGCAGACACTTCCAATAAGTAATAATGGAAAATAAGTAATAAAGCAAATAAACAAATATGATTAAATATTATTATTTTAATAAATTAAAAATAAATGTCTCACGTAAAAATAGTGATGACTACGTACAGATGGTGGTGATGTTATACTACTTAATTATTTTGGTGACTAACTATTCGGTATGAGCCAAGCTCCCTTTGACGCGTGTAATGCACTCCACAGCTGCCAACCGTGTATAGCTTTTTCAGGAAAAGGGAAAAGCAAAATACCAAAGGAAAAAAGAAAGGCACTCACCTAAAAGAATACCACCACACATCAACTACTAAAATTAGAATATGCTACAAATAAATCTGTCCCAGAATTCAACTTTTTAATAAAAAATAATAATCCTATTAAAAATTATTAGTCAAATTTTCTGATGGGTTAAGCTTTATACTAATAATAATATGCTTTAAAAAAAATTAAAATATGATTTAGTTGGTTTTCACACCCATTTTAATATTGTTATTATGCCCTTACTGAGCAAAATAATTAGAACACCTTTCCTGTTGAGTGAGTACCAAAACAAGGTCATAGAACCTCTGTCAGAGAGTACTTCATCCAAAACAAATTATGAATTTCATTGAGATTTGTTTTTACTATTGTCATTGTATTACTACTAGAAAATAAATTGATGGGAGCTGCTATGATTTAGGATATTGGACATCAAGAAAAGTTCATGTTGATGTGATGAATAACAATAATAATTAAGTTGAAGAAAATAATGAAAAAGCAGAAAAGGGGAAGTGAGGCTTACATTGAGGGTGCGCTGAATGAATTTAGCTCTCTTCTTGGGTCTCTGAGGCAGCTTTGAGCCCTTAATGGCGAGAAAATCTTCTTCCTTCTCCTTGTTGGTCAAGGCAATCACGAACTTCGGGGGCCACACAGGCGGAGCGGCGTCTCCGCTGCCGGAGGGAGACCCTCCCTTCTTGCTATCGTGCGCAGTATCCGATGAGGCTGCAGACTTGTTGTTGTCATTAAGGTGGTTGTTATGGGTCCCCCTCTTATCGTGCGCACCCCTGTCCGGTGAGGCAATTCCCCTAACGCCCCCGTTGCTTTGTCCTCCTCTCATGGCACTTGAACCTTCTGAGTTCCTAAATTACAACCCAAAAATTTAAAACGCAAACACAACACACATGTAATTATCCTATGTGTCTTTCTTAATCGTAAGAACGTGAATCACATCACATAACACGACATAATAAATAGGGCAAACGAAGATGCATTTCAGAGGTTATTTTAGAGTTAATAAACATATATGTATATATTATTATATTATATTATGTATGAAAAGTAACCAGGGAGTGGTGAGTTTACGAAATTAACCTTGGGTGATTGATCTAGATCCAAGGGTGGGAGAGGCTGGAATCTATGTAGACAGATTTTTTAGCGTAGAAAAAGGGGTGGTTTTTGGCTTCTTTGGGGGGCTTTGTATTTGTATTTTGGTTTGAAGGAGAGTTGGGTAGTTAATTTATTTTGGTTGATGAGAAGAGAATTGGATATTTGAGTCGAACCTCGAGGGGCCTAGCCTAAGAGAGAAAGTGTGTGTGATTCCCTATAACGGGCACAGCTGGTTCCACGGCTTCTTTGGAGCCGTTGGATTTAGAGAGCTTTATTATTGGGCAATCAAGATGAAGATTGCTACGTGGTGGAATGATGAAGGAGACGGGACGGATCTGCGACCTGGTCCCTTCGATCCGACGGCCAAAATGGAAAAGGACGTTTCGTTAACACGTGGAAGGAAACCCTCCGTTCCATGGTTCCATGTGAATAATCAACTCCTGCTTCCGCCTCCTACATGTAGATCCAGAACCTGCAAATCTCCCTCTCCTCTAATCTAATCCTAATCCTAATCCTATCTTCTACAACGCACAAACCTCCTTCATTACTTTTCTTTCTATGACATGAATTCAACATATTCTTTTCTTTTTTATATAATTTCCATAACAGTACTAAACAGTAACAAAACTCGTAATTAAATCTCACAGAGTAAATAAAATACCGGCCTGAGATTTGACAGAGTCAAAATAAATATCCACTCATCTTCTAGGTTTTTCCATGGAAAACTCATCAAATATATAAAAACAAGATCTAGAAAAGAAAATGTCAACGGCAAAGAATCAACCACACCAACCTAAAACCTCCTAAGAAATCTCAAACCCCCTGTCAGACGTCAGAAGCAAAGCAGCAAGGCTTGGATTATTAACCGACGCTACCAAAGATTCCAAGTTAAAATGTAAAGGAACAGACACAAACTATGTTGATTAAAAAATGAAACATCCAAATTAATAAAGCAATGCCCGAAGGATTCCCCAAGTTTCCAACCGATTAAGCAAGAATCACGCTCCCACTATTTTTTTGCGTGCCTAAATATCATGGCGTTAATCCAAATTCAGAACCAGATATTATTAATATACCCTATCATCTAGTTGTGAGGCAGATATTAGAGAAAGTGATGTTAGCTTAGTGATTGACGATATCTGGAAACAAAATTTGACGGAAGTAAAGAAGGGGATCTCACGCACTTACTCACCGTGAGTTCCTCTTCATTGTTTAATTTGGATGAGACTGCAAGGACCTGACCAATTGGAGAATCGACAGAATATAAGCCTTTGTGTATTCAGCCGAGATGAATTAAAATATAATAATAATTTGAGCAGTGGCCCAAATTATTTTTAATTTTAAATTTATTTACAGTAATATTTGAACCTTAAGATTCTTTGGGTGAGAAATGTGATTTACAAGTTGCACCCAACGAAATTTCGTGGAGACATCCCACTAAACAAATTTCAAAACCACTCTCTGCCCCCACTACTCCTCACTACACTTTCAACTCATTCCCATGCCCACGCTGTGCTTTTTCTCTCCCACTTTTCTTTCCAGTTCCCTTCTAACCAGTTCCTCAGATAGATATTTATTTCACTCACACCCATGTGCTGCTTGCTTTCAAACTATTTATACTCATATCTTTCGCTACCTACACCACCACAAACCCTACCTTATTTATTTTATTTAATCAACAAAATAAAACAGATCAAAACAAAACACTGGCCCACGCGCCACTGCGCCACCAACACCATCCTTGCCCTCAAGATAAGTATGGATGGAAACACACTCAACCAGAGAAAACCAAAATAAAAACAATTATTGAGATATGTAATTTTAAGTAACGATTTTTAACTTTATGAATCACAACACACAAATCTTGAGTTTTCCCTCTTTTCGGTATAAAATCCCGAATTTTGTCAAATTGACCTATTCTCAGATCTCATTTCAGTCTCGCTCAATCATATATTTTTAAAAAAAAAAGATTAAATCATATTTATGGGGGAAAGATAAAGTAACAAAGTGAATGAAAAATTGCGTTACCTGAGAATTCGTTGCTGCGGAGAAGAAGGACGTTGACGGAGATTTGGATACCCGTTACTCTGATTATGATGATGATTGTTATTGTTGTTATTATGAGTGTGTCCAACTCCAAGGGTGTTATTATTGACACCGAAGGTGGGCTTATTTAAAGAATCCTTATCGGTTCTAACGACCCGGCGATCCACCCGAACCGTTGTCCTCTGAACCGGGCCTGAAGAATCGTCCTTAACCTGCACCTTCATGCACCTTAACCGCTTCCGATTCCCCCACTGCAACACCAAATCCGACGTCGTTCCCTGTCTAGCGCCATCGGAACTCGCCCTCAACAGCAACGACCCTTCCCCTCCGCTTTTATCTCTAGCACCAGACACCGTGTTATTGCTTCGAATACTTGAATCTTTCTCCATTTCTTCAACCTTTCCCTGCCATCATCATCGTCATCATCACCATACTAGGTTAATTTAACTTCTAGCTACCATAAAAATAATTAAAATTAAGAATTAGTCCTTCAAATTGCTACATTTTTAAATTGAAATTGATATTGGATTTGTGTTCCTTCACAAACACAGACAGCGTCTCTCTCGTCCACATCCCAATTAACTGAGGTTACTACACTGTTTAACAGGATTTGTGCATCGAATGGTCCATGGATTCCGAACAAAAAAAAAAATACACTTTGAGCATCTTCTACATCTGGGTCAAGACAAAAATGGATGATGACAATAACAAGAGAGAGGGAGAGGAACCGAAGACAGTGGAAATGTTCGGTGCACAAGGAAAAAAGAGGTTCAAATTCAGTATTTACACAGGACAGCTAGGATAATGTGAAAACGAGACATCAATCGATTAAATTCAACTGGTCTTGGGCGGTTCTGCTCAATGCCTCGTCTCTTCAAAAGCCACACTAGGATTGTATTGTGAGCGGTTGAGATTACGAAGAGCACCAAAAACACGAGTTAGACCAAAGAGATCCAGAAAAACTGGATGTTTACCTTACAAAATTAACAATAACTAGAACATGAATCAATTCCTTCCGACGAAACCAAGGGGATTCTTCGTTTTCCTGCACCAAATTATGAATAAGAGAGAAATCAGAGAACAATAGCAAGAACGTACGAACATCAAAACTGAATTAACTGTTGCGGCCAAGACTGCAAGGTTGCGATCAGAATCAATTTATTCAGTTCTAATTTTGATTAAGTACATTAGTTTCTCTCACCTAAATCAGGTCCGGCCAGAACTTCGTTTATGACTGTAGGAAAAGTGCCGGGATTTCAGTTCTGAAGCTGTGGAAAATGTAAATCTATGTTGAAAATTCAAGTAATAATGACATTCCAAAGCTTCTATCAGCGACGATGGATATAAACTCAGTCTTTACACCCAAGCAAGAAACGATCGTCTCTGTAATTACAGGGCAAGCAGAAAGTTCAGAGCTTCAAAACCCCTTTTTCTCTCACGAAAAATGTATCTGGGGAGACAAAAAAAAAAAAATTCAGGAATAACATAGCACAGACACCAAAGGAAGGAATAGAGGAACGAAATAAGGCAAAAACAAAACTGGGGTCTTATTTTCGAACCTTCAAAACTGGAAATCTTCTGCAACTTATTAATCGCAATGATCAAAGGAAATCTCCAGAACAGATTTCAGTTGAAAACTTAAAACGAAATTCGGACAAACTCATGAAAACACTCTTGGAACATGCATCGGAAAACATAAATGAGCCAACAAAATTGGGAGAAGAAAAAAGGATTGGAGATAAATACAAGTTTGGTTGTCGTGGGTGGGCAAAAGGAGGAAGAAAAGAAGAAGAGATAGATATTGATGCTGTCTAAATGGCTAACCCCATTGTATGTTTGAAAAAGTCAGATCCTGAAGATGAAAGTTTGGGCTATGTGAATTAGTGTTGTAAATTGGAGAGGAAGCGTGAGAGGTGAAGGAAGAGAAGAGAAGAAAAAAAAGGGTTGAAGAGGAAGCAGGTTGATGTTGTGATAGAACGAAAATGGGGTGTGTGTGTGTGGGTTGGTGTTTCCATTGAAGGACCTGTTTGTGTTATATACATACATCTTGTAGTACACACACAGACACTCCTTTGCACCTCACCGTAGATCAACAATCTCACGGCTTTCCTCTTTTCTCCTTCTAACCATTCACGGTTTACCCTTACACACCCCTTAAGTTAAGCCGCTCTCCCATGCCCTTACGCCGTTAATGCTTTCACAGCACGTTAACGGAATCTCTACACTCCTCACATTCCAAATTCCAATTATTAATTCAATGTTAATCCTTTTTAGCTAATCATGCTTTTTTTAAATATTAGAATTAAATTATCTTTTAATTTTATATTTTCATATATTTTAAATAACTTCAGCATTTTATATTCTCATTTATCACCAATTATCATATACAAATATTTTTAAAAGAGTGCTAGATATTTCTCATGTTAAATTTATTGAACTTTTTTGCAAAAACTATTTGATATTTTAAAACTTTAGTCTTTAAACATATATAATTATTAAATTCATAATAAAACATATTTTGTCTACTTAAGTTCATTTCATTCCCGCCCTTGATATTTAACTACGGTTAGTTAACCTGATCTTTACGATGCACCGAACCACAAAACCAGTTATCTACAACAACGTGGCAAATAGTAACTACGATTTTGGTTTCTTGACAGTTCTGTCTGTGAATGTCAGCTGTTTCGTGAATCATAAAAAGAGAGATAAATCTGATTCAACTTCAATCTAGCAACTAGGGATTGACCAAATCCTGGCTGTCCATCTATGTGTTATTCCAACACTCATTTTAATTTCCAACAATTCCATAAATCAACTTTTTGTATAACTTTCAAATTAAAACTTAAATCTTTCATATTTCTTAAATAAAACACCTTAAAGTATATTGACCAAAATTTCTTTTGCAATTTTAAAGATGTCTGATACTTTTTAGGGTTCAAAATTTCTTTCCAATGTTACTGTACCTTCAAAATATAAAATTACCCTTTAGTGGCTACCGTGTATTAATTGATATCTACATTTGACTTTTGTGTGTTAATTTTACATTATAATGATATTATATAATTTAAACTTTATTTTATAAAAAATACAGAGTTGTTTTAAGAAATAATGACCAAAGTGCAGTACATGAAACAATGGTATAACATAAGGTTAACACCTATATTATTCAATATTGTCCATTGGTTTTTTTATTATTTTTTATAAAGTACAAATTTCTAGTAATTGAAACTTATTACAGTGTTTTATTTTATCAGCTTTTTCATAAAATTAGTTTGTTTAACTTTGTTTAACTGGTGGTTTCATTGCTCTTCAGGATTGAAAATACAATATTAAAGGATGTTTAAGCAAAATTAAAAATACAAGTGGTGAGATTCAGAGATTGTTAAAATGGTTGGAATTGTGCAATAATCAACAACATGAACACAATGCTAAGAAAGAGACAGAAAACCATACTTGATTTGATCAAATACAAGCAACTTTGGAACCTTTGGTGCTTGATAAATCTATGAATCAGCATCATAAAAAGTCCACGACGAACATTTCTCTACGACTGTTGGATGCAACCTTTTCTATTAAAAATATTTCTCTAGAGTATGCTTAGCTGAATTTTCAAGACAGAAAATTTTTTCAACTATCACAATACACCAGAATATGAATGGGGTTGAAATAGCAATAACCGCGATGCATTTTGAGGGAGAAGTGATAGCCTGGTTTTAGACGTTACACAATTAAAAGCCATAAACATTTAGAGTGGAGTTAACTCGTGCTCTTGAATCTCAATTTGGTTCCATTCAATTGTTCGATGGAAGAATTATTCAAGTTACTATAGACAAGTTTTGATTTAGATTATTATTTGAAATTTATGTCTCTAGCCAATAGATTGTTGGATCTTACGGATGAGGTACTACTCAATTGTTTTTTATCGGTTAAAATGTTGATCAAAAGAGATGTTATGACACTCTCGTCAATTTTTTTGTTAAGAGTTTTTGCGTTGGTAAAATTATATGAAGATAAATATTGCTCTCGAGCAAAACAATCCTTCATTAAACCTTTGGTTTAAACGTATTCAACGAAACCTGCATCTCAATCTTTGCTGCAACCACATCACAATCAGAAACTTAATGTCAAAGCACAACTTTTATCCCATTACTTACTCCAAGCACTCTTCCAATAAAAAATGTCAATGTTAAAAGGGTTAGTTCAACAGAAATACAATTGATAAGAGATAAAGACCTTGTTATTTTTGTGATGAAAAGTTTACTTTTAATCACAAGTGTCTTAATAGACAATATATTTTCCTTCAATTGGAGGAGGAGGACAAAGATGTGTATGGCACTATAGAAGAGAAAGAAGAGGTAGATGTTAACACTACTTCTACGGCTACGGAAGAGCATCATTTGTCTCTGAATGCATTGAAAGGTGGAATGAGTGTGGACACCATTACATTCTTAGCTTATATTGATGAACTTCCGGTTCAAGTACTGATTGATGTAGTACTAATAATTCTTTTGCAACCAAGGATTGTAAAATTTTTAAAACTACTAGTAGAGCTTGCTTCTATGTTTAGAGTAATGGTAGGTGATGAGAGTTATATGACTGCAAAGGAAAGATTCAGCAGCTTAATGTGCATGCACAGGAACATTCATTTGTATTAAAGCTTTCTTGTTACCTATTTTTGGGGCATATTTAATTCTAGGAGCTAATTGGTTAAAAACCATTGGCCCTCATATTGCTGATTATGAAACCTTGCAACTGAAGCTATTCCATGATGGCAGGTTCACTACACTACAAGAAAATAAGGAATTGGTTCCAGATCAAGCATAATTATATCACATCAGAAGGATGGTACATACCAATGCAACAACGAAGATATATAGTATGATTCAGGTTGAATAGTTATGCTGTCTGGATGAACTGCAGTATTCACAACTACCAACAATATTACTCCATATGGTCCATTATTGGTTTTCTTTGTTGTTTATGATAAAACACTAATTCCTAGTAATTGGAACTTATTGTAGTGTTCTGTTTATCAATTTTTTTCATAATGAAATTAGTTTGTTTCATCTTGCTTGAACTATGCACTAAAACCGTTGTGCAGAGAACTCCAGAGACCTCGGCCATTTGCTCTTTCATATTTCAGCATTGTAGTTGATGGCAAAGGACCCCTTATGTTTCATCCCATACTGACACAAGGATTCATAATGTGTCTTAAAACTTCTAACCCGAATCAACACTAAGTTAAGGCATAACTTTGTCAGAAATCAAAAGCTTTTGTTGATAAACTTTGTTTTCATTTCCTTTTCGCTTTAGCCTGTTTATATTTAAGGCACCTCAACCATATGTTTTTATTCCTATATATATGGCTTTCTTTTCAATAATATCAGTTTTGGTTCTAGTATCCTCTCCTATCCTCTTGCTTATCTCTATTTCTTCTCTTTAACTCTAATTCGCATTATTTTGTACCACTTTCTTTTTTGTTTTTCTACAATGTATCTTTCTCATCTTCAATATTCATGACTATACAAGTTTTTAGTAATATGATATCAAATTTCACTAGAAACTATTCTAATGAAATTTGTATTTGTTTGACATTATTGTACCTGTTATCAAATCATTAATGTCTAGTTTCACGTATGAGATATACAAAAGTAAGGTACAAACCTCGTCAATTAAAAAAAAGATTAATTTATAGTACATAAGTGAGGACAAACCATCTTTTACAAACCATTTTTATAAGATTGAGTTAGACATAAAGTTCATTTCTTAACATAATATTATAACTTAGTCTTGATTCTCGAATTATAAGTGATCTTCCAAAAAAAAAAAGTCATTGGTTGCCAATGAATTTACAAGACCAAGTTCAACTCTCATAACACAATTGAACATTTAAAAGCCCGTCTTGTTACAAAGGAATGCACACAACTTGAAGAGTTAGATTTCTTTCACACTTTTACTCTTGTTGCCAAACTAATAACCTTGCGCCTCTTTCTTGCTTTTGTTGCATCCAACAACTGAATTTTGAAACAATTGGATGTTAATAACACCTTCCTTCATGTCAACTTCCATGAAAAAGTTTACATGAAGCTCCCCCTTAGCCTTTGTACTGTCAAATCAAGCAAAGTTTGCAAATTACAACGATCTCTCTACGAGCCCAAACAAGTTGGTTGTCAATGGTATGCCAAACTTTCGAATTTCTTCTTTGAAATAATTATCATTGCTCCTCTTCTGACGATTCTTTTGTTTTTGAAACATGATGATTCACACATCACTGCCTTACTCATATCACTCTTGAACTACGTAAACACTTTTGCATCAAATCCTGTTTTTCATGAGAGAATATAACATATTCATATTAATTATTATTTTGTCTGATAAGAAATCACTTGTAGTCTTCTCAAATTTCTTCCTATCTCATCTACTGATCAAGCAATTGCTATTTTCACTAAAGTCTTTACCTCCTCAAACATTTCAACTTGGGAATGAAGAACATATATGCCGAGAAGAGGGCTGATAAACTCTGTTTTATTTCCTTTTCGCTTCAGCGTGTTTGTGCTTAGCACACTCCAACCGTTTGTTTTTATGCCTATATATATATATATATATATGTGTGTGTGTGTGTGTGTAACTTTTCCTCTTTTATTTTTTAAGACTTTTACGAATCAATAATATCAGTTTCGTTTCTCGTCTCCTTTCATCTCATCTCACTTATATCTTTGTTTCTTCTCTTTCACTCTTCTCCACATCGTTTTGTACTACTTTCTCTTTTGTTTTACTGCAGTGGATCTTTCTCATCTTCAGCATTCATGGTGGCACAAGCTCATGGTAATATTTGTTCAATCAATAAACAAAATGTTGATTTATTGGATGGGGATACAATGGTGGAGGCCCTGCTGCCATCTCATACCGTAACTATGTGAACTGGATAATTAATAACATACAGAAAAGCAACGATTCAATCATAGACGGATTCTAGCATGCACACTTCTTAAATTCATCCGTGCACCTAGATTTTTTACTTATTATTGTAGGTGGACCATCTATAGTTGATGCCATTTTTGGCCAAATCAATGGCTATAGAATAAGAAGGTGCATATTAGAAAGGGTCTAATACAATCAAACTAAACAGAGTGAATAAAGGGAAACGGTACAAATGTTTTTAAGGCAGTCCCAGTCATCAATAAGTGGTTTGCCCAACAGGTATCGCAGTGCTAAGCAGTTCTGGATCCCTTTCAATGCTAAACGAGAGCTTCTGGAAAAGTTTCATGTTTCTGCGAGACCTTACTTCCAGGATTGAGAAGCAGTTTTCCTACAAGAACCCACAACAACTTTGTGGAACTGGGAAAGCAGTGAAGAGGAGATCAAGAAGATGTAATACAATTAGAAAAATTAAAGGTATACAGTAGAAAATAAAAACAGAGACCCCTCCCCTCCTAATTTTTTTCTTGTAGTTTTAGCATTAAGGCCAAGTTACCAACATTTCAAGAAACGAAACTACCAGACACTGACCCATGTTAGACAAAGCCATGGGATTCACATAATTTTTCCGTATTTATCAAATCAATAAGGTTTATTATAATCTTTTCAAAGATTTCTTATCTCGATAGTTAAGTTCTGGTGGTTAGAGGAAATCGTATATATACCTCTTATGACACATTTGGTATTAGGAATGGGCTAATAGCCCTTCCCAAACTAAACCCTGGCATCTTCAATACAAAATAGGATGTCACTGAATTGTTTGGTACATGAAACGAATGTGGAATGGAATCTATTAATATCTCCCTTCAAATTTAAATTTTGGGAGCAGTTATTTTATCAAATAAATAATAAAAAAACTATTCTTCAACGGTATGATACCTTATCTCAGGAATGGATGAGATCTTCGTCACGTTGGTCGACTGCTTTTGAAGGTGGTCCCTGGGAGTTTTACTCCAGGAAAGTATCATTGGCAGGATTTGTACTCAAATATAAGAAGAGTGGGAACCATACTGCACGCGTGGGAACCATAGTCTGAATTTCCAGTCATGGTCCTTTCTTTGACCTCTGGGCATAGCATTAAGAAGACATCTCACACAATTGAAACATATCCACTACCTCCTTAAATCCATCAAATATCAGTTCAGGAACTCAATCAAACAGACAAATTTTCTCATGTATTTAAGCAACACAGGTATCAAATAGCATTCAGTTTATATTAGTTTATACGAAATCAAATTGAGTTTGAAACGTGATCTTACCAAAAGTTAAAAGAGTGTAGAGGGAAAAAGACCGGTCCATAAAAGACCTTACAACATCACTCATTAGAAAAAAAAAAGGTCATTAAGGGCATCAAACAATTTCTTTTATATATAAAAAATGGCTTGGTAAAACACAAAATAATAGGAAAATGCAGTTTTATAGTAGCATGTTCGTATCATAGCATTCATGGGAATTCATCAAGGCCATGGAAATTGCCTGGGTAAAAGTATTGCATCTAATATATCTTATTTATATCCCCAATATACTTTCGTAATCATTTAAGGTTTTGAGTGAAGAATAATGCACCCCAAGACAATACCCAGCTGTCTTCTGCTTTTGCAGATGTTTTTGCATAGATTATCAGACCTTCGGGAAGAAGACCTTCAAAGATACTCCCTGATTCATTGCATAACTCATAAAACTAAGAATTAACAAAGAAATAGATAGAATAGATAGTGTGAAGATTGCACAAACAGTACGCAAATCATAACGACCAGTAACTTACTAGGCTTTTTAGAAGTTCGGAGGCATGCTTGAGAAGAGCAAATATTTGGTGTGAAGAAACACTGTCGTATAAAAAAACAAATGGCTCTAGAAGAATCACCAATAACCAGTAGCATGCACTAAAATGTGGATATTGATACCGGCGCTCTCTACTTCACTCTTCCTCACTCCTTTTTTTCTTTTCCTTTTCTTTTCAGGCGGGGGATGTCGCCTCCCCTGGTTTCTTTGTTCAGGAAACAATCAAATTAACAGAAAGCAGATATTAACCAGAACATTTTAAAATGCTATTGTTCTCTGAAAAAAATATGCTGCATCTGAAATGATCGATTGTATAGCATAACAATATGATGGGTAAATGTTTAGGCCATATGATAACACACCACGAAATCAAACCACCAATGTGTCACTATTCCACTATGCGGCAACACCAAGTCCCCTGTTTAAAAATATCCAAATTCCTAGTGAATCGAAAAATATTCATAAAATCAGTATTAAATTTGATATATGTCATTTTAAACCATCATCTTAACCAACATTTAAGAGTTCAAAGCTTTCAGTTTGCTCTATTTAGCTTGACAACTATAATGACTTTTAGTTTTAGAAGTATACAATTAAATATTCGTTACATTATTATAATTTTTAAATACAATGTATAAATCAAATTTAGCATTTGCAATCATTTAAAAACTTATTTTCTTAAAGTTCAGAAAATACACTCTCCTAGCAAATTAAGTACATGTAACAATTTGTTCAGTCAGAATTCTCCTCGCTGAGCCAAAGGTATCACCACAACCAGTGAATTTTGGCTTGTCCAACATTAGAAGATTTTATAGACACAACTTTGTCGAGCATAATTTACTCACCCAGCAACTAAACCTTTTAGGTTTTCATTCAACGACAAATGACTTGCCCAACGATTATGTATAATTCAGAAAATCAACAAAACATACCAAGTTCAGATTGGTTTAGAATGAGTTTTTCTCTTCATTTCTTATGTATGTCTAACATGATATATTTGGTTCTAAAATAGCATCAACATGAACCAATTTGACTCCGTTGATTTATTTTATTTTGACTTTTCACTACCCAACCTAACACAGATCACTAAACATACACCAATCAAGCATATTCACAGAGCCTACATAAACCAAAAAAGAAAAAAATAGTGACTAAGTCACTTCCAATTTCAAATAATCTACTCTAGGGTAATATAAAAAATCGAACCTTACCTATTAAGGACTGTTGGCTCAAGCATAAGCTTCCAAATTTCACTATTCTCACGGAAAAATTAAACACGTAGACAGAATACTGTAATCAATAATCAAAACATATCCTTATGATTCTGAACTAACATAAATTCATCTTTGCCCTATACACGTCACATGCAAGATTTTCTAATCTCCATGCATGCAAAAATTCCCAAAACTAACTCAACAAAAGGGGTAGAGCAGAAGTTACTCAAAAAAAAAAAAATCTTATTGGACAGACTTGCTCTCTTCTCCATTAGAATTCCTATAGTGGATTCTGATAAAAAAAAATGAGAAATCTAGATAAAAGGTAGAGATAAGTATTTATAAATAAATGATGAGTTTGAATACTTAACTTTTTTTATTTATAAGTTTTGTATTAAACAATTTCTACGTCCTTAAATGATAAAACTGTATTATAGTTGTTGCTAAAATTTCCAATAATAATTGCATAATGTAACATACATTCTATTCAACATCAAGCAAAAACACACATAATCAACCCACAAAAAAAATACAGGAAACACACATTTGCCCTTGATAATTTTCAAAACAAGAAGGCTCCACCATGCTGAAAGCATGTAAAACATATAAAATCTATGATTTTCATAACAAAGTTTCAATGAAAGGATTCAAAACTACCAACCTAGCACTCCCGGACGGTGATGACCAGAATACAATATAAGTATTTGATCATTGGGACCACTGTCCATAACCTTCCCGCTGACACTCCAAAGAGCTGACTTATTTCCAAATATAGCAGAAAAAAATTTGTTAACAATAACATCTTCACCAGTGCAATCCTACCACAAAAAGGTCCATATTAGGAATCTACGGAGCATTGAAATGGCACATGGAATTAAAAACAAAAGGAATATAATTTCTACCTTTTAAGTCTTAAACAAATTTACATCATCAACCTTTAAGATAGTTACCATACTTTGAGTGCACACACAATTTACTCTACAAATGATCACTTGTTATAGGCTTTTATACCATGATTACTTACTTCAAAATATCAAAATTCAAGGCCACAGGTCACCGCTAACAAGTTTGCCTTTCGAATCCAGTGTCCAACGCTTTGTTTGAATAAAAATTGAGATTGAGAGAAAATAAATAGTGAGAAATTTTTTTGAAAAATAATAATTGAATTGATTGGAAATATGAAGGAAAAAAAATGGGAAATACTAGAAAAAAAAATATTAATTCACTCATCTAAGTATATGAAAGATAGTCATTTCATATATGGTGTAATTAGTGATATATTAATAATTTTTGTATTGAATCAAGTATCAATTAAAAAAAAATACTATAATAACTGAAGAAAACTAAATTATTCTCTTGCAAGTTATAATTTATTTTTCAAACTAAATTGGGCATGATATATATATATATATATATATATTATATTATATTGCAGTGGTAATATATGTGTTTCTTCACTTTCACGGCAAAATATATAAAAGAAGGGTAAGAAGTTGAATGAGTACATACCTGTGATTACTGTAGCCAATGGAGGCCGCAATTAAAAGGACCCACATATTACCATCATCGGTTTCATGATGCCACCATATGCTTGGAAGAAGCTGGAAGCTACTGAGAGTAATAGAGTAATAGGAGGACCTGGTGGCAATGAAAAAGAGGATCGGAAAAGCGTTTGTGATGGGCGTAGAACTGAAGAAGAGAAGGTAGGAACAAAAAATGATGATGAAGATGGTGAATCTATCACCCACAATTTCAAAGTTGTTGATGTCTTCCATTAATGGTGATTCACATGGTGACAGTGAAGGACTGAGATTTAAATCAGGTTTTGTTCAACAACCTAAAATCTTAGGTAAAGTATTACAAAATAAAATGTCTATAGAAATTAAAATAACAATTTAATTTTAAGTATTTGTCTTTAATTTATTTAATTATCGTTTTTTAATGATTTTTATTTTTCATACAAGTTTTCTTCATGCATATAAAAAGATTGTTCAAATATTTAATTTTTGACCTCTACAGTAGGGTTTTTGTCTATTTATCATTACACTTCAGAAGTTTTTCATTTAATGAATCACTCTATTAAATTCAATAATTTGTAATTTTTCTTCATCAAATGTCCGCCAATGAATATTCCCTCCCTGTCCCAAGCAAACAAGATTCTAAAAATATAGAGAATAAATAAGAATTGAAATAAAAATACAAAATATTTCAAATACCTGCAAATGAATAATTGAGAACAAATATAAATAGTCGAAAAAAAAAACTAAAAGGTAACCTTTTAACAAAAAAAGTGAAAAAGTAAGGGATACTAACTAATTATTCTTTAAGAGTTATCAAATAGTCTCATTATATATATTTTATTTCAATATCACGCTATTTTATCTTAAATATTTATTTTTACATTTAAAATAAAGAACAACTTATATTCATATTCTCTTAGTTTATACTAAATTATATTTAATTCTCTAATTTTGAAACAAAATATAGAGCTGGTTGAGTTTTTAATAAAATAACAATCACACTTATTTAGTTTTTAAAAGACATTTACATGTACTATATTTTTATAATTACATATTGGGTAAATTGAATCAGAAATTATGAAAAAATTAAAGATTTTAATAAAGTGTCACACAAGTTACTTATCTTATTCATTTTCTTCAAAATTTACAGGAGACATTTGCTTATTTTTGTGTTAAAAGTAACACTCATACCTTTTATTTTATTTTATTATATATATATATATATATATATATATATATATATATTTTACAATCTTTATTTTATAAATTTAATCATATACTTTATAATTATTCGTTTTTTATATTAAAACCCTATTTCTAAACTATTAGTTTTTAATTAATTGATTATATAAAATTGGATAATGATATTTAGACAATATTTTCTTGACAACATTTGAGATTACGTCTCAATCTGTGATTGGTAAAAAATTACTCCACAATAATGTTTATGATTATTATTGATTGTGGAGTAATTTTTGACCAATCACAGATTGACACCTAATCAATGTTTAAATGTCTAAATATCATTATTCTATAAAATTTTATATTAGAACAATACAAAACCAGTAAATGTGTGATATATATACACCTTTTTTTCCTTTCTTTCCCTTACTTTATTCACTCCATTCTTGTGCCTTAAATTAATATTAGTTACACCAAACCATGCGTTAGCTACCAGTGGCAAATGATAACAGCTCATTTGATTTCGTTCTCATTGTGACTGAGAAAGTTCGCCGCAGTTTCGTAAATCATAGAAAAGAAAAATAAATCTGATTCATACTTCAATCTGGTAACTTTGAGCGTTACTTTATTATATCTTTTCATTTTTTAAAATAATTTACCAAATATATTAAGTTAAGAACGATCAGGATAGGGTTACCAGTTACTGCCATAGAATAAAAATGAAGGATGAGTTTACAAACACGATAACGTGCACTGTCATTAGAAGAAGAAGTTGCAAGGGTCCTTATGGTTCCACTGCTATAATAAAAGTAAAATGGCTTGGTTACAGCATCTATTTTGCCCCAAATTACAATGTAAAGAAGAGGGTTCCCCAGCAGCATCCAATGTGTATTTACAGTGTTGGAATAAGAAATCGTGACCAAAGTACAGTACATGATGCAATGATAAAGCATAAGGCTATAACCATTATACTTGGTTTCCAATGGGACACATTGTATGAATTATGCACTGAAACCGCTGCTCAGAGAACTCCAGGGAGTTGCAGGAATACTGACGCATGCTTGTGCTGAGGCCTCTGCCATCTGCTCTTTCCGTATTCCAGCATTGCAGAGGTTTGCAAAGGACCTCATATGTTTCATCCCATACTGAGACAGGGATCCACAATGTGTCTCAAAAGTCCTAACCTGAATCAACAGTAGATTAAGGCACAGCTTTGTCAGAAACCCAAAACTTTAGTTCAATCAACAAACAAATGACGATTTATACTTTATAGTTCAAATTCAACATCAATTATTCCAAGGCAAAACACTGCCGGATGCCCTGCTGCCATCTCATACTGTAACTATGTGAACTGGATAATTAATACCAAACAGAAAAGCAATGATTCAATCATAGATGGATTTTAGCATGCACACTTCTTAAATTGGAGTACCCCTGCCTCTAGATTTTGTACTTGTTATTGTAGGCGGGGTGGACCACCCATCGTTGATGCCTTTTTTTTTTGCCAAATCAATGGCTACAGAATAAAGGTGCATGTTATTAGAAAAGATCTAATACAATCAAACTCAACAAAGTTAATCAAGGGAAACGGTACCAGTGTTTTAAGGCAGTCCCAGTCATCAACAAGTGGTTGCCCAGCAGGTCTAACACTGCTAAGCAGTTCTGGACCCTCTTCAATGCCAAATAACAGCTTTCCAATAAGTGTCACGCTGTCGTCTATATGCATTCTGTGAGACATTGCTTCTAGAATTTGTTTCTGAGCTACAGATTTCCTAGAAGAACCCAAAGGAGCTTTGCGGAACTGGAAAAACAGAAAGGAAGTAAAGAAGATAGAATATAATTAGAAAAAATAAAGGCTTACCATAGGAAATGACATCAGAGATATTCCCCCTCCCTCTCCCATCTTCTTTTCTTGTAGTTTTATCATTAAAGCCAAATTACCAAAATTTCAAGGAATGAAAACTACTAGCCACTCACTCGTCTAACATAAAGGCACGGGATTCACACAAATTTTCCATATTTTATCCAAGAAACAAGTTCAAAGATTTCTCATCTAGCTAGTTAAAGTTCTGGTGCATCTACATATTTGTTGGTGGAAATCAATATATCCCACTCCTATGGCACAGTTGGTACAAGGAAAGGGCTAATAGCCATTGGCCTAATAATAGCCAGTACTAGTGTAAAGCTTGGCAGCTTCAATCACGAATGGGATGTCATTCAATTGTTTGGAACATGAAATGAATGTGGAGTGAAATCAATTGGATCACAACTCCATTTAATAATATCTGCCAAGTATGAATATATGTATACCCCTGTGTGAGGATTGACTCAATAAAATCTGTTCAAAGATTCCTATATTGTCTAACAACATCCAGTCTTAATAGCATGTCTAGTAATCTGTGATGTTTGCTAAGACTGAAGCATCTTATACTGGTGACCAGATGTGAGCGTCGTGTGCTGATGCTCGTGACCAGGCGTGGGTGGTAATGTTAGTTAGGTTGACTTTATCTATAAATAGGGACCTTGTGTCATCATTTGCAACATGTTACTGTCAGTTAGTTAATGTTGTTACAAACTGTTAACCGAAAGCGTGAGTTCACTAAGAAAAAAATTTCAAGTTGTAATTTATGTGTTCATGGTTAATTTTATTGTGGATAGAAGTTGAAGTTCGCTAATACTTCATCTTCCTTGTGTGGTCTTTTATCTCCTTCAAGCTCTTTCTACGAAATTCTATTGTGGTTAATTCTGGCATCAAATACTGTTTACGTGGTAGACGGTAGTGAACATAATAGTACTGATTCACAAAACCCTTCAAATTTAAATTTTGGGGGAAAAATCATGAAGATGTGGTTAAGCAATTATCTAACAAAATATATAACAATAAACTTGTTATCAAACGTATGATACCTTATCCCAGAAATGGACAAGATCTGCATCACGTTGGTTGACTGCTTTTGAAGGTGGCACCAACGAGTTTTTCTCCCGAAAAGGAAAATTATCATTAGCAGGATTTGTACCCAAATATAAGGAGACATTGTTCTTGCTAAGCCCTACGTCACCATACTGCATCACGTGGGAACCATAGGCTGAATTTCCATTCATAGTCCTTTGTTTCACCTGTGAAGCATAGCTGTCAGACAACTAAAACATATCTACTAGCTTCTTCGACCCATCAAATTTTTAGACAACTCTTGTCATATATTCAAACAACAAAGGTATCAAATAACTTTCAGCTTGTATAAGTTGATTACATGACAGAACTAAGTAAGAAACGGGATCTTACCAATTCAAATTGTTGATGTAAAGTTTCTGTTCGCAAATTGTGAATGTCACTGTTCAAAAAGGTAGAGGGAAAAAGACCAGTCAATAAAAGACCTTACAACATTAGTTATTAGAAAACATAATCTTCCAGAAAGAAAAAAAAAGTTATCAAGGGGCATGGAACAAAACTTCTTTCATATAAAAAAGGGTTTGATAGAGTACAAAATAAGAGGCAAATACACATGCAGTAGCATGTCTATATCACAGCAGTCATAGGCCTTCAACAAGGTCTTGGAAATTTTTCGCGTAAAAGGTATTTCGTCCGATATATTTTTATAATCATTTAAGATTTGGAGAAATGAAGAACACTAGTTTATATGCTTCTTTGATACGCTCTTATAGTCATACCTGTCTTCCATCCAAGCAACACTGTACAGGTCACCCAGGCAGGTTTCATATTCAGGGGGGGGACTAGGATTATCCCCGGGACAATATGTTCCCCAACTGCTTTCTTCTGCATTAGCTGCTGTTGTTGCATAGATATTCAGACCTTCAGGAAGAAGACCTTCAAAGATACTCCCAGATTCACATGCCTCTAGATAAAATACCTGCAGCAACATTGCATAAATCATAAATACTAAGATAATTAAGTAAATAGCCAGACGAAGATTGATACAAATATTAAGTAAAACATAACTAGTAGCAACTTACTAGGCTTTTATACGTTCCAGAAGCATGTTTTTTCTTTAAGACTTCAATCAGATCGGAGGCATACATGTATGGACTAGTTGGCATCCCTGAAATCCATCCCCAGTACCCCGCCCCCAAGGAAAAATACCATATAAGAAATAGAAATGGGCAGGTACTTCGATGTGTAAAGAAGAATCACAAAACAAAATGACAATAGAAGAATCAAGACCAATAAACAATAGTATGTAATAAAATGATCACGGACAATAAAGGAAAACAGGACATTGACAATGAAGATCATATACTCCACACTGCCAACCAGTTCTCTTTTTTGCCTTTTTTTTTCAGGCGCGAATGCAGCTTCCTCCGGTTTCATTTTTTACCCTTCAAGTTACCCAAACAAGGAAGAAAAAATAAACAAAGAAAAAAACAGAAAGTAGAACTTAATCAGAACATTTTGAAATGCTACTGTTGTTTGAAAAAGGGAAAAAAGTTGCATCAGACATGATAAATTGTTTAGTATAACTGTACGATGAGTGTATATGTCTTACTGAAATCAACCCACAAACATGTTGTACTGTTCCTCTATGCTACATAATACTACGTCTCCTCTTTAAAAAAATTCAAATTAAGCACTTGAGACAATCTTAAGAATCGGAAAATATCCACAAAACTGGTATGAATTTTGCAATATTACATATAACAAAAACCAACATTTAAGAGTTCAAATTTTCAGTTTATTGTGCTTAGCTTGACAGATATAGAGACTTTTGGCAAGGGAGGTATTATAGGTGTGCTAAACTTTCCTTTGACTGTTACATTCAATTCAAAATCAAGCAAAGCCATATAATCAATCCAGCAAAAAAACACAGGAAACACATTTTCCATTAATAAGTCGCAATACAAGAAGGCTCATATTAAAACGTAAACAGTCAATTATTTTCATAATAAAGCTTCCATGAAAGGTTCAAAACTACCAACCTAACACTCCTGGACCGCCATGATCAGAATAGTATATAAATATATGATCATTGGGACCACTATTGACAACCTTCCCGCTACCACCGGTAAGAGCTGATTTATTTCCAAGTATAGCAGCAAAAAAATTGTTAACAGTGACATCTTCACCAACGTAATCCTGCCACAACAAGGTCCTTGTTAGGAATCTTTAAAACTCAAATTGGGAACAGGATATGGGATACCAAAGTAAGATAACATACCTTCGGGACTCCCTTGTAAACATCATTTCCATGAGGGCTGTTAATAATGACTCCAGGCCGTGGGTTCTCTTCATTGAAAGCAATGTCATCATACATAAATACCACAATATTTTCTTCTTTCAGACCACCTTTCGTCAGCAGTTGATACGCATGGCAAACATCAGACTGATGAAATGACAAATTTCGTCGGTTATCTCCAAATTAGATAAGCCATACAAAGAAGAGTTTAATTCTCTCTATTCTTGTGCAAAAAATTGTAAAATTAAGTAAATCAGAAATCAGTGTAAACATGATTTTAAGGTAGTTATTATAAAAGTCAACAAACTTAAATATGATTATCCATAATCAGATGACACTATGGAGACGCTTTATACTGTAAGTGCGTGCACTTTTTACTCTGCAAATGATAAATTGTTCCATACTTTTATATCATTATTAGTTTCTTTAAAATATCAAAACTCAAGTCATAACCAAGAAGTAGGGAGGCAAAACACGCCATGATTAATTTACTTTTTGTCAGTTTCAGTGTGTTGCATCACTTTTAAGACTTCCTTACAGCTTTTACTTTCATAGAATGGTTTATAGAATTAACACCTAATTTATTTATTTATGTTTTATTCGGTTAATTTTATGTCATGGGAATATACATGAGAAGACCTTATAAGTCCAAGGTTTTGAATTTTGAACTTATAACCTGAAAATAATTTGAATTAAATTGTCCAGTAAAAATTTTGGGTCCGGTCAGGATGATAAACCTGATCCAACTAAAACCACATTCACCTATACCAATAAGCTGATCTTTAGAAAAACAGAGACTAAAAGTAATATATCTAAGTGCAGTAAAGAACTACTTAGAATCAATCAGACAAATTAAAAAATATACACATACATAGCTGAGAGAGTTCATGACTGAATTTAAAAAAAAAAAAAGTTAATTAAGATGGAATGAATGATTGAATTTGCTATCCTACCACACACAAGACAGGGAAATAATTAAACAGTGAAGAGTGGGAAAGAAGAAAAACAAGTGACCTGGTGTCTGTAATTCCAGTACCCATTGGATCCGGCAATTAAAACGGCCCACCTCGTTCCCTCATCATTCTCATCGGTAGCAGGTGCTTGGAAGAACCTGGAAGCTTCGGAGGGCATTCGAAGAATCTCGTCACGGCCACCGGAGACGAGGGTGATGAGGGTGGCTACGACAAAAATGATCGGGAAACGATTCATGATGGGCGTTGAATCGAAGAAGAGTGGGTTGGAAAGAAAAAATGATGACGAAGCAAACCAAGCAACCCTTCCTTAAATAATAATTTCAGATTAATTTAATTCAGGGAAGACAAAGACCCAGTTGCTTTGGGTTGCGTTGCGTGGCTGTGGAGGTTTCCCTCCCTTTCCGGTTATAACTTACACTTTCAGAATAAGAAATCTTATTTTCCATATATACATTATAACCTTTTTTATTAGAAACCACTCTTATTTGGATGTTTTTAAAATATTAATAAAGGAATAATTATATAAAATTTGATTTATAAATTTATATTTAAAAACAATTTTATTTTAATTTATACTTTCGATTTTTTAATTACTTGCATATAACACATTACAAATTACTAATTTTTGACAATTGTACAAAGTATTTCCGGAAAAAAGATGCAGCCTACTTTTTTTAGAAAACAAAAAGTGTACATTTTGTTCTTATAGAATTATGCTGTTTGATTTGTCCTCACACTTTGTATTGTCTCCATACTTTGTCCCCTATCATTGGTTTGATGTGTAAAATAAAATAATAAAAAATTATTTATATTTATATATAAAATTATGAGGATATTTCTTTTCTACATACATGTTTTATTTTTCATTTTATCTTTTAAGTCGTTATTTTAAACTAACATAATTATAATTAGTTTTTATATTTTAAATGACCTTTAATTTAAATTTATTTATTTTTTAAGAAAAAACTATTTTATCATTCTATTACTATTTATTTAAATTCTATAAGTGTTTTTAATTAAATTAATTATTTTATATACACATATGCGTTTTATTAGTATTTTTTTCATTACAGTTAATACTCGTTATACATTACTAATTATTCATAAATTCGATTTAAGTATTTTCTTTTAAAGATCAAGATTATTAATGGAAGAAATAATAATAATTAAAAAATGTTTAGAATTTGAGTTTAAATATTTATATTTTTTTATTTAAAACTATGAAATTGAATTTATTTAAAAAAAAAAATTAAATTTATATTTTGGTGTACTTAATTTAAATTTATGTTTATAGAAAGACCGATTTTATTTGTATTAATATTTTAGTGTGTAATTTTATTTTAATTGTATTTTGAAATTATTATTTTTATGTAAATTTAAATTTTAAAGACTTTCTTAAATAATCTTATTTGAAATAAAAAATAAATTATACAAATATTCCTATCCATTATTATACAACAGATTAAAAAACCATAAATAGTTTTTAGCAAACAAGTAAAAATAAGATGATAACAGGGCATTTTTTTTACTTTATTAATATTTTTTTCTCTTAATTCAATATGATTCTTTACCTTTTTTGTACTTGATTTTGTTGTAAAAATTTAGTCTTATTTTATTTAAAATGATTTGATATGATATCTCCATTAAACTGGTTAAATTGTTGTTACCACTTCTAAAGTAACCACATGTAAGTTTTTATTTTTTGATTGAGAAAAAAAATTAAAATCACATTAAATTGGATGTTACTATGAAATATCATCTTCACACACGTCTTGATTTGGAAGAGGGATTCATTACTACTCATTCAGTCTTTTATGTTATTTTTTTAATATTATCTTAGGTTACTCAAGTCACTCAAAATGTATTATTAAAATAAATTTTTAAATTTACAATAAATATAATTAATTAATTTTTTTACCTTATTTATATATTTATAGATTTTTGAGATATGTTTTTAATTAAAATTAATTTAATCAGATTCAAAAGTGAATTAATGTGTTTTATTTGTACATATGATGAATTTGTGATAATGATGTTTAACAGTAAAGTGATTTATCGATTTAATGAAAAACTGTCCTACTTATATAGATTTTGGATTGAAAACCACTTCCCAACACTTTTTATACCTTTTTTCTATAATTTGAAGATAAATGTTTTCACCAAAAAATGTCACCTTTATCGATTATATATCACTATCATCTATAAAAAGTAAATCTAATTTCATATTAAAGTTAAGTCAAAATGATAAAATTACAAAATTTACTGTGCATAAACATTATTTCACATCAAGCATCTATTGTCAACAAATCGATTTCGTTGTGTTTTATCTCTTTCTCTTTCTCTCTTTTACATCAGAGTGATGAATGCCCTAAATGGTGGTGAAACATGATTAATTTGCATGAAGATTTATTGGTCAATAATCACGAGTAAGATGAAATTTAGGTAACAATTAAATTCCTTTTAGTATTATTATTTAATTAAATTTAGTTCATCTTAAATTAATATTATATATTTTTTATTTTGATTTTTGTTACATGAGAGAAGCATAGATAAGACATAGGGATGATGAATCGGGTGGGACAAGGATAATACTTGCGAAAAAAAATTCTTATGTATTGTATGTATTGTATTGATACTTGTTTAAAAAATATTTATAGATATTTTTAAAACTTGTATATACATATGAGTAACCCACATATATTTTAAAAAATATATTTTTATAAATATTAAAATAAAATTTAAATAAAATTACTAAAAGTATATAAAATATAATATAAATTAAATTTTAATTTTAATTAAATTTAACTTAATAAAATATAAATTAAATTTTTTTTTATTCCGATTAGTTTATAAGAGAATATTAAAATACCTCAAACTCCTCGTAATAGATATTTGCAAGTGTGGCATCCCAATTATATTATAAAGATATATAATATAATAAAGGAGTCACCATGAATAATACTAGAAAGCAATCAAGAGTAATGGGATTACAGTCATCCTTAAACAATACAATTTGGAAACTTGGAGTACTAGAGTTTTTCCCTTAAAATACAAAGAATTTAAAACTTAGAACATGACAAAGTTCCTTCAAAATATCCTAGGATAAGATAATTAAAGCTTAGAGAACTAGGCAGCAACATTTCCTTCCCCATCAAGAGTTGTTTCCAAAGTATCTGTTATTTAGACTTAGCTTCTTTTGTCTGTTGACCGGTCGGTCCGGTCGGTCTAGTTGTTTGCTTTGTGTGGTTTACCGGGTGCGCGTTTTGGGCTTGTTTTGTTTGCCGGTTTTGGCCTGTTGCGCGTTTACGTTAGTTATAAATAGTAACCAACCCCGCTCCTCAATAACAACTTTAATTCAATAATATTCAGTATTCATTCTCACGCTCCGCTCTCTCTCTCTCTCTTATTTTTCTCTGGTTCTAGGGTTTTCTCGAAACGCCCCAAGAACCCAACAATTGGCGCCCACCGTGGGGCAAGGATTCAAGAATTCCCAAGGAGCAATGGCAACCAAGTTCGACGAAGAAAAGTTCAACGGCGCTAATGACTTCGGGCTGTGGAAGATCAAGATGGAGGCAATCTTGATACAGCAGGGATGTGATGAAGCGTTGAAGGGTGAGTCGAGGATGAGTGATGCCATGACTCAAGAAGAGAAGAAGAAGATGGGAGATAAGGCAAGGAGTGCAATCATCTTGTGCCTTGGTGATAAGGTACTGAGGGAGGTTGCGAAGGAGAAGACTGCCGTTGAAATCTGGGCAAAACTGGAGTCTCTGTACATGACGAGATCGTTGGCTCATAGGTTGTGCCTGAAGCAGCAACTCTTTTCGTTCAAGATGTCAGAATCAAGAACGATAGAGGAGCAGATTGCAGAATTCAGCAAGATAGTTGATGATCTGGAGAATATTGAAGTGAAGTTGGAGGATGAAGATAAAGTTGTCATCCTGTTGAATGCGCTTCCAAGAACCTTCGAGCATTTCAGGGATGCGTTACTCTACGGGAAAGATCAAGTGATCACGTTAGAGGAGGTTTTGACGTCAATTCGAACCAAGGAGTTCCAAAAACTTCAAGATTCGAAGACAACCGAGGAAGGAGCGTCCGGATTGATCTCGGTGAAAGGGAAAGGGAAGAAGCAGTCTGGAAAAGAGAAGAAGCTGAATCCGGACGGTACGAAGCAGGTGCGTTGCTTCAAGTGCCAGAAGATGGGTCATATCAAGAAGTTCTGCCCGGAGAAAGGAAAGGCCGGTCGGCCACAAGAAACCGCTAATGTGGTAGAGGCATCTGAGGGATATGAGTCGGCTGGAGTGCTGGTGGCTTCGTCTGAAGATCCTCAAAGGAGCTGGGTCATGGATTCCGGCTGCTCCTATCACATGTGCCCGGTGAAGGAGTTTTTTGAGAATCTTGATCAGAAAGAGCATGGAAATATACTGCTCGGAAATAACAAAGCTTGCCGAGTGCAAGGTGTGGGGTCGGTGAGGCTGAAGATGTTTGACAATCGTGAGATGGTGTTGCAGGCTGTTAGGTATGTGCCCGAACTAAAGAGAAATTTGATTTCTATTAGTGCATTTGATCTTGGAGGTTACACCACTAAAGTTGAAGATGGAGTAATGAGGGTCTGTTCTGGAGATTCTGTGGTTGCCAAAGGCAGAAGGAGGGACGGCTTGTACATTCTGGAGGGATCAACTGTCATTGGTCATGTCTCAGTAGCAAGTGGGACCGAGAATACCGCCCGGTTATGGCACTTGAGGATGAGACACATCAGTGAGAAGGGTCTTGAAGAATTGGAAAAGCAAGGCTTGCTTCTGGGAGACAAACTGCAGAAGCTGGATTTCTGTGACCATTGTGTCTTAGGGAAATCACACAGGATACCGTTCGGAAAAGGGAAACACTCAACCGAACGCCCTTTTGAATATGTCCATGCTGACTTATGGGGACCAGCAAGAACCTTAACTCATGGTGGAGGAGCGTATTTCTTAAGTATAATTGATGATTTCTCAAGGAGAGTGTGGATTTACGTTCTAAAAAATAAGTCTGAAACGTTTCAGAAGTTCAAAGAGTGGCACACACAGATTGAGAACCAATTGGGGTGTAGGCTGAAATGCCTAAGAACCGATAATGGGCTGGAGTTCGTTTCAAAGGAGTTTAATGGTTTTTGCAAAGAGAAAGGGATCAGGAGGCACAGAACGGTCGTTGGAACTCCGCAATAGAATGGCTTGGCCGAACGAATGAATAGAACCATTCTGGAGAGGGTTCGGTGCATGTTGCTGGGATCAGGGTTGTCAAAGGCTTTCTGGGGAGAGGCTGCCAATACGGCCGTCTATCTGATTAACAGGAGTCCGTCTTCAGCTCTCAATTTTAAAACGCCAATGGAAGTGTGGAGTGGACGACCGGCTGATTACTCACACTTGAGAGTGTTTGGTTCTTTGGCGTTTGCTCATGTCAGGGGTGATAAGCTGGATTCCCGGGCGGCGAAATGTATCTTTCTTGGATACGCCGAAGGAGTTAAGGGATACAGGTTATGGAGGTTAGATTCACCTTCAAAACTAATCATTAGTAGGGATGTCATTTTTGATGAAACAAGGATGGCGATGCACCCTAAAAACTCTGGAAGTGAGAAGAAGATTCTCGTGGAGGTGGAGCATACTACTAATGGAGCTGGCACGCCCGGTGGGACTGAGGAAAACCAAACGGGTGAAGGGCAAGTTGAAAATGGTTGGACGATAGAGGAGAACCGATCGGATGAATTTCGAACAGACCTTGGTGATGATACATATGGTATGTCTGGTGAGGGAAGTCATGGAAAAGCTGATGGTGTTGATTTGAGAAACTATCAGCTTGTTCATGACAGAGAAAGAAGGATCTCCAAGCCAACCAAACGGTTTGGAGAGGCGGATCTAATCTGCTACGCCCTGAATGCTGCTGAAGATCTTAACCGATCGGATGAACCGAGAAGTTATAAGGAGGCCCTTGACAGCAGCGACCGACATCTTTGGCAGGGTGCTATGGAAGAAGAGTTGGAGGCTTTGAAAAAGAATAGCACCTGGAGATTGGTGGATCTACCGAAGGGTAAGAAGGTCATAGGTTCGAAATGGATTTTCAAGTAAAAGGAAGCTACACTGGGCGGTAAGAAAGCGAGGTACAAAGCTAGGCTTGTTGCCAAAGGCTTTACTCAGATTGAAGGCGTAGACTATCATGAGATCTTTGCTCCAGTGGTTAAGCATTGTTCGGTCAGAGTTCTGATGACAATAGTTGCGCATTGCAATTTGCATCTTGAACAGTTGGACGTTCGGACAGCTTTTCTGCACGGCGATTTGGAGGAAACCATCTATATGAAGCAACCGGACGGCTTCACTGTGGATGATAGGGTGTGTCTGTTGCAGAAGTCACTTTATGGCTTAAAGCAAAGCCCAAGGCAGTGGTACAGGAAATTTGATGACTTTCTGATAAAGCTGAACTTCAAGCGGTGCAATTATGATGACTGTGTTTACACTCTGAATCATGACGGTGAAATGTTATATCTCCTGCTTTATGTGGATGATATCTTAATTGCTAGCAGTGACAGGGGCATGATCGGTGAGACGAAAGCAAGTTGGCGGATGCTTTCGAAATGAAAGAGCTAGGGGAAGCAAGGCGGATTTTGGGCATAGACATTAAAAGGGATAGACCGGGCGGTAACCTTTTTCTGTCTCTGGAGAGGTTTCTCTTGTTGTTGTCCAGGATTGGGTGTCTACCGATCGGTCACTAATTGTTTGACCGGCCGTGTCCGTGTTTTGTTTTTGTTTTTTTTTTTGTTTTTGAAGCAAGTCTAGGTGGAGAATTGTTATTTAGACTTAGCTTCTTTTGTCTGTTGACCGGTCGGTCCGGTCGGTCTGGTTGTTTGCTTTGTGTAGTTTACCGGGTGCGCGTTTTGGGCTTGTTTTGGGCTTGTTTTGGGCTTGTTTTGTTTGCCGGTTTTGGCCTGTTGCGCGTTTACGTTGGTTATAAATAGTAACCAACCCCGCTCCTCAATAACAACTTTAATTCAATAATATTCAGTATTCATTCTCACGCTCCGCTCTCTCTCTCTTATTTTTCTCTGGTTCTAGGGTTTTCTCGAAACGCCCCAAGAACCCAACAGTATCTCCTCCCATGATCATCCCAAGGGAAACAAACTCAAACATGGCACAAACACAAGCAATTGCAACGGTGAACTAATTATATAAAAAAAAACATACAATTAAGAGCATGTACATACAAGATATTAATTTAAAGCAAACAAGATAAAACATTCATCCTATCATGTCAAATACTAGACTTGACTCGTCCGGACTTTAGAATGATAGTCGAGCTATGGCGGGCATGCACCCGTGGTGGGCTTGTGATACTTAGGCTCCACCGCCTTGGGCTCCCCCGCCCTGCCACACTTACGAGGTTAGTCTGTTCCGCATTCTGGAGCATGATGGAAGCCTCTAAGACTAAGACCTTCTGCTACTTCTCACCACATGGTCCAATCCTCTCTACATGAGAAGAAAGGCCATTGAAGCGTCAGGAAGACCTCCAAAAGGCCATTGGAGCGTCAGGAAGACCTCCAGACTGAGCTCCTACTTTCATTTTAAACACTAAGAATCTCACCAAGAGATTCTACACTTTGAAACATACTACAAACAACCTCGAAATCATACCTCTTTACTTTTGAACTCCTATACTTTGGATTATAATCAACATACATGTTAAAGTTCTAAAGATAAGGCCATATACATTAAACGGTGCTCCACAAACCAAGTAACTATCATTTAATCAACCACAAAACAAATAACAAACAAAAAGAAACCAGAACCCCTTTTCTGATTTTCCCCATTCGTACCAACTTTTAACTGTTATTGCTAACAAAAATAACAAATATTTTAACTAAAAGTTTAATGCTCAACTTAATAGTTTTAATATACATATATTATATCACAATATACTATTAAATAAAACTTAACCTGTTAAATTTCTATACGGTTATATATAATAATTTTTATAAAAGTTATATATTATTATATAATATATATTATTATATAATATACAAGAATCATAACAAAAATAAAATGATCATTAGATGTAATATAAAATATAATATACTATTTATTAACCTTCATTTTCTAACTGCAGTACAACACCCTTTTTTTTTTCATTTTACATTTTGTAATACAAGTTTACTTTTATTTGCATTTACCTTACTATATTTTGACATGACACCACTTCTGTTTGTAAAACATATTCCCATTCTCAATTCTTCTCTACCACCAAATCCAATTCATTATATATATATTATAAACCCATAAGAAAAACTCACGCCACCATATCATATGCTATCTTTAATTACCACCAAAGCTATGTAAACAAATTATAATAACCCTACAGGATGTCTTCAGCCAACCCGAAATCATACACGAAGCATACATACATACATATAATAATAAATATAACTTAACTTTGTTTCATCTCCGTAATATAAGAATATGTATAAAAGTTTTATATATTATTATATGGTATACAAAGTTGCGTAAATATATATATAGATCACAAAACGGAATCAATATAATATAATATATTATTTATATAACAATATATAATTATATATATATATATATATATATATATATATATATATATATATATATACACGTAACTTTTATACTTCTATCACGCAGTCTTCCTCACTTAAACTATATTCATCTTACTCTCAGAATGGTTCTTATTTGGTAAATTACTTGTCTAATTATCATCACAGTAGAGATTCTACTTTTCCTCAATTGGTCATCGGAGAGGACCCAGATGTCTAAACGCATCAAACTCACCTTCGACGCCAGCACATACGACTAGTCACAACTAACTGGACCAGGCCAGGGTTGCTCTATGATAAGGGATGTGCCAACTCAGGTTGTTAAGGTTCTTCTATCCTACAAACAAAGAAAGGCTCTCAACAATTAAATTTGTTTAAGTTGTCTAAACTGTCCTAGTATGTTCTAAACCCAATTGCACAACGTGTATTTCCCAACTTACTGCAAACATTACCTGCTCACTACCCAAGCACCATTTCCTCAAAATATGACTGACTTCTAGAGAATGTACACTGCAACCATACCAAATCAAAATCCAATTCCAGCAAAACAATTCCATATATACATCCAATTCACATGCACTATTTGAATACACAATAATTATACACAGTTTCACAAACACATCAGTTCAAAATCAACATGCAAATATTTTATAAAATAAATTCAAAAAAAAAAATTAGCTCCCCTTACCTGGTTTTCTCAAATAGCATCTAATTGAGAACGTCCTAACAGAAACTCACTCAACGTTGAACTTACAGAACCTACAACTCACCTAATTGGTGATGGAACACAACTCTTAGAGTTAGAACATAATATAAATCAGAAGAAGGAAGTTTCGAAAATAAGGAGAACTCCAAGCCCTAAGTTTCGAAAACAACGGAGAAAAGGAAAAACATACTTACTAGTCGGAATGGAAAAACCTTTGGTTCAAATCGAAGCCATTGGTACAGTGAGCGCGGAAACACCTTCAAATCAAAATTTGACCGGTTTAACAATATGGGATTTTAGAGAGAAGACAGAAAAATTAAGAAAAATAGTTTTTTAAAGAGAGAAAAAAGAATGACTAAATAAAAAATCTAATTTTTAGAAAAAAAATTTTTAAGGCTAAGACTAAGATATCCCTAACTAATTTTACTGAATGTCCTAAATATTAAGGCGAAGCCTTTAAAATAATTTTCACGCCTTGCAAGTATCAATTGACCATCACGTAATTTATTTTTGCCACTGTAAGACGTAATTCATTAATTTTAAACTTAATTTTTTAATATTATAAAATTCAAAATATTAAAAACATGTAAAATAACATATTTTTAAAATCCCTATTACCATGTAGGTTCTCTGTATAAAGTTAAACCAAATTTCACCATTCTCACATCACGTACAAGTATAAAAATGGAGACCCTCTCTTTTTCTCGGAAACTCTGAATTTGAAGAGTGGTAGTTCTCACTCGACTGCGGCAGTTTTCTACTGCGCCAGCTCAGATAGAAGCATTACGCAGCGTTCTCTCGGGTTTGGTTTTCCACTGCACTGCAGTGCTAAGGTAACCTCCAATCTTTTCGATTTTATCTGTCCACTGTGTTGCCTACCTGTAGTGCAATCGTGCTTACCTGTGGTTTAACTTCAATTGGTTTTCCCAGTCGCTCTATTTGAAACAAATGTGCGCAACTTTAGGGTTTGTATGAGTATTGCTTGTCCATGTTTAATCAAAATTGGACTCGAACGTTCGTACACTATTTATCATTTTTTTTTCTCTCCAATCCCGTGTTAACATACCACCTGCGTTTTATCTCCTTGTCTTTTTTTTTGTTGTTGTAATTTTTTGTCTGGTTTTTGTATTCGAGATTAGAGTTGTCATGATAATGTTTTTGTGCTTTCATGATAATTGACAATTGATAATGTTTCTGAATACAGGTTAGCTGTTTGCTATGGAGAACGGGGATAACATTCTGGATGTCATATACGAGGAGGGTGAACTAGATTATATGGATGGCGATGTTGACATGGCTGATGTTGAAGAAGGGGAGTTGGTGGAGCCAGATTCCAAAAATGTTTTGGCACAAAGCAGTGCCGGAGATGTCAATGAAGCAAATCAAGAACCTCTCATTAAGAACCGCAGACGCAGAGCCAACAAAAAGAAGAATAAGAAGAAGAGGAAGGGTTCAGGATCTAATGCCACGGACATAGACAGGTCCAACTTTCTGCCCGATTTGAGTTTTGAAAAGCATTGTCATGTTGGCTAAAATATGATTCTCGCACTAAAATTTAGTTCATCTATGTTTTACCTCATAACTTTTAAGGTGTACAAGAATCTCGTTTCATATATTACTGAACCTGCATACCTTATTCACAAATGTTCCGAATAAATGACAGCAGAAACAGAAAAAAAAAAAAACTTTCAATTCACCCCATAGTTCCATATCCAACTTTTGCTCCAAGTTCTTTACATAAGCTTCAAATCATCAGCTCAACAACAATTGGAACATGCAGTTCAGATCCCTTCAGCCTTGCACTTTTTGTGGTTTTTCTTTGTTTCCTCACACCTCGGCCATCAGTTCTGTTTTTTCTCTTTCATGTATTGTGTTATGAATATAGTTCATATGGAAGCATACGTGATGGTAAGGCAAACAAAAAGGCATGGTTTGGGAAGAGGTGGAGCATCATCCAGTGCTTGATGCTTGATGAGTAGTAAGAAGCCCCAAAAACTGGAAACGGCAGTTTAGATTGGACTTGACATTTTACATGCACTTAATATTTATTTTACTAGTTTACGTGCTTTAGTACGATAATTGTGTAGGATGGTTAGGTTCATATGATCTACATACTATATACTATAATTTCTAAAAAGTTATAAAAATTACTCTAAACTAATGACATTCATAATTAACAATTAAAAGTCATCGGTGTCTTAAAACAAGCTATATAAGTAAATTCTAACAAGAGTCAAATACAAGTTTCCCAGATTGGAATAATAAAACATCTTTTTTCTCAGATCAACATCTTCTAAATCCAAGAGTGCTGCTTTATCATTTTCATTTGGATTACAGCTGTAGATTTCATTAATTGAAATCCCCAAAACAGACCCCATAAAGCCCTAATGTATCCACGCCATGGGCTTTTATATAATCAGTACATAGTGCCAGTATAACACACTTTGCTATGGCAGGCCCTATAGTGGTAGGGGAAGCTCAGCAGCTGGAGTGTTGTTTTTTAAAAGTATGGGTTGTCTTTTTCCTTATAAGATCCATTGTGATAAGAACTTGGTAGAATCATATAACAAAAGCTAACCGTTGTATGGGGAGACTAAGGCCTTGTAATCCCACCCTATAAGTTCTATACTTTCAATGTTAGACTCAAGTCCCCTACGCTGTAATTGCATCCAAACATCCCACTAGACGTTGCAGCTCTAGCACCCACACTGGCTAGCCATGCACTTTTCCTTTGACAAGTCTTAGGCATACACTGCATTGTCAGAGATCCCATATGTGTGTTTTTGTTTGCAATTGAGGGACATGGTGGAAGGTTGTGATGCTAATTGATAAGAACCTCTGGAGAACCATGCCATCAAAGGTAGCCATAGTAGTTGGAGAGACCAGGGCTATATAAATCTCACCCTAGAATCTCATTTTCAATGCTAGCAGAAGTCACCGCAATTGGATGCTAACACACCACTTTGCAAGTTCTATAAACAAAGTTGGAAAAATATGTTCAGTTTATGGCCTGTAGATTCAAAGGCATTAGTTTTGGCTTAATATAGTTTTGAATCCTAATAATAAGGATGGTTGGATTCATATTATTCTTTTAGTTTTATGATTGTATTCTGCTTTAATAACAATTCCTCTTTTATTCAAATCATGCAAGTTCTATGCTGTTTGTTGGTGTAGCCCCAAAGTCACTGCCCATGACATAACTCATTTGCCTCCATGACCTATTGCAATTTTGAATTCTAACACTAAGTATTCAAGAATTATGTATTTGCTTCTTCCTTTATATATGGTTGTAAAATGCAGTATTGTTCACTGCTCACTAGTTATCTTAACCTTAACCTATATGGTATTTGAATCCTCAACCCTGTATGGATCTAATATATAAAGTTGTTTTTCTGTTTGTCTCTTTAAATTTTTTTACTAGCCTTTCTGTCCTGTCATTGAATTTCAAACAAATTGTCTGTTTTTCAGATTTGTGTTAGATACATGTCGCCGGCTGAAAGAGAAAAAGTCATACATGGTATATACTGCTGTGGGCTGCCTTGGGATATCTGCATTAAGTGATCTTGTCAGTGAGGTATTGAAACCTTGTTATATACTCAATTTTGGTTTAATAAGCCAGCTTACGTGTTTGTTAGTATTGTGTGAAATACCATGGCCAATTGGAAATTAGAAATAGTTTTAGAACCACCTAGCAACAATACATTGTAATGACTTGAATAACATTGATATTTGACAATAGTGTTTATTGTACAGGTTCTGTACCATCCCAATAGTTTACTCCTGACTCCATTCCTGCGCTGGAGTTTGCTGTCTGTTCTATACCCTTGTTTCTTGTCTCAGTTCCTACTAGTTGTTTTTGTCATTTGGACAATGATTTCACATCTCTGAATTCTTATTTTGGTTAATTATATATATGTTTTTGTTGCTAAGATTGATTGTCTATGGCGGTGTTAGTTTGCTGGGATTACTTCGAGGTACAGCTGCACAGTAGTGATTATTTTTTACAGTTTGTCTTATTATACCAGCTACTTTAACTCCTCTTGTTATGGATTTTGCAACTTCTGGTTCTAATTTTACAAATGTGGTTGGGTTCATATGGTCCAATGGCTACTTTCTGAATACCTCCATTTTGGCTTCAGTCACTACCTTAACGGCCTTCTCTCTTGATTTCCCATTGGATTGCACTTTGCATTTCTTTGAAATAAATTTGTATTTATGTGAATTCATTTCTTCAACGAGAATATGGATATGGTTTGGAGGGGACATAATTTGGTCACCTGTTTTGGGGCGAAGGTCCTAAAAGATTTGGGTGAGCCTTCCGCTGGTTATTCTTATCCACTCTTTCAAGCACCATATGGCTATTCATATTCTCTGATGTGAAATTTTGTCCCTAACCTTGCAGATTTTTCTTCCAGATGCTAGTTTGCTCCTTCCAACTCTCTACTTGAGCTTCGATGTTCCTGGCTGAACCACTTCATTATTTACTAATTGTGAAGGTTGATGTCAATATTTGTTGCTTCATATTGTCAGTTGTGTTGTGCATATATGGAGAACGTTTTCTCCTTTTGGTCCCATAAATAATTTATTAAGCATGTGCTGGTGATATGGAAGCTAACGTTTCTCTAGGGCTCACTCATTTGTTAAGCTTAAAAAATTGATTCTATTATACAATTTTTTTTTTCTAGAAGTTATTAGGCTTCTGGAAGAAAAAGGCGCAAGAATGACTAAAGAAGTGTTCACATTATAAACATTTTTTCTTTAAAGAAAAAGCACAAACAAACTGGGCATGTCATTTTTGTCCACTTCATTGTGGCAACCTACAATTTCAAAGCCAAAATTGAATCTCTTTTTCATTGTACTGCTTATTTTCGTGACTATTATTTGATTTTGGCATAAATAGCTAACATTATTATTTGCTTCATTAAATTATATGGCCGAATAGCTAACAGATCAGGAAATGTTGATGGTAAACTTAAGATTTAAGTTTAAATATGCCAGGTACTGTAAGGAATTTTTTATTATGTCTAGACAGGCAGCATTTAGTTTATATTTTAAATGGATTTACCATAACACCTAATTGTGGATTAATTGTGCTGAAAGTTGCATTTAACTGCTGATCTACTATTTTTTGTTGGAAAATCCTTTAACTCTTAAGCATCTGCTTCCTGAAATCTGCAGCTTTACGCTTCTAGATTTTTGCACTAGCATAGCACTATCAAGTAACGGAACTAGGGGCTTCTTTAGTGTAATTTTGTAATATTATAACCAATCATTGTATCAGTTACTCTCTATTTCTTCGTTTTCTATTTGATGTAATGACTTCAGTGTTGTATTTTGGTTTACTTGTAAATTTTATTCCTCTAGGATGGTTAATTTTGGTCAGCTAATTAATTTTATCCCTTTAATTTTTAATTGCTATATCATTAAGTTCTGCTATCAGTTTCTGAACAAACTGGTTCAGAATATAAAGGACATCAGGATTTTTCACAATAGACTGAAATCCCAGTTGCTGTGCCAATGTGAGGTAGCTGCTGTAGGCTAGGATTAGAAGATACAAATGAATGATTTCCTGGGATATTTGAGAAACTGGACTCAATCCGCTCTTTAAGAATAAAGAATAACTGCCTTTGTTTCAGTCCTTACCTCTTCTCCATTCCAAAGATAGGATTTCCCTCAATTTTTGCCTCCTCTTTGTAATCTAAAATGCGATTTTCAACTTTCCATGGGTTCAATCCTTACCATTATGATTCTTGATCTCAGGAAATTCACTTTTCCTTGATCCTTGTTTTGTTCTCCAGACCCTATTCTGTTACCTTTTCTTGCACCCAAGGTTAGTCATCCTCACTTTTGTTTTACTTAGCTCCCTGTGTTTTTGCAGTTCTGGCATACCCATGCAATTGATTATAATCACACTTGGGTTGGAACCTTTTGTTTGGCACCTTTAAGTCATCCACCCAGCTGCATTCAGGGTGTGCACTTTCTCTGTTAGCTACCAGTTGAGAGCATCACTGCTGGACTTTGATAGCTTCTTTTCTTTTGCATGTTCCAGTGTCTTTAAATTACTGTTTTGTCTAGGTCAGCAACTAGTAAGCCTTTTCTCCATCAGATGTTGGAATCATCTTTAAGATTTAATACACACAGCCCCACAATCAAAGCTATGATTCCAGTTGACAGAACTGGTTTAGCTTAATGTGGCTACGGTTAGAGGATGCAAAACCAAACATTTTCTTGGATATTCAAAATCAGGACTCTTCGCTCTGTCTAGAAGTCTAATCCTCTATGAAATATTTAGATGATTTCTCTCTCAAATCTCAATCTCCTCTTTTTACCAATATATGCTGTTTGTTTTGTACTATATCAGCCGGCCCAACTAACTAATTCCTTCACTAGGACACCTAACCAACTACTGATAGGTATCTATTGGTTTCCCTCTACCTATACCACTCGAGTTCTCTTTTTTTAATGACTTTTGAACCTTTCAAATGATTTCAATATCTTAAATTCACCTTAAACCAACATATGGAAGGACTTGTTGGAACAATAAAATATATTGTGGGACTAAATTAAAAAAAATATATTACTAAGGAAATTACTTGGTAAAAGGAGCAAAAGTACAATTAAACCTTATATTTTATTACACGTGTTTTGTGCTTTGTATGGAATCACAGTGGATAATATCCACTATATTCATATTGTGTATTAAAAACACTTATACACTTCAATTTCTACCGAGAGTAACATTTTTGTTCTTTTTTTGTTAATTTATTATCTGTGCCAGTTTTCTAGTTGATACGTTTGTAAACTAGTATAATGATGCGGGGAAGTTACAGGTGGATGCAATACAGGCTTGTGGAGGCCAGAAAACAGCTGATGGTAGACGATTCCGGACAGGGGGTGGCATATTGTGGAGCATCTTAAAAGTTAGGGAACCGAAGGTCTTTAAAGAGATAATGAAAAAAACAAAGGAGTTTGAGGTGTGTGACTTTTTAACCTTCATAATTTTGTTATTCTTTTGTTAATTTCTAATCTGGACAAGTTGTCTAGTTGATACTCTCTTTTTAAAAGATAAAAAGTATTGTTCCCGTTTATCCAGCGACAATGGAGGTGTATTTTTTGAGGGGGGGAGTATTAACTGACAATTTGCCTAAGTTTGGTTTCTCACTACAGTAAAATTCCTTTTATTTAATCACCGAAAGTTTGTTGTAAGAAGGGGGGGTTCTTTTTCCATCCAACTAAATTAAGTAAGGGCGCCTTTGATTTCTGAAGTGTGTATGGTATTGGTATGGCGTTAAAAATGTAAGGTTAAGAAACTCTTGTTAAACATTTTTTGACTTGGATCTCTTAAAACTGTAATTTGTAGTTTACTGTGTGAAATGGTAATTGGTGAGAAAATTGAGTTGACACTGACAGACATGATTACACTGATGAATGCTTGTGATGTTTCTCCTTGAAATATGTACCCGTGGATGTTAGAGGCATACTTTGTTCAATTATATCCTCAGATTCTGTAATATGGACAGGTTTTCTGCTCCAGCAACTTCAATTCTACCTCCGAAATCTGAATATTAGATTGTTAGTTGTAGGCAATAACCTTAATGGAACAGAAGAAATCCCCACTTTGCAAAGAAAATTTGGTTATCAGCTCCTATGCCTCTATGGTTGAGAGGAAGTCATTGCTGAAATTTATTTGCGCTTACTGTTTTGGGTATAATTTGTGGTTGAGATTTTTTACACAAAGCCAAAATTTGGGGCGAATTTGTGAGCCAGATATCTGTTTAAATCCGTGTTCAAACCTCTGATCAAGATTAGAATTGTTTGGGATTATGCCTTTCATTTCATCTTCTTAACTAATTATGACGAAGGAATGCATCTCCAAATTATTCGCTGTTGTTTGCTAACTGTTTTTGTCTTTGCCTTTGGGCTTCATGTTTATCGTAATGCAGAAACAATTCAAGCAGCCTAATGTGACGCAACGACCTGTGCCAAAGAAAGACGATTCTTCTCAAGGAGTGCCCGTGTCATTCTCTGGCAGAGATCAGGGCAATGTTTTGGACAGTGATTTTCATGTTTCCCAGCTGCAAAATAAACATGAACCAGCACCTTCTGAAGAAAAACCTATATCTGTGCATGATAGGTTAAGGATACCAGTATCATATGATGATGATCTGCTGGGAGAGAATCCATTCAATGATGCAACCTGAATCTAGAAGTAGAGTGACCTTCATCACTTGACAAGTTTTTCTTCCGTGTCAGATGGAATTCTACGGATACATCCCTCATTTTCCTTCTGCCCCCTTTTGCTCTCCCCGCTGCTCCCTGTTTTTTTTTTTTTTTTTTTTTTTGCTTGTGCAACGATTTGTGTTAAGGAAAAATGATGTTTATGGTAAAAACAGGGCTTTATTCATTTTGCCTTACTGCTATCTAATATATAGTTACGCGGGCAAATATAAATAAAAGCCACAAAATGGAAAGAGAAAAGATATCACTGCTGGACGTATTGATCTTCCAGTTGGCCAACGTTTTCGCAAAATTTTTGGTTTGTCAGCGCCTCTTTCTTTAAGTTCGAAAAGCGACTATTTTTTTAGATTATTTATACAGAAAAAATTATAAACACAACTTAAAAAATATTTTTTTCACGCATTTTATTTTTCTATATATCTCTTAATTCATTGATTAATTATTTTATTTATTTCTTCTCTTTTTAAGTAAATATTAAAATTTAATCTCTTATTCAATAACGAAAGTTATTACAGCATATTCTTCACTGATCACGCTTGGGGAGTTCTATATTTTTTAGAGGAGTGAAATTATTGGATATACAGGGTATGAATCTCGTGTTAGTGATATGGTGGCATATAGTTTTTTATAGGGATGAATTGTATTATTAGTAAAGTATCTTATTACACTTTTTTAATATTATTCTTTTTCTTTTCATTTCTCTCAATTACATCGCTTGTTTTTAATTTTCTGCATAATCTGGCCGTGCAAAGGTAATACTCCTGATAATTGACCAGACTATCACGCCTGAAATTAGCCTTGTTAATTATCATCCGATTACACTACTCATCAAAATTTAATAGGTAGGACGACATTAACTTGGTGTGAAGTAGAGTAGAAGATTATATTATAGGAGATTTATAAAGTAAAAAAGAGAAACTAGAGGATGCTAACTGAGAATAACAAAAGCAGTACATCTTCTTATCAGCGTTCTATGTAACTTCCCAACATGACATGAGAGGCGCCATGTGATGTAAGGAGCTATAATTTCACGTTCACATGGCAACTTTGTTACCAAGAAAAAAGGGCCTTATGAGGGATTTCCACTTTTGACGGGTAGAAACTGTGGTTTCTTCTGTAGGAAGAGGCAAACGGCTGTGCAGTCATCTAACTTAGAAGAAGGATACTTGCTTTTCCATGCTAAAGCTGCTGCTTCCACAACAGCCCTTGCTGCTTCATTTTCAGTGTCTGCTGCCCACACAATTGAGGAAACCTCCTCATTGCTTAGCACATCCCACACCTAAATCAGAAAATCAAAAAGTCAATAGAGGAAAATCCAAAATAAGCAAATTAACAAGCAAAATAAAACACTTACCCCATCACTTGCAAGAACAATAAATTGGTCGGTAGATGTTAGAGTGCGATGCGAAATGTCAGGGATGGCAATGATGCCGTGGTCTTTGAGCATGAAATCTCCAAAAGCCCGAGACATGGCCAGACCTGGAGAGTTCTCATCGGGTAACCACACTCGCTGGATATGTGGTTCTTCCTTCAGAGCAAATACACGGCCATTGCAACTTTTTATTCGTTCTGCTTCGCCTGCATTTCAATATACAATCACAAATTCGGCTCACATTAATTTAGTTAGCTTCAACAAAGACGATGATATTAGTCTTACAAGGTAATCCAGGTTTCATATCCGTGCTCAATTGAATGGGTTTGATTTCACCGTCAAAGATTGTCCCCAAGATTGCTCTAGAGTCACCAAGGTTAGCTATGACAAGATCTTCACCCTGTTAATTTATCCTTTTGCATTGTTATCACTTACTATATATTTTCTATTCTAAATAGCAAAAACTGAGGCAGGCACATATATATGATCAAAGATACCGTCAATGATAATTTCACTTTCACGGTTGGTTGGTTTGTTGGTTTACCTGTCTTATGACAACTACAGCCGTAGTTCCACTGCAAGAGCAGTCCAGATTCTCTTGCAGCTTCACCTCCTTGTCCATCACCCTGAAACCATAAAGAATGGCTTCTTTCCATTCTTGAAAATTCTTGTTTAGTAGAGCTTGTGAGTCGTCTTCAACTGTCTCCGCATGCCTTGTGATGTTCTTCTTATCAATCTTTGCATGCACTTTTTTTTGGTCCACTATGAGTGAACACAAACGGCTGTTCACTATTTTGCTCACTATGTGACCATTCCTTCCATGCCCATCAAAAACTCCACAGAATGCTGCGTTTGCCGTCCCATAAACCTAATAAAGGAAGCAGAGGAAGAGAAGTTACAATAAATTTCATGTGCTTCCCAGTGCCTATATATATATGTGTGTGTGTGTGTGTGCATATATACTGTGCAGCTTGCTTAAAGGACCAAGTGTTCAATCTTAAACTTTGTGAATATTAGCATCTTATATAGAATCTTAAGAGATTATTCTACTATGGTTCAGAAAAAAAAAAAAGAAGATAGCTTCTTTATAACAAACATGTACCTGACAAAGTGTTGCAGCATCTTGGTTGAGCCCTTTGGCACCTTGTTTAGAGTAAGCAGAGGAAAGTCCCCTGAGAAGCTTGGTTGCTTCAAACACTAACACATTTTCATCACGAACTTCTTCAGGCGCTCCATGAATCGCTGAAGATTCAGAGGATATGCAGATACCCATGTAGACTTTTTCTTCTGTTATTTTTTGTATTCAAGTCTAACTCTCATGAATTATAGGACCCAATATATAGCAATCATTTACAATTTAATAAGCGAAGTAGTTGCTTATGTGGTTCCTTGTGGGAAAGCTTAAGCTAATATAAACTCAATAATGGACGGTTTTTTAATGGTTATTTATTCAACTGGAATGTCCCAACACTGGCTTTAAGGGACAGTACAAATGCTTCTGACTTTCTATAGTTGAAAATAATATATCTAACAACACCATCAGAGATTCTAACACTTCTGCAAAACTATTATCTCCTTCAACTACTATGCTACATTAACATTTTCTGCTTATGTTTGAGTTATGGACTTTTGTGAAATAAGGATCAAGTTTCCTGTATTCCTGCAATCAACTTGTTCTTACAATTGTGCATGGATGCATCTAGTTTCTTAATCATTCATTAATTTAACTTTTAATATAATAAATTAAAACACATGTTCAGCTAACATTTTTATTTTATTTTGTAAGAATGGTTTGAAGAAAGAAAGGATACCATAATTAGAAAATTCTTATTTGAATGGAACAATAGTTTAATATATTGAATTGGTATTTGAGTTTCAGAATGTATTAATAATGAAAACGAAGATTCAGAATAATTGTTTTCATCGACCATTACTACGTGTTTAAGACGGGCATTTTAAATTAAATAAAGATAATGTTATGTATTTTCATTGTTAATAACTATTATATAATAAAGATGATATTACATGACTTTTAATATTAATAACCAGTGTAAACCAAAACGTAATATATGTTTTCGTTTATAAAATAATAAATAATAGCATGAATAATATATGTTTTCATTTATAAAAAATGGTTGCATATTTTTCCACTCGTTTTAATAGCATGAATAATTCAAAAACCTAAATAAACCAACTAACCCAATTTTGAGCGGTGCCCTCGCTTGAGGTCAATGGAAAGTAGATTTAAGAGAAAACTATTATGTTATATACGATAATTGATGTTTTTATTCTCAGAATAATATATAAAATTATCGCAATATTAATATTACTTTAACATTTATTGTTGTTATTGTATACAGATTCAAGGATAAATGTTTGATTAAACTAAAATTCAATAAATGTAGTATATGCAAAAATATTTAATAACAGTCAAATTACTTTTTGATATTATTTACTACGATAATTTCATAATTAATTATCAGATTTGTACTTGTATACAGCCTGTTGGCCGAAGTGCATAATACCAAACGGTAGAAACCAATCAGTAGTATGCATTAACTTAACTCATTTATTTAACTATTCATTTCTTCCATCATTAATATTGTATACCTCAACCGATTTAATAGTCAAATTAATTATTTATAACAGTATATATACTTACTTTGAGGTAAATTTAAATTAAATATTTAATTTAATTGATAATATTAAATTTGAATACTAAAAATGTAACTAAGTAAATATTCAATAAGGAATATGTCACGTCCGATTAATTCTCTTTGAGTAAGTGGGACACATGTCACCGAAAGGGTATGAGAAAAGTTCAGAAAGTGGAATACATATGGCAGAAAGGGACTGGACCGATCGGTTTTGGATAATAGTATTTAAAGTGAAATTTTCAAATCACCTCCACTTTGTGCATGCAACTCATCTTCTTTAAACTTCTGAATATTTCATTTTCTCTTCCTTCTCTCTAAAATCCTCCTCCTTCTTTCTAGAACTTTACCATTTCCATTGTTTCGATCACCTTTTAGGTGACTCCTAAAGGTTCCTGGTGACCAGCTCTTCACTTTCAACCGATCGGTTTTTTGTTCGAAGCTGGTAAGACCAGAACTCTTCTTTCTTTGAATTCCTTTGGTTTCCGATGCATGTAAGCATCATTATTGGTTTGCATATGACTGTCAAACCTTCTTTCTGATGCTGATTTCAACTTTTAACAATTAGGTACATCTCAATTAAAAATCTAAACGTATAGGATTTTTGTATTTAAGGTAAGGGAAGCTTGTAATTTAATTACTTTCTTGTCTTTTTGGATGTATATGTTGATTTACATTATATGTATGAATTTGATTGATGATGTGATCTTGCATGGATGTTTGAATGTGTGTGAATGGCAAATAAAGAGGAATAGATTCATATTAGCGTTAGACAAAATGCTTATGAATTCTGTATCTGTGATCGAGGGTTATTTATAACCGTTCGGTCCTTCCCTGGTGTGTTTGGTCTAAACCTAAATCTGTAGAGGGTTTTAGTTGATGACCGTTCGGTCTAATACTGAGATTAATTATATGTTGAACGAGATTCCAATCGGTCTTTTAATAGCTAAAGCAATCAACATCTCTAATCTTAGTAGCTTTCGGTATTAAGGTGCTCAGTCTTAGATTAACAATTGATCTTTAAAATATTAAATGTTATATTATTTTCTTCAAAAGAGCGTTCGGTCTTATACTGACACTCCTTGCAGTAGAGAACGTTCGGTCTTATATTGATACTCCTTTCTGAAAAGAGTGTTCGGTCATGTACTGACATTCGACTTCTTGAAGAGAATTCCTTATTATAAAGCGTTCGACCAAGGTTGTAAAGTGTTCGGCCTAAGTTCCAAGTACTCGGTCTAAGGTGTTAGTAATATGCCCACAGACTCTATTCTCGAAACGAGTCTATATGTGTTCGGTCTTAGACAATGTTCAGCTTTACTAGTGGCAGAAGGTTAATAGACCGTTCAGTCATATCCCTAAACCGTTCGGTCATATTCCCAGTGGCAGCGTCAGTTTCTCTATGTTGGTATCTTTGATTTCAGTTATTAGTATATGTTTTGATGAATGGTTACATTTATTGAAGTTGATGGAATATTTATAAATTGAATAATGATGGAGATGTAAGAAAATTCCAAGGAGTAATGTCTCATGATTGGTTATGATCGGTAAAGTATGAACATGGTCAGACTCTGGCTTTGTCTTTGATCCTGATATTCTGTGATTACTCCTCATCATATAGAAGAGGGTAACTCATGTGTGGGAATGACAGGAGGTCTGCGACCATAAGACCAGATAGTCGTTTTAGGACTAACCTCGGGTGGCAGCTGATGAGTGAATGCCAGTTACTTCACCACCCGGGTGCTAGGGGCAACGAGTTACATGGTTTATACAAGTCCGGACAGTGTCAGTAGTGGTCGGTTCTTATGCTTATATGTTCGGTGTTTGGTTGAGATGATTTTGTGATGGTTGTATGTTTTAATATGAAATTCTGAATTATTCCATGATCGGTTAAATTAATTTTATTAGATTTGATTTAATTAAATTACATAAGCTTACCCTTATTTTCTATCATGTCTAGGTTGTCGTTCGGTATTTGGCTGTCGATCGTTCTCTTCACTGCAATGATCATCCAATGGATGTGAGCAGAGGGCGATTTTGAAGATTCAGTAAAAGAAGCTTTAGAGGTTGTTCAGTCTGAAGACAGTGTAGGACCGTCCGGTCCGTAGCCTAGGTTTTATATTGTGTAGATAGTAATTCGTCGTTCGGTGTATCTTCTTTTGTATGGTCGTCTGGTATAGTCTTTCGTATCACCATTCAGTATATAAGAACTTTTAACCGTTCGGCTAAGTTTGTAAATTCTACCAAACTTGTAGTTCCGTGTACAGTTTTAAATTTCTAATAATATTTTATTATCTCTTCTCCTCCTTACTTCTTTTCTACTGTTTTATCTTATTATTTTTTGTTAAGTATAATTTCTAACTTATTGGGATGTTACAGAATATGCATAATCATGAGTTCAAATATTTGATATCTAACTACATATTTGAAAAATAGAATTTCATGTCAAATGACAATGTTTATCGTATACTCTCTCTCTATATATATATATATATATATATAACTCAACTTATTGGTGAAGTGTTCATGAAACGTAGCGAAATACTAAATAAAAATATTCACTTTAAAATAAATTTATTAACACCTTGTAAACAAATAATTTATTCTTGTTTATTATTGTGATAATTTTTAGAGATTTTGAAATATAAGAAATATGAAAATTGCAATATATATTATATGAATGAATATGTTATTTTATTTTATTTATATATTTTATATATAAAGTAAAATGTGATGGACAGGAGAAAAGATTCACTGTTCTGAATCTGTGGAAGGAACGAAGCAAGAAGTAATTGCATTTCTCTGTCTGAAATTAATTTTGAAGATAAAAAATGAATATCTAACCAGTATCATCATGTATCTATAGGTAGTCCTATTCATAACTCTGCTCTGCAAATTCTGCACCTGACTTTTGATACGACATTTTGACATATCTCTTCTTCAGTATTAAACTTGAGAGTATATATTAGTAATTTGAAATAATAAAATACTTTTCTCATTTAAAAATTATTATTATTTCCTTTTTTAAATATTTTATGTTGGTGAGGAATGATTCCAATCTGATTTTTGTACTTTTATCGAAAGATTTGAATGAGAAAAAACATATTTGCCACTATTTAACTTGGTTGAGAATTGATTCTGAAATCAATACGAGAGTTTTGTAATCCAGTAAGCCTAAGCACGGAAGTTCATTTTCTGCACCGATTGTGGTGAAACAAGTAGATGCGAATCGATTCTGGATTGAAAAAAAAAATTGATTCTTTGTGTTGAAGATGAAATTGATTGATGAAATAAGAAAATGAGAATTAATTTTTAAAAAGGAATCGATTATCTTCTATTGAAGATGAAAAATCATATATGATAAATAATAATATATTAGTAATTATAATAATAATAAATACTAATAATAATAAATAATAAATATAATAAATGGTAATAATTATTATTTTAATAAAAATCATTATTATAATAATTATAATAAATAGTATTATTATTATTAAATAATGATAATATGTTAATTTTAATTATAAAGGAAAAATAATAATCATACATTTTTAATCTATTAAACTTTCTTATTTATAATAAATATATCAGTTAAATAACTCACAAATCTCATTTTTAAATTTATTCGTTTTATTTCTAACTCTTATAAAAAAAGTTCATCTAAATTCACAAACAATAAAGTTTTTTTTTTTTTTAATTCAAGCAATAAGCCGGTGCCTTCACATTCTTCCTTAATCTCATATTTATAATAAATAAAATATATTTAATAGGTGATAGATAAACACAAAATAAAATATATAATAAACACAAATTTAAAAAATTTGGGTGATTAATGGTGAAAGTGGTATTTCAGATGAGTAGTGTGTAGAGCAGAGTCATCATGGCTACGAATTAAAGTACTTAGATCTTCTTTCATTCATCATTTCTGGAGTCAGCTGTCTGCGTTTGCATTCAGAGAGATCTTCTACCATCGATCCTCAACATTGCTTGAACATTTTTTTTCTCCTTCCATTTCTTAGAAGGTAAGTGGTTCATTCCCATTTAAGTCTCACATCGTTTACAACTTTTTAACTTTTAATGTTTATAAAAGAAATTCCGCCCATGAGGCTCGTCCCTTCGGGGACATCTGATAAAATTGGAACGATACAGAGAAGATTAGCATGGCCCCTGCGCAAGGATGACACGCACAAATCGAGAAATGGTCCAAATTTTTTTTCCTTTTTTTTTATTGCAAGAGTATGATTTCACTCCCCAAATGTTTTTTAGAATTCATACGATTATGTAATTGTGTTTGTGTATCTTTTGCTGCATATACAGATCTCATAAAGTTGTACGTAATATGTGTGAAGAGTGTTAGACTTTATATGCAGTTCTCATGTTTTATCTACACCAAATCTAAGGTAAAAACAGACAAACTTACTGATAAAATTAGTCTCAAATTAGGTTGTATTTCTTAAAATCTACCTATAGTTATCTTTTTCAAATTTTTTATCCCTTGCTTCAGTGGTTTCACTCTCAGTAGATTTCTTTTTATGGTGGAACAAGAAGAGTACATAAGTGCATGCAGTCGGCTATACTGCAATGAAATATTCATTGCATCATCACAGTGACAAAAGAATTTAAGTTTTTTCTTATTTGAAATTGAAATTTTTGCATTGTGTAGCCATACCAAATCCCATTTTTTCATTTTGTTGAAAAAAAAAGTTCTCAGTTTGTCTGGTAAATCTATTGACATGGGTAGTGGTCATTTAAGATACTAAGATTTTCTTCTTTTGCATGGAATTACTAATTAATGAGTATAAGAAGCGATGATTTGAAAAAAGATTTCTGTTCTTTTCAAATATTAGGAGGCTATTGAAAGAATCTAATTGGGAGATACATGTTAATGTTATTTTACTTCAAGAGAGAAATTTAAAAGTAAAACAAGTGTTTATTTTCGTCATAGTTAGAATTACATGGCTAGCGAGAAATTAGATTTGTCACAATTGAAATTTTACTGTATTTGGTGAAATTATATATCTCTGATGTAGCTCTCTTGAACTGTGGGTTAAAATGGGTGAAGTGATAACTGGACGAATTTCAAAATTAAGAGAATTATTCACTTATTATTGGTGTATTTTTATCTAATTTTTTGGATTAATTTTCATAAATTGGCTGATAAATAAAATATTCAAAAAAATCATTTCGTGTGTTAGTTTTAGTTAGACAAATTATTAGCTGATACATTTTCAGAACAGTAATTAATTATCAATCCTGTCTAATTAACGCAACTAAATAAATACAATTTTTCAAATAAAATATTTAATGACACATTAGAATCACAAAATGTGGAAGACTTAAGTGTGATTTCCACGAACTTACAAATGCAGAGGGTTATTGCTTTTTGAAGTTTAAATTCATTTTGTCCATGCAATTTTATTCTATATAAAGATTTTAGAAATATATTCAATTCTTAAATTTATTTTGAACTTGAGTACTTTTGGTACAACGTGTTAAAAAAACGAATATATGTTTAATAATAAAGTATATTAAACCTTATTATTAAATCTTATTATTAAAATTCTATGTGAATAATAATAAGTATTGTTGCCGCCAGATCATTTTTTCTTTATATTCACGAAATCACGAGTTTTATAAATTTTGCAATCTTTTATTTATGTTCTGTTTAGGGTCTGCTAGCCCCAAGAGTGCCAAAAAAAATAAAATTGAAAGATTATAAATGTGGTTGTCATAAATAAAAAATACTTCCACAGTTAAAAAATAATATTTGATTTAGTAGCCACTTTCAAACTATTATCAATTAAATTAAGGGTATTAATCAATTTCAAGAATTTTAAAAATCAATCGTAAGTATCTGAAGAATGAATTAGGTATTTATGGATCAACAAGAAATAAAAGGATTTTACTAAAGGCGGAAGAAGATACATGTGTACTACACTACCATTTAGACATTCTTTTGCTTGGCAGCATTACCCTGTGAATCTTGTAAGCATGTGGCATTTTATAACGGTGCTGCCAAATGAAATAGAAAACACTTCTCTACATATTACCATGCCTAAACTATAGTACACTTGTGACACATTTGAGAACAAGAAAGTGGGTTGTAGGAATTGAATCCAAAATCAGAAATTGTTCATGCTAGTAACAATCCCAGTAACAAAAGACTCCAACTTTGTTATATGATCACATCAACATTCACATGAAAAAGAGATTAGGGAAGTAAGTATGGAATTACATTGTTTTATTGGGTGGCTATAGGAGCGGTATCTTCGGTGGCCATAGGCTCCACCTGAGGAAGCTTCTTTGCAATTGACTTTGGAATGTCAAGATACTCCTGGATACAACGCTGCTGAGGATGGGACAGAAGAATGAGGACGTGACGGAATAGAACACGTGCCAAACCCTGTCCACTCTCCAAGATAAACCCCTCATATTCACTAACATGTTCAAGTGCCTCCACCAGTGTATCATAAACCTCCTGGGGGCAATTATCAGGACCAGGCTTATCATGAAGGTACATCACATCCAATGTGAACACCTTCTGGTTCACCGGCCACTGATGCTGTGGTCGCTCTGATGATCTGCAGTAGAACAGAATCTACAATGGAGTGGAACGTAGAGATTGCGTGTTAGGATTCACAAGCATAAATACGATTGAGTGATTGTGTGATGTTAATCGTAGCCATGGAAAACACTTACAACTCTAAAGATGCGACCCTGCACACGGGATTTCTTGGCTTCATGAGCGGCCAATCGGAACAAAAAGGTGAGATCGGGTGGGCCGGCGGAAGAAGAAGCTGAAATGCTCCGCATTGCAGCGATTGTTGAGTCGATGTCAGAAGTGAAGTCTTTGCGCACCTGTAATAAGAATTAAAATGAAAAACCCTAAAAAGGAAATGATTGATTAAATTGAAGGGGAATAAATAGGTTATGGTGGAAAGAAACCCAGGAGATGGTGTTGGAGAGAGTGGCGAAGGCGAAACGGTGTTGGGGGTTGATGGTGAGCTTGGCATTGACGAAGAGAATGATGGCTTGCTTGACGGAGTCCAATCGGGTTGGGGGTCTGCCGTTGTGTCCGGTGGCCCCTTTCATCTCGACGAGGCACTGAGGATCTACGTCCAGGCAAATCAGAATATCTTCGTTCGAAACTCGCGAGGGTTTCAGACTGTATCTTTTGCTGCTTCCCTCACCCCTTCCACTGCCATCTCCTTCAATTCCCTCCATCTCTCTTACTCTCTGTCTCTCTCTCTCTCTCTCTGATTCCTAATCTTCTTCTATTCCTGATTTCTTCTTACCCCTCTCATCCATTATCCCTCTTATATATTCCCAATTTCAAATTTTCATCTCATTTTCAATTGCTTCTTCTATTCCTATTTTTTTTTTTTTTACGTTTACTGCTTATAACTCATAAATAATACATATTTAATTTAAAATGCTTTTATCCTCAACTATAATCACTAACATTATATTTAAAATTGAAAAAATATAAGGCTATATTACGTCAATCGTTGACCAGAAGAGGTAGATTATTATTTTATTGACTGCTTTCAACATGGTTTCTTCCATGAAATGTATCTAGTTATTTCTTTTATTAATTAAATTGAGGATGCTGGGGAATCGAAATCAAATAAAGAGGAATTAGTAATAAGCATACTCTCGATTGTTAAATAGAGATTTCATATTTAAATGTTGGCTTGGATATTTTTGCTTCAGTATCTCTCATTCCAACTCTACGGCTATTAAGAAGCAAATTTTCTCATATGGGAACTCGCCCTCTTCAAAGAAATAATTTACCAGGAATCATTTCAACAGCAATGAAATATTCACCCGATATAGGATATTAAACACCGAAAAAATTGTATATTAGTTTATATTACTTTAAACTTCTTTACAGTTTAACGTGGTCATAAACTGTCTAATTCTAGTGCACACTTCGAGTGAAATAAAAACGAAGGACAAAAAAAAAAAGAATTGGAAATGAAACAGAGTGAAAGACATTCACACATTTATTATGACACAGTTATTCTCAACAATTATTAGAAAACAATTTATGACCACAATAATTCATAAAGAAAAAACACTTGCACAATTAAACACTTCAGAAGTTGTAAATAACTCGTCCAAAAAAATATTTGATATCTTAAATTCTACGAAGTAAGTTGAACTCACTAAAAATACAAAAAGAAAATCAACACATAGTTTGGCAACTTAAAGTAAGCTCCCCATTTTTCAAATGCCACCACCAAGAGATCCAATTTAACCATACAAAAATATTCAACATGTAGGAAATTTCAGTACACGAACCCTTACATCTAAACATTGCAATGCTACATAGGTAGGTATCGCTAGTAGAATAAACAACTACAAAACACGACTAAAAAGAAGTCCATGAAAAAGAGGGAGGGAGGAAAAATATCAAGTCTGGGGCGAAGTTTTAGCAGCGGTTGTTTGGGGAGGCTGAGTATTCCCACTGCCATTACCATCGCCAGTATAGGCCGGAGCCTGAGTATAACCAGCACCATAAGAACTGTTGCTGTATGGAGGCGGCGCCTGACCATAAGCAGGCTGGCCTCCCTGAGGTGCACCATATGTTTGAGAACCATAACCTGGTTGCCCTGCACCATAGCCCGATGGAGGTGCTCTCTGAGCACCAGTTTCTGCTTGGGGTTGAGTATAACCTGAAGGTGGAGGCTGCGCAGGATATGCTGACTGACCATAGCCTCCTACTGCACTGGGTGACTGCGACTGTCCATAAACAGGAGGATTGCCACTTGGTTTCTGAGATTGAGGGGCTCCATAACCAGGACCATAACCTGGTTGTGGTTGACTTCCATAAGCAGCTTGGGATGTAGGGGGAACGCCATAACCTGACTGAGGAGTTCCCTGAGGTGGGTAGTTGGAAGTGTTTGAGCTGGGCTGTTGGCTGGTAGGATAACCTTGCTGTGCAATCGGTTGGGTAGACGGAGCTGGGGCTGAATCTCCCTGGGATGCATAGCCCGAAGTGTGGCCCTCTTGTGCCGGGTTATTCCCACTACCATAGCCAGTAACGGAGCCATAACTTTGTTGTTGATCATATGTAGGTGGTTGTCCATACCCCGAATGAGATTGTGCATTATAAGCATTATAGCTGTCCTGAGTATAACCCTGTCCCGGTTGGCTGTAAGCAGATGAAGGTGGTTGACTATAATTGTATGCAGAGCCATCAGCTGGAGGTGCAGGACCTCCAGGATTTTGCGGTTGCTGTGGTTGTTGACTATAGTAATCATAGCCACCAGCATGAGTAGACTGTTGGTGAGGTGGTGCAGAAGACTGGTCCCAGTTGGTGGAATATCCACCTGGTTGTTGGGGAGGATAGCCTGAATACGGTGGCTGAGGCATGTTATATTGAGGTGATGGACCAGAATATGCTCCAGGTTGCACATAGCCATAACCAGGTTGCTGCATTGGTGCGGGAGGACCCCAGTTAGAGGGTGGACGAGATTGGTAGCCTTGCTGAGGATACCCACCAGACATTGAAGGATTTCTAAGTCGATTCTGTGCAGACAAATAGAAAACAAAAATAAAGGGCGTGAATTCACCCAAGTTTCTACATCAGACAAGTACAGAAAGCAACATATGCACACGTACACAGGTTAAACTTACAAATGCAGAAATCAACATATAATGAATACGATATAAAGGATATGTTATCTTGCATTAACAGGTTGCATACATTATCAGAAAGGGATATGAATACCTACATACCGTACTGGTTCGTGATAAAACTGAGTTACTCCAGCAGAAGCACACCCTTTCCCTATTCGAATTGGATAGGTACAAGAGAAAGCACAGACCACAGAATAGAAGCAAACAAGCATTCAATATTTATTGCCTTGAAAAGGCAATCCCATATAGTATCTCAAAATATGCAAGATCTTACTCCAATTGATACGCTATTCAATATACAATATAATACTCGTATTCATATTAATTGAACAAGACAGACTAGACTACAGATATTTAACAATGTATTAAGATGAAGGCTCAACTCTAAATACAAATATACAGACTGTCGAGACAATTTTTTGTGCTCCCATGTACATCCTCTCAACCTCTGTACAACCCAATCTAATAATTCAACCTCAGGATCACGAATTAAAAGTTCAAATTAAATATTATTTAAGTGGATAACTAATAAGAAAAAGGAAAATAATGGAATGATGAAGCAGAATAGAAGTAGCACAAAATATACAACAGACATATCTTAACAGAAATCTTGTAGATAACTGGTTAGTTCAGAAAACTACTATTAAAACTGGACAAAAATAATAGAATAGAGAAAATAAGTAAAGTGCAGCACAATGGCCACGTCTCAGATTACCTATGCCAAATGTAAGTCCAGTATAACATCCGAGGATAAAATACTATTCCAAGTACATAAGGTTCTTTTGAGAAATGAACTGAAAACCAATTGGTAGTTGAAAACTATTTCAATACAATTCAATATTCAATCTAATAATGACACCATAGTCAAAAAATATAGGAGACTTACTGCCCTTGATAATAAATATCAAAACTGAGATTTAGAACCATACCAGGGCATGCTGAGGGAACACCAACAAATGGATTCATGTTGGTGTCACCAATGGTCCAATAGACACTAACCCTACAACAGTCCCAATAACAACATCAGTCATAGGATACACAGTTAATAAGCATATTCCAATGTCGTGAGACTATAATCTCAATGAGTATCCATCTGGACCAAAAAATTCCATAATAACAGTAGCCTTCGCAGCCCCCAGTGATTTAAACCAATAAAAACGAAAAAGGAAACTCGCCAAAGCAATGGGCCAGGTGCAAAACTACACGGTTAAAATACGGTCTTTGTAAAAGTATGGTATCTTAGTCAAGAAAACTGAGTCTAATTCTCAAATATTGCTACCAAAGTCATTGGTTTGTGGATGGATAAAAGAGATAATGGATAAGACGTATTAGCTAATTATACAGAGCACAATACTCGTGCACAAACATAAGTAGTACGCAGTTTACAAGTAACAATTAGAAAGACCCTGACAGTTAATGACCATCACCTAATCCGAGACTAAACATAAAGAAGGGCACATATTGCTAGTATGTCAAGACTGTTAATCAAACAAGATACTATACAGTTGTTCACACCACAATACAACTAATAAATGACGGCTATGGCAGTGAACGGTCTCACTTAACATATTTTCAAAAGGCAAGCTGATGTGAAGAGAGTTGGAGATTACAAGCAAGAACATCATAACAGCCACTAGTGACTTAGTTTATTTTCTACCTTAATGAATTACTTTGTAAAAGTCTTGAAACACTTGCACAATATGAAATTATGTACTAATTTTCTTGAGAACAATACAATAGGTAAGGTAACAGAGGTCGTATCAATACTTAAGTATCATATAATAGAAACCACTTGCCAAAGGCACATTAGGCTCTGAAGAAACCACTACTTCCATAAACAGACACTATCAGCTAAGCTGCTTGGGAAGAGATATCAATGCATCCAGAATACCATCAAGTTAACTAATAATTGTCATACAGCTAAACTTCTTCATTCCAGATCAAAACATCAATAATACACACTGTTAAGTAATAATGGTCATAGTGCTATGATATATCATTAATAAGATCAATAAATTAATTAATATGAACAGAATAAAAATCATTTATGCAAACTAAAGTAAAAACCATCACATGATTTACCAAACGAACTTTTTACCTGTAAAGACACAAATCGGAGAAAGTACAGAAAACATTTATCAAGCAACAGTGATCAATCAGATCTAATTTTACATTTCAATATCATAAAAAAATTAAAAAGATCCAACATGCAATGACAAGCACACGTATTCATACAACAATCACATAAAGCTTGCAAGTAAATTAACCTAGTTTGATCAAAACAGTCTAGAAGATAAATAGATTGTGCAACATACATAGTACAAAACCAAGTAGAGAAACAATAATTCTAAACACTGAACTAGACTTGGCATAACCAGGTAGATATGCCTAAGCCAAATGTGGCAAAAAGAAGCACCATTAACATACCTCGCCGCTGATGATTTGATTAACCAACTCCTTTGCAGACTCAATTTGCTCAGGTGTCCCATCAATCTTTAATGTTCTTTCAGTGGATGTGTCACCTGGAGGAAGATGCAGAGGTATGACCTGAAAAAAACGTATGAACATTAGTCACAAGGAACTCTGATAGAAATTTCCAAGTGATGAGCGTTGGCAGTTATCACAATCTCTTATCAAATTAGTAGCAATCTCAAGGCTACAGTATGAACACCATAACGGAAAATCACATATGTCTAATACCCAAATAAGATCGCTGTCATATCAATTATAAGTAAAAACCTGAATCCGTGCGCCAGTAGAAGCTTGCATATTCTTTATGGTTTCTCCACCTTTGCCAATAATAAGGCCAACCTGAAGATGCCCACAATAAACATATTAACCCAAACAGACAGAAGAAGAACTCCATACCTGAACACGGGAATCACTCATGACATTGTACAAAGCATATACTTCAACAAATCTGCCTTTCACACCTTATTATTTGGAATTCTCATAACAAATTCATCTGACCCAGCTTGTCCGGTTAATCTTCTAGCAACAATGCCAGAGCCTCCAGATTCAGCCTGGTATAAAAGAGGTTATCACCATATATAATTCAATAATTAAACATTTGAGAAGTTCATCAGGAAACACTTCTCCTTGGTAGATAAACGAAATCTAATCCATTTGTGATTGACAGAAAAAGAAAACTGAGAAGTATGAAATGTGTTTAACCTCAGCAAGAACTTCATTAATGAGTTTCTCTGCAGAGGCAATTGCCTCGGGAGTGCCCATAAGCTCAACAGTCCTGGTAGCAGAATTAGGGTCGGCGTCCATATCGCGAGTAACTTGAATTTTGGCACCAGACTGCAACTGAAGATATTTAATGGTCTCTCCACTTTTGCCAATAATCACACCAACCCGGCCGTTAGGGATATCAATCTTCTTGCTCGTTCCTTGGTGACTATAGGAGACTGGAGGAACGGCAGAGTACTGAGGCTTCGAATCTACGTTCACAGAAATAAGAGTTTATAAACCCTAACCTAAACGAGAAGAAGTGTGGAGCAGAGAGGGATAAGTAGTTACCGTAAGAATCGAAGCCGGAGGTAGGAGCACCGTTATCGGATTTGGGACGCTTGGCGTCGAGCGGGGGAGGAGGAGCAACGCTGAGGAGGCGGGCGGCGACTTCTTGAGCACGCTGCTTAGCGAGCTCTATGCCGGTGGCCGGACCTGCCGAGAAGCCAGTGGGTCTATCGGAGGATTGGTCTTCATACTTGCGTTTGAGGGGCGCAGAGTCGTTGGGAGATGAATAGTGAGTTTCGTCCGCCATTGACACAAACCCTAGAGATGTTAGGTGTGTAAGAGGGGCTGTGCTATTATTTATAATTTATAGTGGTGGCTAGTGTGATCCCTGGGTGGGGTAGTGGAGAAAAAAAAAAAAAGATATTTTACGTTGCTTCTCTTGTACAACCAAAATAAAATAATGAGGCGTTTTTACGTCATCCATGGAATTCCGACTTTATTTCAATTTTTATGGGTGTTTCTTTGTATAAAAAAAACTACCAAAAAAATAAAGATAATTTTTAATCATAAATTTTGTCTGTTATTTTTATTAATGTTGACACATTTTATTAAAAAAAATTGAAAATTTATATATATATATATATGAACATCTTTGAACAATAAATTGAAGTAACGATGATAATTAAATGTGATTCTAATAATACACTAAACTAAATTATATATAATTTATTAAAATTAGATTTTTATTTTATTTTAAAATGTTATTAGAGTTTATTATCATTAAAGGTGAATTCATTGTTTAAAAATACACTTAATACTATTATTGATTCCAATTTTGAAATGGTCCCAATTTCTTTTGTGTTCAATGTAATTTTAAAGACCGTGATTTGTGTTCAATTTAGTCCTTTTTGCAAACATCGTTTAAATCGTTAACAACCAAATGTCCAACAGTGTAATTAGTGAATGAGATGTATTTTTTTGCTGACGTGAACTCTTTCAAACATAGTAAAGTAGATTTATGTAACGTGGCATAGGGTTTCTTTTAGTAAATAACATTTTTTAAAAATTTTAATTATTTATTAAATTCGAAATCCTAGTTAATATATTAAGATGAAAGCTTCAAATCCTAGTTATTTTCCTTCTTCTTTTGTTAAGTTATGAATCCTTAGCTTAAAGTAATCTGACGAACCCTAAATATGGGAATTACTCTTCTAAAATCAAAACTCAGATTTGGGGGAGAACTTTTGTTGTTTGTGGCTCTATAGTGGCGAGAATCTGGGCTTATAACTCGCAGTGTGGCTTCATGCCCTTAGTGAAGAGCTTGTGACCCCGTTTGTTCGAAGGAGGCAACAACATTGTGAAGGTGCGATCTGGGTAGGGCTCCTTCGTCGCACAAGGAGACCTTTTTCTTCTCCCTCATTTAGTTCGACGATTTCAAAAAACTCTCCTTCTGTCTATTTTCGTTCGTGGCACAAGGATGGAGGCTCCCTTCCTCTTCTCTTTTTCTGGTTCGTCTTGTGGGAAGGGGAGGCGTTGTTCTTTGTTTCATTTTTTTTTTGGGTAATCTGTTCTTGTTTTCAATTCTGATATTGGGAGTTTTAGTTTCTGTGTGAAGAGCTCGCACTTTTGAGTGCATGAAGATGGCGAGGGAGCGGTGGCATTACATTTTTGAATTGGGTTTTCTCTGTTCTTCCCCTGCACGTGGTGGTAAAATAGTTAGGGTTTCTGAAATTGCGAATTGGGAATTTAGGTTTTTTTATCTTGAAATTGGGATTTCTGGTTTGGGAATTCCTTTTAGGAGCCTTGTTCTTGTTTCTCAAATTGTGTTTTCAAAGCTTTCACTGTGTTCTTTATATCATAAATCCACCTCACTGCACCTTAAGGACTCAACGTCAACCAATACATAACATTTCATTTTCTAATTGCAATGTTGGATATTTGGTCGTTAACGATTTAAACGGTGTTTGCAAAAGGGACTAAATTAAACACAAATTACGAACTTTACGACTACATTGAACAGCAAAAAAAATTGGGACCAATAATGGTATTAAGCCTTAAAAATATGAAATTTTTTGAACTTTTTTATTTACAATATTATTCATGGTTTATCTCTTTGGTTATTGCTTCTTCATCACAATTGTGTTATTGTTTTTTCATTACAATTGTGTTATCATCGTTCAATTTGAGTTTTTCATTGTGTTATCGTTATCATCGTTGTAGTTTTAATGATATCATGGATTTGCTCATCCTACTTAGGAGACCATCGCATCCTAAAAGTCAAGCAATTGAAACTCTAATGCACTTTGACACGTCATCCCATCCTTCCTTATTGCTGCCTCTCCCTCCTACGTGTGGTGGTGTGTCTGACATCCTCTTTGGCCATAACCATCACCATTCGACTTGTGTTTTCACTCTCTTTTCAAATCTCTAACTTTCATTATAATTGAGATTCGTTTGAATTTTTCACCTTTTTTAAGGTTTATTATCTCTTTTAATATTATTTTCTCTTTATAATTATTTATGTCACCGAATTCTATTGTTCTTACTGATGTGTGAATAAAATGTAATTGCATTCATATCTTAGTTTAGGCCATTTGCATACATAATTGCATTAATTGAATGATTTAGTCAGGCATTATCCTTGTTTCGGATCAAACATTGTGATTTTGGGTTTTTTCTTGTAGATTGGTAATTCTAAGTGCCAAAATCACAACTTGGGAAGAATTGATGTGTAAGACGAAGAGATGAAACCAGACAATTCCATAACCTAGCTATGGACAGTTCCACGACCTGTGGATTTTGCTCCAAAATGCAGATGCAAAACAGAGAGCTCCAAACTGGGTTGTGAAAGTTTCCACAACCTGCGGATTTAGCTTGAGAAAACAGAAGGCAGAATAGAGAGTTTCACAAGTGAGTTGTGGTTGTTACCACAACCTGTGGATTTACGTCAGGAATTGCAAAATTGAAAGCAGAGAAGAGCACATGCAGATTGGGGATTTTTCCATGAGCTGTGAAATTTCCCAGAGTAGTTACTAGTCTCTTTTATGACATGGATTTAAAGATGTTAATATTAAAGAGAAATTGAGGGAAGTTACTTAGAGGGAGTAACTACTTTCTTAAAAAGGGGGAATTAATGCAAAATTATAAGAGGATTTATAGGAGAGGATTTGAAAACGTAATTTGGGGGGTGATATATATAATTAAAAAGGTGAAGGAAGAGAAAAAAGAGGTACCAGGAATGCACCAGTACATCAACGTTTACGGCTTCAACACTTCTTCTTCTTTTGGTTTGCTTTTAGTTTTTACATTATGCATAACTAAATTTCATTTTGTTAGAGGATTGATGTAGTATTTTGGATTATAAATTCTGAACCTTTTCAATTGGTATTGAGTTAATTTTAATTATCCCAGTGTTTTATTTATGTTTTAATGTCTATTCTATGAGTAATTTCACAATTGGGAGATTGGGGATTGTTTGCGACTATAAATAGAACAAATTAGATGTTGTCACAATTGGGAAATTGGGCACAACTAATTAGTTTGCAATTGAGATAATAATTGTTCTTCATGATTTTATTGAATTTTATAACTGACCTAAGGGATTGGGGGTTAGAATTCAATAGATAAGTTTGCATATCTAAGGGATTAGGAGTAAACAAGCTCTTAATAAACTCAAGTGGATAATTATAATTCACACATCAATTGGAAAAGGGTAGGAATTTATATAAAATTGTATGAAATCAATTCTCTAACGTTTTATTTTATTTTTTGAATTCCCATCACTTGTTTATGTTCATCATTTTACTTGATATTTTTGTTGCTCAAAATTACGTAAATTAGTAATCTATTACTCAACTCATTCAATCCCAGAGGACGATATTTTTTTACTACAATAACGATTGCTACACTTGCCAAACATTCATCACTTACATTTAATTTGTCCATTTTATACCAATTATGTTAATGTGCATCTATCAAATGATAAATTAGATGATGCTAATTATAAGATTTGAGCTCTAGATATTTGACTTTGCCTTAAGAAAAGGTTATGTAGGTCACCTTAATCAAAATATGTTTACTGATAACATTAATTTCTACTTTTTTATTTGTGCTAAGTTTTGTGAATAAAATCAACTCTTCCCGAGCTTATGTTGTCTGTTTAGTCCTTAAGTTTTATTGTTTACAATGTTTTTTTTTGTTTGAGTTATTTTGTGCGTGCTTTACATATAATGTCTTTCTGAGTGTTTGATAAGTTAATAGAAAACACTCTCGGTGGAGGAAAACTAGTTAGAAATCGAGGAAGTAGGATTGGACAACAAAAGATGATTTTTTAGGTAAATACCTATGTGGGGCGCCATCAAAATAACACCTAACGCAACAAAGTCAATGCAGATAGATGTGTAGAGGTGCAGGGTGTTACACGACATTGGAAGGGTGTTAGGCGCCATAACTCTTGCTGAACAAGAATACAAGCTCGTTAAGCAAGCCAAGTTTGAACAAGTGGCGTTGGACGATGGCTCACAAACGTCAAGCGATGCTAGGCAACAGTCATGTTTTAATTAATGGCACCTAACAATACTAAGATTGACATGTTAAAAGGGGTATTTAATCATATTTTTCGCGAGGGTTTGAATTGATTCCTCATTTTTCACGATAGAGAAACACTTTGGGTGCTTAAGAAAGGCTCTTGGAAGCTGCTAGGGGTGATAGGAAGTTATCCCTCTTCTTCTTGGATCTCCTCCTTCATCCATGAAGGTTTTTCCCCTTTTAGGTTGAAGAGGATGATGGACTACGGAAATAGAGGTGGAGATTCTAATGGAATGCACAATTGAAGCATGAAGTAGCTTTTAAGAACCTTAGGAGACAACTTATATCTTCTCTTTGGTTTCTTTTTCTTTCCCATCTCTTCATTTTTTAAATCCTGAGTTTTTCACCATAGAGAACTAGACCTATTATTGAGATTAGACGTAATAAACTAATTTATCGTGTATTTTTTGTTATATATATATATGTGTGTGTGGGGGGGGGTGCTTTTACATTCCTATGTTGGAATTTGATTTTTATGTTTAATGCTTTTGTGACTTAATCATTCAATTGTTGGTTATTGAGGTATTGCAAAATGACTTTTGAACCTAAAACTAAAATTAAGTATCTAATAAACTTATATTTAGGGATAAAATATAGTTCATTAGTAATCTTAAGTCTGTTAAATTTAATGCATGACTGGTTGTTGAGGATTCAAGGAATTGGAACTTGATAAGTTGTCATAGGTTCTCTATTTATAATAAAAGAAAAATGGACTAAGCCCAATATACAAATAAGAAATGAAAATAAACTAATTAAAGATAAAAGATAAAGAAAAGATAAAGATAACATATCTAACACTTCCTCTCAAGCCAGTGCAGACAAATCGTATGTATCAAGCTTGTTACTAATATAATTCATAAAGATTTAATAAAAATATCCACTTATGCACTTGAGTGACACCAAATTGCTAATGATTTTTAAGACGACATAGAAGACGAAATACCAATTCAAAAGACTCCCCTCAGTAGCAAATCTAGAAAGTCGTTTCATGTAAATCTCTTCTTTCAAATCAACGTTGAAGAATGAATTGTTGACATCTACTGGATAAAGAGATTATTGTTGGAGAGCCACTGTATAAGGAGCGTCACAGAAAATTTTTCCAAAATATACGAAATACATTTAAAACCACACATTTATTAATATTATACAATGAGAACGTCAAAGTTTTCAAGAGTAGTTATTGGAATACAAACCGAATCTTAAAAGTAGTTTAAATTTATAAACCACAACATTTCACAATTTAAAGTACATATTTAAAAGTCCCCAAGAGTGTTTCCCAGCGCGTCCTCGCACTAAATGTCTTCAGTTTTACATGAAATATCATTTACTCCCATATAACGACACGAGTTATACAATCATCGTAGACACACAAGTAGGGTGAGCTAACCGAATACAGAAAAACATAAGTTACAGATAAACTTAATTACACACTTTAAATGTTTAATAATATTATTAACGTAAACCTACTATCTTCAAGTATACTTCAGACACTACTCACTTTTCATCAGACTCTACTCACTTCTCATCTCACACGTAACTTTTGGATTTATCTCGGTTTTTACACATTTGTTAAGTATATACCAAAACCAGTCCCTCGTATGGACCGCGGATAAGAGCCATCCTACGCACACCGCATTGGACATATCTCCCTAGTTCTTCAAGGGCTTACGAGTAAAAACATTGGTGAGTAACATCCATTCACCAAGCATAATACTCAGCACAAGTCAGAAACCCTTGGCGAGATATATGTACCCTCTTAAAAGAGGAAAAGTAACAGGACTCGAATCCACCTATCGCCTTACATGGGCAAAAAAGGAAATCATCCTTTTTAACTACCGAGATAAATATAAATCATCCCAATGATAGAACTAGAGAATCAATAATGATTATCCATTAAACTCAAAGAACTCAACATACATTAACTTAAATTAAGTCTAAAAATACATTCAAAATAAGTGATATAATTCTAGTCCATTCATAGACATAAGAAAAACTTTAAATTAGTAAATACGATACAACTATCAATCATCATTTCATCATAAAGGGCAAAAATATTAAGGTTATATATAATATCATAATACACCTCCATCACAGAAATTATATTATTTGAATATAACACAAAATAATTTTACAGTATATAATCTGTCTTATAAGAATTTGGTTAAAAACACATCGAGTAGACTTCCAGGAAAAAGAGGTGCGTCACAATGGATAACTTAAGTACTTGGTCTTTCCTTAGCCAAAGTGTTCCTCAACATGTTATTAACAAATTTCTTATTCACAGATTCAAATCAACAGTATATAATATTATCACAAAAAATTTAAATAGTTATACAACAAGCACATAGATTTTTTTATTAACAATAATTGCACAAAATTTCAAGACATAAATAGTTATATAAAATATATTTTATAATATAAAAACTTTAAAAGGTTAGCTCCCCTTACCTCTTCTACAGACTTCGTTTCCTACTCAGAAGTTGTTCTCCCGAAAATCCTTCAGAATCTTTACTCTTCTAAAATTTTCTTCCTACTCTTTCTTCTCAAGATTTCTCACTTGATTCTTTCTCTCTTTGTGCAAAATAAGTTCTCCTCCCATGGCTATTTATATTCCAAAAATTTTACTATTTAAATCATTTTTTAATATTATTTATTATTTTAATATTATTTTATTAAAATATTATTTTATAAAAATAATTTTTAATGTTCCATTACTAAAAGTTACTCCCATTAATTTTCACTTGTGAAAGTTGTTTGTCTTTTGTAATCATTATTATTATTATTATTATTATTATTATTATATTATTATTATTATTATTATTTTATTAAAATATTATTTTATAAAAATAATTTTTTTATATTCCATTACCTAAAAGTTGCTCCCCTTAATCTCTACTTGTGAAAGTTGTTTGTCTTTTGTAATCATTATTATTATTATTATATTTTTTTTCATTTTTACTATTCACTTTTTACTATTCATTAAAATTATTATTACTAATAATAATGCTAAAATTTACTACTATTTATTAAAATAGATATTTTTCATGGATATTACAGCCACCACGACTATAAACAAACTAACAAAAGTCATCTTTTCCATGGGAGAAAAAACATATATGGACGAGTCAAATGCAATTATGACAAAAGGGAGATAATAAAAGATGACAGTGGTAGAAATCATGGATGAACATGAGAGAGAAACCATTAAAATCCAAGATTCTCCAATCATTTCTACCCAATGTGGGATTTAGACTCACACTTTGAATTCTAACAACCCCCTTCAAGCGCGAGTCTCTTTCACATTTATACACTTCTCCTTCAAGGGAAGTATCCGAATACCTCTTTTTATAATGTCGTTGATCTTAACGGGACACACTTACATATAACCATTTGCCAAGTTAATCTTAGACGAGTAATATATATATATATATATATATATATATATATATATATATATATATATATATATATATATATATATATATATATATATATATATATATATATATATATATATATATATATATATATATATATATATATATATATATATATATATATATATATATATATATATATATATATATATATATATATACACACACCACTTTGAAGATAATATTAGATATAATATACTTAACTTTCTCTCTCGTTTCTTTTTTCTATTTATCAATAAATGTATAATTGTGTACTTTACTTGGGATTCAACTAAGTTTTCCTTTTTCAGGATATAACTAAGTTTTTTTTTCTTCCAACAATAAGGGTTGAATTAAAAAATATTAAATTAATGAGGTTCTGTAATAAATTTTAAAAAATATGTAAGCTTATAAGAAAAAAAAATATGACTTATGAGAAACTTTATCTAAACTAGTTGTAATAAGTTTATCATTTTATAACAAAATGTGTTAGTATATTAACCACTGACTTATAATTTAGATAATGGCATTCTTATTACTCTTTCTCTTTATTATCTTTTTTAATATTTATTTTTTATTTTCGATAAATATATAACTTTCACTTTATATTAAAATATATTTTTTAATGAAATTATCAGAAGTTATGATCCACAGTTTCAAATAGCCTTGACAAAAGAGAAAATCCAATTCCCATTTCTGTATTGCTCACCAATAATATTCCAAGATTCACTAATATTTTTAACATTGAGATTTATGGGAAAAGATTTTAATTTTCGACATCACAATAGTTTTATTTATAGATTGAATTGGTCGATTTTGAAAAAATGTCATGTCCATTTATCTAAACCATAGTTGCAAGTTTTTAGAATATGATTTTAGTGTATGTTAGCTCATTATATTTGAGTTGGAATTGGTTTAAATAATTTTCATTTTTCACATCCATCTAACACTCTAAACCAAACAAGCATAATAAAGTATTATTCAATTTTTATGCAAAATCCACCAAGAGATGAAAATAAAACATGCTATTCTGGGGCAAAAAAATACCAAAAAAATGTACCAGAATGCATAACATAGAAAATTAAATTATACTACATAATAACATTATATTAGAAAAATAAAAGTATTAACTTTGTCAAATTTTTTTATAAATTTTCAAATTCTATTATTCTCTCTTTCTTCGTTTGTATGTATTTCTACAGAATCGGATTCAAAAATCTGTTACCCGTATTAACAGATACTTTCATAAAAAATATGATTGTTTTCATAATTTATTAAAAAAATATAATTTTATTCTATCCAAACACTTACAAAAATCACTAAATTCATAATAAGATAAATCTTAAAAAATCTCTATTCCAAACGAAACCTTAAAGCCTTATCTACAACTGAAACTAGCGTAAAAATGGAAAGTTTTTTTCATCTCAACTTCAAACAACATAAAAATGAGCTCCTATTCAACCATACAAATACGGAAAATGTAGAAAATATCAATACACGATTTTTTCCATCTAAACAATGCAACGTTACATAGTGTCACTAGAAAAATAAGGATTGGTAAAACACAACTAAAAACGATAGTCCATGATAGAAGGGAGACAAAAATATCAACTCTGAGGCGATGCTTTAGCAACAGCAGTCTGAGGAGGCTGCGTATTTCCACTGCCATTACCATCGGCAGTATATGCGGGAGCCTGAGTATAACCAGCACCGTAAGAACTGTTGCTGTAAGGAGGTGGTACCTGACCATAAGCAGGCTGGCCACCCTGAGGTGCACCATATGTTTGAGAACCATAACCTGGTTGCCCTGCACCATAGCCCGACGGAGGTGCTCTCTGAGAACCAGTTTCTGCTTGGGGTTGAGTATAACCGGAAGGTGGAGGCTGAGCAGGATATGCTGACTGACCATAGCCTCCTACCGCACTGGGTGACTGAGACTGTCCATAAACAGGAGGATTGCCACTTGGTTTCTGAGATTGAGGGGCTCCATAACCAGGTCCATAACCTGGCTGTGGTTGACTTCCATAAGCAGCTTGGGATGTCGGGGGAACCCCATAACCTGACTGAGGAGTTCCCTGAGGTGGGTAGTTGGCAGTGTTTGAGCTGGGCTGTTGGCTGGTAGGATAACCTTGTTGTGCGATGGTGGTCGGTTGGGTAGATGGAGCTGGGCCTGAATCTCCCTGCGATGCGTAGCTTGCAGTGTGGCCCTCTTGTGTTTGGTTATTCCCACTACCATAGCCAGTAGTAGCTGAGCCATAGCCTTGCTGCTGATCATATGTCTGTGGCTGTCCATACCCTGATTGAGACTGTGCATTGTATGCATTATAGCTGTCCTGAGAATAACCCTGTCCCGGTTGGCTATAACCAGATGAAGGTGGTTGACTGTAACTGTATGTAGAGCTATCCCCTGGAGGTGCTGGCCCACCAGGATTTTGCGGTTGCTGTGGCTGTTGACTATAGTAATCATAGCCGCCAGCATGAGAAGACTGTTGGTGAGGTGGTGCAGAAGACTGGTCCCAGCTAGTGGAATATCCACCTGGTTGTTGGGGAGGATAGCCTGCATATGGTGGTTGAGGCATATTATACTGAGGTGATGGACCAGAATATGCACCAGGCTGCATATAACCATAACCAGGCTGCTGCATTGGAGCAGGGGGAGCCCAGTTAGAGGGTGGTCGAGATTGGTAACCTTGCTGAGGATAACCACCAGACATTGCAGGATTTCTAAGACGATTCTGTGCAGACAAATTGAAACCAAATATGAAAAGTGACTTCACCCAAGTTTCCACATCAGACAAGTATAGAAAGCAACATATGCACACGTACACAGGTTAAACTTACAAATGCAGAAATCAACATATAATGAATACGATATAAAGGGTATTTTATCTTGCATTAACAGGTTCGATACATGATCAGAAAGGGATATGAATACCTACATACCGTACTGGTTCGTGATAAAACTGAGTTACTCCAGCAGAAGCACACCCTTTCCCTATTCGAATTGGATGGGTACAAAAGAAAGCACAGACCATAGAAGCAAACAAGCATTCAATATTTATTGCCTTGAAAGGGCAATCCATCATATAGTATCTCAAATATGCAAGATCTTAATCCAATTGTTACACATACAATATAGAATATATCATTCATATTCAGGTTAATTGAAAGAGTGACTGGTCTACATATATTTCACACTGTATATTAAGATGAAGGCGCAACTCTAAATTCAAATATACAGACTGTTGAGACAACTTTTCTGTGCTCCCATATACATCCTCTCAACCTTTGTACAACCCAATCTAATAGTTCAACCTAGGATCGGGAATTAAAAGTTAAAATTTAATATTATTTTCATGGAAAACGAATAAGAAAAAGAAAAATAATGGAATGACGAGGCCGAATAGAAGTGGTACAAAATGTACAACAGACAAATCTTAACAGAAATCTCGAAGATAACTGGTGAGTTCAGAAAACTACTATTTAAAGCTGGACAAGAATAATAGTAAGGGGAAAATAATTAAAGATCTGCACGGTAGGCAACTTTCAGGTTACTGATGCCAAATGAAAGTCATGTATAAGATCCGAGGATAAAATACTATTCCAAGTACATAAAGGTTCTTGCTGAGATATGAACTGAAAAGCACAAGTGACCAAGTTGAAACCTTTTCAACACAATCCAATATTCAGTCTAATAATGACACCATAGTCAAATAATATAGTAGGAGACTTACTGCCCTTGATAATAAATATCTGAGATTTAGAACCATACCAGGGCATGCTGAGGGAACACCAACAAAGGGATTCATGTTGGTGTCACCAATGGTCCAATAGACACTAACCCTACAACAGTCCCAATAACATTATCAGTCATAGGATACACAATTAATAATCATATTCCAATGTCGGAAGGCTATAATCTCAATGAGTATCCATCAGGACCCAAAAAATATTCGTAATAACAGTAGCCTTCACAACCCCCAGGAATCTAAACCAACAAAAACAATGTAAGACGAACCTCAACAAAGCACGGGGCTAGGTGAAAAACTTCACCACAGTTAAAACACAGTATGTGTAAAAAAGTATGGTATCTTTGTCAAGAAAACTGAAAGTCCAAATCTCAATTATTGCTTACTTTGTGGATGGAAAAAAGATAATGGCCAAGAAGTATTAGCTAATTATACAGAGCAGAGTGCACATACACAAACGTAAAAAACCAGTTGACAAGCCAGAATTAGAAGATCCTGAAAGTTAATGACCATTACCTAATCCGAGACTAAACATAAAGAAAGGTGCATATTGCCAGTATATAAAGACTGTTCATAGAACAGGATACCATACAGTCGTTAACATTACAGCTAATAAACTATGGCTATAGCGGTGAACGGTCTCCCTAACCATATTTCCACCTGGCGAGCTGAATAAATTACATTGACGAGAGTTGGAGATTACAAGAAAGAACATCGTAACAGCCACTAGAGGTTTAGTTTATTTTCTACCTTTGCGCATTACTTTGTAAAAGTCTTGAAACAGTTGCACAATATGAAATTATATACTAATTTTCTTTTGAGAACAATACAATAGGTAACAGAGGTCGTATCAATGTTTAAGTATCATATAATAGAAATCACTTGTGAAAGGCACATTAGGCTCTCAAAACATACTACTAAAAACATACACTATGAACTAAGCTGCTTTAGAAGAGATATCAAAGCATCCAGAATACGCATCAAGTTAACTAATAATTGCCATACAGCTAAAAGCTGCTTCAGTCGAGATCAAAACATCAATGATATACAATGTTAAATAATAACGGTCAGTGTTATAATATATCATTAATAAGAACAATGAATTAATTAATATGAACAGAATAAAACTCATTTATGCAAACTGTAGTAAAAAGCATCACATGATTTACCAAAACAATTTTTCCCTGCAAAGAAACAAATCAAAGAGTACTGCAAAATCATGTATCATGTTACAGGGGTGAATCAGATCTAGTTTTATATTTTAATACCATAAATATAGAAAGATCCAACAGGCAATGAGAAGCACGGAGTATTCATCTAACAATCGCATTAAGCTTGCACGTAAACTAAACTATTTTTATCAAACAGTCTATAAGTAGACTGTGCAACATACAGAGTGAAAAACCAAGTAGAAAAACAACAATTTTAAAACTAGACGAGACTTGGCATAACCAGACAGATATGCCTAGGCCAAATGTGGCAAAAAGAAGCACCATAAACATACCTCGCCACTGATGATTTGATTAACCAACTCCTTTGCAGACTCGATTTGCTCAGGTGTCCCATCAATTTTCAAAGTTCTTTCAGTTGATGTGTCACCTGGAGGAAGATGCAGAGGTATCACCTGAAAACAAAAAGTTATGAACATTAGTCACAAAGAACTCCAGATAGAAATTTCCTAGTCATGAGAGTTGGCAGTTAATACAATCTCTTTTCAAATTATTATCAACGACAAAGCAACGGTAAAAATACCATAACAGCAAATCACGGATATCTAATGCACAAATAAGAGAACAGTGTTCTATATATCACTTATAAGCAAAAACCTGAATCCGTGCACCAGTAGAAGCTTGCATATTCTTTATGGTTTCTCCACCTTTGCCAATTATAAGGCCAACCTGACGATCCACACAATAAACATATCAACCCAAACAGACAAAAAAAAACGCAAGTCTGAACACGGGAAACACTCATGACATTGTACAAAGCACACTCTTAAATCTCCCATTCACACCTTATTATTCGGAATTCTCATGACAAATTCATCCGACCCAGCTTGTCCGGTCAGTCTTCGAGCAACGATGCCAGAACCTCCAGATTCAGCCTGGTAAAAAAATAGTTATAACCATATATATTGCAATAATTAAACATTTAAGCAGTTCACTAGGAAACAGTTCTCCTTGGTAAGATTACTGTAACATCAAAAACGGTGATAAACGAAATCTAATACATCCATGATTGACAGAAAAAAAAAATGAGAAGTATAAAATGTGTTTAACCTCAGCAAGAACTTCATTAATGAGTTTCTCTGCAGAAGCGATTGCCTCGGGAGTGCCCATAAGCTCAACGGTCCTGGTAGTAGAATTAGGGTCGGCGTCCATATCGCGAGTAACTTGAATTTTGGCACCAGACTGCAACTGGAGATACTTAATGGTCTCTCCACCTTTGCCAATAATAACACCAACCCTGCCGTTAGGGATATCAATCTTCTGGCTCGTTCCTTGATGACTGTAGGAGACGGGGGGAACGGCCGAGTACTGAGGCTTCGCATCTACGTTCACGGAAATCAGAGTTCATAAAACCCTAACATAAACTAGAAGAAGAGCAGAGCAGAGAGGAATAGTTAGTTACCGTAAGAATCGAAACCGGAGGAAGGAGCACCGTTATCGGGTTTGGGACGCTTGGCATCGAGCGGGGGAGGAGGAGTGACACTGAGGAGGCGAGCGGCGACTTCTTGAGCACGCTGCTTGGCGAGCTCGATGCCGGTGGCGGGGCCCGCAGAGAATCCGGTGGGTCTGTCGGAGGATTGGTCTTCGTACTTGCGCTTGAGGGATGCCGACTCCGTTCCCGATGAATACTGTGCTTCCTCCGCCATTGGCACAAACCCTAGTCACTCGCGTTACCTCTGTAGGAGAGAGCGAGATATTTTGCTTCGTTTATGCAACCAAAATCACAAGATGTCTTTTTACGTCATGCTTTTAAGAAGAAACTATATTTAAAGAAAAAATGTATTTTCCCATAATTTTAGTATATTTATTATTCATTATTTCGCTCCTTCGATTAGGCATTTTTAACATTTTCTTTCTTTTTTATATATAATTTTACTTTACACTTTACTTTCAAAACTATTTTAAAAAATCCAATTACTCAAAGTATGGTTTCTTTTTATAAAAATATGTATGTGTTATGAGATTCAGCAGTTTTTATTATAAACATAAAATAATTTTATATTATAACTTCAGTGTTAATTGTAAATGTAAAATATAATTCAAATATTCGAAAATAATTACTTGTTATAATGTTTAGCTTTAATGTATTGTAAATTAATATTACTTTATATTGTTTTAAAAATATTTATTTTATGGAATTCGCGCAGTAAAATACTAATTTAGTTGGAAGTGCAAAACAAAAACTATAACACGCTTAAAAAAACTATTTATTGTAGTTTAAAGTTTGTCAAAAAAAACCTCAGGACAGTGTGAATAATAATGAGGCTCACGCGTATTTTCTAATTTTTAGTAAATGTTAACACAAACAGTTTATTGTGTTGAGAAGGAATGATATATTGTTAAATACTTTTAAATTTTAACCAAAACACTCCAATAAAAAAAATTATTTCGATTGATATTATTTGTTTAAAATAATAAATAAAACTTAAAATATATGATAAAGGATTAAAAGTAAGTTAAATTATGCACGTTTATTTGATTTATTTTACTATTTTTCTTTCCAAGTTTGGTCAATATATAAGCGAAAGTATTTAAACTTGAAAATGGTGATTGATTTTAAATAAATAATTTTAAAAAAAATTAAGAAAGCAGGATTTATTAAATAACTTAACATTCTTTTTTTTCTTATTCTACTTATCTTTTATCATACCATTTCTAGTTTCATTTTCCTTCACTGAACCAAACAATTAATGGTGGCATCACAAAAACATGTATTTTATTAACATTTACATGATTGTATTAAAGAAAAAAATAAAGAAAAAAAGCAAAATTATTTTGGATTAAAGACAAATGTAAAAAAAATGAGAGTGTATTATGTATTATCAATTGTTTGTTTTATTTTCTTATTATTTTAACGATTCAATTTAGTATATAAATATAAATATTAATAAAAATAAGCAATACAGTATACCATGTCTTTGTTTATGTTAAAACATAACTAATTATAAATTGACGTAAATACTAATAAAAATATAAACTTTTAAAACATAAATAATCACAAATATTAATGAAATATTTTTATATGATCGATTTTATCTTAAATATTTTACAATGATTATGTCTCAAACGAACTTTCTGCAAGAAAAAAAAAATAACACATGAAACGTTCAAAGCGTATATTACTTTTATTTTTATTGCTCATGGTTTTCTTTTATTTATCGACTTTTAGCTTTCCACGTTGTGAAACAGTTAAAAGAACAGTGTTTTATGGTTAAAGTAATGGTATCAAAATAATATTATTTTAAGCAAAGTAACATATCACCCCTGATTAGGCAGGCTTTCTCTGAAAAAACCCTTAACATTTATGCTAAATCGACTATCAAGCCACAAATAATCCTTTAAATAATATCATTGTTGACTTAGAAAGAAAAGGTCTTTCCTCTGACAAATCCTATATAAAAAAGCATATCCATTCTTTGAAAATTATAGAGAAAAATAGAAATGATAACTACAAGTCAAAGCTTTGTGGAAATTGCAGGTCATATAACTTGATAAAAGAAGAAACCAAGCATACAAACATGAGTAGGTCATAAATTTAAACACTCCTATTATATTTTATATTTGAAAGGGGTGGATTGAGGAAAGAGAGTGTGGCAGATACAAGTTAGGGATGAAAATTATTTATTGGAACACCATGAGGAACCATTGGAGAGGGGAATTAGTCCAACGTAAAAACCGTAACTTACAAACCAAACATGAGTTTTTCACATATAGTTTACTCCCGGGTACACAAATGAAGCATTAACAGATATAAAAACTTAAGGGGAATGAAGCCCCTATAAAAAGAGCAGATAGAACATTCAGAAACTGTGATAAGGTAATGTATTGACACAATCTCCATCTAACATGGGCACTTCTTAGCAAGGTAATATAATACCATGAATTTGCTTATTGTAAAATAGTTTGGCTGCCAAGAAATAAGCTTAGTCGACCTTACTTTGTCCACCAATGGAGGAAATCTTTGCGCCTATTGATCTTTTTCTGCAGCTGGAGGAGTCCATACAGCAAAGCCTCAGCAGTTGGAGGACAGCCTGGAACATATATGTCAACAGGAACAATCCTGTCACACCCCCGAACCACTGAGTAAGAGTAGTGGTAATATCCTCCACCGTTAGCACAACTTCCCATTGAAATGACCCATCTAGGTTCAGGCATTTGGTCATAAACCCTGCACGAATTTTTCCGCGTCATATATAAAATTGTAAATTTCGCCATGCCAAGACAGAATACCAATAAAGTTCCAAGGCAATAATAATGTCGGAACATGGAATTTCACAGGGAAGGGGAGACAGAAAAATGACTCAAAAATCAAATTGATAATGTTTCATGAAGATCAATGACAGAAAAATCCCAACCAAGTGCATGCATGCGGCATTACAACAGATGTAACAGCCCACATTGTGATTTATGTTCTTCAAGATTGAAGAGAATAATTAGATCTCAAAAGAAAATATTTTGACAATTGAAATAAACAAAGCAGTAGTCTTACAAGTGGCACAACAAGCTGGCTAATGTTCCTAGACAGACTTACGCGGGGAGATATTCGGAAAAACCTATCCAGAGTTTACTTGAGCATATAAAAACAACTTATAACTCCCACAAACCTTTTTTAGCTTATTCTAATAACTTTATGAAAAAATCTGACATAAGTTCTCGTGTAGTGTTTGAAACAGGCAGTCATTCATGATGTTTTTCATGCATTGAGAAAATGTTTCATGATTCTTACTTTGGTTGTCTGATCAGGATTGCAATAATCTCATGCAGACAGACTCCCAAATACACTCATTCTGGTCAGATGATGTGCCGATAGAGTAACTAGCAAAGTAGTATCTCTTGCTTTTCAATTGCATAGAATATGTTAGCTAGAAGAGGCTCTGGCCCAAATGATGCCTATTTTGGATTCTTATGATCTACCTTAGGTTTGTACTCCCTAAAAAAATTCCCAGCTTCTGAAAAACAAGATTAAGTCCTTGATGATAAAATCTTATAGAATTAGCGCTCAATTAAGTAGTTTACCGAATCTCATCATGACATAGTAATAGATAATGATGAGCAACCAAGAATATGTACTATAACATAGTAGAAAATTTAACAAGTGAAACTGGCATACTCTTCTACACCTTTTCTAAAACTAAAGCAACTTAAAACCATTGCTATACTCTGTAGTTAAATGACATAACTGTTCACACCTCTCATCCAATGCAAGACAACTGTTATCCCCATAAGAACCTCTTTTCACATGTCGTATCATTCAATGAAAGTGATTTCTATAACAACATTTAATCACGAAGAGAACTGTATTAGCCATGACCTATTAGTTAGGTGTTGTTAGGAGGAAAGGCAAGGGTGGCAAGGAATTAGAAGCAAGTGGAAGCAATGAGGCAAAGAAATGTAAATAGGAAATCAGTCTTGGGATATGGATTATAAGTTTGCAACAACCAACAACCTGCGCACATGCCAGGTGGAAGCAGGATTGTAGTGAGGAATGGGACGGTAGAAAGCAAGCCCCTTGAAGAGGTTACAAAGTGCAGCTAGTGTGTCATTTCCCTATACTGTCTCTAACTCAACAAAAAAATTTCGTTAAAACAGTGTCCTCGTAGCAGTTTCCTATCAACACTGAATCAAAAAAAAAAAAAAAAAAACAAGGCTACAACACCAAAACAAGAGTCAATTAAAACAGCCTGTTACGAGAAAACATAGTTCTAGGGCAATAGAGAGAAAGCCAAACAAGAACTCAGGAAACCCCAGAATGAAGGGATTCCGGAACTGATGGAAGAAGTGGCAGAATACATGTATGTTTGTTATTGTTCAGTATGAATATTTTTACAATAGCTAACTATGATTTATATATCTAATGTACTGACTTCTTGACAGTCAGTCCTAACCCATGTACACTTATGTCATAACAAAGACAAAACACATAATCATTGACCAGATTAAATTTCCCCGAAATGCAATTTAGTCACAGAAATTCTCAAATAACAGGCATCTGCCTTCTTGAACACCGAACACAATTTATCTTTAAAATTCTCCAACGTATATATAACAGCATTCAAACAAAGACGCGACGGCATCGACGCCATATCAAGTCAAATTGAATACTCAACCACGCATATATGTCACACACAAAGCAAATCAGTGCTTCTGGTGAGGAATATGATTTCTAATCTACTGTGAGAAGGAACAGAGAGGAAAACAGATTAGGGAAGTAAAAACCCTAGAAAAAGGGAAAGAGGATTTACTTGCGAAGAGCGGGAGCCATTTTGTTGGTGAGAGTGCCAGCGACGATCATACAGTCAGACTGGCGAGGGCTGGGCCTGAAAATGATGCCGAAGCGATCGAGATCATAGCGGGCGGCGCCGGTGTGCATCATTTCGACGGCGCAGCAGGCGAGTCCGAAGGTCATAGGCCAGATGGAGCCACGGCGAGCCCAGTTCATCAGATCATCGACCTTGGAGATGACGAACTCCGCCGCCTTGGAAACGCCGACGGGAGATGAAGCGGAGGGAGGCGGTGGCGGAGCATATGGTGTGGGCGTGTGTGTAGATGTGGATGCGTTGAGAGCTGGGAGCGTCGTGTGGAGGGATAACGCCCGTTGATAGGAGTGCACTTGATATATGCGTGAGGAGGCTCGACTGAGAAGAGCCATAGTGATGTTGCTACCAGCGAATGAATCTCACCCAGCCTTCACGACTCTCTCTATTTATCCCTGACCACGCTCCAGCCAAACCTTTTTCTATTTTTTAGAAAACGGTAGAGACATCGTTGACAAACTGCCTACCAAGGTTACTACGTGGCCCATTTCAGCTTCATTCCTTACCTTTTTCTTCGAAATTACTATTATTTCATTTATTAAATTATTAAATAACCATTCAAATTCACTACTTCTTAGAGAAATTCAATAATTTTACTTCTTACTACTTCATTTGTATAAATAATGTGATTTACTTGGTTAATTGCCTTTTTTAAACTATTTTTAATTCTTACTTTTTATTTTCTTTATTTCTGTCTCGTAATTTATTTATATCATTTTAATTCTTTTAAATTTTGTTTAAGCTCAAAGTTTTTCGTCACTTTCAATATGCGAGATTAAAGAAAACATATTATACTCGTAAAATAATAATTACAGTCACGAACTTGCTACAAAATATAATTTAATAACTATTTACTGCATTTTCAAAATTAAAATAAAACTAAAATTTTGATATAGAAAAAGTATAATTGAACCCAGTTTATTCTAGGACGACTCTTACGTGTTATGTTCAATTATATAAATACTTTTTTTTCAAGAAAAACAAGTAACATTGCTTGGAACAATGAAAGTGTAAAGACTGGTGATTAATCAGCACAAAGAGGAGTCAAGTGTCAACAAATAAGGAGATGATGACTTTAAAACTAAAAACACAATTTTTATAACCAAATCTGATTTCTAGAACACTTTCCCTCTTGTTTGAACAACTTTCTCCTTTTCACCAGCTTTTCTCCTTCTTTACAAGTATTCCAAATTTCTCCCTCACTGAATCAATTGTTCCAAAATCAGAAAACATTTAGGAGCTCAAGGTGTTCCAAGCTTCAATTTCATCGATTGACCCTCTTGTTCTTCTACGGTAAGCAAATCTTCTTCCTCTGCACTTCTAAAATTGGGATTTGTATGTACCCATTTTCTGAATTTGCATGAGTCTTCTAGAGTTCCTCACTAATTTCAAATCCATTTAGGTTTTTAACTCCATTTCATACCACAAATTGGTGGTTTATAGGTGATTCTAGGGCCTCTTGGGGTGTGATTTGCGTGTGGATTTTCTGTAGGTTGAAGTACCTCACCACAAGGTAAGGGAAGCTAGATTCAATTTCTATTGGTAGCATGTTGGTTTGTTATGTTGAATTTGTTATATAAGTTCTTGAGATGGTGCATGTGAAAAATTGTAGTAGATTAAGTCACTGTTTTAGTTAAATTGAGGAATGCTTGTTCTGGAATGTATGTTTCATGATTGTGAATGATGTAATTGAGCATGGGATGAACTAGGAATTTGTATGCCTAATTTTATAAGATGAATTTGGATGTTGAAGGAGTGAAATTTCAGTAATGCAGATAGTTAGTCAAATGATATATGTTAACTATAGTAGTCAAGTCAATTTTAGGGAAGTGGAGGGGTGATTTCGTGAGTTGGGGGTTGGGAGTGGATTTAAACCATTAGCACAACTTAGTCAAGTCATTTTTGACTTATTAGGAGCTTCAAACTGACCTAAAACAATTTCTAACTGGTAAGACCCAATTTGAGATCCTAAGTGAGTGAAAGAGTGTAATTTGATCCAAATTATTTGCATAGACACTAGAAATTAGTGTTAGGATTAGAACCGAACCTTTAGACAAGTTAGATTTCATCTATACTTTGAATTAGAAGTGTTCAAAGTTCACCAAATGGCCTAAAATAGATTTTGAGTGGGTGAGTTCTCAAAATCTGCAGATTTCACGCCTGGGCGCCCTTCAACTCGACATTTTCCAGAATTCTGGTGCCCGGGCACCCTTAAATGGTATTGGGCGCAGCTTTCTACTGTTGCTTTTGTTTGTGACAGTTTGGGGGGTTTCGGATGTCCATTTTGGACGTTCTTTAGGTCGTTTTGGGGGGTTTTAGACCCTTCCGGAGCCGTTGATGATGGTTTCGGAGTTGTTTGAATTACTTAAGTATTGATAATTAAAGTTCGTAAAGAAATTGTTATTAACAGATGATGTTTCCGTGAAAATATGTAATGTATGAATTATATATGTTTATTTTGCTGTTGAATGAGATTGTATGATTAATTGGATGAAGTTGGTGAAGTGAAACAAGATTGGTGGTATGAATCACGGGCTTTGAGAATCAAATCAAGATCTCTAGGTGAGATCATTGTTAATGTTGAGAATAAATATAAGAAGCTCAGTCTTGGGTGTCTCCATTTTATATGGGCCAAGATACGAGTGATATCATGTTAAGTACTAGAATGAATATAGGTAGCTCAGTCTTGGGGGTTGCCCTTAAAGCTCTAATGACTATTCAATCTCACTTAGAGAAGATTAGTTCATGTGGTGAAGAGCAGTAAGGGGTCCTAGTCTTGGTTGTCTCCATTGTATATGGGCCAAGGTGAGTGATAACGGACTAACCTTGTGTGTGGTAGGGTGAAACCCATTGATAATAGCTTTGCAAAGCAGTAAAGGCCACCACAAGTGCATAACCCGCCATAGCTCGATATTCATTCCGGGTCCGGACGAGTCTAAGTCTAACACTACCTAATAAAACTATAACTCACAATCTATTAAAGCCGTCCTTTTATGATTTCAATTGCTTGTATGTCTCTTTTACTTTGTTTAATTTAAATTGATTTGTATTCTTTTGAATTCTAGCTTACCCTTGCTTTGTTTGCTGTATGTCTTGTTTGTGCTTGTTTTCTTTTGCAATGATCATCCTAATTGAATGTGAGCAGAGGTTTCAGAGGTCCCACTGGAGTAAGTACTAGACGTTCCAGATATTCCTGATACTGCTGATGCTGCAGAGTACTGTAGCTCAGTTCTTTCGTTTTGTATAATTTAGTCTTCTTTACTCTTTTTTCTTTTGAAAGACTCAATACTGATATGTAGAGCTTATATCATATTTTGGATGACTGTATTATATACACTTCATCTGTTACTACTCTTAACTGTTTTCTATTATTATAACATGTTGTATTCCACTTAATATGAATTATACACATATTTTGGGATGTTACAGAAAGTTTAGCTAGGAATTTGGAAATTTGAAGTTTGTATTTATTTTATACTATAAATTAGTTTTATATTTAATTATGATGAATTTTTTATCAGAGTTGAGACATAAAAAAGATATTTATATCTAACTTGAATTTTTCAGATTTTGAAATCTGATTTTAGATTTTCAAAACTAAGATTTAGACATTTGGTTCTGTATTTTTCAGATTTCAAAGTTTTATTTTGAAATTCATTTTTGGATTTTTTCACATTTTAAAATCCAATTCTATTTTTTTTAATTTCATAATTTGGTTATTGATTTTTAAAATATGATTTTTCAAAATTTGGTTTTTATTTTTCTTGAATTTGAAAATCTGATTTTAGAATTTATTAAATTTTGAAATCTGATATTTTCTAGATTTTAAAATCTAATTTTGGATTTTACTGTATCTCAAAATTCACCAGTGAATTTTTTTGGATTTTAAAATTTGTTTTTAGATTTCTTTATTTCTAAATTCAATTATAGATTTTTGAAAATTGGATTTCGAAATCTGATTCTTAATTTTTAGAAATTAAATTTTGAAATATGGTTCTAAATTTGTTTGAATTTCAAAATTCAGTCATGGATTTTCTCACTTTTTAAAATCTGGATATGGATTTTGAGAAATTACATTTGAAATCTGATTCTAGATTTTTTCAAATTTTGAAATATGATTTTGAGTTTTTAAAAGTTAGAAAATCCAATTTCAAAATCTTATTTTTGGAAGTACAAAGGGAAGAAAGGAGCTATAGGTGAAGGGTGAGGCACAAAGAGAGTCTCATGTGGTAACACTCTGAACAGGGGTTTAGACGGTAGTAAAAGTCAAAACCTAAAAGTTGTTAGGAGTAATTTAGGGATATGAAAAAGTTGGGGGTGTTGAAAGAAATTTGTAGAGTGCAGGAAAAAAAACCCCAGAAAATTGAACAAAATCAAACGAGGCAAGTGAGCTCAGCCCAATTACATGATTTATATACAGTATTTGCCTTAAAGTCTACACAATGTTCTTTGGTTCTTTCTCTCCACACTTTTTATTTTATTTCCCTTTTCAACCATGTGCAGGTACACAAGTAAGTTGACTTCTAACATGGTTTTTGTTTAGGGTAACAGTTTCTGATTATGTAAAATAACGATGAACTCTTCTATCTGCAAACATCTTGTTGATTTTTTTCTTATCTTCTCCAAATTCAAAATTTTTCTCCGATGACATGAACCCTAATTTCAAAACTGCAATTATGAGAGAAAAGGAACTAAAGAATGAATGCAATTAAGCTAGGAAAATTTGTAAGAATTATTAGTAACACGTGGTCTTCAGGAAGTACGAGTAGATGGGGGCAGTGACATCTCGGGATTGAGTTTTAATAAATGGTATTGAAATCTGCAACCTCTGAATCTGCTTGCTCCGAGATGGGCACCATGCTCTCGGAATTCTCTATTGTTATCAATCACTTCTTTCTCAATTATGAATGGTGTTTTGTTTTGGAAGATTTTATATATTCTGTAGACAAATCCCATGCAACACTATGTTCTTGTTTCCTTCTGCTTTCTCCTTTTGCACTGGAAATGTTTGAAGGTACTGATGATGACTTCTGCTTCCTCTTCTTCGGACAAATCATTCTGTTATAAAGACACTGCTGGTTAAAAAAAAAAAAGAAAAAAAAAAAATCCCCGATGCTAGAGTTAGACCAGAAACATTACATTTTCTTTTCATTTTATGGTACTAGCATAAAAATATTTATTTATATTATTTTATTGTACTATTTTGTAACTTTTAATCATTTTTATTAAACTTCTTGACTAATACCTTAAAAACATTGTTAACACAATCCTTTAATTTGTATTCTCTTCATCTTAAAAGAAAATGAAATTGAAAAGAAAAACAATGCTAAGAGTTGCAAAATACTACTGTACTTTTGTGACATTGTGTAATTATCTCAAAGTTAAAAAAGTTATAAGCCTAGTCACATTACTCTAAACTTCATTTAGCTTTTATTTATTTTTTAAACCACAACACATTTATTTAACTGATGTAATGTTTTGATTAAATTAATATAATTATTAAATTCATTTGAACCAATTAATATATTCATTGCAATATATAGATCCAAACTCTACATAACCAATTAGAAGTTTCTAAATTCTTTATAATTATCATTAATCTTATAATAACATGAAAAATCAATTATAAACATATTTGTGCATGTGTACCAAAACCGAATGATTAATCAAGTTAAAATAACTGATTAAATAATTTAAATTTTTGGTTAGGTCTGGAGTGAGACATTGTACTAATTGTATCACATGCTAAAAATATGAGACACAAGACATTTTTTTTTCAATAACACAACACGTTAGTTAAATTAATGCAATGTTTTGGTTATAATAGTATAATTATTGGATAAATTAATCTCTAAACTAATATATCAATTGTAAAATATATAAAAAGTCCCCATAAAATGATTTGAAGTATACAATTTTACCGAATACCTTTATCAACACTATAACCGATTTTACATAAACTAGAATTCAAACAGTTTAAAAATCTCAACTAAAGAGGAAAAATAAATTACGACAGCTTCAAAATGAAATTTAACTTATAAATTTTCTGATTTACTATATGTAGACACGTTAAATTCACAAGGATAAAGAAGAGAGATTCATCAAATTCTCATCATTAAAATATTCTATTTATCTTAAAATTTGTTTATATTATTTTTTAATCAGGGATATAACTTTATGGATACTCACTATCTTTTTAATAATTTTATATACTCAATTTGTAAAAGAAATATTTACAGAAGAAAGAGTTTAAAACCTCAATTAAGAGTTATCTTTAACGTTTTGAAATTGTAAAAGTTTCGTATTTTCATACTGTAAATACTTCTTTCAGTACTTTTTTTACTTTTATCCTAATGTAAAAATTAACTTGGTTTTTTCCCATGAAGGATGGTGGGCGTTAATTTCAGTGTAATTAATTTAATTTCATGTAAGATAAATTTTAAGATTAATGGAATTAATTTATGCTCTAAAATAATATAATAATAACAATAAATTTTAATTAACACATTTCTTTTAATATTATGTGTACTATAACTTAGTTATATTTATTTTGACTTATAATAACCAAACCTACTCTGTATGGAATGTAATAATATGTCATAATGTATATCATTCTAATATTAAAAAAATGCACCTGATTTTTACCAATAACTGCAGACACCGGACTTTATGTCAATAGTTTCCTATATAACACAGATTTTTATAAAGTTAATCATTAAATTATAACTATATTGTTTTATAAAAATGTTTACCAAAATTTTATGAATCAAGTGGTTATATGTATTTTTATATTTGAAAATATTCATTTAATGGAAAAGAGAAATAATTTAGAGGCTGACATATCAGAAAAAGAAAATTAAAAATCTAAAACTGGTCCGTTTGGACTTGACAGTGGCAATTTTAATGAAAAAGAAATATGTTAGTTATTAATATTTAAAAAGAGAGTGATAAAAAATGTGAAGGAAAAAGTGTCGGCTTGGGAACCATGGTTAAGCGAAGCAGAATGTGGGTTAAGTAAAGGAGTATTAATGCAGAGCGCTGGTGTGGCTTGAATTGAATTTGACACGGGAATGAGCGTCGGTGACTCGTGCGAGACTAGCAGAGAATGGAGAGAGAAAGAGAGAGAAATTGACGCATGTTAGCGCTGAGAACTACCTATAAAAGCAAGAATCAGGAGAGAAAAAGGAATGGAGTATGAGTTGTTACACATTCACGACTCTATTGAGAGTGAAATGGCGGATTTGGTGTCGGTGGACATGGAAGCCATTTCTCCTCCACCCGAGGTAACTAACTTACGCTGATACTAACACTCACAAACAACCATTTCATTTCATGGCACACCTTAACTCAATTCTTGTTTTCATTCTGGCTTTTTTAATTCATTTTTGTTTCTTCCTCTCTTGATTAATTAAAAACTTCTTTCTATGTGGTTTACATACTTCTGTTGTCTATGTGGTTTTTTACCCTTCTTCTTGTTGTTAAAACATGAAGAAGGTGTTTTATCATATTCTTATATATGGTTTGTTCTGGGTATTTTTATGCGCTGTTCCAGATTAATGAGCTAGTCTTTTTGCAGGAACATGTTGTAAGAACTCGCTATGGTTGCGTCTCTGTTGCTGTGTATGGGGATCAGGACAAACCAGCGCTAATCACCTATCCTGATTTGGCTTTAAATTGTAGGTATCATAAAACATTTTCCATACTATGATTCTAGCTAATGAATACTCGTGGGACGTGATTAAGGCCGTTCCAGTATACTTTATTGCATGGTTATGTTTACCCGAAAAAAAAAAAACATCTATTACATGATTTTGTTTTTTTATTTAATTTTAATTTATTTCATGAAACATGCTTTATTTAATATTACTTTTTAGTTTAGTTTTTTTATATGAAAGGGATTAAGTTGTGAGTAACTTTGAAAGAGTTACTACTAGTCTCAACCCCTTCTTCTTTTCTTAATTTAATTATTTCATATAATTTATTAGAAATATCATATTAAAGAAAATAAAAGGTAATGACTGTATTCTTATAATAACTTAATTCCTCTTACCATGCATTGACTAAGAAATTAATTTTTTATTCATTAATATGCATTAAAGTACATTTCTTTATTATTTTTTAATGAATTCCCACGTGATTTACAAATTCTTTTTATTTCTTAATTGGCGTGGTTATGTATATATTCCCAAAAGTAATATATATATATATATATGTATGTATATATATATATGTATATATTTATTTATTTAACAAAAAAATTATTCTCATTCATATATTTGTTTTAATCAATTATAGGCTAAAATTAGCTTATGCACCAGTTAAAAATAAAATAAAAAATTATAGAAGCTATATATATAAAAGGGTTTTTACAAATTAAAGAATGCCAGTGAACTAATTTTAATTTATACAAAAACTTTTTTTAATTTTTCTTATTTTCCTCTCTTAGAAATGCTCATGAAGAGGTTTGTCCAAACAACTGTTTGTCTAGTTGACAAATCAACAATCTAACCATTTTCTTGCATGTGATCTTATCAGATGTTTCCTGCTTTCAAGGGTTGTTATTTTGTCCAGAAGCCTGTTCGCTACTGCTTCACAATTTCTGCATCTATCATATTAGTCCACCTGGGCATGAGGTCTCTAACTTTATTTCTTGAAACTGTAATAGGCTGTTTCTTGCTACTTATCCCCACTCATTTTTAAATATTTTCAATTTTGAATGTATTTCGCTTCTTATCATTTTATACCTTTTTGTGAATTATTGCAGTTGGGAGCTGCTACCATTGATCCAGACGGTCCAATTCTTTCTGCTGACGACTTAGCTGATCAAATAGCCGAAGTTCTTAATTATTTTGGGTATTTTCAGCTCACTATCAATTTCTTTCCATTTAGTTCATTGTATAAAGTTTTAGAGGTAATGTAGTGGAATCAAATGGAAAGATAGGGTATGGAATGAAATATGAAATAGAAACAGATTCGTTACCTATTGTTGAAAATTTATGATTTCAGTAAAACCTTTATTTCCAAGTAACCCAGTTAAGGGTTGCTATAGTGAATGTAAATTATTCAGTATAGAAACTATGCCGTTTCCTTCGCAATCTCTTACTCTCTGGAAACCTTTAACTCCTAAACAAGGGTCTTATTCCCTAAAACCATCCTTTCCAGCTCCACTCCCATTATGTAGCATGAAGATAAATGTTAGATCAATTTCAATTTGACTTCAATTTGAAATATTTGCTTGTTTTTCTTTTAGTTTACTATATTTGCAACTGAAATATCCTTCCATTTTGCATTAAAAGTGACGGGTTTATAACTAGTGCAACTGATCGCGTCTCCTTGATCTTGAGAAGCCAATCTAATATATTTCCCTTCTCTCCTTTGCAGTCAGAGTGCAGTGATGTGTATGGGAGTAACTGCTGGGGCTTACATTCTTGCCTTATTTGCTGTGAGTCTTTGTATACGTCGCACTGTCTCTTTCTTTTTACCATTCTTAAATGGCTGAATGGGATCTCACAGATATTTCTTACTTTAACAACAGGTGAAATATAGACATCGTGTTCTTGGTTTGATACTTGTTTCCCCATTATGTAAAGCACCATCTTGGACTGAATGGCTGTACAATAAGGTTCTTTTTCTAAACCTGAGAGCCTTTGTCTTTTTATGAGATACCACCTTTTGCTAAAGACTAATAATTGCAGGTCATGTCAAATTTACTCTACTTTTACGGCATGTGTGGGGTGGTTAAAGAAATATTGCTAAACCGATACTTTAGCAAGGTATGCCTATTCCTGAAAAGAAAATTTCCCCTTCCTTCAGTGTGTGAGGTTGAGTCATTAACTTTATTGATGATGATAGGAAGTTCGAGGCAGTGACTATTTGCCAGTGTCTGATATTGTTCAAGCATGCCAAAGGGTTAGCCCAATTTATCTTAGGTTTCCATGTATGGACTGGGTTTGTTGGCATTTGAAACCGAGCCCTTGTCTGACCCTCTTTTAAATATTTCTTGACAGTCATTGGATGAGAGGCAGAGTTTGAATGTGTGGCGGTTCCTTGAAGCGATTAATGGGTAAGATAAAACTTCAAAATAGTGGTTTTCATCCAACTCGAAAGTGACTATCTATTTTATTATACATATGTATGAGTTGGGTGGTGGTGGGGGTAGGAGTGGAATTGCTCTCAGCATGGTACCAATTATTGCTAGACGTCAGTCGGAGATTCAGAATTTAATTACACATGCACTCGTTGTTAATTTACCACTTTTCATGCATAAATGCATTTGGTGACGCTTTAGTTCCACATATTATGAAACAGCAACACAGCCATAACTTTGTATTGGCATTTTTCAGGAGACATGACATCAGTGAAGGATTGAGAAAATTACATTGTCGTTCACTAATTTTTGTTGGGGATATGTCTCCTTTTCACTCTGAGGCTCTCCACATGGCATCTAAGTTGGATAGACGATTCAGTGCCTTAGTTGAAGTGCGTAAGACAATTCATATTCATTTTAATTTGTGGAAGAATGTGTTTATCAATAAACAATGAACTATATTTAATAGCTATTGTGGGTGGATGTGCAGGTTCAAGCGTGTGGGTCAATGGTAACAGAGGAGCAACCTCATGCCATGTTAACACCGTTGGAGTACTTTCTCATGGGATATGGCTTGTACAGACCATCTAAGTTGAGTGTCAGCCCAAGAAGTCCCTTGAGTCCCACTTGCATTTCTCCTGAGCTTTACTCCCCGGAGAGCATGGGTTTGAAATTGAAACCAATAAAGACACGAATTTCAGTGGAGATGTAGTACGTTAGTAGTCGTAGATGAATAAAGATTAGCACCTATTTTGTATTTTGATTGTTGCACAAGTTTATAGTTCTTTGTTTTGTCAAAATTCTGGTGAAGGGGGTCATGTCATTGTAGATAGATGGAGACGAACAGAGAATCGACAGAGGAAAGAAAAAGGGGGAAAAGTTTACTTGAAAGCAGCTATAGTCATTCTTTTATTTGTGTAGTCATAGACGTAAGTTAGCGAGTCTACATAGTTGCTAAAGCTTCAAAAGTGTTATTTTTGGACAGATAAATAAAAAATGAGTTTTTGTTACAACTGTAAAGCTAAAACGGTGGGCACACCATTTAATCTTACACTCAATTCCTTTTCATGTCGGTATCTTTTTACCTGCTGATACTTAATAGTTCATTTATCGTCAAGAGATTCCTGACCCTGAAAGGCTGAAGTGAAATAATGAAAGCATCATGGCATTTTGTTTTCCTGTTAAAGGAATTAAGAAATTAATCTGTAAAATCATAGATAGTATATGTAATAGTTTTTTCTACAATGACGAACTTGATAGTTCTTGCAGGTATGCCCAAACCTCCATGGCATGACTAATGGCGTCAACCTGGTACTTTGCCTTAACATGAGCCTCTTTCAATGTTGGACTTTACCTTCTTAAGAACCTTAACCGCTTTTGCAGCTTGGTGCATCGCCATGGAATAAAAAATCAAGCCAAAATAAGACGAGTTCTAGAACGGATGGACAAATAAATGTCGTGAAATTTTCTAAGATTCTATTTTCTTCATGGACAGGACATCCTCATAAATAATATACCCTACCTACCATGCAAAACAATAAGCTCAGATTTTGGCCTCAGTTCTGTTTTCTATTTGAATAAAGAAAAAAGGTGCTTTATATCGTTATGCGACTTTGTACACCTTTAGTTAACATTAAACCTTTGGTTACTCATGCTTATCCTGTTTCCATGGGTATTCTGGATTTCTTCTTCATTTCGACAGGCCTTTCTTTTGTTCATTTCAGCATACATCTCTTCAATCATAGGTTTCCACAGCCGCACACGAGCATTTATAAACCAATTGGATACCTGAGTTTCAAGACACAACCAAGCAAGCATATCAGATTGTTCATCTTTGAACAAAATAACAAACAAACGAGTAGATAAATACCTGACTTCTAGTCAACCCACTTTTCACTGCAAGTAAATGCTTCTCTGAATCTTTGGGATACCTGAAATCCATCAAATGAAAAAGAATTACTTTCTTTACATATATTCTTTAAATTCGTTTCATGGATAAAACTCTGATGATTGAAGTATAGAGCCAGTCCAAGAAGGCATATTGCATATTTGAAACTCACGGGTGTAGGAAATTCTGAAACATCCATGCCCGTAGAACCGAGACAGATCTTTCCGGCAAGCCTCTCTGGGGCCTCCACAGCTGATCTTTTCTTTTCAACTGCTGGAGAGCCCATTGCTTTTGAAGGAATGAAGATTCAATGGACCATTCACTGTCTTCCGTACACGATTTTTTGAAGCTTGATCCCATGGCAAGAATGTAGTTGCTAATCCTCTCCCGTAAGTCCTTGTAAAGGACAGAGATGGTTTGAAGAGCAAAATGTGCATGTATCTGTGGGTCCAGCTCGGTAGCTGCATGGAATGCAGATACAACAGTATGTATCTCATCCAAACACTGGCTGTATCGACTGTCCACCTGATTAAGAAAGAGATTGCTAGTTAGTAGTATGACAATATTTCATGATGAAAACTTACATGTTCTACTCTTAAACACCTCTACTTATCCGTTTTGTAGATCATTATTATGAACCAACTTTAGCAATTTATATACCATCCATGAATCTGAACGTGGACAAGTGCAATGTATTACTAACATGATTCTGTCCATGACCATAATTAATATGAACATCAAAAGAATTAATTTATGATGCAGTGTCATACCAGTTGTAGAAGTGCCAGCAGTTGAGCTTTCTTAGATTCAGCAGCCTGCCTTTGCAATGGAGACTCTGCATGAGATTCGTAAACAGAACTTGCATTGTGATCTGTCAAGATGTTTCTCTTAGGTGGAAACGCTGAAGTTGACTTGTGTCCACCTGCTCTATTACCAGTGGCTGAATAGTTCAACTGTTCCAGATTTTGAAATGAATATCTTGCAATTTGAGCAAGTATCTCTTGAATCCCAAGAAGGTATCTCGATTCCAGTACTTCCGGTGAAATTTGTGCATATTTATTACCACCCAAATTCATAGAAATTTCCCTACTACTGCTGCAGGAAATGGTTCCATTCATGCACGGGGTCATATTAGAGCAAGTCACGTTTGAGCACTGTCCTGCGGCTGTAGATGTTGCAAGACTCAGAGAAAGTTCTTTACTAAAAGTAGAGGAATAGTGAGCATAGTTGGCCATGTTTGCAACGTTTGATGTTGCCCATTCATTTGGATCCAGGTTTGCCACAGAAGAATAAGGCTGACAAGTTCCATCATTCTCTGGAGCTTTAGGAAATTTGTTAGCATTCCACTTACTAGGAACTTCATTGTAACCACACTCCTCAAAAGTTCCAGACAAAGGGTTTGAAGTACCATGCAAATTGTTGAAGAATACCTCCAGTGCCCCCGTGGAGAAGATTGAGGGAGCTATGGCGGCGGCTGAATTCTCCAAATTTTCTTCAAGTCCAATTCTATCAGCAAGAATGGCAGCAAGCGAAGCAGGAGTGAGGGGCACTCCTCCAACTAAATGCTCTTGAAACTCAGAGTTCTCCATGGGATTTGAGGCATCTCCCACAATAATCTTTCTCCGTGATGTAACTAATGGACTGGAGTCAGCAATAGTTGATGGACTAATGAAGCAAGCATCAGCATGGACATTACTTGTAGGTTCACCTTGCTCTCCAGAAAGCATTGAAATTCCATTTATAATGTGGGATTGGTTGTTAAGGTCAAGTGAATAGCACTGAATGAGAGGATTTGAGGTGGGATGTTGGGATATTTCATCTATTACTGTATCACCTCGACCAGAAATCTCCAGTGGAGCGATATACATATCTCTCTCCATCAGATAACAAGTAATTAATAAATGAGGCTATTGATTTAGAAGTTGTCTTCCTGAAAAGGTTTACTTTGATAAACTAGAAAACAAAATTGAAATGATAAAATAAGCAAATGGATAAATAAAAGATAATCAAAGAGTGCTTTTAGATTAGTTATAAAAATATCAACTGACAGACAAAAGACGTCAAGAGCTAGCACAACCGACCTTCACTTAATCTGCAAAGGAGTAACACTAAACAACTCCTTGCCAATATATGTTGTCTTTGAAGAACCTACAAGAATGTGAAAGGAAAATGAAAAAGAAGGCTATATATTTGTTGAAAAAGGAAGAAATAGAAACCAAGGCATTCCAAAGTTGCTTACGCCATGCCAAAAAAAAAAAAAAAAAAAACAAGACCAACACGAAAGTTGTGTTGGTTTCTTTTGCATGAACAGAAAAATCTTTTTCTTCAAGCGTCGAAACCCCAAAACAAGAGTGTCGTTTCCTTAGACCCCATCAAGCTTTCCTCTAGTGTTGCACATTAAAGACAAGAAGTTGAAGAAGAAGAGCATGGAAAGGAAAAAAGTGAGTCAAAGTCGAAAAGAGAATGAAAAAGGAAGTGGGGATGTTGGAGACGAATGGAAATACAAAAAAAAGCCATAAATTAAGAGGGAAAGGTAAAGAGGCAGAAAAGAGGGGGAGATGGAGGAGAAGAGTGAAGACATCAGTGTTTGGTGCAGTGGCACTCATTTGTGTTGCAGGCTTTACTGGGCCCATGTCTTGGCTCTCTCTCTGATCTCTTTTGTCCTCCTCAACACCCCTTATTATCTGTTTCCCTGCAATCATCATAATCAAAATATATGGATTCTCTCTGTTCAAACTCCTGTTCATGGCAGGTAACCTCAGAAACATTTTCAGAGAAAGCCCTTTGCTTTTTAGCTATTTTAATAGGAGAAGGCTAATGTGAGGAGAAATGAGAGTAAATAAAGAAATGGGGTTGCAAGCTTTTCCGTCAGAATGTAACAACTAAGCGCACAAGGCAAATGAAAAGAGAGGGACAGGGAAAGTGAAACACTGTTCTTTTAGTCTCATGGCAGTGTCCTTTCTTGGTTTTGTGGTGGCCAGACACAGAAGAGGAGATTCAAAGAGTGATGTAAGCAAACCATCTTATGACGAATAATTTTTGGTAGCTAGGATTATCCTACCTACTTTTACATGAATTTATTGTTGTTATTTCCGATAAATAGATTATACTGTACAATCGAATGAACCTGTGCCAACTCTTATTTATTACTTTACTACTCTTATTTACTACCTACTTACCACATTTCTACCTTTGCATATCGGGTAATTGCCATAAACTCTATCTATGTTCATCATGCCAAGGCAAACTTTCAAAATAATAGACTTGTACTCTTTGTTTTTTTTTCTGTTAAAAACTGTATCTTTACACTCTTTATTATCGAATAATTTGTACAAGTGATTTTGTCGGACCCGCGTAATTGAAGTTTTATATGATTTTCATTAATAAAATTAATATAATGGGTGTAAATCTAGGTAACTTCATTTTATTCTGTTCATTAAATCCTAATGGTTCTTAATTCTTTAGTTAAATGTAACAATGGGAGAAATTTACAGTAGTGACTTAAAATATGATTGACAAATTTATAAGTTAGTTTAGCTATTAAAGCATGCTTGTGAGTTTTTTTAAGGTATTCTTAACTTATTTTAGCAAACTACCACTATTAATTAGCTCAGAAGCTATTTTTTTTTCATTTTTACCCTTGTTGATTTGCTTGAATTTTTTTTTTCTTTTTTTCGTTCTGAAACTATTTTACTGAGACAAGTCCCATCCAAAACGATCTTATAACAAGTTAGAAATATTTCTAAAAGATAAAAAAATAAATATTTTTTTATAAGTTAAAATCATTTATGCGTAGATTAAAAATTATATAAACTATATAGGAGAATATTTATCACATAATTTACACACAATTAATTTTAGCTAAAAAATAATTTTATTAGAAAAACTTTTGCAAGACAATGTTGTGTTTTTATTTTCTCTAGCATTCTTTTATGTTCTTTTTGGATATTACCTACATAACGACAACACGTGCTCAATAACATTCAAGGACCAATCTAGATATAAGACTTTAAATATTTGCTTTAAAGCCCCTAAAAAGGTTGTTTAGTATTTTTGCTATTTTTATTGCTAGTTTACTTACTTGGCATAATGTCTTTTCCTTGATGAATTGAGAAAACAAGTAAACTTTTTAAAATCCTAATTTTTTGTGTTACTCTTTTAGCATTATTTTATAAAAGTGTAAATTTTCCATTTTTTTATGATATTAAAAAATACCTCACAGAATTAATCGGCAGTAATGTTTTTTAACAATTTATATAGAAATAGAAAAATTAATTTTTCTGCTGCACAATTATTATTATTATGTGAAGGATTTGTGAAAGAGAAATACTATGAAAGTGTCATACAATCATTTTTTTGTTTTATGTTTCCTTCTGGTCAACTAAGTTATTGGGTACTTGATTAGTTGGCCAGCACTGCAGAATTTTGACTTCACATGACTCATTAAGTAATGAACAGAGGGTGATACATGGGCTCTCTGTACCCATTTATATAAAAAGCCCATCAACTAGGCCAGGGGTGACACAATGCTACCCACTCTTCACAAATGACAAGGTCATATCTGCTTTGTGGGCCTCTTGGCCCACTACCTATAATAATTCTCTAACAACTTGAAGAAAAAAATTCTTCGGGTAAAGTCATGGGCCTACCTATGTTGTTCCAGCCAAAGGAATGGGCCCACACGTGGGCCGAGTTCACTTTCCCATCGTATCTCAGCCCATCTTATTATTTTTCAACTTCACCGAACTTCCTCCAGAACTGATTTACCCTACGTCTTATAATATCTTCAATTCTCCTATAAATTATTTTTTGTGTTGCCATTTTCTTTATGAACAGTAAATCTGCAACTTTCAAACATGACCTTAAAGTTTAAACTGCAATATAAAATATGTACACATATTTATAGTATTAGTCATTTAAGATTACATTTTTTTAAAAAAATTACTTTCAACCCCCAAAAATGATGAGATGTGTATAAAGTTTTAATTTCATAAAAAAAAGGTACATAGAGAGATAGCCAGTGATAAGATCACAATTTACACGTTTTAGTTGAGGTGAGGATAACTCTTTTGATTTTTTATTTTTTTTTTAACTTTGAATATTTAGTATATATAATAAAGTGTTTTTTTTTTCTTTTTTTGAGAGCTTATAAGCACGAATCTAATTTTTACATAAAAATTTTATTTTTTTAATATAAATACAAAAGGATAAAATAAAATAAAAAATGACGAATTGGAAAATATGCATTAATATTAAAACGGTTTAAAGTTTGAGAGTATTGGTTTGATATTTAGTTTAAAAAAGGAAGGTACAAAAGAAATACCATTAAAAACATTTTTTTAAGAAAATAAGATAATGTATAAGACTAGGCCAATAAAACATACTAATGTACCATTAGAAGCATTATGCTATATTAAAATATAATTTTTTTTAAAATACATATCATAAGATTATTTTTTAAAACTTATCTGCGATTAATTATATGTTTCAGCAATTAAATGGAAAAAGTCAGTGATGTTGAAAACAATCGATTATAAAGTAAAATTGAACAATTCATACATATTTATATCTAAAATTTTCAAGTGTAACTGTCAAGATTCAAACATAAAATTTGACTGAGACTGCAAAATATATACACTCAGCAGCACTCAGTCTAAAATGTCATTAACACCAATCAACCACTAATCACGTGCTTATATATCGCAATCATTTATTTCTTTCAGTTTTATCGGGATATAGTTGTAGTTGTTGTTTTGTAATGATATTTGGAAATTTAGCCTGTGTTATTTCAATGATTATTTTCATGGTAGTTTATAAGCATAAAATTGATATATTTTTTATTCTTTTTTAAGGGAGTTTTACATTTCTTTCGTTTTTTTAATATTAAGTAAGCGAAGAAATTCATAATCAATGAATATGTAACAAAATCAAATATTTTTTATAAACATAATTAATGGAAATTAAATCTTGAAGGAAATAAAATAATCCAGCGATGCGGTTTTACGCTGACGAGCATTCACAGTCACATGTTCCTTAAGGTTTGTCACAAGATTTTGTAACTTTTTGGTCTTGCCTTCAATTCGGGTTAACCCATGAACCACAAAATAAGGTTTTATTTTAACCTCAACTACCTGTAACCTTTTTCCTCTTAAACACAAATAAATATCGTTCAGAGATTAAAGAAGAAAAGAGTAAAAATCAATATTAAATAACAAACGTGAAAGTAAAGTAGTCAATATTTATAGATGGAATTAATTTAAAAACATACTATTAACATATTGAATGCTTCTTAACCTTTTGTTTCTTTCAAATTCAATGATATCAACGTAAACCCGTTTTGAATATAAACATGTTTTATTTTTTGTAATAAAAAATAAAATAACAGTAGAGTGTGTTTGAAATTAAATTAAATTAAACATGTCTTTATTGAGCTTAACGACAAATTAATTTAGAATGTTAATGATTAGAAGTCTTCTTCCTTTGAATTTGAGACTTTGAGTACACGAAAGGCAGCAAGCAACAAACTCGCAAGTTGCAACGCAATAATCCATCCCCAATAACGCACGCAAATGTTAAAATCATATTAATAAGCGATTACAATTAATATGTCAAACATCCATCTCTTTCTGCCTCATCGTAATCTTATATCCTTAAATATTTCTTTCACCTTTTCTTAAACGTAATCTTTCTTTCTTTCTTATGTTCTATTTTTCCTTTCTAAACTTCCAGCCGGAATTCCAAATTAGCATGGGATCTTCGAGGCTATAACGTAACACACAAAAGAAAGAAAGAAAAAAAAAAAACTTGAAAATGCATGGAATTCACTACATGCAAGTATAATTTTTTCTTTCTATTTCTATTCAAAAGGCGTAACAATCATAAACCGGGAATGGTTGGACCAATACCAAAATCAATTCTTCTAATTTTAATTCACCAAGATTAGCACTCATTTAACCATGTTTAATGCTATCAAGTTAATCATGTCTGGCATCAAAACAAAGAAATCCTGTGTGTATAACTGTATTTTCTAAAGAGTAAACAGAAAAAAAAAAAAAAGATTACTTCATGTTTGAATAGATCGATTTTGTGGCAATGAGTATTACTTGAATTTATGTTGCTGTTCATGCTGTATTCTAAAACTGCACGGTCGAATATGTAGTTGATTATATAAATGAGGAAGAGAGAGATACAAGTAAAGTATAAATTAAGAATGAAAAGTTGAAGTTGGAAGGAAAGCAATTAATAGTAGTAATATATAATATATATAGTAACTAAGGTAGGAATGAAGTGAAGGTAGTGTGAGAGTGATATTGAAGTTGATCAGTGCAGAATGGTAGCCATGGCAACCTCCCCAAGTTTCTGAAGGTTAAGCTTAACGACGGTGTCCACAAACATCTTGGTATCCACTCCGGTGTTCCCTTCGGGAATGTCCACAACGTAGGATTCCAACACAACGGTGTAAACCTTACCGTCCTTGTTGAACTCGTTCACCGACGTCACGGAGCGGTAGTTATGGAGCCTGTGTTCGCCGCCGACCACGCGGAAGCTGAGAAGGTGGTTGACGTCGTCGAGAATCTCGAGGCGCTCGGTGCTGGTGGAGGCAGGGAGGCCGGACACGACGGTGACCTCACGGATGCTACCGACGCCGCCGTCGCCGGAGCGCATGTTGCAGCTCTTGATGAAGTGCTTGTACTTCTGCGGGTTGTCGAAGCTTCGAACGAGGGGCCAGACGGTGTGCGCGGGAGCCTGGATACGCTGCGCTATGATGGAGGTGCAGATTTTGGGGGATGGCGCGAACTTGTGGTGCGTGTTGATGGTGGTCTCAAGTTCGGTGAATTCCTCTAGGGTTAGACCTAGCTGAAGCAGTGCTTCTGAAGCCATAACGGTTAGTTTTGTTTTGATTTGGGCTTTGGGCTTTGCTTTGTGTGTATGGTTTTTTGAGAGTAACGAAGGGAAAGGATGTTGGTGTTCTTCTTCTTCTTCGTCTTCGTCTTCATTCATGAAAACCAGATGAATAGTGAACGTCAAATCCAACAACACGTTTCCTGACGTGACTCTTATTTATCTTTCGCCCTTACTTTACTATGCCTCTTTTCTTTTAGACAGATATGCCCTCCACATTTTTTTTTCTTTATCTTTTTCTAAATTTCTATATTACGAAGGAAAATGATATTTTAACATCAATCTTTGAACCATTTTGATACTGCACACGTGTCAAAATGTGATTGGATGATTTCAAATTAAAAAAATTGAGGAAAGAACATATTTGGAAGGAAAAAATCAAAGTTTTTTTTTTTAATTTGAGATCGTTCAACCATATTTTGACACATGTGCAGTGTCAAAATGGTGTCAAAAAATTAGTGTTAAAATATCATTTTCCATATTATGAACTCTTCGTGCTAAAATAATAACATTCGAAAAAAAAGGTGACTTTAGTGTACAACCTCTCATATTGTCTCCATTTCAACAAATAGTTAGTAATTAGGTCATAGAAGTTGAGAAAATAAATTTCAATTTGAATTTACCCCTCCATTTATTTATTTATTTAGATATTTATTACCGGTTAAATATTATTTATTTATAATGTTTATGATGAAAGTAAAAGGAAAAAAAACATTAAAATTACGAAACATACACTCGAATTTTATATTTTATTAAATTAATTATTTTACATAGTGCTCTAAAAATGAGTTATAATTCACATGTTAACTCGATCTATCATAGATTTGAACAGGATTGGATTTGATTTTTTTTTTATATAGATCAATTTTTAATTTGATTCATTTAGAATTGGTTCACTTAGATTGACTGTGGTGAGTCAGGTTGATTTATCAACTCACCTAATTTAATTTAATTATTTATTATTTTGTATTTTAATATTATTAATTAATGTTTTTTTATTGTATCATGATGAGAATAAAAGAGATGGTTTTTTGAGAAAGTAAAATATTATGAATTTATTTTTTTAGGATTCTAATGTTATAAATGGATAACAATATTATAAACTTATTTATTCATTTTTTTATTTGTTTTTTTACTACATTTGGATTGGATCATATATTTTTGGGTTAAATATGTATTTAGTCTCTATACTTTGGGGCGATTTTGGTTTTAACCCCTCTTTCAAAATAAGATACAATTTAGTCTTCAACTTTAGAAAACTCTGGTTTTAGTCTTTTTTATCAATTTTTTTTAACTTTATTTGTTGTTTCAAACGCGATTCATTATAGTATTTAGATTGTTTACATTATTTTTTCATCTATTATATTTTACGAAAAACTAAAAATTAAAATTTTAACGCAATTAGAGGTGATAGAACATGGAAGTGGTCGCTATCGATGAAAAGCAAAAGGCTGAGATGGAGATACGCGGTTCATGTGAGTTCTTTAACGAACTCTGACCCTCATATGGACCCACCATTCATTGTGTTATGTTTTTGTTGTTGCAGTATAATGTTTTGTTTTTATGTTGATATGGATGCTATTATATGTGATTAAAAATGAGAAATGGTTGATTAGTGATACATGAGACATGGACATGTTTGTTTACTGTGGTCTCTCACTCGAAAGGGCAGGCCCATATTCACTAACTATAAATGGGCTCGCTTCCATTATAAATATAGTGTCACTATTAGACATATTGATATACCTATGAACATAAAATGAGTGTTGCTTTCTTCACCTCCCTAAGTGGATCCTGTACCTTTCCACTATTTTAATTTATTTCAAAAATATTTTACATATTTTTACTATTTTTTTTTATTTTAAAAATACTTTACACTTCTCTATTATCCTTAACAATATTTCTCTTTCTCTCTCTACATTAATATAACATTTACATGGCTCATTAATGGAGCATTTACATGACTCAAATTTGAACTTGTGATATATTTTCTTAAATAAGTTAGATTCAATCTTATTTTCGCTGTTGAATATACTTTTTTCTTTTCAAATTACTTAATAAATAGTAAAATTTTGTTCTAAATTTCTAGAAAAATGTCTATATATATATATATATGTGTGTGTGTGTGTTTTTTTTTTAGATATAATATCTATAATTTTTAACATTATATTATATTTTAACTCACCGACATATTTGACTCAAATAACTTGAATAAAATATTTAATTTATTAGATAAATAATATAAAAATATTATTAAATACTTAAAATATTAAAAAAAATTATTTGTTAAAGATTTAAAATTTATTTAGTTCTTTAATCATTATAAAGTTAGTATATAATAATAATATATCATTATTTACTATTAATATTATTATCTTTATTATTTTATATTTGCATCTAACTTTTAATTTTATAAAATGGAAATGGTAGAAGTACTAATATTGAAATTTCTTCTGAATTTTATATTTTGTAATATATCATAAATTCAATGTAAATGCTCCATTAATGTAGAGAGAGAAATAGAAAAATTGTTAAGGATAGTGGGGAGGTGTAAGATATTTTTGGAATAAAAGAAAATAGTGGGAAGGTATAGAATATTTTTGAAATAAATTAAAATAATGGGGAAGTGCATGGGAGGTGGAGAGAACAACACCCACATAAAATTAAAAAAAAAGAAACTTAATATTAAATAATAAAATAATTATTATGAGTAATATAATTATAAAAATACAGTGTAGAACATAAAAAATAAAAAACGAGAAAAAAATTAATTATTATATTCCATCATTAATATCTATGACTGTAAAAAGTAGTAGTAGAAGAGAAACAAATTATTAGAGCTAATATAGTAAAAAAACAATTACCAAATATACCTAGGAAATTTACCAATCTTTTCTGTTAGTGAAAAAAAATTCTCTATCATAGTTATGTATATCTGCTTTTAAAAATTCATAATTTTAGTTCCTAATTTTGTTTAACTTTTTTAATCTTCGATTTGTTGCTATTTGTAACTTAGTTCGATTTTAATTTTTTTTAAAAATTACATTTACATTTAAACGTTTGATTAACTAAGTAAGATTTGTTGACTGAAATGTAAAAGTAAATAAATACATAAAAAGATTTAAATAGACCCTGAATCATTTATAACGAGCCTTTACCACTTGTCACTCTCTCAATCTTGTGAAAAAATGTCACATATATGAAACGTATTCTATCCTATATCACGGTCTCATGCCCAAAGTATTAGAAACTTTTTTTTTCTTTTCTTTATTGAACCCCATGACTCAAAGACTTGGTTTAAACTCTTATTTCTGAAGGAACTAACTACATCTCCTTCTACTTTAATTTCCAAACTAAATTTATCTCTTGTTCATCATTAGTTGAGAATTCGGTTGTTGGAACTCAAATTCTCACTAGTGAATATTACTATTGATTTTTTTAATATATAAAATGAATTTATAATATATAAATGAATATGATTATCTTAGAAGTTTCATTGATTTAAGTTTCATTTAAAATTTATCTCTTAATAAAATTAATAGCATCTATTATTTGGTTTCTATGAGCCCACTCTATCTAGTCTTACACTCAAAATATATATATTTCTTATAAGTGTGTTGAAGATTTCATATCAACTGTAAACAAAGTTACAATATATTATAAGGTAAAGTTGAGCTTAAATTCATTTTAATTAAAATGATATTAGAATTTTTTCAAGCATATCTTAGTAAAATTTATTATTTGTTAAACTTATTATATTATTCGTTATTGAGTTGTTATAAAACTATGCTCGATATATATATATATATATATATATATATATATATATATATATATATATATATATATATATATATATATATATATATATATATATATATATAAAGTACTATCAAATCTCATCTTACACACAATTTGAATTATATTTAAAGTCTAATTTTTAAAAGAACACAAAAATAAAGTTTAATTAAAAAAAGTTTAAGTAAAATTAATTAGATAAGTTTTTTAAAATGGGTTTATTTAAAAAATACCCTCTTATATTTTCTTTATTCAGTTTCGATCTTATTAAGTCTCCCTTAAGTGAATAATTTGTTCAAGAAAGCTGTGCCAGCCTTCCATAATTTGAAAAAAAAGAAATCATTCTTACAACATAATCAAAATACACGTATTATTTGTTTTATATTTTATCTTTTAATTTTTAAGCTATTAAATCAAACACACATCTAATCATTAACTTTACAATGATAAACTTTTAAAACCTTTTTTAATTTAGTGAATAAATTAAAAAAACTTAAAGATTAAAATAGCAGATTTTGTAAAATATATAAACCAAATATATAAGTAAACATAAAAAGGCTAAAAACTCGTGAGTGACTAATCAAGCATTATAAAAAAAAAATGGAACGTACCTTTATTATAATTTAATGTACGGATATTACTATTCCCAGGTGATGGGTGATGTAGTGCAAGCATGGAAGGAAGAATAATTCTCTTGATCCCGCACTCTTAAGGTGCCACTTGACAAGATAATTTGATTATGTATTAATCAAGGACAAGCTTTTTATAAGGTTGTCCAATTATAGTTTAAAGATAGTTCTTCGATTTCTTTCTGTTTTTGGTTTCAACTGCAAAACCTTGGGTTGGAAAAAGCTCCCAACAAAAAACTATGTTCTGTTCGCTATTTTTTACTCCAATATTCAACCTTTTTCCTCCCACTTTGCACGTTAACAATAGCGCCACCAAAGACCGCACAATTAATGCAAATAAATCTATCATTTCTATGCCTTTTTCTTCTGATTTCTGACTCTATATATTCCTGTCTCTGTGTGTGTGTTTCTGGTCTCCATTACATGTTTGATAAGTTTAAGAAATGGGAATAGCCAGAAAATGTTCATATTGTGGAAAATTAGGTCACAATTCAAGGACTTGTAAAAGTCCTCTCGGTCATGGATACCTGAAGCTCTTTGGAGTGCAGCTTGACATTTCTTCTTCTTCTTCTTCTTCTTCATCTTCTACTATTTCTTTTTCTTCACCTTCATATTCTGCCATGACCAACCACTTCTTCTCTTCATCTCCTTCCCTTCGTCATGAAAATCAAAATTCAGATGCTTACTTACTCACTGCCAATACCCTCCTATCGAGAATTCAAGACACAAAAAAAGGTTATTTTTCTCACTTCGATCATCTGTTATTTTCTTTTCCATTTGTTTTCAGGAGAAAATCATGTGTATGTGTGTACTTCTTTGAAATCATTGTTATCAATTTTATATATGTTTATTTAAGATTTTATAAAATGATAATGTTATTATTCTTATCAGAGAATGAAGTTAGTTTTGTGTGAAGTTGAAATTTTTGCACTCACTTTAATAGTGTAATTTGATCACTCATTTAGTTGAATATCACATGCAAATAAACTTGGTACGTACTACTATAGATAACTCTTTTAATGAATTTATGGTATGCTATAATATTATATTAGAAGATTAATTTTAAATATAAACCAACTTTCAATGAATAATAACTAAATAGTCTAATTTTTTTTATTAAAAGTCCAAAAAAAGAAAAATTAAGATAAGGTAAAATGAGTTATGTGGTTGGAAAAACATAAAGAAAACAATTATTGAGACTTTTAAATATAAGTAAATATTACTCTTAAAAAAATGATTTTTTACTTATTTTAGTATTTTTTTTCTTTGAATTTGAAATTTTAATTAAGTTCAATTTTAAAACAGTAGTTGTTCTTCTTATATCTGTTTTCTTTTTTTTTAAATAATTTAAGTAAACTTTTTTAAAAGTAAAAAAGCAAATTGTACTTATTTCCATTTCAGGTTATGCTCAATAATTGTACTTATTTCCTTTTTAAAGTAGATATTAATCACTCAAATCATTTTAATAAAGTATTATTTACGTTATTAATAGTTTTTTAAATAAATAACCACATTTCATGATTATAATAAAATAACACTCACTTGCTTTATATTTTTAATAAAGTGACACTTTGACACATTTTATTTAAAAATATCACATTGACTAAAATTTGAATAAAAATCGAAAATAAAATTCAAAAAAGTAAAACTATATATTTTGTATGAATAAAATAAGAGGAGTAATATATTGTTACGTTATTAAAAATTATAGACAGTACACAAAATATTTGATTAGAAGCATGAAAGAAAAAAGTTTTTATTTTAAAATTAAAAGGAGTTTGAGTATTATTAGTGAATAAAAATTTTGAAGAAAGTAAATAAGTTATTTTTTAAAGTTAAACAAGTGGGCGTAATTAAAAGAGTAGATAAACAATTTCTGACATATCTAAAGTGAAAGTATTGTATAATGTATATAGAAAAAATATATTGATGATTGTTTGTAAGAAAATGTTCAGGTGTGGCATGGACAGAGGAAGAACACAGGGTGTTTCTCTTAGGGCTACAGAAGCTGGGGAAGGGAAACTGGAGAGACATATCGAAAAGTTTTGTGAAAACAAGAACACCTGTGCAAGTTGCAAGTCATGCACAGAAGTATTTTCTCCGACAATCTCACAAAACAAAACACCCTCGTACCTTGTTCCATCTCCCTTCCTTTTCATCTTCATCTAATTCCACTGCTCAGATGCCACACCCAGATTTAGAACTCAAACTCGCAACTCCCACGCCATTCGAGCTATATATAGCAGATGCATGATTTTTGAGTTTCTGTGTCATATTAACTTCTCTATATGTGCAATATCCACTTTTTCTCACCTCAATACTATTTATTATGCCACTAAATAGAGTTTTCTTTAGGATTAATTAAGTTTTTATTTACATGAAGTTTTACATATATAGTCTAAACAAATAATATAAAATAAATTTAGAGTTACATAACAATTAATTTTAGATGTTAAAATATGTAAAGATTAATTCATTATAAATTCAAGTTAAGTTGAATTGAAAAAAATAAAGGGTGTTGCTCCATACACCTCCCCAAATGGGTCCTGTACCTCTCCACTATTTTAATTTATTTCAAAAATATTTTACACATCCCCACTATTTTCTTTTATTCCAAAAATACCCTACACCCCCCCTACTATCCTTAACAATCTTTATATTTCTCTCTCTATATTAATGGAACATTTACATTGAATTTGTGATATATTACAAAATATAAAATTCAGAAGAAACTTCAATATTAATACTTCTACCATTTCCATTTTATAAAAAATTAAAAGTTAGATGCAAATATAAAATAATAAACATAATAATATTAATAGTAACGAATGATATATTATTATTATTATTATTATATACTAACTTTATAATGAAAAGAACTAAATAAATTTTAAATCTTTAACAAATAATTTTTTTTCTAATATTTTAAGTATTTAATAATATTTTTATATTATTTATCTAATAAAAATTATAGATATTATATGTAAAAAAAACACACATATATATATATATATATAAACATTTTTCTAGAAATTTAGAACAAAATTTTATTATTTATTAATTAATTTAAAAAAAAAATATATTCAACAGCGAATAAGATTGAATCAAACTTATTTAAGAAAATATATCACAAGTTCAAATTTGAGTCATGTAAATGCTCCATTAATGAGTCATGTAAATGTTATATTAATGTAGAGAGAAAAAGAGAAAGATTGTTAAGGATAGTGGGGAGGTGTAGGGTATTTTTGGAATAAAAGAAAATAGTGAGAAGATGTAGAATATTTTTGAAATAAATTAAAATAGTGAGGATGTGCAGTACCCACTTGAGGTAGCAACACCCAAAAATAAATTTTTCCCAAAGAACTCACTTAACCCATATATTGAAGGAGGTTCAAGTCAAGTTAAAGATAAATTATTTCGTAACCTACCAATTTTTATTGATTTTTTTTTATCTTTTTCTATAAATTTTTTATTATAATTAATTTCTACTTCTAATTATTAGATTGATAATTTGATATTTTTAAAAATTAAAATATTATTCAATAATATTTAAATATTTACTTTATTTGATTATTAAATTTTACAATTTAGCGGTATAATTTTTCCATTAATATCTTTATGTAAAATAAGTGGTCATTTTGATTATACTGTTGTAAAAACAATGAGTTTAAACAATTTATTTTGATTCTACTTCGGTAAATTATATAAAGTAAATTAAAAAAATAAAACATTTTTAAATAAGTGAACTCTTTTTAATCAACTAATTTATAATAAATCATGTCAAATTAAGAAATTTCTGACTCAAGAAAGACTAAGATGTGTTAAAATTATTTATTGTTAGTTGAGTCCATAATAACCCATTAAAAAGCATGAACTCATTTTTGATACCCATAATTAATCTGCTATTGTACGATGAAACGGAGATGTTGATGTTACTTTTATGTCCTTGGCTCAACTTTGATTTTGTTCTATTATTATTTTTCTACAATATTAATTTATTTGGGAAACCATTATTAAACATATTTGACAGGTTTATCAGTTGAACCTAATGAAGGGATTTTCGAAATTCCCTTTTCGAGTTCACCAGATTTTTTGTCTAAAATTTTTTATTTAAAATCCTTAATAAAGTTATTTCACAATGAAAAAACAAAGGCGATATCAGGATAAAAGACGATTATATATATATATATATATATATATATATATATATATATATATATATATATATATATATATATATATATATATATTCGAAAATGAAAGCATTTAAATAGCAATTATTTCATTCTAATCTTCAATGATTCAAAAACTTAAATGGAAGCTTTTGAACAGATTTACTTAATGAAAGTTACATTATCATCATTATGATGCGATGAAGCAAAGGTGAAGCAGCAATAACTCTATAATAGGAAGAGTTTATATACACTGTATGAATAAAATTAAGAATGAAAGAAGATTACGTTGTTGTGGTACCTCGTTCTTCAGCAACCTTTGATTCTGGGGGAAGGGTGCAAACCAAGTTCCGGTCACCGTACACATTATCAATACGTCCTGATACACCCAACAAAATTTAATCTTCAGTAGTCTATCTAATTGTCAAACACAATGATAGAAGCTGCAAATTCACTAAGATTAGAGAAAAAGTACTGTATTTATATATATATATGGTGAAAAATTGTTCATACCAGTGGAAGGCCAGAACTTGGAAAATCGAAGCCAGGAAGCTGGGAAGGCTGCATATTCTCGAGAGTAAGGTTTTGTCCAAGCATCTGCCATGAGCAGTGATGGTGGGTGAGGGGCACCCTGCATAAAATATTTTAGATAAATTGAAACTGTGAGTAAATATGAATGGAGAAGAATAAATAAGAGCCAAAAACCAAACTCATACCTTCAGTACATTGTTGTTCATGTCAGCCTTTCCATTCTCAATCTCAGCAATTTCTTGCCGAATGGAAATAAGAGCATCACAAAACCTGTCTAACTCAGCCTGCAACGAAGTTTAGTTGAATTGAATAAAAAGTTACATGATAGAAAGTAGAAAAAGGGAGGCCATTAGTTTCCTATTAAGCAGCATACCTTGCTTTCACTTTCAGTGGGTTCAATCATAAGTGTGCCAGACACAGGAAATGACATTGTGGGTCCATGGAAGCCATAGTCCATAAGCCGCTTTGCAACGTCCTCAGGTTCTATCCCAGTAGTGTTCTGCCATAAGCATAGTTTGCTACTAAGCAGATAGCGAATAATTCAAATTGGTTGAAAAAAATTCACAGTAACGAATGGGCCTACCTTAAAGCCTCTTAAGTCAACGATGAATTCATGAGCAACAGTTCCATTCGTTCCACGGTAAAGAACAGGATAATGAGTCTGTAAAACGTACAAGTATAATTAAGTTGAAACGTGAACCGAAACGCATGGAAATGCAAACGTTGAAACGTTGCACAAACCTCCAATCGTTTTGCCATATAGTTTGCCTTCAAAATTGCTGTTTTTGACGCTTCGGTGAGTCCTTTAGAACCCATCATGGCTATGTAAGAGTATGAGATAGGCAATATCAGAGCTGAGCCCCATGGTGCTGCAGAAATGGTACCAACTGGTTGTCTCTTGTCAGGGGAAGGAATGCCACCAGTGGGAACCTTTAAATATGTAACAAATCATTGATTACAAAGAAAAAGTGCAACACAAAGTTAAAAGATGATTTTTTCTTTCATATGTAATTATTACCACTGGATGTGAAGGTAAAAATGGTGCCAAGTGTTTCTTTACTCCAATAGGACCCATGCCAGGGCCACCTCCTCCATGAGGGATGCAAAATGTCTTGTGGAGATTCAGATGGCAAACATCTGCTCCAATCCAACCTGGGCTTGTAAGTCCCACCTGTAAACACGAACCAAATCACCAAATACTATCTGATAACTAATCTCATTTTGAAAATTACTCAAACTATTATATTGCATACCAAAATGACTATACACAACAACAACATCAACAAAATTACTAGTTTGTATAGTACCTAATCTTGCACGGTAATATGATTGAAAATATTTCCGTAGAAGGCAAAGATGTGCATAAAGACAAACCTGTGCATTCATGTTAGCACCATCCATATATACTTGTCCTCCGTTATCATGAATAATCTTGCATATCTCATCAATGCCTTCTTCGTAAACACCGTGAGTTGAAGGATATGTTACCTACGATTTATAAGAAAACCAACACAAATGAATGTTTAAATACTAAATTGACCAAGATGTTCCTCCAAGCTCAAAGTTAATCGAAACAGAGCAACTAAAATTCAAATACACGAAGCAAGTTGTACCATAAGTGTAGATAAGTTGTTCTTGTGTGTTTCAGCAGCCTTTCTCAACTCTTCAATATTGATGTTTCCCTTGGAATCGGTTCCGATTGATACAATTTTCATTCCACACATAGCAGCACTGGCAGGATTCGTACCGTGTGCAGACACTGGTATAATGCAAATATTGCGGTGGTGGTCTCCTCTTGCCTACAGTTTTGTCGAATTTGTAAAATAAGTACCCATCACAAAAATTTTAGAATATCAAAGTAAATAATGTAATGGAAGACACTGCATACAGCAAAGTAAATCACAGTAGATTGCAAACAAGTTCATAATGGTGACTGAGCCAGCATACCAAATGATATGCACGAATAACCATCAATCCAGCGTATTCTCCAGCCGCACCCGCATTAGGTTGCAAGGAGAAAGAGTCAAACCCAGTGATTGCACACAACAAGCTACCCAAATTTTTGAACATTTCCTGGTGTACCAAATTTGCTTGTTTAGACACAGAAAAATTTATTATTAATTTAAATAACTTCTCTTATATTTAGCCTTGCATGTACCTGATAACCTTGAGCCTGTTCGATTGGTGCAAAAGGGTGAATGTTAGCAAAGTTAGGCCATGTCACAGGCATCATTTCAGTGGTTGCATTCAACTTCATTGTACAAGATCCCAATGGGATCATACTATGGCACAATGAAAGATCTTTCGATTGTAGCCTATGAATGTATCTGAGCATTTCATGCTCAGTGTGGTACCTATTTAAGGGCAAATGAAATATACATGTTAAAGCTTCCACAATATAATGGCTTGAATTCAACTTATGCTCAAAGGGATATACATGTTAAAGATAGGATGTGTTAGATAAGGACTCTTCCTAATTAGTCCTGAAGGAATTGCAATCTGAACTTCTGGTGCAAGGGAGGTAGCTGTGAAGGATACCTGCACAAAAATTAAAGTTTTAGACGGTTCTTATGGTAATGAGTAATGATAAAATTGACAATTATGAACATTGCATACGTAAGAAAGCTTACATGCTTGCCATTAGAAAAAACTTTGAAAAGGTTATCAACATCCTCCAAGGTTGTTGTTTCATCAAAGGCAACGGTGATCTGAAAAGCACAAAAACTTAATGATCCAAATACATGAAAACAAACGCAGTTGATTTGATGCAATAAAAAGTAACACTCACTGTGTTCCCATCAACAACCCGCAAATTTATTTCATTTTTGTGAGCAACATCAGCAATTTCTTGAGCATTGGTGGTCTTAATTTTCACAGTGTCAAAGAAGGGATGGTCCTGAACTTCCACGGTACCAAGTTTCTTCAATCCCAGGGCAAAGACCCCAGCAAGGCCATGAACTCGTTGGGCAATTGTTTTAAGTCCTTCAGGTCCATGATACACAGCATACATAGCAGCCATGTTTGCAAGCAATGCCTGAATAGAAACAACAATCATCAAACAAAATCAGTTTAACTAAAGCAAGACCGAAACACGGCCCCAAAAATACATTAATGCAGCAATGACATTTGTCTGTTCCTAGCAAGTTATTCAAATGAAAATTATTGAAATGGTAAGTGAAAATTTAGAAATTAAAAACCGTCAGCAGTTTTTTTCCCTCCACAAGCCACCGCGGATAATAAAATAATACTGAGATCTTATAAACGTTAACTCAGTTTCTCTGCCATCTGGTGTCAACTCCATATATAACTTCTTTTTTCCTTTTCTGTGGCACCACTTATCATATGCTTCATATATGTCAATTTCTGCTTTTATCCTTTTTTCTTTTCTTCTCGCCACTTACATTCATCCTAAAATATGATAGAAGTTGAGTATCTCTTTCTTCTGTCTCCTCGTTTTATCTTCTAGATATTTTTTATCTCATTCTCTATTTCTTTCCCATTATATCATTTCTCATATACGTGTCACTTTTTCACTTGTTCTTTTTCTTCCTATTTCTCTCTTGCTCTCATCATAATACACTCCAGAATGGAGTCTAAGTTTATATTTGTCCAAACTGAAATCATTTGATTAAACCAAATGAGGGAGAAGAACGAGGGTGTTACCTGAGCAGTGCAAATGTTGCTGGTGGCCTTGTCCCTGCGGATATGCTGCTCCCTAGTTTGCAAGGCCATTCTCAAAGCCGACTTTCCACAAGAATCAACACTGAGCCCAATGATCCTTCCAGGTGCCAACCTTTTATACTCTTGTGATGTGGCCAGGAACGCAGCATGTGGACCCCCATAACCCATTGGAACACCAAACCTCTGAGTAGACCCAACAACAATGTCCACCCCAAATTCCCCAGGAGGCTTCAACATAGTTAGAGCTAACAAATCAGACGCCATAACAACCTTAACTCCATGTGAATGAGCCTCCTTAACAAACTCCCCATAGTCCAAAACCTCACCCTCAGTCCCCGGATACTGAACAAGAACTCCACAAACATCACCGGATCCGTAATCCACATCGTTAACATCCACAACAACAACCTTAATCCCGAAACCAGTTGCTCTAGTCATGCAAATATCAATAGTTTGAGGGTGACAGTTATTGGCTATGGCAAAGGTCTTCCTCTTCCCCCTGTGAATGTTGTTACACATCGACATTGCTTCAGCAGCCGCAGTTCCTTCATCGAGCAACGAAGAGTTGGACATCGGAAGAGCGGTGAGATCTGCGACCATGGTTTGGTAATTCATGAGGGACTCGAGACGACCCTGAGAGATCTCAGCCTGGTAGGGAGTGTACTGAGTGTACCACGCAGGGTTCTCCATGATGTTCCGCAAGATCACGGATGGCACGTGCGTGTTGTAGTACCCCATCCCGATGTAGGACTTGAAGCATTTGTTCTTTGATTCCAAGCTCCTCATGTGCACCATCATTTCGGACTCTGTCAGTCCCTCATCGAAGGTGTTGAACGACATTTCTTTCCGACGGATGGATTTGGGAATGGTGGCGTCGATGAGGGAGTTGACATTGTCGAAGCCGCATGTCTGGGCCATTTTGGTCAGCTCATCTGATGTGGCAGAGTTGTGACGTCGAGGGAGCGTGTCGCTGGGCTTGAGTGCCTCCACTGAAATGGATCGAGATGTTGTTACATTGCTTGCATGGTGTCTGTTGTTTCCGATCAAGTTTTCTTGTTTGGTTCTTGCAAAAGAATGAGAAACATACGACAGACGCCGTGAATGGGAATGATCCTTCGTGGAAGAAACCAGCCTCTTTAGAATTGCCCTATTTGCTAGCCTCCGTGCACGTTCCATTTGAATGTGGGAAAGGGAAATAGGATTGGGGTGATCTTGTTTTGTCTATGATTCTAGGTATACGTTGGAGAGAGTCTTAATGCAACAGTGTGAGTGTGTTGGAAAAACACCACCCAGGTTTCATCACATTCAAAGGTTGAATTTTTGAGTTGGAAGCGAAGATTAGAATGAGTGGTTTGGTCGGTGATAACACGTGTCTCTCGTAGTGTTCATGCGGGTGTGAACAAGAACATGATGATGAAAAGCATCGCAATTGGATTGGGAGATCTTGATTCTTGATTCAGAGCAACGTTTACAAATTGTTGAATGATGCATTATGTGAGACCATTGCTAAAATGGACAATATAAATAACATGGATCATCTGCATCAAGTTTCTTTCTCCAGCAACAGTGATGACCTTCGGATTAATCTCACGGTGGAGAGGTAAAAGCTAAAGAAATTCTCACATTTTTACTTCGGTCACTCTTTGACTTTTATTTTTGGTCAAACGCTCATATCTTTTCTTAGTAAATATAATTAAAAGGTTCACAACATCGCTGAATAAAAATCATCTTCTTAACTGATGATTTGTCTTTCTTCAATGTAATCTCCAAATGTTAAAATAAATAAAAAAAAAATCTACATATAGCTTATTGAGAAATTTATAAAGATAGTAAAATATTGCTTGCAAATTTTAGCATTTTTTTTTCATATTTATTTAGTATCTCTATCTATTTAATTAGTATAGTTCGTGTCATGCGATCCACAAGAATATTTGAAAATTATCAATATAAAATAAACACATTAAATTAAACATCAATCAATAATGTTCACAATTTTAAATTATATTACATACTTATATTGTAACTAATTAAATCATGTTGATTTAATATTACATTGCACTGCAAATTACACAGATAAATATGAATACTACATATGTATGATTTATATTTTTTTAATTATAGACATTATGCTAAAAGTTATAATAATTACTTAAAAGATATAAACATTATTTTACCGTTAGTCTTGACTTTATATGAGAAATAAATGAATCCACTTTTTTTTTTTTTTCGAATTATAGAAAAGCATTCGTTCTCAAATTCACTTATTGAATAAAAAAAATCATTAATTATCAAGAGCTAAAATTGGTTGGTATTAGAAAAATTAGTTAATAATTTTAGTTTATTAATATATTATCAAGAACGAAAGCTTTAATAAAATATCGGTTAATAAATTTTAACGATGAATAAAAAAATATTTTAATTATTAATAATAAAAAATTTGTCTATAATTATTAACTATTCAATATTATTAATATTCGTTAATAATTATCAACAAATTTTAATTATAAATAAAATTTGTTAATAAGTAATACAGTTAGATATTGATTATATTAAAGATTTCTAACAAAATTTACTTTTAATTATTAATAATTAAAAATCTATCAATAATTATCAACGATTCAAAATTATTGATATTTGACAATAATTATCCACAAATTTTCATTAATAATAAAATTTATTAATAAATATTACAATTAGATATTAATTATATTAAAACTTTTACCAAAATTCACTCTTTCATTTTTTTTCAAGACATTATGTATTGAGTTGTTTTATTCTTACTTTTTTAAATATTCTAAGAATCTAGTTTCAAAATATTGAGTTCGATATACTATTATTTATCAATATCATTCAGGTGATTTCATAAACCTTTAAACATATTTATTAGCTTTAATCTATTAAACAAAGTCATACTTAATTTAAATATAATTAATTCACTTAACTGATTACATAACAAATTGTTCTAAGCAAAATAATGTTTTTTACCCTTATTATTACATTTAATCAAATATTTCTAAGATACATTTTTACGAAAGTCATTCAATATAATTGATTATTACTAAAAATAATTTCTGAAAAAAAACTAAAAATAATTTATTATTTAATTAAGAAAGGTAATTATTTTTTAGATAATTTATTATCTGTTCTTTTATGGCTTAAAATAAATCTAAAATATAAAATAAAATTATAATTATAATATAATTAATTCTTTTGTTCCTCATGTTGTTGACCGATATTTTTCTCTAAAAGATTCACAAAAGTATACTGAAAGATAAATCAGGTAACATTAATAGAGTGTGATAGATGAATAATGTATTATATGAATTACGTATTGAATGAAACATGTTTTGATATTGTAAATAATAATCCGAATAATATTATTATTAGGACTACACATGTCTGTAATTGGTAATAAAAAAATATAACATTAAGTTGATAATATATATTGTGCATATTAAGTTATGAGATTTAACGAGATTTTAAGTTCTACGGATATATTGAATCAATAAACAAATATATACATCTAAGATTTCTAATATAAAGTATTATGAAGATTTACCATACTTAAGATGTGTGAAATCATCCTTTGTTGTAAAAAATCTATATTATAAAGATGATAGATGATTCTTATATTTTCTGTGATATTTTTAAGAGGATGTTTTAATACGAGAATAGATAGGTTTATAGGAATAAGAGTTAGAAGAAACTTGTAGAGAGTTTGCATGTTAATTTTCGTTTGATTCTTTGTTTATTTCATTTATGAGTTATATAGTAATAGTATGCTTGATTAGAGTTAAAATTATCAATTTTAGGGTGCTATATAGAAGATAATTTTATTAAAAAAATTATTTGATAACTTATTTATTTATATATATTTATATGTATTGTTAATGAGTATGTGCAATCAGACATTAGTTAATATTAGTGAATATATAGGATATTAGAGGAAAATGAATACAAGGAAGAAATAGTTGTGCTTATAAGTAAAGAAAGCCTCTAGATAAATCCATAAGAAGCATCGCTGCTTGAGCTACTTCATCCATTGGAAACTCTTGCTTCAAAGATGAATCATCCCTCAAACTTATAGAAAAATCCTTCAAATCAATCCTCACTTTCTGCTCCTCGGATAATGTTCCTCTAGCAGTCTTGAACTTATTCTTGAACCCTGCAAAATGGTTTCTACGACACTTCTTTTCCTTCTGATGATGCAGTCTGGACTTTGCATCCACCGAACTATTCGCAGCTTCTGCCATAGCCCTTCTCGCCTTCCTCTGCCGAATTCCGCAGGCATTGCAAAGTGACTACACACCAATATGTTACCCTAGCTTGTTACTTTTTAATTAATTTGCAAAAAACTTCAAAACATCAGATTTAAAAGAAGTAAGGGAAAACTACCTTAGGACCATTAGGACCACTCCTCCAGAGTGGGGTACTGGTTGTGTTACAATCTGCACAAACCCTAATTTTATCGAATGCTTTCTTTGTGGCTAAATTATTGTTAGGTGGGCTCATCATTTTTCTCGTCAAGCTCACATTCGAAGACAAAAGTTTTTCGTACTCGTGATTTTCTCTTCTGTTCTCTTGGTCCTCTATTTCCACTTCTGCTAGGTGGCCACACGCGCTGCTATTTTGATCTGCCATAACCAACTTAGGTTGAGTGGACCATGCATTGCACACTTGCTGATTATCTGATGATCCACCACGAAATACAAACTTCACATCCTAATGTGAAAGATCAAAGACTATTAATATTAGTTGCACAGTTCATACTAAATTCAAAGACTGTGAATATTTCTGCACCGATGAAGAAGAAGATATATGTTAGAATGGAAATTGTAGAGAGTTGAAGATGAGTGGTGATTAATAAAAGTGAAAAGAATAAGATGGTGCCTCTTGATCACCATGTCTGAAGTATCTGATATCTTTGGCCTGGCTTTGGTCTAATATGTCGAAGAAGGAGTAACACGAGAGAGTTGATTGGTGATTATCAGGAGAAATGAAGAGATGAGTTTGATCTTGTATGGTAGGACCTGGTAGGTTCAGAGAAACAGAAGTCATAGAAGGAGAGAAAGAGAGAGAGAGAGAGGTGTTAGGGGAAAATGAACTGCATACAAGTAAAAAATTCTAAAATCGAAACCACGAGGTGCTAGGATTCTTATACAAGTAGGTAAGGGCTAAGGACACAACAGGTAACAGACAAGCATTCACGTGAACAATATATATATATATATATATATATATATATATATATATATAGTTTTTTGATGGGGAAAAATTAGTTTATGTAAATACAGACAAAAAGACAAAAAAAAGTGAAAATGTATGATGATAATAAATTTCAAAACAATTGTGAAGATGAGACAAGAAAAAATAAAGCTGTAGAATGCAAGTACTTGGAACAGACAAAAACCATATCTGCGATTTTTTCAGTCCCCCCTCATGGTTCAACCCCATTAATTATATACATTTAAAGAAGTATATATTTATTATATTTTATAATATTTTTTCTATATAGTACGTAATTGTGCAGAATTTATGAATTTTTGTTGACTTTGGAATAATGAAGGGTGAGATGAGGATTTTGCAGATCTGAAAAGATGGATAGAGATATGGATGAAAGGCAAAACTTGGTAGTGTTGCCAAAAAGAAAATCAAGTGCTACCACTGCACCCAGTCTCGTGACAGAGATAGCCTCACAGTCCCCACACCCTTTTGCTGTCAACCATGCCTGTCATTGTTTTTTTTTTATCCTTTCTGAAAATTAAGTTGAGGAACAATGTCATGCTCCTTAAGTAATTTTTCTCTTAATAAATAATTGAAAAAAGGGTTGAAAATCTCAATCATTTCAGAATAAAATAAAAATCTAACTAAATTATACCATGTAAATAGGTTAAGAAGTAAATTTTTAAATCTAACTTATCTTATAATGTGAGATTAAATTTGTATTCAATTATCACTGTAAGAAAATTCTTAATTAATGATTAGTTTTAGTAATTAAAAATAAGTAATGACAAATTTAAGTATTAATTTATAAACTAAAATTATTATAGTAACTAGCATAGTTTCTTTCTAATAATAGGTTACATAATAAGTTGCAGAAACGACAAATTAAATTAGGATAACTTTAAACGATGACTATTTTCCAAATTTATTTTGATTTTAAAAAAATAAATAGATTTAAACTCATTTTTCTGTTTATTATTTTTAAAATAACATATATGGTATCCGTGCATAATAGGATGGATATGAATGACATTGTGTCTTGAAAAGAGAAAAGAAGATGAGATAAGTGTTACTGATGGAGGTTATTTGTCTGAACGTAGATGTGTGATAATGCAAAAATGGTAGAGTCATAAATTTAGAGGGGCCATGGACCACGGTGGTATTAGGCTAAACGACACTACAATCGGTGGTCGATTTCATCCTTCCTCATCTGCTTTTCTGACGGAAATCGAGTCACTTGTCTTTAAGCTACAACCACTCTAAGGGAAAGTAAACACAGTAAGATTTTCTTATGGCAAGTGGCGTTGTTAGAAAAACTTCACTCCTCCAAGCAAGTTTACAAATATTTAAGATTTAACAGAAACACGACAATTGATGATGCATAGGATTTTAAAAAGTTGGGAGAGAATGAACTAAAAGTAAAATAAAAATTAAAGAAAAAAATTGAGGTTGATGTGTTTTGAGAGATAATATTCTGTTAAAACAATTTTAAAATGACTGTTTAAAGATTATGTTCTGGTGAATAATTTCCACTTATAAGGAAATGACATCGTTGATGGTGTAATCGTCAACAAGCTGCTGGTATGTTCTGGTGTGCTATTATATTCCAACGACGGAGCTATCAAATGAAAATGGAGATGACAAAGGACACATTTTTTCCATGGTGGGGCGGGTTCGTAACTTACATTAATGAATTAAAAAATCTTCTACACTAATTTCTTATTTTAATATATATAATTTGTCTTTCTTTATATTTTGAAAGCATGGAAAATGAAAAATATCTCCTATAATACATATGAAAAGATTCCCAAGAAAGCACATATTATATCTACTGAAGGACTGTTGAAACCAAATTTTTGCATATTTAATTTTGTGAGTCATACTGTCTATATTATTTTGTGGTTAATATTGTGGTGAAAATTGATCAGTAGACTGTTTGTTCCTCTTAAGATGTTCTATGCAGGGCTTTCTTTGTTTACAACTATTGATTTCTTCTCTACGGTGGAAGAGTATTTTTAATGCTATAATGCTTTTTTTATGAATCAAAATTGGTGAACTCTTAAAGACACCCAAGAGCAACCTCTTATATTCTACCATTAAACTTTCAATATAAAAATTTGGTCAAAAGATTTATCTTTTCAAGAGGCGATTGGTTGAGCATCAAAGTCTCATTATAAAAATTTGGTGGAGAAACTTATTCTCCCAAGAGGTAATATTTGAGTACCTATTACAAAATTGATAAGTATACTAAATAGTACAAATAATAAAGTGTATAAGTCAAGATATCGTTAGTCAAGAGAAACTGTAGTAAACCAACACATCTTTAATGAATCCATATGAGTATTTGATAAACAGATATACCAATCGTAGTGTCATTTTAGTGGAGTTATCCTCCAAGTTTTCAATCCTCCTCATAGAGTGATATCACTTTTATATTGGCTCCCAAGTTGATCGATACTTTCTCCTAAAGCCAAATTTCCAATGGTACAAGGAATGGTGAAACTATCAAGATTTTTGAACTTAAGTTTTTAGATGATTGCACTACAATTCTCCTTGACTTCAATTAGGATGTGCAGGGTGAGAGAGGAGAGATGCAGGGAGGAACTCTTGGTATGATAATGGAGAAATGGTGCACTTAAAGAAAGGACTCTAACACTTATTTCATCATTGAAGATAGTGATTAAAATGTGTGTTCACTAATGTCATGCAACAATTAATGCATTATTCTTTTATCTCTCATCGAAGAGAGAGAAAGGTCCGAAGAGAGAGAGAGAAAGGTATGTAGAGGAGAGAAAAAAAATATATACATTTTTGTCACGTTACCCTATAGTTAATTTTCTTTTCTCTCTTACCGAAGAGAGAAAAAGGTCCGAAGAGAGAGAGAAAAGTGTGTAGAGGAGAGAAAAAAAAATGTATATATTTTTGTCACGTTATCATATAATTAATTTTGTTCATCAAAATTAACAAAGTAGAAATGAAGTTGATATTTTTTGAAAAGTGGAGATGAAGTTTATACTAAACAATAGAATTAGGAACAAGGTAAACAATTAAATTAAATAATATTAATGTGTTAACTTTTATCCATATACTACTATTTATTTCTGTTAGTGAAGTACCGTGTTATGTAATTTTTTTAGTGATTATAATTGTATACACCTTAAAAGTTGAAGTTTCAGTGTATTCTTTTTAATGTTATACAATTTTCAAAAATAAAATTCAGGTTCAACCTTCACACACACCTTTAAAACTTGAAGTTTCAAATGTAACTTATAATGCTAAAAAAGTACTCACATCATAGATACTTTTGGAGATATCCTTAATCTTAATAGGAATCCAATATTGTTGTTTTATCAATCTCACTAAATTTACAATTTTTTGAAGATGTGGTTAATGTTGATGGTGATTAAAAGAGTATAATCTTTTTATATCTTTATTCAGTACAAAATAAAAGTAGGAAAGTATGTCTTGGAAGAAAGAGAAACACAACCATTAGTTACAAAATGTATAGAAAAATGAACTATAGTCATTTTATATAAAAAAAACATTAAATTATATTTAATTTAAAATTATTATTTAAATTTTATAAAATTATTAGTCAAAATTGACTTATACAAATTAGGTTTTCAAAGATTGCAGACTTGGTAATACATTAAAAAAAAATTATAAAACTTATGAGGGATTATCAGTTTATGTGACATCTATATCCGAGATGGTATTAATCTTAAGTCATCAACTCTTATTAGGTGACAAGGATTCTAGATGATATTACCAAGTTTGTAAATCTTGCTTTTTCTTTTAGTGTCCTATCTCATAGTTAAGTGTGACTGTCCATCAAAGAACCATTTAAATACTGGTCCTTGGTAGACAACGTCACCATAAATTATTATAGTCTTCAATAATTGAAGTTTTCATTATGATACATTACCAATTTCTAAAAAAAATAAAATAAAAAGCGGTGAGGGGTTACCAATTTCTAAACAAGAAATACAAAGCGGTGAAACACGTGTTAGTTCCATGCACAAGAATTGCATCAATTTTCAAACATACTCGAAAATGAGTAATTTATGAAACTTGGTATTTTGATGGGATTGTGATTCTTCATTAAATACTCTCACCTACACTCAAAGAGTGAATTCGGAATGCATAATCAAGAGGGGATTGAAACACGCAAAAATCCTAGGCAAAGTTAACAACTTACTGTAATGGTTTAAAATTGTAAAAACTAAGTAACATATGTACTTCAAATTCAAAAGTAACATAATGTATATCTGATTGCACGCACATGTTTGCACTATCATGTTGATGTGACTTAACTAGTGCTATAGTTAGTGTTCAAACCTTACACTCCAAAAGTTCAGCTGTTCAATATCTCATTCTAATTTTACAATTGACTTTTAAGTCATGCACATGCAAAATTTCATTTCCTTTGAAAACTAGACTGTTTGAGTCTTGAGCCTTGAAATTTATTTGCCCAGAACACCTTGGGAAGGGGTGACATATACTATTTCCAAGACTAAAATGTAGACATGCAAACATTACTTTTAATGAGACTTCTGCATCATAGTGAGTTATCATAATGAACTGACAACAACAATATATTATTTCAGAAACTACAACTCACTATAATCTGCAGTTCTAATTACTCAGCTGGCTGGTTGATAAAAGGAAAAGATAAGAAACAATTTAAAGAGACTATTGCAAGAGGAAGTCATACATTATAATTTATATATATTCATGTTTATTTGAGTGATGCATAAAGAGAAAGAAAGAAGGATTAACATATGACATATTTATTTATATATATTATTGGAGGATTACTATAACTATATATTACTTGGATGATATAGTTATATATACTAGTAGGAGATGTAGTAAGATCTGATGGATGTTGATAATTTTTGTATGAAAGGGAAATCAAAACCAATCAGTAGTGTCGAAGACCTGACTCCAACTAAGCACCCTTGCAAGCCACTCATCATCGAAATCCTTGAACTCCTCTTCCTCAGTCTTCTGGGCAACTTCAAACTCCACAAGCTCATCCTGCTGGTCTTCCTGTTCCACGAGAGAAACATTTGAAGATAGCGTGAGTGTTGGAGGAGGTGATTCAGGGGAAGGTGCAGAAACAATGATTTCTTTGTAAAGCTCTTGCATGACCTTTTCTATTGTTTCTTCCTTGAAACAGGATTGTCCCACATCGCTCTCGGAGTCAGAGTCAGTGAGAATCTCTTGGAGCATAAGAGTGAGAGCTTTTTCTTCTGTGGAGACAGCATTGTCTTGAATGAGAGTCATTCTTTTTCTGAGATTGAGTGAACGGAACACAAGAGAGTGAGAGTGATGTATGTTGGTGACAATGAGAAACAGCATATGGGTGAGTGAGTGAAAAATAGAAGAGTTTATGAGAGAAAAATGACACGGTGACAAGTGAGGTAATAGACATGGAAGGTGACGTGGTGCAAGGACAGAAATTGATGATGCCAAGGCTCGGTGTGACGAAAGCATAAATGAATGAAGGAGTGTTTTCGGTGGTCCTGTGACTTTGCACATGCTACGGCCACAATGTTTCCTAAGGCGCGCTTCTCTATCACATTCTCTTTATTAACAAAATTATTTAATTTCATACCAAAAAAAATTGATATAAGCTCAATTTACATAAATAATTTATATTATTTCTAATTTAAAATCTTAAAATAATAAGTTTGTAAATCGTTATTTTATATAATTTCCTTTAATTTTTTTCATTTTAATTTATATTTTTCATCAAATGCACAATTTTTTTTTTAAATTTTCAATTATGTTTTTTGAAGTTGATTTCTAAATTCATTCAGAATCTTTTCAAAACTAATATGAGAAGAAACCTTTCCATTTTGTTATTTTAATACTTTCATGATTTTAACATTAAACATATTTTCTTTAATGGTAAGATATTCTTTTACTTTTTATAACACCTCGTAATTATTCTTTATATTAATTATTTTTTGTCATGATATTCTTAATTATTTTATTTTATAAATAATAAATTGTATGAGCTATTTTTTTATGGAAATTATAGAGAATAGAAATCTTATTTTTAAAAATAAAACATATTGTTGTTATCATAATATCTTTATTTATTAACAATTTAAAAATGAATTAAAATTGAAGAAAAAATTAATATTATTAATTGAAACAAATAAATTTTAAGTAAATATAAATTAACTATTTTATCTATTCACATGTTTTGAATTCAACAATTCAATTTTCTCTTTTAATGCATATTTCCTTTGAGATATAACAATACCATAGTTGAATTATGCTATCTCAATATCTAAGAAATATCTAAGTTTGTCAAGATCTTTGGTCTAAAAATGGTTACAAAGATGTTGTTTCATCTGAGAGATGCTATGACTATCACTGTCATCATTGTCTGTAAGAACAATGTTATCAACATATACTACAAAGTAGACACATCCAACACTCGATTGACGGTAAAAGACTGAATGATCTTCCTCACACCGAGTCATACCAAATTGTTGAACAACATTACTAAGTTTTCCAAACCAAACCCTGGAGATTGTTTTAGGCCATATAAGAATTTGCGAAGACGACATACCAACCCAGAAGATGGTGCCATTGTCTACTAATGTCTTCTACAACAGTCACTAACAGAGTTCTAGTTTCGACCGATGATCACATGGTTTTGATCATCTCGGCCAAGCGACCACCATGTCATCAACGACGCCTTCATCGGAGCTTCTACGCGCTCTCAACACCTTTTGAACTTGTGAATTTGCTCCATTTTCTGTCGGTGCACGGTGGCATGTCTAGTAGAAATTTAGAGCGTCGAGGTCGCTCATTTTCCTCTTTTAGGTCCATCATGCGTTGTCGCACGTCCCGTCACTTCTCAGACAGCTATTCAAAGCATCGAGATTGCTTTTTTTTCCTTTTCAAATGCCTTGATTGGAGAATCTTTGATTTTTATGGTTTCTCTCTCCTGTTCTTCCATGACTTCTTCCACTGTCATCTCTTCTGACATTCCTTTTGTCACCATTGCGTTTGACCCGTCCATATATGCACTTTCTCCCATGGAAAAGATGGCTTTCGTTAGTTTATTTATAGTTGTAGTGGCTCTCCAACAATGACATCTTTATCCATTGGATGTCAACAATGCATTCATCACTGATGATTTACAAGAAAAGATTTACATGGAGCAACCTCCCAGATTTGTTGTTCAGCGAGAATCTTTTGGGTTGTATTTCATCTTTATGCCGTCTTGCAAATTATTAGCAATTTGGTGTCACTCGAGAAACAGATATTTTCACTAAGTCTTTATGGATTATATTAGTAACAAGCTTGGTACACATGATTTGTATGCACTAGCTTGAGGGAGAGTTTTAGATATATTATCTTTATTTTATATTTATCTTTTATCTTTAGTTAGTTTGTTATTATTTCTTATTTGTATTTTTTGTTTAACCATATTTCTTCTATTATAAATAGAGGACCTTATATGTATATTCAACATAAGGAAGATTAATCTCATACATAATTTTCACTATATTCAACACTATTCAATGAATTGGCTAGAAAACTATACCTAACTTTCATTCCTTTGAAAGGATTTATGAATAATAAGAGACACTCAAACGAATTTTGGAAAACAATATTGATAATAAGGTTGTTTATTTAAAATTTATTTTTTAACTTTTTTATACAAAATTATTTATTAAATTATCGTAATTAATTTTATTTATTTTTTAATATGAAGTCGTGTTTATCATTTATTTCATTAGAGATTTCATTTCTATTATTTATGTATTATATATTGTTGAATACCTTTTCACTACAAGAAAAAACGTCATTATCTACAGCCAAAATCCGTATATAATTTTTAGTTATATATGGATTACATACAAGCAAAAATCCGTATATAATACTGTCGTAGCTAGTGTTATATATGGATAATCCGTATATAAGTTACATACAGATAATCCGTATATAAATTACATACGGATAATCCGTATATAAATTACATACGAATAATCCGTATGTAAAATCCGTATATAAATTACATGCGAATAATCCGTATGTAAAATCCGTATATAAATTACATACGGATAATCCATACGTAATATCCGTATATATATTATATACAGATAATCCGTATATAATATCCGTATATAAATTATATACGGTAATCCGTATGTAATATTCGTATACAATTTACATACGAAAAAATCCGTATGTAACTTTATAACTTTATAAAAAAAATAATAATCTCATATTTACATTCAATAACTAGAAATTTTATATATTTAATAAGAGATAAACAGAACTTTCGAATTAACAATACATATATACAATATATAATAAATACACAAAATATGTATTTAGAAAAGTGAATTCAAATTACTAACAGAATTAAAGTGCAATATATATTTACATAAAAACAACTTAAGGGTAAAAATTGAGATAAAAGATTGAAATTACAATTTCAACATATTTCAGTTTGAAGGCAAAAAAACTACCATAAAGTCATATATAGTTAAGAATGATGAGTAAAAAATAGTTAAAACATGGCTGGTATCTTATTTTACTTTTAAAAAATATTATCTATTCATTTTCCTTTTTATTATGGTAAGGAATGAGGATGAAATCTTGAACTAGATGCAAATTTCAATGCATCAATATAGCCATTAGACTCACAAACAAACTCCAAACACCTTTCCAGCAGATGCCCCCTCTAATTATATCCATTTTCCAAGACCCCAGATCCAATTACTCCAGAAGACCCTGTTGTTATAAACAATGTCTAGTGAGACCGAGAAGAATTGCTTCCTAAGAAAAAAGAAAGTGTAAGGCAGATAAAATCTTACCTTTGGTCTTAATGGTAAACTCCGTAATACTCTGACCCAAATCTCGCTTATCTTGACCCTACATTAAACTACAAAAGCAAGGTTACCATGGTTGTTAACTAAAGAAAATAGTTTCTTAGCAGAACTACTTTTGCATCAAGGTATCTATAAAAACTTTACATTGCATTAACCGTAAAAGTCAATAGAAAAATGGCAGTAATAAAAGATTATACAAGTAGACATGCTGTCTAACACCCAATTTCGTCTAAGTGACTCTAATATACGCATTTTCTTATTTTATCTTATTTTATGTCTTTTATTTTATTTTATTTTTCTTTTTATTATTATTCTATTTTTATCTTATTTTTCCTTTCGTTTTTAAATTTGTTTAGCGTAATTAATATAATAGCAAAAAATTTAAGAAAATAAAAAGGTTTGAAATATTTTGTTTTCTTTAAGAAAAAAAGGGAAAATAAAAGAATAAAAATGGTTTGTTTTGTGTGAAAAAATGAAAAGTGATTTTGGTTGGAAGGAGGCTACGGGTACACGGCAGTACTGGGGGAAGAAACGATTTTCTGCAGGCACGTTTTGGACGAGCAGAGAGGGAATTCGTTGTGGATTGACAGAGAGGTGATTTGAGATTTTGGGGATAGCAGAGAACCAGTTCAAAAAGAAAAAAGCTTCACTCACACACACCATCACCCCTGAGAGGATTCTCTTCTCCAATTTACTACTCAGAACTTCCTCATAAAAAAAAAAACATCCTGACATCCCAACCTCTACCACGTTTTCTGTTATCATCACCTCCAACATCAACCATTATCAGGCATCAATTCAGCACTTGCAACATAGGAAAGCACAATATCAGAGAGCTAAGAAGAAGAAAAAGCGTGCAAGAAATTACAAGGAGGAGAAGATATAAGTGCAAGAGGTAAGCTTCCAGTCTAAAAAGCTTCATTATTCACATGCTTAAGTGTTCGTGTTCTTGGGTTGTAGATTGTTATCATTTTGCTTGTATTGGGTGATCCATGTTCTGGTTTGGTTCTATCCATATCTGTATCTCCTTCCTGTTCTGTTACAAAATACCATGCCACCAGCTTTTGTGCTCCTTGACCATCACTTAGCCTTTTTTTTTCCCCAACTCCCATCGGATACCTTCAAATACTTTGCCCAAATGTTTACCAATAAGCTAGCCGAATCAAACAATTAAACTCATCACCTTTTTCCTATTCCGACTGGCACCAACACGGTGTTATACGGTTTTATACTCTTCTCTAAGCAAGTGCATCTCTTCAACCTACACTACACAGAAAACGCCAGAGAAAGGAACCAGCAGATAACGTGCCCTGTTCGTCCTTCACCCGCTTCAAATGAGACCAATTTGCCCTCTTTTAATCTCAGGACCATTTTTCACCTGCATCAAATGAAGCCAACAGACCAAATCACAGATCCCATGACAATATGTTCAAAGCTTGTCTTTTGGAACAATCCATCTTCCAAACCCTTATCCTTGACAGCTCTAACAACCCCTTTTAACTTTGCCGTAACACCCAATTGCCTCCATTACACTAACCATTCCATCATTGTTGCACAACCTGCAATCAAAGCAAAAACCACAATCAATCACAGCAACCACCAGCCAGCCAGAAAACCCATCACATAGAACTCCATTAGTATCATCATTCTCAACAAACCCACACGCACAAAACTACAGTTTCCAATCCCCATCATCCTCCATTCGAACCCAACCAGAAATAGAAGAAGATAGGAGTAGTAGAACCCCTCTGTCACGCACAAGATCACAAACCCATTCCACCCATAACTTCGGTCTCACTTCCTGAATCAACAATCCAAAATTCCAAATCATCGCCAAACAATCCTTTCCCTATCGGAATTCAAGTCGAAGATGAAAGTTGAGAAGGAGGAAGCGGCATGCCCTGTTTGGAAGTTGTGACCTCAGAGGGGGAATCGGTGAGGTCGACGATGGTGAGGTAAACCGGCGGTCGTTCAGCGGCGGTGAGGGGGTTAGCATCGTCGATGCCATCGAGGAAGAAAAAATGGTGAGTGGGAGAGGAGCAATGGCGTCGTGGCCTGACGCCGTGGTTCCGACGCGCGATGGGGTCACCGGCGACGTCAAGTCTGGTAGGAGATGGTGGCGTGGTGGCTCGATTCGAAGCAGTGGTGGCCGGCGTTGCTCAAGGGTGGAAACCCCAATCCTAGGACGAAACGAATGGGGAAGAGGAAGGCAGTGACACCGTGACCGGCCATGGTTCCGGTGGTGTCCGCGGTCGACGGCGAGGTCGAGGCTGGTAGCAGGTGTCGGCACGGTGGCCAGTTCTGGCTGGGTGTAGTGGCGCACCCTTGTGGGAGAGGGAAAGCTCGAGGGTTTCGTTTCTCAGATGTGAGTGAGTGAGTGGGAAATGAAGTGAGGATGGAGGAACCCCTAAGGGTTTCTGAGAGTGAACTTGGGGATTCTGCTGCCGCGGGCCAGGCCCAAACAAAAAACTTTAATTTAAATTTAATTAAAATACAAAGAAAAAGATACCTTCCGCACCCCCATTTCCGTTCTTGGCATCCTTTGTGTTTGGGCTCAAGCCCTTGCTGCCTCTACACCTTTTCTCCTACACGCACCCCCATTTCTCACGTTTCACCCCTGCGTCCATTCCCTGCCTTGGGCTCGGGCCCTTTTTGATTCTCCCTAAAAAAGAAAAAAATAATAAAAACCTTTTCCTCCCTACACCCCTATCTCTACTAAATATCACACCTCCATCCAGTTTGGGTTTAAGCCCAGTTTGTTTATAATAATAGTTTTTACACCCCTCTTTTGCCTAAACACCACCACACCCTTTTCACTTATTATTTTTAATTTCTTGGTTTATTTTATTCCCACTTTTTATTTTCATTTAGTTATTTATTTATTTAGTTATTTTATCTACTTTTGAAAATAAATATTAAAAATCAACAAAAAGATTATTTTAAAAGGTTGAAGCACACGTGCGACCATTCTGTCTGCCTTGTGCTGAAAACTTTTTTTCTTCCTCTTTAAAAAATCATAAATTGTTTTAAAGGGTTTAAACACAAGTGCGATCATTATGTCTGCCTTGTGTTGAAAACTTTTTTTTCTTCCTCTTTAAAAAATCATAAATTGTTTTAAAGGGTTTAAGCACAAATGCGACCATTCTGTCTGCCTTGTGCTGAAAACCTTTTTCTTCCTCTTTAAAAAATCACAAATTGTTTTAAAGGGTTTAAGCACACGTGCGACCATTCTGTCTGCCTTGTGCTTAAAACCTTCTTCTTCTTCTTTCAAAAAAAATTAATTAATTAACAAAAATTATTTTAAAAAAGGGTTTAAGCACACGTGCGACCATTCTGTCTACCTTGAGCTGAAAACCTTTTCTCTTTTTTTACCAAAAAAAAATATATAAAAATCTTCAAAAACAAAAAAAATAATCAATTCTCAAACATTTCCTAAGCACTTTCCTAGAACTACGTGATCCTTGATTCTCCATCAAGAGTGGAGATACGTAGGAGCAAGGTCAGTCCTTGTCAGATTCACTTTCCAAAAATCCAAAAAAAAACTCAAAATATTTTACAAACAAATTTTCTCAACAAATTTTCCAAACAAATTCTCCGACGAATTTTCCAAACGGTTCAAAGAACTACGTAACCCTGATTTCTCATTCAAAATGAGAATACGTAGGAGCAAGGTCAATCCTTGTCGGGCCCAAAAAAAACTAAAAAAAATATTTTGTTTTCTTTAGAGTTTTATAGGGGAAATTAAACATTTTACAAACCACATCAAATTCGCGTATTTAATTAAAGGTACTGCCTTAGGGCAGGCGTTGTGGGGGTGCTAACACCTTCCCCACACGTAACCAACTCCCGAACCAGAATCTGGTTTTTTTTCGTAGACCGCTTTATCCTTTTTTATGGTTTTTTCCATAGTTTTCCAGAATAAACTATGGTGGCGACTCCAAATCTCCTTTTTTACAAAATCGCGTTCCTTTTTTGGATCGTCGTCGTCCCGTCGCGATTTTCGGTTGCGACACATGCATATCCAAATTAAAATCATCTCCATGATATCATTCTCTAGGCACACACAAAATAAAGGAAAAAGTTACATAAGCTAGAAGAAATTAAATCAACAAAATGAAAAAAGAAAACAGCGGGTATAGCCAGCAAGTTTTAAACCTAGGACGCAAGGTTCAAGCTTGATCTGCTTCCTAGCAATGCCAATCTTATTCAAAGCACGAAGAGCAATTCCACAGCTTAGACATCATACAAACCATTACCAGGTCATAGTTGAAATGAACACAGGGATTGAAGAAGATGCAAAGGCTCTCCAAACGTGGGATGCAAGGTCGACAACGAAGGCCTTGTTGGATTTAGGATGATTGTGGAGAACAATGAGGGGGTTAAAGTCGTCACGGAGGATGGCATCGTCGTCAGAGATCCGTTGGGTTAGTAGCTGTAGGCTTAGGGTTTGGGATTAAAGAGGGAATGGAGACTGACAAGGTAGAGGTGGACATGGTTAGGTTAGGGTTTTCTTTCTAGGCAGCATTAACCTCAAAGTGTGAGAATGGGAGTCCTAGGGTTCCTCTGCGACAAATGTAAGGTTCGTTGACGGAGAACACGGGTACCACAACTGGAAGACGACGATTGGAGGCAGAAACTCTTAGGGTTCGAGCCACGAAGATGATCGTTCGACGAACGAAGATGATGGTTACAGATGACAAAGGGAAAAAGGCTCGAGAAGAATGGCTCAATGAGAACACAACTCCATGAGCGAACGCCAGAGAAGAAACTGGAGAACAATGGTCGAGATGGAGCAACAACTAGATGAGAGGGAAGAAGGACTTGAGGACAACTTTCCAACTTTGATTCTGCTTCTATTAGGGTTTAATTTTTTTAATCTTTTTTATTAATTATTTTACAATCGGGTAGAGAGAAATTCACTTAGAATTTCATCCTTAGCAAAACTCTCGCAGGTGCCACCATTATATACGGACATTATGTACGGAAAATTCGTATGTAAATTTTTTATTATTATATACAGAAAAATCCGTATGTAACTTATCCGTATATAAAATCTGTATGTAACGAAGTCATTATATATGGATTATGATCCGTATGTAATAATCCGTATGTAAATAGCATTTTTCTTGTAATGTTTGGTCTTGTCAACATTGATATGTTCTTAGGATAATTTAGTGTACAATATACCTTAGATACTGCTTGCCGAGAGAATAATGTTACTCACTAAGGATTAAATATTACCTATTAAATTTTAGTGTCGCTTGTCGAAGATCAGGTACCACCTTCCAAAGGTATATAACTACATACCAAGGGCTGAGAGTTACGTGCCAAAAGCCTAGTACCATTTTTCAAAGGTTGATATCGAGGACTACTTGTCGAGGGTTATGTGTCGCATACCGAAGTCCAATTACTACCTACTAAAGGTTAAGCGTTGTCGACTAAGGATCATGTGCATCTTACCAACTGTGAACCGCTTGTCAAGACTTCATGTCGTCTACCGATAGTTGACTACAGCTACATGTAGGCTTCAAGTTTTCTACAAGTTTCATGTGTCGCTACCAAAGATAATGATGAACCACGAGTTGTATAACTTAGTTAAAATTGACTAACTATTACCTCAAGTAAAAAGGTTCAATGGGCCACTGGACCCATTCATGTGAGTTTTGGATTGACTTTTGACGTTTCTCCAGACACAACTCACATAGATCTTGCCGAGGACAAATACTAGGATAAGGAAGGAAGAGTGACTGACAAAATGAAAGTTGAAGAAGCCTCTAAAGTTGAAGTCTCTTTATAAAATACATCTTCGACTCTGGAAGAACATCCACCAAAAGATGAAACTCTAACTTAATTAATAATTTTACAATTCAATCCAAGCAAAAATTTCATTTCCTCATCAAAATATATGTAAAAAAAAACTCTCCAAAACTTATAAATAAAAAAGTACCAAAAAATAACAAAACTGACAAAAGAAACACATCTTAATACAAATTCAATAATAGAATAAAAATAATAGCAACTCAAATATAATATATATATATATATATATATATATATATATATATATATATATATATATATATATATATATATATATATTAACCAGAAATGAGGACAACAGAATTGGTACACACATACAATATGAGACTTGAGGAATAAAATCTATCAAAACACTCAAACAATATGAGACTTAATGAAGAAAATCTATCAAAACCCTCAAAAGAAAAACTTGAATAAAAGAAAGAAATTAATAGAATCAATAAATAAGAAGTCACCTAACAATAAAAGAATAAATAAAAAATTAAAATTGATTGTAAGAAAATAAATATAATTAATTATTCTCTTTTTCCTAAATTAAAATTATAATTTATTGAAAAAAATTATAAGTCATTAAGTATAATTTTTAACGCTAATAAAAATTAATAGATAATAATTTAATTAAATTTTATTTTCAAATATAAAGTTATAATTAATTTAGTAAAGATATATCAGTTGTAAAAGAATTTGAGCCTTTTTTTCTTAAATATAATCTTATAAATAATTTTAGAGATATATTACTACTAAAAAAATTTGACTTTTATTAAACAAATTTATAATTAATTTAATAGAGCAAGTACTAATTTTATTTTTTTTGAAAACCTTCCTTTTAAGTCTAAAACGAGTATTTTATTTATTTATTTCACCATTGAACCAGTCTTCTAAACGAGAAAGAGTATTTAAGGGAAGGAGGTCAGATTCTTTCTTTACTTAAGTGAGAAGTGAGGTGATTTGAGAAATAAAAATGTAATTACCAAATGGTCCTTGACTTTTTCTAAAATTTACATCTCTTTATCTAAGATAATTAATACTGTTATTATTAATAATAACAATAATAATAATTTATAATAATAATAAAATATAAAGTAATTAAAATAACATTAATGTAGAAAATAATACATCTAAACAAAATACTAATAAAATTTGTAATGAAAAAAATAATTAAATAATAATAGTATTAATTTTTTATAATTCAAAATGTAATTAAAACTATTTTTAACCAATCACATTTTATTTTAAATTAATTGCTCTTATTAATTTTTTTAAAAGAAACCATCCAGGTTTCATTTTAACTTAATTTCAACTACTTACATTCATTTTCTATTAAGTTTTTATTTATAGCCTAAATTTTTAATACTAGAATATCAAGTTCTTCTTATAAAATTTACCTCTACTCATAAGTATTTCCTAGATTCTTAAAACAAAAAACATTTTTAAAAGTTCACTGAAATTGTTTCTTAAGAAATTTAAAGTAGATCCAAGTTGTTTTTAAAGTAAAGCATATAATATTTTGTTTCTGCTTCTTCTTTTTTCATAAGTTTACATAAATACATTAAAAATTAGGTAAATACGTTTTTTATATAACAATCAAATTAAACAAGACCAGATATTCCTTAAAAATAATTGAAAGAGTTCGATCATTAATTAAAATAGTACAATGAAAAAACAATAGAGTAACTAATAAAATAAAAGTGAAAATTGACAAAATAGGAAATATGTATAATATACAAAATAAATAAGGTTAAATATATGTTTTAGTCCTTATATTTGTTCCTCATTCTCAATTAGGTCCTCATGTTTTTTTTTTCCCAATTGCATCCTAATATTTATAATTTGAGGCAATTAAGCCCTCTTTGTTTTTTTTTTGTCCCAATTGCATCCTAATACTTGTAAACTTGAGACAATTAAGCCCTCTCAATTGGCCTACGACGTTAGTTCCAGTTAACGGAGAGGGCTTAATTGTCTCAAATTTACAAATATTAGGATGCAATTGGGACAAAAAAAAACACGAGGACCTAACTGATAATGGGGAACAAATATGAGGACTAAAACATATATTTAACCATAAAATAAATATAAAACTTTTTGAAGTTCAAAAAAGGAAATTCAATATTTTGTGACTTTTTTCATTTGAGATGTGATGGATTAACAGTGTAATGAGGGATCGAGAATACCAGAAAAGGATATACAAGAGAGAAAGAAGACAACATTTTCAAAGTAATAAGCTTTTGTGATCCTTAAAATTTTTCGTAGTAGTAAGATTTTGTGATTCTTAATGTTTGTTTTAAAAAATGTTAGGTTTGATTTTAATAAATTTAGATGAAATGAATGTAAAAATTGGAAAAATTATAGTTTGGTACACTCTTAGATTTAAGGAAATTTTGATCAAGTAGATTATTGTAGTTCCTTGCTCGGTTGAGGAGATCCCTATTTCAATTAATTTTGTGTAAACTTATGTAAAAACTATTATTAGTTTATTAGTCAGTGGGCAGGAGCTAGCAATAATAAGCAGGTTGAGACATGGTAATACAGATTTTACGATATTAATTTGCGTTCTTCTTCTTCTTAAGATTGGATAGCTAGGAAGAGAAAAGAAAAGACGAGAAGAAAGATGAGATATTGAAGAATGTAGTATTACAACTATGTAGGGGAGGGACATCAGGCCCAAATTGCGAGGGAAGACATCAATCCAGCCCCAAGGAAAAGCATGCAGTAAGAGGCTATCTGTAGCCTGAAGTTACAACTCATTCTCTTGCTAAGAAAATCCGCAGCTATCAAATCTACCAAAGCCATATACACCAAAATCCCCGCCGACAAGGAATCCAGAATACCTTCGGTGATCAGTGCACCGGGGCTGTAAGGGTTAAACCTTGAAGAAATGGCCGTTCCGATCGAAACACCCAACGGTGTAGTCAATGCAAAAAAACAAGCCATTATGGTTGCTGAGGAAGCTTTAAACTGCGCTTGGGAAATGCACCCTCCAAGCGCAAACCCTTCAAAAAACTGATGAAAAGACAACGCCGCAATCAGAGGCCTTATGGTACAAGGACTTTGAGAAACCCCAAGAGACAACCCGATTATAACCGAATGTGACACAATCCCAAGCTCCAACACCTGCAATGCAAACCCAGTTATGCATTTTCTTCCTTCACTCGCACTAATAATCGTTACCAGTTACATTAAATACAACCAAAACAGAGATATTTAATTATTTACCTGAGAAACCACCACGTGTCGAACGTCGGTTTCTTCGACATCTTCCAAGTGGGAGTGGCCGGGGAGGTGACCGTGACCGTGACCGTGTCCGTGTCCATGGGAGTCAGCAAGCGCGTTAACTTGTTCCTTCTCGCTGCCAATGCCATGGCACGAGTCATGGCCATGGGGGTGGTTATGTCGATGATGCGCGGCGTGTGCATGCATCCCCACGATGTGCATTCCCCCACTCTCTTCTTCTCCAAACACCTTCCCTCCGGATTCGGACGACCCGATCCGAGACTGTTCCTCCGAGGGACGGTTGAGCCCCTGCTTGCGCTCGTAGTATTGCGTTCCCACGAAATCGAGGAGGAGAGTGAAGAGCGCGGCCATCATGGCGAAGAAGCCGGTGAAGGGGAACTTGGACCACGGGAAGGAAGGCAGGCACGGGTGCTGGAGCGCTTCGGTGGCATCAGAGAGCATGTGGACGAATCCCGTGGCCAGAATGACCCCGGCGGCAAAGGCCTTGGCACCCACGAAGAGGTTGCCGTCGGTGCGGAGGAAGCGGCGGTGTTTTCCGACGAGGGGGATCGCGATTCCGGCCATGCCGGAGAGGAGAATGGAGGCTATGGCGACGAATTTGAGAACCAACGCCGCCGGCTCGTCTCGGCACTGGTCGAACTCAGCGCCTGCGCAGGTGGAGTTGGTCATCGATTCCAGAAGGTTGTGGAAGAAGGACGGTTTCTCTATTTTGGAAAAAGCAGCGGCTCAAGAGTTTAGAAAATAATCGATTCACCTATAAATATATACGAGTTGAATTAATGATAAATTTAAATTTACGATTGGCCTACATAGTTAGTGTGTGTGGATTAATTGAGAGCATTTAGAATCGAAAAAATATAATTATTACCTGAAAAGAGAGAAGTGTTTCCAACCAGTTGGTGGAGCAGCGGCCACAGATCCTAAAAAACAGAGGAAAGAACAACGATTATCGATTACATCGAAGGTGACGTCGAATAAAGAGAGAAGAAGAAAGAAACCTCGGTAAAAATCATGGGAGTGAGGGGAATTTGTAGGAAAAAAGAAGGAGAAGGTTGTGGGATGAAGATAGAGAGTGGAATTGAATAGTATAAATAATAAAGTGGAGAAGATAGGGAATGAGATTGGGAAACGGATGCCAGGGAAGGGTAGAAGAAGCTTGTTGGCGAAAATGAAGAAGAGTGTCGTCATTAGGATGAGAGAGAGAGGTAGGAGAGTGAGTTGTGGATTCTTCCCTTCCCTCTTTTTGCAATCAAATGAGCGCGAGAGTGTCGACATTCTTGCATCACCTATAATATATGCTACTCACCTTATTTTTTATTTTTTTTTTAAATCATACCTTTTTTAAATACCCAAATCTTACTTATTACTCCTTCCTATTAAAATATTACCATTCATTCTCTTAAATCCACCCTCTCCCCACACGTCTCCTTATAATATATTTACCCTTTAATCATTTAATTTTAAAATTTATATTATCTATTAGTTTAACTATGACATTTCCTTCTATAAATGAAACGACATTTTCTTTCTTAGCCTATGTTTAATTATGCACCCCGAAACCTCAATTTTATCAATTCAAAAATAAAACCAGAATGTCAAAAATCTTGTTGTCTACGTTATGTCATTACGACATTCCCACCTTTGACCGTTTCTCTCCGTTTATTGAAGAGAGTAAAAAGTAGAAAAAGAAAAGAAAAAGTTAAAATTGATTATAATAGTATAAATTTTTATTATAATATAAAAAAAATATAGATTACAAGATATCTTTACTCAACCTAATTTCCTCGTTTTTCGCCCTTAAAAGAACATCTTAAAACTAAACGAATGTTGCAGTTATAAATTCATGGAACTAAAAATTTGTTTAATAATAAATGAATTAAAAAATAAAATAAAATAACTGTGCAGTTGTTGCTCTACGACATCCTCACATAGTTAATTATTTTTTTAAAGTACGACATTTTTTTTCAACGGATGGGCAAACTTTACTCTTTACACTGAATTATAAATTCGTTACAATTTAAATAAATAGGACTGGAGTAAAAAATAGTTCAAAAAACTGAATAGTTAATGTAATACAGTTTAATAAACTTATGCTATTTCATATTTTCTTCACTGTTACTTTAATTGAATACAATGATTTGTTGTTTTAATTGATTAAATATTTTCTTTACTAAACTAAAATTATATCAAGTGTTCAGATTCGAAAAAACTTTCGACACGAATTGTTGCTTTAAACATTTTGTCTTTTTTTTTAATTAACAAACTCAACTTAAACTTACTCGATTGGTGAGAGGCATAAACCCAAATTGCACAATATCCCAGTGTCTCTGAAGTAGAAGTAAAACATACAACAATTTGTTTACATGTGATTAACGAAGATTGAAGTTAAGAATTCGTTAATCAGAGAGTGATACTGGTTTGAATCGAGAGAATGAAATACGATACTCGTATATGCGGAACTGCTGTCGCAAAGAGAGATTTTAAGAGTCAAAGAAACGTAGACAGCGAGCTTTCAGTGTCGGCAAGATTTGGACCTTCAACCAGCCTTCAACAAAGCTTTTAATGAGAAAGGAATGCAGAAGAAAAGTGCTATAACAAGAAAGCAAATAAAACTTAAAACAGAATTAACTGTACTGAAAATAGAATAAGTTCTGAACTATTAAATAGTATAATTAGTTTTCAATAAAAACAGTATTAATTTTTTAAGTATAAAATAGTATTAGTTAACTGTAGTTTAGAGTTTTTTAATTAACCGCCCACCCCTAGTAAACACAACAAGCTGCATTCCGCAATATATAACTTTATCAAATAAACCAATGACATAGCTATGAATATGACGAGTTTACCACTGTTTTCCCATTGTTTTGTTACTCCTCCAGTATGCAATACAAACTGCGGCACTAGATAAAGAAGAGAAAGTAATGATAAAATGAAAAAAAAAAAAAAAATCTTTTTTTATCCATGTCTTGAATAATTAAAAGTATCTACTTAATATTAAATTAATTTTAATGTTTTATTATGCAGTACTGTTGTTCACCCCACTTACAATACATTTAATAGGGAAACAAATGAATGTGTAAACAGAAAGAGGTAAATGCAAATAAGTGCAAATAAAACAGAAAGTGTCTAATTAAAATATTTTAGAAAAGGAAAATGTATGAATAAAAGAAAAGTAAAAAAATAAAGTTGCAAGTCTCTAGGTTTTAAAATTGTTTCCAATATGCATTTTTATTTATTTTCTTGTTTTTAATATACAGTTTTCTCAGGAACGTTTATCTATGGTTTAGATGAATGATAAAGTTTGAAGGAGTGTAAAATCACATTAAACCAATCCATATGAAAAAAAATACGAGTATATTTAAATCTAAATGAGTTTATAAAAGCAAACTCAAAGTATGTAAGAAAATGTTAGTTTTATTAATAGAAATATGTTTTATATATTATGGATAAATTTTATTAGTTTGTTGTGTTATTGTGAAATTAAGAGAGTGATAATTATGACACAATAATGCATATCTACATATTATTCCGCCCTAAAATATAAGAATTTGAATGTGTTAGTTATGTGGAAAAGTGACATAATGGTTTATATTGCTTCAGGAAAGAAATTATTATTTACGGGATATTCATAGCAATTACATGGTGCATAAGAAATTAAAGAAATGATTTTATTTAGAAAAATGTAAGTTTGATGAGGAAGAAATATTACGTATAATCTAAATGTATTATTTTTGTCCTCTATATTAGAAAACTTATGTGAGATAAATGCAAAAAAATATAAAAATAAGATAGCACAAATAGGAGTTTAGGTGTGCTGACTGAATTAAGTGAAAGAGGCTGTAGAGAGGAGCAATTATCTCTTGATCTCTCTATTTTCTTCTTTTACCTTGTAAAGGTTGAGAAAAAGTCAGTCGTTCTTCTCCTTTCTTTTATGTCTTTTTTTTTTTTATTCTCAACAATTGAACCTTGAATTCTAGATCAGATTTAGTGTCCTAAAGATCCAACCATAGAAAGCTCTTATCCGCATTCGCTCAATTTTCAATTCCCACACCGGTAAGTCAAATTCTCTTCTCTTAAATTTGGGAATCATGATCATGCAAATGGAATCTGCTGCATGCAACTTTCCTAAGCTTTTTCCCCCAAATTTCTAATTACATTAAAACTCTAAAATCTGTTTTCTCCTCAAATTGACACCCCATAGGTGATTCTAGCCTACTTTGAGTCACAAGCAAGCCACCACGGTTCCGTTGAGTTGCGTCACTGTCAAGCTAAGGGGAGCTAGTTCTACTTTTCATTTTAGTTGTATAATGTGAATGCATGATAATTTTGAAGTGGTATGTTGTTGAAGGCATGAAATTGGTTCTATTGACTTGAAATGCATGTATGGAAGTGGATGTGTTATGTGAATTTGGTGATTGATGGCTATGAACTGTTTGAAATGATTTTGAATGATGAATTATTTATGTTGGAAATGTTTTGGTGTGAAAAATTTGTTGTGGTATTGTTAGGAAGGAAAATCAAGTGTCTTAGGGTCAATTTTAGGTCATTTTAGAGGAAGTGAGGTAGTGATTTTGAGTAAATGAGGTCTGTCACGTTTTTGGACTGTTGAGGCAGCTTAGGCAAGTTAATTATAACTTGTTAGAACTATAAAATTGGTTAAAATGAGGTTCTAAATGGTAGAAGTGGAGTTGAGTCCTTAGGTTGAGGAAAACTAGTGTTTTGAGTGAGTTTAGAGGGCGTGGGAGGGTGTTTTTGAGTAATTGAGGTCTAAGGTGTAAGTGGGCAGTGTAGACAGTTTGGTTAAGTCAATTATGACTTGTTAAAAGTTTTAAAAGTGGTAAAAACATTGCTTAACTGGTAGAATTAGAATTGGGCACATGTGTTGATGAAATTGAGTAATTTGAACGTAAATTGATGTGAAATCACTAGAGAATTGGTTTAGGAAGTGTTAAAGTTGATTAGGCAAGTTAGATTCATCATATAGATCAAGTTAGGAGTGCTAGAAATCCACCAAAGGCCTAAAATGAAACTTAGGGGTATGAGTTTGAAAATTCTGCAGAAAAATCTGCAGAATTCACGCCCGAGCACCCCTGAAGGGTGTTGGGGTGCCATTTTCTGCTGTTGCTTTTATTTTTGATAGTTTGTGGGGTTCCGGATGTCCGTTTTGGACGTTCTTTAGGTCGTTTTGGAGGGTTTTTGACCCTTCCGGAGCCATTGGTGAGGGTATCCAAGCTGTTTGAATTACTTAAGTATTGATAATTAAAAGTCATAAAGAAATTTGTGTTATTAAGTGATGGTTTTGTGAAAGTATGTAATGTATGAGTTCTTTTTATGACATGGTTGATGTTGTATGATGGTATGTGGGTTTGGTATGAGACAATATAATAAGAATGCACTTGAATTACTATGAAATTGTATGTTTGATGTATCAAAGTGGTTTATGAGGTACATTATTAATTCAAGAGGAATATCATGTGATTTTAAGTGATCGGATTGAATATGAAATTAAGATCTCTCGGTGAGATCAGTTAGTGTATTGAATGTATGTAAGAGGCTTCCACTATGAGGGTTTATCCCTAACACTCTAACGGTCTTTCATTCTCACTTAGAGAGGATTGACGCGTGTGGTGAGAGTAGTGGGAGGTCCTAGGGTAGGCGCTATCACTGGAGGTTTATTCCACGGTAATGGACCAGCCTTGTGTGTGGTCGGGTGAAACCCCTCGGCAATGGCTTTGCAAAGCAGTAGAGGCCACCACAAGTGCACAACCCGCCCCAGCTCTATATACATTCTATGTCCGGACGTGTCTAGGAGTTTTAACAGGATATGATGCTTTCTTTAATGAGTCTTGAGAAATGAATGTTTATGTTTATGATGACTTACATGCTTGTATGTAAATGGATGTTATCGGTAATGCTAGATTAATTTTCCATGATTTGTATGTTTATTTGAGACCTAGCTTATCCTTGCACTTGTATGTTTGTATGTGTTTGCCTTCCCCTTGCGATGATCATCCAATCCTTTGGATGTGAGCAGTAGGTGATGAGGTACCCTTGGAGCCGTTGGAGACTGAGGAAGATCCAACACCTAGTACTTAGGACGTTTATTAGTCCTTATTTCAATAGCTTTTTATTTTGGAGAACACACTCTTTAGGCCTCTTTAGAGTTTAGTAACCTTGCATTTTAGGGAACTTTGGAAACTTGTACTTAGGTTTCCTTTTCGTTTTAAATTTCCCCTCTATCTTGGATGACGGTAACTTATACACATATGGTCATCTGTCACTCTTAACTGCTTCATATTATTATAATCGATGCATTCTATATATACATTGCTATATATTTTGGGATGTTACATACTTTAAAATTTTAATTTTCTTTTTATTTTTACTTTTATTAAGAATCAACAGACTTATAAAATTCGGTTAAAAATTTTATACATTTTGAAATTTGTTAAAATCTTAATCAACATTGGAAAATAGTGAAATTTAAACTGGCTATTAAAAAAAAATTCAACCTTTTTTTGAAAATTGGTTAAGAAAAAATATTAAATTAAAAATTCAACCTTGTTTTTGAAAATTGGTTAAGAAAAAATATTACATTTTTTTTAATCAGTTTTCTAAAATTGGTTAAAAAATATTATTTAACCAAATTCTAAAAATCAATTAAGGTTTTTATTTGTAATTTTTTTATTATAGTTTTTTTCTTAATTCTTTAATTTATTTATTGTTTTTTATTTAATAATAATAATAATAATAAAATATATTAAAGAATTAAAAAAATAATAATTTTAACTAAAAAAAGTTAAAAATTATTTGTTTTAGTTTAATAATCAAAACTTGTTTTTTCAATTTAATAAATATTTAATTAATTTAGTATTTTTATATAATTTTAATTTATAAAATATTATTCTTTAAAACAAATAAATAAAAACATATTAAAAAACTAAACAAAAAAATAATAAAAAAACATGGTTAACATATTCAATTTGAATGCCAATATATTAACCGTATTTATATTTTTTTAACTTTTTAGTTTTTTTATTTTTTAATATATTTTATTTATTTTTAAATTCAAAAAAAAATTATTAAATTATTAAATTATTAAATTAAAAAATTTATTCATTAATTTAATAATGAAAAGTTATTTTTATTTAATTAATTTTATATATATTTATAATTTGATTTATAAAATATTATTTATTAAAAAAAATATTTATTTTATAATTAAAACAAAAAGACTTAAAAAAAATATGTTAACCATATTTGGAAATATAGTTAACGTATTCAATTTGATATATTGATATTCAAATTAAATATGTTAATATTAACATATTTAAAAAATAATAATATGTTTTACTTATTTGTTTTAGAGAATAATATTTTATAAATTAAAATGTTATTTTATACAAAATTATATAAAAATACTAAATTAATTAAATATTTATTATATTAAAAAACATTTTTTTGATTATTAAATATAATATAAATAATTCCTTAATTTTATTTTTAAATTTAGAGTACTAAATTTTTTATTTTTAGTATTATTATTATTATTGAATAAAAAACAAAAAGTATAAAAATAAATAAATAAATAAAAATAAAAAAGTTTAATCGGCTTTTGAAAACCGATTAAATAAATTCCTTAATTTTTAAACAGGTAAAATAAATTCCTTAATCGTCTTTCGAAAGTCGATTCTCTTTAGATAAATACCTAACCGCACTTAAACAATAAAACCTAGATGGTTGCTTCCTATATATAACACATGTGTGTTGTTTCTTTAATGTTAGAACATCATAGTTGAAAAATATATTCTCAGAATATATATATATATATATATATATATATATATATATATATATATATATATATATATATATATATATATATATATATATATATATATATATAAAATTTAAGTTGTATACAACTTAAATACAAAGGTAGTCAAATGCAATGTTATAGATATTAATAAGTATATTAAATTGCACAAATAATAAAATGAAAAGTTTGAATATATTTTTAAGAGACTCGTATTTATTTAAATAACATTATTTACCAATTAAGATTAAAAACTTTGAAATTATGAAAATATTGATTTTTAATAAAATAATTCTAAATTCTAGAAATCAACTAAATTGATGAAATTAATTGTATGGTAGAGACTCACTGAATTTGGATTTCGTGTTTTAATTCAATGTAAAATTACTAAATAATATATTTCAAATTTTTATACTAACAATTACACCATAAGTTAACAAATTCTAATTTCTTAAATACAAATATAAACATTACTAATAAAAACTCTAAAACTGAGATAATTTTACCAAAAATTTGCATTAAATTCATATGTTTATATTGACTAATTGAGAAAAATTTTATGTCTAGAGACAAAATCTATTAGATGTCTTATAACCATTGTTCTAAATTATGTTTCACTAATTAGATACCATTTATTTCTACCACGTATAATATTTTCACATTGTTTAAAAGTTGAGACCTAAGATAATTTAAAATCCTCCTCCTTCCAAATTCTAAAGTGCTTTTAAAGATAAAATTATAACGGAATTTTACACTTCAAAGTAGATAACACTTCGAATATATAGTGACTGACTCTACAGGAATCAAAACATTAGCACTCACCGGAAATGATCACAAAGTTTTAAGACAAATCATCAATTGTTTAAGGAAAGAAAATATAAACTCATTTTAGTTGTGGCACAATTTGAAGGTTATATTTTATTACTATGATTTACTTGCTTAAAATATAGGTATGAAGAAGTAGAGGGGTCTAAGAAGAAATCTACGTACATATCTTCTGTAAAAAAAATCCTATTGATCCAATGCAAATAAGACTTTTCACCTGACAATTTTTTTGAAATAGGCTTACTACCTCAGTTGGTCAGAGAACTGAGGTAGTATGTCCTGCCAGAAATTGATTTTGAACGTTTCAAATCCATTTTGCCAACCTCTATTGTCTCGGTTCCATTTTAACCGATGCCATAAGCCCTTATGCCTTAGTTTAAGCGCGAACCGATACCTATAGTTAGTAGATATTTTCAAAATTTTCATTTACAATTTTATTTTGAATTTTTCTGGAAGGTTTAGGCATCAATTGTTTTTATAACCAAGGTAATAGCTTCTTCGATAGTTACATTCCAGAAACGTAAAACAGTAAGCACATTTTCACTTTTTCTTTTTCTACCACTAGTCGTTGTTGTTGCCTCCACCACTGGTCGATGTTGCTGCCTCCACCACTAGCCGCTATTGTAAATCTTTTTAACCTATTGTTCCTTTTTCTTCCTTGCACAATCATTCTCTCTCAGGTGAAGTTATTGGTCACCACCGACTATTTGTTGTCGTCTTTGGTTGTTCGTCGTTGTTTTTGACCGTTCATTGCCACCTTCTACTGTTTGTCGTCGCCTTCGACCATTCATCGCAGTCTTCAACTGTTCGTCATCGACTGTTATCTCAAATAAAAAATGAAAAAACATTATTAGAAACTTAATTTATTGGAAACTTGTAGGACTAGTAAGGGATGAAAAGATAACAGTCAATTTTGTCATTTATAAATCATACTACCTATTTAAGGAAAAGCATTAACCATAGAAACTTAGTTAAAAAATATAAATTTATTGAGTATTCACGGTACAATAAAAATTTATTAGAAACTCAATTACAAATTTTTAAATTTACCATGAACTTAAAACTTAATACCTATAAAGGAAGAAACAAGTGAGAGTGAAGAGAAAGACAAACGTCTATGGAGGAAGAAGAAGGTAAGAGGAGGTATGTGCTGGTGAAAAGAAAAGAAGGAAAGAGAATGCACGCCTAGTGAAGAAAATAGATTGGAAAAAAGAAAATAAAAATAAATTGAATAATTTCAGATGAATATATAGAAGCCCATGAAAAAAACTGCCTCGAATGAATGGACCAAAGTTAGGGAATTGCTTCCTAGACCCCTCAAACTTTAACCAGCACCCCCATAAAGTATGTGAAATAGTGAAATTAACTTTACTGGTTTTTTAATCCAAACCTAATTTGTTTTATCCTTTTCTTCTCCATCTTCACTGGACAGTGCAGCTGCGCGTCACATTGTTCTACACCCTTAAATCAACATCCATGAAATTTTCTTCCAATCAAACACAAATTCAAGGAAAATAGTAAGAGATACCTAAAAGAAGTTGCAGATGCAGAGAGATCGGAGTTGGAGATGCAAATGGCCTTTTCAGAAAGCATATTTATGCTTCCGGATCTCTCTTTCCGGAATCAACACCACAATTACTCTGGAACCACATTATTCCGAGACACATTTTCAACAATGTCTGAATTCAGTTTCCGGGGAAGTTATGCATGTTCCACCTCAAAATGATTTTTTCCAAATAATATTTTATTCTTCCAGAAACACAAATGCAGGGTGCATGAAGCAATGGGCCCAAAGTTAGGAATTGGTGAAAGCCGAAAGAGAAATGGAAAAGATAGAAAGATGATTTCAAGCCACGTGGGACCTACCTAAATCAATTCAAAAGTTTTGTTTTTTATATATTATTTATTTGCTTTTGAAGGAAGAAAAACTAGGAAGTCAAATCAAAATCAAAAGCTGAAGCGAAGTGAAACCCCTGAACCCAAACGACAATTTTTCTCTTGGCAGTGTGGGGACACTGTTGTTGTGTTCGGTGTGCAAACAGACAAAACACTTTTTTTCTCCAGACCCAAGCAGCTTCTTTCCTTCTTCATACCTTGAAGACGCAAAATAAAAAGAAAGAAAGAACGTTTGAGACAGAGGAGAAGAAGAATAAGAAGACAAAGATGGGTTTAGGTTGGATAGTGAATCAACAATGCAGAAGGTGGACGACAAGTCGTGTGTCTGGAGCAACGTTTCTGTGTTGCATGTGCTTTATCCTGTTCACTCCCACAATCCCTCGCTCTCCCAAGCACCACAAATTTGTTGACATGCGTAATCTTCTCGGTAACCACCCGCATTGTGCACGAGATCATGATTTTGGGGTGAATTTTTTTAGGTTGCTTCATTCATGTTCTCATGATTTTGGGTTCTCCAGGAGTACCCAACACGATGAATGTGATGACGAATTTCCCGTTCTTAGTTGTGGGGATTCTGGGCCTTGTGCTTACCCTCGAAGGAGGTGTCTTCAACATAAGGTTTTGGTTCCTGCATAGTGAAATTGGTTAGTTTCTTTTCAACCATCTATTGACATCGTTTTGTTGTTGCAGTTCCCAAGGAGAGGTTTGGACATGGGCGCTGTTCTATGCTGGAATAGCTGGGGTGGCTTTTGGCTCTGCTTATTACCATTTGAAACCCGATGACTATCGTGTGTTGTGGGACACTTTACCGGTTAGTTAGTATTCTATGTTCGATCTGTGATCTTGCCGTGCTCTATTGCCTTCAAACTGGTTGATTGATTCTGTGCCATGAGAGATTTCTGTTCGAATTAAGTCCTCTCAACATTAAAAATACTTTCCTTGCTAGTTGTAATCAAGTGGGGTCACTTCTTATTGTCTTTTTTTTTTTATTATTGCGAAGCTCACTGGTTTTGTGGATGGCAGATGATGGTGGCTTTCTCCTCACTTTTCTCCATCTTGGTTGTTGAGAGATTTGGCCAGAGGATTGGGCTGTGTTGTCTGTTTGCACTCATTGTTGCTGCAGTTCTATGTGTAGTTTATGAACGGTTAGTTTCTTCATCTTTTCTAATTCTTACCTATTTTTGTCTTGGAAGCCTATACGCCAAGCGAAGGTGCTGAAGTAGTCAAGTTCTATGCTGAATTCTGTCTGCTAGTTGGTTGCAGAATTTATAATGATATTCGGTTCTGCGTGATATTCCAGTTGACTCTACCTCTAGCTATTCCAGTAATAGCACTCATGTACCGCTCCAAATATACTCACTCAAGATATTGGTTTATGTCTACAGGTTAGCCGTGGACATTGTAATTCTTTTGTTTTGCTGAGCAAAGTTTCTCTGTGACTGCGTTCCTGCCTTTGGACGTGGAAAACTACTTCTATGTATAAATTTTAAATGTTAAAGTAAATATGACTTCATCGAGCCAGTGTATCATCTAGGGAGAAAAGGCCTAGTATATATCGTAAAATCTAATATAGGAGCATTTCTTTACTAAGCAACTTGAAATAAAGCATTTTTTTAGTAAGTATTTATCTGTTTATAATGTTTCCTCTTTTGCAACCTGCTGTCATTTCTCTAACCAGGTTAGTAATAGCCTAACAGGAAAAGAAGACTATGATAAAAAAAACTAAACCTTATGTCGTTTACTGAGTTTGGGAGGATTCTCATGCTATATTTAGAATGCTTGATATGAGAAAGGATGCTGTCATTTCACTTCATAGTTGCATTAACTATAGCTCTGATGTTTAGTAGCGGATAACTGATAGAATTTTTAACTTACATCTTTACTAATAAGGTTTTATTTGGGTATAAGTATATATTTGTGAAAAAAAAGGTGAAAAGAATTGAGTATTTTCTATAAGCTCATATGAACTTGAGCACTTAACTTTTAAAGAAAATTTCTTATCTAACTTAATAAAAAACTAAGAGGCATAAGTATGTTTTTGTGACTGGGAGTATCCAACAGATGATATATGTTGTGAGATGGGTGAGGAGTCTTGAAGTTGGCTTAGAATTGTGTGATTCAGAATATTGCTATGACTTGATTGTGCTTTCATTAGTAGACCTTCTCAGAAATAATGATCATTCATGAAGTACACCTTCCATTGTTTTATGCTTACGGGATATAACTCTTCTAAGTTATTCATGAAGTACACCTTCCATTGTTTTATGCTTACGGGATATAACTCTTCTAAGTTTTTATAAGCCGCCATCTTCATTCTATCCATTGTACTTTAGATCTCGAATTGGCTATGCCTTGTTTTGATTATTATATTTGACAAAGTTCACCATTATACTTTAGAAATACATCTTGATGTATGTAGTTCACGTCTTGCATGCCGGTCCTTGTGGTCTTGCACTGCCCTAAAATGTGCTATGTTCCTGATTATGCAAACTTGAAAGAAAATAAAACAGCTGCTAACGTAGATTTGAGGATATCCAAGTTGTGCATATGCTCTAAATCCTAAACTTTCCTGCCACAGGGATTTATCTGCTTGCAAAATTTGAAGGTGTTACTGACAAGAAACTGTACTATGTAAATAACTACATTATCAGTGGGCATTCTATGGAACACTTGTGCTTAGCACTGATCCCAGTTTCACTCAGCGTGATGCTCATCTACAGGGAACTTAAGTTTCAAAGGTAATAATGAAAATATCTTGTGGCTATGCTTAGAAATAGGTATATCGAACCGTCTTGTTTTTCTTATACATCTATTGGTTTGATGACAGAATAGTTGATGATAAAGATCGACCATGAGGGACACAGAGAACCGATGATTGTTCATTTGCTCCTGGATGGTCGACAGACGTTGCATTTGCTCCTGGATGCCTTAGGATTATATAAACCATGGTCGGCAAATTAGATGAAGTTGTCCTCCATAACTTGTAAGTGTTACTAGTTTAGCTGTACAGTGGGGCCAAATTCCTTTATCTTTATTTATAAGGGAATCTCTGTTGACACCAATCTGATCTTGCCTGGTGGGTCGTCATGTGAATGAAAACTTGTGCCTTTAAGATGAGCTGAGGTGACGGACAAGAGGTTTTTCTCTGTTGTTGTTAGCCCTTCTAAAAACTGTGACAGCATTATTGATGCATCAACGTGAGGCATTGAGAATTTTGTAACTAGTCTGCAAAGTGTTTACTTTTTGGGATGTGAGAAAAACTAACATGCAGAAAGCACGATAGATTCTGCTGTGAACTTGTGACGGACTTAAGATTGCAGTCTTCTGTGTTGGACTTGTGGATTTATTATGGATGAATCCAGGTGGCAAAAGATGATTGGGATTGACATTAGCAAATTTGGTGGCACGTGTTGGTGCTTTAGATGCTTACCTGGCAAATATATGCTTCCTTCACATGCTGTTGCTTAGTCCTTTTGAATAACTTTTGTGTCTGCTTATTTTATGGCTCCTAACATATATATAATCATGTGCCTTGTACCAATATACAAATAATTATTTATTTGTATTACGTTCGGTGATCTTTCGTTTTCTTCTGCCCCCCACCCTCTTCTCCCTTATGGTAAAGGAAGATCAAATCTTCTTACAAGATTGGAAAATTGTAATATAATATTTAAAAGATCAAAATTGTTCTTAGAAGAGATGAAATGACCTTATAAGACGCACCGATACTAAGTCAGCAGTTGTCGACAACGTTTGGCTCCAACCTTTTTATTTTGAGTTCTTGCAAATAATTTTTTTATAAAAAACATTATTATGTTTTTTATTTTGGCAATGTTATGAACAATCACAATCACTTGTATATCACAGAACAAGAAATACTAGATTTATCAACAGATAAATTACGTTAATAAGTACAAAATATTGTCGATAAAACAAAATTACTTACTTATGGTAAAAGAAATATTTGTTGCTAAAATATTTGTTAATTAATTTTACTAACAAATTAAAAACTTTATTGATAATTATCAACGTTAATAAATATCGTGATTTGATCTTCTTCCTATTTCATATTTCTATTTTTTCTTCTTCTTTCTTTTCCTCTACAGTTGTCTACCACTTGTCTATGTTATCGTTGTCCATCAACCTTAACTCTTTCTTCTCTTCCTCCTCCATTGTTGTTGTCACAAATGACATTAGTGTGGTTGTCTCTTCTTCCTCCTCCTTATTTTATTATTTACACTCATCTCCAATTTATTTATAACACACCCTTGTAATATTTAAAAGGATAATTAATGCTTATTTTATTAACATATTTATTGAAAAAATTACTACAATGTTTAAAAAAAATAATCAATTAGTAAAGAATTTACTTATAAATTTAATCACAACATGACCAAACGTGAAGCGAGGTCTTTGAACCCATTTTTACGAATTTTACAAATTTTACAACTAATTAATTACTAAAAGAGATATTTGTCAATAATTAAAATTAAAAAATGTGCCGATAAAATTTATACATATATTATTCTAGTGACACTGGTAAAGTTTATTGATAAATCATGTTCATTGATGATTTTTTTTTTCCATTAGTAAAATTTTACCGGTTTGTAGTGTTATTTCTAAAACTAATTGATTTTTATTTTTAAAATACTACTTAAATTAGACTACTCCGTGTATTATTTCTTTGCAATTATATAGTATGATTAAAAATAAAATATATTAATATTATTATGAATAAAACTATTTTACATTAGTTTTAGTGGTATGAAATTAAAAAATTATTATTTTCATATTCCTTTCATAATTTTCAATTCTTAAACAAATGTTACGATTTTAGTATTTGGAGATTAAATTAACATTTATGATATATTAGAAAATAAATAATTTTAAAAAATTAAATAAAAATATCAAAATTGACATGCAATAAATGTTACAAATGTTTAGATGAATTGAAATTATTTTCATAAAATATAACGTTAAAAGGTAAAGTATTAAATAAATACTATATATAATTATGTTATCTATATCAAATATAAATATTCAGTTGAATCACCTATGTTAACGAAAATTAGTAATCTTAATTTAAATCTTTTTTAATCAATATTTTTATTTTAATGGTTATATTAATTATACTTGATAACAAGAATCATTAAAATATGTCATGATCTAAAATTAATAACTATTTTTGAAGAAATTAAAGTTCAGAGTGGGGGACTACTGATTGGAAAATTTATTTAGAAGTTTAAATAGTTCTATTTCATTTAATGCAACTCTTCCGACTTCCAAATTTTATAGCATTTTGAGTCTCCAAAAAAGTATATCTTAACGATACAAATTAATAAATATTTTTTGAATTAATTAAGATTAAGTTGAGCCTTTTTCTTCATAAAACCAGTTCTTAATTAACTTTTTAAAGATATTAGTTAGTATTCTCCTTTAACTTCAATCTATTTATTTGTTTTTATAAAAAGTATTTAAAAACAAAAACTCCTGAAATTTGACATGCCATGTGAACTTTTAGATTTCTGGAAATAGCTTTTCTGTCACACTAAACCTATCATTCTTTCCGTGAGAAGTTCAGTGAAAAATAATATGAAAAAAAAGTACATATGCTGAATTATATTATATAAATAATGTGAGATAATATATATATATATATATATAGTTAAGTTATCATTGTTAATTTATTTAATATTTGGAACGAGAAATTTGATATTGGAGTGTTTTGATTTATAAAAATAAAAACATAGAAAGTTTATAAACAACTTTGACGTGACGAGGACGAAGAGAATAAATTTCTTAATGTAGAAACCTTATATATGGTTTTTTAGATTTTTGTTAAGAAGAAATTTATGGCATATTATGACATTATCTTTACTTTAAAATATTATGGCATTATCTTAACGTGATGAAATATTATGAGATTATATTTACTTAAAAATATTAACATTATATGTATATAATTTTTTTTTAAAACCTTTTTTATTTTCATTTAATATAAATTTTAATTTAGAATGATATTTATGGAAAAAAAATCCGTGTTAAAAATTGAAAGAAATAAAAATGGAAGTGTCGGCGGACGGTAGAAGCAAAGTGGCAGTGGTGTCGTTCTTTTCTCTACAAAACCATTCTTACTTTAAATTTTTACTAAAAGATTTGTTTTATTAATTAAATATTAGGAAGCGTTGAAAAAAGAAAGCATGTATCGGAAGTAGGATTAAAGCTAGAAATGGACCACAGAGTAGGTTGAGAAGTAAGGTAATTATTGACTTTGGACTCAAGCAAATGCAACAACCAAATTAATCACAAAACTAATACTTATTATAGTTATACTGTCAACTGTCAATCAACACCCAAACAAATTCATTAGTGTAATCTTTTCATCCCTCATAATGGGTTAAAAGGAATTAACAGTAATAATAATAACTCAAAAATGATTTATAAATTATTGCATTGCCATGTCTTTCATTACTACACTCCACTTGGAGATGAATATTTACACTTAGGAAAGTATTAATATTTATTATGTTAAATTTTGAAATAATTTAATATTTACCTTTTCAATTAATTAGAATTATTTATGTCTGGCTTGATACAGAAGAAAAATAAATAAATGATGGAAGGAAAAAAAAACGTATGGCCATAAAATCGTGATATCTGTGTTATTCTCTGTATCAAGTTGTCAATTCAATGCAAGTGTTTATCTTTACAGGGGCGTTTCAATTTGTTTGTCTTTAGCATGTTATGTGAGACATTTGCCGAATTTAATTCAAGTAAACAACTTAATACATTAAATTTTAACACAAACATATTTTCAAGAACAATTCTTCGATTTACGCCGCAGTAGTTTCGGTTTGTTTAATGTTATTAAATAATAAAAAAAAAAAGATGAAAAAGGAGTGGACCCAAAGTTCACTCTACTGAATCACATGTTAGGAGATGAGAAGACAGCAGAAGAAAAATTACTGTGCACAGCACACAAAACTTGACTTGGTTTTAAAGTTATATAAAATTAACAAGAGTTTAGAGAAGGATTAGGAATTATGATTATGATTAGGATTAGAGAACAAGGCTGGAATTTTAAATTAAGTAAATAAAAAGAAAAAGAGCAGTTACTGAAAAAAATAAAAAAAGATTCGAAAATTGGTGAGGTGGAAGCATCGACTTTTGGTTCTGGGTACCTATCTCTTCATCTCACTCTTCTCCTTTGCCTCTACAAAACTTGTTCTTCTCTCAACCCTCTTTTCCTCACTTCCCTTTCTCTCTCTCTCTCTCTCTTTCGTCTCTTCACTCTTCCCTACGCTTTCTTATTTCCCATTTTCTTTTTCTTTTTTATCAAAATGACGGACCAGTCCTCCAAGCCCAACGGAAACGCCGCAATTAACGGCCCCGCCGCCACTAACGGCAATACCGCTCCCGTCAAGTCCCAACTCTACAATCCCAACCGTCAAGTTTACCGACCGCAATCCCATTACCACCGCCGAGGCCAGCGCTCCAACCGCAACCTCTGCTGCTGCTGCTGCTTCTGGACCATCCTCACCGTCCTCGCCGTCGCGCTCCTCGCTGCCATTGTCGGCGCCGCACTGTACGTACTGTACCGCCCGCACCGTCCCGAATTCTCCGTCACCAACCTCCGCATTGTCAAGATGAACCTCACCTCTTCCGCCGACTCTCCCTCGCACCTCGTCACGCTCTTCAACCTCACTCTCATCGCCAAAAACCCCAACAACCACCTTATTTTCTTCTACGACCCCTTCGCCGTTACGGTCTTCTCCAACTCCGTCCCCGTCGGGAACGGCTCCGTTACGGCCTTTACCTCCGACAAAAACAACCAGACGAGCCTCCGCGCTGTGCTGTCCGGTTCGCAAGATCTGGACACTGATTCCTTGACTAACCTGAGATCGGGTCTGAAGATGAAGAAGGGTTTCCCCGTTGAGATACAGATGGATACCAAGGTGAAGATGAAGATGGATTGGCTCAAGAGCAAGAAGGTGGGAATTCGAGTAACGTGCGACGGAATCAGAGGAACGGTTCCCGCCGGCAAGTCTCCGGCAGTGGCTTCCGTCGTGGACTCCGAGTGTAAGGTGGATCTTCGAATCAAGATCTGGAAGTTTTCCTTTTAATAATAAAAATAAAAATAATAATGTCTTTTTGGTTGATCGATTGTTATTATTATTGCAAAATTCGTTATTATCATCCACATCTTACCGATTTCAATAATCAGTCCCATCATGGATTCCTTATCTCTCTCGTTTTTTTTTTTTCCCTTTTTTGATAATTTCCTTGAGGGGGATGGATTGATTATGATTTATGTGGTGAGAATTAAAGGTGAAATTTGTATGGAGGAAAATGAATTTTGAGATTGTAATATGAGATTTAGGGCAGAAGGTCCTGAATTTAGTTTTTTTCTTTTTAATTCGTCATTGTAATTTGTTGATGTAATTTGATTCAATGCTCTTACAGTGATGCAACTGAAAATTACATGATGTGGGTTTTGAAATGTATGTGTCCAATCTGTGTCTGGTTTTCTTCAATAGATCTATGTTTGATGGATCCCCGATCTGCCGAACATGATTGAACGAGATTCTGTACATCGGTTCTGGTGAATCAGAACATTACACGATGGAAACAATTAAGAAAGCAATAAAGGAAACCAGAACAGTGCATTTTGCTTGTGCATTTATCGATAAATCATTAAAATCCAGATTTCTTTATTCTGTGTGCCAAATTTTTAGAACTTTCAAGAATAGTTAAAAACGACAGACTTTAATTTTGGTGTATGTGTAATAATATTGTGAATTACTTTAAGTTGTAAATACTTATAGCAAAATTAATAACTTTTAATCAGATGACAATTAAATATAATACTAAACAAATACTAACTTATGTGTAAAACGATATATTTTGAAAATAATAAAGTTAAGTGATAATGTGTGTCCTGAACCATGCTGAGAGAGAGAGAGAGAGAGGGTGAAGGAGTGAATTTGATTGGCATGACAATGAGAATGTGAGAGAAAGACGAGGAAAATGACTTTACGAAGCCCAGTGAGTAAGATATGAGCGCAGACTGAGATTTGAGACTTTCGAATTTGAAGGCATACAAGGTTCAGGACTTGATGCCAAACGCTCTGTATCTATCTTTTTGAATTCTGAAATGTGCCCCCACCCCATTGCTTTCTCCACTGCACTGTTAAAACTTGTTCAACCATTTTGAATCGTTATTGTAGTGTTCCCACCAAATTAAACACTGTTATTACTGTGCACTTATCTCATAATTAAAAACAGCTTTTACCTTTTTGGCCTCCGATTAGCAGCAAATCAAACAAAGATTTGGAGAGCAGTACACAACACAAACAGTGTTGCTGGGTTTAGTTAGTTAATGATTGCTTCATCCCACGCAACTTTACTCGTGTGCAGTTTGATTGAGACTTTTTTTCAAGTGGAGTGGTCAAATTTACAAAGTTTTCATTTTTTACATTAATTTCTCTTGCATATCTTTCTCATTCCTCTTTTTCTTATAGTTCTCTTATTTTTGGAGTACACATATAATGTGTCATGATTTTGACTTTTGTTCTTCTTTATGGGGGTGTGAGAAAAATGACATCCGAAATTTCAGTTGGGGCCAAAGCAGAGATCTCAAAGTATTGTGGCAGTGGATCTGAAGGCAATGGGTGGTGGTTGGTGTACGGATAAAAGCTTTCTGTTTTCTACCCTTCCTATGGGTACCTATCTCTGCAATGGAAATCCCCATTTCCTTCCTGAACCACATGTGAAGACTGATGTTGCATTAGATCTGATGGACCTACCTGCTACATTGATATCTGATAGAGATCCTAAACAATATAAGAAAAATGAGGGAGACAAAAAACAAGGAAAGAGAGAACAAGTTTTCTATGTCCTCAAGAGTAACCACTTTCTTTTTTCTTCATAAACAACATCTGCATAAGGGAGATTTCTCATTTATCATCATCAAATGAAGTGCGTGATAGTGATAGACAGGGTTGTCAATGTCATAATTCAGGTGCACGTGCTTACCATGGATTCTTGGTATAGTCGTCAAGGCAAGGCAAGGCAGTTACATTTTATATATCTTCCGATTCTTTTTCTCAGTTTGTGTTCCCTTTTCCCTCGTACTTTTGTTTTCCTTGGTCTGCTCCTGTTGCATGCATATACTTAGTGACATAAATACGATTATTATGAGTTAACTTTCTACCAACAAAATACATGTCTTCTCTCCCAATGCAACATTTGAAGAAAAGGCGAATCTGGTTTCTCAAAGTCACAAGCAAATGGCATGCATTTAAATTTCACAACAGAAAAAAGCGATCCTGAGATTCATGGGAAGGGTGCTTCGTGTTTAGTAGTATGGACACGCATCATTTGAGCGTTATGAGAAATCTGAAGAGTGGTCGTTTTTATGATTGTGACTTTATAGCTATAGCTAGATGAAAGAATGAGAATGGTATTGTGTTGTGGATGGTCAATGCAAATGATTTGTTGCTACGTAGTCAAGAAAATGATTGAAAGCATTGTTCTGCTGCATTAATTATTCAACATCTACCTAACTTACCATCAAAGAAACTAGTTTCTTTCTCAAGTCTTTCGCTAGAATTTAGGGATATTTTGCTAGCTACTGTTATTTTGTTTAAGAATATGATTAAACATGTGTTTCAACCGCAGACAAATTAAACCAGATGCAGCTGTGTTAATTTTTTTTTTAACAGCAAAGTATCAAATATTCTACTCACCCATCATGAGCTAATTGTTGGGTATTAAATTTTGATGTTCAATGTGTTAAAAGTTTATATATATCATCGATTTTCAATCACCTTTGTCTTTGCTTATCACTTTAAATTAAATTAAGCTTAACTCATCATTGTAAAATTAGTTTAATAGATAAGGTTTGGTATTATTTATATTTTATAAATTAATCTTATTTGCATTCAATAAAAAAAACTTACAACAAAGTAAATGTTGTAAATTTATGATACGAGAAATAATATTTGTTAGATATAAGGTTTAGAATATATATTATAAGAAATTTTTAATCATCTATGAATTTTTATTGATAAAAATAAATTCATTGATAAATTCAAAATAATTAAATTTTATTAACAGACTTTAGAATTTAATTTATTAACGAATATTTTTGTTGATAATCAATTTATTGGTAAAATTTTGTCAACAATAAATTATAATTTATATTACCAACAAAATTCATGAATAATATATTCAATGGTAATATCTATCTATAATTTGTAATTTGTATTTATTGGTGAAATTTTTTATTAATAAAATGAATGGAAAAGTTTTATTAATTTTAATAAGGTTTTTTGATATATTAAGGGAAATGGGTAAGAAGAATGACAAAAGAAAAAGAAAAGGAGAGAGTAGAATGAATAGGAGGAAGAGATGCAACAATTTGACGACACCGGAGGAAAAAATCTTCTAAACTATAATATTTAATATACTATTTTCTCTAAGATCCTGAAAAATATTTCCAATACTTTTAGTATAGGAAAATATATATAATGTTACATTAAAATGCTACATTAAAATAAATATAATACTACAATAAAACATTTAAGATACTACAATGAAAATACATTATGAAACGTGTGTTGTTACAATACTGCTACAACAAAATTAACAAATTAGTACGTTATAATAATCCTAACTTCAACTATAAATTAAATTAAGCTTATAAAATTAGTTTAATAAAATAAGGTTTGATATTATTTATATCTTATAAATTAATTTCATTTTTAGTTAATAAAAAATTAAAATATTCTAAATTTATGATTTGAGAAAAATATTTGTTAAACAATACAAGGTTTAGATAATCTTATAAGAATTTTGTAATTATCGATGCATTTTTATTGATAGAAATAATTTTACCGACAAATTTAAAATGATTAATAAATTTTATTGATGGACTTTAGAATTCAAATTGCTAACGAATATTTTGGTTGGTAATAAATATGTTGATAAAAATTCTTTATTAAATTATAATTTATAATATTGACAAAATTCATGGATATTGTATTCCACAATTTGTAATTCATATTATTGATGAATTTTTTAATCAATGATACAAATTTTTCATTGAATTTAATACGATTTTTTAATATATTAAAAAAATAGGTGAGAAGAATAATAGAAGAAAAAAGAAAGGAGAGAAGAAGCAACAGGGAAGGAGGCGCAACACCTTATGAACAAAATTATAAGAGGAAGAGAAAAAAAAAAGAAAAAGAGAATGAGGTAACACAAGGAGAGGAGGAAAAGAAAGGAAAAAAAGAAGAAGAAAGATTAAATCACAATAATTAGTGACAATTATAATCTGACAATAATTATTAATGAATTTTTGAATATTTTTATCTCAATAAAATTTATCAACCATTATTTTAGTGACAAGATTCTTTATTATTACTAATAAATTATGTCACTAATAATACGCAATTTTCTTATACTATTAAATTATTGATTATACATTTTCTAATCCATGATATTTAGTATAGTATTTTCCACCAAAATAATAGTCGGTATTAGATACTAACTAACTTAACTACTAGTTTGATATTGATTGCTTATTAAACACAATTTTAATAAGATATGTTTACTTTAGAAAAGTGTTAAACTCTTGCAATATGAAATAAAAAATAGATTAAAATGTGAATCCATACAAATAAATTATTTCATTTTATACCAATGATTTATTATTATTTATTAATACAAATAATGCTCCATTTAGGATAACCAATTTATATTGAATTAAAAAAAATATTATATTATATATTAATGGTAACATTTGAAGCTTCTGTCTTTGTTAAGCAGCACCTTGAGCAATTAAGTGTAAATTAATTGCATAAATTCACATATAATTTGAGTTATATAGTGAAATAAAAGAGCTAAAGAGAAAAATGCAAATGTTCAAGAAATTATCATGAGAGACGTCTCCCTGAATGAATATAACAAGATTTTCTTGAGGAAACTCTCGAAGGATGATCATAGTTGGTTTATGCATTGAAAAGAATAATTATGAGAATCCAGTAATAGACTCATACATCATGATTGGTTTAATTTTTTGTTTTAGTATTTAATTTAAAGAATAAAACAGTGTCATTTTTTATAAAAATAATCAAAAATATGAATATTTATTGTTATTCAAATTTGTAATTTTATGTTTAAGATTGCAAGATTAAAAAGTCACTTGACTTCAATTTTCTCTGTGACAAATCAAACAAGGAAAACTGAAAAAAAAACATTTGGATTTTCAACATTTAATTAAAAATATTTAAATTTATGTAAGATTAAAAATAAAATCATTTTATTTTTATTTTCCATACATATATAGAATGATAAAATGCAAAATAACAACTACATCACAACAATTAATAACAAAATAAAGTAATATAAATTTAATAAAAAAATATAAATTTAAAATGATCAGTCTAATAAGTTCTAATCAAAATTTAGTTTAAAAAGTTCTATCATTTATAAGTAAATTAAAACTTAATTAAGCTTTTATTAATATTATGTAATTATGTCTTTCAAAACTTTTAATAAATATTTCGATATAGGTTCATTTTGGATGAATGAAAATATTTAATCCTACAAATTTTGTTCGATAGTAAGCACATTTCTTTTAGTAGTTTGTAGTATATTTAAAAAAGAAAACTACTCCAAAAGAACCTTTTTTAAATGTTGGTCTATATTTTCTTTACATTTTATATTTATTAATTTTTCTTCTTTAAACTATTTATTTATCCTTTTTTTTTCACTCCTTTATACTTAATACATGATTTTATTATATATTTTTTCTCATGCTATTATTATATTTTGTTCGACATGGGAAGACGTTTCGTACTTTTTATTATTTCATTTATTATCATTACTTATCTGATAATCTTTTTCTTAGGAATAATTCCCCTCACCCACCATTAAATTCAACCTACTGAGAAGAAGCATTGGTCGATCATCTTGATGCTTTCATAAAAGTTTAGATCCATACAATAAAATGAAAGGGTTGGTGAGACATAATGAGTGATAGAAAGAGACATAAATTAAGGTGGAAAGCTTGAAAATATTTTAATTCAGCATGATAAATCTAGACTTTTCAAGAGATTTAGTAATAAGGAAATATGAAATGAATTTACAATAATATATTAACCCTATATTCAATATTTAAAATTTGAACCATAAATTTATGAGTTTATATATATTATTTAATATTATTTTCTTATTTACTCGATATAAAATTTATAATCACACTTTAATTTGACTATTATTTTCTTTTCAATCTCACAACATAACATAAGTAAATATCACACTTTTATGGGTTAAATATGTTTTTAATCCCTATATTTTGGGGCGAAACTAAGGTACAAATTAGTCTTTTAATTTTAGAAAACTCTGGTTTTAGTCATTTTTACCAATTTTTTTAACTTTATTTGTTGTTTCAAGCACGATTCATTATAGCATTTAGATTGTTTACACTGTTTAACACATTTTTGCTTCAATGTTAACTGAGAAATGCGTTTGAAACAACAAATAAAGTTAAAAAAATTTGATAAAAAAGACTAAAACCAGAGTTTTCTAAAATTAAAGAACTAAATTGTACTAAAACCAAAATCGTCCCAAAATATAAGGACTAAAAACATATTTACCCTACTGTTTGATTGTCATTAAAACTCAAAAGTCGAAACAAAAGTTCATTAAAATATGTAAATCTTCTCTTATATGCATTTCTCTTACCAGTAAAACCCCATATAAACCCTCATATAAGAAACATGATACCAACTTCTACCACCTATAAATATTTAAACGTATAAAACAAAACTATCTATAAAAGAAAACTATTACACAAATATTCTAATTCCTTAGAAAAAGAAGAAGAAGAAGATTGTGAATAATTTTGGAAAAGATCAAAATTTCTAAAAATAATAAAGTTCCAAAAGAAAAAGCCAATTTGATTGCTACCACGAAAAATAAGCGACTCCTATTCTAAAGTTGTTCGCTTGCTCCTATAAGCATTTTGTCAGCATGTATTATTCTCTTAAAACTTTTTTTACTGGTTCATTTTATTAAATGAAGAACAAAATTACATAAAAATAATTTCTTATTGGTGTTTAATTTCTATTTCTTTGAGATATCTTCAATAATATAATAATAATAATAATATTAAGAATAATTATTATTATACAGAAGAATTGATTTTATCTGAAAAAGCAATATTGTTTGTCCGATTTGTAGTGTTAGAGTCTGGAGATTGAAACTACACGTGGAGAAATATATGGAGAGAAGGTACCAAAACTATCTGTTGCGTTGGGAGGGGTCTTCTCGATGACAGGCCTGACAGGAAAGTCAAAATGGAATAACAAACGAATTTGTTCCTTCATCAAGCCACGCGACTACCATCTCTACAAATCAACTCTTTTTCATCTTTCCGCATTTTTACTTTGCTTTCTCTCTCACTGCCACAAAATTGACACAATTCCGCAAACGGATAAGCTCGGTTCCAGAGTGATATAAATTGCTCCGGATTGGGTTTTTTTTGAGAAAAAAAACAAATGATATTGATGGGTGTGTTCCCTTTTGAGCAAAGTTAGTGACTTGCAGAGGCGGTGGCAGGGAATCGAAGGATGAGCGCAGAGGATGATGACTCAGAGGGGAAAAGATTGAAACTTCGGCAAGATAAGGTGTTCGATTGTGGTGTGAAGAATTTCCAGCGCGATCTGGTGGCTGGGGCGTTGATGGGCGGTGTGGTGCATACGATTGTTGCCCCAATTGAGAGGTCGAAGCTGTTGCTGCAGACTCAGGAGAGCAATTTGGCCATTGTGGCGAGTGGGCGTCGCAGATTCAAGGGCATGTTTGATTGCATAGCCCGTACTGTCAGGGAAGAGGGCATTCTCTCTTTGTGGCGAGGTAATGGCAGCAGTGTTATTCGTTACTATCCTTCTGTGGCCCTCAACTTCTCTCTCAAGGTTAGGCTTCCTCTTCATTTCCATTTTCTAACTGTTTTCTTTTTGTTTTTCCTCTCTCGTTATCATCAGAAAGAATCAGATTCCTCCATTAGTTGCGTCTGCTAGTTACTTATTTGTGTCACCTCTGTTTGAGGGTTGAACTGATAACGTTCAGTCTGAAGGAATTGCTAGCAGCTATTTTTTTAGTTTATCCTGTGCTATTATGATGCGTCTGCTTTTGTGTCAATTTGTCCCTGTGAGCATTTGCTATGAAATACCACATGAGATTCTGAAAACGCACCAAATTAGTCTCAGAATTACTAGAACCCATCAATTTTTAACTACAAAAATATTATTTTTATTGGTCAACTGACAAAAGATTGGCTCAAGGGCTAAAATAACATTTTATTGTTTCGGAGATTAGACTGATTGATTCTTGTAAATTCATGGAATAATTTGGTGTATTAATCAAAGAAAAATTACAGTTATCCTAGTACTTTGCCTTCTTTCTTTATTATATTATGATAGGTACAGCAATAAAATCAACAAAAGGAAATGAAAATAATTGTTGTATTATAGAATTTGGCCTGATCAACTTGATTCAGGACCAAGTGAGACAATGTGTTGCTATAGTATAAAATATCAGAAAATACAACAGGAAACCCAAGAATCTAGTCCCTCCCAGGCTCAGTATTTTTCCTCCCTCCACTCTTCCCCTTCCCAACTATAAGCATTTCCCCTTGTAACTAACTCACATGTGACGCATTCTCAAAGCTGCCAGCTGTTAACTTTCTGTTATTTCTCTCTTCTCGGGTTTTGATTGGCTGCATCACCCTTGTATCTCCTTCTATTCACGTATTTGACTCTGGGTCTCTTCTGCTGGCTGTATCATATTCCTTTTTTGGCTGAATAAGGGGCTAATTTAGACATTTATGCTGTGTTTGAAAACAAAAATAAATAACCCTGTACTGAATACTTGATGTGACCATTTGGAACTTACATTTCTTGATGGTATGTTAGGATTCAATTGCAAGGCATGGGACTTGAGTCCCCTACATTGGAGTTATGGGATTCGTGTGTGGGGTTGATAAGGCCTTGGCTCTTTAACTATAATGTCTACTTTTTGTGGTGTGGTTCTCCTAAGGTTCTTACCAATCGGTCATAGAGTTTTTCAGCATGTGTATCAGCTGTGCATGAGTGGCATTGGCGGTTTCACCAACTTTGCAGTGTTCACCTCAAAGTATTAAAAAGGCTAGTGCAACGGATGTGGAACATGGTGGGATGTTAGGATCCAATTCTAAGGACTTGAGGGTTATATAATTGTATTGGTAGCATGAGATTCTAGTGTGGGGTTTATCTGGTTTTAGCTCTTCAACCACACGGCAAGAGTTTGTGGTCAAGTTCTCCTAAGATTCTTATCATAGTCTTTCCTCCCACCCTTTCATGTGGTATAAAGTCTGTATGGTCTTGTATGCTAGCTCCAACAATATTGATTCACAAATAACCTGATATGTTGAATGGAAAATGTCATGTACTCATGTCATATTCAGTTAATAAGATAAGATACTATCATGTCTCGAGAAGAAGGACAAAGAGAGTTGAATCCGTCCATTGTTATTTGGATCCTTTTGGGTTTGGTTATCTCGAGAAAAATTGGGGTGGAGGCTATATGCAAAACTGTTGGTTAGGCATACTGTTTTTATTAATTAGTCACCTAGCTTTCACTTGTCAACAGTTATTGTATAATGATGATTGAATAAAATTGGTTTCCTGAAAATCTTGAATTCATGGAAACAAGTTTGTTAGTGAGATCCTTTAAATTGTTGTGCTATATATGTAGTTGTTCTGTCCATGTATTTTAGGGTTTTTCATTCCAACTTTTCCCTATTTTAACATTACATTTTATGTAAAGCAATGTCAAAATCGTCTAGAGCAATGCTAAGCTGTGTTGCTTTTAAAATTGTAATTTACCGCCGTTGTCCTTGGGAATAAATAAGCATAATAATTTACTTCCAATATTGTGCTTCACTGACCACTTTTGTTGATTTAAGATAACCCATTCTTTGTCCCTCACCATATTATAGTTTTTGTTTTCCTGTATAGTTAACAGATTTTTTTCATTCATCAAGTTAACTGTTTCTCACTTCAGCATTTTCTTTCTTTTTGTTACTTCATTCCTCCATATACTCGCCTTGCTTTTTATTACTCCAAACATTTTTTAGATATATTTTCCAGGCTGCGCAATGTGCCCCTTGTACACGATGAAATTTTACAAATGTTTAGTAATGACTCGAGAAAAAGTGCTGGTGTGCACATTCTTCACTCACAAATATGAGTAGGGTACTTCCTTTTCTTTCGTTATGTTGTCGTAATTCCTCTCTTTTTGTCTCTACAGCAATATCAAGGGTGATTGTTTCTACTGTAATCCATTCCTATCTCTATGCAGTAGTCTGACCTTACCCTTAAAGAGAGAATAAGAAGTAGAATTCAGTCTTATAATGTGCTGCACCTTATATTCGTGGCACTATATTGTTTTTTCTTTAAGATGTACCTTTTCCCACCTCCCTGCCTTTTGAATATTATCAAGGATTGTCCACGGTACAGTTTTAACGAAAACATCTATTTCTTTGTACTTTAATAGATTTTACTGGACCTTTGTTTGGCTTTTTTCTTGAATTGCATGATGTTGTAATTGATGTTTCTGAGTTTGTATGATTTCAACTTTCTGCATTTTTAGCATTGAGTTTGAGGCACAAATTGCTTACTGCCAGAATTTTGTTGAGGATTTTGTCTTTTCTTTTTTGTGTGTTTATTAGAAACTATTGTTCAGTCTTTTTGGTGGGAGTAAAACGTCTTTCACAAATGCACGGTGTGTATATACTTGTATCTATAAATATTTTAAAATTTTAAAATAATAACATGATATAAAAATACTAATATAACACAAAGAAGATTAATTTCATATATAGTTTTTCACTATATTCAACACTTATCAATAAAATAATTGATCCATTCTTCAATAGGAATTTGATATAGACACTCAATAATCAGGACTTTTGATCCTTTTTTATCTGAATTTGTGATGCACAGGTTCATTGATTGTTTATTTGGTTTGAAGTTTGATTCTTTGATGGTTATGATTTTCTGTGCTTCTCTAGAATTAATTCTTGAAAGTTGGCTTATACTTTATATTACTTTGTCTGTGCAAACTTAATGGACCGTTTCAAATCAATTTGAGATGAGATAATAGGCTATTTGAAGCTTAACAACTCATTTAGTAATTTGATTCCATTATTTTATTTAGTGAAATGATTATGTAAAAGAAAATCAGGTAAAACTTAAATACAGTTCCTAGGGGTGTAAAGAAAACTGAACTGAACTGTTTTTATAAAATGATTTGGATTGGTTTGGTTTCATTCTTTAAGAAATTCAAACATACGTGTGTGGAATAGATAAAGAAGAAATCAAATATTTGTTACCAATTATGTAATCTGTGGCACTTGAGTAAATAATCCTAGGTCCAAGAGAAGAAGGTTGAATTAGGTCAACAAAAGATATACATGTGCTTGCAATAAAAGCAGTCAAACTAGAGTTTTGACTATCATTTGAGAAATTCATTAAAAAGAGCAAATTGGCTTGTGCTATCAGAAGGCAGCGAGAGAAGCCATGGAGAGAGAAAAACCCTAAAAAGAAACAAGGTTCTCCTATCAAGGCAACAAGCACAAATTCTGAAAGAGAAGGAGGCGACTTCAACGCAGTTAATCGTTGTCTAGATGATACGATCTTATCTAAGAAAGAGTATGATTGTTTCCTAATTTGATTCTTCTTGTAACATAAACAAAGAAAATAAAAAAAGAACGCGAAAATAAGACAGAAATGAAGACGTCACAATCTAGTAGATTGATATGAATTCAAAATTCAAATAGTGATTATCAAAAGCTTTAGGCTCTGATACCATGTTAAGATGCGGAGTTACGCCTAACTCAACCCCCACAAAACAAGCTTATAAGTGAGGCTTGCACCCACTCATATACTCTAAATTATCCTTATCTCTAGTCAATATGAGACTTTTAACACATCCCTCTCACGTTGAGATATATACATATTGTACTTATGACTAAACATTAATGAGAGTGGTTCAATAGTAGCCCAATAGTGGGTGGAACAATATGCCCAACAAATAACAAATTTTGCTAGGATAGGTTCTAAATCATGTTCTGATACCATATTGAATATAGTAAAATTAGGTATAAGATTAATCTCTCTTGTGGAGAAAATACTCATAATAATGAGAATGTGAGCTAAGCCCATATACAAATAAATATGTAAAACTAACATAACTAAATGGAGACTAAGTTTCTCTAATTAACATAAAATGTAATATATCTAACAAAAACAGTTAGACTTAAACCAATTGACTTTATTAAAATGAGTATGGTTCAGTTTTTTTCCAAAATCCAATCCTTGCAAAAGCCTAACAATTGAAATTGTCATTTAATCTCAAAAACAATGCATTCATCTTGGTAACTAAACCCAGCTGCAATTATTGAGAAGAAATGACAGTTTTGATTGGAGAATGGTATCAACCATTCTTATTGTACTACATCTGAGTTAGGCAGACCCCACTACTTATATATAGGTCATGTCCAAAAGAAGAAAGGGGACTGTTCAGTGAGGCTGAAGAAATTTGCTTCTTTAGAAGCAAAACACAGGCACTATTCGATGAGGTGTTTTTTTTGTGAAAAATTCCAGAATATATTTCTGTCTGAAGAAATTTTAGAATTTTTTCTGAAAAATTCTATCCGGATGCACTTTAAAGTTGCTGCTCTTGTTGAAGACCCTGATGTAGCTTCCTAATTAATGCAGTTAAAGAGATTTCAAATGGAAATAGTATTTCTATAGCAAATATAGTAAAGAAGGTTTAAGAATAAATTCTTGTTTCAGGTAATGCATTAGTAAGGATGTGACTTACATGATGTGAATGTGTAACAGATGTCTTGTGCTTGTCTAGAAGATGAGCAGTCTGATTATTGACGTGTGAATAAAAATGTGGACTTTACAATTGTGTTTTTGGTGTCCTAAACTAGGGTTGAGATGAATACGTGGAGTGCAATTAAGTGCTAGAAATACCAACCCAGCTATTACACTCTAGAATCAAGGTTAGTAATTAGTACTTAATTTTCCAAAGAAGTAATAATCTTGGAAGTGTATCTTTGTTAGCTTTGCTATTTTCTCCCTTTACCCTGGGGATCCTTTATGCCCTTTAACAAAAATCAAATTTTGAATGGTTAATACAAATTGCTAAACAGAGAATGACGGCAGAACAATTTGACCATCTATGTGTTTCATGAAAGAACACCCAACAATAAAGAAAGTTTTATTTCCATGTTGGAATACTAGAACATGTATTTATTTTTTCTGTTCTGCCTGTCATTATTCACTCGTACAATACAACTGATGAAAAACTATATTTGAAGCTTAATATATAATGTTATAGTAAATGCCGAGTCTTGATATTGATAGATCACTCGTTGTGTTCCACAGGATCTTTACAAAAGCATTTTAAGGGGTGGAAACTCTAGTGATAATTATCTTTTGACAGGTGCCACTGCAAATTTCGTGGCTGGTGCTGCAGCCGGTTGCACAACACTTGTACTGGTATACCCCCTTGACATAGCACACACGCGCCTTGCTGCAGACATTGGAAGCACTGAAGTGCGCCAATTTCGAGGTATTTTCCATTTCTTGGCTACCATATTCCACAAGAATGGCGTTCGCGGAATCTACAGGGGCCTTCCTGCATCTCTTCAAGGGATGGTGGTACACAGGGGCATATATTTTGGAGGTTTTGATACCATGAAAGAGATATTGTCTGAAAAATCAAAACCGGAGTTGGCGTTGTGGAAGCGTTGGGTAGTAGCTCAGGCAGTCACAACTTCTGCCGGGTTGATATCTTATCCGTTAGACACGGTTCGTAGGAGGATGATGATGCAATCTGGCATGGAACAGCCAATGTATGATAGCACCCTTGACTGCTGGAGGAAGATGTACAGGAATGAAGGGCTGGCTTCATTTTACCGTGGTGCAGTTTCTAATATGTTTAGGAGCACAGGAGCAGCTGCTATCTTAGTGTTGTATGATGAGATTAAGAAATTTATGAACTGGGGAAGTTTCTAACAGCACCAATGTTCGTTGATTTCATTTTGATACCAGAGACTCAACTTCAATACGCAACATGTTATGAACCTTGAGGCTTAGGATAGTTTTGTGAAGCACAAATGAACTCCATTATAGTTCATTAGTAATGCGTCTTTCATTGCATTCCAACTCAAAGGCCATGCCTTTGATATACTAATTTTCCTTTGTAGTTTCCTGGACAGTAAAAGATCAGAAATCATAACGATGAGAGGGGATTTGGATTCGTAACAGAAAACATCTTATTCATTGTTCTTTGTCTAATTTTCAAATGCCAGATGTCTGCAATACTGAATTAGCACAACTACGTGCACAGTTTAACAATAGTTAGCCTAGCCTAAAATTCTTAGAAGTGACAAGAAGCCACTAAAATAGTGAAACAAAGCTAGCAAAAGCAACAACACCTTTGCAAAAAGGTTAACAAAAATATTGTTAATATAAGTAAGCCAAGAGTTTGGTGAGATAAGTTCGAAAAAGTCTTAGAATAGGCGTAAAGTATCAGAACTGTAAAGTATTAAAAATGTGTAATCTGTTTTACTAAGTTCCACCCCAACAAATGTGTTTTACTAGTTAACTTCTATGAAAGTTAATGTCCATTGTCTAATCCTTTGAAAGAGTTGCACAACTAAATCATTGCTTGAAAGTTTGCATTATTCTATTGATTAATGAAGAACCCTATTGTTTTGCATGGCTATAATTTCATTGAATGACATTAGAATGATAAAGTAAGGATTGGTTTCCTCTAAAGTGAGACAATTAGCTTTTAGAGGTTAAAGCATAGTAATAATTAATCACAAAATCAGCTGCAATGATGATAATTAATATTAAACACTATTATAATTTTAGATCATTGATTTTGTAATCAGTAATTATTATTGTTATATTTTATTCTGCATTTTTCTTGCTTTAAAGCATCAAATCTCGAGTGCGTAGATACTTAAAAAATTTGCACTTTTTTTTTTCTGGAGTGGAAATTTGTTTCAATTTTACATCTACATCACTCTTAGCTTTTTAAATACGGGAGATGAAATATAATTTTCTAAACTTCGAATAGTTCCTTTGAATATTAAATAAATCCTAAGGAGTTTTTGTTACTTAACCTGTTAAAAACCTCTTTTATGACGCTATGATGAAGTGTATGGGCAAAGGAATACGGCATTGAAACTCTTAATCCAGCAAATGGCAAGACTCCAAGAAGCATCAAAGTTAAAATGACGCAACCAGAACCTAGAATTATCAAAGTGACAAGAAGTCACTAAAATAATGAAAAATAACATAAAGCTATTAAAGGCGTTTGATATATGAAGCGTGCAAAGATTGCATTCCTTAGTGACGCATTAGGCAAAAAGACGAACAAACCAGCCAAAATCTGCTTTGCTAGCACTGAATATCATCAGAGTTAAGAAAATCCTAAACCTTTTCAGAATTCAGTATATTCCCAGTAGACACAAAATTTCCATGCAATATCTTGTGCTCTTTTGGAAGCTTTTTTAAAACAACTGTTATAACTTTATTTTGGTAACTCACCAAATCAAAATTAACATTGACTACTAAGAACAGATAAACCAGGTTTATTATAATCTTATTCTGAACTTGGAGAACTGTTTCTCACTTCAGTGTCTTCCATATATATACCACATCAGAGTTTATTTCTAACATATAAAGAATTTCTCCACTGTAAATTAAATATTACTTTTTCAAAGTCCTAAAACTCATTTAAGGGAATAATATCTCTTCTTGCATCAGATCTCACATCCAAGCTAAAACTACTTTCACTAACTTCTACTTTCCATGTGAGTTAAACTAAAGACACAAAATAAGAAACTGGAATGCACATTAGTATCAACAAGAAAGTGATCTTTCATATTAAATCGAACTATTTACCTATATAGACAAAATGAAATGAAAAAGTAAGAGGAGAGGTGAGAATTCCATCAAAGAGTCTCTGTACATTAATAAAGTTAAAATAAATAACACCACCACTTTGCTAAAAAAAAAGATGTGTTTATATGAGCTGGTATTTCTTCACAGCCATAAAATAATTAAAGAGACTTTTTGATGTTGAACTATGTTTTAAGAAGAGAGTGCAATACCTAAAGCCCAAGCATAATGGAGCATTTGATTATGACTTATGCTGCCTAAAGCAAATGCGTTTTGCCATTTTGACGTCTACCCAATTGTGTTTGTATATATGCATTATAAGCATACTTGCATTTTAAAACCTTCAATGATATCTTCAATAATATTATTGTGGTTCCTCCAATTCCATACTTCTGTATCAGATGGATCATTGTGCTTACCTGAGGTTCTAAGATTCTGCTAAGATCTGCCATTTTTTAAATAAAAAAACCACAGCATGCTTGCCACGTCCGAATTTGCATTATAGAAAGCAAAAAAATTAGAAAGTGAAAGACGCACTCAGACACTCTTGGATTGTTGCTGTAGTTTGTTGTAGTTGTAGTGGTTGATGTTGTTGATGTCATCATCTTCTGTCTTTTCCCAACTCAAAGGAGAAATAATTGGATCACATAATCACATGGTGGAAAGTGGGGTTAGGATTTAGGACAATTACCCTTAATTATCATCCACATACCTCCCTCAGTTTTCCTTAATTGGGAAAGGATCCTGCCTCCATTCCTTTGTTTTTCTATATATTCCAGTCTTCTGTGATACCAGAAGTATTGATGATTAATTGGTTTTCATAGTACTGTTTCTCTTAATTATATTAGTAATTACTTTGAATCCAGTAGTTATTATCAGAGATCTCACAATGGATTGTGTATGACTATAATATATATATATAAATTGATAAAAAAATAGTCTGATAATTTCACATCATAAACCAGCTTATGTTTTTCTAGTTAAGTTGAGAAGAATATGTTAGTTAGGTACTCCTTATTGATTTTGGTTTTCTTTTGTAACATCAGTTGTCTTGGCATAGCTATTACATTGATGATTCAAGACAGTTTGGAAGGATGTGACAAAACACATACAAGTCTTTTGGTATGATGCCAATAATTTGAATTCATATATTGTTTTTTTTTTTTTTTTTGGTTTTCTAGAGGGGTCAACTAATGAACCAATAATTTTTATAATTTATATTTTTTTTATCAATAAATATTAGTTGAGAAACTTTTTACAAAGTAAATAAATAAATAAAACTAAGATTCCATAAATAATAATTTTGTTTTTTTAAAAAGAAAAGACATTTTGCACCAATGCAGTAAAAAAAGAGACTAATACAGTGAGATAATATTTTTCAATAACAAAATTATAAGAGAATAACAAAAGTACATTTTTATATGTATCAAATATCTTTTAATCTGTATTTAAAGTTCAATTTATTTTAACACATAAAATTAAATACATATATTTTTTTTCTTTTGATAAACTTTTTTTGATGCATATATCATTTAAGATTCAAAATATACCAATATCTATAAGAGTTGTGATTATTTATTTACAAGTTATTGGGTTTCTATAATTTTTTTTTCTTTGCAATAATAATGATGTATGATATGTATATAAAGAGAAAAAAACAAAAAAAAAAGAAGTTATTTATTAACTTCAAATAACTATATACATCATTAATATTTAATATATAATGTAAAGATTTTATTTCATTTTTTTCTCAAAAGCATGAGTTTTACTTAAACTATAAATTAAGCACACAAAAAAATATATTATTAAATAAAAGTTTAAAATGAAAGTTAACTTAAATATTAAATTTTGATTCATTAAAATAATATAATATAATTAAAAAAATTGTGATGGCACAAGTCTGCTTCGGCTGGTTTTAGTAATAGTAATACTATTAGAGAGAAAAGACAGGCAAGAAACCCCATAAATGCGGGATATTTATAGGGAAGCAAGCACAAATGCATATGGTTTAAAAGACTTCCAACTAATAATATACATGAAAGTGTGAAAGTATAATACCATATTCTTTATTACAAGGTCTTCACTTCTCGTAACAATGTAATATTTTATATTAGTTGCAAAGACTCAATGCTTTAATGCACAAATTTACACAAATATTAATTTATGCTCAAATTCATCAATATATATTTTAAATTTGATGATACTTTGAAAAACTAAATGATGAAGAATTAGTATATTTGTGTGTAATATAAGTGGAGATGCATGGATTTGATAATTTCATGAATGAATGCTACCTTCCTTCATGGTGTTAACTAAAGTACACTGCTTTGGGTTCTGAGAGACGAGAAGTGTTCCTCATCAAATATGGGACAACCAAGATGAAAAAGGCTATGATATCATGTCTCAGTAGGATAGTATGTGTGTTAGGTCCCACTTACCCAATCAAAAACCAAACCAGGTTGCCATTATTGTTTCTGATCCCAAAAAACAAGAGGATAATGAACAAAGATAAAAGCATACTAGGTATATAAAAACAAACTGCCATCATTTTAACCTGGAAACTAATAATTTTACATATAAGGTAAAAGGAAGAAGAGATCGACAAACAGATAAGCTTAGGATTCCCGAAGCAAACTGACAAAGTCACCGCTCCATCTACGGTCCCGATTGCTTCATAATTGTCAATGGGACCAATCTACGGACCCGATCAATCTACTGGATAACGCATTCAAGACAAATTAATGTTATTGTTATTATCACCCGATGCCATGTCCATCAATGTCTTTCTGTACAAATTTTTTTTCCTTTAGAATCAACACACCGTAAGTCAAAGCAAAAGTTTCATTAACAACACTCAAACACAAATTGAAATTTCATTTCACAACCCTAAATTATACAATTAGCCATGTTTCTTGGTTTTAAATCTAATACTAATAATAATAATACTAGGTACTAACTAGTAATTGCATAGCATAACATATATATAAAAAGTTTAATTAAGGAGAGAAATATAAAGAGAGAGGAATGAGACAATGAAATGTAGTGTAGGAATATGCATAGGTGATAGTGGTTGAAGGAGTGGTGGGTTGGGTTGTGTCATACCCAGAGAGCGCCGACTTGGACGAGTTTAGGAATGAGGTGGCCGGTGACATGGAGGGCGACAAGGGATTCAAGGCCACCGATGCATGTGCCGCCGATGAATGCTGCAGGGGCGATGGTGTCTGGGAGGGGAAGGGCGGCGATCTCATTATCATCTAATTCGATGACGGTGGGATGAACACCGATGGTGGCTAAGAGATTCTTCATGACATGACACATGCAGCAGGAGGATCGGGTGAAGATGATGACCGGATGCTCCGATATGAGGCGTTGGATCCTGGTCTCGGTAGACTCGTCTAACTCCATGGACAGTGAGGACGAGTTACTCATAGTGGGACTCAGCTCTACCTCGTTTGAACTCACAAATCCTGCTCCTATTCCTTGCATCCCCTCTTTCTGCAGTACAACAAAAGAAGATGAAAGACAGTGTTTCTGCTGTTATATCTCTGTGAGAAACTCAAAGCATGACAAAGAAAAGAGAAGGCAATTGGAACCGAGTTTGAGGGTCTTTTTATTTTATAAAAATCACACACCCCAAATCGTGCTTCCTTACATCACAAACTACTGTTTCTCATTTTCTACAATCGCTCCAACCACTTTACTTTATCCCACGCGCCCTGTTTTATGCTCTATTATATTATTATAAACTGTAAATTTTATTGCTTATCATTCCTTGTGAGAAATATAATAAAAGCAATAAATAAAAATTATGTGAAATTAAAATCACTACAATTATTATATATACAGTTGGAAAGTGTATTACAACTACTTCGTAAAGTGGTCGTGTTCCTTTTCATATGTATGTGTTACGCAATTTGATTAGTCAAATAAAGAGATTCGACTTCTTTTTTCTATTAAAATGTACTGATATACTTCTACAAAACCAAGTGACTCATCCTTTTTTTACATTGGAGATATTTAAGTAAGGAGTCTTATTAAAGAACACCAATAAATTATTACTAGTTACTAGATGATTATGTTTCCGAAGATGAAAATAAATGGGGGGAGAAACCGGGCGCGCGTGGTAATGCTTTTATCCTTCTGTTTAGCTACACAGCATATTTTTGGGAGAATCAAAAGTAAATAATCATTTCAATTTTTTTTCATCATTTTAATTTTAAAATTAGTTTCATCTCCTCTGAATTTCTACTTCATCTCTCTAGTTTTATTATTTTATTTTCTATTAAGGGATTAATGTTATTTTATCATGTTAAATATCAAATTAGATATAAGAAAAGGGAGACAGAAATTAATTTATTTTATAATTCTTTTTAAAGTCATAAAATTACTTGTTTAATAATTTAAGTACATTTAAAAGAAAATAGGGGACCATCCCTTTTGTCAACAAGTGATTCTTCTGCATGGCAATAGGTTTGAGTTCCTTGAATAAGCTGTGATGTTTATAATTTAACTCTTGTGAATAGAAAATCCAATTCTAAGGAGACACTTCACCTTTAAGTGGCTTTAAATTCTATGAAAGAGGTTAATCTTGGTGAACATCCAGAAATATTCCTTGTTATCATGTGTGTAGCAAATAAAATATCACGCCTAATTCTTTTAAATATTGTGTTGGTATGTGCTCATGAAAGTCATATAAAGGATTGCAACTAAAAAAATATTATTGTTTAACTCTTTTTATTTAATGTAGTATCTAGATTCATACTCTTCTTATTAATAAATCATTCACATGTTATTTTTAAGGAAAACTTACTAGAAATATTCATCACTTATAATAGCAAGTCAAATTATAAGACAATTATATCAACTTAAACTCAATCTTAAGATAATATAACTTTCGCACACGTGTTATTTAAGAAAATATTACAACACAAATAAAAACATAAGAAACAAGAATAGTTAATACATATTCTCATCAAGAGGTTGATAGTAAGATTCTAATTAGTAAATAAATTGTTTTATTTCTTCTGTGAGATAATGATTTCATTAAAAATGAAAATGAAAATTGTTTCGGGTGTGGAATTGAGATCAATTGTCTAAGTGTAATATCCAACTTCTTTAAGATATTGTTTGGTGATATCATCGTTCATTCCATTCGTTTATCAAGCTAAGAGGTTTCACAAGAAGTATTTTGATTACAAAGTTAGTAAAATTTGGTTGATTAAGTGTTAACGGTATAATAAATGTAATCAAATATCTCTTTAACTCTTACATATATTTATAAATTTCAGAATATATATTCAATTAATTAGGACTTAATTATAGTTCAATTAGTAATAATTACACTTTATGTTAAGTTATTTATAATTAATATTAATCTTTCTAAAGACTGACCGATTAATTCGGTTTTTTAATGGTGAAATCAGGAAGATGACTCTTTTATGAAAAAATGATCTTGATCCGTCCTATAACCATATGATCATACAATTAAAAAACTAATATATTATAAATGTATTGTGTAATAGTAGATTTTGTAAGTTATTAAGAACGATAATATTCAAAGAACATCATTGAGTAAATAAGTTGAAATGAGGTTGGAAATTGTGATCGAAATAGTAATGGAAGTAAATTTATGCACGCGTGTTTCACTTGTTCAAATTCAAAGACCAGAAAAACCTAATGACAGAAGAAAAAATGAGTCACAGAATGTGGATGGTGATTATTTTGATTCCAAAAAATATAATGACAGAGACTGGAGATGCAAAATCAAACCACATTCTAAAGCTCATCATCGTGGATTCGTCAAATTCTCTCTATGTACCAACCTGTTCGTGATTTGATTTTTTATTTTTTTAAAAGTAGATTTCCCCGTAAAAGTATATTGTGATTCGATTCAAATCAATTTGAAAATAATTTGAAATGTTATTCCTTTCTTTTTAATTACAACCAATACATTTTTATATTTTTCAATTTTGGTTCAGTCAATTATTACATTTTTTTCCCGTCATTTTTAAGATACTACTTTATAGATAGAAAGAAAGACATAGAGAAAATATTTAAAATGACTTTAAAATCGGAGTTTTTGTTTTTTCTTCTTTTAAATGAAAAAAAAATCTAAATTAGAAATTAATTTTATTCGTTAAATTTATTTTATTACTTTTATGATTTTTAACATATCTGTAATTTAAAAAAAAAAAATCTATATATCATAAGAGTGTAAAAGGAGTAACATGATGTATTATGTTTCAAATAGACAAACTCTTACATAAAATGGGTTAATGCTTTGGTGTGCCTTTTCTTTTCCTAATACAGAGGAGTTTCTTTCCTTTTGCTATATATATATATATATATATATATATATATATATATATATATATATATATATATATATATATATATATATATATATATATATTTATTTATTTATTTATTTATTTCATATCCTTGATTATTCTATCACTTAGTAATTGTAACACCCAAAAATACGCCTAAGACGTATCAAGTGGATGCAACATGTTATAATAATGTAAAGCAGTTAGGAGTAAAAATTCAGATGAAATGTATATACAGTACAGTCATCCAAAATAGAAGAGAAGGAATAAAGCTCTACTTATAGCATAGAGTCTTTCAAAATGAAATAAAAGAAAAGGGACTTCAACAGCATAAGCTACGTCTAAGACCTGCTCCAGAGGGGCCTATGAAATCTTTGCTCACATCCAAATAGGATGATCATTGCAAAAGAAAACAAACACAAACAAAAACAAACAACACACATGCAAGGGTAAGCTAGAATTCAATTGAAAACAAGTCAATGACAGTTAAATATAGCAAAATAGACATACAAGCAATTACAATCACAGAGGAACAGTTTTAGTAAATTATAAGTTGTGGTTTTATTAGGTGGTGTTAGTTTTAGACTCGTCCGGACCCGGAATGAATATCGAGCTATGGCGGGTCATGCACTTGTGGCGGCCTCTACTGCTTTGCAAAGCCATTGCCAATGGGTTTCACCCTACCACACACAAAGTTAGTCCGTTATCACTCACCTTGGCCCATATACAATGGAGACAACCAAGACTAGGACCCCCTACTGCTCTTCACCACATGAACTAATCTTCTCTAAGTGAGATTGAATAGTCATTAGAGCTTTAAGGGCAACCCCCAAGACTGAGCTACCTATATTCATTCCAGTACTTAACATGATATCACTCATCTTGGCCCATATAAAATGGAGACACCCAAGATTGAGCTTCCTATATCCATTTTCATAACTTAATTTGAATCACTCATTCTTGGCCCATATAAAATGGAGACATCCAAGATTGAGCTTCCTATATTCATTCCAGAAACTTAACTTATATCTCACCAAGAGATGTACTTAACTCTTTGAATCATTTCTCAAACCATACCAAACTTTACTTACTTTGATTTCTTAAGTTTTAGACATGTTAATGTTAACTTAATTTGATTTTGAACAATCTTTACTTATTTAATTCATAACATACTAAGATTAATCATACAAGGTTAGTTACCAATCATACACACTGCATAGATCAAGAAAAGAATGAAAAATATCAAAACAGGGTACAAGGATTCGCTACAGGACTATCTGCCTGTGCTTTTAGCTTAGGCGAGAAAATCTAGCTTGGGCGAAATTGACAGGGCTCTCTGCCTGTGCTTTTAGCTTAGGCGAGAAAATCTAGCTTGGGCGAGATTGACAGGGCTCTCTGCCTGTGCTTTTAGCTTAGGCGAGAAAAATCTAGCTTGGGCGAAATTGACAGGGCTCTCTGCCTGTGCTTTTAGCTTAGGCGAGAAAAATCTAGCTTGGGCAAAATTGACAGGGCTCTCTGCCTGTGCTTTTAGCTTAGGCGAGAAAATCTAGCTTGGGCGAGATTGGATTCTGCAGAATTAAATTCTGCAGAATTATGACAACTCACATACTCATATTTTGATATAGGCCATATTTTGAACTTGGGACACTTCTAACACGAGCTAGGGATGATTTTGGACTTGTTTGATGGTTCACACAGGTTCTTAACACTAAATCCTAAGTACTATGCAGAGATTTGAGGTTCAATAATTCTATTATGGGGAACTTAAGAACCAAATCTTAATTCTACTACCTAGACACCATTTTAGACCATTTATGCACTGTCTATAAGTCACAAGTGACTTAACTAAACTGTCCCAAATACCCATTTCATACCTGAACACCTAAATTAAAATTTCACTACCCAAGTTCCCTAGTTTTAACTCAAATGCTGAAAACTAACTTAACCATTTTTCATAAAATCTGTAGAACTAAATTCTCCTCCTAAGACTTTGAATTTGCAACTCGCACACAATTATACAACTCAGAATTTATCTATTATCAGTTCTCATCAATCACAGACCAATAATATAAATTTCAATACATATTTTCATTAATACAAGCAAGAACTACAAAATGTCATACAAACTCACCCATGCATTTCAATTCAACAAATTTTCCTATAACTAGAGATAATAATCTATCACTAAACAGCTGAACTTAGAAGAATCAAGCTTCCCTTATCTGGATTTTGTATAGAACAGCCGCAGATTTCCAGAAACAAGCTCAAGGTACCTTAGGGAAATTCACGACACCTAAAATCTCCAAATTTGGAGATAGAATCAGTTTTTAGAATATGATGGAAGCTAGAATTTGAAAGAAACTCAAGGATTTTAACATGCAACAAGATTTATTGTATGAACACCACTTAGGAACCTTATGGGAGAATGGAATTAACTTACCAGTAGCAAATAGAAAACTGATCAGGAATAAGTTGTCTTTGAAGCTTAGATGAACTAGGAAGTTGTTAATAGAGAGTTTGTTGGTCAGATTTTTGGAAGCAAAATGGAGAGATATCAGATTCAAAGAGAAGAGAAAGTTGAAATGGGTGAAAATGCTTTTCAGATAAAGGAAGAGTTAAACTTGAAGTGGTTTTTATTTTGTAAAAATTGCTCAACCCTTCATTTGCTGCCATGTGTGAACCCCAACCCCTTTCTTTTCTAATTAACACTTTCAAGTTATTACAGTAATCAAGTAATAAATTTCCACTTTCAAACTCATTCATGAAATAAACAACACTTTAATTAATTGTTGTTTGATGTATGGTTGACCTTTTTAATCAAATTTACTTAGTTTGAAGCTTATTTGATGTTAACAAGTTTGAAACTCATTATTGGATATGCTCTCTACACATTGTTTATGATATTTTTTTTTTTTGATACTAAATGTTGTGACTTGTTTAATCAATTATCGATTATGTAATTTATTCTATACAACTAATTATGCCAGCCACATAACTAATTATGATAAACTCTTTCTTTCCATACCCTAAAATGGTGATATTGAAATACAATAATCTTTTAATGTGAGAAATACACCAAAATCATCTTCTTAGCTAATATATATATGGCCGAATTTAGATGTACACATACAACGATACTTTCTATAGGTTAGGGATAAAATCATATATGTAGCAAAAAGGGATTTTTATGTTAACTTTTCTATTTTTTTCTATTTTTTCTTTTCCTATCCTATCCAAACAAATGTTTGAATCTTTTAGGATGAACGGATAGAAAGTGAACGAAAAATAAACAAGGAATATGATAGAATGATAAATGAGTTTATTAGGATTGAGTAAAAAAAAGTAAGAAATGAAAAAATGTACAAAAAAAATTACAATTTTAACTAGTTTATTTAAAAGAAAATTAAAAAAAATGGTTAATTTTTATGCAATATTAATGTTCATATATAATATGTTATTTTAATTTAAATGAAAAATGTTTCAATATATTTAATCGTCTCACATAACTTAAGAGATAAAAAACTATGAAAGAATTTCAAACTTCAAAACGAGCATTGACGGATCTAGAATCGGTACAATAAGATTTCTTCATATTCAAAGTAAACTTTTTTTCAATGGCAATACATGATATACTTGAAGTTGGAACAAGATGACTTCTTTCTCGTATTTAAAGTAAACTTTATCATTATTATTATCTATCATATTCTACATATAAGAAAAACTTCCATACAAGAAGAGTTATAATGATTTTAGGTAAATATGTCAAAGTTTCAAGTAAAAACTCCAACAAAGAAGATGGAGGTTCAAGAACAACAACGTTTAAAATAAGTTAGGCGTGTAATAAAACTTTTTCAGATATAAAGTAATTAAAGACATTTTGATATTATATTTTGTGGTACCATATCTTTCTTTCTAACTCATACTTTTTTTTTTTAAGTGTGAGAACAACACAACCTTCTTTTTATTTTTTTCATACTTAAAACGAAAACAAACAAATCAAACGTGTAATAAAATATCGTGTTTTAAAAAATAAACTTTAAAAAAAAATGATAATAGTAATAATTTGGAAATTATATAAGTACCATGGAATGAATGCATTGCTATGAACTTTAATAGATTTGACAATTGATATGGGTTGAAAGGTAGGAATTTTGATTAGTGGTTGATTTTATAAGTTCTAAATATCAACACCCATAATGTTGAACACTCTTCCATTTTAATTATGTTGTGACTCCCTATATCTCTAAATTTATGGAATAAAGAAATCTTATGGATCTAACTTCATTATTTAGCATATGTTCCATAAAGTGAAAGTCACGTGTGTGATGGTTGTGAGCATTAACCAAAGTTTGATTCCTTCCTATTATTGCATCCAATGACCCAATTTTATTAACTATATAATATGCATTATTAATACATCACCACTTAAACTTCACCTACGTATGCTCCTAAGGAAGTGACTTTAGTGGAAATTTTTTAAACAAAATTCCAAAGTGGAAAAAAAAAAAAAGAAGATACAAGTGTGAATTTTGTTGTTTCCTTCCGCAAACAAAGAGTCACAAACACTCAAACTTGCTGGATGTTCATGAGAAATCACAGATCTTCAAACAAATATTTTTTTTTTGTAATATGTAAATATTATAGTTGCAAGAATTTTTAGAATAAAATTAGTTTCTAATAAATTAAAATCAACTTAATTTATCTATAAGTTAAAGTTTAATAAATTAGTTTGACCAGAAAACACGTGCATGGATGTATTATTTATTAATAACCATATAACTTTTGTAGTCAAACTTGATTAAATCATTATTTATTATTTTGTGAAAATGAAAAAACTTTTCATCTTAATCAATTTACGACTGAATAATAGAATGAACCTCTAGATAATTTACTCAAATTAAAATGTTAATTGTTAAAATTAATATTATTATAATTTCTAAATTCGGTTTGCTTATATCGGTAATTTAGCATAACTGAATGAATAATTTATCATAGTTATAATTGTTGCTTCTTCTTTCATAAATCATTGGTTTTTAGGATTATTGTCCAATGTCTAATAAAAGATAAATATTATGGTTTCATTTATTTTAGAGCGTATGAAGAATTTTTATTTAACTGTCATTTTAAAGATTTGAATTAACTTTAATTACTTTATTGTTTTTTTTGCATTTTATTTAATATTTAATTATTTGATATCTGGGCATATATTATGTATAAAATGAAAATGTAAAATAAACATTTTATTCCATGTTAATACTTAAATTCCGATTTTAAAATATTATTTTAGGGTTAAATATGTTTTTAGTTCCTATATTTTGGGACGATTTTGGTTTTAGTCCATTTTCAAACTAAGGTAGAATTTAGTCCTTCAACTTTAGAAAACTCTGGTTTTAATCCTTTTTATCAAATTTTTTTAACTTTATTTGTTGTTTCAAACGTGTTTCTCAGTTAACATTGAAACAAAAATGTGTCAAACAATATAAACAATCCAAATGGTATAATGAAATATGCTTGAAACAACAAATAAAATTAAAAAAATTTGGTAAAAAAACTAAAACCAGAATTTTCTAAAATTAAAAAACTAAATTGTACCTTAGTTTAAAAATGAACTAAAACCAAAATCGTTACAAACAGGACTAAAAACATATTCAACCCGATATTTTATATACATTTGCATTGATCCAATGCTTTGTCATTAAAGCCTGTCGGCGCCGTTCAATAGATATTTGTGAGACGTGTTTGAGTTATTAATTTATTCTCATAAAATACGAAATTTCGTTGACGTATTTTTTTGCATAATTTTTTTTTTTAAAAATGTCACAAAGAATTTAGGGATGCATGTGGGTGACGTAATCAAATGCTTAGCTTGGCACATGGGTGACGCAATATGATGAGAGTGTACGGTGTCGTTTGGTTGGTTTACCTAAGATGACTTCATTATCTCACTTTGTCTATTTGTCTACTATTGTTATACGATGAATTATTTCTCATAAAACATCAACTGCTTTCGTCCAGAACACTGCTAATGTCCCTTAATTTTTAAATTTAAATATTAACTTGTAATATTTTATCTGACAAACATAATATTATAAGTATTTTAAAAAGAAAGTTTTATTTCAAATATTCTTTTTCCTATTTTAATAACAAGTGTAAATTAAAGGATTTTCATAAAAAGTATTAGCAAAATTATAATTTATTTTTTATTTGCTAAAAAATGTATAAAAGTAAAGTATATTTTAAATTTGCAGTAATTTTGAACTAAAAACATGGTTTTAAAATCGGAATCAAACAATTTAAAGAAAAAAAATATAAAAACTAAATATTAAAAATGTAAAAGTAAAGTTTTTGTTGTTTCTAAAATTTTAATAATACAATTAAATTAATATATATAAATATATATATATATATATATATATATATATATATATATTGTAGTATTTAATTTTGTAACTTTTTTCTTTTGTAATATTTTTTTTCTCTTCTAATTATTTGATTTGTTTTATATATACAAAATTCATTTTATATACATATATTTATACTTTTATTTATTACAACATGAATTCTATTTTTTTACACGGTTTTGTTCAAATTGTGATTATTAAGATTAGTAAATCAAACAGTTTCTATATCTCATGTTTGATTATCATTTATTTTTTTAAATATTTTTATTTATTGTTCACTTATTTTAAGATGGTTTAATTATTAATTTTATATGAATTGAAGAAGCAACGTTGTTATTGGTAGGGGTGGGCAAATCGAACTGAACTGTTAAAACTGAACTGTAAAACAAGTCAGACAAACTGAACTGTAAAACAGTTCAGACAAACTGAATTGTTTTTTGTTTTATCAAACTGAACTGAATTGTACTGTACTAAACTACAGTACGAACTGAACTGAACTATTAACTGAATTATAAACTGCATTAACTGAAGTATTAACTAAACTATAAACTGCACTAACTGCTGAATTATTAACTAAACTATAAACTGTACTGAACTATTAATATATATATATATATATATATATATATATATATATATATATATATTTATATATATATATATATATATAAACTGTAAAAATTTATTTTAATATTTATTTTATTTTATCCATAAATATTTTACAAATTAATTTTTTAATTATTTGATATTATAATTTTCTATTTCAGTTATATTTGTGTATAAAAATTATTTTATTTTTTATTTATTTATTTTATTAATAAAAAAATATAAAAAATAAAGTAATACTATATATATATATATATATATACATACGTTTTATGTAACTTGAAAAATATGAAAATATAAATTATTTTTTTTATTTATATATGTTATATATTTATTGATAAAAAATATAAAAATTTGTGATAAAAAAAATTGTCTTAAAAAATTAATTATTAGTTTTTTTATGTAAATAATTTCTTTTATTAATATTTTATTATGAAATAATATTTTCTTGGCAAGACGAAATACGGAAAGAAAAGAAAAGGAAAAAAATAAAACAGTTCTCACAGTTAACTGAACTGAAACTGTTATAAGTTAACTGTTAGTAGAGGTGAATCAATTTTTTTTAATATAATATAGTACAATTAACTGCAGTACACATCAATTATTTTTGTCGAGACCTAATCATTGGAATGGTTAGAAATAATGGTAGACCCTTCCATTTGACCCACATTATCTTGTTCTGTGCAGTATGTATATTATAGACCACGGACTGATTGATTCAAACACGAATCTTTATTTTCATCAATCAGATTGCCAACATCAACCCCTTCTTTACCGTAGATCAGAATCATGTTGTCCTCTTCAAAGATCTCTATATTTGTCATAGTTTTCCAGCCTGCAACGAGAGCTCGTTGCTTTTACTACCTGTGCGTATGTCTGGTTATTTGATTTCTTCCTCCATACAACCTTGGTTTTGACTGAGTTCGCCATGTTTGTTTGACCTTTTCTTTGGACTGGTTGTTTTCCTTCGTTCCTACAAAATCTAGTATGTTGACATAAGTTTAGAAGATCCAATGCTGATTGAGTCCAATTCTTTTTGGAGTCTCTGAATATTGCTGATATCCAAGAACCTAACAAACCAAACCTATTTCCCCATATATTTATTTTAAATTCAAATTTAAATAAAATAAGAAATTAATAAATGATAATAAAAAAATTTCAAAATAAAATTTGTGTCCTTCTGTCATTAATTATTAGGAGTTAAGTTAAAAGTTATAATAATATCACTGAATACTGTTGGATGAAGTATTGTTAAATTTCATGTTTTTATTGGAGTTATTGAAGAAAATTAGTGAATAGTATTTGTAAACCTTTTATTTAAAAAGGTAATTATTTAATAAAAGTAAGTTTGATTTTGTAAAATTTTATAAAATAGTATTTTTATAAGGGGTGGTGGTATAAAAATAGTGAAACTCGATTGTTTTAATATTAAATGAGTTTTATTATTTTAAAAGGTATTATCTCTAGAAACCACTTTTCTAGAGTTATCTACATTCTTTTTAAGAATTTTAATCCTGAGTCATCTATTTGATCAGGAAGTACATAATTGACCACGACATCGAAGTCTATGTTTCTATCCAATCAGTTTCTTTAATAGAGCAAATAAGTTTTAACTCATTTTTCCCCTTCCGTTCCTGAATCTGTTTTAGAAGAATATTGTATTGTCGCATGTGTAATCATGCATCTCCTACACGTTCTTGATTCATCTAGAGTTCTAAGGACTCTGTCCGTTTTTAATTTGGTGTTTCGTAGGTTCGTCTATGTATTCCTTGCAATTTAAGGAATCGGCAGAGCATTTTTGGAGTTGGACAGTTTCTTTGAGAGGTAAGGGAAGCTAGGTTTTTCTTTAATTGATGTTCTATGTGAGTATTTAATTGTTTCGAGTGAAAAGTATGTGATATGTTAGTTGTAACCAAGTTAATTGAGTATTTTTGGTATGTGATGATGAAATGCTATTGTGAATTGTATTATATGATGATTTGAGGTGAAATTGAATGTTGATATGTTAAATTATCTGTTTGGAATGTGTATTATGAAGTTTAGAAATTAAAGAGTCAAATTGTAGAAGTTTTAATGGTGTTTTTGAAGAAAAGATGAGATCCTAGGTAGTGACATTATGAGGAAGGGGTGGTGAACGAGTTTGATGCATTTGGGAGTGTTTATGAACTGTTTTGTGACTTGTTCAAACATTTAAAATGGGAAGAATCTGAGTGATGAGTATGTGGTGGTAATTAGATAGAGTCCATGTTGGTTTAGAACTAAATTCTTAGGGTTGGAGAAAACTTGAATTGGGGGTTCTATGAGTAATTGGGCATTTTGGTTTATGTTCTTGAGTTTGTTGGAACTTGTTAGAGTCCCTAACTTGTTTAAAAACAAGCTAAAACTGGTATAATTCAAATAGGGTCTATAAAGTGAGATTTTGGTAAGTTATGGAGTAGAACCTTGTAGTAGTCACTTAAAAATGAATCGAGGATGGTTTGTATGAAGTTGTCTAAGTCTAATTGATGGTATAATACAATATAGGAGTGTTAGAAGTTGGGAAAGGTGCATAAAATTGGCCATGAGTGGTTGAGATTTGCAAATTCTACAGTTTTGATGTTGCAGAATTATGCAGTCTTGCTTAGCAAACAGACTTGGTGTGCTGAGCGAGTGGGCTTTAGCTGAGCGAACAGACTTGGTGCACTGAGCGAGAGGTGAGTGGGTAGAACCCACTCTTTCTGTTTTCGCATGGCGAGTTTGGTGTGTTGAGCGACTAGTCCAGAACCTATTTTGAATATTTCTTTGTTTTATGATAACTTTAAGCTATGTTTTGACTTTGTGAATGATGTATAAGTAATTATGAGATTATATGATTATCAAAGGTATGTATTGTGATTCAATGTGAAAATATATGAATATAAGTATGGTTTCAAATGGATTCAAGGTAAAGGTGAAGTGATATCAAGTTGTTCCACCATACCAGTGTAGGAATCGCTAGAACTCGACACTTCATACAATATCTAGATTAGTCAGTCTAGGTCTTTGCATGTTATGATGTTTGGGTCAATGTATGTGATTTAAATGATTTATGTATGTTATATGTGATATGATTTCTTTGATATCTAGCTTACACTTTTTTTTTTGTCTATCTTTGTATGCTGTTTCTCTTTTGCGATAATCACCTAATGGTACGAGCTTAGGGATCCATCTTTTTAGTTGTTCTAACTAGAAGTAAGGGAGAAGCCGATGAGTTGTTAGATAGATCTATAGAAGTAAATCTCTTTTCTGAAGGAGGTTTATTTTGTATATTCGTTCTTTTAACATCTGTGTAACATTTCATTTCGATAGTTTTTACTAAATTGGGATGTTATAGATTTTGTAAATGTTCAGGGTGGAAGTTTTGACACTCTCATTTTGTTTGAAAGTGAAAGGAAAAAAAATTGAAGAGCAAATATCAACATAGAAATGTGATAACAGGTCAAGCCCGGTGATGATATTGAAATCTCTAGCTCGTTCAAGTAAGGGCAGGCCTATTGCTGTGCTGGTTGAGTTTGATATGGGCCTAATAGTAACTCTTCAAATGCAATTGTTTCCTTCACCCACCCCCTGCTTTCAACTCCCGTATATTTGAAAGATAAATTTTTTTTATGACGATAGAAATACTAAAATATTATTATTATTATTACAATTGTTATTATTATAACTATAAAAATTTGTTTTATTTGATTTTAACCATACAACAAATTCTTTTTGATGTAGTGACCAATGTTAAATCAGTCTAGTTCCCAAACAGTTTTTTTTATTTATTATTATTATTATGAAAAGCTTAATATAATTATCAATTAATTTTAAAGGCGAGAAGTTGAATAGGAATATTGAAATATGGGTGGTGTCATGAAATTTCCCTCTAAATTTGACTAAATGAGATGAAATAATACTGTATTTACCCTTTTTCATCAATCTTTTCCTGTGAAAATAGCTGTGCCAAGGTTTTCAATGTGTTGGTTTTTTCCTGTGTAAATCGATAACTTCCTCCTGTACAAATTAATTATTCGTTTGATTGAATGATGTATTACTTGTAAGTTTAGGAGATTATTCTTGTTTTAGTTAATACTATTTTTCTAAAAAATATTATTTTAAAGGGTTAAATATGTTTTTAGTTCCTATACTTTGGAGCGATTTTGGTTTTAGTCACTCTTTCAAACTAAGGTACAATTTAGTCCCTCAATTTTAGAAAATTTGGGTTTTAATCTTTTTTACCAATTTTTTTAGTTTCAAGCACGTTTCATTCTAGCATTTGGATTGTTTACACTGTTTGAAACATTTTTACTTCAATGTTAACTGAGAAACGCGTTTGAAATAATAAATAAAATTAAAAAAATTTGATAAAAATGACTAAAACCATAATTTTCTAAAATTAAAAGACTAAATTGTATCTTAGTTAAAACCAAAATCGTCACAAAATATAATTTTAGTCCTATTTTAAAAAATAAAGCTGTACGTTTATCTAAATTATACTAATAATAAGTAAATAAATTAATTTTCCAAATCAAGCAAAGGAAAACAGTGCTTTGTGACAGTGAGAAAATCATATCTCTCCGCAGTTGTGATTAACACGCGTCGGTTCCACGGTGAAAATATATTTAGGGTGGAAGCAGCCGATAAGTCGAGAAGTTTCCAGAAGTTTTACAAAATATCTTTGGCACAGGAAATTGACAGATGGCAGAAGCTTCTCACAGTCTTCAAAAATCTCTTCCAGTGTCACTCTCTCTCTCTAGAACCTTCCTTCTCTCATCCCTTAAATTCCTTATTCCCTAAGCCCCAAGTAAACCTTTGCTTAATTCACACATAGTAATCTACCAAACTCTGTCGCATAGCAGATAGATACAGTTTCCAATTAAGGAAAATGAAGGGAGGTATAGTGAAAGAGGAAGAAACACTCGCATTTGCAGCTGCTGCTGCTTCTTCACCTTCATCCTCAACTTCCAACCTCTTCCCGCAACCAAGGGAAGGGTTGCACGATGTGGGTCCACCTCCGTTTCTCACCAAAACCTTCGACGTCGTCGAAGACCCTTCTACTGACGACATCGTTTCCTGGAGCAGAGCACGCAACAGTTTCGTCGTTTGGGACTCTCACAAGTTCTCCACTACCATCTTGCCTCGTTACTTCAAGCACAACAATTTCTCCAGCTTCGTCCGACAACTCAACACCTATGTAAGCATTTTTTTCTTCTTCTCATCTCCTACTCAATTGCTTAACCTAGTTAAGTGCATATATACTTCTAAAGTTTGCAATTTTAATCAACAATTTAGAGTGTTCTGGACGAGTGTGTTTGAGGGTATCTTTGAAGGATTTTTATTTTTTTTCTGGCGGTTCTAATAATTGAATGTGAATCCTAACTTGGGAAATGGACGGGACGGCTGGTGGGTGCAGGGTTTTAGAAAAGTTGATCCTGACAAATGGGAATTTGCGAACGAAGGGTTTCTGGCGGGACAGAGGCACTTGTTGAAGACGATCAAGAGAAGGAGGCACGTAGCACAGACGCAGTCACATGATGGAGGAAATGGAGCTTGCGTTGAATTGGGGGAGTTTGGATTGGAAGGTGAGATTGAGAGGTTGAGGAGAGACAGGACAGTTTTGATGGCTGAGATTGTGAAGTTGAGGCAACAACAGCACAATTCAAGGGAGCAATTGTTGTCCATGGAGAGCAGATTGCAAGTCAGCGAGAAGAAACATCAGCAGATGATGACTTTTCTTGCTAAGGCACTCAACAATCAGACTTTTATTCAGCATTTCCTTCACAGGAACGCTCAGAAGATAGAGTTGCAAGGTGCTAGAAGAAAGAGGAGACTGACTGCTTCCCCAAGCGTGGAGAATTTGCAGCAAGATCCGGTGATTGATGCGGCATTGCCAGTTGAAGAGGAATCTACTAATATTGAGTCGCACATGGAGTCTCTTCTCTCAGCTGTTTGTGACGATGATCCATTAGAATCGAGCTCTGAATTAGAAGACCCGATTTTAGGTTCAGTTCCTACAACTGGTGGTGGTAGTGATTTGGGGGTGGTAAGTGATGCAATCTGGGAGGACTTACTGAACCAAGACTTGGTTGCTGCGAACCATGAGGAGGAAGTTGTGATTGGTGATTTTTCACAAGTTGACGTTCCTGTGGAGGATTTGGTTGCTGATCCTGATGAGTGGAGTGAGGATTTGCAGAATCTTGTGGATCATATGGGTTATCTTGCGTCCAAACCCTAGTTGACTCTGACTATTTTTATCATGTAGGAGTTCAGATAAACTATCCCCCCTAGAACCATTGTGGTATAATTTCATGAGGCTTCATTGATTTGTTAATATTTGTGGCTTGATAATTTATGTGATTGTAATTGATGTAGCATATGAATGATTGCAGCAGGGAAGGTGGTTGCTGCAGAGGAGGTCCTCAGATATTGCTCTTTATCTGCTGTATCCTTTGTAAACAGACATGTGTTTTGTGAATAGCTGAGTATTCCTTGTACCAGTATTGATGATACTGTTTTTACTATGTTGGTGCCCCCTTTGGATAACTACATTGCACGTTTTCTTTTGCAGGGTAGGTTAAAACAGATGTCGAAGGGGAAAGAAGTAGTCATAATCTAACGGTAATTTGTTGAATTGTCAAATTTTCAGTGTGGAGAGACGGTGAAGTAAGATCATTGACGGATTCCAAAGAAGAATATACTCATCACCTTCTCCATCAGTGCACGCTGAATAAAGGAAATAAGCTTTTTTCCTGTTTCATCTTTCATTTTATTCTATATTTTTATGTTGCTTTTCAAATCATACGAAATATACTAAATCACTCTATAGCAAATACTTTAGATGATGAGTTTATTTCTTATTTAAAACATTTATAAAGAAATAAACTCATTATTGTTCCTTGCTCTTTTAAAACATTATTTTAGTTTTATTATTTTTAGATTTATCAACAGTAAGAAGTTCGGGTTCGATTTTATTAAATACTATAAAAAAATACTATTTTCATTTCATAATAATAGAAATTATAATTAAAACAATCGTGATAATAACAATATTTTAGTAACAATATTTTTTGTATTAAGAATAATGCATTATTAATATTAAAAATGACAGTTATAAGATAATATCAATAATATTATTATATGATTCTTCTTAGTAGTATAACACGCAATTAAATCAGCTTTTGAGTGTAATAGTTTGACAATGTACAACTTTTGCAAAGTTGGGTAAGACTAACTATTTATATACATGTAAACTATAAATACATGCATATATTACGAGTGTGTGTGTGTGTGTATTATAGGTACATTAAAACTATGGGACATTATATTTCGATTTTTCTTAGTATTTTATTCGGCAAAACTCGGAACATTGGTCCTCAAGTAAGGTTCTTTGCTCTGAACATTTTTTGTCCATGTGCATTGATTATGGAATCATGTTCAAAACAAACTAGAAACGTTAGAAAGTGAGGTTTAAGGCTAGATAAATTTCATAAAACTAATTTAATTAGACACGGTTTATATTTATTTGTGTTATAATTTAGTTATATGTATAATGTTACATATTTAATAATATATCTAACAAATTTATCCAAGATAGATTCTTGATAATTCAATTTTATAAAATTTGTTTGATAAGGTGAATCACTTAAAAATAACTTGGAGGCCCAAATCGAGTTTGTGGGCTTCTCCTCAACTAAATTATAAACTTAAAATGAAATTGTATTAATTCCACATGACTAAGAGGATAGCAGAATTAATTATATATAGCTTCAAAAATTGAAAACCTTCCTCCCAAGTGTATATAACATGATTATATAGTAAGAATAAGTAGATTAATCAATATTTATAATTTGATCTCTGGCATAATTGTAGAAGCTAATCATATACCTCTTAATTAGTATATTTTAGAGATATTGTACACTAAACATAATATCAATTTACAATGTATAAGAAACCATATTTCTTACTTTACAAATCATTTTGTAATAATAAATTAGATTTAACCCACTTCCAATAATATATTTTTTTTAAAAAAATACTTATCTATTAACTCTGGTGGAGCATGTTAGACTTTTTATTCTTTAATTTGGTGTTTTCCCACCAAATTGCAATCACATCATATCAGTGGTGGGTTAGTACAAAAAACTGGTGTTGAAACAAAAGAGAAGGAAATTTGGCCCCCTTCCAACAAAGCTGAAAGCAAGATTATTCATTATTCCAATTTTTCCCCCACCTCAAAAAATTCACCATATAACATAAATCACTCTTAAATATAAGATTCATAGCTTATTTTTTAAGCTGTTTAAGTTGCCAATGTTTATCTGAGATTAAAAAATAAGTTTTTGCTAAGAAACTAAAGTGCCAAAATAAAAGAAGATAAATAAAGGAGAAAATTGTATATATTTTTAAAAAGTTGGATATATGTTTAAGTGATAAATCTATTGTTCAGAAATAACTATAAGATATAAATAAATTCATTGAATATAATTTCTATTTCAAAACTTTAAAATAGTAAATTCATAGTTTTCAATAGACATGACATCATAATAGAATTGGAACTGTTTTGTTATCCTATATTTATCCCAAAGAAAAAAATTATTTCTATTTTAATATCTAAATCTAACAATATCAAATTTTTTTGTTCCATTTAATTACCAGCTATATATTTGCACTTATATCCTGCTTTCAAGAAAAAAATTTATAATTATATATATTTTAAATTAGAATATCATATAAAATTTCATGAGAATCAAAATATTTATTAAAATAGATGTTAATGAAACTTAATTAATAAAATTTAAAAATATATTTAAAAAATATAGAAAAAACAAATATTCAAATTAAAAAATATTTTAACTATCTTTTTACTTTAACTTTTTAAATTTTAATTTTAATATTAATTAAAATATCAAATACTACCCATATTTATATTTATATTGAATAAACATATTTATTTGGCTTTTGAGAAACAATGTTGGTTATTTATGATATAAAGAGATGCGCATGTTTTGCTAAATAATTATATTATATTATTGGTTTAATAGTTATATGTTATCTATATAATTTCAAGATATCATTTAATCTACATGATACGTTATTATTTGGTATCAGTATTCATGAATATAATATTTACTATTTTTGCATTCATCATATCTTTGAATATTTGCAGTATATCAACATGGCATTGACTAATACTATAAATCTGACAACGATACCCAATTTAAATTAATTATGCGATCTTACACAAGTATGAATGTTTCGAACTTATCCTTTATGAGCAGTTTATGTTAAGGATATAGGCTATATTTGAATTTTTAAAACTAACAATAAACTACGAAAAAAAAAATTTAATGTAAACTTATTAATTAGTAGAAGATTTCACATATTTAGCTTATTTTTGTAAAATAAATTTTAAGTTACAATTCTGTGATATTATAGTACAATGGTGTGATATTATAATTCTGATGTATATTGTAATCCAAATTCCAATGTTCATGTTATAAGCACAAGAAATTTAAAGTTAAATAGTATTCACTCTATTGATTGTGGAGTAATTTATATTTATTATTATTGATTATGAAGTAATTTTGAACCAATCACAGAATAACACGTAGACGATGTTTAAATGTTGTCAAAAAAATTTTGTTCAAATATCATTATCCTATTTCAAATACCCTCTCTATCATGTTTTCTACAAAAAAATATAAAGTTAAATAGCATTTATAGAAAACATTATCCTATATTTATGTTTTCCTCTTTTAAGCTAAATGAACCTTCCTTTTATGGTATTGACTTCTTCACCTCTCCTTCCTCTTGAACAACTAAAGAAGAGAACTTTATCTTATATTCTCCTTTTATCGACCAAATAGATAATGTAAAGAACTATTGAGTTAGAAATGCAAAGAAAATAACATACTATATGTATAAATTGTGCAAATTTATGACTTACGGTAGCCATTGTTAACAGAATATATATCTTAAATTTTCATTGGCATTTTACCAAGAATCTTGAATCCAATACCCACTTCAAAACTTCAATTTCAGACTCCAAGGAATAGAAGTCCCGTGAAACGACATATTCTCTCAATTATAGATTCATTTTGTTCAAAATAGACTGACTAGACTCTTCTATTACTTCTGACCGTTCGATTTTATGTTGATAATTGTTCTGTCTTATTCGTTTAGATTTGTTTTGACCTTTCGGTCTTTAGTTTGTGTTCGGTCTATGTTCGGTCCATATTGTTAATGACCGTTCGATCATTCGGTATTGTTTTTGTACTGTTTGTTGTTGTTGCTTGAGTTAGCTGTATATTGTAGCAAAATTCTGTTTTTTAGAAATTAATTCAATTACCAAATATTTCAGATTGTCTTTCTCTTTGTTTTTCTCTCTTGTTCTTTTTTTTCTGGACTTTCTGAATTTTCTGTTTTTACGTTTCACGCTTGAATCCAACAAAATATTTTGCAAAATCTCGTAAAGTTATTCAATAAATTAGGAAGAATAATAGATTGGAACAGAGATCTCTATAGTAACTATTTCTTATCCGTCTAGTAGAAAAATAAATCATTTTGTTAGAAAAATATTTGTTTATACTTTTATAGCGTGTGCATGAGGAATATTCTTTTGAGAATATTATTTTATAATAAATAAAATTAGACGAAATTATTTTTAAAGTACAAGCTCAAACAAATTATCTTTATAATGTAAATAATAAAATTACGTTCTAAATTTAATATAAACTTAAATAAATATTACTTAAAACATTTTATATGAACAAGAATTATTGTAAGAAAACTACAAATCCATGTCGAATAAAATAAGATAAATCGCATATAATAGTACTTAGTTATGTTCCTTCGCAAATGACAGCATTATACACACGTGCAATCTATTCACACTACAATTGTAAAACTTTATATAACTGATTAACTATATCAATTCAGCCATAAAATTACAAAAGATTTAATAAAATATAGTATACCCCTAATTGTCTTGTTTTTTTTTTATATCCTATATATGCAATATACAACAGCAACATTCGTTTTGTTTTAAAAACGTGTAAATTATAATTCTTGGTAATTCATTTTCCAATTTCCAAAATTCAAAATAATTTGAATTATTTAAAAATATTCTATAATTAGTTTGGATGCAGACATTTCCAAAAACAATCGTGATTTTTTTATTATAACAAAACTTTTAATAAAACAAGCAATTATTTTTATAGAGTAATAATATATATATTGACATCCATAAAACGAAAAAGACCCCTTAAAACCTTAAAACAAAAACATTTGAATTAAATTTATTTCATTTTTTAATTTAAAATTATAATTTATATTATTATATTATTAAATTTAGATTGTAAGATGAGTGTATTTTTTTTTTTGGAGAGAGACTCAAAATATATATTTTTTTATAAATTGGAAAAAGATTATTTGACATTAATGATAGGCATAAAAGATGAATTTTTATGTTGGTAAAGAAAGAAAAAAGGAGAGTTAAGTATAGTGAAGAATAATAATATTAAATGAATGTATAAAATTGTTCAGTGTGAAAGTATTAAAAAAAAAAAACAGGTTTGAACATGGTGTTTATACAGTGGCTTAGAGAAAATATAATTTTTGAATTTGTTATTATTATTATGATGATGAAGATGAAGATGAGAGATAATGGTAAGTGATTACAGATAAAGTATTGAAAGAGCAGAAAGAAAAACATATAGATGATAATGATCTAAGGATAAAAGAAAGAATAAGGTTATGATTATCTTATTGAGCAATCGCTCTCTGGTGGTCTTTCATCTGGCTTCGATCATTTTCATGGCGGGTACAAGAATACGATGCATAGTGGATAAAGGAGTACACTCTCAACCCATGCACCATCCTTCTAAGTACCTATCTTTTTCCAAAAACTATTGTTTTTGCCTTTCATTCTATGACCAAAACAATCAACAAGGAAACTGATTGGATACAAGGGTATCTAATTCCCACATCTCATCATTCACATTAGGACAAAACTCCATCGATTATAGTACCTCCATTTCCTTAATATAAACCCTCAATCTTTCAGACATCTCACTAAATTAAACACAAAGATGGATTTTGAATGGTGCTTTTCTGCTTCCGCAATGTTTACCTTGCTGGCTTTAACAGGAGGCTTGCTCCTATATCTGTATGCACCTTATTGGGGTGTAAGGAAGGTTCCAGCTCCACCTTCTCTGCCTCTTATAGGACACCTTCCATTGCTGGCTAAATATGGCCCTGATGTCTTCTCAGTCCTTGCCAAACAATATGGTCCCATTTACAGGTTAGTTCTTTTACATCTATATTATGATCAGTGCAACATTTATGTGTATTCATGAGGGTCAAAATTTCATATCAGCAAATTTCTTTATGTTTTTCTCCTTTGGGAGGAAGATGGTAATGGCAGATAGATTTTGACCTGAGATGTGTGTAGATATAAATCTTAAAAAATGTTATTATTGTATGATCCAATTGTCCTACGTGGTCTGGTTTATTCAGATGGTCGCTTGCTTCCATACACTAAACTGAGAAAGGGCCCAGTGCAATTTGCTGTCTTTCTCAACTCCAGCCACCAATAATACCAAATATTGATTCTTTAATATACTTTTTTATTATTATTAGTATTATCATTTAACTAATACTCATTTTTTTAATCGTCAGTGTTTTTTTGGATTAAATAAACAGTGTCCAATGGGGAATTAAATCTGGTATTCATTATACTCATCAAATGTTTATTTTTTATTTCTCGTTTCGTATTATAATAACTTTGTCACTTTTTTTTTGTTTTCATTAGTGTGTCTCTTTTTCCTACTCCAATTCATCAGAAAATTAAATGAATGAATTATTATTCGTTTGAAAGATGCTCTTCCACGATTTCTTTGTGACACCATTGGGTTTTTACTATTATTTTTAATGGAAAACTTTTATGATGTAAGAAAATTTGTTGACGCTATTATGATGATGAACAATATCTATAGAAATTGAAAGATTTGTTTAGATTTTAACTTTTGTATACAAACTATTCTTGGTGCTTTAAGAAGGTATTTTTACGTTTTCCTTATATTTTCAGTTTATGAAAAAAATTGTCCACTAATGTATTTTTTTTTATTAACTTGGCTTTTTAAAAGTTAAAAAAAAAATTTGATCGTGCGATATAAAAATTAACTGAAACTATTAATGTTCAATTGTTCAAGATCGAGTATCTAGTTATGTTATAATTTATTTAATTTTAGGTAACGAGGCAGAAATATGAGAGAAAAAAGAAGTATAAAATAAAATAGAAAATAAAGATCTAATCAAAAGGAAAATGGAAAGGATGAAGGATAAAATGAAAGCTCAAGATTAAAACCTCTTTGGAAATGTGGGTATGTTTGTATTGGTTCTTTTTAAGGTAAAAAAAAAAAAGCTATTAATTTGATAGAAAGGAAAGAGTATAGGACATTTGTTTTGTGGACATAAAACAATTTAGAGTGATACATGTAATTATAAATCACATGTATTATAAATTAATTAATTTTTAATAATTACTTATAATATTATACTAAAGATCATTTTGACATGTTAAATAGTGTCAAAGGTAACTGTTAAACTCTAGTCTATTTCATAACAAATTGGATTTCCACATAATTTTTTGTAATTTAATAGGTCATGCCACAATTATTAAATATCTATTATGTGTTTATTTAGTCATATATCCTAAAACATTATTACTGCTATTGAGCCAGAAAAAGTTTTAGGCTTCTTTTTGTATGATTCTTTTGTAGTGACTACCGTTAAGCAAATATCATTCCGGAATAGAATTATGTATTAAGTCAACCTACCATCTTCTGAAAAAAATAGTTTTTTTCATAAATTTATATGTGTCCTGTTGTTAATATAAAATTGATATATATATATATATATATATATATATATATATATATATATATATATATATATATATATATATTCTCCTTTACAACAACTAATAGAGGTGAAATTTTAACGAGTGTATCACTTGATATTAACGGGAATAAATTTTTTTATAATATTGAGCCGAAAAATTCCTTTTTATATTAATATTACATTAAAATGAATTTTGCTTGAATTGTTGTCTTTGTTTATTTGTATTTTAAGTCTTTAAGCACTTTCTCTTTCACATAAATTAGATTACATATCAAAATTGTTAAACACCATCGCTGGATACATTTTACTAGTTATAGTTATAAGATGAGATGGGTTTTGTGTACGCTTAACGAAGAAAGATGGTTTAGAAATGTAAAATAATTAAAAAGAATTATAATAATTAAATTTAAAAAAAAAATGAAACACACCTTTTCTAAAATTACTCTTAAATAATTTAATTCCTTTTATCAAAAAAACAAAAAACAAAGCAATGTAGATATTCACATTTAAGACATTCAACATTAGAATTTAATAGTAGTGAATATCATAAGTTATGTAGTAATTATTGTCATATTAACACACTCAAAAGAGCTAAACTATCATATGGATAATATGAATGAAAATAAAAGAGTTTTTTTTTTTAAAGAGATTATTTATTAAGAAAAAGAATTACATGTATTTATTTTTTGATTGATATTAAATATGAGTTAATTGTTATTAAGTTTGATAGTTATATTTGAAATTGTGCATTGTATGAGGGTTACTGTTGTAAATGGTGTTCCTGTTATTAATTGGTGCAGATTCCATATGGGGAGACAACCACTAATAATTATAGCAAATGCAGAGCTGTGCAAAGAAGCTGGAATTAAGAAATTCAAAGATATTTCAAACAGAAGTATTCCATCACCAATATCTGCTTCCCCTCTTCACCAAAAGGGTCTCTTCTTCAGCAGGTATATACGCAAATTATCTTTTCCTGCTCTTTTGTTTATAAATATTACTATTTTTTTTCACTTACTTTCTCTTATTTCGATCAAGAAATGCAAATTCATTTTACATCATTTGACAAGTTTTATAGAAGTAAAATGATTTATATATTTTTTTTTAAAAAAAGAGAGTAAATATAATGGAAAATAATATCAAATAGGTGTAAGAAAAAAGTATCATTGTTTTTCTGTAAAAATACCTTATATAACATTAGAAAAGTTTATTTATTAAAAGACCATTAAAAAAATGCACTCTTATAGATCTACACAAGCTCCAACAATTATGTCAAATCCTATGTGGGCATGTGATATAAAGAAGTCAAAATATTTTTATAACCTTTTTATAACATTATTAGTGGAAACACATGGGGAGGATATGTGTGTCTATTTCTTTTAAGTGACTATTAAACTATAAAAGAATTTGTATTAAAAATAATTATAACAAATAATTTTTATTATTGAATAGTTCTTTTTTAAATATTGATTTAAATTTCAAAAATTATTTATTAATAGAATAAAATGAATAAAAATTGAATGTCCTTATTTTAATTTAAAATAACGGTTATTTAAGGAGTAAAATTATATATATATATATATATATATAGGGGTTCGTTAACGCGCGTACGTCTGTTTTTCAGTCAGTACATTTTAACAATGTATACCAGATTATAGTAGACAAAAATACCCTCATATATTATGGATTCTAAGTTTTAAAGTTAAAGATATTTAAATAATTTTCATTCTCAAAACTAAAAAAACAACAAGAAACCTCTAATTTTTTTTTTTCAGTTGGATCTACCTAGGATGATAGAGAAAAGGTTGGAGTGAGAGAGATGAAAGAGAAAGGATTGAGAGAAATGAGAGAGGTGAGTAAGGGTTTGAGGGTTTCTTGTTGTTTTTTTAATTTTGATAATGAAAATTATTTAAATATCCTTGACTTTAAAACTTAGAATCTATAATGTTTGAGGGTATTTTTGTCTATTATAATCCGATACACATTATTAAAATGTACCAATATATATATATATATATATATATATATATAAATATATATATATATATATATATATATATATATATATGCGAAAAAATAATAATCTCTATATATAAATATAGAAGTGTAGATTATTTAACTTTTCTTTTTTTGTATTATGGTGCTTATTTTATCTTTATATTAATTTGCCTTTTCTATTTTATCGGTTAAAAACAAATATAATTTGTCACACAAACTAAAATTATAGTATAGCAATGAAAATCTTAATTTTGTAAGAATTGCGGAACTGAATAAATTGATAAAATGACACAATGAACAAATAATAACTCACCTGATCCCTTAAAGCAATGACTGAATCCTGCATAAGATTTTTTGACTGAATACCAAATCGTCGTACAAAAGTTGAACCATTTCATGAATTGACAATTAAAATTTGAAGGAACAAATGACTGTAACATGCATTAACAACGGCTGTTAATATGTTTTGGAGATTGCTTACCAAGAGAAATAATTAAGGACAGGATTGTTTGATTCCATATAAATAGTTTTATTTATTTGACTTTACTTTTGTTATACCATAATAGCTAGATTAAGGTTGCTAGATTAAGGTTGTAATGGTTACTTATTTATTTAGTCACAAATATACATGGTGATGTTGTGAAGTGAGATTTAGATTGTGCATATTACACACAAGTGAGTGACGTGAAATTTGAATGGTTGTGCGTAAAACTGTAGAAGTCATTGTTTAGAGTATGGTTCTGTAGTAGTGCACTGAGTTGAATATAATTTTCTTTCTCTTGTGTAATGATTAAGGTGAAATGATCATAGGTTAAAAGCTTAGTGCTTCTGAGAAACTGTTGTAATGATAGTGAAGCGTCTAAAATCTAAATTGTGTTGGAACTTGGTGGGCAGGGACTCACAATGGTCTACCATGCGAAACACTATACTATCGATCTACCAACCATCACACTTATCCGGATTAGTGCCACTGATGCAGTCTTTCATAGAATCTGCCACTGAAAACCTTGACTCTGAAAAAGAAGACATTGTTTTTTCCAACTTGTCCCTCAGACTTGCAACTGATGTGATTGGGCAGGCAGCATTTGGTGTAAACTTTGGTCTTTCTAGACCCAATTCAGTCTGTGATTCTATCAAGAGTCTTGACACTGACCCTGCAAGTCCTGCTAATGACAATGAAGTATCGGATTTCATCAACCAGCACATATACTCCACTACACAACTCAAGATGGACTTGTCTGGTTCCTTTTCCATTATATTGGGTCTGCTTTTGCCAATACTTCAAGAGCCGTTTAGGCAAATTCTCAAGAGAATTCCAGGAACCATGGACTGGAAGATTGAGCGTACAAACCAAAAACTAAGTGGCCGTCTTGATGAGATTGTAGAAAAAAGAATGAAAGATAAGACCCCAAGTTCAAAGGATTTCTTGTCACTCATACTTAATGCCAGAGAAACAAAAGCAGTTTCAGAGAATGTATTCACACCAGACTACATCAACGCAGTTACTTACGAGCATCTGCTTGCTGGTTCAGCTACCACCTCCTTTACCTTGTCTTCTGTTATCTATTTGGTTGCTGGACATCCTCAAGTTGAGAATAAATTGCTTCATGAGATAGATGCCTTTGGTCCTGTCGATAAGATTCCGACTTCTCAAGATCTTCGTGACAACTTCCCTTATCTTGATCAGGTTTGTTAAACCAGACACAAAATCTCATACAACTTTCAATTTGCTAACTTTTGTTACCATTTCTTAATGCACTCTTCTGCTAATTCAAATTCAACAAATATTTAATATATTATACCTTTGTGCACTTTACCTCAAATGCAGGTGATCAAAGAGGCAATGAGATTTTACACTGTATCTCCATTAGTTGCAAGAGAAACATCAAATGAAGTGGAGATTGGGGGCTATCTTCTCCCAAAGGTTTATAAAATATTCATTTTATTTTTCAAATTCGTTTATTTTTCTTTTCCTAAAAGTGTTTGATGAAAAGTTAGTCTTGTTATGCACACAAATAAACTGTTTGTTTTCGTACACATTCTCTTCACAAATCTCAGTAATAAAATTAACTGTTTTATCTGTGCCGCTGCTGAATCTGGTTTGGTATAAGCAGGGTACTTGGGTGTGGTTAGCACTTGGAGTTGTTGCAAAAGATCCCAAGGACTTTCCAGAGCCAGAAAAGTTCAAACCAGAGAGGTTTGACCCCAACTCTGAAGAAATGAAACGAAGGCATCCTTATGCTTTTATACCATTTGGAATTGGTCCTCGGGCATGCATTGGTAAACAATTTTCCTTACAAGAGATCAAGCTTTCTCTCATTCATTTATATCGGAAATACTTGTTTCGGCATTCACCCAATATGGAAAACCCCTTGGAACTCCAGTATGGGATAGTCCTCAACTTCAAGCATGGGGTCAAGCTCAGAGCCATAAAACGAACATAAAGTTGCTAAGCAAACCGATAAGATCATTCAAATACTCTACACTGCAGAGTTCAGATGATTTTATTATCTTATAAATGTTAAAGTCTGCTAAAATCCAAATATTAGCAAATGTTACCTTACGTAGAATTTCAGCCTATAGCTTGTGTAATAGAATACCTGAAAGAGTGTGTTTACTAGGATCATGTTATGAAGTTTATCAAAATTCCATGTTTTAATAAATATCAGCTGGGAACACTTCCTACAAGATTCTGGATGGCATTATCTTTTGTTGGAAATATTCTTTAACAAAAATCAGAGGACAGTGAGTAATATCAATACCCATAAATGAACAATTGTACAGATGGAGACCCCTCATAAGTATTATCAAACATAAGCTACATCTACCTAGCTAACTCAATTTAAATTGCATGGAACAACAAGATGTTGAATTTCTTGGGAAAAATAATGATAAAATACACAAAGATGTTGAGCTTCCACCACATTCTCATACCATGTGAACTGGGCCATTTCCCTTTCACCGCGGCCTCACCGAGCCCTTGTCCAAGTGAAGTGGTCTAGAAAGGTTGATTGAAGGGTCAGAACCTGCAGTGCTTTTGGAATCTCCATTGGAGAGAACCGCTGCCCTTTTGAAAAATTGAAACTCATCCATGGACTGTTGCCTTTGAGCTCTATTATACACATGATTACTACTTGTCTTTAGCTTTGCCTTTGTGGACTGAGTCAGGTTCATGTAATTAGGCCTAGCAACAGCATTACCATTACTGTCATCAGTCCTGTCACAAGTGTTCCCAGACATTGGTGTTGTAGATGTACAAATGGAAGATGATGCAGAACTCTCATCATATCGAAACTCAGAACTTGGACTTGAGGATGAACGAGTAGCTTGGCCAAAAAGGGGAGGCCTAGCAGAAACCCTTGTTGTCATGTTGTTCTTCTTGACTTTGACCAAACATGATTTGGAATTAGAGTTCACAAAGGATTCCTCAAGCTTCTTTGGATGTGGGGTTTTATCTAACAAGCCTTCAGCCTGAGATTGCTCCATCAATCTACTCTCCCAAGGCTTGGCTGCCATCCAACGCTCCAACCAAGTCCACCCCCAGTTAGCTTTGTTGATCTCATGGCTCTTCAGAGAGGAAACAGAGCCACTAGTTCGTGAATTATAACTTGAGGTTGATCTGCATTGCTGGAATACATATACACAATTTTAAACATCTTTTTAAGAAAGGACATTAAAAAGCAGCATAGTTTCAACTTTGTTATTGCTTGTTAAGGGGAATCCAGTTGAAATACTTGTTATCATGATTTTAAGAAAATATTTACACATATGGCGTCAAAACAACTCGGTAACTTTTAATTTAGATAAATAGATTATGTAAATTTTACCACAAGCTCACTGCTATAATAGAAACATCCAAAAATACATCATAATTATTTCAAAATCAATTATAACAGGAACAAAAATGTTATCTTTTTTTTCAAAACTAATTTTGCAAACCTCACTCGATGAAACTCAGTTGCACTTACCTTTTGAGCAAGAGAGTAAGCAATGGCTCTTTCCCTTTTGAAAGCTCCTTCTTGCCTCATCTGAATCTTTGCTTTAACATCTTCCACAGTTCCTCTGCTGTCACACCATCCTTCCTGCACATTCCGTTAGAAACTACACCACATCAACGAAACAAAAACACGAGCTTGCATGAGTGAGTTATGATACCTCAGCTTGCTTCAAAAGTTCAAGCTTACTGCGCCTTTCGTTAAGCATGTTCTGCACAGCTTGCCCCTCTATGGACATTCTCACACGACGAGCTCTTACACGAGCCTGAACCCGAACCAAGGCCTGCATACACCTCAGTGTCACCGCAGCTTGTTTCCTCACCTGTCTCCCCCGAACAAGAGCTTGAATCCTCACCACTCCTTTCAATGCCCTCAAAGCCCTTCTTGCCTACAATCATAACCACGCAACTATCAACAACAAATGTCTCCCATTCCATTAAAGATCCACATATTCCAATGTCATGTCATGGTCAAAACAGTTTATATAAACATAGCAGGTTTTGAACTGAAACCTACTAATTAGTCAATGCGGAATCTTATTGAAAAGTGGTAACGATGATTAGAATGAAGATCCATACCAAGAAGGCACGGAAGGCAGTTTGGATTCTTATGGCGGCCCATTCTTGCTTGACGAGTCTGAAATCCTTAGGTGGTGCTCGAACCACAGTGGCTACTGCGGCTGTGTAAGCATCTGCTGCTACAACAGGTGGAGAATCAGAGCCTTCAGAAGCTGCTTTGTGGTGGTTTCCTTTGAAAGCCTTCCAAGAACCCACATCCCCAGAAGAACTCCTCCATAGCCTCCACTTTTTGCTCTTACCACCCTCTTTCACCTACACACAAGCCAAACAAGTCATGAAAAAAGAGTAGAGTTTAGATGGACTCATGCACTTTGAAGTGAATGGAAGTAACTGACTAACATGTTCGTCCTTGTCTGGTTTCTTGAGTCCGATTAAAGCCTTCACCCATTTTCCTGATGCACCCATTATGAAGCAGGTGTTGAGTTTAGCTTTGCTTCTTTGAAGGAAGCTAATGTCTGTCAAATGAGCTCAAACAAAAGCCAGAGTTTTGTTTTGTTAAACGTAACTGAGTTACACCGTAGAATGTCAGAGAGAGAGAGAGAGAGAGAGAGGGTGTCGTGAAGGGATGTAACGTTGGGAGATTTGAAATTCAAAACGTGGAACGGACAAAGTGGGGGTTGACAATGTTGGTCCCGCATGATGAAGGAATCGTTTGATGTTGCATTGGAACAGGGCGCCACGTCACGTCGAGGTTCAGGGTTTGAGGTGGGTGGGGCCCACTGACTTTGTTGGGAGACATATGTGACCTATATATATATATATTTTTTAATTTTATCTTTTTAATTATTGTTTTTAATTTTAGTAATGATTTTTAAAAATTTAAATAATGTCTTATAATAAAAAATTATTTTATAATATTTTTTATTTTATTAAATAAAATTTATTTTATTTATAATTATATATCTTTTACTTTTTCAACTTTATCATTTTTAAATATTTCTTTTAAAATTTAAATAATTTATAAATATTTAAAAAATATACTTACAGGCGCGATTGTTGATAAAGGCATAAAAAGGTACGAAGCCTTTGGTGTGTAGTACCTGAAAAGGGTTACCAAGTCAGAGAAGCAAGTAAAGTGTTACCAAAACCCTTTTAACATATTTCTCTTATTACTTTTTCTTTATTTTCTTATTTTTAACTTTTTAATATAAAATGTAAAAATTACACTGAATAAAACTTTATAAAGACACTAAATAGAACAGTATTTAAAATTGGTAAATAAAAATTATAACTTATAAAAATAAATAAAAGCTAAATTTGATTAGTACTAATGAATTAATGTAGATACAAAATATTAAAGTTTTTAATATGATTAAAGTGAATAGATAAATAAATAAAATGGTAGACGAGAGGGATCTTTCTTGCAAACAAACAAAGAGTTAGTGCAGGGAAAGGGAAGGGATCTGACACTTTGTTATGTCAAGGGCCCTTCATCTCCGTCTTCTTTTCTCATAACTTTTTTCTCTGTTACTGCTATTTTTTTTAGTGGAGTAGAAAACAACCTTTCAGAAGAGATCAATTAGCTTACGTTCCTGTCACCTTTATTAAACTCGTGACTAATATATAATATATAAAAGGTTTAATACCTATTTTTATTTTTAGGTTTGACAGGTGTATTTAAAGTGGTCTTATTTTTTTTTCACAGGTTTTATTTTGTCTTTTTTGTTTATGATAATAAAAATTCTAATAGTGTAATTTTTATTGACATTAGTTGTCAGGTTATTGATGTTGAAGTCATTTAATTGTTTTGACATTGATAATCGTGCAAGGCATCACTACAGGCCACCATGTCGTCATTAGCGCCACCACAAGTTCATCTTCTCGAGCAATTAAACCTTCATAGTCACCACGCCATCAATCCCCATGCGTGAACATCGTACCATCTTCATTCTGAATTGCAGAACCACAATCCACCTTCATTATGCTCCTTTACTAGTCATGGCGCCCTGCACAAAATTAGAAACACATCAAACTCTAAATTGTGTCTCGCCTCCACCGCAACCATGCTTGTTCAATCGCGACGGTGTCTGTAGAAAAATCCCAAACCAAAATCGTGATTCACCCCTTCAAACCCTAATCGCGAGTTCATACTCCCTCGATTCATAACCTACATCAGAAATCAGAAAAAACTCAAAAACCAAATCGCCTAATTCGAAAAGGAGATAGTGTTTCTCGCGTCATAAGCACCATTTTACAATTGTGTGAAACCCTAATTTGGGTGGGAAGTGACAATCCCTCGTTGGCTGAGCGTTACACATAATCAATAACTGGACAACTCATTCAGTTTTTACCAAGAGACAATTACATGTTTTTAATGCCATAAGTAAAAAGAATCAACTTGAATTAATTTTAGAAAATATGGAACAACTGTAAACATCTGAACAAAGTAGGACCTAAGGACCAAAATATGTATTAAACTTATGGTAAATTGTTCTCATTTTTTAGTTTAGGTGAGACTCTTAACACATTTTTAAGATAGTATATATCTCTCAAGCATAAAACTGAAAATAGATAGTCCTATAATGAGTGGAACAATTGATTCAACAATCATCAAATTTTACTAAAATAAAGTTTAAGTCTTACTAAATTTATGATATCATGTTAAGAGATAAATTTTTATGTCTTACTTAACTAAAGATAAAGTCAAGTTTGAGTTTATCCTAATAAAATTTGTTGTTTATTAAATTTATTGTTTTATTTGATATCAAAGTCTCACCGAATAATCTATTAATGTATTGTTACGTTATATATCTCAACATCAAAAAATAAATTAAAAAAATAAAATTAATTTAAAATATATATAAACACCTTTGAATTTAAATTTTGTAATTTCTTTACTTATTTATTTTATGTTCCAATGATTTCCCAAGACTTATAAAACCAGTGAAGAATCTCATTTAATTTTGAGATAATCATATTGTTTTGATTATAAACGTAGACACTTTGAACATCATTACTAAAAAATAAAAATAAAAATTATTAATGATGTTCAAGAAAGGAGAGGATAATCGGAAAAATAAATATCAATAAAACCTGAGTTGAATCTTATATTAGAAAAAATTTCAATACAAAAATTATAATCTACTTAAATAAGTTGGTGATAAATACTAACTAACACCTTTGATACTATAAATGACTATCTAGAGAATAAATTTAATATAAAAACAAATAACACCTATAAAACTTAAATTCAATTTAATAAAACATTGATATAGCTGTGAACTTAAAACCCAAAGATAAAGAGATTTTTGAGTCTTGTTCCAATTTTCTTATTACTTCGATTTTCATATATTAATATCGTTTTAAAGGGAGTTTGGATTTTTATGTTTTGTCTCTGTTGTTTAGTGTTGAGGACCACTCGACTGGATTGTGCAGAAATGAGCGAGAAGTTCGACAAATAAAGTAGTACCAGTCGAAAACCAGAGAAGATGTAAAACCAGGTTTATACTTTTTTTTATTTAAGATTAAATATGTTTTTAGTTATTCTATTTTGGGTTGATTTTGGTTTTAGTCTTTATGTAAGATTAAGGTATAATTTAGTCTTTTAATTTATTTTATAAGTGTTATTTTAGTCCTTTTTATAAAAAAGACTAAAATCAAAGTTTTCTAAAATTAAAAAATTAGATTGTACCTTAATCTAACAGAGAGACTAAAATCAAAATCAACCGAAAGTAGAGAAACTAAAAAGATATTAAATCCTTTTATTTATTTTATAGGATTTGGATTTGGAAATCCGATAACCAGTAATTTCCATCCTCTGTTTTTTTTGGAGAACAGTGAAGCATCGATTTACAGGAATCCAAAGACAAAACCAGAAACAACTCAAATAAACTATAATAAATTACTGCCTTCACTCTCTTTCATTGGCTGCTTAAAGTTGAAAGCCAAATTTGAACCTTTTGGGGGTGACTTCGAACACTTTATAATTTACTCCACAAATTAATTACTTTTTCTTCTTTTTACAAATTTTGAGGTTCAGTTTGGTGGGAATCTTAAATTTTAAACTTCAATTTTTTATATTTCAATAATATTATCCCTCACTGGTGTTAATCTGTATAATCAACTTCTTGTATTAAGTTAGAGTTAGTAAGCTGTATTTTGATGATAAGGTTTTGTGGATTTAACTTTAAGTTAATCTGATTTCATAAAATCGATTTTAAGTGCATATGTATGTAGTAACGTAATTTTTTTAATAATAGTACCTATTTCTTAAAAAAAGTGGTTTTAACATATCTGACAACTTCTGATTTTTAAATTGATTTTGAACATGTAATTGTCAAACAAATATTTGAATGTAAGTTTATGCAACATATATTTTTATTGAGTTAAATGAAACCCAAATATGAACTTTACGATCGTGTTTTTAATGTATTGTGAAATATCACCTTAATGAAAGTATCATTGTGCTTGTTTTACACTCACATGTAAAATTGTAAATTCAAACATACCTACAATTTATAAAGTTGGTTTGGTTCGGTTAATTTGTCTTACAACATGGAATAACGTGTATCAGTTTTTTATTTAAGTCAACTCATTTTAATGTTTCATTCAAATAAATTTGTTTCAATAATAGATTTGGTTTGATTTATTTTGATTTTTATCCGTTTTAAGTTTTTTAGTTTGAATTAATTTGTCTTAACTTTTAACTTGATCTTATCTTGACCTTTACACTAACATCTAAAATGTGTATTTAAGTATATTAAAAAATGAAAGTAAATTGAAATAATTACAAGTAAAAAGAAAATAGAAGTTAAAGTCTTCTTAAAAAGTATTTATAAAACTTTTGTCAGAGTTATTTTTTTTTTCATACTTCATGTTATCTTACTCTGTTTCCACACTCAAGTTAATTATACACATCGGTTATGACAGTTAAGTTTTAAATGTTTAATAAATGTAATCATTTATTTTCATACCTTGTTTTTATATTTATAGATTTCGAAGTGAATTTTTGATTAGGACTAGTCCAAACCCAATATCCTATAAGTGTGCTTTATATTGTTAATTATGTTGATGAATTTAACATGCAAGATGTCAAACGAGAATTGATAAATTGGTCAATGTTACTATGAAGATTTTAGAGTATTCTTAGTAAAAATTACCAACTGATTACTTTGAAAATGCATTGACCGAACAACAATTTTAAAAAAGATAGTATTAAATATTAAAAACTATACCTCTTACCCTGCATTAAGATTATTTAAACTAATTATCTCCCTTTAACAATTTACTTTATTTTTATTGCCATTAAATTTACCCATACTTTGCACATTATTCACCATTGGCAGTATTTTTCAAATTAACTATCTCTTCTTCTCCTAAGTTATTTCCCACTTTATTATTGAGATAAAATTTAAATTTATCAGATAATAAATACTTAATAAACTACCTTTAAAATTTATTCTAACTCTTGATTCAAACTGATATTTAAGATGATTTGTTTCTAAAAAGGATTTAAAAACATAACAGAAATAAATAAAAAAATAGTGTCGTGCAGTGGTCAACATTCTCGGATCAATAGTCAAACAAGAGTTTATAAAAACATTATTATATGATGAAAGAAAAACGAAAAGTAAGAGACAGATGGTCAACGAACGAGGTGAGTTGCTTTTCTCGTTTTCCATTTTGAAACTTTTGTTTGAGGATTCAACACACCACCAAACCTTTCATTGAAACAAAACAAATATTAAAAGCAAACTTACCTATTTAAAATATTGTATATTCCAACTTTATCAAAACACATTCATCTTCATTTTAAAAAAAGTAGTATAGTTGGATAAGGCAAAATGAATTTTAACCCAAAAAAGTACGCCTCTAAATATTTTGAATGATTTATAATTAGTTATATCAATTAATTTTATTCGACTTTAAATCAAACGAACCATTTATCATAAACATAATTGACGTTAAATGGGAAAAACTCAAAAGTAGAAAAATAACTCAATCACAAAGACACATCTATAAGTAAAGAAAACTTTTAAATTAATAGTAGAAATATTTTGTATTTTCCACACCTATGTTTTTCAACATTGTCTCTTTAATTAAATAATTTTTAAATTTAGAAAATGTTATCTTCTCTGTCATTTTTCTCTCTCTGCCCAAACAGAACATTATTGTTCAAAATATAGCACGTTGTCAGACTAGCTCCCGTGACCTTATCTTCCCCAAACATAATATTACATTATCCCAAATATTCAGAGTGTAAATAAGTAAATAAGTGCTACATCGTGATTTGTTAAACCATATGTACGTTGTATCATGTCTACTTAAATATATTCCTAGCATTGCAGTCATGTAATATTAAAATTGTTAAAATGAATTATAATTCCCAAGACCAATTTGACCTACCACGATTCAGGTCGAATTAGATTTAAAAAAACTGTAATTTTTTTTAGACGGATCAGATTTTAACTTATTTATCTAATTTTTTTAATTAAAATTTAATTTTAATTTTACAAAAAATATTTATTATTTTTTTGTTTGAAAAAATTATTTAAATTCTTTGTTTTCAAAATTAATTAAATACCTGAGAATGAAATTAGTTTAGATTTGAATTATAGAAAATTTATAATTTTTTTTTATTTTAAAAAAAATTAATTAAGTGAGTCAGTGAACTAACTCGTGGTGAGTAAGATCGAGTTTAAATTTTTCTGACTCTAATAAATGAGTCAGATTTGGTTGCTCACTAAGTGAACAACCCGTGATGAGTCAGACCGAGTAACAATTTTAACAGTTCTATCTAATATCATGCCCGGTGAAAATCCGTCAAATCGTGATGATGATTCTTGTGATTAACTAGATTGTTCAAATAAAAACTCTTACTAATATGGATTTGAGGAACAAGAGTTTGTTTTCATTCACAACATCTCTTAGAAATTTCAAGGGGAAATAACTACCTTTGTATTGCATCCATAGTTCGTATGAGTCTATACAAATTTGAAGGACAGAGGAAAAAACGAGTAGCATAATATGGAACTCTCCAGATATGACAAACAAAATTGGACATTAGTTAACTTAATCGGTATATCTGTGAATATGTAGTAATACTCAGTTAGAGATATTCCTGTAAAATTAGTTCAATAAGAAGGTAACATGGTAACTTGTTGCCGTTAAGGGTGAGCATTGAGCAATCATGCTGCCGAAACTGATCGAGACTTTTGCTGCTGAGGTGGTATGCCAAGCCAAGACTTCATCATGTCGTATGTGGTGAAACTAATTGCAGCTGAAGGAACAATCTGTGAACAGAGCAAGTAATGTTTTACAAATAGAAGCAAAAAGAAAGCACAGATGGCATGCCAATGTTAAAGCTGATATTAACAATTTTAAGGAATCGGCCACAGTTATGGCTCGTGACTATTTTTAAGGGTGTTTTTTAATATAGACATGTTTTTCACTGTTTAAATGAGTACCAAGGCCACAAGGTTATGAAATGAATGCATATGTAGTTATTGAAGCAGGATAAAGATCCTTAATAACTACCACGATTCACCAACTATTCTTTTCAGTCCTTAGGTTGTTGGCCAACAGAAAAATTGGTGTACAACAGGATTAGTCACTTGGTTTACTGTCCAATGTAATACAGTGGCATCAAATTCCATATCTAGTTTATTCAACTCCAAGAAAACCAATGCTAACAAAGATAAATCCCAGGCAACAGAACGAATGCAAAAACAAATAGCATTTCTTTTACAGAGAATGCAAATAATAGAAAAGATTAAACATGCATAAAGTTGGCTATGATAAGGTGAGCATTACCCTTATATAGTTAATGCTTACGCCATGAAAGAGCTGCCTCCATCCTTGATTACGAACAATCGTCCTAAGTCCATCAATGGTATTTTTATATCTGACATTCTCATGAGTAGCGTTCTGCAGGCTGCCAACCTGTACAAACAAATAGAAGATTATGAGTAAAAGCTTAAACAAGGGAAATGTGCCAATACTATATGGTTGTAAAACTTGAATACGACCAAAAGAGGCTCTTCAAACACCAATTTTTATACACAGCAAAAAGATTGCAGAGCTAATTGGTTAGACAACCATCTCATCATCACCAGAAAAGGGGAAAATGTTTATAAACCTGAGCTAGACAAAAGGTCACGCTTCAAATACCTGCATCTGTCTCTTGACAACATCTAAAGGGTATGTTAAAGTCTGCCCAAACAATCCAGCTAGAGCTCCACAAGAAAGACGCATCACAATGGACTTTTGATGTTCTTCTGGAAGGTAAGTCTTCAGTTTTTCGTACATGTAGAACTTTAAACCAGCATATGGAAGAATTCCAGTAAGGGTTGGTCCTAAGGAAGAGAAAAAGGTGAGGTTTCTCATCAATGTAATGGAAAAAATGTAGTCAGTAAAATACAAGAAATAATAGCTAATATATGTTGTCAGAAAACATAATCTCAACAATTATGTATTCCAACACTATTCTCCACCACAATAACCAATTACGGCTGTCTTGGTAGATCCTGTAAGCTGCAACATACATACATACCTGCACCTCTATAAAGTCCACGGGCTCCGCCTTCCTTATAGACACTTGTAAGCACACCTTTAATGCCATTATGTGTAGGTTGAACTCCTCTCATACCATCTTTGATACCTTCTCTTGTGTCCACCACCTATAAAAATTTAAACCACAGAAATACTAAACATTATTAGATTCAATACTACAAGCAATTATTTCCTCATAAAATATCCCCTAGTAAACTAAAGCTAATCTTTATCAATTTTAATTGACTAGAGTCATTATGTCTATTTCAACATTAAAGCATTGGCTTTCATACTTTCCTAGGAATTACCATAACTCATTAGGGATGGCACCGTTTAAGTCTCTTTTAACCAATTATAATTAAAAAAAAAGTATGAAGAAAACTACTACAGAGTAATTTATACTTGTGCATACAAGTATATTAAATAAGGGGCAATTTTATCATTTTCAACATACAAGGACCTTGCAGGCGGGAGAGAATGGTCTTGTCCCTGATCACAAATATGCTTTGAGGGGGAATCTCCAAACTTGCAGCCCAAATGAAGCAATCCCCAAATGATAGGAAAATTTGCCGTCCCATGGACTATGCAAATTGGAATCAAGATATCACGATTCATTAAATCACCCTGAAGTATTCTATGAACACCAAAAAAGTTTTTATGTCTCTCTATGAAACCGGTGGATGTAATTCTAATATAATATATTCTTCATCTATCTTTTTCCCTGGTGGTACAACCTTCCTTAAACTTTAATTTAAGTTTTCACTAAATATGAAAAAAGAGAAATAATGGAATGGATAATAATGGTCTCTCAATAATTCCATCAAGTCTATTTCAAAGCTTCAAATGTTCGAATCAGATAACTACCTGGTAAGCAAGTTTGGTACGAGCAAGATCCAACGGGTAGGTACATAAAACCGAAGTTCCCCCTGCAGCAGAGCCTGCTAAAAGATCAATACAAGGACCCGAACCTAACATTGGATAATTATTCAAGATCCAACTTTTGTAGCGCTCATATGTCATAAAATGCAAGGCTGCATATGGAACAATGCGAATAACACCAGCTCCGTTTCCCCTGAAATCACCACATAAACAAGATTAACGATACATAATTTAAGCCGGAGAAAGTACCATGTTACGTAATTTGAGTCTTACTTATATAATCCTTGAAAACCTTCCCTCTTGACTAATTTATTCAAAGATTGATACACCCCAAGAGAATGAAATCCAGGTGTCCTTGTCTGTAGATAAAATAAATAAAGGTTAAAAAGGAACATACACCCATTAAGAACTTTCTCACGAAGTGAAGATGGCAAAAGGAAAGTAACAACATCGTAAATCATGTACATCTAGCAAGTGACAACAAACATATAGCTTAAAACCAAAGTAAAATAAAAATCCTTGAAGCAAGGGCCAGTAACCTCTGAAAGTCAGTTGATGAGAGTACAAATCAATGACTTCAAGACTCCAGCAAGAGGCACAAATCAAAGAGAATAATTTAGTTGAACCCGAGGCAACTCTAGACATAATATTATCCTCTCTTTACACATCTAAAAATCTCTCCACCTTCCCTTATCTTCCTATTCTAGATCCAATATACCTCAGTTCCTTAGCACAAACTTACATTAGATATTACATTTGTCTAGTATCATCACTATACCATAAGATATTTACCTCCAATACATTACCAAAGAAGGATATTTAAATCCATTATCATCAAACTTACAACGCGATCTGATCGTACAAGCTTAGAATCATGTTTTCAGTTAAATAAGTGAAGAAAAAGAAAGGAGAGAAAGAGTGGTGAACCTGCCAAAGTATCTTGACTCGTTCGAGAGGTGCAACAGCGGTCTTAGAAAGCGCACCAGCAAAGCCTCCGGCAATTAGCTCCTTGACATACACAGGAACGCCATCAAAACTAGACTGTTTCCTCTGAATGGATGCATTGTCCACGAAACCAGCAATGGTAGATCCTTGCGAAGAATCCATCGATTCCAAAAATAAAAAGAAAATAATAAGAATTGAATTGTAACGAATCGGATTAAGGCTATCCACTCTGGAGCTCAGAAAACTCCTTATTCCATCTGCGTTTGGCGAAAGACAAGTGGGTGTGTTGCAATGGGAAGGAATTGGGTGTGTTTAGAATCACAAGCCAATCCCTTTCGGCAAAAATAAGAGACATCAACAGTAGACAAGAACGAGAAAAGGGACCCTTTTCGATTGCAACAATGAAGAGGAATTTACACCGAAAGACAAGGGGTTGTGTGCCCCAAAGAACATAATCCTGTGAATCTGAATGGCGTGAAAATAAAAGGGTGAACAAAAAACCCTTGCTTTGGTGAAAAGGAGAAAAGGAAAACGGGTCTGTGATATGAGAGTTGGGGTGGATGAAGGAACAAACACCCGTTTTCCTTTGAACTGAATTGAATTTTGGGTTTTCTTATTTTGATTTGACTTTTGAAAAAATGATCCCTTTTTCTATGTTCCTATTTTCCCTTCCACGCAACTGCCAGTTTGCAATCACATAGGATCTTCGGTGATGTTTCACGTGGAATGCCGCCGTCACCATTCATCGCACCATTTATGATTTAGTCCACGTGAATTTATACAGGAAAATATCTATACTGTTGTTACATTCATTTTATTTTTTAAAATTAAAAAACTAAAATAAGTGTTTTTCTTATTCTTAACAATTATCAACCATCAAGCTATTATCTCTGTAAAAAATAACCATCAAACAATTATCCGTTGCCAATTATATTACTATGAAAGTTTCCTAAATTATGTGTTATCTTATAAGATTACACCAGATTAATTCTTTTTTCCATTGAAATATTTTTCAATGTTTTTATTTCTTTAATTAAAAAAATATAATTATATAATTAAGATTATCTCAATTTGATTTTTTATCATTCAATGATCAATTTATTAAATTTCGTGACATTCTTTTGTATTTTTGGTAATTAATTAATTAACGAGTGAAAAAAATAAATTAAATAAATCTAGCTAGATAATCCATTATGGTTTAAATATTTTAATTGACAATAGAAATTGAATATTTTTATTTAAATTGATTAATTTGTTGATGACGTTAATATATATTTATATATACTAATCAAAAAGGAGAAAAATAGTTAATATTAGTTATTATTTTGAAAATAAATAAATTTATTGTCATAAGTGAAATTAACTACTCTATTTAATTTTTACGAATAAAGTAATTAAGTTGTAATATAAATAAGAATAGTAAAAATAATATATTTCTCCTTAAATTTAAGAGAATAAAAGGAAAATTTAATTAACCGTTCGAAATTAAATTTGTATTCATATATTGTAAACAAATTGATTACGATTATAATTATTATTATTATTGATTGTGGAGTAATTTTTGACCAATCACGTAATTAATGTTCAAATGTTGTTTAAATATCATTATCCTTTTATAAATTCAAATATATTTGAATTTTAAATCCGTATTCTATTAAAATACAATAATTTGAATACTTGTTCTTATATTGATTTTTGAAATTAATTTTTTTTGAAAATCATTTTAAATCTAAATAATTTGAAATTATTATATAGTTTTATACTGTATTTTTAAGAATGAAAAATATATTGAAACCTTTTCTTTTTCATAGAATGTGAAATTGGTCAATAATTTAAAAGTTAAACCATTGTTTTGATATATGGTATATATTCTCTATAAAGTTTGGTAGAATTTTCGGTAGATGTGTTGAATGTGACTGTGCATTACTTTCCCATAAGAATGAAGAATAAATGTATTGCTTATAAGTTTAATATTAAACACAAAAAAGGCAAAGGGATATCAATCACATAGAAAAAGTGATCTTCCAAAAGTACAACTTTAATTAAGCTTAAGCTGAGTTTGATTGAAAATGTTCCATTTCAATGAGTGTAAGGCCTTAAAAATTATAGGGTTGCTAGGGCCTTAATTGGGACAATCAGGCCTATCAGTCCAAGGGCACTTGAACCTTGGAGGGGGGCTTTATCAAAATCAGATTTTTCAGTAGGCTATTTTTTCTTTCTCTCACTAAAAGCTTGTTCTAACTCTCTTTCACCTTCTCTCTACAATTTCAACCATTTGAACCGTTCAAATCTGAGTTGGGTGCTGCCAAATCGTTCCTGGCGTAAAGGGCTTATGTTCAAACCAAACATTTTTCCATTCCGATCGGTAAGAACTTTTCCCCTCTTCTTCGTTGTTTTAAGAGCCTAGGGTTCGCAACGTTACTGATTTCATGCTACTAGCGAAGTTTCATTCTCATATTTTCTGTCAAATCGAGCTCTAAGAGTTGTACACTACTTTAAATGGGTGGTTGTAGGTCCTGTGATCCATGCTCTGTGTGGAGGTTGCTATTAGGGCTTATTCTGTTCACTGTACTGTTGCTTGTTTCCAGGTAAGGGGAGCTAACTATATAAATATATTGTTTCCTGATTTGTTTCTGAATATTGTTGAAATTTGTTGTGTAGTGGTTAAATATGTTTCAGTGCTCTATGCATGCTAAATTTGATTACGATGTACTGCTTAATATTGAGTTGCTACTGTTTGCGTATCTAGTTTTAGTATGTTATGAACTGTTTTAAATTGATTCCTGTGTTTGGACTTGATGATTATAATCTGTTTGAATGGGCTGAATATTGGACCTGAATATGCTAAAGTGGGTTTTGAGTTGCTGGAAATTCTATTGTATTGATGATATGATGTGAGGAGAAGTAAGGTACTGAATTTGGGGTGGTAGATGTCTAGAACATCGTAGAGAAACTAGAGGAATTTCAGTAAGTTAATTGAACATGTTTAGGAGCCTTCTTTGTTGGTAGGATAGAGGGAACCTAAAAACCAGAACCGCACTTCCCTGATCATAGAGCAGCCCTGGCTTGGTCCAGTCAGTTGTGACTAGTCATATGTGTTGGTGTCGAAGGTGAGTCTGATGCGTTGGACATATGTTCCCTCTCCGGTGACCAATTGGGGTACAAGAAGGTTGGGAGAGAGATAGAGCCTTAAGATAAATTAGATAACCAGTAGAGAAATTGGGTTGAAATTGAGTTGGAAAAGGGGAAGTGACATGGTAATTTTGGGCATCTATGGTAGGGTTATGTATGGTCTGTCTAGGCAGTTAAGGTAAGTTAATCTGGACCTAATTAGCATATAAAATTGAACTAGAACCCCTTAAAATGGAAGAATTGAAGTAGGACTCCTAAGTCTTAGGAATGAATGTTTTAGAGTTAAATTCACACCTAGGTCAGCTTAAATTCACTGTAGGAATAGTTTAAATTGGTTAAACATGTTTCATGTCAATATTAGTGTTGGAGAATTCAAATTGAACAAGTGGATATGTCTAAGAAGTACCAAAACCAGAAAAATCAGGTTGCTGTCAAAAACTGATAAGAATAATCGATTATCTCACTTGATAATCGATTATTCTAGTCAGAATGTCATATTTTCTTCAGAGTTCTCGTAAATAATTGATTATCACATGTGATAATCGATTATCATATGTAATAATCGATTTTCATGTGTAATAATCGATTATTGTTGTCACAAAATCATCCAGGACAGTTTTAGGTGGTTTTCGGGACTCCGGATATCATTTTTGGACGTTCCTTAGGTCGTTCTTGGGGTTCTTGACCTTCCGAAACTATTGGTGATGGTTTAAAAGTCATTTTCCATGTCTAAGTATGAGTTCACTGAGTTTTGTGTTGTTTAGTGGTTCTTCTGGATCTGTTATTGTTTAGAAACAAATGTGGAATGATTACAATGTAAATTATGACTGAGGTGATGTTGTTAACTTGAAAGTATGTGATCATAAAGGTTATGAATTGATGTTAAGTGTAACAAGTATGGTTCATGGACGTAATTCCATGATCCTCAAGGCGAAGATTCATGGTGGTGCCCTTAGTGTTTTAAAATGAAAGTAGGGGCTCAGCCTTGGCAGTCATTCTGACGCTCCAATGGTCAATCATACTCACTTAGAGAGGTTGAACCATGTGGTGAGGAGTAGCAGGAGGTCCTTAGTCGTGGGGGCTCCCAGTATGCCTCAAGGCCCTGAACGGACTAACCTCGTGAGTGTGGCAGGGTGGGGAACCCAAGTTTCATAAGTCACCACGGGTGCAAGACTCGCCATAGCCCGACTATCATTTTAAAGTCCGGACGAGTCAGGTCTAGAAATTAACATGCTTTGGTTGTGTGTTTTAATCCTGTTTTGTTTTCAGTCCACTTTTGTATGGTCACATGAGTAATCTGATGTATGTTTTCCTATTTATATAATTAGCTCACCCTTACTTTCTTGTTGTGTATTGCTTGGGTATGTTTTCCTTTGCGGTGATCATCCACTTGGATGGGAACAGATGTCGTTGAAGAGGTTTCCTTGGAGCAAGAGTTGGAAGATACTGATGTTGCAGCTTAGTTCACTCGGCTTTAATTCCCTAAGCCTACGTCATTCTGAAGAACTTTATCACATATTAAAGTTTTAAAATTTCTAGCATTTTAGAAAGACGACTTTAGTACTCTAGTTTTAAATTCTAGAGGATGACTGTAATCTTTATACTCTAATTTCTTGTCTTAACTGCTTTTCAATATTATCGATATTGACGTCTTCATATATATATATATATATGTGTGTGTGTGTTTGGATGTCGCATTGAGCACCCAGCGTGTAATTAATTGGTGGAAAATATAATGATTTGTTAGGCACCGCTGAAAAATTCTTACAACCTAGATGATCACGACGACGTTGTACATGCAACATGGTTGATTTCAGAAGTTAGTCCAGAATTTTATTACCAAGAACACAAGCACCAGACATACAAATCGCAAATAGCTACAGAAGCAGAAAAAAATATCGGTATGCATTCATGTGCTAACTATCTGAACAAGAGAGAGGGGAGACGGCAAAACTATGGAAAAAAAAAATCAAGCCTTACTAATAATTGCTTCATCTTGGGTTAGGTTTTCAGGTAGAGATGGTGACGATGCGTCATCAAGGAAAGAGGGTTCCGTAGGAACAGCCGTCGCGGTATACCTTTTGGTATGGTATGCTGAGATTCTCTTTCCCCTTCCTTCGAATATTACAGGGTCATCCTCAGCATCAGGGACACATTTTTCTCCTAGAATAATGGTTTTCATCCAAACAGAGTCCTCTGCTTTCAACTTGGGCCCTTTTATTTTCTCTTCCTTGTGATCCCAGTTCCTTGCAACCGACGAACTCCGTGGCATTTTTATGCTTAGACTCAATGGCGCCCTTCGTTCAGAAGTCACTCTTTTCATCCTGTCTGAGATAAAGGGATCCTTTGGGACTTGTTGCAATGCTGGTGGAAGAGGCAATCCCTTCTCCTTCTCGTTTTCCTTCTCGTTTTCTTCATTGTTGTTGTTATCCTTCTCTTCTGTATTCGATGTTGGGGAAGTGTCCGATTCTTTGGAGAGTTCTGTAGGATCAAGTGTTGTTGGTGGTGGTGGTGGCGGTGACGCTTTTCTTCCAAATCCGCTGCATAAGGCTGTGATAATGGCCATGCTAGCAGCCAAGCCTGCGGCAAAGAACGACAAATATATAAAAGGATGGTGAATGAATGACAGAGTTTCAACTGGGAGTCTCCTTCCCATCACAAACACGTAGAACGTTTTTTTTTTTTTTTTTCCTTTTTGTGTATCCCTCTCTTTCTTGTCTTGTGTTTACAGAAGAACAATTTGAACTATGTTACGAGGACTTTTTTCTGCATGCACAAGTCCTGAAAGAAGATAGAATTTCAGATGTCAAATATCAAGTTTTTGGGTTTCTTGGGGAAGGAGAAAAAATAGAGATAAGAAGGCCCAACCGTAGATGCTTTTTTCTGTCTAGTTTTTACTCTCTCCATTTTTGGAAAATATGACAGCATTCTTGTTGCCCTTTTAAACCTAAAAATATCACTATGTTTCTCTGGATCCTCGTCCTCTCCTCTCTCTCTCCCCTAAGGGAAAAGGTTAACAAATTCAAAATTAGAAGATATAGGTTTCTTAATGTAAGCTTTTATGTAAACTAACCTTTCTTCAAATCAACACCCATTTAATTGTTAATTATATTGCATTTTCACAGACAAAACAGTTTTAACTACAAAATAACAAAGAAATTATTCAATATTATATTGAGTGATCATTAAATTAAGAAGTTGTTTAAAAATTATATTTTCACACACTTTATCAAATAAACACCGGCTTCACAATTTTAATGGTATAATAATATATCAACAATTTCATAATTGTAATTTCAAATCCCGTGGAAAGATTAAAAAAAAGTAATCACAAAGCTTAATAAAATTTCTTAATATAGCAAGATTGGAAGGATAAATCTTGATGTATCAATTGCTTATAACATGACTCTTCTTGATGTCATAATATTTATTAAAATTATTATTCTATAAATATTCGTAGTTTTTAGTGATAAATAATTGCTATAAAGAATCATTAAAATAATATTTTAATTTGTAACACTAATAAAAATAATATTTAATTATGATTTATTAGGACAATTGTAATATGTTTATCCTAATAACTGAGACAATGACAAACTTTTAAATAAGATTTCTTTTTTACATATACTTCAAATTTAAAGAAATATAAAAATGATTTTTTATATCGGTTAAATAATTAATTGCTATAAAAAGTACTTATTATATTTGTTCAAATTAAATTACACATAACAAATAATATGGGGTTGATTGGTGTCATAATGAATGAACTTGAAATTGAAGGACATGAAGGGTAGCAAAATAATGGAAAGAAAGACTTTCTCAACTTTGAACAATTTCTTGTTGTCATAAAAGTATGAGAGTACGTTTGTCAAAATAAGAGAGTCCATGGTAGCATTCTCGAAAGTGAGAATGATGACAATTTTATTAAGGGTTTAGGGTTTAGGGTTTAGGGTTTAGGAAAATGATATTTTGACACCAATTTTTTGATACCATTTTGACATTGCACACGTGTCAAAATGTGGTTGGACGATTTCAAATTAAAAAAAAACTTTGATTTTTCTCTTCCAAATATGCCCTTGTCTCAGTTTTTTTAATTTGAAATCGTCCAACCACATTTTGACACGTTTGCAGTGTCAAAATGATGTCAAAATATCATTTTCCTTTTATTAAATTATACGAACTTGAGGTAGTTTATTAATAAGTTCTTCTTCCTTTTGTTTCTATTTCATTATTAGATGTCAAAATCAAAATAGTTGATAAAAAATGAAATTATAAATAAGAAAGATTGAGGTGAGGAGTGTGATGGTCAAAAAGATAAATAATTATTAATTATGAAGTATGAAAGAATTATTCCCAAACCCATATTCTTCTTGTTAAGTTCATATATCACGTTCTAATTTACATCTAAAAAGCGAAAATATCATGTACTTATTCTACAACTACGGCATAAAGTCCAAAAGAATGTCACAAAAACTCCATTTGTGCATATATTTAAAGACACTGTAAATAAAATTCTAAAACATATCTTTAAATTTCATGCTTAGTGCATTATTTTTTAGTTCTATTTATTTTATTATTACTTTAGACATTGTGTACAATCACCCTAAAAATAAACACATTATTTTATTAGAATTTTATAATTGATAGAAGTTTATCAATAAATTTCTATGATCATCTTATCACCACTTATCCTTTTGAAAACTACAATGAGACTTATGCTGTGTTCAGTTGAAGTGATTTGTGAGAGATGATTTTGGGGAGAGTGATTGAATGGATTTGAGAAGATTTGGAGGTAAATTTTTTGTTGTTTGTTTGAGTGAATTTGGAGGTAACTGAGAGTGAATTTAGAAGTAAAGTTTATGAAAATTAGTGTAGGATTTAATTGATGTCACATAAAAAAGTTTGTTTAATTGATAAAAATTGAAGATTACCAAAATATCCCTAGATATTAATGTAATATAAAATTATATTTTTTAATGTTATATTTAATTATAAAAAAATTTATAAAGAATAAAAATTAACATTAATTATTAAAACTAATTTTAATATTGTACTACTGATTTAATTAAAAGAATCATTAAAAAAAAATTAAAAGATTACAATACATAATTTCATAATATGAACAAAATGGTATTAAACTATTTAAATAATGTTTTCAATCAAATTCAACCCAAAATATAACAGAGAAAAGTTGCAAATGTGAATAAAAGGCGTTCTACGTTACCAAGGTAAGATTATGTTCAGAGGCCATTCTTCTTCATCAACCATGGAATAAGAAGGTAGGGTTCTGTTCTTTGATGCCTCCACCTTCCTCCATCTCCTCCAATCCCATCCTCCTTCGAAACTCAAACTTCTCTTAACCTTGCCTACGAACTCTATCTCCACCTCTTCTTCCCCGAAAACTCCAGCCCCCTCCACAACACCCACTGCTCCTTCTTTCACCTGCAAAACCAAAGAAACAAGTGAGATAGCCATTAAAACGAAGATCTCAAGCCATCAAAACGAAGATCTCCTGCACTGGAATCAAGTATGAAGCAGTGTATTTGGTTACAGTCAGTCTCGTAACCGAATACAACATCCATTTCAAATAAAAAGTGATGGTATTTGATGAAAAGGCAGAGGGCAACGATGGTATTTCTGAACAAATCAACTTAAATCATCGCATTTCAGCGAGATGTCAAGAAGGTAGCAATCCCGGAAATCATCTCAAATTCTTTCTCGCTAATCACTTGAAACAAGCACGAATATATCTTGCAAGTCGTCAGCTCGCAAATTCTTTTGAACAGAGATTTCCGTTCATATGAACACAACATTAGTGTACTTATCATGTAACAAAAGGTTTACACAAAATGATTTTTGAAAACTCTTGACCTTTCTATAACTTTCTTAACCGTGGTTCTAATAGTTAAAAAAAATTAATAATAGTAATGCAAATTGTAACATGGTTAACTTATAAAATTATAAAATAACATATAACAATTAAACAAGAGAATAAGATAAAATAAAAATGTGTCACAAACCAAAAAAATTAAACGATAGATATTTATTTAAAAGATATATATTTTTTAAATTTTTAATAAATCAATATTTTAATAAAATATGTATCTAAATTTATCATAAACTTAAAACTCAATTAAACTTTATAATTATATTCATAAGCAAAGTATGGGAAGATAAAAAGTATTATTAGAAAACAAAGAAGATTGTTGAAAAGCAGATTAAAAAAATATAAATGGTAGAAACGGAGGTTTGAGGCAACAAGCGTCGTCCATTTGGAGGACAATGAGACAGCGTATGATGTTCATTTTTGGATGTTTCCTCTTCTTCACCCTTTTGTAGTGCTACTGCTACTGTTCCATCACATATTCCCATGTCACACGCACACGCTCCTCCACTCTCATCACCAACCAATTCAATAAACCTATTCATTGTTTTCGATGGTAGGGTCGCACACACATTTTCAATGAGTTTTTAGAATACTAATTCTTCTTAGATCCAGAATAACTCGCAAAATTCAGCATTCTTCTTGTTCTCAAGAGAACCAATTAGTAACAAAAATAAAACCCAGTCTTCTTTGTGGTCCATAAATAACCTAAAAGAAAATATGAAGCCATACGAGAAGATTAAGTTTATTCGATACCTCACCAACGATCGTAAATGTTTTGTCACAAAAGAATCATAGATGTTTGTTCCTTTGCCCTTTCTGATGTATATATTTTTTTATCTTTACTAATTTGATTTGACCCTTGTTTTTTGGAAAATCTTACTTGGATGTTCTAAACTTCCAATGTCTCATCCTACACTTTTCTTTGTCACATCCAACAAAAATTCACCCTTTTACTGTAAAACCAAGAAAATTCAATTTTTTGTAGAAGAAACAGAATTCTAAAAAATTTAAGTAAAGACAACTTGTCACTGTTAAAACTTTTGAACTTACTAAAAATTTCTTGAACAAACAGTATAGTTGACCACGATAGAAATGTTTGCACCTCATCGAGGATCATTTCACCCCCTTTTTCCCTATCATTTCAGTGAAAATTCGACTACTTTTTTTAATATCATTATCCATGGAATCTTATTTGACAATAATGTATTATTGCGCGTATGGAAGATGAGGGCACGTAAGAGAGATGTTAATCTTAATTCTTTCAGACGAGTCAATTTGAGCTCCTTTTAGGAGAAGATACTTGCACCAATAAAACTAAAAGGATGGTGATATAGGAGTATTAGTACATGATTGGAATTAATTATGTGGATTAATTAATGGAACCCTAAAATTTGGTATTATCGCAGTGTCAATTAATAGTAATACTGTTGTGTATTAAAGTTTACAAAGCCGACAAAAAGACGTAGGATTGGAAAAGAAATAAGAGCATGTTGTGGGGTGGGCGTCTTTTCTCACCAAAAATGAGTCCTCGTCTCATCGATTTCTCTTACATGCTCTATTTGTCTATTTAGGATCACCCCTTCAAAGAAAGTTTCTGGCTTTTCTTCATTACTCATAAAGGTATTAAAGTAGTAAAGCACAACACATAATCTTGATCCGCGTTAAGGCTTGTCCTTTTTCTTTTATTTTCTTTTCTTTGTTCTTCCAATGAATGGTTTTGCTTTGAATTGAAAACCCGCAAAGAAAGCATCGATTTTGAATGGAGGAAGGGTACCCCAGAAGCAAGTTCAAGACCGTGTGTGTCTTCTGTGGCAGCAACTCTGGCAACCGGCAAATCTTCAGCGACGCTGCGATTCAATTGGGCAATGAACTGGTTCGTGGTTTTCTTTTGCATCATTCTTCACTATCTTGGATATTATTTTCTTTGTCTATAAACATTTGTCAATAAAAAAGGATTTTATCTGGTCTCAGAGCACCTCCTCTGTGTTGCTTTGTTCATCTTTGATGTATTCTGTTCTGCATAACTGGTGCTCTAAGTAAAGAAGCTCTTGTTTTCTATGATGATACTTGGAGATGAATTTGTTATGTCTGTGAAAGAACGCTCTTTATTGTTTTGTGGGCTGAGTCTTTCTTTTTTCTGGTAGGTTTAACAATTTTGTATGAATGCATTCTGTGGCCTGCTCACGCAGAGTGAAGAATTCTTCATCATCATTTTCTTTATGTTTTTTCATTTTAAGCTTACGGTGTGAATTACAGGTAAAGAGGAACTTAGACTTGGTGTATGGTGGTGGCAGTGTTGGGCTGATGGGCTTAATATCTCAGAGAGTCTATGATGGAGGCTGCCATGTCCTGGGGTATGTGCAAAAAGAAAAAGGAAAATTACTTTTTAGTGTCACTGATAATTGATCACATTGTCTCATAATTTGTTTGTTTCTTCTTCACATTTTACCTTCACTCCACGTACAGGATCATTCCAAAAGCTCTCATGCCTCTCGAGGTATTTGTCCTTCCACATCAGCAACTTCTTTAACAATCTTTAATCATTTTGTTCATTTTTCTGTGCAGTTACTTTAATCAGTTGATTTATTTATTTCTGGGATTTAGTGTTATGGTTCTTTCATTACCACCAATGCATTGGAATATAACTTAAATGGTAACAGGACCGATATTTAGTGTTTTATTTATAATGACCTCTTGGCCATGGAAAAGTTTATAGATGGTTTTGAAGGAGAAAATATGATAAATGAATTATTGCAATTTTGACAGATATCTGGTGAAACAGTAGGTGAAGTAAGAATTGTTTCAGATATGCATGAGCGTAAAGCTGCAATGGCTCAAGAAGCTGATGCATTTGTTGCTCTCCCTGGTAGTTACCTAAACAGCTCTCAAATAATTTTGAAAAATAATTGTTGATTACGTGTCTTGTACATGTGAATGCCACTTAAAGTGTTCTTAATTGTACGGAATTTGTTTGTACTCTTGGTGTTTTGGATTGTTGTATTGATTATGTAGTATATGGACTCTCACTGTCCTTATAATTAGGAGGATACGGAACCATGGAAGAGCTGTTGGAGATGATAACTTGGGCCCAACTTGGAATTCATAAAAAACCGGTAACATAGTATTTTTACTGTGTAGTTCAAAATCCTTAATGTAACAATCAAATGCTAACTCTCAAAATCATTATCCACAGGTTGGTCTACTGAATGTTGACGGTTACTATAACTGTTTGCTTGCATTATTTGACAATGGTGTTAAAGAAGGCTTCATTAAGCCTGGTGCACGGAATATTGTTGTCTCTGCTACTTCTGCTAAAGAACTTATGATGAAGATGGAGGTGTAATTTCAACTAGCAATTTCCCCTTTACCCTAGTAAAAGGAACAGATCAAAATTATGTGAACATTTTGAAATATGAGAATTACTCTATCATCAGTAAAAAAGTGGTAATATTGTGCTGTCTGCTGCTGCTGCTATCTGAGGTTTAAAATAAAGCATGTACATGAACATAAGAATCTTTTGATGACTTATTATTACTTGGACTTGTGAGAATAGATTGGAGGTCTTATTCTTTTCTTATGTTCTCCCTCCTTTAGGCACTTTGTTTATGTGACAGTTGTCAAGTAGGACTTTGTTGGGTAATTGTTGCCATTTAGGACTTTTCTGCTTAGGTGGCAATTGTTTTAAACTCTGAAAATGATGATAAAGTAAATGATTTGAAAGGGTGATTGTTTCTTCTTTTGTCTTGTTTCCTTAGGTGCAAAATAAAAGAAGTGTTACAGTTGAATTGTAGCTGACTTTTTGGTTTTTGCAGCATTACAGTCCTTCGCAGGAACATGTTGCCCCTCATGAGAGCTGGCAGAAGAAGCAATTAGGTGATTATCCAGATGGTGAGTGAGAGATGGAAGGTTTTTCTGAAAAATTTGATTTGTGATGTGATTCTTCATCATATGAGATGTGTACAAGTGCCTGCATAGATGGGGGCCATATGTTGTTTGTTACTGTCTACCACGTACCTTTTCTTATGACTGAATGCCAGAGGCTTTATTATTCCTTTCGTCCTACTTTTTACGAGGAAAGTTTCTAAGTCAGTTTTCACTTTAAAAAAAAGTTTTAATTTTTTAAAAACTGTTTTAATTAGTTTTTTTTTTAAATTTATTAACGAATTTAATGACAAATCATGTCTTATTATTAATTGTCTATGATTTTTTTAATTTATTAAAAAAATTAATAATTTTTTTTTGCGAATATTATTAATTCGTTTAATAATATATCAATAATAATATTATTAATAAGATTAAATCATGTCATTCATTTTTATCTTTATAGGAAAATTTTAAATTTGTTTCAATTTTTTATGTATTTTTATTTTGAAAATTTTGATCTCATCAGGTTTTTCTTATGTATGATACTAATATCGATAAAAATGTTTTACACGTCTAATTTGTAACTTTTTTTAAATGTTTTTTTTTAATTTAAAAAAAAATATAAATATATTATGTGTCAAATTAAGGTAATTATTATATTATTATATAAGGTATTATTGATTTAGTCTCAATTTAATTTTGTATTTTTTATTGTTTCAATTCAGTCTTATATTTTTTAAAATTAAATAATTCATTCTTTAATTTAAAACAAAAATTAATTTTTATATAAATTATATATATATATATATATATATATATATATATATTTAAAATTGATATTAATATTAAATATTTTTAACAAAATTAATTTTATTTATATTTATATTTACATTAAATTTTATTAAAACTGTTAATAGAAAGTAATGTTAATAGAAAAATATTCAAAATTAATTTTAATTAACAAATATACTAAACTTCTTAATTGATTACATTTTTTCAAATAAAACAAATTTATCAACTTTTCTAATTTTTTAAATAATTATATATTTTTAAGGGTTAAATATGTTTTTAGTCCTTATTGGGACGATTTTGGATTTAGTCCCTCTCTCAAACTAAGAGAAAATTTAGCCCTTCAACTTTAGAAAACTCTGGTTTTAGTCTTTTTTATCAATTTTTTAAATTTTATTTGCTGTTTCAAATGCGTTTCTCAGTTAACATTGAAGCAAAAATGTGTCAAACAGTGTAAACAATCCAAATGCTATAATGAAACGTGCTTGAAACAACAAATAAAGTTAAAAAAATTGGGTAAAAATGACTAAACCCAGGGTTTTCTAAAGTTGAAGGACTAAATTGTACCTTAGTTTGAAAGAGGGACTAAACCCAAAATCGCCCCAAAGTATAGGGACTAAAAACATATTTAACCCTATTTTTAAAATAGGAAAAATTTTATAATTTTTATATAAATATTTAAGTTGGTTTGAAAATAACATTTTTACAAAAACAAATATAAAATTTAAAAATAATTTTATAACAATTTAAAACAAATTTAATATTTAGAAACAATTTTAAATTAAGTTAAATATAAATATAAATAAATTTAATATTGTTAAGAATATTTAATAAAATATTAATTTTAATAAAATTATTTCTATATAATTTATAAAAAATTAAATCTCGTTTTACTTTGAAAAAAGA